>OY776117.1:59672594-61004573 GCA_963675035.1 Allygus modestus | reverse complement strand
CAAACATTTTGTGCGAGTTATGGAGTTGTGTGACAGTGAAAATGTTTAGATGTGGTATACAATATCCTCCTCCTCTCAGTTATATCCTCAAAAAAGTCACTGAAAAAGTCCTGTCATTAAAAATGTATATGCTGATGTTCGTAAGAATCGTCAATTCATTGTCTCAGAATTTGAATGTTTCCCAGAGTCCTTTACATGAGAGAGTCGCCAACCCTCATGTAAACAATGTAAACAAAAATAGACTAGCAGAAGTTTTATCCTCTCTGGGGTTTGACCTGATTTTAAGGGCAGGGCGAGAGTGTCAGTAAATAATTTCTGTTTAGTGTGTGTGATGAGTGTGGGGGTGAGTACCGAATTTCATAATTCCGAATCTTATAAATGATCAAATCAACCGAAAATGAAATGTGAAGCATAACTCTTGTTGCTTCTCAATTGCTAGACCTCACAGCTGTGAATATATATTTTGACTTTTGGAATTGTTTTACAAACAGGATGTTTTTGGTTGAGTCAAACTCATTTAAATTTTAGTCAATTAAAACTAAATTTGGTCTAGTAAAACATCCCGTGTTTTTAGTTGAGTTGAACAGTTAACAAATTAAATTTGATTGAAGTACAACTTTGAAATGGGGAGCTATACTCGACCGAAATAGATATGGTAAGAGAAAAGGGATTGGCGCCTGGCCCATTTGTAATGTTAAGTTCAAAACTTAGGTTGGGTCATCTTGCTAGCCCAACGGTTAGCGTCTAGGATTTCGGTTCACGGGATCATGGGTTCAAATCCTGGCTTATCCACAAAAATTTAAGGGGTTTGGACCGCACTCTAAACTAAAATGCCGTTGGCGTTGAAATACAAAAATTATAGTTTGGTTAGGCTATAGGATAGGTTAGATTAGTTTATGTACTTTGTTACTAAGCTGACCCCTCCCACAGTTTGGTTGAGTCCAACAACTAAGAATTTTGGTTGAGTCTAATAGCACTTAATGTTAGTTGAGTCTAAAAGCATTTAATTTTGGTTGAGTCTAACAACATTGGATTTTGGTTGATCCTATTGGTTTTGATCGTGTGTAAAACATTAATTTCAGACAAGTAGGGCAAATCTTAAACACATTCTGAGCTATAGGACTATTTCATTATTTGTGGTTGTGACACAGATTGTGTTTTGACCATATTAAAACTAGGTCCCATGAAACCCATATGTTTTTTGGAGTTGTTAAACAAACTCATATTTCAGAGTTACATGATTTGGTGTTATGGAATCACACTATATGTTGGAAATACGTGAACAACTAAAGTAAATGTATAGTTTTAAGTAGGGGTGGGCGGGTACTCGAGTTTTCGAGTACCTGTCGAGTATTTTCTAATACTCGAAGGCCGAGCAAGGATTAGAGACTACTTGAAAATTCGAGTAGAGTAGTTTGATACTCCCGCCGTTTACCCCAAATACTTAACAATAGCATAACTACTCCCGCCGTTTACTCATGTTTACGCTGCTAACCAATGTTTAACAAAATAAGTAACTGAAATAGAGAAAAATAAGCCTAAAATCTATTTTTAGCTCATATGAAAGGAGACAATGACACGTGGGTTATTTATGGATACCTGTGAGTTAAGATAAGTAAGAGAGGGGCACAGGGAGTCTTTGGGTTGGGGTCAAAAAATGACTTTCCTATTAAAATGTTCTGGTTCTAATAATATATATATATATATATATATATATATATATATATTATTTTTTCCAGTTTGTATATATCATAACTATCTATCCTAGTTAAATTACCATCACATAATGGTTGATTATTTCTTGACACCTTGTATTATAACATTAACATCCCCTTTGTATTTTTTTCAGTCCCTCTTGAAATGCCTGTTCTTGTAAAGGAAAACTTCAATCGGTGGTACTCACTACGATCGTACTATCTAGCAATCACGGTCTCGGACATTCCTTTCCAGGTATGTACTTTGTTTATTGTTTTGCAATTGTAATACAAATTGTTTATTTTCAAATAATCTTAAATTTTGAAAGGCAAAGAAATACTTGTTTATTAGCATCAAAGCTCAAGATAAAAATATAAAAGTAAGTGACTGTACATATATGAATAGGATAACAATAACAAATCTCAATTTATTTAAAATTTGTAATATTTTGCTTGCAGAATACTGAAGAATCATTGATCTAAACATTATTTAATTAAGTCGTAAATCATAATATTAGTTTTTAGAAATTCCTCTCTGTTGCTAATTAATCAGCATAATCTGGTAATGAGAATCCTTTATATTGATTTTGTAAGTAACTTTAATGGATCAATTACAAATTTATTGAAAATTCCTTAAATTTAAATTAACTTCACAGATTTGATTTGAGATATTTTCTTCCTTTAAGCTTACCTTTTCCTCAGGACACTAACACTTTTTCTTTGGTTTCAGGCCATATTCTGTGTGATGTATGTCAGCATCGTTTATTACATGACCTCTCAACCCATGGAGCTATGTAGATACTGGATGTTCCTCGCCGCCTGTCTGTTGGTGTCCTTCGTAGCTCAGAGCGTCGGTTTGGTTGTTGGAGCCGCAATGAACGTGCAGGTGCGTGCTGTGAATACACAAACCCGATGAATGTGTTTAAATGTAATCAATTTGATTTATTTAAGGTTGTTGCGTACAGATTGTAAGACTAAATTGGTATATTATTTACATAGATCAATTTGTTGTGGGACAAAAGTGAGAGTAATCAAAAGATTTGAATGTACTAGCATTGACTATGTCAATGGTACTAGTCACCTCAAGTGGAATAGATTTTTGTACAGCCAAAACATTCCTGGTCTCAGTAGCTCAGAGGGGGGGGACTGACTTTAAAAATCAGACACGGTCAGGCAGAATTTAAATCTGTTTTGTCAGCTGAGAATCTTTTTACAAGGACACCACTGGAAAAATTTGTCTGTGAAAAAGTACTGATATGTATAGTAAATAGGGTTTTATCCCCTTGATTTAGAACTTAAAAATGTGTTTGGCAGCCTCTATGACCTACAAACTATTTATGTTTTAAGTATTGTAATTGAGGCACTGCTGGTTTGTGAAAAATGTTCACAAGGACATCAGACATTAAAAAAATATGGTGATAATTAGGGGTGTGCGAGTACTCAAAACTTTAGTTTTCGGCCGATTATTTTAATACTCGAACTCGACTCAAAGTTTTGAAAAATACTCTAAAGTTTGAGCGAGTATTTTCCGCCGATTTCTGGACGATTGCTAACGATTGCGACCGGCCAAAACGCGTAGTAACGGCCGCAAAAAGCGATCTCACCATGTGAAATCGGCCGAAAATGACGATCGGACCGCGTAATTTCGGCCGTAACTGACAACGGAAAACATAATATCGGCAAAAGTGGCGACCGGACCACTTAATATCGGCCGTAACTAATGATTTCGTCATCTAATATTGATTATAAGAGATGTATGTACCAGGTGATATTGGCCAAATGACAACCGAACCATGTTTTATCGGATTTTGTTTGAACGTAATCCAGTTTGATTGTACTGGCTAAAACTGAGGGGTCTGCGGTACCAGAAATTTCAGGTCGGTACGGTTCTGTACGGTAAATATTTTTGTACCTCAGTTCTCGGTACAAAATCGGTACGGTACGCGGTAATAAAATTGCCGTAATATAGCATAGCCTAAGTGTATTCGAAAACCAAACAGAACAAATACAGAAAGAATATGTTTAAAGAAAAATATACTAGCAGGCATACAAATTTATTTAGGTAAGCTTTTAATTATAATTTGTAATAGTTCACAAATATTTATATAGGCCTAATAACAATAATAATGTGTTAAATCTCGTCGTAAATAAAGAAAGAAAGCCCAGTATATATATATATATATATATATATATATATATATAGAACCCAACAGTTATAATTCCCTTTATGTTAAATAATTATGTTAATTTAGTTATGTAGGCTTATTTCATCTATAAGATAATATTTTGTTGTTTGTATTTGTAATAAATTCAATAGATACCATTTATTCAATTTTCCCCATATTTACGAGTTATGTTAGGTAATTTCCTAGTTAATTTAAATTGTAAAGCTATCTCAAATAGTCAAATACATTTCATATATATAGATAATCAAAATTGATCTCAAACAAGATAATACAAATAAAAGTCACATAAAACACAAATAAGACAAATCTATTTCTTTATAAACTTTTATTCACAAATAAGAAGGTAAAATAATAATAAAAGAGAGGAAGGTGTGTGTGTGTGTGTGTGTGTGTGTGTGTGTGTGTTGTGTATTTTAATTAAATACAGGTTGTATGAATTTTAAATTAACTATAGCCTCCAACAAATTTTAAATCCTATAACCAAGTAACTTAACGCAACAGAATAAGAATTTGTATTGCAATCAGATGACACATACTCAGCAGACGTCAAAGTTGTAGCCTACTCGTTGTAACAGAAGTCGACTGCGATGGCGGTTCATCAAGAATCAAGAATCCATCATAATCACTTATTGTTTGTTTAAATATTTAAACTATAAAGGCTATCACAAAACTTGTTATCAAGGCTTGATCAACACATTTTATCAACAAAGACGACGTGCATCAGTGGAAGTGATGATTACGTCCAAACGTCATAGTCACACAAAGAGTATACCTAGAAAATGAATACCAGAGTGCAAGAAATACGCAGTTTCCAAAATTATGATATACGCCATAAAATTATGAACCAATGTAGGCTAACCTTTTACATTTGTTACAACAGTAGTGTGTGTAAAACCTTTTTTATTAATCGACGTTTTAGCAATGAAACTAATATTCAACCTAAACACTCTTCTAAACCGTTCACGGCATATTTAATATTGAATCCAAACAGTTTCTTTCGGTTGGTTTAATTTCTATCCATAAAACGTTAGGAAGTGTCATAATGCCTATTAGGAAAATGTTATGACAAGCCCGATTTGTGTTTTTGAATTGATGTGCATGTTATTAAGTTTGCATATCAAAATAAGTGTCAACCTTCTGTATGTTATTACTCTCTGTAACACACGATCGTAGATCATAATGTGTTTGCCAAATGTTTGACGCTTTTAAGTAGTATCAAGTACTCATTTGAGGTTAGGGGGCCATTATACAATCGGCTATGTACAACACAAAACGGTGTTATAATTTCGTTGCTATAAAAAACAAACAGATATTTATATGTTTATCCCTCAGTTTGATTTAAAAATGATTAAATGTCATATAAATTCGGTTGTAGGTTTTTGTTTACGTTTATACCGCCTCCATACACTGGCCAAGTCTAGGCGAGCATACACGAGCGTGACAGTGTAAATGCGTAGTAGTTTTTTGTTACTAACCTCTGTTACTCTCGATGTTTATGTTTATGTACATTATTACATTACTCGCCGAGTCGTACGTAACTCGATGAAACGTTCAGCCAGTCTGTGGAAGCGGCTTTATCGATGCTGTAAAGGCATCTCGTCATCATTCGTGATCCAATTGTGAACCTATAAACTCGCGAATGCCGGTCAAAGTTGAAAGTTGCTGTCTTGAGCAAAGAAAGAAAGAAAGAAATTTGGCGTGTCAATAGAATGTCAACAGACGAAAAAGATGTTGTATGAATAAAACTGAAGGAAAAATGTGGCTGATAAACAGTGAATACTGATTTTTTGTAGTTCTAGACTGTACCGTACCGACTTAGTACCGGCGCCGTTAGTGGTACCGAACTGAATTCAGTATTTCGTTTTGTACCGAACCGGTACCGATTTTTCAGTGCACTGCCGACCCCCACTAAAACTTTGTATTGCTTCTCATGTATAAGTCAGAAACCATGTTTAGATTATCAAATCTAGGGTGGTATTCAAATCCCATTACTCTATTTTAACTTCCAACTTATGGCAAATACTCGCTCAAAAATACTCTAAACTCGAAAATAGTTGGCACTACTCGGCTCGACTCGAATCGATTAAAAAATCACTACTCGCCCACCCCTAGTGACAATACAAAAATATGAACAAGGAAAACTCAGCTAGCTCTTAGTAGTTAAAGTTCTATTTGCTGTATTGTTAGTTTTCCATTTTGCAACTTTAAAGACGTGCTCAAACCAGTTAGTTGATTTATGGTTCTGATGTAAACTCCCTTTGTAAATTTGTCTGAATTAATATTTTTGTAATAAAAAACTGTAAAATGTGTGTCTATTGGGAAATAGTCCCATTGGTAAAAGCCAGTTGGTGATGGAGTGAACCACTACTGTGAACTTACTGGAGAATGCTTCTTAGCTTAAGCTTGTTTTCCCTCTGTTACTATATCACCACAGTTTCTATAGACAGTTGTACCTTGGTTTCCTAAGCATCATTAAAACATTACCAACTCCTTGTTGCAGAATGGAGTGTTCCTGGCGCCTGTCATGTCCGTTCCGTTCCTGCTGTTCTCCGGATTCTTCGTCAGTTTTGATGCCATCCCAGTGTATCTGCGCTGGATCACGTATCTCTCTTACATCCGCTACGGCTTCGAGGGGACAGCCCTCGCCACTTACAGCTTTGGACGCGAGAAACTCAAGTGCTTCCAGGTTTGTAGTTGTCTTTTGATATTGAAATGTTCATGTTGATTTTAGACTGAGATTTGATCTGATAAAAATACAATTATTGCAAATTTGTTCACTTTTTTTTTAGCAGTATACTGTACCTACTTGGTTCCACATATTTTGTGATAATACGCAAAAATACACTAATGTTTATATTGAAATTAAATCATTTAGGCAAATTTTATTGTATAAAGAAAGAAAGAAAGTTTTTTATTTCTAAAACTATGTGAAGACAAAGTCCGGTATGGAACATACAAATTCCAAAAACCCAACCTGTTCTCAAAATAAACCCTCTACAGTAACAACACCCTGCAGTTAATTTTGATAATTTGTTTCATGTTTGTTTACTGAATCCAGCTGTCTTTCGTCATCTATACCTATAATAGGCAAAACTCGCTGACTGACTCATTCACTCACTCACCCATCATGAATTCAACTACTTCCTATTTACCTAGAGAGTTTAAATGTTTTTATCCTGATCTGACCTTAGGGCTCCGCCAGAGACCCAGAAAAAGTTCCCATGTATTCCTTAAGGACATTAATTTTTGTTTGAGCTGATGAAAATACAAACAGCTTGATTCGTAGTAGTTCTATGGGCTAACCACGGAATGCAGCTCACACAACTGTCATAGTTTTTATAAATCATTTGCGGGGCAAAACCTGCGCTAATTATGTTTATGTTAGTTAGGCTATAAATTGATGATCCTGGCTAAAGAAACAGCCTGTCTTAGTCAGTAACAAGACTACACAAGGCATCTAACCCGTTCTACACTTATTATTCATTGATATTCGTCTTAAAATATGCTCTCGTTGCATCGGCGTCTTATGTACAAGTAATTTCTTACGTAAGGAAATAACTAACAGAATCCCATCTTTCAGACCTACTGCCACTTCAAGTCCCCGGATACTACGCTGGAGGAGTTAGACATGACTGACGCTAGTTTCACCCTCGACATCGTCGCTCTTATCATCATCTTCTTCACCCTGAGGGTCGCAGCGTTCCTCTTCCTGCGGTGGAAGTTGATGTCAACCCGTTAAAAGATAGGAGAGTTAATTGAGTGAAGAAACTACAGCTGGTAATAACCAGAACCGGGAAAAATAAGCACCGAAGAGTTGTGGGTGTTAACTTTGACTTGTGTCATAATGTATTTTCTCAAAAGCATTTGAGACTAAGAATTTATACCAACACCAGGGTGCCAATACTCAAGGTTTTTGTACATGTAGTACAGCATATATGCTACAAACATTTGTAATAATTATTAAATAGTTAATTTCATGTTTACAAATTGTTTGGAATGTAAGTTTTATGTCACTAAGTTATCTCCTAAAAGAATGTATTGGGGTTGGTTACTTATTTTAACTTATGAAGATTCCCCCTTTATCTGTTTAGCTGGAGTGATTGGTTTGAATGTATATCCATACATTACCATAATTTAAAAGTCATGGAAAAATATGAAAGTTTTTATTTTGAAGTTCATACATATTAGTTTATTGCTAATTTGTATAAATTGTTTTTATCTATAGTATTACTGTAATTAGTTTTTTATATACACATATATATATATACATATATATATACATACTCTACCAATGCCATGCCAATATCCACAAGTGCCTGCTATACCCGTGTGTACAACATGACAATTAAAATGCAGAAAATTTTGTTTAATTTAAAATTCTGAATTAATCTTTGCTTTCTTACAAAAAAAGTTTAAATTAGTATTTAATTGTATAAGTGTCTTTAAACTTTTGCCAATATTTTTTATGACAGCAATTTAAATGGCTTACAAATTCGGAAAAGTTAGTAAGAAACATCAATATTTGAAAAATTATTATGTTGCGTTGGAGTAGTAAAGCCCCTTCAGATATTATTGGAAATTATTTGGGCTCAACAACAACATGTAAATAAGTTTTATCTAGCCCAAGATACAAATATATATATATTTTTGTAATATTTACTAATCGGTGTAAGGATAAATTTGTATGCATAATATTTATAAGTAGCACACTTTACTTCGTGTTCATCTATTCTTGTATCCGTACTTAAAAGCTAGACTCTATTTGTATAACAAACGCAAGTTTATAAAGTTTTGTTCATGAACGGATTGGATCTTCATTACCATCTCTTTTGTTTGCCTGGAAAGGGCTGAAGAATTTGGGTTATATCTTGTAAATTTGTCCTGTAACTGTGAGGTAATTTTTGTTTGTTTACGAATTAAACTTTCAGTGGTGTACTAGGCTCTCTATTTTTATTCTAATTTTACATTCCCAACATCACACTACTACCGTATTTGTGGGTTCTTTAGTTGTAGTTAATTTGCATATTTATATGGATTTGTTATTTTTATGTATAATTCTATTTTATAGCAAAATGTGTACTTTGTGCTACGTTAAGTGATGTATGTTTATAAAAAGTTTGAAATGTCCTTTGAGTATTTATACCACCCTAGGTTCAGGCTCTTATATTGTATTTGAAGTACTGTCCGATGTCACGTAGGTAATGTTTTTGAGCAGTTCCTCTCAAATTATGATCACGTATTTAGCAGTCAATAGCTGCTGCCCATAAGGGTTTCATTTCCAATTATAGTATAACTTTGGTAAAATAAGAGTCAATTACATTAGCAGAACATAATGTACTAAATGTAAGTTTTACAAACGTTAATTAATTTCAGTGTTCGATAGTGGGAATATTATATTACCGATTTATACCTGATTTCAACTCAGTTGAACCAGTAAATACTTCATGGTCAAGATTAACATGGGAATTGACATGGGATTCGACTGTGTTGAATGTTGAGGGCCTGTTGGGCCCCAGAGAATTTTCTGAATGGGACTAGGCGTATGTTTGATTTTAATATAGGTCTATTACCTTTTTTCCTATCTATATGTAAGCTCAATTTACCCATTAGTCGGTCTGTGATTGGTACCTTGAAGGCCAGTGGGACTGAGCCCTTAAGGACCTTTGGAACACGAGAAGGCGCATGATTCTGGTGCATTTCAAATCATCCCACTAAAATTCAGCTTTATTGGTCTATGAGTATGTAATGGTAACGCAAGAGGTTTAAAGCCCCAAATGAATATGGAAGAGGAACAGGCTTGTGTGATTACGATGTATTATCTATCTTTCTAGTTAATGTTTGCTCAAATGGACCAGTAAATACTTAATGTCAGTATGATTCATATGGGGGAATTTCTAAAGTCAGTGGGGTGGAGCCCATTGGGGTTTGATGCTTATGTTTAATTTGGTGAATGATGATAAAAATTCGAGTTATCGAATATTTCGAAATATTGAGGTTCGACTTATCAAGGTTATTTTCCTTCGACTCATCGAGGGTCACGGTAACACAATAGATTGATCATGGAAGGGTATAATCCTTACATAAGTTCGAGCTATGTATAAAAAATAATCATACTGTATAATAATAATTATTAAAATTAAAATAGATTTGAACAATTTTAAATGTCAGTTCTGACCAACTACGCTTCAATTTAATTTAGCTGAACATTAATGGTACTGTAGGCTATTAAAATAATTTGCAAAACTAAAAGGGATTAAAATATGATAACAGTTCAAATTGCAGAGCATTGTTGGAATTAGGGTGAAGGAGTACGACACTTTTTTGTTTTAAAATTGTCGACAGTGTTCACTGTTGTTCCAAATTGCTTCACGATGTCACTGTTTTTATTTCCTGTGTCAATAGCCTCAAATAGTCTTGAACTTATCCTCATGGGGTAGAGTTTTGCCAACACGTTTTATCAAACTGCAAACACTTCGTAAAAAACAACCTAAAAACTATATTTCACTTACTACATCCAGAACCTCTGAACTCATATTAACTAACGACTCAGAACACAAATATAATCAAATCAAAACCATTTACTTAAAAAATAAATATAATTTACAACAATATGAGACTCTTTCTTATTTATGTAATGAAATCCTCACATGGGTGAAACCCGTGCGTGAAGATGAGTGTGTTTGATAAGCTTAGTGTGTTGCTCATCAACTTAAATTTGTCGGTTGTCTTACCAACAACAGGAGCACCCGGGAAACAGATTTAGTGGGGAGGGAGGTTTGAAATTTCCGGCTGCAAAGTCACTGGAGGTTTGGTAAATGAACAACTTCGATTTATAGAGGTTCTCTAGTCAATACTTCGACTTAAAGAGGTACGGCAATTGTACATATTCGAGTTATAGAGGTTCTACAACTAAAACTTCGACTTATAGAGTTGCGGCGACAGGCTAAGAATGCTACAAAAATTTTAGTTATCGAGGTGTTTCCTGTTAACCCTTCGACTTATAATAACATAGCATTAGGTAGGAAAGTTCAAGGGGAATGATTAAAATTCGAGTTATCAAGGAATTCAACTTATTGAGGTTCAAGTTATCGAGGTTCCACTGTATTTCTAAAATGTTGCCAGCAAACAAGAAATAACGTAAAACATCCCCCGCAAGAAAAGCATGGGGATTTAAAAAAAACGTTTGCTATGTTTACATTAAAACGTGTGATTACGTGTCTACTTTTTTATAATCTGACATGTGTTCCTACTTACACTGTTTTTACTCATTATTTAAAGAGTAAAGAGATCGGAGTGTTGGAGCAAGGTTAGGGGCTATGGCCCCTTCAAGTCGCTAGTATCAATAAAAACACGGTTTTAAATACAGTAGCACAAGGCCTGGAAAGAAAACTGTGTTACAGAAATTTTTTCAAATTTGCTGACATTTCCAAGTTTTTCAAATTCCTTGAATATTCCAGGTTTTCCTGTACTTCAAGGTACGGTAGACACCTTGATAAAATAAAATAAAGCGCTTGGATCATATAAAACGTGATTGTGAACTTATGTTTAAACTAAATTATTGCTTCTATATTTATTATAAATTTAAAAATAAACACCAATTCTATACAAAATGACACCACCCGCATTTCTGTAAAAATTCGGGTTCAGAAATTACAAGACTTAAAATATAAAAAATTAAGTTATTTTGATTTATATATATATATATATATATATATATATATATATATATATATATATATATATATATATATATATATATATATATATATATATATATATATATACAGGGTGTTTCAGAATTCGTGCCGGATACTTTAGAGTATTGTTCCTGGATGCTTAGTAAGCTCATAAATAATAAGCATTTTTTAAATATGCATAAGTGGCTGTCTGTCTGTATGTGTTTTAAAGAAAATAATTTTTAATTTCAAGTATGTTTAAGATAAAGCTTTGCAACTTTGTATATGGGTTCTAATTATCAATGTACATAAGTGGAATTTTTTCAAAATTTTAACTTTTGAAAATTCAAAATGGCGGCAACTTTAAATTTTCAAACTCAAATATCTTACAAATAGTTTATTTTACAAAAAATTAACAAGAACAACTTTCTTTTAGCGAATTTCCCCTATAGGGAAGAAGCTATTACCGTATGTCTCATGGTAAGACTTAAGCCCAAGACCATGATAACTTTATGTTTTGAGGTCCCCAGACACCAAAAACACTATTCGTTCAAATTTATATACATGTATACAGGGTGTCCCGGAACTCTCTGGAACATTTAATAAAAAATGGTTCCTCTGGTCGAGACAAACATATTTTACAATATAAACATGGGTCTCCGGTGACTAGTTTTTCGTCTGTCTGTCTGTATGTGTTTTTTACAAATTATTTTATAACTCAAGAATTATTTAAGATGGAAACTTAAAATTTGGTATAAACGTGTATCTTAATAGACAAAATAAGTTTATAAAATTTCGTTTCTGTAACTAAATCCATTTCAAGATGGCGGCTGTTTAAAATGTTTAATGTCAAATTCCACGAAAACCGTCATAGCTATTAAAGATGATTTGAAAAAGTAAAAGATGCAGAATTAAAAGGCAAATAAAATGACACCTTATTTACTAAAATTAAATAATAAATAACTAAGTTGTGACATTGTTTGCAAATCAATGTAATTTTCCTAATACCACAATGCATACATAAAACACTGTTTAACATCACATATGGGACGCTGTGTATTAGTAATCAGCTGTTTTCTGTACAATTCATGTTCAAAATGAATCAGCTGTTTATAAGTAACGCATTGTTGATAGAAGGAAAAGTAAACATTAGCTGTTGGGTGTCAACAGTTTGTGTTAATACAGTATCGGTAGAGTTGTTTTCTTATTGTGTAGCTAATAATATTAGTTAAAAACATGAATAACTATACAATTGAAGAGTACTGTGATATGCATTACTTTTATGGCATGGCTAACGGCAATCCATTACAAGCTCGAAGATTGTACTGTGAAATGTTTCCAAACAAGCAGCACCCAAATTTCAAGACTTTAACAGCTGTTCACAACAGGTTAAAGGAAACTGGGACATTTAAGTGTAACATGGTTGATACGGGTCGTGACAGACTAGTTCGTAGTGTCCAGTTCGAAGAAAATGTGTTGCAGTTGTTTGAAGGAAACCCGTCAACGAGCACTAGAGTAGTAGGCCGCGAGTTAGGCTGTGGTATGAGTACAGTGTGGAGAGTTTTAAATGGTGAGGGGCTTCACCCCTACAAACTACAAAAAGTTCAGGCTTTAAATGCTCAAGACTATCCTAGGCGCATGGAGTGTTCTCGTTGGTTTCTAAATAAGGATATTGAGGACCCAAGTTTTCTGGAGAAGATTTTATTTACAGATGAATCAAGTTTCTCCAGAGGGGGGATCTTCAATCATCGCACGTCACATGTTTGGGCTGTAGACAACCCAAATGCTACTGTCATTAGAGGGTATCAAGAAAGGTTTGCAGTAAATGTTTGGGCAGGTATTATTGGAGATCGTCTAATAGGACCCTACATTTTTCCTAATAGACATAACGCCCCTGTGTATCTTGTCTTTCTCAGAGACATTCTCCCTGAATTGCTAGAAGATGTGCCACTCCATATTAGACATGATATGTGGTTTCAACATGATGGGGCTCCAGCCCATTTTGGTAACGATGTCCGAGGTTACCTAAATATGACATTTGAGCGGAGGTGGATGGGACGTGGTGGACCGGTACATTGGCCTGCCCGATCCCCTGATCTCACACCATTAGATTTTTTTCTGTGGGGGCAAATGAAAGAACTGGTATACAGCACACCAGTGGAGAGTGAAATGGACTTGGTTGGCAGAATTGCAGAAGCTGCAGCACGAATTCAAGAGGATGTAAATGTTTTTGAACGAGTTCGTCGTTCTTTAATAGAACGTTGTAGACTGTGCAATCGTGTTCAAGGCCGTCACTTTGAGCAACTTTTATAAATTTATTTTTTGTCGTTATGTAATATTTTTGTTAATTTAATTTTGTAAATACTTCATTACTTATAAACAGCTGATTCATTTTGAACATGAATTGTACAGAAAACAGCTGATTACTAATACACAGCGTCCCATATGTGATGTTAAACGGTGTTTTATGTATGCATTGTGGTATTAGGAAAATTACATTGATTTGCAAAAAATGTCACAACTCGGTTATTTATTATTTGATTTTAGTAAATAAGGTGTCATTTTATTTGCCTTTTAATTCTGCATCTTTTACTTTTTCAAATCATCTTTAATAGCTATGACGGTTTTCGTGGAATTTGACATTAAACATTTTAAACAGCCGCCATCTTGAAATGGATTTAGTTACAGAAACGAAATTTTATAAACTTATTTTGTCTATTAAGATACACGTTTATACCAAATTTGAAGTTTCCATCTTAAATAATTCTTGAGTTATAAAATAATTTGTAAAAAACACATACAGACAGACAGACGAAAAACTAGTCACCGGAGACCCATGTTTATATTGTAAAATATGTTTGTCTCGACCAGAGGAACCATTTTTTATTAAATGTTCCAGAGAGTTCCGGGACACCCTGTATATATATCTATATATGTGTCCGTTAACATGATAACTTGAGTAAAAAACATCCGATTTTGATGAAATTTGGCTCAAATGTGTAAAATGACATTCATGACTTTAAGTTCGAAAACCAGAAAAATCGGACCATGGGAAGGGGGGTTTATTGGGGTTTTAAATTTTCCAAAAATCAGTTTTTTGCATTTTTCACCCTACAATTTTCAAAAACATAATTTTGGTTTTAACCATGTTATAGAGCTTAAAAAAACAAATAATATAGTATTTTTAATTATTAACCTAGGTTAAGTGCTTGCGGAGAAAATCCAAAAAAACCTGCTTATAAAATCTCCCATGTTAATCTTATGGGAAAAAGGTTTTTGACTTTTCCTCAGTTTATTTTAATGTAAACTTCACATCTGCTTTTACCAATCTGTTCAGTTCCACAAAACAATAATTTTGGTGTTTAAATTGTGATTCTACGCCCAACCGTTGCAAAGATATTCAAAGTGCTAAACACAGTACGTTGTCCAATGTTATCCTTATGGAGAATAAATAAAATTTGATATCTCGATTATTTATGAATGTATGTTTATGAAACTTGGTATGTGGCTTCACGTAGTACTGGTATATTGATATTTGCACAACAAATTTATTTTTTGTTGATTATTCCCGTAGCAGCAAACCTGCGTACTCAGCCCCCATGTTATTCTTATAGAGAATAAGTAAAATGTAATGACTCCCTTAATTAGGAACATAAATTAATAAAACTTGGTATGTAGCTTCACTTGGTTGAGTTATATTGATAATTATATAAAAACCCATTTTTCTGTTCCTTGTTGCAGCAAACCTGCTTTCTCAGCCCCCATGTTATTCTTATGGAGAATAACTAAAATGTTATATAGCGCTTATTTATCATTGAATATTGATGAAACTTAGTATGTGGCTTCGCCTAGTTAAATTCTATTTATATTTGCATAGAAACCAATTGTTTCTGTTCCTTGTTTCAGCAAACCTACATACTCATTACCAATGTTATTCTTATGGAGAATAATTAAAATCGCTTATATGTGAACATATTTTTATGAAACTTGGTTTGCGGCTTTATGCGGTATTAAGACCTATATTATGCATTGGAAATTCGCTGAGTACGCAGGTTTGTGCGACGGGGGTATTTTAAATTTTATTCTACATATAAGTACCGATAACTTGCACTCCAATCGGTTGATAAATAACAAAGTTATTCCCACTTGTGTGATTAATTACAACTACTATTAGAACAATTGCTCTGTATGTGTTTTAAAGAAAATAATTTTTAATTTCAAGTATGTTTAAGGATTGCCTTTCTTCAGTTAATTTTATTGTAAACCTCTTTCACCAATCAGTTAAACTCCACAAAACAATCATTTTGGTGTTTAAATTGTGATTCTACGTCTAACCCTTGCAGAGCTATTCAAAGTGCTATCACAGTACGTTGTCCAATGTTATCCTTATGGCGAATAATACAAATTTGACATCTCCATAATTTATAAATGTATGTTGATGAAACTTGGCATGAGGCTTCACCTAGCACTGGTATGTTGATATTTGCACGAAAAAATAATTTTTTGCGATCTTCCCCGCAGCAGCAAACTTACATACTCAGTCCCCATGTTAATTATTCTTATGGAGAATAAGTCAAATGTAAGGTCTCCCTTAATTATGAACATAAATTAATAAAACTTGGTATGCATCTTTGACTTGTTAAGTTATACTGGTAATTGCATAAAACCACATATTTTGTGTTCCTTGTTGCAGCAAATCTGCGTACTCAGCTTTCAATGTTATTCTTATAGAGAATAAATAAACTACTGTATGTCACTTATTTATTTGTGTATTTTTATGAAACTTGGTGAGTGGCTTTATGTGGTAGTGAGAAATATATACATGCATTGGAAATTCGCTGAGTACGCAGGTTTGCTGCTACGGGGGTATTTTATATGTTTTCACATAAACATGAAATTCTGGATCATTACTGGATCATTCTGGATTATTTTAGATTTCAAATGTAATTCTCGTTTTTTTAGCTTGAATTTTGTATGCCTTGTGTTACCCAGGTACTTGCTTTGTTTTTGCATGTACGACTGATGTGCACTAAGTACAGTATATGTATATATCGGATTAAATATCAGGATATATGGCAGTACGTTATACGATATTTGTAAAACGATACACATCCTCTGCAATTTATTCTATTGCACTGGCAGTTTTAATATTTAAATTCGTATTGGCTCATAGAAGCGATTTGGTGGGAAGTCTACAATGTATGTATATTGCCTTTATGTTTCAGAAAATCTTTACTAAAAAACTTCTTAAGAGCTCATTTTGGGCCACAAGTATGTGATGTGGGAGGGCTCAAAGGTTTTGGCTTTTTACGTTCTATTTTAGCGAATTTCCCCTATAGGGAAGAAGCTATTACCGTAGTCGGCATGGTAAGACCTAGGCCCGGGACCATGATAACTTTTCGTATTGAGGTCCCCAGACCCCAAAAACACCATTCATTCGAAACTGAAAAACTGAAACTGTATATATATAAATATATATAAATATATATATATATATATATATATATATATATATATATGTATGTTATGTTATATATATATATGTATATATATATTATATAATATATACTATAATATATATATTATAGTAGCCCTTTACTGTGAATTTGATTCTCTAATATATGTATATATGTGTCTCCGTAGTCACGATAACTCTCGTAAAAATGATCCAATTTTGATGAAACTTGGTATAAACGTGTAAAGCAACATTTATGACTTTAAGTTCGAAAACCAGCCAGATCGCTTTATCCGAAGGGGTATTTAGGGGGGGTTTTGTACCCCAAAAATGGGTTTTTTGAATTTTTTACATCTAATTTTTGGAATAGTCAAATTTTCAGCTTAAAAAACACACAATTTGGTATTTTGATCATTACTCTACGTCAGTATTGGTTACTGAGATATTGAAAGTACTAAACACACAATACGTTGTCTAATGTTATTCTTATGAAGGAAAAGAACATTTTTATATCTCGCTTATTTATGAACGTATACTGACGAAAATTGGAATACAGCTTCATCTCGTTGTGGTCTATTGATATTTGCTAAAAAAAATTGTTTACCAAATATTCCCGTGGCAGCAAACCTGCGTACTCAGCCCCCATGTTATTCTTATGGAGAATAATTAAATGCTCTGTCTCCCTTAATTATGAATATAAATGAATAAAAACTGGTATACTGGTATACTGGTATACGACTTCACCTAGTTGAATTATATTGATATTAGCATAAATTCCCAATTTTTGTGTTCCTTGTTGCAGCAAACCTGCGTACTCAGCCCCAATGTTATTCTTATGGAGAATAATTAAAATTATATATATATATATCTCTTATTTGTGAATATAATTTTATGACACTTGCTGAGTGGCTTTATGTAGTACTAAGACATTTATATCTCCATTGGAATTCGCTGAGTATGCAGGTTTGCTGCGACGGGGGTATTTTTAAATACTGGTTCTTTTTATCCTTTTTGGACAAAAAACTGGAATTTTGAATATTCAAACCCCAAAAATGAGGGTTTAGAGAGGGTTTTCGGATTGTTTTGCTTTGTTGTTATAATGCTGGATTAGGAAACTCCAGCAATAGCTGCTAGGCACGTCTTCCACCAGCGGGAATTTTGTGCAGGTTATCGGAAGGAAAGGATATAGCAGGAAAGGAAAAGGTGGGATGGGACAGGCAGCCAAATTGACCTTTCAGAGGGCCAACTCGCGTGCTCCTGTGACAGCTATGATCAGGCTCAAACAGGCGGACCCCGCTCTGCTCTCCAACTGGCCAACTCAACTAACAGGGTATCCATGTAAAACAGCCAGGGACCACATTCTCAGGTTGGGGACCAAACCCGGAGTTTCCGTCCCCAGCTGCTTCAAATGGAGGAGCCAAAGGTGAAATATAACATAAATTTAAAATCAAAATTTTGTGGTTTCAAGATTGGATGATGATTATTTTATAAGATTCAAGGATTTAAATAATCAAAATTCTATAAGTTATTATACTAGCATTACATACTCTGTCAATTTAATTTAGTCTTAACCATAATTAAATTATTGAAATTAAGATATTTACCAATAAAAGAAATAAAGAAAGGGAAGCTCGTCATGATGGACAGCCAAAAGACTTGCCATATGTAATGACAACTTCATTTGCTGTACCCAATGTCAGCCTTAAAACTGGTATAGACCCAGTTTTAAGGTTGTCCTGGGACTATAGTTATTGCTATGCCTTACGAACTTGTCCAACTGATTATAGAAAGGAACGTCCCCAAATTTGAAGGAAATTGGACACAAAATGTAAACACATTTGTATATATCATATTTAGTGACCCCAAAACTTGTTCAGGGGGTCACGAGTTAGGAACTTCTATAGTGGTCCCGGGCTTAAGCTTCACCGTATGGATCATACCAATAGATCTCTTTTACAGGGCTGGATTTAGGAACTGTGGGCTTCTAGGCTTAGACAGTGGTGCGGGCCCTCCTTGCCATCCAGGTTAGTGATTTTTTCCTTAGGGGCTATATAAGTTAGCCTATGCTAAAATCCGGCTCTGCTCTTTTCCATTGAAAATTTGCCATAATAACAAATCATAATATTTTTAGTGTTGCGAGAAGTAGTTTACTTTATCCTGTTAATATCCAATTACTATGATGAGAAATAATGACACTCTATACAGTTTGTTATATTTTAAACTATTTAATAAACAAGAAATCTAATCAACCATAACACTGTAATTACTAATTCTACATCACACGTCGGCGATTTCCCATCAGTCCCGAACACCTGTCAGTTTTGCTAGCGTCTGTCTGCTTCAACAAGAAGTGAGTGAGTGCTTGAAAATAAATTGTTACTAAACATTTTTAGTAAAAATGGTGGAAGTTATAGAAAGTGATGGCGAAGAGAAGCATTTTGAGATAGAACCAGCTACAACAGCTCCAATTATAACGCTTGAAAGTATCCTTTTACTTGTGTTAG
The DNA here is from genome assembly GCA_963675035.1 of Allygus modestus. Lineage (NCBI taxonomy): Eukaryota > Metazoa > Arthropoda > Insecta > Hemiptera > Cicadellidae > Allygus > Allygus modestus. The sequence goes on along the minus strand of OY776117.1, from coordinate 60,985,058 downwards.
AAGGAGGTTATGTTTGAGGTTAATTAATTTACAGTCAAAAACTTGATAAATAAAGAAGACAGAATCACCATAACTATAGTTTGAAAAAATACAGAAAACAATGTGCATTCATAAACAGAAAACATCAACAATATAATGTAGTGTTAAAATCAAAATCAAGAAATAGGCCTAGGAAGTGCCAGATTACCTTTGATAAACTTTACATTTTTAAACTTAAACTTACAAAATTAAAAATTATGATAGGCTAGCACAGCAATTCACATTGGTGTGCTGTGAAGCCTCTGTGCATGTGCAGCACTCTTGCAAAACTTCATAAAGGCCTTGAGTACCTAACGTACTCCCCAAATGAGGAAGAGATGCACAGTGATGAGTTTGTCTCAACAAGTTAGCCATTATGTGCCGTTTTGAATAAATATATCAATATTTATCAATACATGGGGTAGTAGTAAACTCTTCATAACCATTTAATTTTGATCTGAGTGAAGAATTTGCACTTTCCCAAGATGATAAGTCAGGAAAGTTAGTTTACCTATTGCCAATATAAACATAACACGTTGGATGCGGAGGACAATAATTCTCGTCCTCTAATTAACATTGAAACTTACCGTATGTGATTTTCATGTTTAAATATGTTTGTCAGCATTGAACGTGTTAAATAGTATGAATTTATATTAAAATACAAATATAATATTATAGAATGTTCATGGTCAAACTAGTGATGGGGTTAGTTGACGTTTTACCCGCATCAGTTACAACAGTTATTGTTGCGGCGCGCATCAGTTTAATTTAGCTGATGCGGTTGCAACAGTTAGAGGCGGATATCTGTAGACAATTCTTGTTAGCTACAGGTTGCGCAAAGTTTCTGTTGCTGTTCATACTAAGCGAATACGCCAACGTTTCCAAACTAAGTTAATGTTACTGTTACGGGTTGAAAATACTATTTTGAAGAAAGTAACTACTGTGCACCGGTACTAAATCTGTAAAACTATTTTCTGTAACTGACTAAATCAACTGATAATTATTTCATAATTATATCATGTCACAAAAATATGACTTGGTATAACAATTCGTTTTTGGAATGAAAGAGCTATGAACATGACAATATAGTTTGGGAAATCACCCTACCTCATGTAATGAGATAGCGTTTTGAATCGAAAATACGAGATTCTGCAAATTTATAAAAATGTGACTAAGCCCCTTTATTTCCTTTACCCTTCAAACGGATTTTATAAAATAAAATTTATTTATATTTTAGTATTTTTTAAATAATATTCTGAACATAATAAATAATTTATAATATTTGCAAATACGATTTATCACATAACTTATATATTGTATATGTTGTGATTGTTATCGCATAACCTAGCCTAGTTTCTATTGCAATATTAAGTTAAATCAGTATTAAATTATATTGAAAGTGCACAAATATTAGTGCATAAAATAACTGATACACTACTGATACTACCTTGCTACTTCAATGCACATCCAAAACTGACCTGATGCGAGAAAACAATATAGGCTAGAACGATAAACTGTTTAAGCAGGCAGCGACTCTAGTTCCAGGTTTCATTGCAGTTTATGCTATGTCAAAATTAACTCAGAGGCTAACTGTTGCAACAGCCACTTTTCCACATCAGTTTCATCATGTTTAATGCAAAGTAACTGATGCGGTTACTCTCATCCCTAGGTCAAAATCACAATCTTGAGCTATTTACAAGTACCTACTTTACTGATACACCATATTAAACAGTCTGTGATCCAGTTTATAATAATGTGCAAGCTGTGCCGTCAAGTGCAATAACTATTGTATTTGGACTGCGTGAACCATAATCTAAAGCAATTTTGTATACGGTACGTCCGGAATCCCACTAAAGTGGGTGACATCGTACCTTAGTAATAGACGTAGCAAGTTCAAATTTCACATGCAATGTCTAGGAGTTTAGCTCTAATGTACGGTGTCCCGCAGGGATCAATAATTGGCCCCGTTTTGTTCATACTTTACGCAATCAACTTAAGCTCTGTCATAGATTTGAGTCAAGTAGTTCAGTAGGTATGCTGATAACACAACAATGTTTTCTACCAAACTAAAGCAGAGTTAGAAGTACAAAACTTTGTTGATCTAAACAATTGTATTAAGTATCTTCTTATAAAAGATTGGAAATTAATTAAAAAATCAAATTAAATTTTTTTCCCCTCCGTAACTCAGAGGAAGTCATCAAGGCAAATGATAAAATGTTAGAGGAAGTTCAAAGAAGCCTACTAGGTTTCTAGGTACAGTATACACTTATACAATAGGCCAACCTGGAGCGTCTATGTAGATTATATATGCTCCAAGGTCTCCTCGGGTTGTTTTGCTTTAAGGAAATTACCAAAGTATTGTCCTGACCAGACCAGATTCTAAAACTCTCTTATTTTGGTTTGATCCATTCCCACTTGACTTGGATTTGCTAAGTTTTAATGGGGTAGCTGTAATCAAATAGTTTTTAAAAGACTTTTCCGTTTACAAAAGAAATCAATAAGAATTAGTGGTAAATTAAATACAGAGGGTCTTGTAGAGCAGCATTCCGTGACTTTGGTATAATAACCTTCACATGCATATTTATGCAAATCAAAATGTACCTTTACTCAAGGAAGAGATGCTCACCAGCGCAACACCAGAGGCAGATATCTTTGCAGAATAACTCAAAGTAGATCCAAAGCAAAAGTTGGATTGCCATTACAAATCGGCATACGTTTAATCAACAAACTCCCTGAAACCATCCAAAATGAAAACAACCACAGCATTTTCAAACACAAACTCAAAAGCAAGCTATTACCCATGTGGACAAAATTTTGACTGGGCCAGTAGTGGCCCAGATTCTGGGATACCTCCAAAATTGGCAAGAACTGGCCAGTACTGGGCCAGAACTATAAATTTTTATTTAAATAGGTATTTAAATTTGTGTTAACCCTTTCAGTGCTATGGACCGATATATTGTCTTTTGAATCTGTTATCAATAAACACTGTTACTGCTTCATAAGCGATTGTACCGTCAGGCGCTCAGTCTGCAGTCTGAGTCTGACATGTGGTGAAACCTGGTAGACTCGAACCGAACTACCTCGTCCAGCGCCTAGTCTCTATAATACCAACTGATCCAATGAAGCTTCTAGTCTGATCAGTGGCTGTGCGGTCTAAGGCGTTACCTTCCCGGCCGGGGGTAACAATTGGATCGGGAGTTCGAATCCCGTCACAGTCGGTGGTTTTTATGTGCAACTCATGGAGAGTTCACCTGTCTGTGGCAGAGTTGAAGGGGAGGGAGGACCTTAAGCAAACGGTGGACGGCACGGGTCCAAGCTGACGGGATGGGTGAATTCTTTGTGAGTTGCACATCTGATCAGGAGTTTTGCTACTTTTTAACTATCCTTTACTGTGTGTGTCCAGCGGAAGCACATTTTTATTAATTTTAACTGTTCAGGCGTTCATATATGTAAAAAAATCAACAAAACATCACGGATTAAACTACTCCTTTCAGAAGCTTAGCACTCAAAGAGTTAATATGTTTTTTCTAATTAAATTGTTTAATAAACCAATAATATACATTTTTAAAAAGGAGTTTAGTTGCAAAAATATAATGACCAGATCGGGTCTGGAACCTACGATCTTTGACTTACTGCCCACACGCCTTAACCCCCGCGGCCGTTCTGACTCATGAGAACACTAGGATGGAGTGGGTTATACAAATTACCAATAGACACCTACACGACTCGGACAATTCTTTAGTTTTATTTTTCTTAGTGAATTATACTCATGCACATCACTGGAATAAAATTAATAAAAGTTGGAACAAATTCATTTGGTTTATTTGATTTAAATATGTATCTATTTTCTTGCCATGTCATTGTTGTAGGATGATAAACTGCGAGCAGATTAGTATACAGGCCTATTTTATTTAGGCCTAATTATAATAATAATCAAAAATAATGTTAATTTAATAATTAATATTAATATAATATAAATTAATTATTAATTATAATATTAATATTAAAATAATTATAACTGCATGTGTACCCTTTTAAATCTTTGTATTAAGATAATAATATGAATATAATATAATGTTAATATAATTTATACAACCAACCTTGGTCCAACAAATATTAATGATATTAAAAGATGATTGCCCCACAGATGACTGTTTTGAGGATATAATTGGCCTAGAACTGGCCAATACTGGCCTAGAAAAGTTTTCCACATGGGTAGAGAATCACTTTGGACGAGTTCACTAGTTTGCACATCAGGGGTTTTAGTTTTAATTTTGACATGATTTGTTCTTTTTAATTTTACTGTCTTAACTGTTGCACTAAATAGCATGTTCATGTTACTGTCGACTTTGCTTGCGGTATAACTAAAATAATTAAAGATGCTAAATGGGCAATACTTAAACCTCTAAATCATGTTATAAATTCTTGTCTTATTTCTGGTGTTTTCCTCACAGTTAAAAGTATCAAAAATTATTCCACTTTATAAAAAAGGAACAAATAAAGATCCAGTAAATTATAGGCCTGTTTCAATTCTACCTTCGTTTTCTAAATTTTTTGAGAAATGTATGTTAGTTCAGTTGGCTGATTACTTTGAAAATAATAATTTACTAGATAGTGAACAACATGGTTTTAGAAAGAATAGATCCACCATAACTGCCATAGTATCTTTTGTTGAAAACATCATAAATAAATTAGATAGAGGTGACCACACTGTAACTGCATTTTTAGACCTGACCAAGGCATTTGAAAGTGTTTCACATCCTATTTTATTACAAAAACTATCTAGTTTTGGAATAACTGGCAAAGACCTGGCCTTGATACAATCATACTTAACTGACCGACAACAATATGTTGAAATTTCTAATATTGATGAGAACAAAATTCTAAAAATTAGGTCCAAAACTCGAATGGTAAAATATTCAGTCCCACAAGGGTCTGTGCTTGGCCCATTTCTGTTTCTTTGTTATTTAGGTAAACTACCAAATTGTCTTTCTAAATTAACATTAAATAGTAAATTTTGTATATTTGCAGACGATATTAATTTAACAATTTCAAACAGCAATGATAATGCAATTTTTAATGATGCTGATATTGCAATTAAAACAGTCAATGATCAAAATAGCCTAAATTTGTTACTTAATGATTATAAAACAACCCTTGTGAAATTTTCTTGTAGAAATAAAAAATCTTATAATAAATTGAACAATCAGCAACTTTCTCTTAGTCTTAATGAAAGTACAACTTTTCTTGGATTAGTTTTGTATAATAATCTTAGTTGGACTGGCCATATAGAGATCAAATTTGTGCTAAAATTAGTTCTAATATTTTTGCTTTAAAAATATTATCTACTTTATGTGATAAACATACAATAAAATCAACTTATTTTGCATTAATTCATTCTCATATTTCTTATGGGATTGAAGTATATGGGTCTGCATCAATTTGTAACGTAAATAGAATTGTACACCTTCAAAAAAAATCTAATAGAACCATGTTAAATCTTAGGCATGATGAACATTGTAGGAATCATTTCTCTGAATTAGGAATTATGACAGTGTATAGCCTCTATATTTATAAAACAGTACTACATATAAATAACATATCAAGCACATTGCCTAAGAATGTTAGCAATCATAATTACAAAACAAGAAACAGACATGATTTGTTGAAAGACATTTTAAAGAAATATTCCGAAAAAAACCAACTTATATAGGTATACAATTTTTTAATCAGCTGCCAATGACAATAAAGAAACAAATAAATACTACGACATTTAAGAAGAGTCTAAAGTTGTTTCTAATTGAGGGAGCTCTTTACAGTTTTAGTGAGTTTTGGAAAAATGAATTTAAATCATCAGAAGTAAAATGACAAGTTTTGTATCAATCTGTAATTAGTTTTAGATTGTTGTAAATGTTGATGCCATTTATGTATACATTGTATATAAATGAATAAAGGATATTTTGAATTTGAATTTGAATATTCATTCATTGTCATTGTTCATAGGTATTTTATTCATTGTATCTTCTAGTTTTTTTTAATGTAGGTTATGTGTAACCAATAATGTGTCTGTCTATTCATGAACAGATATTATCTTCATCATTCATTTAATTGGTTAGTATTATCCTTAATGAAATTATCAGTACTGAAGGTGATCAAGGATGCTCAGCAGCAGCATGGGTTACGGCACAGTGACTATCAGCGCTACAGGTAATGGTTAGGCTTAGAGACTCAGTAGGTAACTGATTTATTGATTAGTCCGTATAAGAATGTTACATACAGTGCATGTAGTCCTCAAAATTCCCTATTTAGTCCTATGCAAACCTGATCTACTAATCGTCTCAAATACAGATTTTTCATGTGATATATACTGTATTTTTAACACCCCTAAAAAAATATTAAAACTACTACCAGGCTTCCCTGATACACAAAATTGAAAGAACTTTTCACGATTCCTAAAGATTTTTGAAATATTCGGTTATCTAATACTAAATGTATTCAAATTAGAGGATTTTCCTGTTCAGCTAATTGATCAAAAGTACATTTATGGTCTTTTATATATGAAATACAAATTTTGTGAAATTAAATATAGTTAATTATATGGTATTTTACATATGAAATACAAATTTTGTAAAATTAAATATAGTTAATTTCTTTATAATGGGAATTACGGTACTCACTTGAAGACCAAGGACAAATTTCAGACTGGTTGTAAAGTCAGCATTACGTACAGCAAATCAATTCCAGCCGACTCCTGTAAGATCATGAGCGGGCACCTCTGGCTTGCCCATGTGAATAATGCCATTGCATTGCCTCGCTGTCTTTAGTTCACTGCACAGGTCAATAGCCTACAGTTGAGGTTTTTTAAAAAATAATTCTAAAAAATGTTATAGCATGTGGGTAGTCTTTTGGGTATCCATTATGACAAGCTTCTCTTTCACCTTGGACCTTCCAACATGTAGACAGCTGGGGATGTAAAGTCTTCACCAAGGTAGTGGTCCTTAACTGAATAAGGATACTTCATCCCGTTCCTGCGGTGGATACACCTTTTCCCTCCCTGCTAGTTTTCCCACATGGATGACATGCCTAGTGGCTCTGCCGAGGTTTTCTACTCCACCAATCTAACTCACTTGAACTGATCTGTAGAGCAGATTGGTTCTATCAAGGTGTATAAGAAGTGGTATCAATTCACATAAAGTGAATGGAAAATGTTGAAAATCAAAAACACCAAACCAACAGGTTAAGGAATTAACCTGACGACTGAGATATGCATTCAGAAGAAATTTAAAATGCAATTAAAGGTGCAGGTAGAGAAATTCAAAATCAAGATTGAGATGTGCAAATTGTATTTATTCTATTTAGAAATAAACAATCTTTACGTTTTAACCAACAGGTTAAGAAACTATCCGACAGGTTTCTAATAATGATATACTACAAAATATAGTATAACTAGCCAGACTGATTTCCAGTTCAGCTTAGAGAGAGGTTTACCATAGTATATTTCATTTCAAAATATTATCATCAGTAAAACATTATGAATCTAAAATATCCTACAAATATTGTCACTTTTTGTAATCAATAATATTTCCAAGAAGAAAAAATTATAAATGTTTCATTCACTTTCAATATAAAATAGAGACAATATAAGAAAATCCTGTTTGCAATAAAAATTAAAGAAAGTTACTATCTTTCAAGAACCGCTAAATTTGTTTAACTGATTTAAATTTACTCTACGTGTTAGTCAAAATGGAGGACATTTTTTAGTAATCTCCACTTAGTGTAGGCTTAGTTCTTGCTAATGAATGAATACCTATGTTTGACCACAGGGGGTACTGCACACGCAGGATTCGCAGACTCCGTAAGGTTCTGAAAATCCCCCAGGGAGACAAGAGGCACTTCAAGCGCCGTGACGTCACTGAGGAGAAAGTGAAAGACGACAGGTAATCATATAACAACAATAATTGTAGAAACATAGCAATAAATTCTTAATCTCTGCTGAATTGTTTTAAATGTGAAACTAGTTTATAAATATTTATGATTTAATACCTGGAGTAGAGATTGTTGGTAAACTCATCGTTTTACTGTTCGTTGAATTAAAAATGTAAATATCATAAAGTGAGTTTAAAGAGAGGGAAATGAGCAATTAATTTGTTTTCTCATGGAAAGTACTGAACAACTTAAAGAATTAGAGATATAAAATAATACAGCAAATCAGAAAAGTTGATTTATTGTGTTTAAAAAATCTTTAGATTTTGGGCAAAAATATTAAATAATGGAATGTAAATAAGAATGCTAATAAGTTGTGCTGTTTAGTTAATTACAACACTAGACATGGCTGTAACACTTGTATAACCGTGCACCAAGAAACTAATTAGGTTTAGATCAGTTGTGAATATATTTTTGACTAAAACTATTTATGATTTTCGGAGACTTTAATTATTCGTAGTGAACACAATATTTTAAATTAATGTTTTAATGTATTAAAATATAGCCTATTGTATAAATCATTCAATGGATACTGAGTTATTTATCTATCACCTGTTCTCAAAGGGTTTTCTGAAAGTGTTGATTTACTCTCTCTGTTGACTCAAGGTTTCTGCTGATCCCTTTGATGCTGTCGGAGCGAGCGTGGGGCCACGCCATGCAGCTGAGACAGGAGGCCAACACCGAGCCGAGGAAACGCTTCCACCTTGTGCAGAGGCTGCGGAAGGCGACCATCTACGCTCTGCAGCTGCAGAAACTGTGCGAGGTGTGTGATACAGAGATTAAACAACAATTTCTTAATCTTAAAAACATATACTTAGTTCAAAACATATTGCAAAGCATTTGCCATATATGATAACTAAACATAGTTACTTAACCCTTCCCAAGCGTTGGATGTATATACACGCTATTGGTAATTTTCGTTTGCGAGCGTTGGACGTTTATACAAGCAATTCAATTTGAAACTTGCAAGCGTATGACGAATATATACGCCAGACATATAAATTTAATTTAGGCCCTATGTATTGTATGGTTGTTTCCATGTTATTTACAGTTACTTTAAGCCAATAGTCTATTTTTTAGTTTATTTTATTGGTACATTTTCATTTGGTGAGTTGGCAACGCTGTTCTCGCAACAGATGTTATAGACTGGCCGGCTGATACAATCCTTTTGTTACCGTCTCGTTCACAGACAATTTATTTACGTTCGGTCAGTTATTTACAAGTTGTTTTGTGAAGTACAAGCTAATGATGATTTGCAAATTTTTCTACTGTCGTGATACAAACAAATTCAGAGTGAGTGATTGACGTATATATGACACACTAATTTTGGCCAAAAAATATGTAAAAAAATTATTTTTATCATGAAAGTGAACATATTTTACTTTGACCATCAGATATAAGTAGAAAAAAAAGTTCTTCAAAATCAATTTTTTGACCCAGCCCAAAAAATATATAGGTAGCGTACAGAGTAGGGCTTCGCCCCGCAGTCACAACTTGCGAAGGGTTAATTCCTCATTTTTTACTACTTATTTGAAATTGCCAGTGTAAGAATTTTTAATATAAACACTAACAAAACAAAAAAAACATATCTAGGAATACAAATATGATATTTTATTTATTCAGTTACTTTTTAAATTTATTATTCTTATTTTACATTTATAAATCCCACCAGCAAGTCAAAAGATTCATTAGCACCAATTTATAACCTAGTCGGTTTTTTTCTTCCTGTCAATATACGTTTTTTTAGGTACAATCACATGAGTTCTATATACATGGAAATGGCCACTTCTCTTTTGCATTGAAGAATACGTATATTTAATATATGTGACCTACATTAATAATTCCTTCTAGTCAACTTGAGTAGCTTGTACTGAGGCGGTCCTCTGTGCCTACCTGCTTCTTCCATAAGACTAATGTTATCTTTCTAAGTCCATCTCTCAATGGATTATCCGAGATCGATGATTTAAGGTTCATTTTAAAGAGAAAAAAGGAACTAGCGATTTCAGTGAGGGATTGGAATATTTATATCACAAATAGTTTACCCATAAAATAAATCGTAAATATTGAATATTTTTGGAATTTTTTACAATTATTATTTGTGATAACAAAATTTTGCTCCCTGGAATTGCTAGTTATTTTTTGGCTCTTTAAAATGGGCCATACATAAACTATACTCAGATAATCCGTTGAGGAGGAACGGAATTATTGGGGAGCAGGTAGAAACGAGAAAAGTTTTGTAACTGAAGCTAGGCCTACTTGAAATTTGTCTATTTTGCGATGCAAAGGAGAAATTAAGCCCTTTAAATATTGAATGAAGAATATTGTATCCTAATATTGAATGAAGAGTATCGTATCGGTAAATAAATTTGTAAATAACCTGTACAGACTGTATTCACATATTTATCAATGAGTTTCGAAAGGCTCACATATGTATTGATTTGTTTCAGTCCGACAAGTGTGACGCTCGCACCAAACTGGAAGCTCAGGCGTACGTTGCTTGGATCCACGGCTCTCTCCATTTTGAGCTGCAGATGTGGAAACCCGCCATGGAGAACCTCAATAAAGCCAAGTCAGTTGTTCAACGTTGATTTCAGTGCAATGAAGCTGGTGATAATGTTTTAAAATGATTGCCAGAACTTTTTCAGGCAGAACTGTGCAGTTAGGCTGTTAATGAATAGAGGGTGGTATCAGTTAAGACTGAAGAGGTAGCAAGATAAGTCAGTGATAATTTCCTAGTAATCACTCTATGACTATTTAAATGTAGAACACTGTCTGATTGATTGGACAAATACAGTTTTTGAAAATTGATGAAACTTGTACAAGTCAGCCTAGTTGTTTTAGCTGACTGATTTTCCTACTGATAGATATTTTACTGATAGATATTGTCATAGATGTCGGGCATTTAGATCACCATAAAGCTTGCCCTATTGGTGTTAAAATTTCCCATGTTAATCCTATGGAAAAGGTCTTATATGATCAGACGATTACTTAAACCTAGGCTCATTGATAAATACCGTAGTTCATTAGTTCACCACTAAGGAGTGCATATAATACCAGGTCCTGCCCTCAACATGTTTACGGTCCATGGTGTAATTATTTATCACTAACCTCCCCCTCCCCCATATAAGTTCCACTCCTCAAACATGTGTCAGACACAGTTTATAAAAACATAAACGTGTTTATTGTAAAATTCATAAGTATTTTATTTAATGTGAAACTATTTTCAAGAACATTCCCATAAATATTAAACAAAGTATAATCTGTGTATAATTTTAACCCGCTATGATTAAAGTATTCTGTACAGGCATAAATATTGATGAATCACTCCATCGATGAGATTTAGTATGAGGCATTTAACTTTGAATACATTTTATTTTGTTGTTTTACTTCTTTAACATTATATTTTGTAAGTTTTTTGTAGTTAATTGTTTTACGGTTACCAGTTTTGGTGTAAGTAAATAATATGTTTATTTTAAATGTCAACATTGCCAATTAACATGTATATCTCCCTTCTCGCCCTACCAAAGAAATGCTGCCCTAGGCAGTAGAAAAATTTCCCATAATACAACATAATATAATTACATAATATATACATAATATACATAATATAAATACAACATAACATAATTTTACATAATACAACTGGTGTTTATGTTCGTACAAATTTTTGCAGGGGAGGTACCTACTGCTATTTCAAAATTAGACTTTGTTTCCAATTTGCACCTCCTACTTCTTTCCGATATTTTATTTTTTTGCTATTAATCACCTAATTAAAAGTGAGTACCTTAAATCTGTCCAATTATGCCATACTTTTACTTAGTTCAGGCAATTTACTGATTGTGGATAGACCTTTCATTTAAGAGAATAAAGAAATCATTATTTTTTAGTTTTAATTAAATTTCGTCATGAAATAAATTTAAAATTTCTCTTCCCCGGTCAAGTTTCTGTAATCCCATTATTTTGGAAATTTGTTTTTGTTTTTATAACAGATAAGGATCTTTTAATTCCTTATTCTTTTAAAACCCTTCCCCCCAGTTAGATACAAAACCTATAAGTGCAACTGTTGTTTGTTTGCCGCAGGATGGTTTACGAGAAGCTGACCTCCGCGCTGGGTGAGGAGGACCAGCTGGTGTACAAGCAGCGGTGTGACGAGTTGGCGCCGAGCCTGCGCTACTGCGCCTACAACATCGGCGACCAGGCGGCCATGGACGATCTACTGTCGCTGCGCACGCACGCACACGGTGATCTGCTCGACAACTTAGATGTGAGTTGGCGTTGGGTTTCTGTGGAGGATTTCAGAATGTCTGGAATGGTTTTAATTTAATCACACAGTTGAAAAATATTTACAAATAACATTAGTTGTCACAACAAATTAGTTACATTTTTGTGAAGAAAGTACGCTGGTAGATTAGTGGACAATGTTCACAAGATCTAGAGTTAGATCATAGTTTAACTGTGACAGTTCTAGTAAATGTAAACTATTATTCCTATTGTTGTTGAATAACGTGGCCTAGTGGCCAAGGCGTCGGACTCCGGAACCATGGCTGTTGTGGGTTCGAATCTTAGCCCTGGCATGTAAATTTTGTCAGTACTGTTCAACTTGTACTGTAAAGGCTCACTCCTTGCTTTGCTGTATACGTTCCACACACAGATGGATTGTGGTCTATGTGGATGGGCAAAGTAATGCAAAAACGAGGTTGCCAACCTCTTAAATAAAATTAATAATAATAAAAATATAAAAAATCTTAAAAAATATTAACAAAAAGAGCATTGGGGTGAGTTGCCATTGGCTTGCTATCTCAAGTTCAGTTGGACAAATTATCTAGTCAATTATTATATTATATACTGGATGTGTCTGCTATTGCTTAAAAGTCCAATTAATCCATTTATGCCAAACATTGTTAATGATAGAACCTCCATTTTATATTTAACAGTGGCATGCTTGACATGGCTAAACAAATATAAATGTAAATTCTTAGTAAGGAATGGATACAAAATAGTTGTGGTGAGCCTCTTTAAGGAAGAGGGTTTAATTAACACTAGACATTTTATACTTAGTGAATTATTTTCATGGCTGTGGTAACTTTATTATTTCGTAGCACATGTTCTCTTCCTGGATGGTATGTTGTAATGAAAGAGAAGGGATGATCATACAGTTCATTGACTAGAAATAACCGTAAATCAGAACAAATTTGAAAAAAAAAAAATACCCCTGTCGCAGCAAACCTGCATACTCAGCGAATTTCCAATGCATATTATATGTCTTAATACCACATAAAGCCGTATACCAAGTTCAATTAAATTATATTCACAAATAAGCGATATATACAATTTCAATTATTCTCTATAAGAATAACATTGGGGATGAGTGCTTAGGTTTGCTGAAACAAGAAACACAAACATTTGGTATCCAAGCAAATATAAATAGAATTAAACTAGGTGAAGCCACATACCAAGTTTCATCAATATTCATTCATAAATAAGCGATATATAACATTGTAATTATTCTCCAAAAGAATAACATGGGGGCTGAGTAAGCAGGTTTGCTGCAACAAGGAATACAAATATGGGTTTTCATGCAAATATCAATATAACTCAATTAGGTGAAGCTACATACCAAATTTCATCAATATACATTGCTAAATAAGCGATATATACCATTTTGAATTTTCTCTATAAGAATAACATGAGGGATGAGTACGCAGGTTTGCTGCTACGGGAATAATCGGTAAACAAATTTGTTTGCATTTAGTAATAGACCACAACCTGTGACGCTAAGCGTCACGCTATTTTATATAGTGTAGGCGTCCTTCATAACCGCTCCAAACGCCATCAGCGGTGTCGAGCCGGCTGATCTTTTGAACCTTTAACGGCGATTCTCGGTGGCGTCCCTCGCCCCTTTTCGTCGAAGCAGCTTTGAAGTGTCGGCAGGCCACCCGCTCCTTGCGAGCAACAATTTCCGTCAAAAGCTTAAGTACCTTAATTTATAAGTCCTTAGTATCAGGAATGGCAGGCTAGACTACAATTAGAAGGGGCAATCCCTTAGGGAAGCCCCAAACAACAGGAATATGTAGGACTTGCAAATCGGTCGGGACCTCGTGTCTCGACCGCATTTGGTTTAACAAGTTAGATTCAGGTTTTTTCCTCTACTCAGAAGACAATTAATTAATTAACTATCATTGCTTAGATTCAGGAACTTAGTTATTCATATATTATCCAATACAGTTATCAGTTTATCAGGTTTAGACACTTGTAACAATTTCACTATTAGGTCTGGAAGGATATTTATTAGTTATTAAAAGTTTAACCCATCATCAGAGCTGGCTGGTATAGCATTCTGGTTTGGTAAAGATCCATAGGTCTCTGGACACCCAGTCACGTTTTCCAAGCCCCAATTAGTTTTCAGTACTTATTAGCACCACATGGCTTGGCCAGACCTGGGCCTGCCTAATTAGTTGGCTAGTCCTAAATTAGCCAAACCAGTAGCAGAGTCAGCACGCCCAGATTCCAGTTTGTAGTTACCATACAGTTGTATTACCCAATTATTACCCCAGATTAGTACGCCCCTCTTTCCCCCGTTTAGTTATGTCAATTCCAATTAGCAGCCCAATTAGCCACCCCCAGTAGCATACCATTCCTATCCCCCTGCTACATATGGTAGCAGAGCGTGGTTCCGATCCACGGACCTCTGGGTTATGGGCCCAGCACGCTGTAGCCATACAATAACCAGTCAATACTTCCCGGGCAACTTACCCAGCTTTAGCTACTATATGTTCCATTCCTAACCCCTGCTACATATGGTAGCACCAACAAGTAAATATCTTTTACCCTCCCCCTGCTACATATGGTAGCAGACACCCCAGGCCATTTGGTGTTTCAGTCAGCTCTGTAGGGTGTAAAACAATTGCTTTTGCTAGGGTTTTGTCTTCTGAGTAGAGGACAATTTAAAATTTGCACCGCCGACACTAGGGGTTTGTTAGGACTTTAGCTTTAAGCAAATTATTTTTCCAAATTAAATTCTAGGATGGCCAATTTTGTAGGTTTGTTCCATGTCTATGTTTGTTCCAGCATAGGTACAAGAGGCATCTGCTGCGGCCTGCAGTGTTACAGTGAATTGTGTTTCAGTGTTTGTAATAATTAAAGTGTAAGCCTAAAGCAAGTGGCAAATATGGTCTTAAAAATATACTGTGGAGAGTCCCAGGTATAGTGGTTTAAAGGCTCCCCAGTTTTTCATTAAATCCAATGCATTTGGCAATACAAGGTGTATTTTCTTTGCTAGCAATGACCATTTTTATTTTAATGTAAAATCACACCTTGTAAGTGTTAAATTCAGTGATTGTTTATTATAATACCCTCAATAAAAATATATTTCCATCTCACCAGTGTTTATTACCAACACTATTGCAGTGTCTGTGCTGTACCATTTTCTGTGCTGTGCATTGTCTAAATGTTAATTTATTTTGTGCTGTAAATTTTGTGTTTTAAATTTAAATAGCTGTTTAGTGTAATATATTGGCCATCCCTAGACACATTAACTTCAAAACCTAATTGGCAAAACAATATTCAGGCAGGAAAGCTATAATAGGGAAACCCATTTATAGGCCCTAGCGGTCATTGTACTGCAGTCAGTTTTTAACCTGTATTGAGGTGTAAAGTGGTTTTAGGCTACTACTTTAGGATGTAGAAATACTTGATAGGGTCATATGTGAGTGACAAAGTAGGTTTTTGTAGGAAAGTCAGACCCATTTATAGTTTTTAACAGGTTTTAAAGTCAGTTTTTCCGCCCAGCCAAGTACCAGCCATAGGTCTTACAGCAAGCTATTAATTGGCCAGCAGTGAAATCGATTTTGTATTTTTGGCTAATACTATAATACATTAGGGATTTTACATTTCATTTTGCCTAATTTTACATAGTTAAATCCAAGTAACCTTCACGATTTGTTACAAGTTCAAATTCAAACTTGCCGCCATATCAGAAACATCTAGAAGGCACTACCGCGCACAGGAGTAACTGACAACAATGCAGTCACGTGACCCGCCTCGCTCATAAAACTGGACGACGGCGGCTTCTCGTTCTCTTAGCCCGGAACTATTCGGTGTAACATCATCTAAAACCTTTTTCTAAATTCAATACCGCGTTTATTTGCCAATTCCAAAAGTTCGTCGATTTGTTAACGGGGTGCATCCCATACGTTTTCTATTTCGCGAATTGTTTTAAAGAAAAGGCCGAAATTCGCGGTACAATCACATTCGTAATAATTAATTAATACAACTTTTTTCTAAATTACACGTGCTAAGAGCAGGTTTTAACACTGCCATTCTTATCGTTTTACGGGGAATAAATTAAACAACTGGTATTATTAATATTAAGTGCATAGTAGTGTTACAGTGTATTAATATTGTGAGCGTTTTGTGTATGTAATTTTCTACAATGTTCATGTGAGTAATATTTATTAGTTTTACATACTTGGTCATATTTCATAGGGCACATGTCATAACTGGTACTGGTCAAAGTTTAATAATTGTTAAGTTTAAATTCATTTATCTTTGTTAATTATTTGATGTAATATCGTATTCACAAATCATTTATAGCAACTCTCTATTTCTCATAATTTAACTTAAAGATATTTTTTCCTGTACAAGAATTAATTTGTATTAAGCAAGAAAACTTTTGGAAAATATTTAAACTCAAATCAATTGTCTCAAAACTAAAATAATTGTAAGAGCTGGAAATTAAGTATAATACAAAATTCTAGGAAATTTAATATTCATAGAACAGAGTGTTACTGTTTGGTTGATTTCAAAAAAAAAAAGAGTAAAATTAATTAAGCAGCAGTTCAGAGCTCAGATCAGGAACCACTTCATATTATAAATAAGTTAATCATGAATCATATGAATGTATAATTTAAATTGGTGGTAAAAAGATATAGGAGGATAGAGTGTGTCGGAGGTCAGGAGGCTTAGTTAGGAGGACTTGTTACATTCTGCAAGAAACTCTATTATACTTCTATTCACATTTAAATTTAATTTGTCAATTACAGTAATGCAGAGCGAGTGTTGCTGGGCCCAAAAACACTCGTGGATCTCTGATTTAGTTGTGGGTTGCTTGAAAGAAGAATCTGATTGCAAGAAACTATTTTATTCAAATCTGAGCAAAGACATTACAACACATACATAGTTAAATTAGAGCCTAAATTAAGTTGTTTTTCCTAAGATTTTAATAGAAAGAGTTTCTTGTAAATGTAACAAGTGGTAGCAGGCAGACACTGATTTGTGGGTTGCAATTGTGGCGAAATATGACCAATTAATTGTTATTGATATTTTTGTTATATTACTGTGCAAATTATTCATATTTTGTTAGATTTAGATATTGATTAAAAAAATGTTTTATGGACGTCAATATGTCACAACAGCAAGAGATAGGGCGGCAAGGGTTCAATCACGTTATCTAGGAGTTCAAGGTTCGGATAGATCCGCTCCAGTTGTGATACAGGTAGAGCAGGCCCCTCAGGCGAACAATAATTTAGATTTACCGCATTCCCATTCAGGTGCGCATGTCAGCTTGGAAAATAGGTTACGTGATGCAAAATTATTGCCCGAGAATTTTGAACCAAGGGTAGACTCCACACATGTTCGATGCACGCCAAGACAGGATTGCGCAACCGACACTTTTTGCACGCGTGACCAAACAGGTCAGGATTTTAGCACGCTCTCAACGACTGATCGCACCGTTGTAATCGAATTAGTTAGGAAACTACAACCTTGTTCAGGGGAGAATGAGTCACATCTTATTCAGTTTTTGAAACAAGTAAACACGATTTTTCAGATTGTTCGGGTTGGTCACAATGAAGTAATTAAATTAATTTTGCCTCAGACGCAAGCACATCTTTTTGAAATTTGGTCACATGGGTTAGAATTGAATCTTACATGGGATAATTTACACTTTTCAATCTTGACAGCCTTTTTTCCAGGATTACAGTTAGAGCGAGTAGTAAACAAGTTTGTTAAAAGATTACAATGGCCCCAAGAAACCTTTGTAGCATTTATCAATGATGTTACTTCCTCAGCCGTAGCACTCCAGTGCAATTTTCCAGACAAATATTTAATTGATGTAATTCTCTCGAATATTAATCCACGCATGCGCAATAGTTTTTCATTTTGTGAGAAACCCAAGACAATTTGGGAATTAAAACATTTAGCAAATGCAGTAAATGCGTCAGTCCAGGCGGACAATCATTATTTCAGTACCTTTCCCCCACTTCAACAAGCAACTGTACCTAACCCCATCACTCACCGAGTTTTTGAACAAAAATCACAGGTTAAATGTTTTACATGTGGGAAGCAGGGGCACATCGCACGATTTTGTAGGCAGGGAAATGCACGAGGCAATTTAATGAGGAGGTGATTAAATTGTCACAAACGAACACCTCCATTTCTGTAGTTCCATTAGATTTTTCCTTGAGATTACCGACAGTAAAGTTTTTTATTCCATACAATACATCACAGAAAGCACTTATAGATACTGGTTCAACAAGTTGTTTAATAGATAATAAATTTTTTCAAAGCATTAAATCATCACCGAGCATTAAGGAAGTTATTAAAACTAAGATGTTGATTAAATCTATTAATCAGCAAAGCACCATGATTAGGAAATTAGTTAAGCTTCATTTCAAAATAGGCAATTTTTCATGGACATTTGATTTTTTTATAGTTAATTCACTTCCGTTTCCCATCATTTTAGGTGTAAATTTTATGCAGAAATCCCAAATGAATTTAGACTTTTCTAGTAACACTATTAACTTTAAATTCAATAATGACAGTAAGATTCAAATGAGTGACATTTTTGTGAAGCAACAGCAGCCTGATAGTAATTTTTTATTAGAACTTTCCGACGCAAATAAAATTCATTCACAGGAAACAGAGGAATTTTTACAGAAAATATTGCAAGAATACCCCTCGGTCATAACAGAGAGGATAGGGCAGGCCCGCGTCTCTCCTTATCACATCAGCTGTTTGGTAGATAAGCCTATATGCTCCCCACACTACCCCGTCCCTCCAGATAAGATGAATGCTATGAGAAATATTACTGATGAGTTGCTCAAAAATAATGTAATTAGGAAGTCAACTAGTATGCACTGTGCTCCAGCCTTTTTAGTCGCAAAAGCGGACAAAAATAAATTCAGATTAGTTTGCAATTACAGGAAGATAAATGAATATATTTCATATGACGCTCACCCCCTACCTACCTTAAATTCAGCCTTTGAGTTTTTGAGTAAAGCCAAGTATTTCACATCATTAGATATGAATAATGCCTTCTTTCAAATCCCATTAGATTCACAATCAAGACAGTATACAGCATTTTGCACTCCGTATGGTTTATTCGAATTTAACACAGTACCACAGGGCCTGAAAATCGGATCCCAAGCACTTACTAGAGTTATGGATGAAATTTTGGGCGATTTTAAATTTAAATTTGTCTTCAATTTTTTGGATGATTGTTTAATTTATAGCGACAATTGGGAAGATCACAAGCAACACATCTTACAGGTTTTAGATAAGTTTAAGGAATACAATGTCACAATAAATCCGGAAAAAATTAGGATAGGCCATACCTCCATAAAATATTTAGGGCACATCATTTCGAACAGAACACTTTCACTGGACCCCGATAGAATTGAACCAATTTTGAAATATCCCAGACCCCGTAATTTGAAACAACTTCAGCGATTTTTAGGATGTGTAAACTTTTATTCACGCTTTATTAAGGATTTTTCCAAAATAGCCTTGCCACTAAATAACTTAAGGAAGAAGAACGTTAAATTTCAGTGGACAGCCACACACCAGAAAGCTTTTGATGAATTAAAAAATTCCCTTGTTTCGTCAACTCAACTAACATTGCCAGATTTTAATGGAGATTTTGTTGTCACCTGTGACGCATGTGACAATGCGATTTCAGCAGTTCTACAAATGAAAGAGGGAGATAATCTTTTACCGGTTCATTTTGCATCCAGAACATTAAGTGAAACAGAACGTAAATACCCCATGCATAAGAAGGAATTTTTAGCATGTTTATATGGAGTTGAGAAATTTAGGCCATATTTAAACAAGAAGTTTACACTACAAACCGATAATTCTGCCGTGATGTACATTTTGAAAAATAAGGGTAAACATACAGCTCAATTTGATAGGTGGGTGTTACGTCTTTCAGAGTTTGATTTTGAAATAGAAAATATTAGGGGTAAATTAAATGTAGTGGCAGATGCCTTATGTAGAGTCTTCAAGGATGATACGGATAATACCGTTAAAATCATCGAGGATTCTGCATGTTGCACTCTGCAATGTTTTCCAGAACTATTTACCTCAATTAGGGAGAAACAGGCACAAGACCCGAGTTTAAGTTTAATTATTTCAGATTTGAGAAATAAAATTCCAGTCAAGAACCACTCATTGCGCAATAATATTTTGTATTTTGGTAAACAGGGCAGAAAAAGCAAAATAGTAGTTCCAGAGTCCATGCACACTTTTATTGTTAAATATTTTCATGAGAATCCTATGTTTGCACATGCGGGCATAGCCAAAACTATGAATCACATTCAGAAGCAATTTATTTGGAAAGGCATGACACAATTTATTAGGAATTTTGTTAGGTCATGTGAACAATGTCAACTCTCAAAACCGGCGCAAAACCAGAAAATCGGTCAATTAAGTTCTCATATACCGACGAATTGTAATGATCAATGGGTTTGTGATTTTGTTGGTCCGCTACAACGAACACAACGAGGAAACGAATCAATCTTTGTTTTGGTGGACAATTTTTCGAAATTCTGCTTTTTATACCCAGTTAGAAAACAGACATCAGATTCCGCAATAAATATTTTACGAAATAACATTTTTGCACAGCATGGTATTCCACAGCGCCTAATTACAGACAATGCCTCCGTCTTCACATCGCAGAATTTTTTTTCATTTCTTTTTGGTTTAGGAATTAAGCATGTAACAACTTCAACATATAGACCTCAATCAAATGTTGCTGAGCGAGTTAATAGAAACCTAGTTACTGCATTGAGAATTTTTCATAATCAGAATCATAAGTCATGGGACATTTATTTACCATATTTAATGCTTGCTTTTAATTCCGCAAAACATGAAGCAACAAAGTTCACCCCCGCAAGCGTTTTCTTAGGTAGAGAACTTACACACCCATTGCAATTTCTTTGGAATTTAGAGACAGGACATAATAACAAACCGAGTTTAGACAATGTTTTTCAGAATCTCACGAAGGCGCACAATAGAACGAAGTTACGGTATGACAGGAATCGAACTCCATCTAATTTTGTTGTTGGTGATAAGGTTGTTTTGTATAGGCATTCCCTCAGTAATAAAGATAAGAAAATAACAGCAAAACTTTGTCACAAATGGAGGGGACCTTATACTGTAACTAAACTCACTTCACCGGTTAATGTTGAAATAACTTTGGACAATGATCAGACACAAAAGCAGATAGTTAATGTTGATCAAATAAAGAAATTTTTTCCTCCAGTCTGAAATATATATATATATATATATATACCTTTTTCTCTCTTTACTTCAGAATAAATTGTTGTGACTTATTGATTTAATTTTTTTTAAGATCCATTTCCTTTTTGTAAATCCATATGACAGGTTTTCTTGTGTGGGAGATTCCCATCTACACAGAGCAGTGAAACAGTGGAAACTAGCCACCACCAAACACATCACCATACCAGGGGCGACTACGAGACACATCGTCACTGAGGTGCGAAAACACGCTGCCGAACTACAACCAACCTGTGTTCTGCTCATTGGCACCAACGATGCCGGAAGTCACATCTCTCTCTCTGTCTCCAAACGAAACACAGTCTCACATTTTTATTTTGGATTTAGATACAATTTTCACTGGTCACAACATGAACTATTTAATTGAACATTTCTATTATAATGGTAGGACAGATGGAATTCAGTTAAACAGAAAAGCCTTCATCATAATCATGGACAGTATTCAGGATAAAATTACATGTGTAGTGCAGTGCAACAAACTGGAACCTTGTGTAGCTCTGAACAGTTTAGTTTCACCAAGTGTTAGGGATGAGTCTATGACCGAAGTGGAACTTACAGGGAATGTAGCCGTAAGAGTCCACCATCTCTCTCACTAATGATACTATATTGTTATGTTTATCTTTATAAGTATTGTTACTGTTAACTTTAGTAATTTTTAATTTTTGTGTAAAATTATTTTTCTCTCTCTTTATCCCAAGTTAGGTTAGACAAAAATTAAAAATTCTTTTGGAGGGGGGGAAAATTGTTACAAGTTCAAATTCAAACTTGCCGCCATATCAGAAACATCTAGAAGGCACTACCGCGCACAGGAGTAACTGACAACAATGCAGTCACGTGACCCGCCTCGCTCATAAAACTGGACGACGGCGGCTTCTCGTTCTCTTAGCCCGGAACTATTCGGTGTAACATCATCTAAAACCTTTTTCTAAATTCAATACCGCGTTTATTTGCCAATTCCAAAAGTTCGTCGATTTGTTAACGGGGTGCATCCCATACGTTTTCTATTTCGCGAATTGTTTTAAAGAAAAGGCCGAAATTCGCGGTACAATCACATTCGTAATAATTAATTAATACAACTTTTTTCTAAATTACACGTGCTAAGAGCAGGTTTTAACACTGCCATTCTTATCGTTTTACGGGGAATAAATTAAACAACTGGTATTATTAATATTAAGTGCATAGTAGTGTTACAGTGTATTAATATTGTGAGCGTTTTGTGTATGTAATTTTCTACAATGTTCATGTGAGTAATATTTATTAGTTTTACATACTTGGTCATATTTCATAGGGCACATGTCATAACTGGTACTGGTCAAAGTTTAATAATTGTTAAGTTTAAATTCATTTATCTTTGTTAATTATTTGATGTAATATCGTATTCACAAATCATTTATAGCAACTCTCTATTTCTCATAATTTAACTTAAAGATATTTTTTCCTGTACAAGAATTAATTTGTATTAAGCAAGAAAACTTTTGGAAAATATTTAAACTCAAATCAATTGTCTCAAAACTAAAATAATTGTAAGAGCTGGAAATTAAGTATAATACAAAATTCTAGGAAATTTAATATTCATAGAACAGAGTGTTACTGTTTGGTTGATTTCAAAAAAAAAAGAGTAAAATTAATTAAGCAGCAGTTCAGAGCTCAGATCAGGAACCACTTCATATTATAAATAAGTTAATCATGAATCATATGAATGTATAATTTAAATTGGTGGTAAAAAGATATAGGAGGATAGAGTGTGTCGGAGGTCAGGAGGCTTAGTTAGGAGGACTTATATATTATTATTTATTCCCGACCACTCGCTTGTTTTAATAAACCGCCATTTAATTAACTAGGAATTCCTGGTTACCACATTTTGATACTTAACTTGAGAACTGCTTTTGATCATTTAAAACACAATACAAAAAAAATATTAAAACTAAAAAGGCCAGAAATCGACCAAAGCCATAACCTCTAAGGTGATCTATATTACATTAATTTAAAATACTATTTTCCGGCTCTAATTTAACTATGTATGTGTTGTAATGTCTTTGCTCAGATTTGAATAAAATAGTTTCTTGCAATCAGATTCTTCTTTCAAGCAACCCACAACTAAATCAGAGATCCACGAGTGTTTTTGGGCCCAGCAACACTCGCTCTGCATTACTGTAATTGACAAATTAAATTTAAATGTGAATAGAAGTATAATAGAGTTTCTTGCAGAATGTAACACACTATTAAAGTAGCGCTATAATTCAAGGCTTGTTTTAGCCAATAGCTGTGAATCCGCCAATACTTGACCAGGTACAACAAGCTGTATTTTGGATCTTTTGGAGGTTTAGATGACTTTAGCCTATTGTTTTTCATTAAAAAAATACAGAATGAGGTTATGTGTGAGTACAAATGTAGTTCTTTTGTAGGGATAAAATCCTCAGTTATAGCTTTCAGCCACTTATAGTAGTCACTTTATCTTAAATACCATCCGGGTTTCTGGGTTTATTTACAGTTATAAAGTAGTTCTTGCCTTTATTTTTGCTAGTAATACTTCCCCTTTTTTTAAAGCAAGCCAGTTATAAAGTTTTTTATCCATTGGGCTTTTGTTATTGCATTGTTGCTCGAGCATTGAATCTGCCAATATAAATCCCATAGCGACACGTCACAGCTGAAGTCACACGGTTGGCGATCATGCATTCGCAACTTCTTCGGTTAGCTAACCTAAAGTTAACGGTTTTGTTCGACGCTCGACGCATCTACATTACTTTTGCTAGTTTAACAGTGAGTTTAAATTAACTTCAGTTTTTCATTTTTGAAACTTAGTCTTGATTTTTTTTTACTCGAGAAATTCCTAGGATTTTCTTGTTCTACGCTTAAATGCATTAAATACTCGACTTAGTGGGTTTTTGTTTAGTGTACAGATTCTCTTGACTTAAGAGTGACCCACATTTACATTCAATTTTGATTTTAGTGTTGATTAAGTGTGACCCTGTCTGTTATTCAAATTTTTTGTTAGGTATAGGATTAGGGGGACCGACCTCAATTTTATTTCTCCAATAGACACTTCTGGTGTCGGTCGGTTTTTTTCTGCACTTCCCCTTTCAGTTTAATTTAAATATGAGCCAGCCAAGCAATTTAATAGATGTCCAGGTCCTTGGCGACTCTTACGCCAGGAGATTTTTAAATTTTTCACAAGCAAATCCGGCATTAACCGGGACTTTACGGCCAATTTTAATTAAGAGCATCTCTGGAGCTAGGATAAGTGACCTCAAGGTTTTTGTGAAGTTAAATATTTCTGCAATACAGTCACGTATTCCCTTACTGTTTTTCTTAGGTACCAACGATTTTTTAGCAAATGTAGATGTAGCAGTATTTAAGAATTCCTTTCTGTCATTTTTGAGAATATTACGTCGAACTTATCCTGGAATGGCAATCGTTTTCATGACTTTGCCTTTTTATCCGAGGTTAAGTAACTCAACCCCAGCACTTGCCCGTTTGCACAAAGTTAATAGATTTTTGCTTACTCTACGTTCTGATTCAGTAAGAGTGATAGAACTCCCCGACGAATTAAATCAGATGAAGTTTTTTCATGCATATTATGGGAACTCTATGCGTCGTGATTGCATCCATTTCAACAACGACGCATTTAGAAAGTTAATTCCTGTAATAGAAAATTCCCTTTCACAGTCACCCACGTAGTTTTTTCGCATCCTTGTCTCACGCAGCGATTGTTTGTGCTCCTGAGAAGTCATTTCTTGGTAAATCTCATCCGAATGCTCGGCCTAGGTCAAATTTTTTGCTTTTCTTTCCTCTAGCACAATGAAATTTTGCATTTAAGGAAATTTTGTAAAAATTTTTTTTAGGACAGTTCCTCATTTTCTGTGTTGTGCGCGTTACCTCAGGTGCACCTTTGCAATATTCACAACTCAAAAGATTTTTTCAACCACAGTTTTAAAGTAATTACCTCTTTACCAGACCAGAACCGCTATACCGAAGTGATTTTAGGTTAAGTTTTCTCTCTCTGTCGCTGTCCCCGCCAACGCCCGGGGGATTGTGAGTCTAAGGGTATCCTTCGCTGATGGGCTGCCCTACACGTTCTCCCCCGTGCGTTGTCGGCAAACTCTCTTTCCCCTCCCTTTTCGTCTACGACACCCACTCTGGGTTTTGTAAAGAATTTTTTTTGTGATTTGAAAATGACTTTTCTGCGGTTGGTTACCCTTTTTTTATTATTGTTTCTTTTACCTCCGCAGGAAAGGGCCCAGTGGTGGCACCTTCTGTGGCGACCTGATCAGTCGTGTGTTGAGAGACAAAACTCTTCTCTATTTCTTTCCTGTCGTAACCCTTGTTTCATTTTCAGCCTTCTTAGCTTAATTAGTCGCTAAGGTAGTAGTAGTTAGGTTTAGGGAAAACTCAGATTATTTTAAAGAAATGCTAGTTATATTTAAATTCTTCAGATTATGTTAACAAGGTGATACAATTTATTAAGTTTCAGAATTTTCCAATATTTACATATATTAAGTAGGCACCGAACTGGACCACCTACCAATAACGGTTGAACCCAACAAGTTGTCAGGAAAGGAAAGTGCACTCTCTTTAGACCCAAGCACCCTTTCCTGAAATATCACCGCTCAACACAGCTACCAAATGCGCCATTCTCCCTGCGCAAGCAATCGCCTGCCCAAAAAGTCTCGCATGCGAATTCTCAAAAAAAAAAAAAAAAATTTCATTTCAAGATTAAATTAATTACATCCTTCCAACCTCCTTACTTCACAGTTTTCTTACGGCTTCCGCGAGCCCCACCAGTCTAACCTTGGTTACCCGGCGCCACTCATGGGTCAATCCCTCGGTTTCCCTTTAGGAACCGACCAACCCGTCAGTGATCGGACCGCCGCCTTGCAAGCCACCGTCAAACAACTCCAACACGACAGTTCCCTTTTACAACTCCAATGATCTTAAATCTTTCTTTTCAACTATATATTTCTCCCCAAGTATTTTTTTTACATAGTTAGACACCTGCACAATCAAAAAAAAAAAAAAAATGATAATTTAAACCCAACCAATCAAATCTAAGCCAAACTTTTTAAAGCAAAATACTATAACCCGAATAAACTCAGTGACTCCGGACAACTCCCAGTGAATTAAAGTGAATAGTGATTCCCCAATGACAGCTACAAATAGACCTTAGACACCCAGTTGACGATACCGGGAGAGCGGCAACAAAACACCCTGATGCCCAGCAGAACCGCAACACTATCCTCACCAACAGCGCTCCACCTTCAACCACAGCGCGGTGATCCGGACGTTTTGCGAGCCACCAACGCTGCTGCCCACACCGGACCAGAGCCCACCTGCTCCATCAGCTCAACCTCATCAAGTCCTCCTCTCGGTCATCACAGCAACCTCAACATTTTGATTCAGTTCACCTCACATCTCCACCTCAAGTTCTCCGATGAAGTGTTCATAGTAAAAAAAAGACTCTAATCCATTCAACAACTAAATAGCAAAAAAAAAAAAAAAATACAAAACTTTTGTGCGTGCAGATGTCCGTCCCTTTTACACCAATTAACTCAATCTTTTTCACTCAGTTTTCAATTTTGTTCTCAATTAAAGTCAGGTACGTTAGGCCAAATTCAACTGTCGTTCCCCTACAACCCATCCTCCTTTTGCAGGGGGGGGTGGATCCCGATCCCTGCCGTGGTTGGTCAAAATAAACAATAGCAATCTTCCCCAAAAAAAGAAACGCGGCGACCGAGGTTCCAAGACGAAGTCGGACTGGTGCTGGCTTTTGAGCTTTCCTCGTCTGCTCGCGGCTTCCCCTGAGTCAAAACCGGGAACATGATATCTCGGGACCACGAGCATGACAGAGGGAGCAAAACCGAGCGAATTTCTCAAACTCCTACATCAAACCCACACCTTCACCCACCTTCCAACAAACTTTTTTCGTTTTCACTTCGGCCTTAGGGGGGGTGGTTGTGACGCTAAGCGTCACGCTATTTTATATAGTGTAGGCGTCCTTCATAACCGCTCCAAACGCCATCAGCGGTGTCGAGCCGGCTGATCTTTTGAACCTTTAACGGCGATTCTCGGTGGCGTCCCTCGCCCCTTTTCGTCGAAGCAGCTTTGAAGTGTCGGCAGGCCACCCGCTCCTTGCGAGCAACAATTTCCGTCAAAAGCTTAAGTACCTTAATTTATAAGTCCTTAGTATCAGGAATGGCAGGCTAGACTACAATTAGAAGGGGCAATCCCTTAGGGAAGCCCCAAACAACAGGAATATGTAGGACTTGCAAATCGGTCGGGACCTCGTGTCTCGACCGCATTTGGTTTAACAAGTTAGATTCAGGTTTTTTCCTCTACTCAGAAGACAATTAATTAATTAACTATCATTGCTTAGATTCAGGAACTTAGTTATTCATATATTATCCAATACAGTTATCAGTTTATCAGGTTTAGACACTTGTAACAATTTCACTATTAGGTCTGGAAGGATATTTATTAGTTATTAAAAGTTTAACCCATCATCAGAGCTGGCTGGTATAGCATTCTGGTTTGGTAAAGATCCATAGGTCTCTGGACACCCAGTCACGTTTTCCAAGCCCCAATTAGTTTTCAGTACTTATTAGCACCACATGGCTTGGCCAGACCTGGGCCTGCCTAATTAGTTGGCTAGTCCTAAATTAGCCAAACCAGTAGCAGAGTCAGCACGCCCAGATTCCAGTTTGTAGTTACCATACAGTTGTATTACCCAATTATTACCCCAGATTAGTACGCCCCTCTTTCCCCCGTTTAGTTATGTCAATTCCAATTAGCAGCCCAATTAGCCACCCCCAGTAGCATACCATTCCTATCCCCCTGCTACAAACCAGATGAAGCCGTAAACCAAGTTTTGTTAGTATACGTTCATAAATTACCAAGATATAGAATATGTCTTATTCTCCATAAGAATAACATTGGACAAAGTACTCTGTTTAGCACTTTCAATATCTCTGTAACCAATTGACGTAGAGAAATTATCAAAACACCAAATTGTGAGTTTTTTAAAGCTGAACCCAATTGTAAAAAATAAAATTTGACTTTTTAAAATATTATATGTACAAATTTCAAAAAACCCATTTTTGGGGTACAAAACCCCCCCCCAAAATACCACTTCGGATGCATCAATTTGTCTGGTTTTCGAACTTAAAGTCATAAATGCTGCTCTACACGTTTGTACCAAATTTCATCAAAATCGGACGTTTTTTACGAGAGTTATCATGGAGACACATATATATACAGTTTCGAACGAATGGTGTTTTTGGGATCTGGGGACCTCAAAACTAAAAGTTATCATGGTCCCGGGCCTAGGTCTTACTATGCCGACTACGGTAATAGCTTCTTCCCTATAGGTAAAATTTGCTAAAAAACATCGCCTAATATTTGGCACCAACCTGATTCTCTATAAATCTGTCTCCAGATGCTGATGGCCCAGACTAGGGAGCGCAAGTCCGAGACCCTCAGTGAGGCTACGTGGCGCGGCCACACTTTCCCAGTCAAACACGAGCGAGTCAAAGTGTTCCTCCTGGCTGACAGAGCGCTTGATGCCAGGTAATTCCACATCAAAGATATAGCTTAAATTTAAGGATAGCCTATTTTTATAGTATTTTTGCATTGCCAATGTTGCTGAACAAACTTGCTTGTATTACTTATCAAATATTAAATATATTATTTGTTCTTAATGAAGTTGCTTTGCGGTAGTATTTTTTCCCCATTCATACGTAATAAAATTTGATAAATATGGTACCATTTTAAAGCTTAGATCCTCTACTATTGATGAGTGTAGTTTAAAAATTGTTTACTATAACAATTTAACTTAACGTGATTCAACTTGTCTGTCCCATCTTTTTCCAACGAAACTTGGTTCTGTTCGCATCACTGGATTTTGTATAAGAACATATATCAAAATATATTCAATAAAAATCATCACCAAGGGTCAGTAGAAAAACTAGTTAACACGTTTAGTGCTAATAATTATGATAATTGCGGATCTGAAAAGCTAAAAAATTATTATGTGATTACTTAATCAGAAATGATGTCAGGATATCCCAAATGGTATTTCCAGTTGTCCAGGGTCCATTTTTGTTGAATTACGTGACGTCATTTCCGTGACGGGAATTCCCGTCATCCGCTCCTGGCACCCGTCCTTGCCGTCAGCACATCACAAAAATAGTCCCAGAAGGCCACAGTAAACCACAATAAATGCTAATTTTGTAGTCGACAGTTAGTATATCATTATTTGGATAAAAAATATATTTACAACCCCTCCCCAAACCATTGTATCAAGTGTTTTAGTTCAGACACAAAATGTTTACAACAATTTAGGACAACATGTAAAAAGAGATATTTTGTTTGAAAATAACAAAGTCTATAACTAAAAAATGAATATTACTTTACATACTACTATATACATATAAACATATTACATATTATATAAACATTTATATATATATATATATATATATATATATATATATATATATATATATATATATATATATATATAAACATAACACAATAATACTACACACACGACAAAATGAAATGGCCGAAACGAAAACGAAGTGCGCCAAAAACTTGGTAAGACTGTCCAAAAGTGCAAGGAACAAACACAAGTTTCCCCGCCCGCGGCTAAGCTCACACTGAACGAAGGTTGTTGCTATGCCAACATGACGGGCGCGCCCGTCAGACGCCAGGTGTGCCGACTGCGGATGGCGGGCCGGCCCGTCACTCGCACGCAATGTGTTAAACCTTGTGGCTCTTATAGATGAGTTTTAGGTTATATTAACAAACATAACCATCAAGTTGTTTCAAAACTGTTAGAACTTCTATATTTAGTAAAAAATACTATGTTTCAGGCCTAGAGGGCCAATCTGGATCCAGCTGCCATTGGTCATTATGCTATTTATTAACGCATTTGCTGCGGGTGTCCCGAAATCGGGGCATCGCTCAACATTGAAGTATATGAGATTTTCATGTTTAAACATAACAAACGCAGCAAAGCTGTTAATGATCAGTCAGTATGCTAAAGAATCAGACAGGATCAGTCAGTAACAAGGCCCTACAAGGCATTGTACCTATTCTACATTCATAATTCATTCATATTCACCCTAGTTGTGTCGGCATCTGAAGCAGTGATTTAGTGATAAAGTGGATCGCTCAGTGGTTGAGAGAAAGATATGAGGCCAAAGACCAAGTATCAGCAAACATTTTTCTATAGCACTATTCAAACGATAGCTGTGTGCATACTCTTTTTAATTATGCTAAGAAAAAGGTCATGAAATGCGGGAAATGCCATTGGAATAGTATTTATACAAAATTTTTTCCCCTTATAACTTATTTTATGTTTGACATTAAAGATTTCACACATCGAGAATTCAACCTTGATTCCGTGATGGAATTTCAAACCTTACACTTAGTTGAATCTGACGTGTTCCCAGCTTGACCGGCACGACCTCACTGACGGAGCGTATCGAGCAGCTGGAGCGTCACCTGATGGACTGTAAGGACGCCATCGCAGCGGCCAAGGAGGAGATGAAGAGCGACCCGGTAATAGGGTCTTTAAGGAACGCAACGGGTCTGCTTACTTGTACAATGACAATTGTCATCATCGGCATCAGACAATTTTGTCCGATTGCTTTATGACATGAAACGTTGTTTTAGGCCAGACCTTGCAACAAATGCTGCCTTCTGTGCAGGCCTTGGTGTAAATTGGCGATGAACTAGTTTTCCTTTGATTTTACAAGTTATTCATAGAACACTACTGCAGAAAAAACTGTCTGAGAAAGCGTTCCTGGCATTTTTTATTATATTTCTCTCACCCCACCCTTATACGCAGTAAACCCTACCCAATTGAATCTAACTAATTCAAACCTCGATAACTGGAAAATCTCTTTGACACTTCCCCTCAGAAAACCTGTAATATTCAAAAATAAATATTTGGTTATTTGAATATTTTTCAACATATAAAATAGCCTCTAAAAACAACAGTTGTCATACCCGGGCAAGTTGCCTCTAAAGTTCTAATTCAACCTCTATAGTCTGGACTGCTTCCCCGAAATCCTCCAAAATTCACACTTAATACATACAATAAGCCTGTTGAAACCTGAACCATATGACTTGCGAGCAATTTCCTCCAGAACTGAGTTTATTAACATGGTGTTTGTTTCAAACATAAAAGTTCTATTTTTAAAAGAGTTCAGTCTGTTCAGGTTATGTGTTTTCTAAATAAAGATATATCTCTTTAGTCCAAATTACATTTTAATTAACCTTTATAATTCAGTCTCAATATAAATGAAAATTTATTAAGTTTGAAACAAGTTAGCTTTTCTCTGTGGTTTGACTGTCTATGGATAAAGTATTGTTTTTGTAAACTTTTTTAATTTGAGTTATTGTTAGATGTATTTTTTAAAACTCCCTGAGCAATAAAGTGGTTTTCAAAGTTGTCTGCTCCTGCCTGGATATTATAGTCCTTGAGACCATGGTCCGATTTTATTGCATGTTATATTAATTTGATATCTGATATCTAAAGATTTTTTCCCGTATGTTTTAATTTTAGGTTTGCAAGGTCATCGGCCCTCAAAATTGCTAAAACTCGATTGAAAAATTAAATTTCCTAAAATCTGGACTAAACAAAAATTAAATAATCAATTTAGTGAATGATACCATGTCATAATGAAGTGTTTTATAGTAAGCTATGTTGAATTGAATGTATCTCAAGGCTTAATTAGAATCAATAAAACCAATTACTTTGTAAATCAGTTTGAACAGTCAATAAAGAATAATGGATTTTTTCTGAAAAAACTGTAATAGCTAAATTAGAAAACATTTCCAAGTTTAAAATAAAAATAAGAATGTTGGTTGGAAGAAAAACTTAACATGACAAAATACAAATTCCTAAAAAGTAATGTGATAGTAAGTTTAACCGGTTGACTTGTGGTGTAGGCCAGCAAGAGTCGCGCCGGTGGACCAGTGACTCCGGCCCAGCTCCTGATGTCATACCTGACCCACATCAAACTGACCCGGACCATCCAGCGGAACAACCTCATGGTGGAGGTGGCCAAGGCCGCTCTGGCTGATAAAACTGCCGAGGTAAAGCACTGATGGGCGGTGGAGAGGGGGTAACGAATGTACTTGCTGGGAAAGATGTAATAGATTTAAGTTGACACATTTAGGTTAGAAGTAGAGATGTGTGAGTACAGGTTTTTTAAGTCAAGTCGAGTTCGAGTCGAGTAAATGACAAAAGATTCGAATCTCGAGTTCGAGTCGAGTATACAAATAAAAAAAACACAGGTCGAGTTGAACTGGATCAAAACAGTATACAGCCATTTATAAATGTTGTTATTAAAATATACTTTTCTAGTCACTATGTCCTGAAAATAACAATAGTAATTAAAATAAATGGATTACTG
Organism: Allygus modestus; assembly: GCA_963675035.1. Taxonomy (NCBI): domain Eukaryota; kingdom Metazoa; phylum Arthropoda; class Insecta; order Hemiptera; family Cicadellidae; genus Allygus; species Allygus modestus. Next base: position 60,952,062 of record OY776117.1, on the reverse strand, counting down.
ATTCATTGGAAAAAGGGAAGTACATTTTTCTAAAAGTAAATCATAGCAAAGTAATTGCATACTGTAACATTTGCCATGAAGATAAAATCCTGTAAATCTTTTGGCATTAAGGTCGTTATTGCCTATATGGTATTAATTAACAGTTTCATTAAAAAATAATTTCAGTTTTTATTTTATTTCCTCCTTTTAGCGAATTTCCCCTATAGGGAAGAAGCTATTACCGTAGTCGGCATGGTAAGACCTAGGCCCGGGACCATGATAACTTTTTGTTTTGAGGTCCCCAGACCCCAAAAACACTATTCGTTCGAAACTGTATATATATATATATATATATATATATATATGTGTCCGTGAGCACGATAACTCTCGTAAAAATTATCCGATTTTGATGAAATTTGGTATAAACGTGTAAAGCAACATTTATGACTTTAAGTTCGAAAACCAGCCAGATCACTATATCCGAAGGGGTATTTTGGGGGGGGTTTTGTACCCCAAAAATGGGTTTTTCGAATTTTTTACGTATAATTTTGGAAAAAGTCAAATTTTAGTTTTTTCCATTGGATTCAGCTTAAAAAACACACAATTTGGTATTTTGATCATTTCTCTACGTCAATTGGTTACCGAGATATTGAAAGTGCTAAACACAGTACGTTGTCTAATGTTATTCATATGGAGGAAAATAAAAATTTTATATCTCGCTTATTTATGAACGTATACTGACAAAACTTGGTATACGGCTTCATCTGGTTGTGGACCATTGATATTTGCTCAAAAAACAATTTTTTACCAAAGGCTCCCATAGCAGCAAACCTGCGTACTCAGCCCCATGTTATTCTTATGGAGAATAAGTAACATGTTATCTGCCTTCATTATGAAAATAAATTAATGAAATTTGATATGTGGCTTTACCTACATGAGTTATATTGATATTTGTATATAACCCCATTTTTTGTGTTCCTTGCTTCAGCAAACCTGCATACTCAGCCGCCATGTTATTCTTATGGAGAGGGGCAGTTGCCCCTCCCCCAATAATTAGGAGAACATAATATTAAAATGTCATAAATCGTTTATTTATGAATGTATATTGATGAAACTTGGTATGCGGCTTTATGTGGTATTAAGATACATATATATGCATTGGAAATTTGCTGAGTACGCAGGTTTGCTGCTACGGGGGTATTTATTCATGTTTTATATATTATGTTTAGGCCTAAGCTACATCTTTCTACGAATGTAGAAAATAAAATGACATGTAGGCCTATAAGTTAAAATAAACTTTATTTTAATATTTAAAAGGCCTATTACATGGTAAAACATTAGCCTACTTACTTACCACACAAAATGTATTTACTGAAATCTTAGCATTAATTTTAACGCTAATAGTCCTAATAAGAACAATCAGCTAGTAACAACATGAAGAGATATGTTTGAAAGTGCCTGGCAAATCAATTGATGAAATTGAAGTCATGTCTTAGATAGAGTTTTAAAATATTACAAATTATTTAAAAAATCATTAATGAAACTTAAACAAGGCAAAAACCACTTGTCTTTAAAAACAGCTCAATGCCAAAGGACAGTTGAGCCTAAAATTAATGGATTGACTCAATCTCAATTATTAATTATTATGGAACAAAAAACAAACACAAACTTCTTATGCTTACCTATTAGATTTCATTACAGGTATGTTTTTGATATTTTACTTTAAAAAATGACAAAGTTAGGTTAACCTAGAAGTGGACTATACAGACAGTGTTCATACACCTCAATCTGAAGGTCCTGGTAAATCCTCCATTTTGGTGTAAAGAGTAACACAAGTTTATAAGCCACAACTTACTTATTTATTAATAAAACACTAACATCCACATCACAACTCTTAAAACCTCAAAAGCGTTCACACTCAATTTGAATTTACAGACGACGCGCGGCCGCGGACGACCCTTTGCAGCGCGGGTAAATGGCGGGAGTAAACTCGCTCGAAACTTTCGAGTTTCAGTAAAACCTCGAGTTTCAGTGCCGAACTCGAAATTTCGAGTACTCACACATCTCTAGTTAGAAGCCAAAGGTTATTCAAATTGGGGAAATGGTAGGGAGAGTAAACAAGCTTTTCATACGGAACTTGCTGTGGACAAAATAGAGTCACAACACAGGAGATGATTTGTTATTTAGATACAGTGTCTTGACCACAGATAGTAAAACAAATGAGGCTTAGTGTTCATGTAGCTTTCCCAGCCATTTATTCCTCAACCAATTTAATTTAACTTGTTTTAATCAATGAAAATGAAAACGCTAACTAAGAAATGCATGTTATCAATTGGGAAAGCTGCTGTGCCTAATTTTAAGTTTTTATTGTGACAAATACCACAATGTCTCAAAATTCAGAAAATATACTGAGTTCTTTGAGAATTGGTCTTAAAGAATCAGTGAGGATTTTATGAAGTCAAAGGTGATTTATTTAATCTTATTCTTTTACTAGCTTTGTTTTTGCTCACCTTGAAACTTTTCAGTGTAATCAGACTATATTTTAAAATGAATATTTAATCATGTTTTTACTAGCTTTGTTTTTGCTCACCTTGAAAATTTTCAGTGTAATCAGACTAAAAAAAATGAATATAGTGTTTTAAAATGAATATTAAAACAAAAAATTCCACAGCACCAAAATTTTAAGGGATTCCCAAAGCAAAGCCCTATAATGTTGCATATCAACCGGTTAATGTGATTCCTATATGTATATACAATCAGAAAATATCAGAAAATCTCTTAGTACTTCTCACTATTGGCATCATAGGCGTAATTCGGGGTGGCAGTTGCCCCTCCCCCAATAATTAGGAGAACATATTATTGTCACAAAATAATATGTTCTCATGAAAAGCCACAACAATCTTGATCACGACTATGTTTGCCCCTCCAGTGTATCTACATTGGAGGGGCAAACATCAAAATCTATTGAATTTACGCTTATGATTGACATTAAAGTTTCATTGTATACCAAGGAAAGATGTGGATTGTACTTGATCAGGTGATAAGTTAAACTAATGTTAATTAGCTGTAAGATATCCATCATATTCACTGCAGGATGCTGCTTAAACCAATGTTTTTTTACTCTTGTTAAAAAGGGTAGGTAAATTGTCCTGGTGTAACTAGGATCATCAGGTCTTTTAAACTATAACTGGAATAAAAACATAAAATACTGAATTAAAGGAATGTTGATGGTATTGGTTTTTAATAGGGATGAGTCGATACCAAAATTTATTGATTCTCGATACCGATACTGATACCAGAAAAATTGATTCTCAATTCTCGATACGATACCATCGATACCTACGATTTTTCAGTACCTACAGTTGTTACACCTATTGCTAAAAACAGTTACAAATTTTTGTAACCATTTAAAATTATTTAGTAGTATTTTGTAGTTAATTGTCAATACAATTTGTTAATGCAGTTTGTACATAATTTAATGTTAATTTCACTAGTGTACTGTAGTAATATAGTAAAACAACAACTATTTATTAGAAATTCATAATGGGGAAAAACTTGATCGTAAGATAATGACTCCAAGAAATAATGTTGGTCAGCCGACTGATCGGTATCGAGAATCGACTCATCCCTAGTTTTTAAAGATAGAACTCAATGACATTACCGCTGCAATTTCTATATCTGAAAACTTGGCCAAATACCTATTTAAATCAATTTCAGCACTTCTGATCTTTTACTAGTAACAATAGCTGGTTTTCAATACATTCCCGAAATTAATGGATTCAAAAACTATTCATTTTGTGATTATAGACAGAAGGGCGCAAGACCAAGCCGCAGGACCTGACTCGACTGTACGAGATCATCCTGCAGAGTCTGACGGAGCTCCAGCAGTTGCCAGGCCTGGAGGACGACCAGGAGTACCAACGCGAGCTGGACGTCAAGATACTCGCGTACAAGGCTTTCAGGTCTGCCAACACGAGTTACATTTCATTGTATAGTTTTCAAAATGTTAAAAAAGTTGCCATTTTGCCTGATTTTTCTCCAATTCAATTTTTCTATAAGTTCAAACAATTTCTACAAATTCAACTTTTACTGTAAAAAAAACTGAGCAATATTTTTGTTGAAAATGTTTTATGGTACTTTGGTATTATACGGATGCCACTATTTTAGGAGGTTAAATTTTTACCGGATACAAAGGATAACTACATAATTCGAAAAAACGTACTTTTATTGACTTACTGTACAAATTTTACATCATTCTGATGAGCGGTCATTGTGTTGTGCCTCCCAAAAAACAGCGATGTCCGCTAGGATCGTGTTGAATGCGTCGTCGCCGCTAGCAGCCACACCCGATCGCCACATGTACTCCGCCAAATATATAGCGCGTTGCGGCAGTTATGTTAGGATGGGTTATCATAACAATACGTACGGTTTTCTCTTCATTTCGAGGTAAATCCCACACCAAAAGAACGTCACTCATTATGAAAACAAATGTAACGTAGTGACGGCAATAAATCACTCATGACACTGACCCAGATACAGGCGGTGACAGGTGATGCGCGCGCTCCGGTCAACGACCTGACCTTGGCCTATTTGGAGGGGGTTTGGCGGCCTGAAGTATGACTCATCAGGTATCATTCGATTCGTAACGAAACAAGGAAAGTCCTGCAATCATTTTTATGATAACCCATCCTAACATAACTGCCGCAGCGCGCTGTATAAGGGTGGCATCCGTATAATACCAAAGTACCTGTTTTATATCCTTCATTTCATAGCATTCTGGAAAAATTAACTTGAGTAAGTATAATTTGTCCCTCCTGGCTTAACCTGCAGTTTTTTAGGCCGTATCGATAACTTCTTTAAAGCTAACGCTGGGAGTTCAATAAATATTAAAATGTTGTCACAAGCTGAATTCAAAATTTAAGATTTGACTTATGGAAACTTAACAATAGTCATACAGAATTAAATTTGTATAAGTTTGAGGGCAGCTGTTAATTAATGAGATTGAATCAAATTTAAATTTTACCTGTGTCAGTCAAATTTAAGCGATACAAATTAAAACAATTTAATCCTTCATGAAAGGTCTTTCATGGGGCTTCCTTTCTTTTTTGTAGTTTGAGAAATTTAGTGATATGATTCAGTGACCTTATTAGCTTAGATAATTAAATGAACATTTTTGGAGTATTTCACTACGGTAGTGCATATCTCCCGTATTGTATCTTCGATTGTCTGTAAAAAATAGTGTAAAAATGCTAGTACTCTACTTTTGAAAATTTGTTCAAAAACTTATAAAATTTTTGTTTTTCACTTTTTGCAAAAAAACCACCAACAGGGATTCGTTTTATTTGATAATCACACCATAATGGTGTGATATTGCAAACACCTTTCTTCATACGAATACACGTTTTGCAGATGTTTCTACATCGCAGAGGTGCTTTCTGGTTTGCGTCGCTGGAGAGAGGCAGGAGCTATGTACCAACGTGCAGAGAGTTACGCAAGCAAGGCACAGTCTAAGGTAAAGCAGGTTATTATTGTATATTGCAATTATGCAATTACAATTGGCTTAAAACTTTTGGTTTTACATTCACTTCAATAGCAAGAATATACTGACACTGATTGGTGCTTGGTTGTAGTGATGTTGAAAATTGTTGGCACTAGATCAGAACATATTTTAACATGATAACTTTTTGTTGCCCAATGAGCTTGCAGCGCTATGGGACCGAAGGCAATGATGAATGAACAAAACGTTTATTCCAGGAAAGTTACAGCTTGTACAATTTAACTTATATAGTACAATTATTACTAAAATCTATACTACTGTAGAACAAATAATATAAAATTAGGTTAGTTATATAAAAGTTGGCACTGGTTAGATGCTTGGGATACCTAAAATTTGCTAAAAAGCTAGCCTACCCCATTGAATATTATTGTGCCTCTGATGAGCATTAACATTGTAGGTACAATCATACTTTCTAACTATAAACAGCCATGGTCATGCAGTTCCTACTGTGACCACCCCATAACTACTTGGCTTACTATTTCCCACATAGCACTCAAAATTTAAAATTTAAATAAGGTAGTTTCAAGACACCTAGCATGACATGGCACTTGCTCGAAATTACTTATTTGGTAATGGCATGTGGTTTCTGTAGTTCTGTTCATGTGGATAAATCTAATGACTGGTTAGTCGTCTTGTGATTTAAGCGCAGATGTTTTGACCACAGTAATCATCAAACTGAGTGTACGTTTAGGCTCTCTTGACACAGTTGGTGTATGTTCGTCTTCTGCCTAACTTGCAGTCGTCAAAATGTTGGCATCTGCAGCCAGTACCTACTATACTGGAACCTACCATACTGGTGCCCTACTGGTACCTGCTATACTGGAATTATGACTGTAGCCTTAACCCCAGATTGCTTTAGGTAATCATCTTCGGTACTTTGGTATTATACGGATGCCACTATTTTTGGAGGTTACATTTTTACTGGATACAAAGGATAACTACATAATTCGAAAAAACCTACTTTTATTGACTTACTGTACAAATTTTACATCATTCTGATGAGCGGTCTTTGTGTTGTGCCTCCCAAAAGGCAGCGATGTCCGCTAGGATCGTGTTGAATGCGTCGCCGCCGCTAGCAGCCACACCCGATCGCCACATCTACTCCGCCAAATATACAGCGCGCTGCGGCAGTTATGTTAGGATGGGTTATCATAAAACTACGTACAGTTTCCTCCTCATTTCGAGGTAAATCCCACACCAAAAGAATGTCACTCAATATGAAAACAAATGTAACGTAGTGCACGGCAATAAATCACTCATGACACTGACCCAGATACAGGCGGTGACAGGTGATGCGCGCGCTCCGGTCAACGACCTGACCTTAGCCTATTTGGAGGGGGTTTGGCGGCTGGAAGTATGACTCATCAGGTATCATTCGATTCGTAACAAAACAAGGAAAGTCCTACAATCATTTGTATGATAACCCATCCTAACATAACTGCCGCAGCGCGCTGTATAAGGGTGGCATCCGTATAATACCAAAGTACCTCATCTTCTTTATTATTCAGGTTAATGAATTTTTCCAAAAGGTATATATGAAAACATTCTTGCCAGTTAAGAATTACAATAATAGAATAATACAAATACCCCCATAGCAGCAAACCTGCGCACTCAGCGAATTTCCAAAGTATATATATGTATCTTAATACCACATACCAAGTTTCATCAATATACATTCATAAATAAACGATTTATGACATTTTAATTATTCTCCATAAGAATAACATGGCAGCCGAGTATGCAGGTTTGCTGAAGCAAGGAACACAAAAAATGGGGGTTTATACAAATGTCAATTTAACTCAACTAGGTAAAGCCACATACCAAATTTTATTAATTTATGTTCATAATTAAGGGAGACAACACGTTACTTATTCTCCATAAGAATAACATGGGGCTGAGTATGCAGGTTTGCTGCTACGGGAACTATTGGCCAAAAAATGTTTTTTAGTAACAATATCAATAGACCACAATGATATGATGCAATATACCAAGTTTCATCAGGATAAGTTGATAAATAAGCGAGATATACAATTTTTCTTATTCTCCATAAGAATAACATTGGACAACATACTGTGTTTAGCACTTTCAATATCTCTGTAACCATTTGACGTAGAGCATTGATCAAAACACCAAATTGTGATTCTTTTTAAGCTGATTCCAATGGGAAAAACTAAAGTTTGACTTATTCAAAAATTATATGTAAAAAACTCAACAAACCCATTTTTGGGTTACAAAACCCCCCCAAAATAGCCCTTCGGATAGGTCGATCTGTCTGGTTTTTTAACTTAAGTCATAAATGCTGCTTTACACGTTTATAAATTTCGTCAAAATCGGATTATTTTTACGAGAGTTATCGTGCTCACGGACATATATATATATATATATTCAGTTTTGAACGAATGGTGTTTTTGGCATCTGGATACCTCAAAACGAAAAGTTATCATGGTCCCGGGCCTAGTTCTTACCATGCCGACTACGGTAATAGCTTCTTCCCTATAGGGGAAATTCGCTAAAAGGAAAGTTCTAACCCAAAACCAGACCACGTCCTCTCTGAGGAGCTCAAGTGTTGGCTTGAGTTGATATCGGCAAACCACAACAAAATAAACACAGTTACAACCAATGAAGATTCAAAAATCATAGTTACATCGAAACTCAATTCGTACCAGATTACCCAACAAATGTTCACCGCAGGTGCCCGAGATGAAGGCCGCTCTGACTCAGCTGATAGACGAGGTGGATGGCGCTCGCTACAGCAGTCTGGCACACGCCGTGCTGGAGGACGACTCCGGAGACACCCCGGCGCAGGCTGTCACCAGCAAGGCCAAGAAGAAGGTACAGTGTTGCCAACTAGTGTGGTTTAAGAATTCCCTGCAACTAGTTCTGTAGAGTTAGGCTGCTTAGCCTAAGAGAGAGTTTTATAGCTCTTGTGTTGTTGACTCTATTGGTCTTCATCATCATCACATTATTTATTGCTCATAACGTTTAGTATCAGGCTAACTAAAATAAGGCGATTTTTGTGCAGTAAATTATGGCCAAACTACTGGGTTGATTTTGATGATTTACGTGTGGTTTAAAGCCCTAAACGTCTAGATGTGCCTTTTGGGGTCTCAAGTCAGTGCGTGGAACCAGAAACCTTTGGGTAGCCCTCAAAGTACAGTTTTGGCCCATTTAAATAACATTGGACAGCAAATCAAAACAAAAGAAGCAGAACAGCTGGGACAAACATATGGTTTGCTAGGTAGGCTAAAACTTGTAAAGCAAACAGTTGCATTGCCAACAGAAATCTATGCTGTTATTTAGCTAACACAACTACTAGTTGGAAGTAGCTTTACTCCCATCTACTAGTTTTGGAACCGGTTGTGCCCCTACAGACAATAAAACTAAACATCTCTAAATGGAAAAGTTATCAGCCTACAATTAAATAAACTGAAGCTCTTAAGGGAAGTAAATCCACTTGCCTAAAAATAAATTTGTTTAGGCCTATTGCATAACAAACACAAATGTTACATGCTCATTTAACAAAACAAAACAGCAAAGCAAAGGAAAGAAAATCAGAATTGGAACTACATTTAAGCTTGCTACATTAAGTCCCTTACTATCTCCTTAGGATTAGTTACAGAAATACTGTTTTATTTCATCAATTAAATCTAGTGTGATTTGTCATTTTTTTAATTTTCTGTGGTTTGACTTAAGCCTGTCCCACACTACTCGGGAATAACTCCCAAATATTCAGCCGAACATTCTCCCGTAAGTTCACTGACATTTGTCACTTCCTGCAACGATGTAAATATTCGGTATTCAGTGTTTATGCAGCTCTCTTATCATTCGTGAATACGCCTAACATTATTAGGCTACTGCTCAATAAAACAGTTGGCTATCGTAAACACCATGCAGAATGTGTTGCCATTTCTGTAGTTTGTGAATTTATATTTAGCTCATAACATGGTGTGTTGTTGCATAAACCGTTGTTTTAGAATGCAATTGAATTCAAATCTAACTTCAAGTTATACTTATGAATATGCACAAAATAAACTTTAAGATTAAGGTCTAGGCCCTATTGAAAATGAAACATCAATTTGGACAACTTCAAATCGAGATAATTTGTTTGATATTCACATTCCTTAAAATTGCTGAACAGTTTTATGTATACAACAAATCTGATAAGAACCTTGTTTTGAATCTGTATTTAGTTTTACGTCTCAACGGATATTACGGGTATAGTAAATGTCACTAATGACGTGAGGTTGATTTCCAGATCCCGCTGATCGACCGGCTGGATGAGTACCGTGAGGACCCGGCGCTCGCCTCCAAGCAGCCCAACGTGGTGAAGCTGCCCCCGGACATGCAGCCGGTGCCGTGTAAACCGCTGTTCTTCGACCTGGCACTGAACCTGGTCAAGTACCCCAACCTGGAGGACAAGGTTGACAACCCGGGCAAGAAGGCCAACCCAGCCGGGCTCACCGGGTTTGTCAAGGGGCTCTGGGGCTGGGGGAACAAGTAGAGCCCCTCAAGTGGTGGTTCTTTATACAATATTATGGAATTGGAAGAGGATTTTACTTTTGAAATATACTTTTGTTTATTTGAATATTAGTTTTCTGATTTATGTGACCTTGTGTTCATCAGTCTGTATACTCTTTTAGTGTTTGAAGTACACCCAGAATAGAATTTAGACAGTAAGGAAAGATGCATCTAACTTTATAATTTAGCTTTACAGTAAGACCCCGCTTAACCGGACCCCGCTAAACCGAAACCCGGGTTAACCGGAACGGTTTACGAGAAATAAATAATCAATAATAGAGAGGATCGGCCCGGCGGGATGACTCATGGTGCGCTGAAACATCGCCGGCCGCGGCGGTCACTGAACTCGGGGGTTGTTTTGACAGGTTTTCCACATTCCTGTACCAGTCACGAGGGGGTGGGGGCTTGACCCATTTCGCACTAAAGGATTAAAAATTCACTTGGCGAGGTCTTGTACTGCAGACTCTCACACCTGCATGTGCGAGAAACAGCAGAGCCCGTTGATGGAGATGACGACGTAGATGCGTCGACTGCATGTGACGTCAACCGAGTAGCAGCAGACGCTGCTTTTAATGCTTTCGAGGTAGGACTTATTCATTCATATTGTATTAAATAATGTCCCTTTTATTTAAATTCATAATAAAAATTAAGAATATGTAGGCACAGTACAATATGGGTATTTTTTTATGTCACACTCCAATTCGTCGAGCAGTCACACGAATCTACAACCGCTGATTTGCTACTGATAAAATGATGGCGAGACAAGGCTGCCCGCAACCGCTGTGACGAAAAGGTTCAAAAAATATTGTTGATTACTTCAACAAATAGCCTTTTATATTGTAAACTTGTAAATAGTCCTTATTTTAATAAATTGACGTTGTGAAAACTGGAACTTGGATGCGTTTTCCCCTAAATTAACCTTAAAATACCAATTCCGGATTAACCGGAAAATCAGTTATCCGGAACGGTCCCGCCCCCATTATTTCGGTTAAACGGGGTTTTACTGTATTCCTCACCATTGAAACAAGCATGCAAGCATTCAATGTAGCATTGTTCCAAGTGTTTATATTAATATTACTTAACGCTTCCCGGACGGGTGACGGATATATCCGCCTAAGTCTTTGGCGATAAAGGACGGGTGACGGATATATCTGCTTATGGTTTTTGATGTTCCGGACGGGAAGCGGATATTTCCGACTACTCTGCAGACTGACTGGCAGATGTTTGTGCAGTAACCAGATGTTTCGCGCTACCAAGGCAGTGCTTTCCCGCGCTCTCCACAACCGCTGTGACCTTGCAACTTGCAAGTGACACTCCCCCCTCGACGTTTCGCGCGCAACATCATGTTGACTGTGTTGGCGCTAAAAGCTACAGTGTCTGTCTAGCAGCATGAGATAGTGATATGCTCGATGGCTTGTAACGTAAAGAGTCCTGGTTTTTCTGGTGATATTATTGAATTATTGAACAAGAGTTTTTTAGAAGAATGTGGGACTATTTACAGGCACCTTGTAAACCTTGTCAAATTATTTTGTAAATTTTGGAAACTGAAATTGTTGTTCAAATTTACTTTGAAATGTTATTTTCTTGATGCAGTTTTGTACAATAAATAACACAACAACATATTGTTCTTTATTTATTGCCTATCCTTGACATGGCCATATTTTCAAAGACGGGCGGCGGATATATCCGCCGTTTTTCTACTCATCCGCGGACGGGTGGCGGATATATCCGCATAATTTTTTTTATATAAAAACGAGTACAAAATTATTTAGACAGTATGAAGTGTTCCATTGTGTTTATTTCATGTATTTATTTTGATTTTTTCCAATAAATTTTTACCGTCCTATGTCACAAAGTCACCCATCCGGGAAGGGTTAAATTATTGTATGAAAGAAATGCTATTTAGTCTCAATAATCTTGGCTTTAGCGAATTCCCCCTATTGCGAAGAAGCTATTACAATAGGTCTCATGGTAAGACTTGGGCCCGAAACCATTTATTTTTGAGATCCCCAGTTGCCAAAAACACCATTTGTTCAAATTTATATATATATATATATATAAATAAGAAATAAAGGAATAAACCTTGAGTACCTTTCTGCCATTTCTATTCTACACGACGTGTTTCGATTTTCAAATTTTCGTTGACGACAAACTATGCATTTTTGAAGGAGATGAAAAAACCTGCAATAAACTTCTGTCATAAAATATAAACTTTTTGGACCCAACCATCTCTAATATAAATAATAAGCATTCATTTAAAATTTATAGGAAACATACCCAAACAGGGGGATGATAGCGCGGTTTGCGCTATAACATTTTATTTTGGGGGGATTTTTGGATTTTAGCGGGAAAATTTGATTTTTGGGGAATTTTAAAAATACCTTCTTTTAAATCAAAAATAATGGGATCTGTGCAAAATTTGACAAACGACTTTTATTTAGTTAACGAAACAGTATTTAGAGTTAATTTTATGTGAACTCAAGTCTGATCTAGGTTTACGTCTCTCTGTTCAACATCGTCGTGCATCGCATAGTAATAATCGTTCTGCAGAAGGCTGTCTGAATTGTTTCACGCATGACAACTTTAGTTGATCATGCTTCCCAACATAATTTTTGCATTTCCCTGTATCTTATATGTGTAATTCCCTGCATAAATATTTTGTTGTTTCAATGTGAGACATTTTACATACACAATTAAAAGTAAGAAGTTAGTTAGCTAGTCAGAAGTCAGAAGAAACTTTTCAGTATTAAATTTCACTAACGCATTGCAATCAATCAAAGGATGTGTTTAAAATAGTTCCTGGAAACAGGGGCAATATATATTCCCCCCTAAAATCCTAAAAAATTAAGGGAAAATAATTTACACTTCTTATTTCAAATTATTTAAATTTATAGCAGTTAACAAAAACTCATTATTTCATTGTAAAATGTTCCCAGATTTTGTACATTGCTAAATATTTGTGAGTTGGCAAACCTGTATGTCAACGGTTTGTCTTGAACAACTCTTGATGTAGGCTTTTGTTTTGTTTCATTAAGCGTTTAGGTATTATGGTTTCTCAATTTAAATGTGTTGGAGCTGTATTTTAGGTTGTTGTTCTCTAATTATTTATGTTTTAATTACATTCAAATGTACTTTGATCCTTTGAAAATTTTAAATACAGGTTAACTGAGAAAGTTATGTTTGCCTCTGACGAACGTCGTACATTCACTGATTGCAATCAGGGAACTATGTTTAAATCAATCACTAGCCTACGATTAAAAATTAGGTTGTGTCTGTATGTCTACATGTCTTTTGTTCCATCATGCCAAAATCACTGGACTAATTCTGCTGAAGTTTTGCACAAATATAGTTTATGTACCGAGGAGTGTCGTAGGCCTATTGCCGTTTAGGAAAGTCCTCAGGGCTCTGTGCCACGGCACTTCCAAGTCCCCATGTTTTCATATAGAGGAGAGTTTTATTTGGTTTATGCACTCGTGTATTTTTCTTAATTCAATTCATTTCAATAAAGAGCTGTTATGAGGATTAATATCTAACTATAGACTGTCATTGTTTTGTTTCCAATGATTTGTCTGCTCTGAATTTTCACCCCGTTGCGAAGCAGCCAGTCTGTAATAAAAATTCCTATCTTTTAGGGTCTTCATAATCTAAAATTATGGGTTTAAATAAGGGACGATTTGAAAAAATGGGGAGTAGAAAATCATACTTTAGTTTTGAATCAGGGAATTATTTCATCCCACATGTTAATACTTCAACAAAACCCTGTTGGCTAAAGGCGGTCCCTCACTTCTCGCGAACACGCCCGAACTCCGAATGTTCGGAGTATTCGCGAGAAGTGTGGGAGCTGCACGAACTTTTGAATCCATATGGGACGGAATGTTCAGTGAACATTCGAGAGAATGTTCGGCCGAATGTTCAGGCGTGTTCGCGAGAAGTGTGGGACCGCCTTAATATCATGGCAATTGCAAAAAGATTGTAGTCATTATTACCAAATCTATTAAAAATAAGTTCTGTGACAAGAGTAGTGATAGGCCTAATTAGTTAACATATTTATTTAAACATAACGTAAACAGATAATTACATCTTAGCCTATATTTAGCAACAATAAAAAAATGTTGACTTTAAAAAAAAATAAATGCTATTGATGTGTATATGCAATTATAATTACAAACTTATGTAACGAATACAAAAGAAACTAAATAATAAGTAAATGTAGCAATCTGAGTTCTGTTTTAAGGTTTATTTTATTCAGTAAGCAGGATACAAATAAGATCCTATTTAACATAAATTTACACCTACATTTTATGGGCAACGACTCCATCCTTTTGGGGGGGAATCGCGCTATTGCCTTTGGGGGGGGGGATGGGCACCCCTGGACCCAATCATCACTTATACAGGGTTTCCACTTAAACTTAATAGTCAAATTCACGGGGTTTTCAAGGTTTTCAAGGTCTAAAAATTGTCAATTTCAGTCGAAACATTAAAAAACATAACCTATACCGGTCTCAAAACAACAACGCAGACGCGGCGCAGCAGTCAAATACTAGTTAAAACTTTCCATCATTCCAATTTCGATGTCACAAAACCATAAAACCATACCATACATCCCAATTGAACCTTTTAAAAAATAAGAACTATTTTAGAGTTTCTTATTGTTTTATTGTCGTCGTGAGTCATGACATCAGTCTATTTGTTATCGGTTGCTGGTGATTTCTACTTCGCTCAGTGTTGCCAATCACTTTTTCCCAAATTACCCTCGATCCTCGTAAAAATTATCCTCAAAATCTAAACTCCTGTATTTGAGTGAAGAGTGCTAATGAAATAAAGGAAATATGCTTGAAATTTGATAGGTTTGAGGAGCCGCCTATAGATGTCACTGATGTATAATTAATTTTAAAGTTTATAATAAAGAATGAAAATAGAAGTTGCACACGCCAACCAGTTTTTGTCACATTTTTTTCATGCGAGATAACGGATTTTTCTAAGAATTTATTTAACTGCTTAAAAAAATCACAGTATACAAATGACTAACAGCTGATGCAATTTTGTTTTTAGCCATAAACGACAATTATAAAACAGCTAATGCTGTCTATCAACTGCTAGGATTAGGTAGGCGGAGACGGGTGACAATAATCCCCATTTTCTATTTTCGTTATTTATTGTCTGGTTGACGTAAAAACCGGCAGATATTACTGCAACTTAGCGGACTTCTTGTCGTCCTGGCACTCGTGGCTCTTCCACGTTTTTAACATGAGACGATCACTCTACATATAATCCTTACTCAAGCTTGATTTCTGTCATGGAGTTCGTGAGTATTCGTCAGAGTAACGAAAGTCGGAAGGGTCGATAAAGTAGAGAAATGTAGTAGGCCTAATTTAATCATAAATAAACATCAATGAATTTAATAATAAGTATTAACAGAGTATAATATAAATTTGTATATTTTTAAAGGATTTAGTAAAATTACCCCTTTTAGCCCTTGAAGTTCAAAATTATCACCGGCAAGGGTAATTTCTCTCGAATTGGCAACGCTGACTGACCTTGTAAACGGATTGGGCGAGTTACTGACGCGACAGTTGTACAGTTAACAGTCTAGTTACAGTAGCTGTCTACTGTCACCGACTAATACAAAACAATAGGCAAATGACAAACAGTAAAGAAGACACATAAACGGTCTTACACAAGTGTCAGTCAGCAGTCAGTTGACAGTGAAAAAAAAACACCAGCAACTTAACAACTGTCGCCCGAGTTGGCCCGGGTTCCTTTGCACCGTGGGAACCAGAACCAGTCCTAAATCATCCGCACAGCTGCAATCTGCAAGTAGGCAGACGACGCGGTATTCACCATATTAACAACGTACTAAATAATTCTCTTGTACATTTCCCTATCTGAAAACAAACGTGATATTTTCTGATATTTTTATTGTTTTTCAAGTTTGATATATTTTTAAGGTTTGATATCGAAATTCACGGCTTATTCCAGGTTTTTTCACGGTATACGAAATTCACGGCTTATTCAAGGTTTTACGGTTTTCACGGTTGGGTGGGGACCCTGCTTATAATACCAGCAAATTTAAATCATCCCTGGATCCATAAGATGTCTAACGATCAGATCAAGATATACATTTCTTAGACTTTGTTGTTTGTTCAAAATGTTGGTCAAGTTTGTTCTAAGAAAAAAGATAATGGGATAGTTTGGAATGAATTGTGGGGTAATTACGACCCAAATGGTGTGATAGGAGAATTTAGTAGTGGCTACACTGATTTCAACTACAAGAAGTGTGTACCGGTAGCAGAAATGAAAGTTAATTCTAAAAAAAGTTGTAAATTTACTTTTTCAGGACACTAATTAAAATGTTTAATATTAAAAAAAAAATCAAAATTGATGCAGGCCCATTAGTTGCATAAGTCCTGTTCTACTTAGTGTCTCAAACTGATGTTAATAGACTATAGTAGAAGATTGAAATGGAAATAAAACAACTGTACTATAGCAAAATTCAAATGTACAATTTTATTTACAAATGAATTTTAATAACAAATATAAAACTAGAAAAATGAACTCATCAGTCATTGAACATTGTTTGTATGATAATAAATGCAATTAGCCTATATAAAATTACATTCTTAGGAAATTATTATTGTTAATGGAGGATTATAAAACCATCATGGTATTTTGAAGCCGAATAATAAAACTGTTTGGATTTTAGAAGAGAAATCATTAAAATTCAAAGAATTATTCCGGTTTATTGTGTTTAACATAAAAGCATAATTAGGTACCTAAGAGGGTCCTAATGTTAGTTTCAGATTTAAAATTGAAAAACACCAATAAACAACAAAACAAAATGAACTATTGCATGTTACTTAGAATGTAACTGTGAGCAGAATAAAACCAGTCCAAATCAACGTTATAAAAATCAAATATAATTTTCACAAGATAAATTTATGATTGACAAAACACACTTCACAAGCGTTTATGTTCCACAACTGAATCACAAAATTTAAACATGTAAATAACAGTTTCATTGTAAGCACCAATTATTTTTGGTCAGGTTAATTTAATAAAATATTAAGCTTTTACTCAATAGAAGTTAAACTTTTCTTAATTTGGAGAATGTTGCAGTCCATCAACTTGAAAATGTTTATTGCTGTCTTTTCTACCAAAATGTAGCGTTGGCTACAACCTTGTTTTATAACTACATTTAACATACATAAATATTATTGATAAAATTTAAGTTACTTTCCTCATGTTCCTTTTAGATTACCTTAACTCCTAGTGACTTGTGAACATACTAGATTCCTTTCAACTTAACATAATTTACATTAACACATTCGTAAAGCTCTCGCACATTAAAATCTCTTTAATGAACGTATTAAAACGTTAAAACTAGACTTAAATTCGAAATCTCAACAGACATATCGTTTAGCTTTTACAGCGTTGTGCAAATCTGTTCATAGTTATTGGTTAGGTTAGAATATAAAAATAAGTTATTTATAATGTACATTGCCGTAGGTTCAGTTCTTAGAGGAACTCGTCACACCAGTCCGAGAGGCACTGGTAGCAGTCCGCCGACTGCTTGGCGTTGGCTTGGCACGTGTCCCGCATCCAGTCCTGGAACAGCTCCTTGTTCTTCTTCAGGACTAGGAACTGACCCAGTACGACGTACGCCTGGAACAGTAGTGCACTAAGTGTTAAATAACAGAAGAGTTATTCATCACAATAAAAACACTGACTGCAGTCTTTCAATGAGGAGCAACCGGCAGTTGGTTATCCACAACAGAACAACAAATATTATTTTGTGTACTAACTAACATGTCTGTGTTGAAAGCTTCAAAGTTTGCAGTGGTGTTTGGCAGGTTAAACAAGCAAAAAATGTGATATAAATTATAATGGTTCATCTCACACTCCATTTTGCATCTGGGCTTCTGAACGAAAATATAATTTATGCTAAAATCATTTAAAAAACCAGATTAGATTAAGATTTTCATATTAAGTACTAATTGGTTGTCAGGCTTTAAGTTTACCTATATAGTGACTCCTAAAATGAAAGCCTCAAACTTTACAGAGCTGTTTGGCAGGTTAACACTTTCACTGCGTTTGACATGTTTAAACAAGAAAATCTCATATGTTTCAATGTTGAAAAATGTTTTGATTCTGGGACACATGCAGCAAACGCTTTAAGAAGCAACAAATGATAAATTACTATGGTATATCTCAACCCTGTTTTACAACCGAGTTTGTGAATGAAATATTTACTAAAACCATATCACAAACCAGTTTAGGCTGACTTTCAGATCAAATCCTAGTTGGTTGTCCCATAAGTTTAAGATAGCCTATAATGATTCATAAGATAAGGTTTATTTAGTAAGAAACACATAAAATACATGCAATACAATCAGTAAGACATAAGGATGGAAAACAGAGCGAAATAGACTTTTAAGTTTATTAGCAAGTTTTTTTGTTTCTTATCTGCTACAAGCGGCACAGATTTCATTACAGGTCACTCTGTATAAAATTGTTAAATTGATCACAATGATAATAGGCATATAGAATACAGAATACAGATCTTTATTGTATAAACATTTTACAAATATGTACAGTATATAAGAAAACGAGTGTGGTATAAAAATGGAAAACAAAATCCAAAAAAGAAGTTCACATTCATGCAAGCACTACGGTATTCGTATTAGGTCCTTTTGATTATATTTGGTTGAAATCGTCATTGATTTAATAGATTTCAAACAAAATATTTTTTAATTTATTAAAATATTTTCTTGATTCCATGCTAATTTGTATTTCTTTTGTATGTGATTAATCCATTTTCCAGATGTATATATAATTGATTTTTTGTACAAAGTTGTTCTACGGATATGATGAAGAACTTTTTCTTGTATTATATTTGTTTAATTGTTGAGATACAGTAAATTGGCTTTTATTTTTTAAGACAAATTTTTCTAAATCAAGTATGAACAGGCCGAGTACAGTTAATATCTTTGAATCTTTAAAATAGTTGTAACATGATTCCGTCCGTGGTATATTGAAAATAATTCGGATTGCCTGTTTTTGAATTTTGAAAATTTATATTTTGTTCTCATATGAAGTGCCAAACCAAATTGGTAAACAATATGAAAGTGTGTCCTGAAAATATGCCAAATATGTTATTCGTAAAATTTCTCTACTTGGAGATTTAGACAAAACTCTAAACAATAACAACATGAACTTAGTTTTAAGATTTGTTTTGAATTTACCTATTGCTTCTAGTGTTCAAAACTACATTGTGCTAATCAATTAAACCTTGCTGACAACTAAATAAAAAAATATAATACAAAATTATGCTAAATAGTAAGGTGTAATTTTTTTGTATTTAATCACATACTCTTGGAGATAAAGGGCCAATGTGCCACTTCCAAAAATTGTGGGTAACACCAAGGAATCTAGACTATAGTCTATTTAAAGTAGGTTTAGGATTGACTCTAGAGACACCTGTTGGGACTAGTGGTAACTTTTAAGCAGCACCGTCTTGCCTGGCCAATTCGGGCAGCTTTGACCGAATAAAACCGTAGCAACCAGACACATGTGTCCTGCAGTGCCAGATTGCTTTTTGTTTACTGGTAACCATCTGAGGCGTCTGCTTGGAGTAAATAAATGTTTGGTTTTATTTGATCATAGAAACTATTGTAAATGTGCAAATGCCAGTAAAAAATGTTGAGGTCTAGGGCATTAATAACTGCAACACTTTAATAACCAAAATAGTTTATTGCTCTACAAATAATGTAAATAAGATGCGTCACATTTTAATAAGCCAAATCACCATACTAGAACAACAGACATAACCCTTATGCAGAATGACATTTCCGTTTTGGAAGGAATAAGAACAAAACAGCCTTTGGCAAAATATAGCTAACATGAAAATTTATACTGTATGACAAAAAATGTAAACGTTGTTTGTTTTGATTTTGATTATTTAAATGTTTGGTTAAACTATCTGAGCAGTTATATTTTGATGTTCGTATATTTTATATTATACACAATGATTTCTTCGATTATTTATTGTGTTGAAAAAAGTTCAGATCAATCACTCACGAAAAGAGAATGTCTCCGAACTCGACCAATACCAAATTCTCCTTATCTTAAATGACCTTTTTTTAATTGTACTTTTGAGTTATACCCCAATGGTCTTGAAAATGTGTATTTTATCTATTAAGGCGGTCCCACACTTCTTGAGAACAGGCCTGAACATTCGGCTGAACAGTCTCCTGAATGTTCACTGAACATTCCGTCTTGTATGTTCACGTATGTACTCAAAAGTTCGTGCAGCTCCCACACTTCTCGCGAATACTCCGAACACTCGGAGTTCGGCTGAATATTTGGGTGTGTTTGCAAGAAGTGTGGGACCGCCCTTACGCACCAACACTAATTGAGATTTTTTTCTGAGAAAGTTAGGTGAAAACTCAGTAACAGTCTTACGCTTGCTCCTGTTCCAGAAATTATATCTTATTTAATCAAAAGATTTACCTAAAATGTTATTATACAAGTACAATGATAAGTCATAATTCTGAGTCAATAATTGTAATAACTTATAGTACCTAATGAACAAAAATATTAAAAATATGTTCTACAAATGTCAATAATCCTAAAACTTACTAACATAATATTATGATCGCAGGCGAAGCCACGACGGGTAACGGTATAAGGTAAAACGTAATCCTGCTCTAGATCCTGCTAACCCTGGCCTTGCACAGCACCTATAGGCCCCACCTTGCATTGCTTAGCAAGGGTAGATATTTGCTTACATTCACAAGACAAATGTAATTCACATTGTTTTGGCAAGCTGGAAAGTGATTCCATAATGTGATATCATTGGAGGGGGGGGCGAGTACTCGAGTTTCGTGTACTAAAGATTACTCGAAGGCCGAGTCGAGTAGCTGACTACCCCACAGTTTACCCCCAATAGTTGAAAATTGCACATAGACACGCCGCTTACCCACGTTTACGCCGCTAACAAATGTATAACAAAATAAGTGACTAAAATAAAGAAAAATGAGCTTAGAATCTATTTTTAGCTCATATGAAAGGAGACAACAGGAGGGTTATTTTTGGATACCTGTGAGTTAAGACGAGTTTGCACACAGCACGCTGACGTGAGGGAAGTGAATTTCTACATATAAAACTTTTAAAACTCAAAATCAGTGTAAAAACATACTTTTGTTCAATTTTTATTGAAATCTGAAAACATTGATTTTTTGGCTGTTCTGATACTTCTGGTTTCATTTACTTGCAAATCTGGGAATACAATTTTGCCCATTATAAGGTTAGGAGAAGGTCAAGACAGGCTTGAAAGTAGGCGCGAGGTAGCTGGGGATGGTAAAAGTACTCTAACAAAGGAATAACAGGCTTTTCTAGTGTAAAACCCTCATAAGACAACGTACTGTACGGTATTTAGTCGATACACACTTTAATAACTCGGTAAATATTTATGCTAGAATGACGAGAGAGGGCTTGAAACTTTTGCTTCTCTAAGTTCCATCTTTTTATATGCATTTATTTTACATCCGGGGCTTTTCTGACCCTTTTTGGGCCCGAAAACTCAAAATTTGACAGATTAATCCCCCAAAAAAGGGGTTTAGAGTTTTTCGATTGTTTTGCCCAATGAACTTATCAAACTGATTATAGAAAGGAATATCCGTACCAAATTTGAAGTAAATCGGACAAAAAATGTGACCTCTAGAGTGTATAGACGTATAAATAATTTTGAACGACCCCCCAAAACGTGTTCAGGGGGTCACGTTGGGAACTTCTATGGTGGTCCCGGCCTTAAGTTTCACCATGCGGGTCATGCTAATAGTTCACTTTTCCATAGGAAATTCACTAATAAGTAAGAGAGGGGGCACAGGGAGTGTTTGGGTCGGGGGCAAAAAATCACTTTCTTGTTCAAATGTTCTGGTTTTGATAAACTAACTCAAAATCTTAGTATGGATATGTAATTGTAATACTTGTATTTTGTTTGTTATTGTTATTGAAAATAGTATATATTTATTATTTTTCATTTAAATTATTATTCATTCATGGTAAAATAAAGGTTAAAATAAAATAAATAATAACATAAATAATTCAATAGCATTTTCTATTTATAATTAAAGTTTAATTTGTAAAAAGCATTGTTTTCCATAACAAAATAATACCCCCGTCGCAGCAAACCTGCATACTCAGTGAATTTCCAATGCATATATTTATATACCATATACAGCCACTTTTACCAAGTTTCATATATACTTATTCCCAAATGAGCAGTATATAAAATTTTAATTTTTCTCTGTAAGAATAACATGGGGATTGAGTACTCAAGTTTGCTGCAACAAGGAACAGAAAATATTAGGTTTTAATGGAAATATCTACAGACCACAACCAGGTGAAGCCACATACCAAGTTTCAGCCGTATCCATTAACAAATAAGCAATTTAAACAATTTTAATTATTCTCTTAAGAATAACATGGGGGGCTGAGTACGCAAGTTTGCTGCAACAAGGAACACAATTGATGGCTTTTTATACAAATATCAATGTAACTCAACTAGGTGAAGCTACATCCCAAGTTATATTAATTTATGTTCATAATTAAGTGAGGGATGACATTTTTCTTTTTCTCCATAAGAATAACATGGGCGCTGAGTACGCAGGTTTGCTGCTACTGGAACCATCGACAAAATATTGTTTTTTTGGACAATTATCAATAGACCTCAACAAAATGGAAGCCATATACTAAGTTTCGTTCGGATACGTTTATAAATAAGCGAGATATAAAAGGTTTCTTATTCTCAATAAGAATAACATTGGACAACGTACTGTGTATAACACTTTGAATATCTCTGTAACCAATTGACGTAGAGAAATGATGAAAACACCAAATTGTTAGTTTTTTAAGTCAAATCCAATGGTGGAAAGCAAAATTAGATTTCTTAAAATATTATATGTAAAAAACTCAAAAACCCATTTTTAGGGTAACTTACAAAACCCCCGTAAAATACCCTTTCGGATAAAGTGATCGGTCTGTTTTCGAACTACTTAAAGTCATAAATGCTGCTTAACACGTTTGTACCAAATTTCATCAAAATCGGCCCATTTTTACGAAAGTTATCGTGCCTATGGACACATATATATGTATACAGTATTAAACGAATGGTGTTTTTTGCATCTGGGAACCTCAAAACAAAAAGTTATCATGGTCCCGGGTCTAGGTCTTACCATGCCGACTACGGTAATAGCTCCTTCTCTATAGGGGATATTCGCTAATACCCCCGTCGCAGCAAACCTGCAAACTCGGAAAATTTCTCCAATGCATATATTTATATACCACATACAACCACTTTTACCAAGTTTCATAGATACATATTCCCAAATGAGCCGTATATAACATTTTCATTTTTCTTCATAAGAATAATATGGGGATTGAGTACTCAGGTTTGCTGCAACAAGGAACAGAAAATATTAGGTTTCAACCCATTGAGGTAGTAATTTTATTCTATTTGCAGTAGCCTATAACGGGAATTGATTGGTGCTGCACTCCAGTAGCAAAATATGTAACTAATGACCACGGGCGCCTACGGTTCTATCTGCTAGGGGCGCGGACTAACTGAAAAACCCTAAAATCGTCGCTAGGCCTTTGGTCGTGATAGCTGAGTTGGCTACGTCGTGGAAACACCTTGGCCAGGTGGTGATACGATGTTCGTGGATTCGATCCCCGCACACGACCAAAACTGACCAGTTGTGCAACTCTCACTGAGTTAACCGGTCTGTGGCAACGTTGGTGGGAGGCCCCAAGTAAAACAAACGGTGGCAGGCTTGCTTGGAAGTTGACGGGATCGGTTAATTCTTTGAGACTTGCACATGGTCAAAACTGATTTTGCCAATTTTTACTTATGTCTACTGTGTGTGTGCCAATGCGACTCTTTAAACTGAAAGAAAACAATATTTTAATTAAAATACGCCATTAATTCATTTAAAAACACCAATTTTATACTCCAATTCACAGGTTAATAAAATTACAAGTAAGGAACAAGACCAGCTCGTATGTCTATGCCAATGGGTTAATGGAAATATCTACAGACCACAACCAGGTGAAGCCACATACCAAGTTTCAGCCGTGTGCATTAATAAATAAGCAATTTATAGAATTTTAATTATTCTCTATAAGAATAACATGGGGGGCTGAGTACGCAGGTTTGCTGCAACAAGGAACACAATTTACGGCTTTTTATACAAATATCCATGTAATTCAACTTGGTGAAGCTACATACCAAGTTATATCAATTTATGTTCATAATTAAGTGAGGCATAACATTTTTCTTATTCTCTATAAGAATAACATGGGCGCTGAGTAAGGTATGCAGGTTTGCTGCTACGGGAACCATCGACAAAATGTTTTTTTTTTACAATTATTAATAGACCACAACGATACATAAACACAAGATATAAAATGTTTCTTATTCTCCATAAGTATAACAATGGACAACGTGCTGTGTTTAGCACTTTGAATATCTCTGGTAACCAATTGGCATAGAGAAATGATCAAAAAACCAAACTGTTCATTTTTTACATCAAATCCAATGGTGGAAAGTAAAATTAGATTTCTTAAAATATTATATGTAAAAAACTCAAAAAAAAAACATTTTTAGTACACAAAACCCCCCTAAAATACCCCTTCGGACAAAGCGATCGGTCTGGTTTTCGAACTTAGTCATAAAAATGTTGCTTTACACGTTTGTACCAAATTTCATCAAAAATTGGACCATTTTTACGAAAGTTATCGTGCCTACGCACACACACACATTTATATATATATATATATATATATATATATAAATTAGTATTGAACAAATGATGTTTGTGGCATCTGGGAACCTCAAAATGAAAAGAACTCATTGAGTTCTCTCATTGGCCTGATGATGACTGGTGTGACTGGTCAAAATCGATAGCCTAGTACCATCTTTTATATATGTTTACCATCTGTATGTTTAAGTGTAGTAAGACGTCTTTTATTACATCCCGTAAGTAATAACAACATGTAATAGGCTAATAAAAAAGTTGCTCATTCATAGTCTCTGTCACTGAAATGACAAAAGCATACTCGCACAATATCAATAATGAATTGATCTTTTATGACACATGCAACTCTCCATTTTCGTCTCATTTCTAAATTTGTTGGAAAACGATGAAATTAAAAGCCATTTTTTAAATGTCTTTCTATACCGGTAATTACAATTAAAACACAACAACTGGGACTATTTAAATATCAAAATAAGCTAATAAAAATATAAATGCAACACATTTGTTTGTTTACATTGAGTTAAATATAAACAAAAATGACAACGGAGCACTACGACCAGCTGTTTGGCGTACAATTTGTTGGTGACCCTTATCCTTTTTTGATTTTAGTTTCCTTGGGTAACACTACTTCTGTAATAACAGGTATCACGCAAAGTCTGCATTTAATTCTGAGTTCCAAGTACTAGCTAAACCAATTCTCAAGGTGTTGCAAGTGTCATTGCAGACAAAATACTCACAAGGTGCTGCAATATGCAGGATATTATATGGAAGTAGTTTCGGTACTTTGGTATTATACGGATGCCACCCTTATACAGCGCGCTGCGGCAGTTATGTTAGGATGGGTTATCATAAAAATGATTGTAGGACTTTCCTTGTTTTGTTAAAAATCGAATGATACCTAATGAGTCATACTTTCGGCCGCCAAACCCCCTCCAAATAGGCCAAGGTCAGGTTGTTGACCGGAGAGCGCGCATCACCTGTCACCGCCTGTATCTGGGTCAGTGTCATGAGTGATTTATTGCCGTGCACTACGTTACATTTGTTTTCTTAATGAGTCACGTTCTTTTGGTGTGGGATTTACCTCGAAATGAAGAGGAAACCGTACGTATTTTTATGATAACCCATCCTAACATAACTGCCGCAGCGCGCTGTATATTTGGCGGAGTACATGTGGCGATCGGGTGTGGCTGCTAGCGGCGGCGACGCATTCAACACGATCCTAGCGGACATCGCTGCCTTTTGGGAGGCACAACACAAAGACCGCTCATCAGAATGATGTAAAATTTTTACAGTAAGTCAATAAAAGTACGTTTTTTCGAATTATGTAGTTATCCTTTGTATCCGGTAAAAATTAACCTCCAAAAATAGTGGCATCCGTATAATACCAAAGTACCGTAGTTTCTCCTATATCGCTGGAAATCAGGCCACAGCCACAGCTGTGTAATATCAGTAATATCAGTAATCAGTAATAGGCAATGAAATATTTAAGGGACGTAAAATCTTCAAAACAAATCTAACAGTAAATTTTAAATTTAAAAAATTGCCGTGCACTACGTTACATTTGTTTTCTTAATGAGTCACGTTCTTTTGGTGTGGGATTTACCTCGAAATGAAGAGGAAACCGTACGTATTTTTATGATAACCCATCCTAACATAACTGCCGCAGCGCGCTGTATATTTGGCGGAGTACATGTGGCGATCGGGTGTGGCTGCTAGCGGCGGCGACGCATTCAACACGATCCTAGCGGACATCACTGCCTTTTGGGAGGCACAACACAAAGACCGCTCATCAGAATGATGTAAAATTTTTACAGTAAGTCAATAAAAGTACGTTTTTTCGAATTATGTAGTTATCCTTTGTATCCGGTAAAAATTAACCTCCAAAAATAGTGGCATCCGTATAATACCAAAGTACCGTAGTTTCTCCTATATCGCTGGAAATCAGGCCACAGCCACAGCTGTGTAATATCAGTAATATCAGTAATCAGTAATAGGCAATGAAATATTTAAGGGACGTAAAATCTTCAAAACAAATCTAACAGTAAATTTTAAATTTAAAAAATAAATAAGCAAATTTTAAAGGAAAATGTTAATGATTCTAGTAGATCAAACAATATTTTTGTTCATTAACTTGAATATGACATTTTACAAAGTTAAAGTCACCCGCATAGGAGTGAGTTGTAAAGGTAATAAAAATAAGTTTACCAAAAGAGTATAACATCAAAACTTTAAAGAGGAAAAGTAAAAGATTTTTTAGCCCAGTGATATGCGTAAGATTGGTTTTACCTGAATGGTTTTACGAATAAAACCAAGGCCAGAGCTATTGAAACAGAAATAAACCAACCAAGGATAATGGATGACTTCATAAAAACCACAAGTATGATTGAGCAGCAAGTCAAGGTTGAAGGCCTGTTATTCTCCTGAGGTAGACTCATGGTTTGGTTCTAGTTACCGGTACCGGTAAGTGATAACCAATGAAGCCAATTACACTGCACTGTTCAGACTTAATGTTACTGATTATGGTTGCATGTATTTAAAGAAAAATATAAAGATGTTTCAATGGTTTTAATTACTCTTATCTACAAAACCTACTAAAAAATCATGCGAATGAAAATGAAAAAATTGTTTTTATATTCTATAATATCAGAACAATTATGTTTGATAATATAGAATCTTATTATACAGGGTGGTCTGGACCTAGCGTTAAAATATTTGTTGGGTGATAGAACTACATAAATGCAACTTAAATACACAATTAAAAAAAATTATACCCCACACATCCACTAAAAAAAATAATGTTGTATTATATTTTTTAACCGTACTTTTACCCAAAAATTAATAATTTCTGGGATATTTCAAAACATTTGTCAAACTGTAATACTACCATCGTATTCTAAATTAAATTTCAAGTAAGGACAAATAGGTTTTAATGAGCAAGACACTGCATAATCACTTATTAAATTCATTAGAAGTGTAAAGTTATCATTTCCTTTAAAAAATTAAAAATGAATATTTCATGCATAATTCTTTAACAAAATTTGCTAGAGAGTAGAAATGCTATAAAAACTGCTTCAAAATGTGGGCTTTCAGAAGATATGATACAAGACTAGATTCGTTACCATTTTAGTACAGTAATGCGCGTTTGAACGGTATAACACGTGGTTTGGGAAAATAATAATTAAACTCTGTCATACTAAAAAGATACATATGAAAATTTGCATTATTAAAGCTATAACATGAAGTTAAAATTCCTTTTTTACCTGCAAAAGTACAAGATAAAATCGTAAATGTTAGATGGATCACACGAGATTACAGCTTCATTTCAGTTTATTTTCGAAATGTCCTCCGTTCTCTCTTATACAGGCTCTGGCTCTCTTTCGCATTGCACCAACTGTCACTTTATGGCTTAGTTTTTCCTTAACTTTCTGTGTTACATCTTGGATCCTGTTTAGAAGTTCCTCTTCACTATTTACAGGAGTTGCGTACACCTCAGACTTCATAAATCCCCACACAAAAAAGTCCATGGGATTCAGATCAGGAGATCTTGCAGGCCAAGGTACAGGACCTCCTCGGCCAATCCAAGTTGGGTAGTTAGCACTCAGCCAATCTCGGACGTCTGTAGTAAAGTGAGGAGGTGCACCATCTTGTTGATAAATAATATGTTGACGATGCGCAGAGTCAATCATATCCAACATTTAAGGCAAATCGTGTTGCAAAAAGTCAAGATACATAAATGATACATAAGTAATGATACATAATTTGAGCCAAATTTCATCGAAATCGGACATTTTTCACTCAAGTATTGCATTTACGGACATACAATACTTGAGTGAAAAATGTCCGATTTTGATGAAATTTGGCTTAATTTGGATTTGAACGAATAGTGTTTTTGGCATCTAGGGACCTCAAAACAAAAAGTTATCATGGTCTCGGGCTTAAGTCTTACCATGAGACCTACGGTAATAGCTTCTTCCCTATAGGGAAAATTTGCTAAAAGGCAATGAACAAACGCTTAGTAACCCTGTGAGAGCTGAAATTTTAGCAAGGTAATATGTTGCTCTCGATTGGAACGCATTACAGTAAAACTGTCACTCTACATTACAGTAAAACTGTCTGTTATCCGTTGCCTGCCTAAGAGAATTTAACAATTTATTAGCGTCAGTGTCTGGATGTCTGTAAGAGCTGTTATGAAGTTAAAACGTTATTGTTAGTACACAGTTTTATTTTAATTTCTCTTCCAAAATATTTTAAATTTAGCCACTGTACACGTTTATATAATGACATTTCTATAATCCGTCTATAGAAGACGTCCCGGTCCCGAAGGCGATGGTTAATAGAAGTTCCACTGTATATCAATCGATTCCATTATATAAGCCTAATTGATACTTACTTGATAGAAACAAGTCAATTGATATAGCCTAGATATCCATTGAACACGTTCAGTGTGGCGCGCCGGCTTTGCGGCAGTTGCTTAGCAAGAAAACAAATGCAATAATCCTGAATATAAGCGATTAACGCAGTGAACGTGTTAAAGTAACAGAATCGAAAGTCGACACACAACGATATATTGTCATATGGGCTGAAAGAGTTAATTAATACCAAGCCCAAACCTGTTCACAGGTTTGCTTTAATTTAAACAACACAAAAACTAAGACCTCTAAAAGAAAAATACAGAACAAAATAATCCATAAAAGTAATGTGTACGGAACAAAATAGCGAGGAGAAAACAAAATTGTAATTCTGCTTGATTGGATCTCAGTGGGAAACTAATTTAACACAGATTAGGCAAACAAATATATACATCTAGCTGAGTGTCAGAGTTGAGGCATCGGTGATGTAACCGAAGTTGTTAAACAACCTACGTGATAACTGGCCTAATTTGATTTGGAGAACTTCTAGGTCACATTGAATGATACATTTTTTAATTGCTTGCAAAACATTGGGTAACATTGGGACACTTCTAGGGCCAAATATTGAACAAAAACAGGTAAGCCTACCTTATCAAAGCCTTGGGCTTCTAGTCTCTTTCCGAGGACCTCTCCAATGCCAGCCAGCTCGGTGACTGCTTTGTCACCCATCGGCTCAACCACAAAGTTGCGGTGTTTCTGTGAGGTGCTGGACATCTGAAACATTACGATGTGTAAGCAATTTTTTCATTTGCGATTATTTACTAGTGTGGTCAGGTCAACACTTGGATATCTTAATGCTCTCATTTTGATGATGATAACTTAGTTTATGAAAAATACAAATATTGACACATCAAAATCCTGTTTTTAGAGGCTAATATCCCAGCTTTTAAATTAGGCAACCAAAAGCATGATTATAAGATTGCAATTATATGAGTATTTAAAAAAAAAAAATGCTAAACACTGGGTAGCAGTCAAAGACTGATGGTCTACCCTATCACGACAATTTGTCGCTGTTTGCAATCCACCCCTAGTACTTTTTCCACCAAAATTTTCAGAAGTGCCATCCTCATCTCCGACAGTAAATTCTCCTCCACAAACGTTACAATCACACACACTGTTTGATATGCATATCCATGTGTAATCTTAATTTTCTATGGTTTAGCCTAAGTAGTCTCGATCTTGAAAGGCTCATTTCAAGAAGGTGGATGGAGATTCTGAAGGTATTTTTAAGCACTGCCTTATTGGTCATTTAAAAATTTTTTTCTCATAGATTTATATATTTTCTCATACTATGTATTATAGGTCCAGTCTGTCCCCTACCGTCGGCGTGGCGTGATCGTGACGTTTTGTTCAACAGGCTTATCCAAATTATTTTAATGTTTTCTCGTTTGTTAACTGTTCATTTAGTAGCCTATACTTGTGAATGTATTTTTTAATGTTCCAGACTGTGCTATTTATATCATTTCTACTATTTAAAATAAATTCAAATAATATAAAATCAAAACTGATCTTTACTCTTTATTAACATAGTTAACTTTCAATTACAAAATTGCTTCCATAGAAAAGTTCTCCCTTGCAAAAAGTAAACAAAAAATATAAATCAAAAATATAAAAACAGCTGATTAAAATAATTTACAATTTAAACATTAGCCATTTGGTTTCAATCACAACTGGAGTGCTTCATTTACTTTAACACTGACGAAGCAAAGTGGTCGACAACTTATTATAAATGAGCAGCTGAAGATGGTGTATTAATGCCGAAACATGTACAGTACTGAACATGAATAACACATTTTAATCTGTTTGACGGAATATGTAAGTAATTTAGTCTTACGATAGATTTGTAAACAATATCTTTGCTATAGCCGAAGCAATTTGAAAGGTGATGCAGTTGCCAGACAGTGATGTAACTGTGATAAGGCAATACAATTAATCACCACAAGCAGTTAGTTATGGCTATATATATGTGATTAACTTCGGTTGTCACTCCTGTCATAAGAAAAATATTGTCACAAGTTTGTTGATCCAATGAAAATTGAGACAGTCCTGCGTGCAAGTTATGTTATTGCAATAATTCCTTTAAACTGTAGGCCTGGACCTTTTACTGATAATCTACCCTTCAACAATAAAGTTAGTTACCAGCGAAGTTTGAGATGTCCACCTTTTTATAACGAACATTTTTAATAGCTTATTTGTTTTCCCAAGAAAGCAATATTTCCGATAAAGGTGTACCGGTAGGTGATGTCCTTGGTCAGGAGAGACAAATTTACAAATTTATAGGCTAAATACGGTAAATTAATCGTTTAAAAACTGATAGCCCTAAATAAGTACAAATTTTTACCTACGCCTATGGTAGCTGACGGCAGCAGTTCTGTTAGAGTCCAATCATATTGTTGAGTGAAAAAAGTATCAAACTTGCTCATATTGATTAGTTAATGATAGGCCTATGATATTTCGATAATAGGTTAGGTATGTATAGTAGACTACCGGTACTACAATGTAGCCTAGGATCAGATGTTTCATTTAAACATGGTTAATTGTGTTCAGTGCGGTATGCAAGATTTCTGGCGGTTGCTTAGCTAAGAAACCAATGCAATTATTATGATTAATACATTGAACGTGTTCGAATCCAAATATTGATTACTCTATCTTTATAATTGCCGTGTCACAGAGCTCTACCGAGTTCGATTAGGGGTAGTTTATTACTAATATATCAGTCATTAATTTGTAGCTGACAACCGGTGTCTTCAAGTAGGTACTTAAACCTAATATCGGCAGCTGGCTTTTTATTAGAACCAACATTAGAGAAGACATGGACGTTAACACGTTGGCTACCGACGGTCCGGAATTCGGGTCTCCGGGAGTTCCCAGCAGACCAAACCTAATACAGGAAACCCTCACAACAGACCAAGTCATTGTGACCAATTGTAACCTAGAGACCGAAATGTTTGTTCCGTATTTTTATATGTTTTGAAGTAGAATATATATATTTACTCATAAAAGTAGCAATAACATATTATTTCAGTGCTATTTTAGCTTTTTTATTGCGTCATTAATGTGTGACGTCGGTCTATAGTAAAATTTTATATGATATTTTTTGCGATAGACCAACTGTCTCACATACGTGACGTGAGTTTTCAAACTTTGGATGACTGGGAAATAAAATAAAAAAAACTTTTTTTACATTTCTTTTATTGAGAACAAACTGAAATCGGTTTCAAAACAAAATTATAAAATTTGTATCAGACAGTGAAATATAAAACCTATCAAATATAGATGGCCAACTTTGAAAATCTGTAAAAAAAATTGAGGTCGTACCCCGAGACCGAGCGACACGCATACATGTCACACATTCCTATAGACCGATATACAGGCTTCAGATCGATATAGTGTACCGTATGGACGTGGCAAGTCATTTAACTAAACGGTGACTACGTGTCGTCAGTCCACTGAATTTGGTCTGAGCGTCTCTTATACGTGTCGTCGGTCCACTGGAATCAGCCTGAGCGACACGTATATGTGACGCTGGTCTATTTTAATGGGTTTTCTTTAATATAGCGTCACATATACGTGACGATCGGTAGTCAACGTGTTAAATGGCCCTAGACAAGTGCAAGTCAGTTGATGGTACAAAAAGCACAGCTATTTAATAACTTTCGCACAAGTTACTTGGCACCGCTGAAACACCAGGCCTTACACAACTTTTCTGGATATCGAAAGACAACCCAAAATAAATTCTGCTTTATCACGAGGCAAATTACAAGCAGGACGCTTGCAGTTTAGTGTTGCCAACTTTACCCCTCAATAGAGCGGGGTAAGATTTTGTAGAATTGTATTATAAAAGTAACCATTTTAAGCCTCTTTGGCTGCTAACAACAACACCTTTCGACCCAGAAAATAAAGTAGATTTTCTAATCAGCTGTTTTTTTAAATGGAAACTTAATGTGCAATAGATTAAAATGTGTAGTAAAGTAAACTTGATTTGTAATAACAGTTGTAAACTACTAAGTTAGTGTTAAAAACATTGCCCTTAAAATAAAACGTACGGCAGGTGCATAAAATCAATAAATATAGGTTAGTAATTTTTCTATTAACTAAAACGGAAAAATAAATGTTAATTATAGACTTTATAAACTAACATAAAATAATAGGTAGGCCTAAATAAAAAGGATAAACATTATTAGTTATTTTATGTTTACACAAAATTACCCTAAATATTAATCTAACCTCTGTCTAGGTCGACTGGAATTTATTGAATTTTAACTGTAACCTATTTCATATCAACAAAACTGGACATTTGCCGTCCGGTTGGACACTCCAACCGAGCACCAGACATAAATGAGCAAAACCTAACTGTCCGGTCAAGAACCGGTGGTTTGGCAACACTACTGCAGTTACAAACAAATGTCCTAACAAACTAACAAATGAAAATATCTTACAGTAACTAATTGAAACCATGATAGTTAGTTTCACAATGATTGTTTAATATCCGAGGTCTGAAGCATCTCATTTGCATAAAGTCTGCATTAGTTCATGAGCATAACTTTTCTTTAATGAAATTAATATTTATACAAACGGAAAGTGAAAAAGCTGTTATTGCAAAAGTTTTTGCTTTTGGCGGGAAACCTTTTTCAGAGCCTGCAATGTGGAGAAAACTTGTAAAAAGCCTAGGATCATAATAATAGATACAAAATTAAATAAATCAGTATTATAAAAAGGAAAGCCTGTCATGCATGAATTATTAATAATATACACAAAGTAATAACAAGAGCGTTAGTTGTGCAACCTTCAAAGTAGTGTAAATTGTACTGCAGTTTAGGCCTATTAAATAATGGATCTATGTATTACGTGATGAAATTTACATTAAAAAAACATACCTTTATCGATTAATATGTTACCCTTCTTTAAATCTTTACCAAAATTAATTGAGCACAGCGAAGAAGCCAACCTCAAAAATTCCGTCGTGGGAGGAATCAGAATTTTTTAATTTTATTTAACTGAGAGACTGAGAGACAGTGACAGTGTTGCCACTATGTAAATGTGGTTTTACCACCAGGCTGAAGCTAGCTTTTACCCCATAAATGGAAGACTTCTACCCTAAGCTGCGTCTACACCGAGGAACATGTTTTATAAACAAGTTACTTGTAACATGTTATACGAAAAGTTACAAATTCGTGCAACATGTTACAGAAATCAGAAATCAGAAATCAGAAATCAGATCTTTATTGCCATTCGACTTTTACAAGCATTCACAAACGTCATTTACAAAAATAATGTGACATAGAAAATATAACTAATTTATAGCACAATGTACAAAACATTCAAAATTATATATGTCAACGGTAAAATAACAATAATTATTTCTTGTCAATAAAATACTCAGACACACTGTAGTATTCCTTAGCAACCAAAAAGGATCTCAGCCTCCTCCTAAACTTACCCACATCAGTTACTGCCATCAGATTGGATGGGAGGGAATTGTATAATTTAATGCCTGCATACAAAGTCTGGTTTTTGAAAAAGGTAGTGTTGTGACGGGGAATTGCCAGGGATCCAGCATTACGAAAATTAAACCTAGAAATGTGGCCCATCTGAAAAAGTGTCTGTTTTTAACCAAAAATGAAAGAGTTTCAAAAATATAAATACAGGGAAAAGTCAGTAAGTTATTTTCAGAAAAAACACCTCTGCACGACTCAAGCCTTGCCATTCCAAAAATCAGTCGTATTGCTTTCTTTTGTAACAGAAACAGTTTCTTTGTACGAGTTGATTCGGCACCCCAAATTGGAATGCCATATCTGATGTGTGGATACAAACAAGAAAAATAAGCAGTTAGAAGAACCCTAGTATCAGTGAACTGAGCAAGTCTTCGAAGAGTAAAAATGCCACTATTCATCCTTCCGGAGATCTTGTTAATGTGTTTGAAATAATCAAGTTGAGAATCTATGATAAGTCCTAAAAAATCATTTTTTTCGCATGCCTCTATTTCAAAATCTCCTACAATAATATTTGAACCATCAGAAATGCCATCATAATTTCTTAATTTAAAATCAATAAACTTGGTTTTATCGGAATTTACAGAAAGTTTGTTTACAGCCAACCACTGAAGAAGAAGACTACTCTGCAAGAATGCATTGATTTCAAGATTTTCTCGAGATACATCGCTGATACTGAGCGATGTATCGTCGGCAAACAGACACAGGTCACATCTAGGTACACTACCAGCAATGTCATTGATAAACATCAAGAAGAGGATCGGTCCAAGGACCGTACCTTGAGGAACTCCAGTGTCAACTACTACTTCTTCAGATTTCTGTGAAGCAATACAGCCTCGTTGATCGATATAATTGATTTGCACAGTCTGTGTTCTCCCAAGGATAAAAGCAGTAATCCAATCCAAAGCAACACCCCTAATACCAAAATGCTCCAATTTCTTTAGCAAAAGGCTGTGGTTCACCATGTCAAAAGCCTTGCTCAGATCTAATAACAATCCAAAAACATGTCTGCGGTCGTCAAGTGCTTTAGAAACAGTAGAAATAAAATTGAACATTGCATCAACAGTAGAGGTGTTTTTGCGGAAGCCAAACTGTTTATCAAAAAGAACATTATTACAAACCAAGAATGGGTAAAGCCTGTTGAGAAAAAGTTTTTCTAAAATTTTAGAGAAGGTTGAAGTTATAGAGATAGGGCGATAGTTGTTTTTATCAACGACACTGCCCTTCTTGTGAAGAGGTTTGACTACAGCGGATTTGAGAGATTCCGGGAATACCCCCTGTTCAAAAGAAGAATTAGCAATGTGAGCAAGAGGGCAAACAAGAAGATCGGCAACCTGTCTGAGTAGTCTTGAAGACATGCCATCTTTGCCAGCAGAGTTACTGATTTTTAAAGAGCTCATGGTGTCCATTACTTCGCTCTCACTTGCAGGATTTAGAAAAAGAGAAGAGGAAACACGTGGAACATTGACGGGAAGGTCCAGGGCCATAGGAGAGCCATCATTATGCCTACCTCCAATACTGGAGAAGAACGTATTAAATTCATTTGCTACTTCTTCGGGAGAGTGTAAAAGATTTCCATTTTCATTCTCAATTTTGAGTTTTTTGAAGGACATTGATTTTTTGTTAGGGATAGTCTCGCTAATGACATCCCAGATAGCCCTAGACTTACATTCCGCGGCATCAATGTGTTTAAAAACTTGTCTAGCCTTTGAAGACCTAATTTGTTCCCTAAATTTCTTTTTTAGCTCGAGGTATGACTTTCTCATGGAATGTGAGGAACTCAAATCCTTAGTGAGAAAATACATTTCAATTAGGTTTTCACGCAGCTTGATTACTGAAGGATCTAGTTTCACTTTGGAGAGAAACTTTTTTGAACACACCCTTGCCTTCTTATAAGGAAATGCAAGTTCGAAACAATAGTTAACAGTTGACAAGAAGGCATCAGCTTTATCATTAACATCAGATGACAAATAAACATCGTTCCAACTGTATTTTTCCAGAATTGTTAAATATTAGAATATTATCTGTTCTAAACGACCTGTTGAATTTAAATTGAGGTTGGTGATCAGAAACAGAAAATATGATGTCAGCAACTTGTGAATGATGATCGGATATACCTGTAACAACTACCTCTGTATTTAGAATTGGAGGGCTGATATTACAAAAGACGTTGTCAATGAGGGATTTTGACCCATTAAACTCTCTAGTATATGAAAACACTGTGTCATGTAGGCCAAAAGACAACATAAGCTCTGATAGTTTTTCCGATGAGCTGTCAAACACAGAGAAATCTATATTGAAATCACCGGCTACGATAATCCGTTGGTTTAGCTTGGAAAATGATTCAAGGCATTTTTCTAAGGAATCAATAAAAAGATCAACACTATCCACCGAGTTGTGTGGTGGTCTATAGACAGCAAGTAAGAAGCATGAAACGTCCTCAAGATCAAATCTAATAGCCGCAAGTTCACAAAAACCTTCAGTGCAAAACCTACTGACATCCACTGTTTGGAAGGTTAAGCCATTTATACATAAAATACAAACACCGCCATTTTTCATACTAGAACGACAAAACCCAGTAGCAGTTGAATACCCTGGAAAATTAAAAGCAATTAATTCAGAACTATTCAAGAAGTGTTCAGACAAACATATAATATTGGGGGACACCATGTCAATAAAGATTTCCAGCATGCTAAATTTGGGAACAATACCCTGCACATTCTGATGAACGATTCTAAATTTATTATCTCTTGTCTTAAGATTAACATCAGAATTAATATTTACGGGAGGTGAAATATTTGTTGGACAGGCCCTAAAAAATGCTTCTGTACAGGAATAACAGGAAAGGAAGAGTCACTATAAATATATGGTTTAGGATTATTATTGCATGCAGTGGATACATGAACTGGAATGTGCTGGGGACAATCAGGTTCTGATATTGGCACAGTGCGCTCTGCGAGTAATTTAGCAATCAGTTTTTTCCCAAACATATTGAAATGGAGGCCAAATTTAGTGTAAAAACAAGGCTTGTTGATTGACGTCAGAGAAAGAAATGATGCATGTTTAACTTGAGAAACAGCCTGCAAGATGCTTTTGTTTAGCTCATTAATACGCTTATTCAGATGGGGCTGATCCCTTCTGAATGGTAATCCTACAATAACCAATTGAGTGTTTGACACTTTTTTAAGCAAAGTTTTTATTTCGGCCGTAATGTCTTTACCACAGTGTATTGAGTTTACATCGTTTGTACCACCGAACACTATTAGTACATCATTTACGTCCATATCCTTTGTTAAACTATCCACACTGTCAATTATCTGGCTTAGTTTACCATTCGGCTTAACTATACCTAAAACTTCGCACCTGCCTGAGCACCTGTTGAGCATCAGGTCTGCCAAGTGACGTCCATGACTGTCAGAGACTATCCTTACTTTCAATTTACCAGTTTTCTTTCTATGCGAAACACATGCAGATACATTTTTACTTTCAGTAACCTTTTCAATATCATTTTCTAATATGGACTCTTTAGCACTAAAAAGTTTCTTACTTACTTTAGACTTAAGATTACTATTGATAATTATCTTATTACGTTTGTTGGACTTACATGTGTCCCAGGAGCTTACAGAATTGGTATCACTTCTACTGACAATATTTGAAACCGAAGGGGTTTGGGAACCGACAACCTCATCAATCACATCAAGGACTTCAAATCTGTTATGAGTTACAATAGGAGGGGGGGATGTTGAATTGGCACAATGCTTTGAATTGGATTTCACCACTTGCCACTGATCACCCGTAGATTTCGTCAGTTTAAGCTTAAGACCATCAGTAGGGATCGAAGCCATTGAGGTCGCTATCAAAGGCACAACAACTTGGGATGCATTCCCGGAGGTATTTACCTTAATCATAGCTTGATACCAATCCAAAAATGTGTTAGTGTTCTTATGAGCTAAAATGTAAAAATGTACAATAAACTTGGCATTAACTAGAACATTAATTCCACATTCGTACGAGTTTTGTTGTTGATGGCAAGATAGTTCTATTACATTTTCCTTCTGAATACCAAGATTACATTACACTGGTTATAAAACAAAGAATCGTGTTGTATAAAAATCTGTTGGTTCCCCACACAAACTAACTTGGTAAATGTAACATTTTTATTAAAAATGTAACAGCTACTGAGAGGTCATTATAGCGGATACCAGTATCTAGGATATAGTGGATCTCTCCAGGATATCGGTTTTTGGATTTGTTAATTAAAATTCGACAGCCAAAAAAACTCCAAAAGAGTTATGATTTTCAACCAAACGTCTTTTATTTTAGGTAAAATCATATATATGTAATGTTTAGGGACTATAAGTTAATATAATTAACATTATGTAATTATACGCGTTGGGGCCCCCATCGGAATCGATTAAATCTGAACTACTTGTTATAAAGTAACACCATATCGGTGGCTCGAGATCTATTTTAGATAGTTCCAAGTTTCAGCTGATCTTACGCAGCATAGGCATAATTAGGGGGTGGTGATGGGGGCACTTAAGCATTTTCGTAACATTTTTTGTGACATATTGTAAGAAAAATGCAAATTGAATATCTCGCTTATTTATAAACATATACTGACGAAAATTGGTATATGGCTTCATTTAGTTGTAGTTTATTGTTTTTTGCACAACAAACAATTTTTTGTCGATGGTTCTCGTAGCAGTAAACTTATGGGCACTCAACCCCCATTAATTTATTATTCATAAGAATGCTGCATTGGGGCTGAGTACGCAGGTTTGCTGCAACAGGGAATACAGAATGAGGTTTTATTCAAATATCAATACGACTCAACAAGGGAAGCCACATACCAAGTTTTATTAATTTATGTCTTCCTTATAATTAAGGAAGACATAACATTGTAATTATTCTGCATAAGAATAAAATGGGGGTTGATTGCCCAGGTTTGCTGCTATGAGAACCATCGGCAAAAAAATAGTTTTTTGTGCAAAAAACAATAAACTACAACTGAATGAGGCCATATACCAATTTTCTTCAGTAAATGTTTAATAATAAGCGAGATATTAAATTTTTATTTCTTTTTCAATTGTCACAAAACAATATTAGTACCGTTACGAAAATGTTAATTTTGTTGAAATTTTATCAAGATTTTAAGGTATTGTATCTTAATAAATAATGGACGTACTGAAGTCGTTATTAATTTAGCAAATTTTATCCAGTTCAAGAAAGGAATGGGCAACACATCCTGTCAGAGGCATACTTTCGGAGATACTGCGTATTTAGAAACAACTAAAAAAGTATACAAATTTGACTGCTTTTTGGCTACTACGCCAGTAGTACAGGTCTTTAGAAGCTGGAAACTTGGTTTTTAGCGAATTTCCCCTATAGGGAAGAAGCTATTACCGTAGGTCTCATGGTAAGACTTAAGCCCGAGACCATGATAACTTTTTGTTTTGAGGTCCCCAGATGTCCAAAACACTATTCGTTCAAATTTATATATATGTATATATATATCTATATATATATATATATATATATATATATATATATATATATATATATATATATATATATATATATATATATATATCTATATATGTGTCCGTGAATGCGATAACTTGAGTAAAAAACGTCCGATTTCGATGAAATTTGGCTTAAATGTGTAAACTGACATTTATGACTTTAAGTTCGAAAACCAGAAAAATCGGACTATGGGAAGGGGGGTTTATGGGGGTTTTAAATTTTCCAAAAATCAGTTTTTTGCATTTTTTACCCTAAAATTTTTAAAACACTTAATTTAGGTTTAGACCATGTTATAGAGCTTAAAAAAACAAATAATATGGTATTTTGAGTTATTAACCTAGGTTAAGTGGTTGCGGAAAAAATCCAAAAAACATGCTCATAAAATCTCCCATGTTAATCTTATGGGAAAAAGGTTTTTGGCTTTTCCTCAGTTAATTTTACTTTAAACTTCACATTTTCTTTTACCAATCACTTCAGCTCCACAAAACAATCATTTTGGTGTTTAAATTGTGATTCTACGTCAAACCGTTGCAGAGATATTCAAAGTGCTAAACACAGTACGTTGTCCAATGTTATCCTTATGGAGAATAAATAAAATTTGATATCTTGATTATTTATGAATGTATATTGATGAAATTTGGTATGTGGCTTCATGTTGTGCTGGTATATTGATAATTGCACAAAAAATAAATGTTTTGTTGATTGTCCCCGTAGCAGCTAACCTGCATACTCAGCCCTAATGTTATTCTTATGGAGAATAAGTAAAGTTTTATATCTCCCTTAATTATGAACATAAATTAATAAAACATGGTAAGTAGCTTCACCTGGTTCAGTTACATTGATAATTGCATAAAAACTCATTTCTTATCTTCCTCGTTGCAGCAAACCTGCGTACTCAGTCCTAATGTTATTCTTATGGGGAATAAATAAAATGTTTTAAATCACTTATTTATGAATGTATTTTTGTCAAACTTGGTGAGTGGCTTTATGTACTAGTGAGAAACATATCAATGCATTGGAAATTCGCTGAGTACGCAGGTTTGCTGCGACGGGGGGTATTTAATTGTGGTATAGGTCCGAATAGCATACTAAAAAATTATAACTACAGTACATAGGATGTGCATGCAAAGACCCTTTTTAATGTCCAACTTGACTGGACTACTCTGTGTCTCCGATCTCCTCATCTATAGTGGAACAGGACTGTCTCTATGAACTCGTAGCTCTTAGTTCTTCTAAAAAGTACAGTTTTATAGACTATTAATCGTCATACAAGGAACTGAATAATGCTTTTAACAACTTTAATTTACTTATAACTCTGTTACAAAAGCAAAATCAAAGTTGAAACGGAGAATATATTCACTGACGATTGCCATCACATTTTAAACAGTCCCAGTTATTGCATGGATGTAATATGTTGTTTCGTTTATCAATCTCTTGTTAGCGAATTTCCCCTATAGGGAAGAAGCTATTACCGTAGTCGGCATGGTAAGACCTAGGCCCGGGACCATGATAACTTTTCGTTTTGAGGTCCCCAGACCCCAAAAACACCATTCGTTCGAAACTGTATATATATATATATATATATATGTGTCCGTGAGCACGATAACTCTCGTAAAAATTATCCGATTTTGATGAAATTTGGTATAAACGTGTAAAGCAACATTTATGACTTTAAGTTCGAAAACCAGCCAGATCGCTCTATCCGAAGGGGTATTTTTGGGGGGTTTTGTACCCCAAAAATGGGTTTTTTGAATTTTTTACATATAATTTTGGAAATAGTCAAATTTTATTTTTTCCCATTGGATTCAGCTTAAAAAAACACACAATTTGGTATTTTGATCATTTCTCTACGTCAATTGGTTACCGAGATATTGAAAGTGCTAAACACAGTAAGTTGTCTAATGTTATTCTTATGGAGAAAAATAAAAATTTTATATCTCGCTTATTTATGAACCTATACTGACGAAACTTGGTATACGGCTTCATCTGGTTGTGGACCATTGATATTTGCTCAAAAAGACACTTTTTTACCCAAGGCTCCCATAGCAGCAAACCTGCGTACTCAGCCCCATGTTATTCTTATGGAGAATAAGTAACGTGTTATCTGCCTTCATTATGAAAATAAATTAATGAAATTTGGTATGTGGCTTTACCTACATGAGTTATATTGATATTTGTATAAAACCCCATTTTTTGTGTTCCTTGCTTCAGCAAACCTGCATACTCAGCTGCCATGTTATTCTTATGGAGAATAATTAAAATGTCATAAATCGTTTATTTATGAATGTATATTGATGAAACTTGGTATGTGGCTTTATGTGGTATTAAGATACATATATATGCATTGGAAATTCGCTGAGTACGCAGGTTTGCTGCTACGGGGGTATTTTAGAGGTAGTTACAGTAGGTTGTTCCGTTGTTCGTCTGATAGCAGCAATATCTGCTTCGGAATTGCGGCTTGAACCAACTGAGCATTAATT
This sequence comes from Allygus modestus, assembly GCA_963675035.1. Lineage (NCBI taxonomy): Eukaryota > Metazoa > Arthropoda > Insecta > Hemiptera > Cicadellidae > Allygus > Allygus modestus. Next base: position 60,909,285 of record OY776117.1, on the reverse strand, counting down.
TGGCATGAAGGTGGTATACAATTTTGGGCTTATTACGGACTATTATCATAGAATAAATAATACATGTATTATTTTTATTCTATGCTGTTATTGTTTTACAAATAACTTTATAGCCCCACTCTAATAGCTCTGTATTTTTTACTGTGCTCTTTGAGAGCATTAGCAATAGCCTACATTTCGTAACAGTTTTCATTGATCCTAAATTACAAAAACCAAAACAAAATAACCAGTATATTATCATGAGATTATACCAGTTCCGGTATTCTTTTGATAGTGGTTATAGTTATACGTACAATATCTTAATTTTAGCTATTACTTTCCAAAATGAATTATTTTTATTGACAAATTGTTTATTTTTAGCGAATTTCCCCTATAGGGAAGAAGCTATTACCGTAGTCGGCATGGCAAGACCTAGGCCCGGGACCATGATAACTTTTCGTTTTGATGTCCCCAGACCCCAAAAACACCATTCGTTCGATACTGTATATATATATACATATACTGTATATATATACTGTATATATACATATATATACATATATACTGTATATATATACTATATATATATATATATATATATATATATATATATATATATATATATGTGTGTGTGTCCGTGAGCACGATAACTCTCGTAAAAATGATCCGATTTTAATGAAACTTGGTATAAACGTGTAAAGCAACATTTATGACTTTAAGTTCGAAAACCAGCCATATCGCTCTACCTTAAGGGGTATTTTGGGGGGGTTTTGTACCCCAAAAATGGGTTTTTTGGATTTTTTACGTATAATTTTTGAAAAAGTCAAATTTTAGTTTTGACCATTCGATTCACCTTAAAAAAACACACAATTTGGTATTTCGATCATTCCTCTACGTCAATTGGTTACCGAGATATTGAAAGTGCTAAACACAGTACGTTGTCTAATGTTATTCTTATGGAGGAAAAGAAAATTTTTTTATCTCGCTTATTTATGAACGCATACTGACGAAACTTGGTATACAGCTTCATCTCGTTGAGGTCTATTGATATTTGCTCCAAAAAATATTTTTTTACATAATTCTCCCGTAGCAGCAAACCTGCGTACTCAGCCCCCATGTTATTTCTTTATTTCTTTATTTCTTTATTGGTAAGTATCTTAATTGCCATAATTAAATTATGGTTAAGACTAAATTACATTAACAGAGTATGTAATGCTAATAATAACTGATAGAATTTTGATTATTTAAATCCTTGAATCTTGCAAAATAATCTTCGTCCAATCTTGAAACACATTTTGATTTTAAATTTATATTATATTTTCATTGTTGTTTTCATTTAAAAAATCTTCAATTTTGTATGGACATTTAACGATAAGGTATTGCTTTAATTTATTTTTGAATTGTCTTATGTTACTTAAAGATTTTATTTCTGAAGGAATTTTGTTGTAAATTTTGATTGATATGTAGTCTGAGCATCTTTGTCGGAATGTTGAATTTGGATGTGGCAAGTCTATATGGTTGATATTTCTCGTGTTATAATTATGAATTTGTCTTCTGAAGGAAAATTTATCAAGGTTCAAATGTACAAAACTTGCTGCTTGTAATATAAAAATTGACGATAATGTTAGAATATTTAATTGTTTGAATAGATGTTTGCACGATGTTCTTCTTGAGACTTGACAAAGTGTTCTTATAGCTTTTTTCTGCATTTTAAATACAATTTTGGCATTTGGGCTTGAACCCCATATAATTAGTCAATATGATAAATGTGAATGGATATAAGCATAATATACCATTTTATTTATGTCTAGAGTGCAGCATTTAGAAAAACATTTTATCAAAAAGATTCCTGAACTGATTTTTTTGCAAATTTTATCAATGTGAGATAACCATGAAAGATTTGGTTGTAATGTTAATCCAAGAAATTTATACTCAGTTGCCAGTGGTATCGTAGAGTTGGCAAGTTGAACAAGTTGAATTGTTTCATTATTAAATTTTTTATTATATTGTAAAGCTGAGGATTTCAAATCATTTACTATCAAACTGTTTTCTGTAAACCATTGTTCCATTTTAGAAATTTGAACAAAAGAAGATATCTCTAATTGTTTGTTAGAACTTTCGGTAATATTGAGAGTTGTATCATCTGCAAAAAGTATTACTTCTCCTTTATCTACGACGGATGGTAGATCATTCATGTAGATAATGAAATTCTTATGGAGAATAATTAAATGCTCTGTCTCCCTTAATTATGAACATAAATGAATAAAAACCGGAATAAAACTTTACCTAGTTGAGTTATATTGATATACTAGCATAAAAACCCATTTTTTGTGTTCCTTGTTGCAGCAAACCTGCGTCCTCAGCCCAATGTTATTCTTATGGAGAATAATTAAAATTGTATATATCGCTTATTTGTGAATATATTTTTATGAAACTTGGTAAGTGGCTTTATGTAGTATTAAGACATTTATATCTCCATTGGAAATTCGCTGAGTATGCAGGTTTGCTGCGACGGGGGTATTAATGATTTCAAGTAAAAAAACCTTGAGTCAAGGTCATCCAAAAATAATGTAGAGATTTTCTGATTATATTAATTTTTTAATGAAAATATTAAATAATTTAATTTAAATAACTAATTATTAATGAATGTGCGGTTAAATACAGTGAGTTAGTGTTGTACATGCCTACATACGTAGCATAATCGTGCGTTTTGATTTGAATACTTTTATGCGTCTTTTAATCATAATTTCGGCACATAAAAGTTTTAAATTAATTGTATATATGATTTTTAACTTTATAACGGAATTCAATCAGTATATAATATCCATATCTGTTTTAATGAGAGATTAAAATCACACCTATTGCCGAACTACATTGAATATACCTTGTCTATTATTTGTATATTGATACAAATTTTAAACAGATTCACAACAATTTAACTTTTTGATGGATTAAAAATTAATTTGATTTATGGTTTTTATCTTTCACCCGATGCCGGAAAGGACATCGACTCTTGTCGGGGCCACGTAAACACCACTGACTAACAGTTTGTTTTTAATTTTACTGAAAGCATTTCTTTCACTTTCATTACTTAGAGAGTCTATGCTTTAGAAATATTCAGTTGAAAAACTCTTGCGTTTTAATTATTGATATCGTACTTTTTAGTGCCATCGATATAAAATGTCAATAATGTTCAAACAACTACTTGAGATATTGTATTTAATCATGTTTCGTTAATGTCTGCTTGAAATGTATGGCTGATAATGGATATATTGTATTTTAATTTATACACTATTTAATTAAATTGTAAAATACCTTTTATAAAACTAATTAATTGAACTATAGTATATTTTTGTAGTACTAATTAATTAAATTAGAATACCATTTTAGAAGACACATTATACATGAATATGTATTAAATGGTAAATATAATTTTTATGAGCAGCTTTTACATTGAAACACCCGTTTTGAGTAAGATGAACTTGTAACTGTACGATGGTGCCACCAGTTTGTTGACAAATAAGTGATAATCACCCATTAAATTATAATTTTCATGGTTTTATTTGATTGTTTATTTTTCAAATTTATCGGTGAAGGTAATATTCAAAACCTTAATTATTGGTTTTGATTACGTATTAAGGGATATGCGGTCTAGAGAAATAATATGTAAGGATATTTTAGGTAAGAAATTGGTAAATTTAAAGTTCAATATGTGAGTACAAAGAACAGTATTTGGTGTTGTGCAGGATAAGATGTAACAAGTGTTGTTACATATCAGTGACTAGGAAAACAATTCAAACATACCAGAACAATAAATATAGTTTTTAATTTTTGTATTTGTTTTGTGTACTTTAATTACTACTAGAGGACCTGACACTCGGACCAGATTAACTTTTATTCTTGCGCTAAGATTAAGAGCCGACTACCCTGTCGGCCATATTGGTTTTATCGCCCATTAGAATAATGTTAAGTTCAGACCCCAATTTTTCGCTTATCTCTTGAGATAAAATTTTGATTTTGGTGTCAACTGAAAGAAATTCTTATCGCGGGTGATTGTTGTGGAAGATATTTTGAAAATGAATTATAATATTTAATAAAAATGTAATTATTTTTTAAGTTTGGCAATTTTTTTCTGGTAATCTGTAACACTTATACGAATTTTTACTCGCAAAAATCACTCTTTACTTTATTTTGAGTAGTCAAAAAACTACCTAAATCAGATTGAAAATGAAATAAAAATGTGGGTCCTAAATAGATGTTTGGTTAGCATTGCGCTTATGGAGAATCAATCCAATATGACCGACGAGGGAGCGTGGCCTTAAGATACCCCTCATAACGTATAACGCATCAGAAAATGCATTGCCATCCCAGTGGTCGTTGATTTATACACTGAGTTTTACAGAGCATCAGGTATTACTGTTGTTCTGAGTGATGTTAAAACATAAACAAATTATTAAATATGAAAATTAATCGTTCGCGTTTTTTCCTCAATAAATACATTAAAGCTTAGAAGGCCTGTGGAGTGGAGTCCTGAGGCGGGTGCAGATTAAAGAGATTTCGTCAAATCTACATCTCGAGAAGTCTAGGTGTAGACCTTGAATAGGTTAATTAAGAGGGTTTAATTAACACATTAATCAAACCTTGCCATTATAAACATCTTACTTGAGTATTTAATAGACCAGTAGGATATAATTTTCGATTAAATTAAAATAACTTATTTGTTACAAATAAGAACCACGATTTGCGGCTGTCTGTCTTTGTTTTGAATAAATTTTTTTATACTTTAAGGATTATTAATGGAGGATCTACTACTTTCAATACAACATCTTTAAACCTGCTATACATGCGTATTTAAATAAACAAATTTATAACTTACATTACAAAATCTAAAGCCGTTTGAAGATGTAGGCCCTTGAATCACTTGACTTTAATGTAATATATGAAAATTATTAATTATTAAACATGTTTTTTAAACACAAATTGCGGAATATAAAGAAAAATCAAACAACACCTTGTTTGCAGGAATCGGTAAAATATTGTTTTGTTTCAACTCTAGGTTAACTTAAGTGGTATTTTCGCACATTTTCGAAACAACCTAAAATACTATTCTAAATTAGAAACATAGCGATGTAATTATACTTCCGGACTAAGGTTATGATCGTCATTAATAAAGGCGTTCTAGAGAGATGGGCTTGTAGCCGCTTGGAGCAGTCATTACAGTAAGGCCCGGTAAACTGCCTCTCTAATGACTCTTCTAATTTCTTGTTCCATCCTCACACCGAGTTTCCCAATTTCATTACCATTTTCTGCGAAGGACGCAATATAAAACCAGTTTATTGTAGATCATTCTTAAAATAAAACCTTTTGTTTGTTCAACCAACGCAAATGCTTTTCAATAAATAACCCACATATTCCGTTTCCCATCAAAAGAAAGTTACTCAGAAGGGTACACGAACATTTTATAAGATACAAACATTATTTAACAAATAATATAATACGGGTATTTAGGGTGTGGTAGTGAGGATTAAAATAGCTTCTTCCTTTATAGGGAAAATTCACTAACAAGAACCCACGAGAACCCAATTAAAGTAATATGGATTGTATTGCAGCCCAGTACACCCCGTCTCCACCAGGGAAAGTTTCATTACATTGTCCACATCACCTATACATTATATACTTTAAATAGAGACATGCTCGTGGAAAAATAATTACTGATTTACAAGTAAATATACATAATTCTATTCGTAGGCTTCATAAAAGCCTTCGAATAAATTCGTTGGCTTCATAAAAGCCTTCGAATAAAACTAATATTCGTTGTAAGCCTTCTAAGATTTTTTATTAACTTGGTTATTTGTTGGCTTATTTTTGACGTACTTATTTTAATGTTTAAGGGGAAGGCGTTATCAATGACAATTATCACAGCGCGCTCCCCATTTGAATACGTAAATTACAAATAAGCGTTTTGAAATATATGGATGTTACACAATATTATATTTTTTTAAATGCTTGAAACTGGAATATGTAGATAAGGATAATGGCATTTCTTTCCTCGCCGGCTACTTCAGAGCTAACACCGTTTATATATTTAAGAGTAAACACTATCGAAATTAATTTATAATAACCTGTCGCAACTGTAAATAATGAAAATATGCGTTTTGTAGCGACTGAAGAGTTTATTTGAGTGTAAAATGAAATTAAATGATATTTTAAGCAAATTATGTTTGAAAATTATTGAATAAAATAACTCTCCAAGACAAAAACATAACTTTGAAAGTCGATTGGGAGTATGATATGTCTATGATTGATGTCTACAATATTAGTTTTAGAGGGCGAAAATCGCTGTGAAAAAATAATACACCCGTCGCAGCAAACCTGCATACTCAGCGAATTTCCAATGAATTATAACATAACACATTAAGCCACTTAACAAGATTCATAAGAAATATATTCACAAACAAGCGATATTTAAAATATTAATTATTCTCTATAAGAATAGCATTGGGGATGAGTACGCAGGTTTGCTGCAACAAGGAACACAAAATAATGGGCTTTTATGCAAATATCAATAGAACTCAGCTAAGTGAAGTCACATACCAAGTTTCATCCATATACACTCATAATTAAGCGATATATAACATTTTAATTATTTTCCATAAGAATAACATGGGGACCGAGTACCTAGGTTTGCTGCTACGGGAACCATAGGCGAAAAATTGTTTTTTTGTGCAAACAACAATAAACCATAACCAGATGAAGCCATATACCAAATTTCGTCAGTTTATATTCATAAATAAGCGAGATATACAATTTTTCTTTTTCTCCATAAGAATAACATTAGACAACGTACTGTGTTTAGCACTTTCAATATCTCGGTAACCAATTGACGTAGAGCAATGATAAAAATACCAAATTGTTTGTTTTTTTAAGCTGAATTCAATGGTATAAATTAAAATTTGATTTAAATTAAAATTACATGTGAAAACCCCAAAAAACACATTTTTGGGGTACAAAACCCCCCAAAAACCCCCCTTCGGATGGTGCGATTCATCTGGTTTTCGAACTCGTTCAAATAAATGGTACTTTACACATTTGTACCAAATTTCATTAAGATCAGACCTTTTTTACGAGAGTTATCGTGCTTACAGACACATATATATATAAATATATATATATATATATATACACATATATAAAAATTTGAACGAATGGTGTTTTTGGCATCTGGGGACCTCAAAATGAAAAGTTATCATGGTCTCGGGCTTAAGTCTTACCATGAGACCTACGGTAATAGCTTCTTCCCTATAGGGGAAATTCGCTAAAAGTAGTGCTTATATTACATGCGTGCACAAAAAACTCTTCAGAAAAACTTAATTTAAGGTGTTGAACTCAATAACTTAATAATGCTTCGAGGAATTCAGCTGTAAGACATAAATTGATCACTCGGCGACTTTCAGAATTCCAATGTCAACACAAGTTACGGGGCGTTGCGACATTCGCCCTTACTTGGCAAACTATTTCCGTTAACTAAACTATTCTCAAGTATTTAATCTAAGTTTAATTATTTCAAATTTGTCGCAGAATACCTTACTTACCATGACAGATTAACCTGCTTAATGAGTATCTGCAGATTAACGAATAAGTAAATGCTATTCCTTAAAATAAATTTCCTTGTATCTACCATACAAGATACAAGATATGAATCCTGGGAAGCACCGAAAGAATAATAATAATTGTAGCATACACATTTATTTTCTTTGAAAAACATAGCTTTTCCATTCCGAAGCAGATTTTTATGTCATTCTGTTATGTGACTTTGATTTGGTAGACCAAAAACTTATGAATGTTATTCATATTAAACAAATTATAAAAGTGAAGTTATTCTCTTTTCTTCTCTCCCCATCATTGCTGAAAACCGCTATTCGTACACACGGCAAAAAAATTAGTAAACTCCCCCTTACCTATCAACACACATGCTAGTGGGCTGGCAGTATCTTTTGAGGGGTGGAGGTGACACATTCCTAGGGGATTGGAGGAGGAAATCATAGCGAACAAGCTCCGCCCTCCATTGTTGAAATGTGGTCGGAGGGTGCTGACATCTAGCGGGAGTATTGGAACTGTGTCGCTGCCACTGATAAAGCGAGAAGCGCGCTTCAGTTGCGTTTCGGACGTCCACATGTAAAGTTGCGGTAAATCTACAAAAAACCAAGACATCGCGTCTATTGTGAATTACTGCAAACTATTGCCTACGTTTACAATTAGTTTTGATTTTTTAAACTTAAATGTTATTTTACTCCGAGGCTAATATTATAAAATGTACAATTTAAAATGACTTAGTGGCAAATGATTACTAGGTGGCTGAAGGAAATGAGTGCTTGGTGGTTAAATGTTTTGATTTCAGTAACTTTTTTAAATTTTGTGAATAGCAAATTTGACCTGGACTCTCCCATATCGTTAGCTCGCTGTCGAGCAACTTGCTTGTTTAAGGTAAGAGATTTAATTGTGTTCGAAAAGGAGTTTGAGGAAATTTTACAACAGTTTTAGGCGGGGGCTCCTGCTTCTCCCATAAGATCAATGTTACTCTCAAAGTCCGTCTCTCCTCAACGGTTTACCTGAAATCGAGTATTGTTTGTTAATTTTAAAGAATAAAAAATACCTTACAATTTTAGTGAGCAGGTTTAAGATATCACAAAGCGTTCTCCTATAAAAAATCACGAATGTGGAAATTTTGGATTATTCTTTGTGATATAAAGTTTTGCTCACAAATCGCTAGGTATATTTTTGCTCTTTAAAATGAGCCATAAATGAACGATATGGGGTACACCATTGTGGGGGGACATTGGCTGACATTATTGAAAGTTTTATGTATGGGTGAAGCAGGTATAGAAACCCGAAAAGTTTCGTGACCGGAGCCCTCTTAAGAGTGGTCAATTTTAAATTTCCAAGTAAACATCTAACTATTAACTGTCCAAGTTTGTATAAATAAATGACCATTTAGAAATAAGAACGATGAAAATATTTAGGCATGGTGTTAAGGCTTGCTTTAAATGCGATGTTTCAAATAAACAATTTAGATGATACAGTGTCAAAAAGAATCGGTGTGTTTTAATAAATCACTTATTTCAACAAAAAAGGGAAAACATATTTGAATAATTTAAAAATCTGAGAAACTAAACGATTTACGTCAACAAATACATTTATTACACAAAATTAACCAACCGAATATTACATACTATCTTTAATTTAAAAATAAAATAAGGTTAATTAATTTAAGGTTAAAATTATGAGTCTTTTTATTCAATGAGCTGCAGTTCTAAATCTGTATTCTGCGATACCAACCGGTTTTATAATGACTGTGAAATTCCAGCGATGTGTTTTTTAAGGCCTGTTTGCAAATAGAATGATAAATTAATTGAAAAATAATTAATTATTATTAGTGAGTGTTTAAGATGTTGGAATAAATCAAATTGTGTACACTTACGTTTTTACAAACCCACCTAATTGCGTTAGTTTTAATTTAAACTACTATTATTAAGCTTGCCTTTGGCCTAGTAATCACTTTGAACTATACTATTTTGTCAAATTCCAAACAATATCTAACTTTAGATAAATAGATATCTATAAATAGTTACTTGAAGAAACCCAAAATAACTTCTGGGAACAGCTTGCTCAAATAGCCTCCATATTATAATAATTTGTAGGTTATAGTTTGTACAGATCTACCACCACCAAAGATTGGTTTGTTTGTGGGTAGTCCACGCCACCTAGTCCAAAGGGATGTTTTTTAAGACCAGATTCTGTAATAAAAACATTTATGGATGTTATTAAATTAAAAGCATTTCAAACCTGGATTAAAAAATCACTCTACTAACTATTAAGTCCTAACTGATTACCGAACTGATCGCATATTTTAAGCGATTAAAATAAATGAACAAATAAGAGAAGAAGACGATATTAATTATTAATAGTTTGAAGGCCTTTTACAATTCAATTCCTAATGCATAAAGGAGCAGTGTATTAGGTGTACCTTTCCATTTGAGTATCCCAGTTCAATTACAGCAGTAAAATAATAAAGTTTCCAACATGTCGTGGCCGATGTTTTTATTTTCATGTTTGTATAGATTAAAAGCTGTAATACATCTCATTGACAGTACTGAATACTCGCCATTTGGTTTTTTATTTTTAGGATAGAAAGAGGTACAGGAATAATAACGAATGCGTGTAGCGCATGTATACCTATAAATCGAATTAACTAAAGGGATTCCAGAACTAGATAGAGCAAGAAAGCATAATACTTTTTCCAATACATAATTATATTTAATCAATGCTTAAATAAATTGTTGTGTTTTGTTTTAAGTAAAATTTGTCATTACTATGATTATGTGGTTGTTGTTCATGATATAATTTACATACGTAAGTCGCTGGGGTAGTGGTCAAGGAAACTGAGGACGGAACCATGACAGCAGCCCTGTCGTGGGTTCGAATCCCAGACCTGGTCAGTAAATTGTATTAGTATTGTCCAGCTGTACTGTAGCAGCGGCTCACTTCTTGCGTTCCGAGCACAGGACCGAGGCAAGTGTGGAATTTAAAAACATATGTAACAATTAGCCGACAACTTCTTTTTGCAAAAAAGTTTTTCTAAGAATTTTGAAGTTAGCTTATATGTCACTTGATAGATTTTTTCGTTTAGTAATGACTATAACTATTATTTTCTCAACTTTTAATCCTACTATTGATAACAACAAAGAGTTTATGTTATGCATTTGATATGTTGCTATACGCCTAGAAATAAATGCAAATTTCCAGGTGTGGTTGAGTTGGTCATGTATACAAGATGTATCTGAAATACACCGACAAACTTTGGGATATTGTTCCTGATGTCAAAACAAACAAAAAATGTCATATAAGTAAGTATATAGTCTATCTAGTTTCGTTTTCCGTCTGTCAGTCTGTATGTGATTGTTACAAAAAAATAATAATTTACGAACCGCTTAAGATATGTTTTACAAAATTACAACTAATATTGATGGGTATAAGGTATATTACCCTATGAAGTTTTGGTTTTCTAACCTTAACCGTTTAAAGATGGCGGTCATTTGAATTATTAGTTAAACAATAACTTCGAAATCGGTAAGTTTAAAAACAAATTTATAATTATAACGTTTTATTGTAAATGTTATTACAAAAGTAATGACACCTTGATTTTAAAAATCGGATGAAAAGTATGCGAGCTATGATTGTTTAAGTGTATCAGGTCACGGCACTGCCGTGCCGCACGCGTCACCTATATGCCAATTTACGTGTTTTAACCTCAGGAACAATATCCCAAAGTTTGTCGGTGTATTTCAGATACACCCTGTATATATGATTGTACATTATTTGGAACTGTGTTTCAGATGGAGATATCAAGGCTTACTGATCTCGAATGCAGCAGGTCTTTCAACTGTTCACAGGTGAGATTGGGTTGAAATAGTCATACAGTACTATACAAAAATTCGATCTGTAACCACTTGGTTAACCAGATTTAATTTCAAGCAAACGTATATAGTCGGTTAGAAAAAAATTTAAATGCTCCGTTTTATAGATAATTAGCCAACCCGTTGCAGCTTCGCCCGCGTAAACTATGATAGTTAGTTGTGTGTCAGTGTGTGTTGCATTCCGTGGTTAGCGCGTGGAACTACTAGGAATCAAGATCAGTTGTAATCCGTATTCGTCCGAATTGTAATCAGCTCAAACCAAAGTGAATGTTCATAAGGAATGCAAAGGAACTTTGGGACCCAGCGGGGTGGAACACAGGGGGAATTTCGTGATACCGTTTCATAGCAAGCACCTAGGGCCAAAGAGGAACCTATGTCAAATTTCAACTCTGTAGGTCTTATAGTTAAGGAAATTTCGTGATAGATCAGCCAGTCAGTGGTATTTGGATTTTATATATTAAGATAAAAAAATAAAAATAAAAACTTGGAATGCTACTTTTTAATAAATACTTTGTTGGCGACCAAATATATTTATTTGCTCGAGAGGCCTCTCGAAAAAAAAAATCAATGGCAGATCTTAAATTAGAAAAGTTTACGTTTAAAAGCAGAATTCGCACAAATGTTACCTCTACGTTGTAATCACAGCGAAGTACCTTCATCATCACGAAGGTGGAGACACTCGACGTAGGTTAACATTCCTCAGTTACCGAGTTGAACATGTTTCTTCGTAGTCTGTGGAAATAGTTGACATCACGAAGCGGGCTATCGTTTTCCCCCTCAGCGACGACGCAACGTGACGATGCACGACGTGTAGAAAATCAATTTGCCTAAAAACCAAATAGGTATTTCTCAGGGTAAAGATAATCGTGATACTAATACATGTAACCCTTTCTACCCTTGTTCACTTCAGCTAAAATAGTTTGCTTTGAGTGCGATAATTACATAAAAAATAGTTCACGGCGTTAATTAAATAATGCGACAAATTAAAAGTCAGATTAGTGAACTTTTAGTGAAAACTGTTTCAATTCCATACCTTAAATGAAAAGATTAAATAAAAAATATTATACTGTATCTATTTTGGTGAGTACTTTATACGATCTATTGCATATATAAGTTTATTCATGAACGCCGCATTCCGATTAACTGCATTAGCGTATGTTATAAAATTAATTAGGTTGCCAATAAATTAAAGCTCGTGTTTTTATCTGCTTACCTATTTACCCTTGGTTTAGAGTTTTGGTGACAGTTTATTCAACCAGAATGTGTACTCTACACTATTACTTTTGATAAATATGAATATTTTTGATAGTAGTAGGGGTTTTGATTTGTGATGGGGTGAAATCCTTATCACTATAGAGATCGAGTCTATAAGAGTTTAGATGGGGCGCCGGGACCTCGGCTCCGGTCTCACTCCTTCCGCGATCTTCTTCTAGTGCAGTACTTTTGCGGAGGGTGCCGACGGTACGAAAATACGAAAATTTTAGTGGTTCGCGGTTTCGCTAATTTTACCGAATTGATATTAAATCCTCACATACCTTGAAGGTAAATGTGTAGGAGAAATTTATTTGGAACTTTATAAAAAGTATCAGATTAAAGTCAAGTTGGAAACGTGTTGTATCGCGAACCACCCGCGTCTGCTAAATTCGTTTTTTTTCTAAGATCCATCGTATCGGAAATACACAAGTTCGAGTGAGCCAATTTACGATTTAAAAAGTAAATTCGAGCACCTCAGCTAGGCAAAATTAACCCCAGTTTTATATTTTTTAGGCGTGTTAAATGTGGCCACGTGTTTTGTATTGTTGTAACCTGCTGCCTTATTCATGTTCTAGGGGCAAGTCATAGAAATTAATTGTGTTGTATTTAACTATTTAGCAGTGCTTTAGTATTATTATTATTATTATTTTTATAATTGAAAGATAATTTAATTGTTGTTACTGCATAAAATGCATTATTTTGAATGATGTAAAACAATTACTTGGTTTTGTTAAAACAGGAATATACATTGTCAAGATCAATTTAGCATAATTTAAAAAGCTAGCCCAGTGAAAACTCTGGATAAATATTTATTTAATTTTGTTTCACTGTATGTTTCAACTTAAATAAGATGCTGTGATTAATTTATATTTAAAAGTAATTTTTGGATCTACAATCACTGGTTAATTATTCACTGTTTCAACGTATATAAAATGGACTGAGGCAAATAAAAAATAAACGGTATCAGGAAACTGACACATACTTTCTCCCTTTTAGCCAAACTTTAATGACAAAAATACTTGTTATTTACTAAATATAGAATATGAAGTATAGATAAATGTACAGAAAATTGACTAAAATAGTTGTTTTCAGAAATATCCACCCAAATCCCTTTTTGGGAGGCGCTATAGAGTCCGTTGCTACACACAGTGGTTTTGAGAGGGGAAATGCCCCCTTGCCCCCCCAGGGTTAAATAGCAACACATTTCGAACATCATCTGTTGGTCAATGCTAACTTGACCTGCATATCAAATTTTAATGAAATTGATCAGTAAATAAAAGGGAAATAGTTATTTTTGTATTCCCCATAAGAATAACATTGGACAACGTACTGTGTTTACCGCTAAATGAAAATTTCAATTTTCTCCGCAACTAGCAATCGTAGAATAGTAATTTAAAATACTAATTTATTTAGTTTTTTGAGCTATTTTTAATGGTGAATAGTAATCTTTATTAACATTTATGATTTTTTATGAAAAATCTAAAAAACTGAATTTTGGATGTTTTAAGTCCTATAATTTCTGAACCCGAATTTTTCCAGAAATGCGGGTGGTGTCATTTTGTTGGAAACCTAAAGTTCTACAAACCACGAAAGTTTAATCAAAATCGTTAGAGCTGTTTTTGAGAAATTTGGATTTTTCATGTTTTTTGGTGGTTTTGGGGGGATAATTACCCTTAAAAATCAAAAATTCAAAAAAATGAAAAAAACACCTGGAGATATCGTGGATTAGTACCTACATACAAAGTTTCATAAAAATCGGCCCATAGGTTAGGGCTCTAGCTCTGTACACATCCACACAGACACACACACACACACACACACACACACACACACACACACACACACACACACACACACACACACACACACACACACACACACACAGACAGACATCACGTATACACCACTTTTTTGGGTTCAGGGAGCACCAAAACGCATATTTCCACTAACTACTCAAATTCGAAAATTTTTACGAAAACAATACTTTCTCCATATACTATGTATAGGGGGAGAAAGTAAAAACAGTGTGGAGTTGGCATTTAAACAAACTAATGAATACAGGTAATTTTAATAGGCTCTAAAAGAGAGATCGTTGAGTACAGTAGGGTAATTTCCCCTAAATAATATATAATAAAAAATAATAACATGGTCCCATGGAACAGGACAGAGATTAATCTCCACAATAATCAAATGTATGCCTCTGAGGATTAGTATTAGAAGGAAATTGCAAAATAAGCTTTGGCCAAAACTACGAACAACATCGTGAAGATAGTAAATTATACCATAGAGCCTCAAATTAATTAATTATTTTTGGTTATTCAAAGAACATCATAGTTGATTCAACCACTGCAGCCTGGTCTGTTTATGTTATAAATTTAAAGAAATACTTGGAGTGTTGTGGAATCAGTTAGAATAACAGCATATGAACATATCAGTCAATGTCATAATTTGGAAAAGAAAATAACATCCCGCGTATTAGTAAATGATCACAAATGAATTGGTTAGCAATAGTTTAGAAGTGTAAAATGCTATAGGGAAATAGACAATTATTGGTTAAACTATCCTGAATTATTATTTCATTCCTGTTACAAATAAATTGGGTTATATTGGTTCATTCAATAAATTTGTGTTAGTTCAGTTAATATATAGCACAAGCTCCATACTGTTAAAAGTTCTTTAATGATTAAAATTACCTTTTTAATATTGAGATATGTTTATTCATGGTCATAGCGCAGCATATTTTCATGAGGCTGATCCACTGGTAGAGTATCTGGGTATTAAATTTGTATAGATTGTTTTTGACTCAAAGGGCCTGGTATCTTCCACTGCGAAACCTGCTCTGTATTCTATCAAAGTAATATTACAGCCGGGGGAAACTATAATATTTATGTGAAGGATATAAAGATAAGTTTGGACAAATTAGTTGAGAATAATAAGGAGTCTTACTATTTATTTCTTCACATAAATAAATGGTGAAGAAACAAAGCTATTTAACAAATCTTTAGTTTGCTGAAGATAAAAAAAAACCCGTTTTGCAACGCTTAATTTACTATCTTCATTTATTTACTAACCTTATTTAGTGACGATTATCTTAAGATTATTACATAATAATATGTTTATTTGCTCAAGAGGCCACTCGAAAAAAATCAATGGCAAATCTTAAATTAGAAAAGTTTATTAGTTGGTCAATAAAATGGTAAATTAAAACCTGTTACGTTATTTAAACTGAGTCAGAATAAAAGTGAATATTTGATATTGGAGAAATAGGCTATGATAAATTTTAATTAACACCATTACGGTTTGTTTTGATCATTAGAATCAGCCCAAAACAAACTATTATGGGTTTTGAGTTTTTGCTCTACAACAATTGATTGCGAATAAATGAAAGCTGTAGACAATTTTAATTCAAGCTTTATAACGAACAATTTAAATTTTTGTTTAATAATGCATTGCCCAAAGTTGGGCACGTATTAAGTGCATTTGTATGTTTTAAAAATATCTAGCTAGTTGGACAGTATGATCCCAACGTCGAAAAGAGTTTTTTGGAGGAAGTATTTGTAGCATGAAAAATATTTTTTTAATTTGTTCATAAATAAATTTTTTAAATAACTTTACCTTTGTTTTTACAAGCTAAAGAAAAATAGAAAAGTTTAATTATTAAAAAACGATCCCCTAGTGAAATTGGTTTCAAAGATGTGAACGTGGTGAGTTTAGTATGTGTCCAAAGTTAGGCATGGGGGGATTGTAAATCTGTTATTTTAGTGAGAATCTTGTTCCAATCGGCTCAGGGACATCTTAGAATCAAAGAATATATATTGTGATATGCGATCCTGCTATTCAAAAGGGTATTCTTTAGACAAAAATGTAATGCATTTTCGGGATAACCCCCCCATTTTTGACATCCACCTTCCGATGACACAAAATAGTTTACTAGGTCAGTTAAAACACTCGCGCCTTGCGTTCACAACGCTTGGCTTGATTTCCCGGACTGGCCGTTATGTGTTGAGTCTATATGAGGTTTTTTCTCACTCAGAACCTATTTTCCGAAAATCGCTCGCTTTTGTGAAAGAAACTATTATTCTCACCTCTAATGGTAAAATTGCCCACAAAAAGAAATACCCCCGTTGCAGCAAACCTGCATACTCAGCGAATTTCCAATGAATATATAACATAACACATTAAAACACTTAACAGAATTCATAATAAATATATTCACAAACAAGCCATATTTAAAATATTAATTAATCTCCATAAAAATAACATTGGGGATGAGTACGCAGGTTTGCTGCAACAAGGCACACAAAATAATGGGTTTTTATGCAAATATCAATAGAACTGATCTTAGTGAAGTCACATACCAAGTTTCATCCATATACATTCATAAATAAGCGATATATAACATTTTAAGTATTTTCCATAAGAATAACATGGGGACCAAGTACCTAGGTTTGCTGCTACAGGAACCATAGGCGAAAAATTGTTTTTTTGTGCAAACAACAATAAACCACAACCAGATGAAGCCATATACCAAATTTCGTCAGTTAATGTTCATAAATAAGCGAGTTATACAATTTTTCTTTTTCTACATAAGAATAACATTAGACAACGTACTGTGTTTAGCAATTTCAATATCTCGGTAACCAATTGACGTAGAACAATGATCAAAATACCAAATTGTTTGTTTTTTTAAGTTGAATTGAATGGTAAAAATTATAATTTGATTTAAATAAAAATTACATGTGAAAACCCCAAAAAACACATTTTTGGGGTACAAAACCCCCCAAAAACCCCCCTTCGGATGGTGTGATTCATCTGGTTTTCGAACTCGTTCAAATAAATGGTACTTCACACATTTGTACCAAATTTCATTAAGATTGGACCTTTTTTACGAGAGTTATCGTGCTTACGGACATATATATATACATATATAAAAATTTTAACGAATGGTGTTTTTGGCATCTGG
This sequence comes from Allygus modestus, assembly GCA_963675035.1. NCBI lineage: Eukaryota > Metazoa > Arthropoda > Insecta > Hemiptera > Cicadellidae > Allygus > Allygus modestus. The sequence continues at coordinate 60,891,615 of OY776117.1, read as the reverse complement.
GGACCTCAAAATGAAAAGTTATCATGGTCTCGGGCTTAAGTCTTACCTTGAGACCTACGGTAATAGCTTCTTCCCTATAGGGGAAATTCGCTAAAACGAGTTCGCATGCAGCACGCTGACGTGAGGGAAGTGAATTTCCACGAACAAACTTTAAAAACTCAAAATCTGTGTAAAAACATACATTTATACCAATTTTCATTGAAATCTGAAAACATTGATTTTTTGGCTGTTCTGATGCTCCTGGTTTCATTTACCTTCAAAGCTGGGAATACAATTTTGCGCATTATAATGTTAGGAGAAGGTCCAGGCAGGCTTGAAAGTAGGCGTGAGTTTCTTGGGATGATAAAAGTACTCTAACAAAGGAATAACAGGCTTTTCTAGTGTAAAACCCCCATAAGACAACGTACTGTGTTTAGTCAAAACACATTTTCTTTAATAACTTGGTAAATATTTATGCTAGAATGACGAGAGAGGGCTTAAAACTTTCGCCTTACTAATTCCCATGTTTTTACACACATTCATTTTACATCCGGGGCTTCTCTGACCCTTTTTGGGCCCAAAAACTCGAAATTTGAAAGATTAATCCCCCAAAAAGGGGTTTAGAGTTTTCCGATTGTTTTGCCCAACGAACTTGTCCAACAGATTATAGAAAGGAACGTCCCTACCAAATTTGAAGTAAATCGGACAAAAAATGCGACCGCTAGAGTGCATACACATAAATATATATATATGTCTATATATATATATATATATACAATTTTGAACGACCCCCCAAAACGTGTTCAGGGGGTCACGTTAGGAACTTCTATGGTGGTCCCGGGCTTAAGTTTCACCGTGCAGGTCATGCTAATAGTTCACTTTCCAAAGGAAATTCACTAATAAGTATATATTCTACTCGATGAATAATTGATTTTTTATTTCCAAAACTCCATCTCGACATCGTGTTGGGTCTGCCGCGGTGATTATTGAACGATCTCGGCACCCCTCCAAGACCGGGACATTTCCGTTTCTATCGTTGCGTCGTTAATTGAGAGTTATTTTTGCTATCAGAACAACTCGCGGCATCACGCCAACAGATGTTCTTTCACCGTTTGTTGTCTTTAAATAAATTGCCCGTGATTGCAGAGGCATGGCTAATCCCTTTAAAATAATTGTTCGAGTGGTTGTATTTCTGGTAGTGATAATGTGTCTATTCTATAATATGTACTGTCTATGGTCAGATAGTTTAATCACGATTTTAGTTAATTATATTATACAGACGACTCAAGTAACTTTTAAATTAATATTGTATAATAGTAGGTGGGGGCCCTCTTTGCTACCAAAAGTCTTTGCAGTTGTTCGGAAACAAACCTTCAATAATGTAGGATATGGCTATTCATACAGAAATGAAGAAAAGTTTCAATACATCTGTGCCCTAAAGTACTTCGTTTGCTAGATATTTGTATGTTGTTTTTAAATAAAAACAAATACCCCCGTTGCAGCAAACCTACGTACTCAGCGAATTATATATTTTAATACGACATAAAGCCACATACGAAGTTTCATCAATTCACATTTATGACATTTTAATTATTCTCCATAAGAATAACATGGCGGCTGAGTATGCAGGGTTGCTGAAGCAAGGAACACAACAAATTCGGTTTTATACAAATACCAATATAACTCAAGAAGTTAAAGCCACATACCAAATTTTATTAATTTATGTTCATAATTAAGGTAGATAACACGTTACGTATTCTCCATAAGAAAAAAATGGGGTTTTATGCAAATATCAATAGACCACAACAATATGAAGCAATATACCAAGTTTCATCAGGATAAGTTGATAAATAAGCAAGATATACAATTGTTCTTATTCTCCATAAGAATAACATTGTACAACGTACTGTGTTTAGCACTTTCAATATCTCTGTAACCATTTGACGTAGGGCAATGATCAAAACACCAAATTGTGCGTCTTTTTAAGCTGATTCCAATGGAAAAAATAAAAATTGTACTTTTTCAAAATTATATGAAAAAACTCAAAAACCCATTTTTGGGGTACAAAACCCCCCTAAAATACCCCTTTGGATAGGTCGAACTGTCTGGTTTTCGAACTTAAAGTCATAAATGCTGCTTTACACGATTATAACAAATTTCGTCAAAATCGGACTATTTTTACAAGAGTTAACGTGCTCACGGACACACATATACACAGTATGTATATACAGTTTTGAACGAATGGTGTTTTTGGCATCTGGGGACCTCAAAACGAAAAGTTAATATGGTCCCAGGCCTAGGTCTTACCATGCCGAATACGGTAATAGCTTCTTCCCTGTAGGGGAAATTCGCTAAAAACTACAAAACTGCTGAGAATAAAAAAAAACCGTTTACATAATATGTTATAATTTTAAAAGAATGAATTAGTGTCAAACCGTCGAATATTAAAAGTATAACAAATTTCAGTTACACAAAACCTGTTTATATTGAAACAAATGTTTGTTGTGTCTTGTTACGTGTCCAACGATGTCTAGTGTGTAAACAAAAATCGGATAAAAATAAGGGAGCAGCACCATCGTAAATGATAAAATCTACACTGTTAAGGTCGGTACACACGTAGGCCTAAGAGTGTTTTACTCTCAAGACAGTTTGGTACTCTCCACAGAGTACGGAATACAAAAACTCTCAGACACTACTCACAGAAGTGTTTACTCTGTGGGTGATTTGTTTCGATGCAACAGCTGTTCCCAGATACACGACTAGAGTCAACTTGCAAGGCAACTCTCGGACACTGTCGGAGAGCTGACTCTCGGCATTGTTTACACGACGCATTATACTAGCAGAAACTCACTGGGAGTAAAAAACCCTCACGTGTATACCGGCCTTTAGAGTATTGGTACCCTACCAGTTTTGTCATAAGTTATAACGGTGCTGTTTCGATATTTTTCATCCGATTTTCTTATATAAGTTATCCTTTGATACGCACAAAGTAATTCTTTAAATATATTTTAAAACAAGCAGTTTTATGTAATTCAAATTGTAATGTGTTAATGTGTTATTTTGAAAAAGATTGAGGACAATCTTTTAAATTGTTAACTCAAGTAACTCCATAACGATTAATATATCCGCAAAGTTTTTTTTGTATTAAAAATAGTTACAGAATACTGTAATACGATTTCAATAAAAAGTTACATTCGGAAAGATCTAGAAAACAAAGCATTTTATAACATACCTTTTTATGGACTTTTTCTTACTATTGCATGAATTTTCATGTCCTAAATTATTGAAGGGGTTTTCCGATTCAATTTGGTTCACACTGAAGTCATCTATTGTAGAACATTGTTTGAGTCACTTTTAAGGTAATTGTACTAGAAAAATAAGTCTAAAAGCACACAAATATTGCTAATGTTAGAGTTTAGAATACATGCAACGGATGAAAACTCAACTTTTACTGTCTTTTATTGTTTCAATTTTCACTATCTGATTTTTGAAATTATACACCTCTTCAATTTTTCTTATATATTAAAATATATACAATTGCTATATATTTATATACATTTCCTTAGTTATCTAGACATTTAAAAATTACGCTTTTAAATAATTTTTTAAAATTTTAAACATAATGCGTACATTACGTAAATTTATAATGTTAAAGGAATTTGCAAGTCGATTTAATTTTTAAGAAATTACAGTTTTTGTCAAATAATAATAATAATAATAATAATTCAAATTCAAATTCAAATTTTTTACTATCTCGCATGCGCAGATAATAATTCCCTTATTATTTAGAGAGAATAATCCTTTAGATACTTTTGATGATGTCAAATTTATATGGTTAAGCTTATTTTTCATTAATAAGAATTCCTAAAAATTGTACTTTTTAATTATTATTGATATAGCTTGTTCCTGATTTAGTTTTAAACCTAATATCTTGAATTTTATCATAGTTAAATAATAGTTTATTTTACATTGCAGTGCTTGAGTATCTCTCTAGCTTAAAGCTATTTGAGAGAAAACACTTAGTGTAGTTTACATGCATATTACAATTGTTTTGTTTACATTAATCTTAAATATTATAATTTCTTTTGGAAAGGCAAAATTTTTCTTGATCATACATTTTTAAATGATTTTTTTGATCATACATTTTTAAATGACTTTTTTGACAAAATATTTAATTTACATCAGGAATAGTATATATATTGTACATGCTACAATATTCTGTTATATAAGTTAGTTTGAATCAAATTTACCAACAATAAATAAATACCTTATATTAACAACAAAAACAGACTTTTAAAATCATTCATAAATATTTAAATGCAAACATTATGTACAATATATACATTAAGAACATGCATTAACAACAGTCTTATAATATTTAATTTACAACAATTAATAATAATAATAGTAATAATAAATGTTATTTAAAATCCTGGGATTTATAAAAGTTAAATATATCAAATAATTGTTAATTAATTATATAGTATTTTTGAATTTTGTAGACAAATTCTTCAATTGTATAATTTCATTTTGTTATTAATTTAAACTTTACTTCTTTTTTGAATTTTGTATATGTCAATTCCCTTGTTTTCAAGTATAATTTTTTTCAACTTTTCTTGAAATTTCTTATAAATCTTTCTTAACGTGACTATATTTGATAAATGTTGATCTTCTTAAGTCTTATTTTTTGCGTGTATTATACTTATGTATTTCTGTTTTTCTTAGATTGCAATAACATTTTATTTGCGTGTAATGCCAATTGATATATATATATATATATATATAGATGGTAAAGTCATTATTTCAATTCCAATGAAATATGGCTTGCATGATGTCCTTGGATTTAAATTGAACATCACCCTTATTGCCCTTTTTTGTAATTTAAATAGTTTTTTTGAATATATTTCACCTCCAAATGTATATTAGAGTGTGCCTTAGCTTAAATAGCCGTGAATGTTTGCATAGTATATAATTTTAAGTACTTCAGCTTTTACGTTGCTGGAAAGTCTTTTTAGAGAGAATAATCCTTTAGCTACTTTTGATTATGTCAAATTGATATGGTTAAACTTATATTTTCATTAATGAGAATTCCAAAATATTGTACTTTTGAATTATTATTGAGATAGCTTGTTCCTGATTTAGTTTTAAACCTAATATCTTGAATTTTATCATAGTTAAGTAATAGTTTATTCGCAGTGCACCAGTTATTGATCATTTTAGTACTTTTAAACAGTAAATTCTCTAATTCTTCATTGTTAGTACAACTAAACTTTTACAGCCAGATCATTCGCAAATAGAAAACATTACGGACTAGCAGATACAACTCTGATCGAATAACGAAACAAGTTAGACTGCACTATTTGCTTGTTTTTAAAAACAAAGAACACGGTCAAGTTGTGTTACAGTCAAAGCCATCCATAATAGACACACCCACTATGTTTTCATTTTAAAATGTGACTAATAATAACGAACTAAATTAAGTTTAAATTCGTTGTAGTAAATTGTGATATAATTGATAATGATTTTGTTAACCCACTAAAGCATTTTACCCAGCAATGGTAATGTTATTGTAAAAAATACATTCGGTTATAAATGTTTACAAATTTTAATTTTGTTACTGACTGAGTGAAATAGCAACTTCAGAGTTTATTTTGGACACAGATTACAAAATACATAGAAAAAAATTACACAAAATACACAGATTAAAACCGATGTATTAAACAGAGTAAAAATATCTGTGTTACATTATATGTAACGAATTAATATTGGAAATCCCAGCATTTCGCTAATAAGCAATGCCGGTTGTTTCAGTGCTGGAAGGCATGTGTGGTGGTGAAGAGCAGGAGTCCCCTTTGTGCGGCAACTGATTGCGTAAGTTTTTTATGAAAGAACGTAATATTACTCTGTTGCCTTGCAGCTAGAAACTGTTATTTGGTTCGCATCCAACGTATTTTCTACATGGATTGTTAAACACTAAATAAGTTATTCTTTAGCATGTTATGAAATTACACGAGACCCGCTCATTGGAACGTATAACATGACGAAAGTAATAATGTCGAGGCGCTTCCTTTGTTTAATACACTTTTACAAAGTATATATGTTTATAAAAATGTGTCCTTTTTGCTAAGATAATCGTTATGCTTGTATTTTGGTAACTCATCAACGTCAACATGATGTATTGTGATTATTACATAGGATTATTAATAGTTATTTAAAACTATTAAGCATAAAAAAGGTTTAAAATTAATTTCTCAAAGAATTTAAGAAATACGGGAAATTTAAGGCAAACAATGGACTAATTATACTTTGAATAATTCTGGATATTTTATCATAATTTAGATATATAATACTAATACTTTCCAACTTAAACAAATAAACTTAGCAAATTCCAGAAACAATTACAAATTTTTCTTGAAACACACAGTTTGAACAAATAGATGGATTTATCATCTTCTGCCAGGACTTTTCTATATTGAAAATACGGTTTTGAATAAAGCTATTTAATCAAACTAAACTTGTTTAACATGATCCCAAAATAAAACTAAACAAAACAAAAACAAACAAACAACTGTTTTATAATAACACCTGATTTTAAATCTGTAAATTAGAGGAAGTATGCAGCAGAGTACGTTAGTACTCTTCACCTTCCCACTGAGATTGTTCACATTTCTTTCTTTTTTAAATTCCTGAATTGTCCCTTCTTTGTCTGAGTTGGTCAGCATGCTTCTTTAGAATTTTCCCATTAGCTACTATTTTCCAAATGTTCTTTCCAAGTCTCTTTAGAATCTTACCTGGTTTCCACTGAATATTACCATTTCTTGTTTCTTCCCAGAAAATAGGTTCATTCAATTTGAAATTTTTAACATTTGAACCTTCAGTAGTTTGGTTCTCTTCGTGTTGATCTCTCTGCTGAGGACGAACCAAATCCAAAATACATCTAAGTTGACGTCCCATAAACAATTCAGCAGGTGAATACCCAGTAGTTACATGTGGTGTAATTCTATACTTGAATAAAAAATTATTTAAATCAGCTTCTAGTCCTTTTGGTGATACTTCAAGGCAAAGTTTCTTTAATGTATGTTTCATCGTACTAACATATTTCTCCACTTGTCCATTGGAAGATGGATGATGAGTGGGAGTAGTCACATGATCAATTCCAAATGCTTTGCAAAACTGTGCAAATTCTGAAGAAATAAAACAAGGTCCATTGTCGGTTACTATTGTCTTCGGAATTCCATACCGACAAATCATTAGTTTAATTTGTTTCACTGTCACTGTGGTCGTCATTGAGTTTAATTTTACTATTTCTACCCATCCCGAATAGGCATCCACAACCAAAAGAAACAGACTGTTTAGGAATGGTCCCGCAAAGTCAATGTGAATACGAGACCATGGTTCGTTACACTTGGGCCATTGACTGAGGAACTTCTTTTGGGGTTCTTTTGAAGCGTACAAATTACAAAGTCCACAGGTTCTAGCGATATTTTCAATATCGCTATCCATTGATGGCCACCAAAATCTTTCTCGTGCTAATGCTTTCATTTTTACCATTCCCAGATGAGTGTCATGTAGATTAAGCAACATTTTTTGCCTCAATTCGGTTGGAATTATAGTTCTGATTCCCCACATCAAGCAGCCTTCATGAATAGATAAATCATTTTTTCTCATTTCATACGGTTTTAACTCAACAGAATTGGAACTGTTTGGCCATCCATCCAATACAAACTTTTTTACTTGACTGAGACTTGTATCGTTTGATGTTTCTTCACTTATTTCTTTTGCCGTGACTGGAAGAGTTTCAATATTACCTGAAAATATTAAACCAACAACAGTACTGTAACCTCCGTCAGATTTGTCAAAATCATCATCCCCCTCTGTAGGTAATCGACTTAAACAGTCAACCTTCCCGAACAATTTGGTAGAAACATATTCAATGTTGAAAGTGAAATTCGTCAGAAATAAATCCCACCTTTGTATCCTGCAAGAAGTAGTTACTGGCACTCCCTTAGTTGAGCCAAATATTGATAACAGAGGTCTATGATCAGTTTGAATAAGGAAATGTGACCCCCAAAGGTATATACGAAATTTCTTTATTGCGTAGATTATTGACAAGGCTTCTCTCTCTATTTGTGAATAATTCTGTTCAGCTTTAGTGAGGGTTTTGGATGCATACGCGATCGGTTTCTCTTCTCCAGTGGGATATCGGTGATAAATTGCACATCCAATACCAACCGATGATGCGTCAGCTGCTACAATGATAGGCAAATTATTGTCAAATGGTACTAGTACAGGAGTACAAACTAAAGCTTGTTTTATGTTTTCCATTGCTGTGGAACATTGTTCAGTCCAAAGCCACTGAGAATCTTTTTTTCTTAATTTGTTTAATGGTGCACAAATATCAGAAAAGTTAGGAATGAACTTTGAATAAAAATTGGCCATTCCTATGAATGATTCTAGTTGCTTAACGTTTTGTGGTTCAGGCATTTCTAATATTGATTTTGTTTTGTCAGGATTTGTGGAAACGCCATCTTTCGAAATAGTTAGACCTAAATAGTTTACTTTTTCCTTCATTAACTGACATTTGGTTCGATTTAAACAAAACCCATTTTCTGAAATTCGTTTTAAAACTTCCTTTAGTGTGTCGAGATGTTCCGTGTCATTTTTCCCTGTGATAATTACGTCATCTAGAAGAAAAGCTACTCCCTTTAAACCGGATAGCATAGAGTGCATCCTCTTTTGGAAAATAGCTGTGGCGGGAGCCACCCCGAAACATAGACGGTTGTATCGCATGAGACCAAAAATAGTGTTAATTACAAGTAATTTCTTCGATTCTTCATCCATGGGAATGGATAGATAAGCGTCGGTTAGATCAAGTGTAGTAAATTTTTGACCACCTCCTAACTTGGTAAATATTTCATCTTGAGTAGGTAAGGGGAATTGTTGAACATTTAATGCTTGATTAAGACCCGTGGAAAAGTCCGCACAAATCCTAATGGTCCCGTTAGGTTTACGTACTATTACGCACGGTGCTGCCCACTCAGAATGGTCTATTTCTTCGAGTATGCCGTTGTTTTTTAAACGATCTAGTTCCTCTTTAACTTTGTCCCTAAGTGCTAGTGGTACCGATCTTGCTTTTTTGAATATGGGGACTGCACCTTCCTTAAGGTACAAGTGAGCCGTAGTTTTTTGAACACTTCTTTTCGTTAGGTTGAAAAACATCCGAAAACTCATGAAAAAGCTCACTTAGTTGTTTATCAGAATCATGTACGTGTAAAGTACGTGTGTCAGATTCAATACTCATTCTTTGCAAATCACACAATGGTTTCTTGTGTAAAAGTAACGGGAAAAACCAATCTCTCCCTAAAATATTTTGTTTAACTTCTGAAGCTACAAAAACCTTGAGGTTAGTCTTAATGTTTGCGGATTTCACGTCTACAAATACCTCACCCAGTATTTTTACACCATGACCCGTGAAAGAAGTGAAATTTTGAGCGCTTGACGTAAGAGGAGGTTTATCAATTTCTTTCCAGGTTCTTTCGGAAATGATTGAAACGCAACTACCTGTATCAAGTTGCATTACTACTAAGTGATCATTTATTGAAATATTCAAGTTCAGTACTGGAAAGTAATGTTTGTGTTCAATAGAAAAGATATTATTGATTCCACCTACACGATCTGGATAAATTGAAAGGACGTCTTGTATACTGCGTCTTGCTACTGCGTTTGTTGTTTGTTCATCATCAACCCTTACTTCTACTTCCTTCACTGATTTGCTCTGTTTACACACCCTAGTTATATGATTTTTTGCACCACACTTGTAACATACTGGTTTCTTTATGTGACAGTTTTTTTTAAAATGCTTACCTCCACATATGAAACAAGGGCCTAGAGTTACTACATTGCACTTATCATATTGTTGACTAGAGTTTAAAGTTGCAGCGTCTTTAATGGAAAACAGAGAGTTAGCCAGTTGTATAACTTCAGAAAACGAATCGTAATCTTTCCCCATAAGAGTGGTTCTAATGTTGGTATCACAAATACCCATGATAAAGGCTGTAATTAGTGCTTGTTGAAAAAATTGGATTGGGAACGTGCAATCATTGACTTTACGTCTTAAAATGTTCGCAAAGTCTGTGAGACTCTCACAACCTTGGCGTAGTGAAAAAAACTTCACTCGTTCAGCCACAGCTACTTTTTTTGTTCTGTAGTTTCCTACCAAAAGTTCATAAAGGTCTTTATATAGAATATCATTTATATTTCTAGGTTGGCAGAGATTTATAAGAGTTTCTAACGCTTTAATACTTAACGAGTTGATAAATAACAAACGTTTAGTCTTTTCATCATCTTTGATTCCACTGAGTTCTATGCACGCGTTAAATTTTACCTGCCAGACGTCAACGTCTACTGTGTCCGGATCGAACAGTTCACATTTGAAGTTGGTAATGACTATTTAAATCTGTTACCTGTTGATCTGGATCGTTTTGACGGTTTCTAGGCATTCTTTGTCTTCGTCGCCACTTTTCTATATTGAAAATACGGTTTTGAATAAAGCTATTTAATCAAACTAAACTTGTTTAACATGATCCCAAAATAAAACTAAACAAAACAAAAACAAACAAACAACTGTTTTATAATAACACCTGATTTTAAATCTGTAAATTAGAGGAAGTATGCAGCAGAGTACGTTAGTACTCTTCAAGGACCTAACCAAGCAAATCTAAAATCGGAAGCGTCTCTTAGAACTGTGAAATTCGAATGACGCCTCATCCAGCTCCATCTACGGGGAACCGGAAAGGATATGACATGTAAATTTAAACAGTCCGACTTATTTCATGATCTGGTGGACATTTTTCCCTGCAAATCAATAAACCTGAAATTATTATAAACCATATTAACTTTTAACGAGTTCGCAGGCAGCACGCTGACGTGAGGGAAATGAATTTCCACATAACAAACTTTAAAAACTCAAAATCAGTATAAAAACATAAATTTATTCAAATTTTGATTGAAATCTGAAAACATTGTTTTTTGGCTGTTCTGATGCTCCTGGTTAGAATATATATAATTTTGAACGACCCCCAAAACGCGTTCAAGGGGTCACGTTAGGAACTTCTATGGTTGTCCCGGGCTTAAGTTTCACCGTGCGGGTCATGCTAATAGTTCACTTTCCATAGGAAATTCACTAACTAGAATTTACACGTTATCCAAGTCTTCGCCTTGACCTAAGCTCTGTGTCCAGGGCCCACTATCGTCCAACCCCGTCTCGCCAGTGCCACTGGAGTCAGTGCTGGTCGTCACCGACTCCAGGGTCTCGTGGCCGCCCGTGGCAGGTCCTGTCGTGTACGTGGTGATGGCCGAGGGGTCCCCGCTCTGTCACACCCTGGAGCCGAGTGTCGCCCTCTCCTCTACCGCGGACCTGGAGACAGTCCGGGTGTTGGTGGTGGACTGGCGCGGGCTGGTCAAGGTGTACGGTCCGGTGGCGGAGTCCCCCGTCGACCAGGCGCTGCACATACTCCGCAGTCTGGGAATGGACGACAAGCTTGTAAACTCACAATATGGCGAGGAGTATCCCGCGTACTCTTTAACTCCAAAGGTAAACATATCGTAGCTTGAACTTGATTACTGTGTTCTATTTTAACAATATAATTTGTTTCTGAAATATTGTAATTTATAAATAATATTAGGGTATCTAAGAGGAGTGTCACACGGAAACTGGTTTTAGGAGTTGAAATTGAAACGTGTGTCATATAGATTGTTATTTTCGTGGTGAACTTTAGCGACATTCCGTAAGCAGAATTGTAAAACTAAGATGTATTTACAAACACAAATCAAAATCAAAATTAGTTTGATTAAAATATGAACTAAATTGAAATAAAACTGATAAAAGAATTAAGTGAATTATGTCATGGACATTTGAAATAAAATGTAGTCTAACGCGCGGTTGGAAATCGTTGATATCTCGGAACTTGGTACATATAAATCCGTTAAATATAGCTAAACCCGTACACTTGGAGGACATAGGAACTTATAATAACACCTTGCGAGGAAGAAAATTTTAGAATTGTTCTTCATGTGTCAGAGTTGTTGAAAAAGATGAATCTAAGTATTTATAAACGACACATGCTTTAGATGATGATATTGATTTTGGGGGATTAAGAAACCCCAGCATCAGCTAACTAGGCACGTATCCCTTCGGGATATTGTACAGCCACAAGAGGAAGGGATCTGCAGGTACTGGAAAGGTAGTGGAGGGACAGCAAGTCACCCCAAAATGGAGGAAGTCATCTACTTATTCATCTACTTATCCAGCTCCTGGGGGCAGAACCGGGCAACCCCAGCTCGATACGCTCTCAAACCAGGTTCATTTCTTGAGCCCATCAGGTTCAAGAAATGGATGGTGTCCTCCAATCCATTTGGCTTCCAAAGGCCATTGGTGTATGCCGGTTCACCTCCTAGTTCGAAAGGCCTCAAGAGTTTCTTGGGAAAGAGCTCCTTCTCCCAGGGCCACCTGCTTGTTTTCAGTCAGTCTAGAAAGATAATTAGTTCCTTTAAGGGTTTGACTTAACCGAGTGTCCAGGCTCTGCCGGGAGTCTGAGATTTTAAGACGCCAGCATCCGGATAGTCAAGGAGGTACCAAGGTCACATTGGATAAACATAAGAAACTACCAGTATTGTAGCTAAATCTTGTTGTTGTATCTTGATTGTGTCGACATCCAAACTGGTCATACCAGTCTTAGAGCCGTCTAAGGACAAACATGCTTTACCATTACAGATTATGGATTCATAATAAAACCAACCTATTTTGAAATTCAACTACTATACTAGTTTATCGTCTTTGCAGGTTATATTTCACAGAGCTTGGAGGCTGGATGTCGAGTCAGTCCACTCCCAACCACCCCTGGTAGTGGGGAAGATCAGCTGGCGGCATTACCACCATAATGTGTTGAAGGGCAACCAGCTGACGTCATACCTAGTCACGTGGTCGGTGGTCGGTGGTGTACTCCAAGGGAACCTCCTCACCAACAGTTCAACAGTAACCTTGTCCTTGTTGCCTGAAACTCTGTACAGGATACAGGTAGCCAATCCAACGAAGATAATTATTTATTTTTACCACCATCTTTACTTTAAAACTTATTATAGACACGTGGATCTAAATTTTGTTCCAAAAATAGATCAGTCATTGCGTGTGGTCAAGAGATTAAACAGCTGTGCCAAAATAGATTATAAAAATATCAACATGAAAACTTAAACGAATTCGCACACAGCACGCTTACGTGAGGGAAGTGAATTTCCACATAAAAACCTTTAAAACTCAAAATAAGTGTAAAAACATACAATTATTCAACTTTTATTGAAATATGAAAACATTGATTTTTTTGCTGTTCTGATGCTCCTGGTTTCATTTACCTGCAAAGCTGGGAATACATTTTTGCGCATTATAATGTTAGGAGAAGGTCCAGACAGGCTTGAAAGTAGGCGTGAGTTGCTGGGGATGATAAAAGTACTGTAACAAAGGAATAGCTTTTCTAGTATGAAACCCCCATAAGACAACGTACTGTGTTTAGTCGAAATACATTTTCTTTAATAACTCGGTAAATATTCATGCTAGAATGACTAGATAGGGCTTAAAACTCGCCTCACTAATTCCTATCTTTTACATGCATTAATGTTACTTCTGGGGCTTTTCTGCCCCGTTTTGGGCCCAAAACTTGAAATTTGAAGGTTTAATCCCCTAACAAGGGGTTTAGAGTTTTCCGTTTGTTTTGTACAGGCGAACTTGTCCAACTGATAACAGGAAGGAACGCCCCTAACAAATTTGAAGGAAGTCGGACAAAAAATGCGACCGCTAGAGTGCAGACACACACACACACACACACACACACACACACACACACACACACACATATATACACAACACATACATATACATATATATATACATATATATATTTATACAATTTTGAACGACCCCCCAAAACGTGTTCAGGGGGTCACGTTAGGAACTTCTATGGTAGTCCTGGGCTTAAGTTTCACCGTGCGGGTCATGCTGATAGTTCACTTTCCAAAAGAAATTCACTAATAAGTAATTTTGCCCATTTTTTGAGTAAGCGATTTCATAGTAGATATTTCCATGGACCAAAGATCAAAGTACAATAACTAAGCTAATCTTAAACTACCAACCTTTTTTCATGGAAAGTGAATTTATTTTGAGTAGTTATAATTCACCTTAGTAAAAGAAGCGGGTAAAGCAATTAATTCAGGACAAATTCTCTTTACCCATCTGCCATTATCTGTTAAATATTCTTACTCTTCAAAACATTGTTTAATTTTGGCAAGGGGATTTTCACTTTATGAAACTACAACATTTTATATGTTTCTTAAAGAAAGGAATTTCCGATGTTTGGACAAAATTGTAGTGTAAGGCCTTTCCCCAATATTTTATACTTGTAATCCCGCGGGGAGAAAACCAATGTAATTTGTTTGGGGGGATGAAATTATTTTATCAGCTAATTACCTAATCACGTGTTGAGTCTGACTTTGTTATCACATTCTCTATGATAAAAACATCATAAAATAAACAATTTATAAAAGTTCAAGACTTTCAAAGAGCCACACAAAACTGAGCTTGGGTCATTCGTATTCGTACGTTATCCCTAATTGGAAGCAAATGGTAAAAACCGTTAAGTAAAAATATATATTTTAATATCTTATTGAAATGCAATCCTAAATTAATTAGCTGATAATTTTGTTTAATAAATCTAAGGGGTTAAAGGAATGAACTAAATAAAGGTTTCAAATAAAGGAAGGTAAAAAAAAAATCCAAACGAAAATACGAGTAAATGCATCAATAATCTGTTAAAACGGCTCAGTTGTTTAGAAACAAATTTTAAATAATATTTATTTTATTTGCAGGTATCAACGTTAAATCCAAGGTCTTCAAACATCCACAGTGAACTTTTGGTTCTGGATACTCACCATGTCTACACCAAATCCAACAACTTATCGTCTAGTGTTCGAAGGGACTTTAGATCTTCAGAGAATAGTCCCCTCGTACGGTCTTACCAAAGATTTGAAGAAGTGACGATCGTTCTTGTGTTCCTTGGACTGATTGTCGCCTCAGCTTGGAGGTGGCGATATCGCAAATCTTTACCAAATAAAAAACAGTTATATGAGAGAATCGACTACCTTAAACTTTAGAGAGGTAGGATTATTAGGTTTCGATGGGATATTTGAGAAAAGAGGTATGTATAATTGGAAGAGATCATTTATAATAGATGTCAAAGAATCGTAATTTTAGGTGGGGCTTTTAAACATGCCAGTTGCTCTAGATTGGGGTGTTTTTGAAGTAAACAAAGTGAACTTATACGGGTACTCTTACTCTTAAAAATAATAGTAAGGAGTCTAAAAAAATTTTCCCTAGTTTCAATATTATTTAAGATATGCGATAGTTATATTAAACTAATACAGGTAGAAAGTATTATGTATTGTAAACTTGTTGGGATATCATAAGTGCTGTATTTCTTGTTAAGATATAAAATACAGTACTGTGATGTCAATTAACATCCATTTTAAGAAACATTTACTATAAAAGAGAACACAAAGATGAAAACCTTTGGAGCGTTAAAGAATGGTACCTACTTAATTAACTGAATATCTTAAACTGTTTCGTAACCTGTGAATAATCTTCATAAAGGTTATAATTCTATTACTTTTAGTATTGCCGATCGCTGGTAGTTTTCATCAGCTCTGTGTTTAAAACAAAAAAGAATCAACATTCTTATGAAAAAGTATTTAAAATTCTTGTATCAGTAATAGAATTATTTGTTTAGCAAATTCTTTTACACAGTAACAGACTCACTAACTGACACTGACTGGCAATTTCAGATTATCGCAGACAATCAATATACATATACTTATTAATCCTTTTAGCTCAATATTTATGACGTTTTAATTTTGCCGCATTTAAGAAGATCTTTTATAAACGCATATCTAACCAAAGAAGTAATTTGTTGCAAACAAGTTATGTCAGCAGTTATGCCGTTATGGGGCGATAATGGGAAGCAAAGCAATTTTAAAGTAATAAGCGACAAAGCACATAAAATATTTCAGTTTTAAATATTATGCAGCACAACTGATGTGTTGAAACTGCTATGTACTCCAACAGCAGCTCTGCTGTGTTGTAACAATCCTCCAATTTAAATTAATTACGGTTTATGATTAAAATTGAAAATAATTTTTATATTATTGTTTAACTTAGTGGATACATTACTCATATTAGTCAAATTCCCCAATATAAGTAATAAGGGTTAACAATAACTACTTGGTTGAGTGTAGATTAAATTATTGTGTACCCATTATGATTAAACCATATATTTTAATTATTTGTAAATACAGACGTGTCGTATTCTAGTCACAATTTGTATTTTGACTGTTAAATAATTGTTATATAAAATTATTAAACGAGTATATACAAATTAATTTGTAAAAAATATTGTTGTAAGTGTAATGTGAGTTCCTCAATGTATGTTTTGTTTTTAACAGTTTTTGTTAATAAAGAATCATACTTCAAAAGGCTTGGTTACCCTCTTTATGCATGTAACATCTAATTTATTTTGCAATGCGGTAAATACAATTCTTAGCATTATGTTTATCGAGATACTTTAGTAATTATTGTTAAAACTGAATTCTTGTAAGTACATAATTTGGTTTCAGAAAACTAAGCTGATTTTGATGTAGACTTTTTATCTTCTCAACTGAAGGAATAGTGTCTGCATGAAAAGAGTAATACAGTATAAAGTTTGACACTCTTATGAAACGATATTTTCAATGCATATCTTTGACAAATGAAAAATGAATATTTCATATATTTAGTAATAGTTAGCTAAAAATTAATTATGAAATATAAAAAATTAGACAGTTAATAATATGAATTGGTTAACTGGTGAATACTTGAAACTTGAAATGGACAACTTTCCAAACTAAAATAATTTGTTTTCTAATTGTTAGTTGACATGCCCAAATTAACTGCGGGGTTTGCTCTTGCAAGAAACAATAGGGAAATATGAATATTAATGATGTTTGGGCCCATAATATGAACTAATTTGATTAAAACCGACTTTATTCAATGATGCTAATTTACTTTAGTAGCAAAACATTTGTTTTATCAAACAAACTTTTGCCAATAGCAAACTGCCGAGATCAGATCCACACGAAGGCAATCAAGTTTGTATTTTCCCAAGTGAAAGCCGCTCAAAATGAGTTTAGCGAAACTGCTGAAAAACTTGTTAACAATCAACTAATTGGTTAACTTGGGGACAACTCGGGACAAACTTGTAAATTGCGGAGGGAGATTCTATTAGCGAATTTGCATAGGCCTTTATAAATATGCAAACACGCCTGCAAACTAGTGACCTCTTGGATCCCACATGTTGGAATACACAATCGAACTGTTAATGAGCTACGAAAATGTCTTTCTAAGCTGTATATTGGGAAAAGCTTACAGTAAAAATGTAAATAATTTTTAGCAGTAGAAATATACTAGTAAAAATACTAATTAAAAATATGCTGGGAATTTAAGATATCATTATTTCATATGATTCATGTTTTGTATTAAATTGCAATTGAATGGTTGAAGCAAACCTACTCAAATCAGCATTTGATGTAGTAGTGTTGTACTTAAACATAAAAATCTAATAAATTAATTGCACAAAATAATAGCATTATTTTAGCCATATTAAAATCTTCTATCGATTGTATCCAGGAATTGAATACCAATTTAAATTTATAATGTATACAAATTTAAAAAATCATGAAAATGATGAGTAGTATTGAAAAATTTCTGTAAAACAAACTATTCAGCAGTTGTATATTTTAAACTTATAATAGCGATGGATTTTAATTTATTTTTTATTTATTTGGACTTTACCTATCGCTTCTAGTGTTTAAAACTACACTACATTTCGGGAGGTAAGGAAACTCCTCCCGTTATCAAGTGAACCCTACTTACATCTAAGTATCAAGTTCCTACACCTAACTAACCTATATTTTTTGGATTTTCTTAATCTTTTTCTTTTACATTTTGATTACACAAACACAAAAATAACAAATTCACATACAAAAAATCAAATACAATACACCAACACAATATTTATATACACGAACAAATGGAAAACTGGCAATACATTACCTGTTCTGCATCGTTGCCTCCAAGCTGACGGCAAAAACGGGAAACTTCACTCTCACGTCAACTCACTACCGGACCGCGCACTCGACTAGTGGCTAGCGGTAGTGGAGGGGGGAGAGCTGTTACCCCCACCTACCGCCAGGGGCACGTGACGACACAGCTGAGGCTACCCATCCGTCTGTGTCGACGGGAACATGACACGGAAACCAAGGATTGCACGATTCCTCCTAGAATGCTACACGGGCACCCGTACGATATCCTCATAGAGATTACCGCATGCCTCCATGGTGAGCATTGGGAACTAATCATGCAATCAGGTGGCCGTGTTTCCTCCAAGGGCGATCACGGACGCATGTGTCGTAGCCGCATTGCCCGCATTGGGTGGACTAGTCGCGGGAGCAACTGGAACACAAGGAACTGGCGTGTGTTTGTGGGGTGATTTTAGACTGAAATGGTTTTTAATTAAAGGAACCCATAGTGGCCTGACATCACTACTACTCTGACTTATCGAATTTTCATGTAATTTAATTAATGCCCTTTCAAAAAACTTTCTTTTATAATAGTGAGACTCATGACGTATAATTTTTGCCTCGTCCCAACTAATTTTATGATCATTTTTCCAGGCGTGTTTCGCCAATTTAGATTTTACTGTTTCGCCATTTTTGTGTTTATTTTATGTTTTTTATACGAACTTTTAGCGGCCTTTTAATTTCTCCTTTATATTCACCCTCACATTCACATTTGATACTGTAGATACAGTTTTTTGAGGCTTGTTCTTCATTTTTCGGTTTTACTTTAGTTAGTTGCTGTCTCAAAGTGTTTGACGATTTAAAAGCTGTTATGATCTTATATTTTCTGGTAACTCGCCTTATTTTTTCCGACAGTTTTGGGACATACGGGAAAGTATGAAAGCTGTTGGTTTATCCACATTTGGAATAGTATTTGGCCTCGTCCCCCTTCCCTTTATGCACCTGTTAATTATTTTTTGAGAATTACAGTTTTTTGCAGTAATCCATGTTTATAAAATATCTGGGAATAAAAGTACGGAAAGTCGGATCTTCGTAGCTGCAGCTGCGAAGTAGTTGCAACAGTCAGAACTTAATGCTAACTTGTTCAACTGTGTTCATGAAAGTGGAATAAGTAAATTAATTTATCACATGCACATGATTCGATTATCAGCTTCATAGTACCGGACTTAGAAATTCACTTAGTGTTCGATAGAGTGAAATTTACAAAGTAAAGAGGGAAATATTTCGTTATTCAGTTTTTAAAATAACAAACGTATTTGATCGTTTTATTAAACAGCTCCCTTGATTTAAAGTGACTTATGCAAGTTAACTGGCGATAGGGAAGGAGACGATATCAGGAGCATTTTTATCGGACCGAGTCTCTGTATGGAAGAGTAATGACGGCAATTTCCTCCCCAAGAAGTGCCTCTTTATTCACTTCTTTTGTCAAGGTGAAATTTACTGAACAAACATTATTTGAGCTGAAATTTGTTGGAACACTTTGTTACCCTTTGTAAAATGTTGGTACAGCGATAAAAGTGATGAAAGCGAAGTAGGTTCACTGAATATTTAAGTGTCTTTCGAAGGCAATGGATTAGTATTACCTTTGGTTGCATTAATCGTAAAAGTAAAAGTACATAATAATTATATAATGAATAAACTTTAACGCCACAGAATTTCAAGTAATGTTGAGTTAAACATGTATATAATGAATATTAATACTCTATTAAATCGAAATCGAATCATCGTTAGGATTTAAAATAACAGGAGTATCATTAATTTGGTAGGTTTTTAAAAGTTACCTAACTTTATTTTTTGCAATAAATTCTTTTGATTTAATTTAGAAATAGGATGAAAGCGTAGGATTTATTTTAATAATTGGATGAAAATAATAATAATAATGCAGTAATTATTAAGTTAGGGAAAACAGCAACTCTCTTTATTAATTACAGTTAATTAGACTGCTTCAAAATGTTGAAGCTTCTCCGTTATGTTAATCGATCAAAGTACAAGGTTCTCCTTTTACATTAATTGTAAAATTAAATCCACTTTTTTATGTCCATACTTTGGCCCCGGTATATCCTACTGGCTAGTACCATTTATAGGATTTAAACAAATAATCCAGTTGTTTATTGGACTAAGGTGATTAACGTATTTTATTTTGTAATAATATTTATATTTTGAGCTGAACCCAAAATACTATTTTTTTACATTTATTCCGAGAAGAGAAGTCAGTCGAGACTCTGTCCTGCACCGACTTACCCAAAAACCTCCGCCTTGTTTTGGCTGAGCCACTTACACTCTCGACCCAACACTCGAGGAGACTTACTGACAATGCCGAGCTCCCCCGACTCTCCTGCTCTCTGCTGTCTTCATCTTGGAATCGATTCTATCTCTTTTGCAACATCAAGACAAAATATTAGAAAACGTCGATGCATTTGTGTATTATTAACCAAGGGTATTTGTACTGAGGAGATTCTGTACTTTCATTATCTACATATTGAAAAAAATCCTGCTTTTTGTTCACTCACTTCCTGAAGTCAGTACTTAACTGACTTTGATGATTCTTTTTATTTAAAAGATAATTTCAAGTTCTAAGTCACTGTCGAACCAGAATTTAGATTTAGCCCCTAGGGCTCTGCCCTACGGGACTTCAAATTTCCCATGTTATTTTTATGGAGGAGAGTTTTATTTGGTTTATGTCACATGTGTTTTTTCTTAATGCAATAAATAGCTGTTATAAGGATTAAATCCACAAATTTTTGTGGAGGAGCGTTACAATAATTATTATTGTGCTAGCTGGCCTGACAGACGTTGTCCTAACCTAACGCCATTGAATTTGTTTTATGTCAAATACTCGTTCATTTTCAAGATGAGCTAGTTCGCCACACTCGCCACCTGGATGAGCTCTTTCGCTACGCTCATTTGCCTATAAAAAAATAGTTGAGTTTCCATTCAAGTAGTTTTTGTTTTTGCAAAATGAGAGTTGCCATTCAAGTAGTTTTTGATATTTCCATAATGAACATATGTTTATGCCTTTTAGGTATGTTTACAGTTGTTTGCTGTAACTGGTGCTGGTGTAACTAACTGAACTTTGATCAAATCAATGGGAACTTTGAAGGCCAGTGGGACAGAGCCCTTAGGCCGGATTAAAAATTGTCTTTTATAAGAACCTTGTCCTCACATTAACGAACACAACAAAAAATTATTCAATTTGGTTCACTCATTCTCAAGTGATGGCGTGACCAAGGGAATTGGGGATTCATTTATATATATTACGATAAACTGACTTACACAATAGAGAACCGTGCTTACACTTTTTTGGAATGTTTTAAATTATGGTATTTGGATATGGTGTAGCTCAGTTATTAGTAATTTAAATCCAGTATTGGTAAAAAAATTCTGAAAATAAACAAATCTAGAAAATTACCTATCTTTTTGGAAATGTATTTAAGTAAAAAAGGGCTTACGCCTGAATTATTATTACAATATTTAACATAGATATTAATTTTTTCTCATCCTAAACTGTTTATTAAAATGCAAATAACACATGACAAAATAATTAAAATCAAAGTTCAATACAAATATTAGTTAAAGTGGGATAAAGCACCATAGGCATCCTACAGAAACATTATAGAATATACTGCAAGTTCCAATTCAATTAACTTTATCTGAGTTAAGAATACTATTCAGTTTGTGAAGCAGTTGCTACCCTAATAACGCATATTAAGTAGTTTGACATTTAGTAGTGCCAAACTAATAATATTTTTAGGGTGGTAGAGCTCCCTCTAAGCTGGGGTAGAATAGTGAGATATTTTTAGTTCACGAATTCAAACATTGTTTACTTGGATTAAAACATCAAATATAAATTATCAGAGGTTTCAAATATCACAAGGTCCCTAAAACATGTTTCCTTACGTTTATGTTGTTATTGGTACAAACATATTCTTTTAATAAAATCAGTTTTATTTTTGGTATTTACAAAAATTGTGACCTGTAATGCAAGCAGGTAGACCTAGATCGTAGTTCCGATGATGAATGTAAACGGGTCAACTACTCCAGTTACGAATTCCAATCCGAAAAGTGCGGAATGACTCTTTGCATAAAAAGGTGGAATATTGGATGCATTGTTCAACTGGAAATAGAAGTCGGGCGAACTGTTTTCTTTCTTTAAGGTAGCTTTTATTCTTTCAACTATTTTAAAAACTTTAGAGGTCATATAAAGTCATATTGTATTTAATATCGCTAAAAATCAATGTTTGTGTGTCTGTTTATCCTTTATGCGATCCTATTCTACTCATCCGATTGGGATGAAACTTTGCATGGCCATTTAGGTTAACCAGATTAGTGGCTAGGTTGGTTTCTAGCCACGAATAAAGTCTTAGGAGTTAAGGGCTTTGCCTCACTGGACTTCAAAGTTACCATGGTATTCTTTTGGAGGAAAAATTTGATATGATTTTCACAGATGACAAATTTAAAATATATTAAAAAACTGTTATTTATTAGGTATTGAGGAGCTGTAATGTAAATATTATGACTACAGATTATTCTTGGGCCTAGCAAGTCTAGAGGGAGGGAGGGAGGGAGGGAGGGAGGGAGGGAGGGAGGGAGGGAGGGAGGGAGGGAGGGAGGGAGAGAGAGAGAGAGAGAGAGAGAGAGAGAGAGAGAGAGAGAGAGAGAGAGAGAGAGAGAGAGAGAGAGAGAGAGAGAGAGAGATTGTGACTAGTTATTATTTCAGTCATCTGTTTATTAGTTCGTCTAAGAGGTAAAGCGCTCTGCTGATGCAGCCTTTTACTCGTGAAATGTTTGTTAATGGGATTTATTGTTTTACTATTTGTGGGGATTTTTCAACCGTGAGGGATTTTTATCACTTGAAGAAAAAATCAAAACAATCAATAAAGGTTATTTTAAAGCAATCACCCAAACAGTATGTGCTGAAATTGTTTGAAACATGATTGGAAATGGGGTGTTAAATCTAGGTTGGACAATTTCCGTTTAAACTCTGACTATTGTGGAAGTTTGGTCGGAGAATATTTGTGCCAAATTCATCTACATAAAGTTCTTGCTATAACTAAGTTAGAGTTTTGAATAAATACAGTTATAACTATGGTACAGACTTATATGTTTATCAAACTTTGTCCAATTATTGGTAAAAATGTATATATTTTTTAACCTGTTGGTATTTTTCCGTAATTGGTTTGGATAGTACTAAACAATAGCTAAAATTAGACAGTTTTGTACTATGTTTTTCCTTAAAAGTGTCTTAACTATTTATTGGGTTTCTGAATGATACTTTTTAAAGTTGTTTATGATTTATAAATGTTCACGTCTGTAGTGAAACTCATATGTAAAACTGCTACATTTTAACGCAATCTTATTAACAAGTATCAAAAGTTCAACGTATATTCCTAGGTGGTGCACTACACTTCCTTTTCTTTAAATTTGCTAAAATAGTGGACCGTTTCATAAATGTTTAGGGTGCATACCTTGTTTGATCACTTAATCTAAAAAAACAACAATTTTTAAATTATTAAGCAATAAGAAGTATAAGAACTAGTTTATTAAATTTCCAAGACAAATAAACAAATGTTATTTATGTAAAATTAGGGTAGGATTTATTTTGAAATCCTGAGTTGCAAATCCTAGGGTGCAATTTTTAAAGAAACAAAAAAATGTTACGCACAATTTTTCTTACATTTAATTTGATATATAATTTTATTTGATGCAAATATAGTAAATGTCTCAGTTTTCCATATTATAAAACATTTTCAGTGTAAATGTAGTAGATGTGTATTGTATGTGTGTCATTTTCAGCTAAAATCTGACATGCTATCTATTAGGAAAACTAAACTTTAACGTCCGATTTCAAATGCATGTTATAAAATGGGTATTATGTTCTAAATTGCATTACAAATTCGAATAGTTCTTTCATAAACCCAAAAATAATTTATATTGTAATGCTTCACATTATTTCGTATGTTATAAATCATTGTAAAGTTAAAGAACATAAATGATTGCAACCACTGTTTAACACGTCATGTCACATGTCATGTTATAGAGAAGTATAAATATACTAGCAGCAACAGTCTGAAATGTAGAGCTGTGTAAATCGCATTTTTATTAGAATTTCAAACGAGGACGTCGCGTCACACCGGTAGGGAAAGATTACCTGCCAATAATGAAGCCTAAATGTCAAAAGAGTAGGGATTGTGACGCGACGTTACTTTAAATGCTAATGTGGTTCAGTCGCGGAATTGGTT
Organism: Allygus modestus; assembly: GCA_963675035.1. Taxonomy (NCBI): domain Eukaryota; kingdom Metazoa; phylum Arthropoda; class Insecta; order Hemiptera; family Cicadellidae; genus Allygus; species Allygus modestus. The sequence goes on along the minus strand of OY776117.1, from coordinate 60,867,184 downwards.
TCTTTAATCCTGCAAACCAAAGACCACCTTAACTACTGTTCATTTATACTCGAGCAATTCTTATGCAATTTTAGGGACTGTTGGAAATTGGTCATGCAACGAGTTTTTATCTGATTCTGTCGTCACTATTTTTCTGATATACTAGTAATTATATTAGAATATGACACACCTACAATAAGATAGTTTCGTTGTGATTGTGTTGATAACATATGAATACACGTTAATTTGAGTATATTATAGTGTCGATATTGAACGAAAAATTCAATATCGATAATAATGTTGCTAGATGGTATGCCTAGTTGGGATAAGAATATTGGAACTCTTTCATTAATAGGAAATAAGAAAATACAAATTAATGACGGTAACAGTTTTAGAAAAATACAGCTGGTTTGTTATTAAGTAATGGCATCCATCTAATGCATCCGATTGTTTTCTTTCCTAATTGATCGGGAAGTATTGAACTGGTCACTTGGAAATTACAGTTTTATCTGGTCTCCACAGGAAAGACTAACTTTTAAATATTTTTGGTAAAAAATATCAAAACAGCGAAATTTAAACTTAAGTGGATCTACCATGTTTGACAATACAGATTATGTATGAAATTGGCATAAACTATATTGTACACACTCTATAAAAAGAAGCCAGAACAATGTTCACTAAATATGTTAGTATCAAGGTATTTTATCTCTCAATATAATATATTTCTTTGGAAATTGTCAAGTGGAAAAAATATTTTTGAGTTTTAAACTGACATTTCTATAAATAAAATCTAAAAAGTGTTCTTTTTAAAGTTTAGGACACGAAAACTGGTATTACATTGGCGACCAACCGAGACAGAAGTAAGTAATACAACTTGCAGTTAGAGGTGAATATATTAAACTGATTATGTACCCAGGATGGCATATCTTGATTGGAGTCCTAGACAAAGGTTGGAACGTATTCGGGTCATCTTCAGTCATGCATTTTAATCCGACCTTTGCTTATCTAATTTGATATTTGCATAAAAGGTCGCAATATTGGTTTTATTGTTTACTTAGATCACTTCTAAATAAATTAAAAGTTATTTAAGACTTAAAGTCCTTTTCAGAATTATAAATACTTAATTGTTTTAAAAAGTGTTAAATTAAACCTTGTTAGCTGATAAATATGTTAGCCTTTTTGATTAAGTACACATAAAAAAACACTACGAGGTGGTCATACATTTTAAGTATTTTCATTAATTAGTCTTACTAACAGCCACAAATATTGAACAATGTAATTAAAAGTTATTCCATTCTTTTTATTTGTATGTTTAAATTTTGAATCTATGAAATAAATATCATAATTTCACTTCCACATAGCTCTTCACAGTAACAATAATTCAGGCCGTAAAACAGCCATCACTATGATTTTTTTAAATATAGCCTAACTGTTGAGTCATGTTTCGGTTTATATATATGGTGTCAATTATTTATCTAAAAAAACGTAAATATATTAACCATAAAATAATGGTTTCCATTGTAATGTACCAAACTGATGAAAACTCTGACAAATATTTTAAAATAGAGATGAAGTTATTATATGGAGGTTTATTTCTAAGTATATCCTTAACTTTCTGACAAAACTTCCTTTTTCATTAGATCCACTTCATTCTCTGGAAGTAATCAAAATCACTATCAATCTATATATTCAGGACATCGTCTATGAGTACAGAGGACACTTAATAGCGATGATGCTCACTCAGTCTTGTCTCGGTTTCCAATGTGTATGATGTTGATACTATCAACTCACATGTATAGTATTTTAATAGTTAATTGTTTAAGTGGTGCATCATTGTGTTGTAAAAAAATAAAGTCAATGTAGGATTGTTGTTTACTGTTCTAAAATAGGTTTCAAAGTTTTTCATGATAATTCTTGTTTAATTGTAAGAAATAACAAAACAAATATAATTCAAGCTAGTCACAAAAAATTCATATCAGACTACGAAATTAACAAATTATAAAATTAGTGATTTGAATACTAAAGGACATTTTACATGGGACGTTTCCCAAACGGACTGAGATTAGAAGTTGATTACTTATGCTGACAATTTCTGGATTTATCTTATAATTTTAAATGCAGTTTATTACCATACAGTCGGCAACTTACTTTAACTATTGGCTTTGAATATTCTACATTCCAGTATACCAGAGGGTATTGAAAGTCAGTGCTATAAATTGAATTGATTAACCTCATAATAATGCAAGTACTCATTGAACTACGAATGTGGTCCGCTATAAAAAATACATATATCTACTTAGTTGGCAAATTACACTCGTTAATCAAGAAGGTCGTCAGGTTATATTTAACCAAACAAATAAAAGTCCTCTACAATGCCGAGCAGTTGAATGGGGAGAGGCGTTTTGTAAACAGTGCCAACTCATTCATCTGGACTGGCTTCATTGCCTGTAAACACCGTAAAGCAGACTTTTGTTTGATCGGTAAAACTGTCTGTAGAGCTCCGGTAATTAACTATTGTTAAGTCACCCAAACCTTAGAAATGCCAAAATGGCTCAAATTAGCACAATTTTGCATGGGTTGAGCACCCTTATATATTTTGTTTCAAATATATTTCAAATTAATTTTCTGAAGATAATTAAAACAAAGACTATGAATGACTAGAAAAAAGTGTCAGCCTCATCACAGGTGACCGGTCGCCATTGAACAACCTGTCGTGGTGCAGCAGTTGAGCTATCGGACTAGGGAAACCGATAAACAACCCCTAGGTTAGTTGCTACCTGTTATTAATAAATTATGGAACATTTTAAAACTGTTTTGGAGTTTTATAGTCTCAATTTCAATACCTGAATCAAGAAATTACCAGCTGTACTTTGTCATCTTGCTAAATACTACTGAATCCGTTACTATTTTAACAAAGTAGTAATCATTTTATTTTCTGATTTAAAAATTAAAAAAACATTGCTTGGTTAAATTTAAACAGGGAAATAAAATTCCTAGAACCTACAGAAATTAGTTTGCACTTAGACATATTGTAAAACCAATTTAAAGATGAGGCAAGCCCAATCACTATCCTCAATACAGTCAATGTCGAGCAGACTAATATGAAATCCAGGTTGGTAATCATTTTTCCGGATCGTGCTTGTATTAAAAATCACGCTTAGCTATAATTCAAATGTAAGTGATGTATATTGGTTTACCGCTAAGGACCAATCAAGGAGGATCCTTCTTCCAAAAACCTGTACTATCGTGAGTTCGTTGATTCAACACACACATAACCGACTGGGCTGTAGTTTCGGAGGGAAATAAATAAAAAATAGGCCTATTCCCGTTTACAAAATTAATTATGGCTCTAAAGTACAAAGGTTCAAACGTACATTGTTACATTTATGGGAATGGAGGTCTAAAAAAGGAAAGTATGACTAAAATTCCTCTTAACGAGTATCAGATTCCTCTCGGTATAAAAAAAACTAGCTTAACATTTTCTCCTGAGAACCCCTCAAATCAGGGCTTATTACCTGCCAATAACGAAGCCTAAATGTCACAAGAGGAAGGATGGCGTTGGTTACTTTAAATGCTAATGCGGTAGAGTCGCGGAATTGGGTTGCTTTACACTGTGATCCAAAACAGATTTAACGGACTTATTGAATTTATTTCCCTATTATTGGTCAACCGTTATTTGCCTTATTCGTGACTTTTATCAACAAGTGAGTGAGAATATTTTAGTGGTGTTTACTACTCATGTACACTTGAATTCCTCCAGAATGAGTCGCTTTGTTCATTATGGAATTTCAACGGTAAGTTGTCCAAACTAAGGATGTGTAGCAATAATTAAACACGGGTTAGAGTAAGAGTTGTAATCCACAATGGCTAAAAAACCGATTTTAAATACATTACAAATTATTCCTGTTGATGTAAAACGGGTTATTAGATTGCCTATTTGATGAACTAACTATGGGGAATGTTGATATAACGTAGTTAGGCTGGGTAGGAAATCAACATTAATCAGGGGGTACCTATCGTATTTCAGTGTAAATGGTTAACCAGATTGAGTAATGTTACACCTTTTATTTAATATTGTTTACATAGGAACCAGCTTTATATAACTGTAATCTATTCATTAGTAGTAAGAAATCAAGGTTAGCTTTTAAACATTTTTTAAAGCGCTAAAGAAGTAAATAAGTATACTTTGTTTATACATGTGTATGAGCATTTTTACAAATGGGGTTTTTAAAATATGACAGCTACATGTGTTATACGGTTAGACCACAGGAAGTTGATTAATAACTATTTAACAGGATGAGATAAACTACGTCTCACAACACTACAAAATACAGTATATTTAATCTTATACTTGACTTACAAACAATGCGGTAAATATATAAACAATATGGTACAAGGCGATAGATTCCAACCAGTCACACCGGAGAATCGGTGTGGACATGAATCGGTGTGACCGTTGTGACTGGTTGAAACCGATCGCCTTGTACCATCTTTATGCATATAAGTGAACCGTCTTGTATGTAAGTACAGTATAAGTGTAAATAAATTTTGTAGCGTTGTGAGACGCAGTTTATTTTATCCTGTTAATTGTATCAACACGTATTATGCTACTCAAAAAATTATTTAACTACTTAAAATATGTTACGCTACACTACCTGTTACCTTTCCCTTGATTATGATTTACCGCAGTTAAATAGTTACTAAATACAAAATACATCCGTATTAAACTTCGACTAATGTTTAAATCTTCGCACACATTTTACCCGCAGTACAAACCATTTTTAATCACCATTTCCAACATTTTTCAATGTTAAAAATGTTATTAGCTTATGAAGTGTGCAGGGTATACAAATGCAACTCGTGTTTCCTATAATTTTAATACAAAAGGATTGAACCGTTGTAAAATAAAACCGATTTACCTTTCATACTTATCTCACACGCACCCTGTAAATAAAATTAAAAAGTAATTGTAAAATCCGATTCGTCATTCTCTACAAAATAGGTTTAAGGAATTCTGAATTTGTTCCTTAAATAATCAATTTATAATAATAATATCTAAAGTTTAATATTTACAATGAGATATTGGGTCCTAATTTATTTTCAAAGTAAATTTTATCAGTCCCTTACTATTAGAACATACAGGATCAAACGGAGAACAAAAGAATTAGTTGGCTATGTCTGCTATGCCGGCGCCGCTAGCTAGTGGAATCCGAACTTCGCTACGTGGGTAAATATAAACTGATTCAGCGACGTTGCTGAATGGCATGACTGTACCTGTACTGTGGTGTATGTTAGTAGCAGTCTGTTGATTTTAAATATTAGATAAAGGATGACTAACATAAAACGATTATTCTATCTAATTCAAACAAGCTATTACACTTGAAAGTTCTTAAGTTAGATACATAAATGACCTCCTTTACAGAAAACTAACGAATGGACTCATCTTTCTAGGAAAATTAAAATACAGGGTAAATACAGTTTCGAAATTAATTGAATATGGTTTTAGAATATTATATAACAAAATAATTTCTACGATATAGATTTACAGAAATCAATTCCTTGAACTAAAATTAGTGTTCAACATCCTAAAACTCTGTTCGTAAATTAAATGCTAAGTCGAGGCCGAACAAGTTACGTCTCAAGTTTGACCATTGCGTAAGGAAACTTTGAAAATAGTTATTCCTAGTTCAACTGCAATCAAAATATCTTGAGCAAAGTTTAACGTTTCAATAATTATAGTGTCTCTATAACCTTAATGATGTCTGTGTTATTGTTCCAATGATTACGTTCATTAGTAGTTCGCTACTAATAACACTAGAATGACCTTACCTTTATTGTTTTACGATTTTAGAAACTCTGTTTATCCTTTTTTAATCTTTTTCCTCGAACGTTTCTCAATTTACCTTTGTAAAACCAAAACTATTACAATTTACTACAGTTTAACATAAGTCCCTCAAGACCTTTTTAAAACAAAAAGTTTATTTAATATATCCCCGACCAAAAACATACAGTATATATTTTCAGTTTCAAAAGCATGTAGTCCAGTAATTTTGTTTCCTAAAAGGGAGATTACCTTGGTTGTTGGGTAGTTGTGAGTTTTTAATATGTTGTAAATTATAAAGGTCTTATGATAAATCCAATTCCTCCGAGCTCCGGATCTATGTCGAAATTTAAAAAAGACACCACATGCACGACCTTTTTACCTTTTGTCAGTTTTTACACTGAAAAACTAGACGACCGAATTGTTTACAATCTGGAATCAAAACGGTCTATGTTGGCCCAACAATGTCCAAGGTACAACAGTTTAACTGTCGCGAAGTGTTAATATTTTTAAACTTTTGAAGACTGTAACATAGTTAAAAAATAACATATTTAAAAAAATACTACAGTAATAGAAAAATAAACATTGGTTCTATTTAAAACTACTGCTGTCATCGATAAAAAACATCCAGACCTCGAGAAGAGAGCTGCTATTTTCTTCAACGAGAATGCTTCACCTGAGCAGGCAGCTAGAGTATCATTGTTGATCTATATGGAGGTAAACATTCAAGATAGAACTTCAGTGATCTACGATTTCAACTGTTTGCAAGGTATGCAGCAAAAACTTAATTTCAACCTGGCCAGATTGACTCCAACCTAGGATTATGCAAATTTCACCTCCAACAGTTAAATATCTATCCAAATATATATTCAGAATTGTAATGTAGGAAGACTTTTCCTCATGGTGTTTACTGATTATTGTGGATTTTTTCAGTGCGCTAACCTCAAAGATTTGTATTGTTAGTTTGTACGTTTGTGTATTTCAAAGATAACAAACACGTGGACAAAATGCAAGTCGATATTTGTTTGAAAATAAAAGAAATGTAAATATTGTAAAGCTAACCTTTCTGAACCACCAAAACGATACAAATCATCTAGTTTTTAACTATCAAAGGCTTATATGGGCAGTATGATAAAAAGTTGTTCATCACATGGAGCAGAAGTGTGTTTTTGGTGCTCAATCGTTTTTTCGTAAAACACGATTGCGCACCAAACACCACTACTTTTGCTCCTTGAGATGAAAACTAGTATTTTGGGTGCAAAATTCGTTGGGTTTTGCGAAAAGTCTTCTCGATTGGGGCTGGATGTGCACGTCCATAGGTTAAAGCCATTTTTGGGAATACATTTTGCACCTGAAATAATATTAAATAACAACACGTACAAATTAACAGTAAAGTTAAATCATAGATCATCGAAGTTCCTTCTTGAATGTTTACCTCCATATAGAAAAATAATGTTACCCTTGCCTGCTTTAGAAACTTGGTGAAGCATACATGTTGAAAATAGCCGATATGGATGTTTTTTAAACGGTGATGGTAGTAATTTTAATATTAAATATTTATTTTTATCCTAGTAGTTTATTTTTTTACAAACAAAACTAAAGTGCAAAATGATTATAAAAATGAATTTGTAAAATATTTCTAAACTGGTAAAACATGCATTCTCTGATATACGATATACTACAAACAGGTTTAATGAGTAAGGGTTTCCCCACATAAAATGCATTTCTCTTAGTCTTATTGCACTACCATTTTTTGCAGAATAAAGTGAAATATTTTCCGTATATGGTCCAAATTCCTTATTTGTTATAACACTGACTAAATCTTTAATTATAAAATTAGTACAAATTTTACATACTTTACATTACTTGGATAGTTATTGTTTTTGATTGAGCTTATCCTTAACCTTTAATAAGGTGACACTTGTTACGATGGTTATAGATTATTCTGAAATGTTCATGTAAATAAGATTAAGTTAAAAAAAAAATTATAAAGCCACCCTACAATGTAGTAGAAGCCCAAAACGTATCATGAGAGAACGCCAAAAGCAGGATTTGGGGGGAAATCCGGCCGTTGTCAGTAAGTCTTCTCAAGAGAGTCAAAAGGGAAGTAACTTAGACTAAAAAGTTGCACAGAAAAATGCTAGAAACACTTTTAAACTGTGTTTTTTTTCTGTTTCACTGCATTTCATATTAATTTGTTTTCAGAAAAGTTAGAATCAGGGGAAATGCATATAAATAAATATGTAGAGAGATAAACCTGTTTATGTTTGTGACATGCCAAATGTACATTATTAACCTTACTTTAACCTCGATCACCATTGATCAATAAGCTTACAAACTCCGCAAAAAGGTTATTGCTCATAAGGGATTTATTTTCAAAGGATTAGATGTTTTAAAGATCAAAAGTATTAGCTGGTATGGAATCTGCCAGCGGTGAAAAATACGATTGGTTACTAAAATTAGCCATGAATTCATTTGTGAAAAAAATATATAAATGTACTTTAATATAGACAAACCAGCAGTCCCATGTTAAAGGTTATTTATTGGGAACGCCTCTAAGACGGGATTATTACCTGCCAATAACGAAGCCTGAATGTCACAAGAGGACGAATGGCGTTGGTTACTTTAAATGCTAATGCGGTAGAGTCGCGGAATCGGTTTGCTTTACACTGAGAATCAAAGACCACCTTTTGATACTGTGTATTTCCATTAAATATTTCATTAGTGCGCTTTTTAATATAATCGGCTGACAAAAAAAGTCATGTTTTAATTCAGCTATTTTGTATTTAAATCTATTTATGGATTTATCTATTTATGGATTTAAATCTGCTTGTAAGTTTTTAGAACTATGTTACGATTAAGAATAACCGGTAAATCCATTAATTATACGTTTCTTTTAGATTAACCAATACTGTTATTCTGACGGAGAGCCTAGAGGACTGAGCTTTGCTCAGAAAAGTCAGTGTTGAAGTTATTCCAGTTTGGTATTATAAGTTTTTTATATAGTTTTTTGTTGTATATACATTTTACCTATTTTAGATATGTTCACTCTAAATTCAATCTTCATTCAATGATTCTATGGTTTGTCCGGCCGGTTGTGCGCCCAAGACGATTTAACTACCCTCGCACCCCTACGCGCATTCACCTTCAACGTTCAGTCCGCCCTACCTACTGTCAATGGTTCCTCGATGAGTCACCTACTATAATAGGCCTTGGTTTGTAAAACTGAAATTTTTTAAATTAGACTTTTATAGTTCGTATTTTAATATTCATAATCTTCATATTTTTCCATCAAAATATAGTCCAAACACAATGTAATTTTGATATTCCTAAGGGATGATAATTTAAGTTTTAAATTCAACACACTGACAATTATAAACACTTAGGAGGGTCACAATATAGACATTAACTGGTACAACGTAAACGTTAGCTGAAAGAATTTCTTAATTTGATGTATTACAACGAGATCATAATACACTTAATATATATGAACATTATTATATATTTTTTGTACAAAAGTAAAATAAACATGTTATTGAAGGAAGCTGGCTAATAACAAAACAAATGGTTTAAATCAACTATTCAACCATCAGAGTTAAGTGAGAAAAACCTCAGCGCTACAAAAAGAATCATTTAAAATGAAATTAAAGTGGTAAATCAGATCCATGATATGTATTACCACTTAATTTTAAAATGATGTATAAGTTGCTCTATGTTTACATTAGAAGCTTGCTTTTGATCCTGTACATATATTTGATGGAAATATTTTTAATAGATTGCCCATATGCGATTTAGTTGGGAGGAATGTTGATTGATGGCTTTAGACCAAACCGTTATCCCGTTACACAAGCTGGATCGGTGGTCTGACTCACTCTATATATATTTTTGGTAAAAATGTAGGTAATAAAGGTAACTTTCTCCTTTATTCCATTAAATTGATATCCTCCCTCTATAGTTCTGTATCCAATTATTGTCACCTATGGTAAAATATATTCCTGCATCAAACGCCAAACTTAACCATTGACTATAATATGATTATACTGGATAACCTACTCAACATGCTTGAAGGGGACGACTGTTGCTTGTATGCCATTAGTTTAGAGCAATTTTAAACGATTTTCAAAGTTTATTATGAGTGATTCTTTAACACATGACAGTAAATGCATAAAAGAGGATTTATGGGTTTACCAACCACTTTTGGATGGCGTCGTGGCACCGACACTGCACCGGCCAGACCTTGTCAATTACTCTTGCGTATATAGATAACGTTTTTGTCAATTAGTTTGCACTGTCAATATTATAGAGAGTGAGAACCACTCCACCTAAATCCAGAATTAGCATGTGCCACTACAGCTAATTCCATGACATGCACATGCTGGTATGGTCGGGATGTGTTTTGGATGTATATGTTTTATTTATTTAGCGCATCCTGTTTAATCAAAAAACTCCTACGGACTATATTACTGAAGCACCTCTATAGTTGTAAACTTTTAGGATCTAGTGATTCCCAAAAATATGCTGTGTATGCTGTGTGTGGTGTTATAAGCGGTACATACGAATAATCAGATAACAGAAAGGTGTTGCCATTTCAGTATTCAGTAGTCTTTTCACTAAAATTATGTCTGAAAGATCTTTTCTTGCTGATGTGCAAACTTTGTTATTATATAAACAGCTGTAAAATATACAATTCTATCAATTACTCTTATTCCATACGATTAACATTTAAACTTTGAAGGCCTGTGGGGCCTAGCTCTGATGGCCGATGTAAATTGTATCACTATTCCGTTATTCAACCATACATAACTTAGTTAAATTTGTTATGTGTCTATATTTAATAAATTAAATAAATAACTTTTAATCCGTATGGGTAAACATCATTAAAACTATCCAAAAGGTTGCAAACGTACCACTAAAGTCACCAATAAAAGTCATGAGTATAACGTTTAAAAAACGGGGAGCAGCAACGTACTGGAGTGGTATGAAGGGGCGACGCCTCCAACCACGACCCTCATGCACACATCCGTCAATTTTACTTCAACTACGTTACCATATATATAGTTATCCCTCGTTTTCTAAAATTGTTCCTTAAAACTGCATATGCATATCATACTTCCAGTTAAGAAATGTGTAGATATGTGTAAAGCATGTAAGCAAGCCATTATAAGCTTGCTAATATAATGTAAAACTTGTTGTGTAGTTAAAAATAACTAGTATTTTATTTTCATGTACTGTACTAAATTTTGTTGTTAATGAAGACAGATAATTATCTTGAGTAGTATTATAATTTCTTGAGCAGCATAATACGTGTTTTTAAAATGAAACAAGATAAAATTAACTACGCCTCAAAACACTGCAAAATATATTTACAATATACTGTACTTACATAAAATGGTAAATATAAAACAATATGGTAAGCAATATGCAATATGGTACAAGGCGATCGGTTTCAACCAGTCATGCAAGCCCAATCAGAGAACCTCCTTTGAGGGATTAACTTAAAGAAAACACAAATGCTAAATATAAAAATACCCCCGTAGCAGCAAACTTGCGTACTTAGCGAATTTACAATGCATGTATATTTTTCTCACTACCTCATAAAGCCACTCATCAAGTTTCATAAAAATACACGAATAAATAAGTGACATATATAGCATTTTATTTATTCTCCATAAGAATAACTTTGAAAGCTGAGTAAGCAGGTTTGCTGCAACAAGGAACAAAAAATATGTGTTTTATGCAATTATCAATATAACTTAACAAGTCGAAGATGCATACCAAGTTTTATTAATTTATGTTTATAATTAAGGGAGACATTACATTTGACTTATTCTCCATAAGAATAACATAGGGGCTGAGTATGCAGGTTTGCTGCTGCAGGGAAAATTGGCAAAAATTATTTTGTTGTGCAAATATCAACATACCAGTGCTAGGTGAAGCTACATGCCAAGTTTCATCAACATGTATTCATAAATAATTGAGATATCAAATTTTAATCATCCTCCATAAGGATAACATTGAACAACGTACTGTGTTTAGCTCTTTAAATATCTCTGCAACGGTTGGACGTAGAATTACAATTTAAACACAAAAATGATTGTTTTGTAGAGCTGAACTGATTGGTAAAAGCAAATGTTAAAATTAACTGAGGAAAAGAAAAAAACCTTTTTCCTATAAGATTAACATAAGAGATTTTCCCATGGTCCGATCTTTTTTGGTTTCCGAACTTAAAGTCATAAATGTTGCTTTACATGTTTGTGCTAAATTTAATCGAAATTGGAAGTTTTTTACTCAATTTATCGGGATAACCGACACATATATATATAAATTTAGTGTTTTTGGCAACTGGGGAATTCAAAACGAAAAGTTATCATGGTCTCGGGCTTAAGTCTTACCATGAGACCTATACGGTAATAGCTTCTTCCCTATCGGGGAAATTCGCTAAAATGCAAACTATGTCAAGAAGATTTTGTGTTAGAAGGGATAAAAGTATGTTCGTTAAAAAAATAAAATACAACAAAAGTGTCGAGGCTTATACTTTGAAGATAAAATACTGATGGATACCCCAACAATAATAAGATCTTTAAAAGATAAAATTCAATGATTAACTTCAGCTCCATACTTTAAACCATACCAAAAGCTCTTCATAGTTATTAAGTATGTATCACAACACTTGCGAACCCATCTCAAACTGCTCCTTTCAATAAGTTAAGAAACAATTTTCTAAGTGACATTGTCATAGTTATTAGATTCTCTGTAAAATAAATTCTAGACTTACCATAAGATATTCCAAATGCAATGCTGTATAAACCAAAGACATTCAAATGTTTAGTAAAAGCTCTTTGGGAGGTTCCAGCTCAGCAAATACATATTTGTAGTGTCAAGTCAATTTAGAAATTTTGATAGAGAAAAGGAAATGTGTTTCAAAAGACTTAAATTAGATGTTAGTCCTAACCAATTTAAATCTAATAGACATGTGAGGCAAGAACTAAAAAAAGAATATAATAAACGGTATCAGGAAACTGACATGCACATACTTTCTCCCTTGTAGCCCAACTTAAATGAATAAATTACTTTTTATTTACTAAATATAGAATACAAAGCACGGTCGAATGTACAGAAAATCTTGGAAACAAGTTGTTTTCAAAAACATCCACCCAAATCCCTGTTTTGGAGGCACTACAGAATCCATTACTACACACGTGGTTTTAAGAGGGGAAATGCCTCCTATGCACCATCAGGGTTATTAAGGGTCAAATTATTTAGAATTTCCTCTGTTGGCCAATGCTAACTTGACAAGCATATCAAGTTTGAACAAAATTGATCAGTAAATAAGAGAGAAATAGTCATTTTTGTATTTCCCATAAGAATAACATTGGGCAACGTACTGAGTTGACCGCAAAATGAAAATTTAAATTTTCTGCACAACCAGCAATCGTAGAATAGTAATTCAAAATACGAAATTATTTAGTTTTTTGAGCACTTTTTAGTGGTGAATAGTAATTTTTTTATATTTATGTTTTTTATGAAAATCCAAAACACAGAATTTTTGATGTTTTAAGTCCTGTAATTTCTGAACCCAAATTTTTACAGAAATGCGGGTCGTGTAATTTTATTGTAAAACTAAAGTTGTACAAATGAATAAAGTTTAATCAAAATCGTTAGAGCCTTTTTGAGAAATTTTGATTTTTCATGTATTTTGGCGTTTTTTGGGGCGGATAATTACCCTTAAAAATAAAAAACTCCAAAAAATGAAAAAAATCCTTGAGATATTGTGGTTTAGTACCTAAATACCAAATTTCATCATAATCGGCCAACTGGTGTGGACTCTAGCTCTGTACACATCCAGACAGACAATCAGACAAACAGACATCACGTAAAAATCTTTTTTTGGGTTCAGGGAGCACCAAAACGAATATTTCTACTAACAACTCAAATTCGAAAATGTATAAGAATAAGAATAAGAATTAGAATAAGAATAAGAATAATTTATTTTCTCCAAAAATATTACATTTTTGTACACTTTCCAATTTTGCACATAAAAAAATAATAGTCTAAAAATGCCCATTCTTCTAGCAACAAAAATTAAAAGTCCACAAAATGTCCATATTCAGACTGACTTAAAAATACAACAATACAGATTAATGCATAGATTAAGACTAAAAAATAAAAGGTTGTACATTTTTGTTGTGCATAAAACTAAAGAGAAAATGTAGGACCTCTCCTATACATTGTCTTGCCTTATTCTTATGGGCAGCCAGGAGCCATGGGCCAGGAGCCAGGATTTCCACTTGCGCAATACACAGTTCTAGATGACAGAATATTGTCATGCGTATTCTTGGGAAAGGGTAGGAATTAGACTATATCCTTTGCATTAGGCTAATTAAGTTTTAATTTTTTATTTTACCTGCTGATTGTGAAGAAATTCTGTATTTAAAATCCTGACTCTAGGCCTGATGATAATGGTTTTAACTTAGGATTATATAAGTACTCTTTAATATAAGTACTATTTAAAATCTAAATACTACCTTAAGGCAATAAAGATATTTATATTATAACTAGCTGGCCCAACAGACGTTGTCCCATCCTAATGTCATTGAGTTTGTCTTATGTCAAATTCTTGTTCATTTTCAATATGAGCTCGTTCGATTCGCTCACTCGCCTCCCGGATGAGCTCGTTCGCTACGCTCACTCGCCTATCGAAAAAATAGTTTGAGTTGCCGTTCAAGTAGTTTTTTTTATTTCCATTATGAGAGTTGCCATTCAAGTAGGTTTTTTTTATTTCCATAATGACCATATATTTATGCATTTCAAGTATGTTCAGATATACTCCTTGTTAACAGCTGCTTCGTGTAACTAACTGAACTTTGACCAAATCAATGGGAAATTTGAAGGCCAGTTGGACAGAGCCCTTAGATCGGATTTTTATGAAAATAGTGTATGTCCTACTCTCACACCTACTGAATATACACACAAAATTTCATAAGAATTGGTCAAGCCGTTTCGGAGGAGTTTTGTTACAAACACTGTGACACGAGAATTTTATATATTACATTGTGGTAAAATAAATTTCCAGTTGAGGGCATGGTTAGCCAGTCTATCAACTAAGATCAGCCAGTAGTAGATGTGCTGCATTGCCTAAACTCCACACCAGGTGATCGGAATAACATTTGAGTGATATTTTTATATGGCAACAGTGACAGCGTACAGCCATGCTATTGGCCACAGCCCAACTGTCAATTTATTTGTCCGCTATTATAGTACTATACCTCACATTAAATTTGGTTTATGAAAAAATAAAATTCATAAACTGCTTAAGCCTAAAAGTAAACAGCAAATTCTAAGTTTTCATAGAATATTTGACTTCAGGTTTTCCAATCAACTAAGTTAACGGTAAGTTTTATATAACATAGTAATTTAATTTAACTTTTCAGGACACTAGAATCACTTGAAATAGGCCTAAATCCTACATAAAAGTATGTAAAATTAAAATGTTACATAAGTGTAGAGCCTCATAAATCCTACATACAGTAATGTAATATTTTTTCTTAATTATTATTAGCGCCTATGCAACTCTTGAAGAGAATATTGAAGAACACATTGCATTTTATTCTTTGGTTAACTTAAGTGTGGTAAATCAACCCTCTATTTTAAGAAACTATAATCATGATACTAGGTGGGAAAAAATAGTTTCATCGTGTAGTTTAGAATGAATGAATACAAAGCGTACGACAAGGTAAAAATATAAAATCTTTTAAAACTGAACCCAAATTGCAATATTATCTTAAACTTTAAGGGCCCTATGAGGGATGGGGTAGGCCTACATTAAAAGGAGGCATATATGACCCGTAACAATTTGCTTTCAGGAAATTGTTAGGCCTAGTGTTTTGCTAATCAATTATTTTAATTAGCATGTGTCTTTGTTTAGGAGCTGGTCAGAATCAGTTGGCTGAGGCCAAAATAAAACACATATGGTTCATGGATTGGATTATACCCTTAAGGAATCAACTCCTTATATGAAGAGAAATCCAGGTAAAATAATATAAAAATTCTGCTTATTAAAGAAGGTAGGTTAGAATACCGGTACTATGATTAAGTGCAGGAGGTTTCTTCATTCGATTATGCAAGATCTAAGATAGCCTTGACACCTGTCAAAGTTATTACAATTATTTAGTTACTGACATAATTGCCTGAATGTGTCATAAGTCAAAATCACTAATAGAGGCCTATATATAATAACCAATATACATTCGAAGTTGACAGGATCGGTTAATTTTTTGTGAGTTACGTGGTCAACACTGATTTTGCTACTTTTTACATGTTTTTATATGTCTATTCTGTGTGCGTGCCAATGTGAATCTTTAAATTGAAAAAAACAATATTTTAACTAAAATACACCATTAATCCATTTAAAAACATGATTTTTCGATTCCAATTCAAAGGTTTAAAAAATTAAAGGCTAGGAACAGCACCAGTACGTCATTCTAAGCCGATGGGTCAAGAGTTAAGCATTTATATCTCTATTATATATGATTGTATATTGATGAAACGTTGTATGTTGCTTAGTTGTGGTCTATTGATATTTACACAAAAAAATTGTTTACTGACTGCGTAGCCGCAAACTTGCTTACTTAGCCCTAATGTTATTTTAATGAAGGAAGTAAAGTTCGATAGGTATCTCCCTTAATTATAAACTTAAATGAATAAAACTTGGTATATAGCTTCATGTGGTTTAGTTTTACCGATAATTGCATAACAACTCATTTCTTATCGTTGACGCAGCAAACCTATGTAAGTTACTCAGCCCTAATATTATTCTTTTGGAGAGTAAATCAAATTTTATATCTCGATTATTTATAAATGTACTGTATTTTGATGAAACTTGATATATTGGTATATTGATATTTGCACAACAAATTTTGTTTGTTTGTTGATTATCCCCATAGCAGCAAACCTGCATAATCAGCCATAATGTTATTTTTATGGAGGATAAGTAAAGTTTTATATCTCCCTTAATGATGAACATAAATTATTAAAACTTTGTATGTAGCTTCACTTGGTTGAGTTATATTGATAATTGCTTAAAAACACACCTCTTATCTTTCTTGTTGCTGCAAACCTGCGTACTCAGCCCCAATATACTATTTTTATAGAGAATTAATAAAATGCTATATATCACTTATTTATAAATGTATTTTTATGAAACTTGGTAAGTTGCGTTATGTGGTAGTGAGAAACATATAGGGATATATGCATTATAAATTCGCTGAGTACGCAAGTTTGTTCCGATGGGGGTATTATTCATATGGAGAATAAGTAGTTTCATATCTCCCTTAGTTAGTTATGAACCTAAATTAATAAAACTTGGTATGTAGATAGACTTGTAATTTTTAACTTGGTACCTGGTTGAGTTATATTGATTACCACAAAAAACATACTTCTTATCTTCCTTGTGTCAGCAAAGCTGCGTACTCAGCCCTAGCGTTATTCTTATGGAGAATAAATAAAATGCTATATATAACTTATTTATGAATGCATTTATGTGAAACTTGGTAAGTGGCTCTATGTAGTAGTGAGACACATATATATGCATTGGAAATTCGCTGAGTATTGCTGAGTTTGTTGCGACGGGGGTATTTTTGGATAAAATGTTACCCAACGCTACATGCAGTATTATCTTAATGTTTTTATTTTCAGGAAACGAGGCCATGATGAAGATGAAGATAGAGAAGTAATTTAATCAACTACCACTACTTACTGTGTGTTTATATACCCTGGTTCATATAACTTACATTTTGGTTTTATATAAACATATTTTTACTGCAATTACTGCCAATTTGTTTGAATTAATTACCGTATTATTTAAAAAATCCTTAATTGGTTGTATTACATAACCAAACAATTATAAATTGGAATCCATTCTTCAATTTTTAAAATCTGTATTTTTTAATTTAACTTTTGTTCTGAGAAATGTTTAGGCCTACATATGCATATATTCATCTTATTATAAACTTGTTAAAACAACTATTTTTTAAGAGATTTGAGTAAATTTTAATAACAAATTGTAAGTTGTGCATATATTTTTAGTATCAATCCAAATAAGTACCTATAATCACGACATTTGTGACACTTTTACAATTAAATCATGTGGTAGTAATGATAAATACCCCCGTCGCAGCAAACCTGCGTACTCAGCGAATTTCCAATGCATAATATATGTCTTAATACCACATAAAGCCGCAAACCAAGTTTCATAAAAATATATTCTCATGTAAGCGATTTTAATTATTCTCTATAAGAATAACATTGGTGATGAGTACGTAGGTTTGCTGAAACAAGGAACACAATTGGTTTTTATGCAAATATAAATAAAATTTAACTAAGCGAAGCCACATACTAAGTTTCATCAATATTCAATCATATATAAGTGCTATATAATATTCTAGTTATTCTCCATAAGAATAACATGGGGGCTGAGAAAGCAGGTTTGCTGCAACAAGGAACAGAAAAATGGGTTTTTATATAATTATCAAATATAACTCAACCAAGTGAAGCTACATACTAAGTTTTATTAATTTATGTTCATAATTAAGGGAGTCATTACATTTTACTTATTCTCCATAAGAATAACATGGGGGCTGAGTACGCATGTTTGCTGCTACGGGAGTAATCAACAAAAAATCAATTTGTTGTGCAAATATCAATATACCAGAACTACGTGAAGCCACATACCAAGTTTCATCAACATACATTCATAAATAATCGAGATATCAAATTTTATTTATTCTCCATAAGGATAACATTGGACAACGTACTGTGTTTAGCACTTTGAATATCTCTGCAACGGTTTGGCGTAGAATCACAATTTAAACACCAAAATGATTGTTTTGTGGAACTGAACAGATTGGTAAAAGCAAATGTGAAGTTTACATTAAAATAAACTGAGGAAAAGCCAAAAAACTTTTTCCCATAAGATTAACATGGGAGATTTTATGAGCAGGTTTTTTTTGATTTTATCCGCAACCACTTAACCTAGGTTAATAATTCAAGATACTAAATTATTTGTTTTTTAAGCTCTATAACATGGTTAAAACCAAAATTAAGTTTTTTAAAAATTGTAGGGTGAAAAATGCAAAAAACTGATTTTTGGAAAATTTAAAACCCCCATAAACCCCCCTTCCCATGGTCCGATTTTTCTGGTTTTCGAACTTAAAGTCATGAATGTCATTTTACACATTTGAGCCAAATTTCATCAAAATCGGACGTTTTTTACTCAAGTTATCGTGTTAACGGACATATATATATATATATATATATATATATATATATATATATATATATACATATATATAAATTTGAACGAATAGTGTTTTTGGCATCTGGGGACCTCAAAAGAAAAAGTTATCATGGTCTCGGGCTTAAGTCTTACCATGAGACCTACGGTAATAGCTTCTTCCCTATAGGGGAAATTCGCTAAAATTAGCATAAAATGTGACAAAGGTAACAATATAAAGTTGTAAAACATGATTTTCAAGTATTTGTTCTTTTTAACTGTGATGACACAATTTAAAGTTTTGTATGGGTCTGAAGATTACAAAATTACCTTTGACAAAAAGTGTCATTCATTTAAAATATATCCTAGGATCACAAGGTAGATTACAGGTATTTAACGTTTATACACTAGTCAACCTGATTAAAAAAAACAACATAAATATGAAGTCAAAGCTTGTGTTTCTATGTGCAAGCTGGGCATGGGAAATTATAGTATTATTTATAAAAGGATAATTTGAAGTTGTCTTGTAATTTATTTTAGAACTGTCTTCCTATCAGATTGTGTGACTATATTGAAAGGTGTCCCTTTATTGTATCAGTATGAATCCCCTAACCCCACAGATATCCCTGCCTACCCCATGATAATTCTGCGGTCATCCTTAGGAGGCCATATGGCTTTAGGATACGCACTACCTATTGCTAGGAGCCATAGGGCCTCCTAAGTATGACCACAAAATTGTCATGGGGTTGGCAGGGATATCTATGTGGGGTTAGGGGATTCATACTAATAGAATAATGGGACACCTTTCAAAGGCATGTCTCCAGTAAATCCTGTGGGACATCCTGGGGACGTCCTTGGACTTCAGAGTCCAATATCCCTTTGTGGTCCGAGGGATGTCCCCAGTACATCTTGTGGTACATCCTGGGGATGTCCTAGGGATTAAAAATACAATAACCTTTTGTGGTCCGAGGGATATCCCCAGATAATCCTGTGGGACATCCTGGGGATTTCCTAAGGCTTAAAAATACATATCCTTTTGTTGTCCGAGGGATATCCCATGGTCATCCTGAAGGATGTCCCCAGGATGTCGCGGGGAGAGGACATTTTTGTGTCCTGGGGACATCCTGAGGGTATCCTGGGGGCATGGGATGAGATAGGGATGATCCTGGGATATCCTGCTTATCCCACTGTGATGTACTTGGGATGTCCTGGGGACAACCTTGTGCTGTGTGGGTACTTATCAGTATTACTTGATGTGTTATATGATACTATAAGTAGGATTTGAAGTACAGGTCCAATTGGTGTTCGCCATCAAATTCAATGCTGTTGGGAACATCTATCTCATCCGCACCGTCCAATTTGTGTATCTTCCACAACTTCTCTGAAAAGACATTTTTTAAAGCGGCCTAACAAAGCTACCAAAAAATGCAAAATTATTAGGTTTTAATAACGTGGTAATTATTAATAGTGTAGTTCATGAGTCTGCGTTACCAGTAATTTAAGTATTATTAACTTGAGTTTTTGTCCATAAGCTAAAATCACAGTAGTGTCACACCTCCGATCGCCCGAGTAATATCGTTTAATGTAATTTTAAACATGTGGTAGCTGTCTAATTTACTTACTGCAGATATTTTTTCACTTTTTGATTACCGTATCTTTAAACTTATCAATTTTCAACTTGTCAATTTTCGTTATTCAAACTTTAAATAATACCGTATGGTCATATTAACGAATTTTTAATAATAAATAATGAATTCATAAGAGATTTACTGCTGTTAAAATATCTTGCTAATCCGTGATTTTTGGACAATCAGATGGGGGATACGCTACTGAAAGTTTCTCTTATACTTAAAGGTTTATAGAAGAGTAAAGCCACAGAGAATCCGTGGTACCTTAAGCGTGGAAGCGTGCTGGCCATGCCAAGATGAAAAGCTAATAAGCATAATACAAACTGGTATGGCGAATAAATAATTGAAAGTGATATAAACTTTTATAAAAAGTCTAAACGTATTTGGGTATTTTTACAAATCCTAATTAAACTTATAAATATAAATAATAAATGCTGAATTTCGATTGCTGAATAATACTGCTTTATTGTATAGCATAATACGTAACTAATTTTTTAAAACATAATATATTTAGGAAATAACAAAAATCGCATTTACTTGTTTACTAACATTAAACTTGTCTATCCGATTTCGAGAAATTCCATCTTACTGCGATTGCAGACGAGTTATTCTACTTATCTCACCACTATATTTTAACATTTATCGGTTCACGCGAGCACGTTATGTCAAAACGATGATGAAATGCTAGGATATTTCATCATAACTTGTGCAATATCATTATTAAGTTAAGCATTATTGTTGTTTTTTTTTAAATCTGTTACTTTTCTGGTGTAAATATATGTTTTTCTGATGCTTTGTTAACACGATGAATTTTTTACTTTCGTATGAAAGAAATACGTGTAATTCCCATATTTTAGATCATTATTGGGATAGTTTATGGAATTACTATTTAATAAACTAAACATTATTTTAGGATGACATAAGTATTAAAATGTAAAACTTAAGTAAAAACTTAAAAACTTAAAACTTAAGTAAAACTTAAGATGTATTCTGTTTACTGAAGCCTTATCAAACGTTAGTAATGTGTTCGGTACGCACTGTCTAACAATGTATAACAAAGGGTCGAAAGAACGACTAGAAAGCCTGGACGCTACTTCAATTAATAAAGCAATCAGGCCAATTTGATTGGTATTTCCGCCTCTTTTTTGATCAAGTTAATCAAGCTCAGTTGGCTGTAATATGTGCACTGAGAACTCCGTATCTAGTTAAAAGAAAGGTAATTTTGTCTCTACTAGACCTATTTGTATATAGTCTTTCAATCGTTGTTATTTCTTGCTATAACTTTATTTACTTTGTAAATGGTTGCCCGCTAGGAAAAAGTTAGAAGTATCGGAAAACTTAAGTTATGACATATATTTGTGAAACTTTTAGAATTAACAACAAAAATTGAACTCTTAAGAATGGCTTTTCATGGAATGTTTAATGCAAGGAAAAGAAATAGTGTTACCATAAAGAATCGGCAGAAACAATTACTTTAGAATGTTATGTTCTGCAGTTCTCAAAATGCAGTTTACTCAGTTTCTCTTTCAAGACTAATAGTAGGCTATTGGTAAAAACAATAAATAACTTTATCATCATTAAATACCTGGAAATTATCTGAGATTAATCATAAACTTTGATGCACTTGAAGTAAATTACCTTAAAATCGATCTGTTTTACAATCAACTACAAAAGCAAACCCAGAGAGAAGGCCCCACACGGGAAAGAGCAAGCCCCAAGCCTAATACCGCCGTCACAAATGGGTCTGGACAGCATAATATACTGTTGAAGTGTTTAGACATAACAGTATTGATATATATAGCGAGCACTGTAAATATTTACTCTTGATGGTTGCCCGCTCACCCTTTGACGACGAGGGGAACTGACATAAACACCCGTTGTGTGTGGGTGGGGGGGGGGGGGTCGACAATAACACTAGGGCTAATAAATCCTACCCGGGTCATTGGCTGTGACTCAGCCCCGGACGAGAGTAGTGTGTCGGGCTACGAAATACAAAGAAACAACAACTTTAAAATATGTAAGAGGTTAGGAATAGTATATTTCACAACTAGTGGGAAAAGTGTGATTTTTCCTGGTGCGAGTCGTATTTAAATTGCAAGTCGTAGACGAGCAATTTAAAGAGAACGAGCACCAGGAAAAATTATTTTCTCACGAGTTTTGAACACTATTTTTTACGATACTACAGAAAAAAAATATTTTTCACGATGCTATTGGAATATCAGCTGCTTTTCCATTGCGTATATTAAGTCCATTGCGTTGTGTAAAGTTCATCATATCCCCACTAGTGAGGAAAAATTATATTCTCATTAGTGAGGAAAAATCAGCTGATTATAAATCAGCCTAACAATACAATACAATATTGAAATCATGCCCATCTGTTTAAAACATTGTGTTGGTTGTTGTGTTTACTTTACTTTGTCTTTTGTTCATATTTTTTGCTGTTGTATCAAATAATTTTTTGCTTTAGTATCGTGAAAAATAGTGTTCAAAACTTGTGGGAAAATTATGTTTCCTCGTCTACGACTCGCAATTTAAAAACGACTCGCACCAGGAAAAATTACACTTTTCCCACTAGTTGTAAAATATACTAAATCAAATGAAGTTTAAACTGGCAGCGAACTTTACCTGGCAATATACGGAATGGAAAAGCAGTATCGTGAAAAAATTATTATTTAATTCCAGAATATCTAAATGAAAATACTCGCATGTCAAATTTTGTATAGGCGTAAAACTGTAGAACGAAATAAACTTTTAGTTGTAATTTCATGTCAATGTCACCTGTTTTCCCAGTTAGAAATGTGAAAATGTATTTCTGACAGTAAATAACAATTTCATTTTATTATATTTATTATTAACTTATGAATATGTCTTTTCTCCAAATAATCCAAACAAATGTTATTACTAATATTTGTACCTATAGGCTTGGATCTGGATCATTAGAATACATATAAAATATATTAGAATTAGATATTAGACATTAGACATTAGAATATATATATTATATATGAAGTTAGGAAAAATTAAGTTCTTTCTGAATCTGCCTAACAATTAGTGCATCTATGATTGTTGCTCCTAACTTAAAAATAGTAGTAAAAGTAGTCGCTATGAAATTGCAAGAAAGAGTGATTATGTTGGGTAGTTTATTCCATCAAAACCTGATCCTCAACTAAATCTGAAAAGGAAATTGCATAGTTTGATTCATGTGTTAGAATAATTATGCATACTTGCAATGAAATGCTTTTAGTCTCATAAAATTGTCCAAGATAATGCCCTAAAAATTTATCTAAAGAGGTGTTTTACTCCTAGATTCCTTGACATCTAACTTTGGAAATTTTTTACCTGAGATGTGGTCTAAGGCAACATTTACAAGTCCCCAATATTGTAAAACCTAAATTGATTATACAGCTTGCTAGTGGAAATCACCAGAGTAAAATTTGCAGATGAATAAAGTCAGATTTAGATTACCGGTTTAGTCACCTAAAATAATAACTGGATCAAATTTGAGGTTTACCAAAAAAGTAGGCAAAAAACACGTTATGTCTCTACTCTATTTGAATGCAAACGATCAGTGGGGTTTTGACTTAACTGTTATAAACTCTTTGGATATTTTCCGAGTTTTAGATATCTCGATAAATAACTCTATTCCTATTTTTTCCTAAAAAGATCCACAGTGATTAAGGTATTGCTTGGCTAAAATCTCTAAATTTGGTAAACCTTCCACTATTTTTAAGGGTTTGTTTAAACTATTCTTGTAATTTCGGTAAAAAAATAAGGGGCCTCTTATTAGATAAATAATTATCAATTTGAATTCTAGTCAAACGTTACAACATTAACATAACAAATGCATATACATGCAAAATATTTTAAATATATGTTAAGCTTGTAAGTGAAGCACAATTTTAATTAGTCAAATAAAACATTATTTACTTGTAATGCGGGGCATTGGGTTCAACATAACCTTAAGTATTTAGTTTCTCGTAATTCAAACTATCTTTACTATAGCAGAAATCACTATTCACTTGTAAACTCTATAACAATAAATGCAATTTGAATCTGCACACATAAAACTAACTAGCTGTAGTATTAGTCGAATACATAAATTAAAACGTGCCCAGTAGAAGTAAACTCATAACATTTACTGCATATCAAACTCGCACCACAAGGCTCGCATTTACAATTTCGTTTTGAGTTTCAAAACAACGATCCCTAACTCTTCAAACACAGTTCGACGTTTATGAGTTTGACCCAAATAAACAGCCATTTCACACGGTTTCAAACACAAAAGCCGTTTCAAAGATTTATGACTTGTCGGTGACGGATAGAAGGGGTCGGAGAGCTTTATTTACAGGGCCAACTCTGTACAAGCCGCATACCGTACAGGCGACATGGGCTCCTCCTTCCGTTGACCGCTTGAAATATAGTCTTATATCCCTGTATTTTAGTAACATTGCTAGTAAATTCTCTTTTGATATCAATTTAAAAAATACAGCAACTATACGTTACTTTGTAAAGTACAGAAAATTAACCTTTTGAGGCTAAGATGAAAATGTGTTAATGTATTGATGGCTTTGAGGTTTTTTCCATGGGCCAAAAGGCCTTGCGGCGATCCCAAAACAGTGAGGTACCAGTCACATAGGTGACCACTCATGAAAAAGTATCATAGCAGTCTGCCGGGATCAGACCTACGATTGACCACGTGTGACTTGTGAGGCCAGCACTCAACCTCTGAGCTACCGCTTCCGGTAATTGTTTATGAACATTAAAATATTAAATGTTTAACTGCAGATGAACACTGTTATCCTCTAATAGTCTCCAGCGTTTACGTTTTGTGTGCAGCAGGTTATAAATTATCATAGAAAATATTGGTGTATTGGGTTGTTTGTTAGTTATATTAAGGAAGTTTAAGGTCAAAAAGAGAATCCTTAAAAACACAGAGTGCGTTTGAAAAACTGACCTTGCCTGTAATTGGGGAAAACATCAGAACAAAATTTGCTTCAATTAGTGATTTTATTATTAGGCAGCCAATTTAAAGAACGCAATATTATTATCCTTTAAATTTAAAAATAGCACTAACCAAATACATAAGCTATATCAATATTAAGTTTGAGATCATACAGTATTTCTATTGTAACACAGGTAAGAAACACACGTCTTTGAAATTGACAGATATTTTACAAATTATATTTAAAAAACTATCAATATACAGCAACGCAATTTAACTGGTGTCATAAAATTAATCAAAGAAGGTTATAGTCAAAGCTTGGTAGAAAAAGGTACAGAACGTGTCAAACAATTACTACAAATTGTAAAACTAACCATTCTTCAAACATGAGTTTGATGCATCGTTTCATCGTTACCAAGGCATGGAAAAAGTGGGAGTTTACCGATTAATATAAACACAATTTCACGGGTAAATATTTGAGTACCAAGATTGGTCCAAAGTTAATATTCGCCAGACCTCATTACACAGGAGGGGAAGTCGTTGGGGAGGGGGGGGTAATAACCAAAACGGAACTCTTAATTTTCTTAGGAAAGTTTATAAAACCACTCGGCCTTAATATATAATGGCTTTTTATGTCAGATTTACGTAAATGTATTTACGTATAACGTAAATGTATTTACGTATAACGTAAATGTATTTAAATAATTTTAAATAAAACCTTCAAATTAATTCCAATTATCTGAAGCCCGCGTAAATTTCGCCATTACTTAATTGGTATAAGCTAATATCGAGTCCAAGAATAGTGAAGTGGTTAAATAATAACGGACAATTTAATTTGTAAACCTAGTATAACCGATAAAAATATATTATTATTGAAAATAAACTCTAACTTTATGTTATGTGGTACGGTTTTTACATTGTGAAATACAAATTATTCCAAAGTTCTGGTTATTAAAATATTTTTTATAGATTTAAAGATATTGTCCTTTAAGTCTTTAGCTTCGTGCAATTATTTGGAAGGACCTTTTTAGGAAGGACCTTTTTATTTCCTAGATAAGCTTCTTTTGAGATTTGAAAATATCAATGCTTAGAGTTCCGTTGTATTGTTTTTTATTTTGTTATTATTTTTTTAGTGAATTTCCTATGGAAAGTGAACTATTAGCATGACCCGCAAGGTGAAACTTATGCCAGGGACCATCATAGAAGTTCTTAACGTGACTCCCTGAACACGTTTTGGGGGGTTGTTCAAGATTTTATATATACAGTATATGAGTGTTTGCAATCTAGTGGTCGCATTTTTTGTCCGATTTACTTAAAATTTGGTAGGGACGTTCCTTTCTATAATTAGTTGGACAAGTTCGTTGGGCAAAACAATCGGAAAACTCTAAACCCCTTTTTTGGGGATTAATCTTTCAAATTTCGGGTTTTTGGGCCCAAAAAGGGTCAGAAAAGCCCCGGAAGTACAATGTAAAAGCATGTAAAAAGATACGAATTATAGATGCAAAACTTTAAACCCCTCTCTCGTCATAACGATTTACTGAGTCATTAAAGAAAATGTGTATCGACCGAACACAGTACGTTGTCTTATGGGGGTTTTACATTAGAAAAGCCTGATATTCATTTATTGGTGTAATTCATCATCCCCAGCAACCTCACGCCTATTTTAAAGCCTGGCTGGACCTTCTCCTAACCTGATAATGCCCAAAATTGTATTCCCAGCATTGCAGGTAAATGAAACCAGGAGCATTAGAGCAACCAACAAATCAATGTTTTCAGATATCAATAAAAATTGGAATAAATATATGTTTTTACATTGATTTTGAATTTTAATATTTTGTTATGTAGAAATTCACTGCCCTCACGTCAGCGTGCTGCGTGCGAACTCGTATTTTTTAATACAGGCTTTAAACATATTGTGAGATTGTATTTCAACCTCCACTCATTTGTTTACTAATCTTTTTCTAGGAAGTTTGTAAATATCGCCTCTGATGTACACATATTGCAGCATGTGGATTGGTTTTATCATAGAAAAATAAACCAGGTACCTGGTTTATTTTTCTATGGTTTTATTGTTTAAAATAATGTGTTGAGTTGTAATTCATTGATGTCGACGATTTATTCATTTTTACCCATCCATAAGTTAAACACTTATGAATAAAGCCCAAAAAGGCATGCATGGTTTAATCCACTGTATTATATATATAATAAGAGCTATATTATAGCTCTTATTATAAACCGTGAAAATTAAGGCTTATAAAACTATCCCAACTTTCTTTAATCAAAAATTATATTAAAATATCACTACGATTTTAAAATACTACATTTTTGGAGGCATACATGAGTAACGAAATGTTGAAGTTAACTGTTTGAAACGACGTATTCAGAAAACGCTTAAGATACCCAGATGTCACAGATGTGTTTTAGATTGAAATTTAGATTCTTGCTTGTTCTTGTTAAAGACATGTTAACAAAATGTTAAATTTATGTTATAACGTCTATTTTTGATTGGTTTTTTGCATTTTTAAAGTAATTTTTAAATCATTTAATGTACAATAAATAACTTAAGTATCTTCAAGCTCCATATGCAAACTTAGAAATGCTAAAACACTCCATAATTTATTCATAAATGTCTTGAAAAGCTTTATAATTCCATAGGCCATGAAATCTGTCACACAGATAATACGTAACTCTTTTTATTAAAAATAATGTGTTGTCCCTCAAGGATTTAAGTATTTCTTTGCGTTTGTATTAAAGTTATTTTAATTTCATCAAAACACAGATATATATCTGTTACCCCATACATAAAACTTTTCAGGAATTGTATATTCAAAACATGTATACAATACAAAATAAATCATATCAAGCTCCCTAAAATCGTGTGAAAAAATTCATCATAACTTGGACTGTTTGAAAAGGATGCATGATGAAAACTGGGGGAAAAAGAAAGATGTTTAAGTAAACTAGACATCAAAACCGATGCGTATTATAAGATATAATCATTAATTAAACTATTTGTCTGAGTGTGGTATTTAAGGTTTGGTATTTTTAATTATTTTCAAACTAATTTTAAGTTCTATAAACATATTTTACTGACTAATATAATTATTATCGTATGGTTTTATCTCCATGATTTTTTCCTGCCTCGTGTACACACTTTGAATAATACAACATAAATAGATTATGTATAAAAATCACCCTGTATATCACATTAGATAATTGTGCAATCGTTTTTAAAGTGCATATTTGATGTATGTTGGTTCTCAAATCAATCAGTAGCCTTTGCATTTGTTTAATGTATTTAGTTAATAGAAAAACTCACATTACAGTTCATTAATTAATTTTGAAACATAAACAAGTGTTACGAATCATGGAAATTAAAATATAGTAAAATTATCTTTAATTTGTTTACAATACTCAGCTTCCTGTTAATATTAATAAAAAAGCGTTTGATACTAACAGTAGATTAATCAGAACCAAAATCACATTGTCACAAGAAAGTATAAAATGTTTTTATTTACGTTTTCCAAAAATAAAAAAAACTGATGACTATCTTACCATGGTATCGAAGTTTTGAAAAATAGCTACTGGATGCTCGTGAATCAAGTTATCTAAATAAACCTTTAGCACCCAAAAGCCTCAGAGACAGTGATTTATGGATGGAGATAGCGTTTAAACTGGGATACATTTTCAAGTATCAGTGAAAGAAGGGTTGAAATCTTTTAGAGGTTTTACGTACATTTCTTTTACGATTGAAACCCACTTAAGAGATATTTTTTTAGATACCCATATTCTGTTTGGTCTGGCACAGTGTGAAAAGCTTATTAAAAGGTATAGTATGGTGAGTAGCAGTGGCTGTCCTATATGAAGGCACTCTAACTGCACTTAATAGTCAGCATTGGCACAGCCTAACAAAAGAGAGTATTGCAGTCAAAATATAGCTTTTATATTAAATGTATTGCATATATTTAAACGAAAAGGTTTGAAAAAGGCTAAAATTATACTTGAACCCTAACATTGGTAGTTTTTAAACATAGCAGATCGCAGTTCTAAACTTTGTTCTATCCTTTATGATATTGTTAAAACTAAATTTTGTAATTTTAGCCCCTGAAGTTTGAATACAGATTAGAATAGCTTACATTTCTCATCACCCGACTTCTCAAGGTGAATTTTTATCCTACCACATGTTTTCAAGTGGTAGTACCCGTTGATCATTAACATTAGGGTAACGCTTATTCATTTGATCAAAATTTGTTAGTTAGCTATGATCAAAGTGTTCAATTGACCAGCCTTTGCTCCTATAATTTTAAAATTGGTTATGCTTCAAATTAAGTAGTTTTTAATGTTATATATTTAACGTATGTTCTTGCTATTTAACAATATTGTAATGAGTAAACAATAAATATACAATAAGAGGAAATAATAAATAACTCCCCCTAAGTAAAAACTGATTGTAAAAGATTAATTTTGAGGTCATCCATGACTTCCAGGATAAATATTGTGAAAAATTAAACCCTTTAATACACTTAAGAAATAGGGCAGATTTGTTAACCTTGATCATAAAATCAGTTCAGTATTCAGTTGAGTTATTTTGTTGAACCGGCTTAGATTATTACAATGTAAATTTGTGTAGTTTAAATAGTGTTGTTTAAAAATAAATGGAAAAAATCCCCAATGACAAAATTGTGGACCGTGACACTTCAGGACAGAAATTTGGAAAATATAAATAATCATATACAAACAGAACCAAAGGGAAGTTGTTGATTAATTTGTTCAGACATTATGGAGAGGTTCTTTCAAAAATAAAAAACTATGGCCTGACATATGAAAACCAAATTTGTATTCAAAAGGAATTATTGACAATAATGTACTATTTTTAGGCAATATGTTGGACAATATTTCAGCACATATTAGTAACTTGGTCTAAATGGGTATTAGTCAGAGGTAGGTTTTTCAACCAGCATCAAGTTTTTATTTTTTCATCTAGATTAAATTATACTTAAAAAAAACTGTATCGTATTATTTTGTCAAGAACAACAAATAAAAACATAAATATGGTGTACAATATGCTAAAACGCAAGTAACAAATTTATACTTTCCAATCAAGTCTTTTCATGACCCAAACAGTAATTTAAACTGCCAGGACCTACTGATAGGTTACCTTTTGTATCTTGTGTGCCAAGCAAATTTCACTCAGTCATAAGTAGTGAAAGCAAAGTACTGTAACCTCGTTTAACTTAGAGGAGATAGAGTTGGTGTTTCAACTGTGGGATCAAGGAGTTGGTTAATGAAAGTTTTCAGACTGAGAAAGTTTTAATACCCTTTTGATGTTTAAGATAAATTTCATAATTAGGCGTTTTTGAACTATCTGATATTCAATAAAATAAAGTATTTGGAATTGCCCTTTTTTATATCCACGCCAGTTGAATTTTGTTGAGGGAACGTCAAATGATTTTAGGGAAATCTGTCTAACCCCGTACCGTGGGACATCCTGGGACTCGAACCCTTAACCTCTTGAACTGAGTTGAAGACGCTTACCTTTTGACTAGTGAGATTCTCATAAATACCATCTAATCTGGATACAGAGACAGAACAATAATATCTGGACATGTGATACCGGATTGTCCAAGTAATGTAAACATCCGGATATCAGGGCGTATGATTTAAATTCCGAAAGATTATGCACCAAATAATTATACGGCGTAGCTAAATATTTGTTCAGCGACAATTAATGTTTTGAATTACTATAAATGTAACATGCATTCTTCAAAACACAGCTTTTCACTGCAAATTATATAGGGTGTACCAGCTCTACGGTATGTTTAAGAGAAATACTAGCGGTCACCGGTAAATACTGTTATTGTGTGTTTCAGTAAACTAGTTATGGGATCCAGGTTCTATATTTCTTCATCAATATGGTCCGGTACTTTAAATAACACCATAACAACTAGATAATTAGTTTATAAAGACGTGTTGATATTTTGCCTATTGTAATTGAGTTTAAATCATCAACTGTATTTATTTTGCTAATAGTATGCAAAGTTGATTTATTTTTGCGTTTACATGTAGCCGTTACTTAAATATTTGCTACATAATTGTTTCATATGGATCCTCTCCACACAATTGTAAATTATGGAATAAAATAGGCTCATATTGTGAAACTTTGTGTATTGAATCGAAGAGGTTTTTAATTTTTGCTTTGAATTTGAGTTGATTTACTTATTGAATTTTAATTTTACATTTTTACCTGTTTATATATTGAATGGACTTAGGCCTTATAGACTGCCATCTACTCCAACGAAGTATTCAGTTGCATTTTTGAGAACTACTATGATATAATTTGGTGTAAAATACTGTGTAGTATACAAATCAATATAAAAAACCGTACCACCATAAAAACATCAAAGAAAGCTTGTGCGTTTTTTAAGGCAACGGTGAATGACGGTGAGTTGAATGTGTAAGATGCCTTAGTGGCCTCACACTGTCTCAGACGGACTTGGTTCATTGGCCGGGATCATTAACTAATAGCTCAATTAATCAGTGGCTAGGTTATAACTGTAGTACAGGGTTTACGTTACTTTTGTATTAAGTATCATAGTATCCCATCTAATTAATTAATATAGAGTGATTTTTTTTAAAGTAATAGTAATAACATATTTACTACCATGGGCACATTAATTACATAGCAATCATCACACAAAAACGTTTTGATGAAATTGTAATTTCAGTCTACTCCTTATGGTAGCACTTCCTAAAAACGTTTTTAAAATTATAAAAAAATGCTACTAGACAAAATGATATAGCCACCTTAGACATATTTTATTGTTCATTAATTTTGTCTTACCCCAGGAACAAATATACGGGCCTAAAGAAATCGGGTTCACTCTGTATGTTAATATGCATGACATAAATATAAAATAATATATATTTTATGGGAGTAATCGGGTTTTATCTCCTGGAAGTTATCTGCAAATACTAAAACCATAACACTGGACAGATCTATAATATAATGGAAAATGGTCTACATGATGAGCTGCGGTTGGTAACTCAGAACTACTTGAGCTGGAGTAATTGATTCACTTTCAATTTTACCAATGAACACATAGCCGAAAAAGTACATGGTTATGTAAAAACTACTTATATTGAAAACGCCCTCTACCCACCCCCTTCCCACCGGGTACACAGATGGAATCAAAACCGCGCATTTGGCACTATTCGGTCTGGATTTACGTGTTACGGAAGTTAATTGTTAAAATCCTAACAGCTGGCTAAAATATATTAACAAGCATCTGCCATTTTTGAGTTTGTTTACAAACAAAAACAAACTCATTTAGAGTTTTTCATAAAGGTAGCAGTCACGTAGCAGTAGCGCGCGCCATGGGGCCACGATGAAGTACGGACATTCGGCGCTATTTTATTCTCCGAACTTGGGGTCCAAAACTAAAATAAAATAACATGGGTTTCCCCTTCTTATTTGGTTATGTATATATTGCTTTCTCTCTCTCTCTTTTCATTATGTCTTGGAGGAAGCAACATGTCGCTAGTCGTTCTGAGTTAACCGTCAGACTGCAGCGCCAATCAATCACACCATGCGGTCCACTCATGCCCAACCATATAAATAAATAAATAAATTATTTATCACAGAAACACATTGGTACATTAATATGCATTGCAAACGTAAGAAAAGAGTTCTTATGCAAACAAAATTAAAATCCCTCCAGTGAATCAGATATATATATAATATATATAATATATACAGTATATATATATATATATATATATATATATATATATATATATATATATGTACATTATAATTCCTTCTAAAATGTTGTATACATATCTCAAAAAGCATGAATAAGATGGGCTTACTTGATAATTATAGTAGAGAAAATTAACAACATTTTACTTGTGACTTATTTCAAGAGTGACTATTGCAGTTAGAGGTTAGAAATGCAAAATAAAATCAAATAACAATATATTTTAGAATTTCGCCCAACCTTTTATATAGGTAAGTTAATAAATAGGATGAATAAAATACGTCTTACAACACTAAAAAGTATATTTACACTTATACTGTACTTACACACAAGAACGTAAAATATACAAAAAAATGGTACAAGACGATCGATTTCAACCAGTTATACCGGTCCCAATCAGAGAATGACATTCTCTGATTCATCTGATTCAATCTCTGATTGGGCCTGAAGATGACCGGTGTAACTGGTTGAAATCGATCGCCTTGTATTATGTTTTGTGTATATTTTACCGTATTGCGTGATAAGTGTAAATATACTTGTATTGTTGTAAGACTATTTTATTTATCCTGTTTAGTTGTAACAACACGTATCATGCTACTAAAGAAATTATTAGCTAATAATTATACCGTAGGATACAAAACGTTGTTTAAAATACGCTCTACTTAAACAAACGTTTTGAAAAAAAAACATGCCATATAAAGTAATTTAATTTAAACTGGAGCGAACAGTTTTGTTATGAACAGGGAAAGCCAACGTTGTTTAGGCAGGTGTTAGATGTTATCAGTGTTTAACTTGTCAGGGAGACACCGAAGCGGACGCGGACGCACACACGCACATACACTGACAAGACCACACCTTGTGGTGGTAAACATTTGTTTGTAACGCTCACTTCCTGAACGATACTTCCCTGGTAGTAAAGCAACTCGGGAGTCTCTCTTTCGTGTCCGATACATCATTAAAGAAGACCAATTGTTAATCGTACTAATGTGCTCGGTAAAATTTTCCTCGCCATCGACATTAAGTGATCCAAGGGAAAAGAATCTCAAAATGCACAGCATTTTATGGTAGTTTTAGTTACATTTAAACAACTGAGTTTTTTTGCTTCCTCGAATTAAGAATTTGGAAAAATTTATGTACTTTCATCTCGTGATAATTTTAATATTTTAAGATAGTTGGTAAAAGCGTTAAAATGAATAGTTTTACTTTATAAACATATTTTTGATGAATAAATCCCGTGTTTCCAGTGTCATGATTTAAGGGTTTAAGAATAAAATCCGTAAGATAACATCCGATAAAATCCATAAACTATATTATATTATTTAATGTTTATGTAATACAATTTAATATTGAGGATGAGCCCGAATTCTTAGGTCACGAAGATATTCCTTGGTTAAGAAAAATCAAATGGCATAAAAACTTAACATAATATACTTCCTTATTTTTAACCTTTTTTAATAAAAAAAATCCCTTATATTTATACCAGAACATAAGGGCGGTGTGGCTTATGTAGAAAGATCAAGACAATCATTGTTTTCATAAATGTTCACCGAAATCCCCCTTTTGGAAGAATTACTGAATCATTTGCTACCAAAAGTAGTTTTAAGGGGGTATATCCCCCCGGCCCCGCTGTGTTGTGGCAAAAAACTACGAATATCCTCTATCGGCTATTGCAGTTCACCGTAAATACCAAGTTGTAATTAAACTTATCACTTATGAAGAGGGAAATAACAATGCGTTGAATCTTCATAGGAAAAACATTAGACATTGCATTGAATTTACCGCTGATAACAAATTGTAATTTCAACTTACCATATTGTTTATTTTTGTAGCTTTTTTAATGCGTACATTTCATTAAAAATTGACATATTTTCCAAAATCAACAAATTTGGATGTTTGAACCTTTTACGATCCGTAATTTCTGTCTCTAAATCTTTTCAGACATACGGATGGTGTAATTGATAGATAGATGGTTTTATTGAATCATTTGTCCTATATTTTTTAATAACATTAAAGCATTATAAAACACCCAATTGGAATTGAAATAGTTAAAGCCCTTTATGAGAAATTGAATTTGTTATGTTTGTTAACGGTTTTTGGGGACACAATTATCCTTTAAAGAATTCTTTTTTAATTGGAGAAACAATGGATTAGCTCCAGTCAGTCTGTTTGTGTTTATTAATAAATTAAGAATACCTTTTGAACCGTTAAAAGTGTTGATTTGAAACTTGGCATACATTGTGTACCTAACTCTATTTGTGTACTGAATTTGAATATTTTACCTTTCACCGTATCATAATGTCAGCTTTGTTTTTCAAAGGTAAATATCTTTAAAACCGTAACACAGCCCTAATTAATTAGCCTACGGCGACGGAAAGTCGAGGTTTAAAAAATAAAGTTGTGTTTTTGTCCTAAAAATAATAATATGAAGATTTTAGTAATGAAATAATAACTGATATATTTAGATTTTTATAAGTGATAAGATTTTTTGCTATTTATAAACAAAAACATGTTTTAAATTATTAAAATTACAATTTCTCAGTTATTTATAATCATAAGATAGACAAATGATTAATGTACAATCCTATTTACTTTTCACGATGTTAGTAACAATAAGTTATATTTAATCCATTTTATTTTACTATGATTTTATCGCAAGACAACTGGTTGCGCTATTGTTATAAATGGAAAACTAATCCTTGTTTGGCAAAATACAAAATTCTTTGTATCACAGTTAATCCGTACTACAATGTGCTGCTTTAGTCGTGTCAAGTCATTAAACCCAATTCAAGGATACTCGTATACCGGAGCCCGAATACTCGCATACTCGCGTTGAGAGAGGAACCAGTCTATCGGCACAAGTGCACATAGTTGGCCTACTATCCGGTTTAAAGCGTTTTGGTATCAAGTATGTATTGGTGAGTAGGCGAGCATCCCAGCTGTAGAATATACGTACCCTTGTGATGGGAAAGATTTGAAAAGGAATCAAACTTTTAAAATTGCGAAAAATAACCAAGCCTGACTTGGTTATTAACCACCCTCTTCCCAACGCCATCACCACTTTTATTTAATGAGCTCTGTCCAATATTAGCTCTGGACCAATCTTGGTGGTTAAACATTTACCTTGGAAATTGTGTTTATTTTTAACGGTAAATAATTACAATAACCTATTGTGGTTTGATTTTGTAATATTACGCTTTTAAGTGAATTATTATTAGTCTAGTGTTTTATTGAGAAAGATTTTAATCAATCAATCCCACTCCGCCTTAATAGGGCTACTTAACGCTATAAAAGGTATTTGATGGTTAGGGAAACACAAGATTAATCGTATAATTTTCTAATAAACAACTTATTCAACATTTAACACACCTTTGAAGGTTATTTTTTCAAAGGCTGTTGATGCTACGATTTATAACGTATACCGTTGTATTTTAATTGTATTATCTATCAACCAAAGTCCTATTATATAACATATTGCATCAAATCATCTTCGAATTTAGGTCGAAATTAACTATTTAAATTTAATACTGTAGATATATACAATTCATTTAAGCTTCTAAAAGTAAAGTTTATAAGATAAAAATGAGCGATTAGTTTCATTAATGAAGTTTCAACGGTTTACAGTATAAAAGAAAAATACCAATGATTTATTTTAAAAACAAACATTCATAAAATTGCTGACAGGACGTAATTTATTCAAATCTTAACTAGCAAACCA
The DNA here is from genome assembly GCA_963675035.1 of Allygus modestus. NCBI lineage: Eukaryota > Metazoa > Arthropoda > Insecta > Hemiptera > Cicadellidae > Allygus > Allygus modestus. The sequence goes on along the minus strand of OY776117.1, from coordinate 60,830,072 downwards.
CATGTTTCTATCTTTAATCCCAGCTGTTCTGCTTCTTTTGTTTTGATTTGCTGTCCAATGTTATTTAAATGGGCCAAACCCGTACTTTGAGGGCTTCCCAAGGGTTTCTGGTTCCACGCACTGACTTGAGACCCCCAAAAAGGCGTATCTAAACGTTAAGGGCTTTCAAATGACACGTAAATCATCAAAATCGACCTAGTAGTTTGGCCATAATCTTCTGCACAAAAATCGACTTATTCTTTTAATATAATGATTCATAAACTGTAACAACTTACAGCCTTTCTGTTGCTGGCTGTACTACTGGCTATACATTTTTACTTTCTCCCTCTATACATAGTATATGGAGAAAGTATTGTTTTCGTCAAAATTTTCGAATTTGAGTTGTTAGTGGAAATATTCGTTTTGGTGCTCCCTGAACCCAAAAAAGTGGTTTTTACGTGATGTCTGTCTGTGCGTGTGTGTGTGTGTGTGTGTGTGTGTGTGTGTGTGTGTGTGTGTGTGTGTGTGTGTGTGTCCGTGTGTGTGTGTGTGTGTGTGTGTGTGTGTGTGTGTGTGTGTGTGTGTGTGTCCGTGTGTGTGTGTGTGTGTGTGTGTGTGTGTGTGTGTGTGTGTGTGTGTGTGTCTGTGTGGATGTGTACAGAGCTAGAGCCCTAACCAATGGGCCGATTTTGATGAAATTTGGTATGTAGGTACTAATCCACGATATCTCCAGGCGTTTTTTTTCATTTTTTTGAATTTTTGATTTTTAAGCGTAATTATCCCCCAAAAACCGCCAAAAAACATGAAAAATCAAAATGTCTCAAAAACGGCTATAAAGATTTTGATTAAACTTTAGTCGTTTGTTGAACTTTAGTTTTGCAACAAAATGACACCACCCACATACCTGTAAAAATTTGGGTTCAGAAATTACAGGACTTAAAACATCCAAAATTAAGTTTTTTTTGATTTTTCATAAAAATACATGAATATAAAAAATATTACTATTCACCATTAAAAAGAGCTCAAAAAACTAAATAATTTAGTATTTTGAATTACTATTCTACGATTGCTGGTTTCGGAGAAAATTGAAATTTTCATTTAGCGGTAAACGCAGTACGTTGTCCAATGTTATTCTTATGTGGAATACAAAAATAACTATTTCTCTCTTGTTTACTGATCAATTTCATTCAAACTTGATATGCTTGTCAATTTAGCATTGACCAACAGAGTTAATTCGAAATATGTTGCCCCTTAATATCCCTGGGGGGGGGTAATAGGGGGCATTTCCCCTCTTAAAACCACGAATGCAGCAATGGATCCTGTAGTGCCTCCAAAGCAGGAATTTGGGTGGATGTTTTTAAAACAACATGTTTACAAGATTTTCTGTACATTCGACCGTGCTTTGTATTCTATATTTAGTAAATAAAAAGTAATTTATTCATTGAAGTTGGGCTAAAAGGGAGAAAGTATGTGTCAGTTTCCTGATACCGTTTATTCTTTTTTATGGCACAACGTAAACAGTAATATATTTTCTATTGTTTTAAGTCCCTTTCATGTATCAGACGCTCAGATTGTCCTATTGATAGATGTACCGATGATTGCTGTACGACTCGTCAGTATCAGAACAATTCACATACACTTTGTAGTTCCAGGTATAATAGTTATATACACTCGATATATAACTATCGAGTGTGTACGTTGATTTAGTTATTTAATTGACCTAATAAAGAATGATACATTCCATTAAAAAAGGACGTAAACTTATAGCTCTAAAAATCCTACGTGCATGTTATGTATTCGTACGCAAAGGTGTGCTAGTTCGACGAGAGAATTTCACGATGAATATACAGAGTGTCACAAAGTCAACGACCAAACTTCACAGGCTTGTTATATAGACCATTTCCAACAACAAATGTCATATAAATTTTTATCATATTCTTCATAATTTACTAACTATTGATATTTTAATATTTTTTTAAATCCGTAAATTGCAATCTTATAAATTATTTGTAGGCATGAAATATAAACGTAGGGCAATACCACTTTTATATTGCATAAAACTGAACAGTATTTATAAAAAGTGCAGCTTTTAGGTGTGTAATAAAATACAAAAAAAAAACACAAATTAAAGCAATTTAAATTTTACATTTCAAACAATTTTTTTTTTTTAAACGGTGTTGCCGTTTACAGTTTCTGCCTTAGAGAATGATACTATACCTTAAAAGCTTTGCCATGTATTGCAGATAATAATATTATCAAGATATTAAAATATTTACTTCCCTAATTTCAGTAATGGCATATTTTTTTAATTAATACATTTTTCCTGAAATAAGCCTTTAATTTCAAGTAAAATAATACGAATAAAGATAAAAATTGCCTTAATTTGTTTTTAGTGGTACTAAACTCATAAAAGCTGCATTTATTTATAATTACTGTTTATTTTTATATGCTGTAAACATATTATGGTCCTCCTTGCATATTTTATTGTCTAAAAATTATTTATGAGATTGCAATACGTAAATAAAAAAAAAATTAAAAACGTCGATAGCTCGTAAACTTTGAAGAATATAATAAAAAATTATATGAAATTTGTTGTTGGAAATAGTCTATTTAACAAGCCTGTGGAGTTTGGGCGTCGACTTTTCAGACACCCTGTCTAGACTCTATAAATATTTGCAAATTGCTTTTAGGAAATATATTTGTGAGTTAATGTCCGAAAATATATATACAGGGTGAGTTTTAAATGACTCCCACCCCTTAATTTTTCTTACATTTCTTAAGATATCGACTCCGGTCATTGTTGATCAACTTATATAAAAAAACCTCATTTTGGCTGGGAACTCGATTGCCTTTGTGCTGTCATCGTGAATTTATATGGATATGAATTTTAAGTTTTTAACTATTACTTACTTATGGATGAAGCTGTTCACAATGATAAATTAGTCGTTGGCCTGTTTTGCTTATTGCCCAACATCAGGCGATTTAAAACCGTAAGTACGCTGAATGTGGAACACTAACTGTGAACCTAACCAAACAAAATGTCTGACTAATGGGCTGAATATTCCGTGTTATGTTCCTGATTTCTGCACGAGCAGAGACGTCGTTCCTGTGTTACCAGTCCACCTGGCTCAAAGCTGAATGTACCTGCTGCCGTTGTCGGCGCCGGCGCGGCGGCCTGTATTTTGCGCCTGCATAACGACTACACATTTAAGCCTTGCACGCTGTCTTGTACAATCTGCAGGCGCTAATCGTTGCTTCGTTGATTCGCTGCCGTGTCAGTCCTACTTAGCAATAATTGTTAGACAACCCCTGCACTTTTAAGAACACAACAATGCAAAAATGCTTTGAATAAGAATCGCCTGACTTGGGATTCATGGACATGGCTTTAATTTTTTAGGATTTATTGGACATTGCACATTAATGAGTTTCTCCCAAATTGTGAGTTTTTATTTCAGTTTTATTGAATTTTTCGCAAATATTTGTAAATAATGACTAATTTAAGTGCCTGTACTGATGATGATGTTTTTTAAACATCAGATGCTGAGGAATGTGTTCAAAGTATCATCTTCCAATTGACTAGTGACATGAATAAATTGTCTACTTTTTACCCCGATATTAGCTTTGACTGTTTATCCAGCAATATTGCGAGACTCTTGGTTGAGTTTGAGTCACTTAAATATAACTATGAAACACAATCCGGGGTTCTGGATTCATCTAAGCATGAACTTGATTCTGTTTCTTTTAAATTAGATTTGGAAAAAACAGACGTAAAGAGAGAGAAAAATCGCTCATACACAGGATATAGTTGATAGTGAAAATAGTTCAGTTGTATCTAAGGTAGGAACTTTACACTTGGCTCTAAAGGAACGAGATGCACAGATCAGTTCAATCATGGCTGAACAAAATAATTTGCTAAAAAGATTGCAGAGATCGAATCTAGTAATAAAACTTTGTTAAATAAGATAACTGACTTTAATTCTAACTTTTTAAGAACGAATATTTTATCCTTAGTACCAAGAGTTGTGACATGCAGAAATGGATTGATGGCAATCTAATAAAAACTTATTTTGAGGAAATGTTTAAAAGTATTGATAAGGGGAAATGTGTATTTTATGGACCGTTATGGACTCATTATCTAAAACTATAGTCAGTGATGTTTTAACTTCATCGTCTTTATCTGTACAGTAATGATGTTGGTTCCCCTGTTTGTATATCCTAGATTGTTTAACCTTTTTGGCTACGAATCAGCAAATGTACCATTACAGAAACTCTACACAGTACAGTCTTCGAGAAAAGTCTTTGCTCTCCATTCCATTTCATAGAACCTCAACTTATGAAAAGCAAACATATGTTTCTTCAATAAAATTATTTAACTCCCTTCCGATTTACCTTAGACAAGAATCAAACGGTGGCAAGTCTAGATCGAGGTTGAAAGTGCTCCTCCTGGAAAAGGAATACTAAAGTGTACAAGACTTTATTAATGACAAGTTATGTTAGAAGTATATTTTTATTTTACTGGGCAGATTATGTGAACTGTTTTATTTAATATACTATTATGTTGTTAGTGTACTTATGAGATTTATGACCTGACCTATTGTCAATGCTATACATAGTCTGATGACAATAAATGATTTGAATTGATTTAACGGCATTTCTGGTACTCATTGGTCCCTGGTATTTTTTGACTCAAACGAGAAGAAAGCATTTCATTTTGATTCCTTGTCGGGCAGCAACAAAAGATCTGCTCTTAAGCTGGTCGAGAACCTAGACATAGATTGTATAGATTGTACTGAGTTAGACTGTCTACAGCAAAAAATGGCTTTGAATGTGGTTTTAACGTTGTTGTGAACGCCATGTTTATATTGAAACATTGTTGTATACAAAATATTGTACTACCTTTTGAAGAATGGTATAACGGTCGTTTAACTACTTGTGAATCTTATAGTTTTATGCCAGTGAACACTGTAAATACAAAATCTAAAAGTGACCTTGTACTTGGAATTAGTGTTTCTCAATTAAGTAGTGACTCTCAGGCAGTAACTTTGGTTTCAAGTGATGAAGTGGAAGACCCCACTACCACTAAATTTATGACTGTATCCCCTCTTAATATTAAGAAAGTCAACAATCGAGCTTGGAAAGTAGTTAAAAGGAGTAAAGGTTCTCATGATAATACTCCCCAAGTCCTGGAACATCAAACTTTTCTCCTTTAAAATGCTCTGTGTTGTTGAGCAACAGGATGATGACATTGATTTACCTGCAACTGTGAATACCTGACCTAGCATAAGTAGCCAAAGTAGGTGCAGTGTTAAAATAAATCAGCCCACTAGTAAAACATTAGGCAATTCCAGTAGTAATATTAGCTGCAGTGAATCCTCCTGTATTCCGTCTCTTAACAATGTCCCTCCTGATTCAAACGCTAACCCAAGCTATGATCATATTAGTGCTGAATCCAGCGTTTGTAATGCTGCTGTTTCTAGTAAGATTAACGTCTAACGAAAACGTATAAAGGAGTTTCTTACTGATAAGACATATTACAGTATATAATTTCCTTAACCAGTAAGATACGTTTTGTTTTATTTGTACTATGTCTTGTTATAAGGATATTGCATTTTTAACTGTAGTAATTGTTTGTAACACTGACTCATACCAATACTGTTTACACTGTTTGATGGCAATAAAGACAATTTGATTTGATTTGATTTTGGCTTAGTTACTATTTTTGACCGCCCTCTTGGATCCGCCATTTCGGATTCATCTTTTTATTTTTAAATATAAAGGTGGAATTGTTACCGATCAAACAGAAGCAATTTTTAGGGTGAACGCAATGCCGCAATCCGTTTTTGAAAATAATTATTCGTTCTCAAGATATTGATGATTTAATAAAAATAATTTTGGAGAGAATTTGAAATGTGCCAACCCTAAAACTACCCATATTCTCTTCATTACATTAAATAATGACCATGAACTACTACCATCATTGTTGAGTGGCATTTACTTCATTTTGACGGAATTAAAATGTCTGGCCGCCATCTTGAATCCGAAATTTTGGAATAAGGTATTTTTTCAAATGTAAAGGTAGGTTTGTGACCCGTCATTTCCAATTGTTTTTTTCCCACTGACACCAATGCTGCAATATGTTTTTCAATATCACTTTTTGTTCTCATGATATTGACCCTTTTTGAAAATTCAAAAGAAAATCTGTCAACGTCATGAGAACGAAATGTGATATTTAAAATCGGATTTCGGAATCGGTTTCAACGTAGAAAAACAATTGGAAATTATATGTCACAACCCCACCTTTACGTTTCAAACAAACATTTCTCACTCCAAAATGGCGGATCCAAGATGGCGGCCGATATTTGAATTTTGTCAAAATGAAGCAAATGCCACTCAACAATAATTGGTAGTAGTTCATGGCATGGTAATTATTTAATGTAATGATGAGGATAAGGTTTTAAGGTTGGCACATTTAAAATTTTCTCCAAAATTATTTATGTTAAATCATCAATATCTTGAGAACGAATAATGATTTTCAAAAACGAAATGCGTCATTGTGCTCACCGTACAAATGCACTTCTGTATGATGGGTCACAACCCCACCTTTAAATTTAAAAACAAATAGTTGAATCCAATATGGCGGATCCAAGATGGCGGCCAAAAATAGTAACCAAGGCCAAAATAAAGTATAAGTTGATCAAAAGTGATCGGTGGTGACCCGGAGTCGATCTATTAAGAAATGTAGAATAAAGTAAGGGGGGGCTCATTTAAAACTCACCCTGTATATACTATATATACATGGTTTTGTTAGTTTGTTAGCCCATATATTTAAAAGATAGGCGGCTAAACTTATAGATATATAATCACCCTTAGTAAGCAATAATCTAAAACAATCGAACCCTACATAAATTTTCCTATAATTTGCTTAAATTTCTCGCGAGTGTTTCGGAATTTTTAAAAACCATTTAGACCACTGTCCGTTCAGCCCTTAGCTACAATACCAACCACTTAACCGAATGAAATTGCCCATGAGAGGATGAGGAATCTGCTTTACTCTTTCCTTTCTCAGGAATTTACTCCTGTGGATCCTTCGTCATTTCGAGTAGCACAAGAGTATTGTAGATTACAATTCTAAACAGAGCAAGACAAATTACTGAAGAAAACACTCTTTGTAAATAAATATGAATGAGAAATGTGGATTTACTTTGTATGCAGAGGTTTGTGCATGAGTAAAGGCGAAAAATGTATTAGGGCTATGGAATTAATCAAATGGTTTTAGAGAGATAATTTTTCTCCGTTCATTGCGTTGTTAGTTTCACACAGCTTTAAAGTATCCGCGATTGACGTGTGATCGTGATCGTATGACACGTGTGGCCAAAACAGTTGACTTGCGGGTAATGACCTTTAAAGATCATCATTTGTCATCATTATAAAAATGAGGATTTAAAGAAAACGTACGTAAAAAAATAAAATTGACTAAAATATATAGGCGCAGTATCCAGATATCTGACATTTTGTCTTATTTAAACCCCTCCTCTGTCCATAAATCAATGTCTTCAGGCCTCTTAGATGTGTAAAGATTTATTTCGATTCCTTGATTCATTAGTATTCAATCGGTTTTATTTAACTGATAGGCCTATCTGATAATTCTTCTTCGACTTACACATTTTCCTATTTTGTAAACATTTTACTTCCAAAATATTATTTGCAGTAATGATAAAATATACATTTACTTGCCACTGCTGCTAACCCTATTTGTACAAAATAGATTCGTGTAGAACGTTTTTAACCAGTCAAACTTTAAGACGGACGATCATTGAAAGAAACAAGGAGCACAAGGAGCTAATTGCATATGTATATTTTTGTCTCATAAACTCAAATATTTATACTTTAGCATATTAACCCTAATAGTTTACTTAATTTATATTTTAACGTGTGCTTATTAATGTAAAATTGTGTTATTTTAATTTTAAGGTTATGCTTTTTATACCCTTGGAAAATGGCATAACAGTCAAAAATGGGTACTTTGTAAGTATGTTGTTAATCTAATAACATTAAAGTAGCTCTTTTTATGAAAATAATTCAAATATATAGTTATATTTATATTGTAACTGGTTGTAAACCCGATTCAACACATGGTTCAGAAGAATAAAAAAGGACATAATATTCAAGATAAACGTAAACGAATTCTGGAAATATAAATATTTACAAGATAAAAGAAAGTACTAAACGACTGAACATGCAAGTGAGTAGAAGAATTAAATGAGTGGCAAATGAACATTAACAAGCGCATAACACTAACAGAGACTAACAACGTGGAACCTTTTGTGGGGAAAGGGTTGGTTGGATTCTTTCATCTGCGGGGAACATAACATGGTGGGTTTCCGTTACGTTGACTCTTAAAGAAAATGAACATGTTGGAAATTTCCTGCTGAATGGCCTCATTCAAGAGGTTTGTATTGCAGTATTCCATCTGTAGAGCTAACGTTAAAACAATTAACGCAATGTGTGTGCTTGGAAGAGAAATGTTCAGTTAATGTTCTACTTATTACTTCTATTAACAAGTTGATTCCAACTCCTGGAACACCGAACGAACAAGTTTTAAAATATTTAATTTAAATTAACTGTTTTGGCCTCTCCCGGGGCTGATAGAGGTTTTATAAACAATTTGGTGGTTGGATGAGATTAGGGTCTATAGGGTATTGAGGTTTGAAACTATTCAGTCAGTCAAACCAAACAGGGTCCAAACAATGTTGTATTCACAGTTCGATGGTTGTACAACGTCCCTTCTGTGAATCTCAGTATACTAGACTAGTCCTACTTTGACTAATGACATTACTGATTCTCATTAAATGACTCCTATCTGCAAAGGTGCCCATGCACTGAAACTTGCCTGGAAATATTCCAAACTAAATAATATATGGTAATATTAACCATCAATTTATTTTAGGAGCACTACACCATATTTTAAATTTTGGACTGCTATATTTCACCATGCCTAACTTAGGCTTCCTTTTGGTTGTTATTTGCAAAATACACACAACGGTAATCGGTAAATCACCAACATTCTTCATTTAAGTTGGGGACATTATTTAATTAATAATAAAAATAAAATCTTCTCATAGGTAGAAATTATTTAGCTTGTAATAATTTTAACTTTTACATATATAGTTAAAGATGTTAATATCTCAGTAAACTAGACTATTCTTACTTTGACTAATGACTTGTGTCATTACTGATTCCCATAAAATTACTCCTATCTGTAAAAGTGCCCATGCACTGCAACTCGTCTGGAAATATTCCAAACTAAATAGTATATGGTAATATTAATCATTTGTTTGGTATTCTATTACAGAAACGTTATTTTACAATCAGAATCTTCACTTATCAAAATCTTTGCAAACATGTGCTTTTTGTGCAGAATTGTAAATGAAAAGTGACATTGCTTTACACATTTACATAGTTGTTAACTTGAAATCAGCAAAATGAATTATACAAAGCAATACAAATATATCTAGCAATCGAATTATTAGCATATATACATGTATGAATTCATCTTAAATATGATTAAATAGAACACTTACTTTATCAACGAGTATGTTTCCAGTTTGGGAATCATTATTTGGGAAGCTAATTACAACCGAATATTTGGTGACAGCTGATTCTGCAGTTCTGTCAACCAGGAAAAATAAAATTCTTATACTTAATTAACAGAACTCAAATTTTTCAAATAATTTTACTATATACATGATGATTTTTACTGTCCCTATTTATTGGTGTTTATTTTCAAATAATGAAATTTAGTTATTTAAAAACAGTACATGGTATATTCCTGAACGCCTCAAAATGCTATTATTTACTTATTTGTTTAGGGCCTAAACACGCTTTAATTTACACTTGCAGTTATTAGATTTTTAGTATCCTCGTATTAAGTACGTTGTTAGTATCCCCTGGCAGGTAAACAAAATCCCTCACCTCAAGAACATTAAATAATACAGTCTCTGAAATATTGTTGTTTTCAATAATTGTTTATTGACAGCGAGGGAAAAATCTAACCTTCATTTACACATAGACCATGCAAAATATCTGTGGCTTGACGAACATTCTTATCCTACCGCTACTATTATTTATATCAACTTATTTTAGGTATGTTTTGCAGTATTAAAACTCACCAACTGATAAGACACCCAGCAAAGGTCTACTAAACGCTGAAACAGGAATAACAACAAGTGGACAGGTAGTCTCCGCCTTTGAGTGTTGTCATCGCTTACCTACCACCTAGAGAGATAACCTGTCTTTATCTTTGCACACTTCTACTCCAGTTGCAAAAACCAGATAATGACATAGGTGAAAGAAAGTGTAGTGGAATATAGAGTTAAAAGAGAGGCTAAGAAGATAGAACAACAAGTTTTATAGAAATGTTTGGTTTGTGAAAAATTAGTTTATCATAAGTGTGACTTAGTCAAATGCAAATGTAAAATAATTAGTCAAAACTGATATTTATCATCCAGGACCCTTTAATTGTACATGAGTTTGACACACCCGTCACCCGTTATATTCTTTAAGTTGGTAAATTACCAAACTTGTTCAACTAACTAGTAAAAGCAGTGTAATAAAAAAAAAACTCGGAATAAACAATATTACTAATATTTAAGTTGTTAATGTTTTTCTCGGTTTGCAGAAAATAAAAATATTACACCAGTGGAATTTGCATCGCTCCATATTATGAGCTTGTTATGATCAATAGCATTAATGATGTAACATTTATAATTATGAAACAGGAAGGGGATTGTTGATAAAAGAATAAACTAAACTACATGAGTGATACCCAAAGCTGGAGTCATTTAGTTAATTACAAAACGTAATTATTTGCTCTTGACGTTTCTAATTATGACGCAATGGCTTTGTGCTGGTTCCTGATCAACTCTGATGGTCTAGTTATTTAATTCATGTCATTACTAAAAAGGATTAACCATCATTATAATAATGTAATAAATCATGATGCAATACAAAGTTACAGTTTACTCGAATCAACCACCACAGATAAACCAATTATAAAACAGTTTGATATAGACGTTATTAAATGACAAATATCTTCATATATAATTTTGTGAGCGAAATTTTTAAGTCAAAATTGTATGAGTTTGGCAAATCCCAGGATGATGGCAGACGGCTCAAAGTAAAGGTCTTGATCCCAGGGACTCGGGAAAACTAACGGTATTCCTCAAACATTACCAGAGAACAAACCATAACCTAAAACATCCCCCATAAGAAAAGCATGGGGATTTCCATGTTTACATTAAAACATTTGACTATGTATATACTTTGTTTACGAACTGGCATGTGTTCCTCTTTAGCATTCAATGAGTAAAATTAATCAGATGAGGCAGACTATTGGAGCAAGGTTATCATAGGGGCTATGGCCCCTTCAAGCCACTAGTTAGTTGTTCACTATTTCTTTAGTTCAGGTAAAAATATCATTTTCAATACCAAAAGTCAACACAATGGTGAAGGTATTGAGTTTACTGGGTAATGGATTCAAATTATCTGATTAGAAAAAAAATATAACAAAGCGAATTTCTCTGTAAAATGCTAAAAGAAGCCTGCAAATTTAAGTATTATTTATTTGTCAACAGATTTTCAGAAGACGGCAATGGTTTGGAAGTAACTAAATAAACCCAAACTTTCAATACAAAATCTACCAACGTAATTCTATTATAGACAAAGCACCAGTAAGTTGAGTTGAGAGTATAATAGCATCAGACATGTTAATGGTTGTGGGGAGCCTCGGTCGCCGCTAACCTGACTCCATCATCCGGGGATAATCTGTTTATGTTGCACTCAAACCTCATCAATATCACCCAAGATTTTTCAGTCTCCTAACCGAGCAGAGCACTCGCCTATGCAGGGGAAATGTGAGTGAAAAAATAACTTAAAAAAATGTATTTCTAGTTGAATTCAAGTTTGATTTAAAATTAATTTGTGATTAGGGGTTTAAACTTTGTGATAAAATCTGCGATATGTAAATTAAGGAATACTTTAAATATACTACTTTTAGTAATTATTTTTCGTGTTCTTATTGAGTGATCTATGAAGATTAGTTATTTTCACTGGAACCTTTTAGTTACAGTCCACATAAACATGAGTAGCAAATATTGTATTACAAAGCTTTCCGACAATTATATAAAAGGACATTTAACATATTATGTGATTATAATTAGGTTGTCATTTAAAAATAGCACAAACAAACTTTGGAATTAAAGTAATTAGTATTTACTGAGAGGACACATCGTATTACCTGTATGTGGAGTATGAAACAATTACGTAATGTGATTGCTACGTTATTTGTTTTGAGATTTCAGATATTGTTAATAAAATAAAATAGTAATGAGAACTGTATTAATGGATTTAAGGCTCATTTCGATGCAATATTTAAGGCTGTTTCAACGAAAAAATGGTAAGATATTTTTACATACAGTTTCCAAAAATATACACGAAATTCGGAAAGTTTTTCAAGCGTTGTGAACAAAAATAAAAGTAATTTGCGTGTAATGATTTTGTTAAAGTTTTTAAGTAGTATAATTGTAGGGGCTAATAAGTACATCGAATCGTAGCTTAAACATACATAACTAATGTAAAGTCTTACTTTGGGGATCATCGTAGTATTTAAAGCAACATATAAGAATACCTATAAACGATGAATACGTTTTCTATGATCAAGATTTCTTTGTTATCACTCTTGCTTAAGGCGGTCCCACACTTCTCGTGAACACGCCCGAACATTCGGCCGAACTCCGAATGTTCAGAGTATTCGCGAGAAGTGTGGGAGCTGCACGAACTTTTGAATACATGCAGGAACATACGGGACCGAATTTTCTGTGAACATTCAGGAGAATGTTCAGCCGAATGTTCAGGCGTGTTCGCGAGAAGTCTGGGACCGCCTTTAGAATGTCATAAATTTTTAGAGAACAATTTAACTTTCACCATCGGAAAAAAGCTATAACATTGTTACTTTTAAAATACGAATATGACAGGTAAAAAACCGATTCGGTCCTGCCAGAACAATACAAGATGTTAAGAAGTAAGCTATTATAAAATACAATTTATTGTCAACAAAAATTAAAATTGATATTGTTAATGATAGTGGGGTGAAGAAAAATGGTGTTCAATTAATTAATTCTACATTAATTATGATATTCAAAGCTATGATACTGTATAACCAAATTTTAATATTTGCATCCTTCTCGAATACGGCGGAGAAAAGAAAAAGTTGCTAGAAATTAACCATCGTATGTTACGTAATTTTTGAGCAAACCACGACGCCATCGAGAGAATGGTATTCTTGGACGGTAATCCATTTTGAACTGAACGTTTATAACATTTAGTTCACAACATTTCAATAAGAGGCAAAATCATGAGTTGCTCAGAAGCGCAGGATGTATTTGAATATATTTTCACAAAAAAACCTCAGATTTTAGTTCTATTTTATCAACATTTTGCATTGTATCAAGAATTGATCATATACGTTAAAGAATAATAGCACATTGTAGTTCAGTGGTTTTGCATACTGAACCAATCGCACAGCCATCACGGCCCGTCTGTTTTTCATTCCACAGTAATCTACCTGTCATTCACATTGGAAATATAACTGCTGCTGCACATTTTTACCATATTATTATTTTGTTGCAATCAAGCGGAGATTTAAAAATTTTAATATATTAATTAAATTTCGATGGTTACCACAATTAAAATCTGTTGCTTGATTAATAAATGCTTTGTTAGTACAATGACACCGAAATCGTGCTTTAAATTGAAAAATAATGTTGAGTTTTATAAACTATAGATTTTGTTACGTTCTAGTTTGTAAACAGTAATGCTACATTAGAAATAATACGTTGTCCAATGTTGTTCTTTAGTGGAATAGCAATGCCAATTTCAATAAAACTTGGTATGTTGGTCAAATTATCGTTGGCCAATAGAGGACATTCGAATTATTTCGCCACCTAACATTGAGGAAAAACCTACTGTGTGCATCAAATGATTATGTAGTGTCCAACAAATGTATTTGGATGGATATTTCTGAAGAAAAGGTCATTAGAAGATTTTATATGCATGATACATTACTTAGTATTCTGTTTTTAGTAATTTTTTGTCAGCGGGAAGCGAGGAAAACTGTAAACTGTACAACTCACTGGCGAATATAAAAAATAGTTTTGGAGGAAGGGCCAAGACCATAATAAATAATTAGTAAAGTAGTGACAGTAAATTTGTTGAATTATTTTTGGTGGCCAAATTCAGAGGGTAAATTAGCGTTAGATTCTTTAAATATTATTGCTTTAAAAGAGTTTAAGCAAAGTGAAAGATTGACAACGCACAACACTGGTTTATTTGTAGATTATAAAATTAACAAATTAAGTAAATATGAACACCAAACGCAAATACAATACAGTACTTTGGTACATCGAAGATAATCTTAACTATAAATTACTCAATGTTGTTCGACTACTATTTGAAAATTACCCTCGACCTGAGGCAAAATTACCCTTTTTTGCCGTAAATTACCTTTGACAGAATTGTGTCCGGTATACGCCACCGGTACATTACTTAAGGGATAACAGATTGAATGGTACACCCTATCACAGATTGAATGATCCACACGATGTTTACCGCCGCGCCGCCACCAAGCAGGGCCATGCATATTTACGCTTGAAAACCTTTTTGTTTTCTCAATCAACCTGTTATTTTAGAGATTTCAACCAAACTATTTGCAGTTTCACACTTTTCAGATTCCAATCTAGTTTTCTTAGAGTTACTTTTTTCCTTACGTTAGGATGCTTTAGAATAACGCTTAATTTTAAAACTTTACTAATGGCCTACCACGTAGTTTTAATTAAAATCACGATTTTTAAAATATCAGACTCACAGATGAAAATTTAGTGAACGAAATAACAACAAATTATTTTTAATTGGTTAACAATTGAGCCTACAATGTGGGAGATGCAAAACCCTTACTTTAGCGTGCGGAAGGCAGGTAGGGCGCACCCTTAAGTAAAAAACCCTTTCCCCCTCAAAAGCAAATTACCCTTGAAAATATCCTCGAAAAGGGTAACTATCCTCGAATTCCAAACGCTGACATTACTGCCGGTGGAGGTGAGCGCCTTTAGTGGCGACCACCTAAGATATCCGCGCTAGCGCAGATCGCCTCTAACTACAACCCCTTGCCGCAGCAGAGGCCCGAGACCACTGGTGAATTCGCAACAAATAAACTACCCCACGGAACATAAAATATAGATCTGTTCATAGGTTCCATATTGCTACCCACCCACTATTGACGTTGTATCGCTATTTCTCTCGTGCATAATGTTTATGATAATTCAGATTATCTAATTTTATAATTTAGGGGAGGCTGTCCCCCCTTATATACGCCCCTGGTATAACTACAAACGCAGTGAGGCTCAGCCCCGCTCCGCTCTCGACTCGCATGAAAGTGCGGTGGGCCTGACTCTCATTAAAGTACCAGTTCATAAATCTCTTGGTGATTACAATAGTGATTTAATTTGAAGAACTAAACTGAAATCGTAAAAAAAAATACATGAATTGAGTATGAATTTATTTTCGATATAAGTTTCATCAGTATACGTTGTCGGAAACTCTTAAGACGAAAAGCCACGAAATGATAATTAGTGGAATAATTATGGAGCAATTATAAATAAAATGATTCAATAACTATGATTATGAAATTTGAAAAGTGAAATGTTAATGATTACGTTGGTGTAAGTAATGTAATCCCTTGAGCCATGAACAAAACAATTAACCGCAACCAATTTTGATTGGTTGTTAATTAAGTTGTTAATTAATAAACTACCCAATTTTGGTAGATATTCTGATATTTCATATGGGCCAGTTAGCTCTAACCAATGTATGTGCACCTAAGCGGCAGTCAAGTCTGTGGTCGACTGGGCCGAACTTACTGGAACTTTCAACTTACCGCTTCATCCAACAACTTCGTCTAAGTGGTTTTTGATATCTTTCCGCTAATGGTGACTCTTTCTTCTAAAAGTTGAAATCTATCTCAATTAATTCTCTTGTGAGTTGACCGACATAGTTAAATTATTTAGATACGTTATTTAAAAAGCATACCACTCCAAATAAATAAATAAAACTGTGATTATAATTATGTTCGTAGACTATTAGTATACTATTAGTAACTTATTTACCATTTGATCAAGCTTATCAAGTGAATGTTTACCAAACAAAACCGGAAAACCCGAGCGGTGATTGCAGATGACTTGTCCATTATTCATTGCAGTTTGCCAATCATAGCGTTGCAAATTGCTGGATATTGCAAAGTATCGGGTGCCTCTGTGTTAAACAACAGGGAGGATTAGGCAAAAACTATTACAATTCACAAACAAGTATACTATTAAACATTAACCAAAACAATGTGTTGAACGACAAAATTAATTAACCGATATCATTATAAGTAAATAAGTTATCTAGAGGAAAATGTTTTTCATACATTATTTTACCCAACCAAAACGTTTTATGTTAGTGCATCCAAATAAAATGGTTCATAAAATATAGTCTATACTAATGGCAATTAACAAATATGGTTTAGGCCTTAAAAATGATGAAAAGATCAAAGATACATAAATATATTATAGCTTTAGTTTTAATACAAATTAAATACAGATGTAGTTCGATTCCCTAATATTACCTTCATCCCAAAATTAAATTTGGAAATTATTAAAGAACAACAGCAACATCAACAAAAACGCTCTTTTTTTAAAGCAATGTTAGGAATTTTAAGTCCTTTCTACCACTTTAACTACCTGTATTCAGTATATGAATACAACAATTTAGCTAAACTTATATAACATTTCTTTGAAATGCATATTATGCATGCGAATTGAAGGAAAATACACAGTGAATGTTGATCAAAATTAGTGTTTAAGATTTAATTTGTTATACAGTATAATTAACAACAAGAGAAATGCTTGGTTTTATTTCTTTCAAGGTAGCAGATAGCTAAATAATTATAATATCAAGGCGTTAAAAATAGTTTGTAGTTATCCCTAGATTTAGTTTTCCTAAGAATCAGATAGTTATGATGATTAGTATTTTTTGAATGAATATTTACATGAGACTCTATTTAGATTGTTTGCATAATTTTACCTCTGTATATATCTCTGTGTATATGTTTTTTTTATTCCCGTCATGCTTGGCGATTTTCGTACTGAACTCTTCGTTCTCATTTTAGAGTTAATTTTCTCCAATATTTTCCTTATCCTGATAAACTATCCAATTACTCAGGATAAACAGTCTAATGAGAATAAATAATGTTTTGAATTTAAATACCCATAGACCATCTTATCAAGTTACAAAACAGTATTGTAGATTTCTAAAGTTTAATCCAAGTTTACAAGGTTCACTGAAACTTAAATTGTGTCAAAATAGAACAACATATCTTTAAAATACAGTGGCGAAATAAATACCGGTAAAGGTTGTGTGATGTGTTGGGTCGGTTTATTGTTCCAACTGTCCCTGGAGAAATCAGGGGTGGAAACTTTCTTTAGCTGAGGGAGTTTTGGACCCTTCCAATGGAAATGAAACGTTTCATCACTGTATTGTTGGTACACGTTCTTTTATTCTCAAATATCTTTCTCGTATGCCAACCTAACTATGAGAAGATTAGGTGAAAATGTAGGTTAATGAGTAGGAGTTAGGAAATGTAGGAGTATAAGTCTTAATGATACCTAGAATAGAATAGAATAGAATAGAATAGAATATTTTTATTTTCTCATAATACATAACGAAAATACATAGTTGTAACTTTATTTTTAATTACGCAGCTTGTTTGTAATTTAAATAAATAATAACGTCCATTTTACTTGTCAGGCTGACATAAAAATAAAAATAAAATAATGAGAAAACAATAGGGCCTCTTAAGGCAATGCCTGTTTTGAGGTCCCATCACTTAAATTAAAATAACATAAAGTAAAGTAAGCGAACAGAAATGATCGAAATATAATAAACACAATTGTCTCAGACAACCTATGTGTATACAAAAAATAAAAAATAAATAAAAAATTAAATATTTTACGTGCCTTATTTTCTCACATAAACACTGAAATTAAGCATGGGCTCAATGCATAAAAACTAATTGAGAAAACCTAACTATCACTACCTGGACGAGTAGTGATCGTAGTGGATGAGGAGACGGACTTAGAAATCACGACAGCAGCTCTTGATGTGAGTGTTATCAGTATTGACAACATTATACTGTAGCGGCGCCCTCCTTGCATGACTTGTATGTACAGGGCTGGGTTTCAGGTAGACTGGCAAAGTACAGGGAATATAGCCTTAAACCTTTTAAACAAATACTTGGTTTTTTGTAGGTATATTTTTGTAATAATTATAGAATTTTATAACAAATAAAAAAAAACTTAGATTCAAAAAAGGCATAACGCGTATAAATCACTTACTAAATAAAACTCTAGTTTGTATGATGTAAAAAAATGAAATAAAAAGGAGTAGATATTTTTAAGATCTATTCTAATGTACAGTAGTTTTCGCTCTTAAATGCTACATTGATCATGATCATGGGTTGTTATCAATTAGACTATTAAACAAAATTAAAAAGTATATTAAAATGAACGAAATTAAATTTGTCTGTCATGATAAATATCTACGTTCAAATTAAAACCAAGTTAATAAACCGCAAACAGATGTACTTCTATCATCTTATAATTCTAACTTATACTTCATAACATCTCTTTGACAGTTTTAAATTGCGTTCCCTCCTTATGTTTATGGATGGTTTGATTAATTAATATTTATAAAATGATTCAGTAAAAAACCGTTATAAATCTAAAGACCAACTAGGGCTGACATTAAATAACACACTCGCGGTAAATTTTAAAACTGTATAATCAATAGTAAATTTTCTCTTTAACTCATTCCTTATTATCGAACAAAATGTTCCAAACTATTATAGAAAAACAGTTATTAAGTGTTTTGAAGTATAGCTAAGCTGTATCAAAAATTAATATAGTACCCTAAAAAAGCCATGTGCTGCAGGAAATTACTGAGGTAAGAGCTGCTACCGTGAAATTGTACTGCGGCACAAAACTTTATCAATATCCTCTTTCCCCAGGGCGTTTGTATTAGAGAACTGAAAGTTTGGAGCCCCCCTACTACATGTGATAAATTAATTATAGACCATGAACACTTTAAGACCATAAACACTGGTTTGGTTCAAACGTGTAAAAGGATATATTGTAAACAAATTAGTGTCTAAAAGTCTTTGGATTTACCGATGAATAAATTAAGTATGCTTATTTGTCCAATACAAAATGTTGTTGATCAGTTTTTTAGGCTGAGAAGCTATTACCATAGATGAACGAGAAACCATGCCTGTTTTGTCTGAATTTCACACGTGTATTCAAAACCTAACCCAAATTAGCCACTTCGTGGTCATCAGCGACTTAAGTTAATTCGTTAAAATAAGTGTTTGCGCTATAGTATTTACCATGAGTAGTAGTGTATGTAAAGTCATGATGTGGCCGAACATATGGTATGAGGAAGTTTCCAAAAAATTGCGCCAAGTGAATGGATTTTACTTCATACTAGTTGATACAATTTTGATCGCTATTAAATTGTGATTGCGGAGATATTTAAGTTAATCACATTATGTAAATAACAAGTCGGTTACGTAAAATAAAAAAATAAACTTCATGTTATTAGTATCATTAAACATTAACGAAGTAAATTAAAATTGTTTTTATATTAAAAACTCAATTTTTAAGCTAACACTGACAGTTTTACCAGTGTATATTCCAGAATTCAAAATTACTCACTTAAGCTTTTTCAGAAAAGGTATATCTGTTCTGATGTATTTGACATTACGAGGCTAGTCAATCTTCTCAATAGGGATTTATAATTTTTAATAATCAAGTTTGGTATGAGAACTGTACGCAAACATCAAATAACTAGTATGCCTTTTACAGTAATTCATTGACCATGATTGGCACAAGTCTCTACTACCACCACCGTAGTCTTTTGCTATTTTGTATATGATCTCAATTTAAAATATATTAATTACAGTTTTTTTATAGTTAAAATATACAATAGAATGTTTGAAAAACATTAAAATTTGTAATAATTACACATATTTCTATACTGTATATTTTTCAGATTTGTATCACAAGTTTATTAATATAACAAACTTATTTATTAGTGCAAAAGAGTGTAAATTTTATTTTAAAATCTATAGTAAAAGATCAAACACGTTATTCAAGTGCATGTATTTTCACATCTGACAGTAAGTGTTCACATCTGGAAGAATTCGAGTGTTAAATTGAACATTATAAGAAATAACAGCAAACTCTTGTATAATTCACATTACTGGCAGTTATCCAGCGTGAAAAATGAGTTTTATCGGTTTATCTGTTACAATAATTGTGTCGTAAGGTTCAATAAACAATATTGTTGGGTTATCTACTCTCCTAACCTTATGGATCATGTTTATAATTAATCAACCAAACTTAATAATGTTATTTTAAGGATTGTGACCAACAGGCATAATTTCTTTATTTAATGAAGGCGGAGTGAAATATTTTACCCAGTGTTGAACACAAACATCCTCGCATGTTATTAGTGAATTTCCTATGGAAAAGTGAACTATTAGCATGACGGTGAAACGTAAGCCCGGGGCTACCATAGAAGTTCCTAACGTGAACCCCTCTACACGTGTTCGCACTCTAGCGGTCGAATTTTTTGTCTGATTTCCTTGAAATTTGGTGGAAACCTTCCCATCTGTAAACAGTTAGACAAGTTCGTTGGGCAAAACAATAGGATAACTCTAACCTCATTTTTTGGGGATTTTAATTTTTAAAATTTTCAGTTTTTGGGCCCAAAAAGGGTCAGAAAACCCCGAACGTAAAAGTAATGCAAATAAGAAGATGGATTAGTAAGGTGAAAGTGTTAAGCCCTCTCTCATCATTCTAGCACAAATATTTACCAAGTTATTAAATAAAATGTTAATTGTCTTAACTCAGTACGTTGTCTTAGAGGATTTTACACAAAATATTACATTTTTCAATTTTATAAAAAATGTTACTAGTGTTGTTTTAGACCCTTTATTGGATTTTTTAAATATGTTAATGCAGAAATTCGCTTCCCTCACATCAGCGTGCTGCGTGCGAGTTCGTTTTGTAATTGTTTGTTGATCTCTGACAAGTTTGTGAGTCAGGATAAAAATGCAGTACAACAAGTGTGGCACGAACACTGAACTATTAATCTGCAATAATTTTATGAACTAACCGCTGGAAATGAAGATTGTCAGTAGCGGAAAAATTTTAACGAATTTAAACGATAAGAAAGTCGTAGGTTGGGGACGGTTTGAGACACCGTCAAACAACATAGTGAACAGTACTCACAGCTGTTTTAGTGAGTTGTTGAAATGTATGATAACATAACATTCTAATTGTGTATTAGTCTTGAAGACCCCTTATAAATAGGTGCAATTGGTTGCTCATTGCGAGAATTATAAGGTCATAAATCAGGTGATAATGTAACAAGGAGCGATGGCAGTCATCGTTCTATTTTGAATAACTTTGATGGCGAGTGTATCGTTTGTTAACATGGTTCGTTTTAAGGTGAGTTACAATGATAACGAGTGTGACGTGAGTTCGTATCACTTATGTGACACCCATTAAAAAACTCTTTTATTTAATAACTGTTGGGTTTTTAATTATATGCATTTGATATAACTAACTGTATATAATTACAATAATAAATCCCGAAAAGTTGTATAACATCGTATCTATAAATCTAGCTGTAATTAAACAAATTAACACTAATATGAAACTGTGTTGTGGATAAAACGTCTGCTACAAAGTATTCACATTAGTCTTTGCAATTGGTTTTAACCGCACATTTAAATTAGTACAATTACAAATGTTACCTGTAGTAGACAGTTTTTGAAAGTGTACATTTACTGTTCCTCGCTCAAGTTACATAAAAAAAGTATATGTATCACAGAACAAACTGTGTGAAGATCTTAATAAATGCAATACTTATTTCCTAAGAAAGCATACAACTGCACCTGGTATTCGCATGCATTACTGCGATTAATTAAATCACTTTTAGGTGAATGAAAGTTAACATGTTTTAATATTAAGTATTTTCAAAGACACAAACGTATACAGGGTGTCCCAAAAGTAAGTGGCCAAATTGTAGGAAACGGTTTTATGAGTGAAAATAAAAATAAATAACTCCGTTACCTAAATATCCGCCACTTTGTATTGAAGCAATATATATATATATCCGAAACCACTTAAGTTTGATAATGAAGCTCAGTATGGTGTTTAAGGTAGTTAATAACTGAAGACGAAAAATAAATCATTAAACAAATATTCATTTAACAATGGTGGCCATTTAAATAACCATAATACAAATTTATACAAAATGGTAAATTATAAAAATGTCAATAGTTATTTTGTTAACTAATTTAAATTTGTTATCAAACAGCAATTCCTTAAAAAAGATCGAATAATAACAAGCTAATAAATCGCATTTATAAGGTGTACTCAGTCCTCTTACATCAGTTGCAGTCGGCTGGCCCCTAGAGGAAACCTCAAAAAACAATTCAGGCTTCCTGAGGTGCTTAGGCACCAATGAGACGCCATTACACAAAATCGAACAACAGTTTTCACAAATACCGGTAGGTAATAAAAACTTAACTACCTAAGGTGTCAGGAATGCAAAAAGGGCCACAACACTACGAGGTCCAAAGTTAACACCAAAACACTACCACAATGAGACTGATACAAAACATTTAAACTAACATCACATACATTATTCAAAACTCACATACACCATTTACACTGCCTGTGACATGCCTTACTAATCCTTTTTTTACCAGGCAACCGGGGCAGGCTTCTAGTGAAAAGAAAAAAAAAAACGTGAACTACCCCACACTTTGCCATTCAGTTCAACCTGAAGAACACCGAACATTTTTTATATTTTTTTGTTTATTTTTCTATTTAGTCCTAAGGCCTATTATTAACCAGCTGAGCCCCGGCCCCCGGCCCGCGCCCCCCCTTAGCCAAATCAACCTATGGAAGCGTGCCTCTATGTGCGCGGGACGGGGCTGGCTCACCAATAACAGAGTGAGGCTTAATAAACCAACATTTCTTGGATCGAAAAAGAACATTTTATCAAATACAAAAACCATGAAAAATAAGCCAGAGTGGCAGAACTGCACCGAATTTACTAAATTTACTAAAAAAATTTACTAAATTCTTACTTGCTACAGTAATTTTTCTTTTAATTTCTGGGCCAGAACAAAAGTCATTACGATCCCTTTATTTAGACAATGTGCTTCTTAATTTAAACTTATTTTTTTACCTTCTCATATTTTTATAAATTTAATAAAATATAAAATATTAACAAAATTAGGTTTAAGCGTAAAATCATTACGCTTATCTCTAAATTTATCTTTCTTGATATAGGCTAACCATTGCAGAATAAAAACAATAGCCAATTTTACATCTGAGAGTATCAAAAAAACTTTAAAATAAACTCTCTAAATGTAAAACTTAAACCTAAATAACAATACCAGAATAATTAAATAACACTACCTAACAATTAAGACACGATGACGAATAATTAACAAAACATTTAAACATTTATATCACAGTCCGCACATCACAGCCGTCAGTTCTCAAAACCCACCCAAGGCTACGCTCCCCCCCCCCCAAAGAGCGTTTCTTCACTATCACAATGTGCTTCATGTCTCCCACTTCCTTTTCTTCTTAAAAAAAACAAACAAAAAAACAGTGGATAGGTCTCACCCAGGCCGAAATTGAAGTTGCGCTGCGCACTGCGGCAGTTGCCGGACCACCAGGTTGAGAGAGGGGGGAGGGCGATCCGGAGCTCTGTACAACTTGTGTGATGGAGGGAGCATGCCCGAAGTTGCGGTGGACAGTGGCAGTGGTAGGCGGACACTTATACCCCGTAGCGGAGCTTCGCCACGTTTAGAAGTACATATTAGAAGTGGTCGGCCAGATTGCAATTAATTGAAAATTGAACATGAGTTCTAGGTTAGCCGACCACTTCAAAGACAGACAGCAGCTCCTATGAAAATCTGACATTTCCGGGCACAATAAAAGGGATCGCAGCACCTCCACAGAGGTAGGACATATAAAACAACAGGAAACACATATTACATATAACAAAACAAATGAGTGTGACGTGCTGGGGCATAGTCATGGCTCAACGGATCCGATTATAACAACTTCAAGAATGTTATTGTCTCAGTTTGTCGGACCAGTACAAATAATAAATACTATTTCTCAGTTATTTCTCATACGATCTTTTTAGAAATTATCATTGTTTTATAAAATATTAAATTTACTAAAATTATTTTTGACATTTCTTAAAAGAATCAGCCAATTTTCGTTTATTTTGATTACAATTATTTAAAATGGCCGCCATTTTTAAATGAAATTGTTTTGACAATATTTTTCTGTCGATATTTATTAACGCCAAACCGAGCTTCATAAAAATAAACCAGGTTTATTTCTGAGATACTGCATTACGTTTTTCATACGAATAAATATCCCCCGTCGCAGCAAACCTGCGTACTCAGCGAATTTCCAATGCATTGATATGTTTCTCACTAGTACATAAAGCCACTCACCAAGTTTGACAAAAATACATTCATAAAGAAGTGATTTATTACATTTTATTTATTCCCCATAAGAATAACATTAGGATTGAGTACGCAGGTTTGCTGCAACGAGGAAGATAAGAAATGAGTTTTTATGCAATTATCAATATAACTGAACCAGATGAAGCTACTTACCATGTTTTATTAATTTATGTTCATAATTAAGGGAGATATAAAACTTTACTTATTCTCCATAAGAATAACATTAGGGCTGAGTATGCAGGTTAGCTGCTACGGGGACAATCAACAAAACATTTATTTTTTGTGCAATTATCAAATACCAGTACAACATGAAGCCACATACCAAATTTCATCAATATACATTCATAAATAATCAAGATATCAAATTTTATTTATTCTCCATAAGGATAACATTGGACAACGTACTGTGTTTAGCACTTTGAATATCTCTGCAACGGTTTGACGTAGAATCACAATTTAAACACCAAAATGATTGTTTTGTGGAGCTGAAGTGATTGGTAAAAGAAAATGTGAAGTCTAAAGTAAAATTAACTGAGGAAAAGCCAAAAACCTTTTTCCCATAAGATTAACATGGGAGATTTTATGAGCATGTTTTTTGGATTTTTTTCCGCAACCACTTAACCTAGGTTAATAATTCAAAATACCATATTATTTGTTTTTTAAGCTCTATAACATGGTCTAAACCTAAATTAAGTGTTTTAAAAATTTTAGGGTAAAAAAAGCAAAAAACTGATTTTTGGAAAATTTAAAACCCCCATAAACCCCCCTTCCCATAGTCCGATTTTTCTGGATTTCGAACTTAGTCATAAATGTCAGTTTACACATTTGAGCCAAATTTCATCGAAATCGGACGTTTTTTACTCAAGTTATCGCATTCACGGACACATATATATATATATATATATATATATATATATATATATATATATATATACATATATATAAATTTGAACGAATAGTGTTTTGGACATCTGGGGACCTCAAAACAAAAAGTTATCATGGTCTCGGGCTTAAGTCTTACCATGAGACCTACGGTAATAGCTTCTTCCCTATAGGGGAAATTCGCTAAAAATGGCGGATATAAAGGTAACGAGACTTTTTGGCAAAACAACTTTATTCTTAATTTAATTTTTGTTTATTCATAAAATCGATTCTTAAACTTTTCTTACTTACTTACAGGATATCCTGTATAAGCGTAAATCTTTTTAATAATGCAAAACAATTGTATCTCTTTTGTAAATAAAAACAATCGTACTTTATTTGTTTGGATAAAAGTAGTAAATTGAGTGAAATAATCTATTATAGATTCTACGAAGAAATGAAAGAGTAATTTTAAAATAAATATAAATGTAACTTTGTTTGTTACATCAATGTCTCCTGAGATTTCTGGTAAATAAAACAGATACACCAACATATTTATTAGGCCTGTTTATCCTAAATCAAAATATTTCGTAATTTAAAAATACATAGTCGTTTTCAAGATTTAAAGATTGTATATAAGTAGGGAACATCAATTATGTACATACAAATAATAGTACATATATGAATACTACGTTATAAACCCGTGTCAACCAGACTTTGTCTTACAATAAATCAAATTTAGCAGAATTTTTAAAGTAAATTTAAACAATACGAAATAGAATCAAGAAAAATTGTAATAAGTTTAATACAGCTTTAACACTTTGAAAAATACCAACAATATATAAAAAAATTATGTAAGTAAAATTTTAGTTTAAAACACTTAAAATTTAAAATTTTGCCTTTGGAAAAAGTAAATTAGAAACATTTCTGATTCGATTTTGTATGATATTTATTTATGTAAAAAATATTAGTTTTTTTGAACCGTCATCGTCATAATGAAACTTTCAAAGAAACGAAATTTCGAATTAACGTCCTCTTCAATTGATTAGTTTATAAATAAGTTTCAAACTAAAACCGTTTTCACATGTAGTTAGTTTTTTAATACGTTCTGAACCTAAGCTTGTGAACGATATCTATTTGATTCATACAACTAATTTTAGATACATTTCCCCATAAAATACATATAAGTTTAGTATTAAGACAGTAAAACATTTTAAGTATTAAAATTTAATTTACAATAATTTCCTAAATATTAGACTATAAATAATATAACTATGGGTGATAACAGTCTTAGTTCAAAACTCGACATTTGATATAGAACCCAACCGTAAATGGAAGGTTTTGTTAAGTAAAAGTGATTCACTTTTTCAACCGCCCTCTGGAGAAATCAAAAGCGTAACGTCACAAGGCTGAAAGGCATTTTAAAAACATTTATTCTGAAAAATTGCTTTTAGTGTCCGGCAAAATTAGTTAAAATACAAATTAAGTAATAACGGTTTTATTTTTAAAATGTTCTAAATTATGATATAACTGAAATGCCTCGGATCCTATAGCTGGATCCCAATGTTATTACTCAAAACAGTAAAGGAAGAGAGTATATGTAAATAATTATTATCGTGTGAAAAAACCACCACATTTTCAGCATGGAGAGAAAGTACTTTTTAACCGCTCTACCTTTTAGCTTATAATACCTTCAAAGCTTTTAACTCTTGATTGCTTGAGTTTCAGTTTGAGCAATAAATTGTTATAAATATAGTATATATAAGTAAGTTTGTATACACGGCTTGTTGTAAGCACCCTAAGAACCATAAATCACTTAAGTTATATCATTGCCTTTAAAATATATAATTATCATTATCGAGTTGTTATTAAAATCCTAAAACTTGTTGTTGTTTCCATTCCAACGGAGATTAAAATACTTTAAAAACTATGAAATGAAATGAAATGAAAATATTCTTTATTCCCAAAATATACAATTTACAAACAATAACTAATGAAGTAAATAATACATAACAATACGCCATGAGGGTATAGAGATGTTTATGTCCTAAGTTTGTTCACACAGAAAATAAAATGTCGAACCTATAATTTACTAAGATTCAGCCACTCATATGTGTTTGCAATCTTAGCTACTGTAGTGGGATCACAAATTTGTCATATAAAGAAATACTGGATTAAAATTCCTAATGATGTCGTAAGAATAGTTGAAATAAATTCCTTTGTATGGTATTAAAACAAGTAACAAAGTGGAAAAAATTGCAGTCTCACATTACACGTGTACACTTCACAGCCTAATACAGTAAATATGATTTATACCATTTTGAATGAATGTAAAAAAACGTATGTGCATGTCAAAATAACGCTTGACTTCTAACACGTTGAATCATTAAAGCTTTCTACCTTTAGGTCTACCAATATAGCTTTTGCTCCCAAAACAGGCATATGCTTTGGAATAAGTTCTAAAATTACATAAAGCATGTAGTAAAATATTGATCTTACTAAAAGCAATTACAATAAAGGAACAAGTACGGCGAGACGTCGGCTTCCAAAAGATAACCTTCGTTCATCGAGCGGAAACCAATTCAATGAACTGCAAATGGGAAGACCGAACTCCTTTCGCCTTATCCTAGCTAATACTCCGCATACAAGTTTCGCTTTGTTCTAAAGTAAATTAGAGGGCTTTGTAAATTGTTGACCTAAGACTAATTGAACTTTTATTTTCAAGAGGATGAAATTACAAGTACACCTCCTAACTATAGTTAGTTAAAATCGTGTAACGCACTACAAAAGAAAATCAGGAAGGACACATGAAACAGGTCTTTCAAAATATTAGTAAATACAATTAAATTGATTTATCAATAACAACGAAATAAGACAAAAAGGTGATTAGGATTAAATGTGTAACTTCAGTAATAGCTCCACAATACAAAGGCATATGGTTTTGCTTGAGGAGGCGGATAGTGAAAAAGCAAACATTTTTCGGAAAAAAATATATTTATTTTTATTATATAGATTATTAGAAGTGTATAAAACAATAAAATAATCCTTTGAAACACTGTTAAGGTGTATTTAAACCACTATATTTCATACAATTCCACATCTTACGGTAAAATGGTACAAAGAACTAAATATAAAATACAACTCTTCACACGCGCTGAACGTCAAATAAGGGCATACAAATCATTAATTTGGTTTTAAGTAAAACACGGTTGGTAATTTTTACATAGGATCAGATGTATTAATTTGCAACATGCTAAAGTTTACAATAGAGTGATAATTTTCGTAAGCTGGTTTTTTAATTACATTTCTTAGTCAAATTAAATAAATTATAACACATTGTGTGCTAGAAACTAGAAAAGGATGTTTGCAAGCTGTCTTTCAATATACCATATTTTATTGCCGTTGTAAAGGAAATAGCTTACAATATAAACACTTTCTGTAAATGTAGGTATACGAAGTATTAGAGAGTGGAAATTTTACAGTGAGACAAAACTTTGCCAATATCCGGATCCCTTGCGCTTTCACATGAGTAAACTTTTGGCTTCACGTCTGCAGGGGAAACGTCAACGCTTTTAAAAGTGTCTCAAATTTAAATTAGAAATTTAGAACGGTTTGAATACATAAAAAGTGCGTTCCTACAAATTTATACATACTGTATAGATAACTGATGTCACGCCGAAGAATAACAAAATCCAATAAAAACCACATGTTTGTGGAAAATAAATCTAATAAAAAATCCTTTTTAATAATAGTTGTAATGGTTTTATTGGTCAAACATGTCCTTTACACAACCAAGTTCATTCCAAAACACCAACAAGCGCTGTCCGTTGGGCATCACAAAGACTATCGTTAAAGACAACAATTATTATTCAATAACAACTGAATTGTAGGTTTTCATGCACTTCTTATTTACTTGTTCTTTACCAGAATAAGTTTTGAAATATTTTAAAAATTTCTAAATAAAATTAAACAAACCAACCCCATTTTAATCTATTTAATAATAATAAAAAAACTAAAAATGTAAATACCGGTACCCCAATATTTGTATAACAAACCAAAAGTAGCTTCGTAAAATAATATTCTATATCCCCAGAGGCATCTACTACAGACTCATTAAAAATAATATTGTCTGAAAATGTTAACACAAATATATTATAAATTGGGTTTGTACATATTTATTTTTAGTCTATACCCCACCGGTTGAATTTTGTATCATGCGTTGTTAGAGGAACACGATCTGAACCTCTAAAAATCATGTGGATGTCCTGGGCATTGAACTCGTGATCTCTTGCACTTAGATCAAAGGCCTCAACCGTTATTCTGGTGAGACGCTCATACATAAATTTAACTACGTTTAATTAATTAATAATTATTATGAAATGAAATTTACCGTCGTTGTCAGTATCCTTTAAATATAAATAATACAATTTGTACGACTTTATAATATTGTTTATACTAATATCGGAACAATATATACACTAGTTGTGGCAGATTTGTGCTTGGGATTGCGTGACAGAGGATATGAGCGGATCTTGCCCTCATTCAGAAATTTTGTGGACGTCGTTTGCTTCCTGTGGTGTTAGGATGATTGCGATTAGTGACGATGTGGTGAATATGACAGAGGTAGTAAAACAGTCCAGTGTAGATAGTTTTCCATTAACCTAAATTAAAGTTATTATTATTTGAAATAGAAATCCGTAGTTAGTAATATTGTGTTTGATTGTGTGGTACTAGTCTCTGTAATTTATATACATTTTATTTTTTACGAACTAACAAATATTATATTAAACCAAGCTGAAAACTCTCCGTTACAGGCTATTGAGAGTTGACGCGGCTGATTTCTCGAGGGATTGTGGAAAAACCAGCCAATATATCAAACATGCCGCGTTCATTCAATATACTTGGTTTATTTTGTTGCCTCCGGGGTATTTAGTTATGTTTGCTTTTGGTTTGGTAGCGTTAAAAACATAGGAAATTAAATGCTGTAATGAAGAGTGGTCAGAGCAAATACACATTGAACATGTATATTCACATTCACATTAAAACTTGTGTCTTTGGAAAAAACAACATTTATTCTCATTGAACTGTGTTATCAAAATCTGTATGTAAAACTAAATCGCCTAGCTTTTTTTTAAAAAATATATGTATTTTAACTAAAAATAAATTCTTTTATTGGATATTTTTGATACCAAAGATCCTTTTTCAGTTTATTAGTCCCCAACGTAGATGTTCGTCAAATACTAATAAATTTAGCAAATAAAATATTAGACAGAGAAAAAAACACATTTTATTTGCGAACATTATTAGACTGTATAATACCGGTGTTCATATCCAAGCAGCAAATCATATTTGTATGTTTCTTATACATTATGTTGTATTTAAAATCCTAAATCCAAGTGTTATATAAAATAGTTCCGTAAACAGAATTAACAGTATAAGTCAAAATGATAAACCTAGAAATACTGCTGATTTTGTAGATAAAATCATAATGTAGTAATTAAGTGCAACTCACAAAAAATGCAGTTGGACGGTAAGACGATTATACATACTTGTCAATAAAATATGATTACACAGCTATTAAAAAAAACGATGTAAGCACTTTTATCAAATTTAATAATAAAAAAACAAATTTATAAGTGGAGGAAACAAGCGAGAGTGACGGTGAGTGGGGGACAAATGAGTTTCGGCCCGTGGAGAGTAATTTTGGCGATAATGGCCATTACCTCAGTTAAAACGTGATTGAGATACGTAGAAAAAAAACAAAAAAAAACATTAGGTTACGGAAGTAAGAGGCAGTTTTCCACAAAATATATGTACTACAGAAAACTATTTGCTATTTCAATAACGTAATATTATTTTAGTTAAAGAAATGCGATTATACTTCTCAGAAAAATCCACCTCCAAACTACCAGATGTCCCAAAAATATCTGAACAATAGTTTTGAAGTGTAAATACCTTATAAAAAATAAATAAAAAATGCAGGCAACATAAATAACACATAGAACATGTCTAAAGCTACACGTGTTCTTAGGGTTTATCCGTCCATACTTTTAAATAAGGAAGGTGTCTATCTGGCATGACGTATGTTCCATTTTAATGAAAAAAACTTCTGATACGATTGAAATAAAATTTTATATATGTAGTTAATATTTGGGCTGCGGAAAGGTCTATTTGCGTTTCAAAAGGGCCCACCCTATGGGTCTTTAACGTTCCAATGTTATTCTAATGATTATTGGTTTCCATGGTAGCAGTATGTCACATTCCAAAACGTTAGAGTTTATGTGGTTGCCAGATCCCGTGCGAGGAACAGGACACCAACTAGTATTAGGTACAATTTTCGCCGATGAACTTTAACGTGGTTACCGTAGTTAGTAAAAGTATAGGCTTAAAAGTATAGGTTATCAAGCTCTTATAAAAATGTATGGGTATTTCATCATTACTTTTACGAATTATATGTTATTAGTTAACTTTAGTTCTTAAAAATTGGGGACTAGTCTTCTAAACTTCAACATAAATTCATACGAAATCAAATGGTTTAGATACGGGGGCCAAGTTATATAGGGCCCGGAGCTGTGTGTTCGTTTATATTGTCTGCTTTACTATACAGTCAAGATACATTTTTCATTATTGTTAATATTCTGTTAGTGGCAAAAACGTGCCTTATTCTAATACTAGTTTTAATAAGTTTCGAAAAAGGTAGGCTGTCAATTTTTCTTAAAACCCTTTGACGTAAAAAAATTGTAAAAATATAAAAAAAGACTACAGGTCAAAGTCTGCATAAATTTAAAGGTCTTAACTGGAATACCACAAAGCCAAAAACCCGACCTCAAATAGACGACTGAGTCATAAATGATAGCCAGTCAAACATTTCTTTAAGCTCTATTCATTTTGAAATGCGATTATATCCGTTTCTACCGTCCTTTCAAAATTCGGGATTTGTCATAAGTAAGACCTTGCTAACCTTAAGACATACAATACTACTTTAATAGATGACCATTAATAGAGTCTTCAAGATTAAAGTTTATAGTCCATCATATCGATGATCATTTTCTTATACATTACCGAAGCTATAAATAATGCACAAATCCGTTTAAATTGCTAGAATAGTATATTTCGTCACTAGGATCAAAAGTGGATCTTTTTAATACGAGCTCCAGTTTAACAGCCGAGGCGAAGCCGAGGCTGGGAAATGAGCGAGTATTAAAGAGACACTTTTGATCCGAGTGACGAACTATATTTTTCGTCATACTGCCAAAAAACTTAAGGTTTAAATGAAAACAAAAGTAAAATTTACGTACTGTGTCTTCATAACCTCAAATGTTTCTTTCAGCTTGTCTCTTGAAACAATCAGCTGTTGCACATGCATAACTTTGGTTCATTCATATCTATCGGTTGCTGAGTCGATTACTTCAAACCAATCATTGTGGTTCGAATCAATCGGTTGTTATTCAAAACAAACATTCGATTTGGGCACGGTTGTCATGGAAATACAACAATGAATGTTTCGATAATAACAATGAATATTTCGATTATTTATAATCGAATGAATTTTAATCGATTTATGACGACCTCGAATCAAAAGTATCATCAACAATGATCTTTTTAGTACTAGTATGATAATGATCATCAAAACATATGTTATTATCCAAAGACTAAAAAGAAGAACTTTTGAATCTCAACGCATCTGTCAAAAACAGTTGTTTTTGAAGCAGTATGACGAAAAGTACTTTTCACGATACTATTGGAATATCAGCTGCTTTTCCATTGCATTTTTTGCCAGGTAAAGTTCGTCATATCCCTACTAGTGAAATTATATGTTCTTTTGTGGGGAAAAATCAGCTGATTATAAATCACCCTAACAATACAATATTGAAATAATGCCCATCTGTTAAAACATTGTGCTGGTTGTTGTGTTTACATTACTTCGTTTTCCAATAGTACCGTGAAAATGTAAGCATTACCAGAGGCTTTTAAGAAGAAAGTTAATGAAATACGCAATGGAAAAGCAGTTGATTTTTCTATAGTATCGTGAAAAATAGTGTTCAAAACTCGTGGGAAAATTATTTTTCCACTACTTGTGAAATATACTATTCTCATAGCGTATATTTTCAGATAGAATTGAACAATTAATTCTTTTTCATCCTACCACTACTTCATTTTTAGGTTTAAAGTAGTACGAATAGTGAACAATACCTTAACCAATACAATTGTTTGACAAAAGCATTATCAGTGACAATTACCAGCCGCTTTTACTCAGACCCTTACCTTCACTCATTCCCATTTATAACCTAGCTACCAATTTGCACCTAAGTTTTGGTTGGTTCCAAGATCAGTCTCCGTCAACTTCCGCACTATCAACAGGTCTTTACTAATCTGTTTAGAGACTTTGGACGTCTTCTGCCATTGAAGTTTCTTTTGTTTCTCCTTATTATGATTCTTTTTCTCCTTACCAAAAGACCAGGCTTTCTAAAATATGAGCTTTTTGTATATTTATTACTACCTGTTGCACTTTAATACTGATCACATTCAATTTTATTTTTTATTACCCACATTCCATAATCTATGGTGAATACAGATGATTTTTGTAGAGGTAGGTATACTAATTGTATATAAATAAACATGACAAAATTTTAAATTCTTATTAATTATGTTATATATTACGTAATTGATTGATAATCGTATTATCATTTTGTTACGAATAAAAACATTTCGTAAATTAATTTGAGTGAAACACTGGGTGCAATTTTCAGCATTTATTCGTTATAATATTTGATCTGACTTGGGTATTTTTATACTCCTTACCCTCCTATTTATTTTTATAAGTAATGAACTAGAAGAGTGAACCACCTCAACTCTATAATAATATTTTACAAAGTACTCATGATGCTCCAAGTTCAATGAGGAGCGGAGCACAATCATTTACAAGAAAATATTCAATTCAAGTATCATTTAAAATACTAAATGTGTTTATTACGAGAATTAATTAAATGCTGCAATCAGATTTAAAACTGACTACCAAATTGGAAATTGTAACCATAAATATTTTACCTACAAATGCTAATAGTAACCAAATGTTTTAAATGCTATGATAATTTTGAGGAATTCTAGTTCTATAAATAAATATTATACAAATTTGATCAAGTGTTATTGGAATAAAGATTTTTCAATAATAGTATAACAGCCTACTGGTGGATTAGTTGGAACGAATACCCATAAAACACTACTTATTCAGTATCAAGTGTCAATTATTTATTAGTGTATTACTTCTATAAATTATGTTCAATACTAATTTTGTTACCTTTGATATCAAGAAAGATTAGATATGCCGGGTTGAGGAACGGAACGCTGATGTGTTCGACAACATTTGTGAAGTTGGGAACGTTCAGAAACACATTACTGCTCAGACTAAGTTTGGATGGGTTATATTTCATCGCTCTAGCTTTGAAGTTCTGTTTGAAATATGCCTTCCGTTCTATAAAAGGGTGGCTTATAATTGTGTTTAAAAATTAACAGGTATGGTTACAAGTTATATTTATTTATAACACAAGTTTATAAAAATTATATAAAGTTTTATTTGTCAACTATAATTTTTGATTACAACTCTTTATTAAATCTTGACTTATACTATATTAAATTTCTGCAGTTTATAAGGGTTATACACACACACATATATCTATATATAATATATTAAGTTACTTTAAACCACGTCAACTGTCGTTAAACACTTACAAAATTGTTATGCTTAAAATAACGATTTTCGTCGTTTACTTGTCAGAAGTTAGTTTAAGAGAATTAATATAGGCCTAATTTCTGGCCCGAAACTGTCCAAGAAATGCAAGTGGTCATGTTGTTAAGGACATGAATCTGTATAAGCCACTAAAAGTTTATGAAACCCACCGACAACCATAATCACGAAAACCACTTGTTGAGTTAAAAACAAATATTTCCACCCATAACTCAAATTAGAAAGTTTTGTCCAAAGAAATACTACTATTTTGAGAAATAGGATATTGGTAAACTTCAGCCCAGACGTACAATTCCAGATAATGAGCCCTTATCACTTAGTGTGGCATTAACACCACTACAACTTTAGCTTTTTGTTTTAAATTAAAACTTAAAAGCTACACATTTATCGAGAACTAACCTGAGTAGGGATCTTTAGTCAACTAACCTGTGAGCAATGTTAAGAAGACATGAACTACAGATTTGTATAAGACATTGTAAGTACTAGAAACTTCAATAATGTGACAAAGAAATCAAATTAGTTTTGAAGAATACGTGAACTACAGATTTGTATAAGACATTGTAAGTACTAGAAACTTCAATAATGTGACAAAGAAATCAAATTAGTTTTGAAGAATACATGAACTACAGATTTGTATAAGACATTGTAAGTATTAGAAACTTCAATAATGTGACAAAGAAATCAAATTAGTTTTGAAGAATACATGAACTACAGATTTGTATAAGACATTGTAAGTACTAGAAACTTCAATCATGTGACAAAGAAATCAAATTTTTTTTAAATAATGATATATGAACATTTCAACGCTCGGTTTAATATTGAAAATTGACCATCTTTTCTGCGGTAATTGTTGTAATACTTAAACTAATAAAGAAACTATGAAGACAATAAATAAGTATGCAAGAAAAATAAAAATCTTGGTTTAATACTAAAGGCGTGTTAGTTCTTGCGGTAATCGTTGTAATATTTCAACTTACATGCAATTTGTAAATAAACCGATTCATGATATGAAGTAAAGTTTATTTTTATGT
Organism: Allygus modestus; assembly: GCA_963675035.1. Classification (NCBI taxonomy): domain Eukaryota; kingdom Metazoa; phylum Arthropoda; class Insecta; order Hemiptera; family Cicadellidae; genus Allygus; species Allygus modestus. The sequence goes on along the minus strand of OY776117.1, from coordinate 60,793,741 downwards.
CGTGTGATAGGGGTTATCAACGATTAGATGCAAAGTCTAGGTTAATTGGTATATAAGTCCTCGTTCATGAACTGACTGCAACTCAGACCTTTTTTTACAGGCTGATCTTTGAACAATTGTATTTGGTAGGTGATGGCATTGAATACAAACCCTAATAAGGTCTGTATTCATTGATGATGGTGTGGTGAGTATAGTCCGTACTGGAAGCGTAATTGAAAAGATATATATACTACATGTTATTGGTAGCTAAATATTGTATAACCTTGTGTAGCCTTATTAACTGGTAACGCAGTATATGTATGAATGTACCGCAACAAAATTAATAAATTGACAAGGCCTAAAGTCATCATTTAAAAAGTTATTTTTAACGTAAAAGAATACTGTTCATACCGTTCCTGACGCTTAATATATAAATGAGCTTTTCGATTTACAGTAAATTAATAGATGTCCACAGTGATGGTAAATATCCGATGTTTGCACTGGTCAAAGATCTAAACCCAACTGGTTTATTTACAGTTTTGTTTTGAGGATGCCCTGGACTAGCCGTGTAGCGTAGTCTCAGATGCTCACCTACACCATCTTTATACAAAACGAATCCACCGAATAACGTGGCCTCCAGGCAAGGCTATCTCTAACGTGTGAAGTGGACGAGAGTGTGTTCCTCGTCATCGGGAACGCCCGGAAAATAAATGCAGGTGAACCGTTCTTACCCACCGCGTACAAATAAACTTTACCTAAATAACAATTACTTGAGGTAGTAATTTACCTCACCGTACCGCCGTTCTAACCGTTGTTGGACATTTGTAATGGATCTGGCAGTCCAGCGTCCTCGGGCATGTTTTCCCAGCTCTCTCAATTGCCGATAGGCGCGGGAGTGCTCTCCTGCATCAGCCGATCTCGCATTGCCTCCGGTAGATCGTCCCCCTCTCTGCTGCCGAGAGCTTAGTAGGAATGGCGTTAGAAATCAGGACAGCCGGTTCGGACACCGATCGAAAGCTACTCGGTGAACTGCTTGACATTACCATAGAAAAATAAAGCAGGTATAGAAGTGTCACGTAATGCTAAAATATGCTAACACAAAATTGTTAATTCAACCGGCCAGATCATACGAGCAAAACCGGCCAAGCGACGTTGCCTGTCTGTGCACTCCAGCCGGCTGGCCGGCCGGCCCAGCCGGTAGGGAAAAATTCCCTCGCCCTGCTTGGCGCTTGTCGTATTGAGTGCAGTGTTTACGCGCTCTTCGCATTACCTACTTCTCTGGTTAGTTTTCTATTCAATGATGCTAAAGATTTTGCCTCAATGTTAATTTATCGATTTACCAACTTTAAAAATACATTTAAAATCTTCTGAGATACTGGTACGTTTAATGTTGACTGACGATTTCTTTAAACATTTTTTAGTTCGAGGATAGTTTTCGTGTATGGGTTCGCGTCAATAATAAGATTAAAAGCTTAAGCTCTCTCTGTATGTTTTATAAACATACCCTGATTTATAAATAAAGGGTTACAGAAAATAGGTAAAATCATAATTTTAAAAGTAAACTATGTTTCACGATTAAATTGTAATGCATTTTATTACTGAATTTAATATTTTACAGTAACTTGTTCGTACGTGAAGAGCTAATTTCTTCAGTGAATTTATAGTAAATTTGTATGGCATCGGCTGCTAACATTTCAACATGTTATATACACTCTGCATTTTATGTACAGTATTCTCCTAAAGAACAACATTAAAGGCTGAGTACGCAGATTTGCTGCATCAAGAAATATAAACAATATGTTTTTGTGCAATTATCAATATAACTTAACCAGGTGAAGCTACATACCAAGTTTTATTTTTTATTTATGTTCATAACTAAGGGAGAGATAAAACTTCATTTATCCTCCATAAGAATAATATTAGGGCTGAGTATGCAGGTTTGCTGCTACGGGGACAATAACAAAAATTGTTTATGCAAATATCAATATACCAGTACTAGGTGAAGCCACAGGCCAAGTTTCATCAATATACATTCATAAATAATCGAGATATTAATTTAGAATTATTCTTACGGTACACATTATTTAGATGAAAGATGCATATATTTTTAATAATTTTAATAGTTTTAGCGAATTTCCCCAATAGGGAAGAAGCTATTATCGTAAAATAAAATTTAATATTGCACTTATTTATGAATATGCTTTGATGAAAGTTGGTAAGTGGTTCATGACGTAGTGAAGTACCATTTGAAATTCTCTGAGTATGCAGGTTTGATGCAACGGGGGTATTTTATTGTTAATCATCATTGCAATTTATGGAATTTAAAAGGTTTAATTTGTCTAATGCAGTTCATGTTTTATCCTTCTGTAATAATAACATTCCAGAAATTTAATAAATACCAGATCAGTTCGAAACGAGATTTGTGCACATCCTCCATTTCCTGTGCATACAACGGGAGAGTGATCTCCACTGCCACACAGCCACACGTTTATCAGATCAGCCTTACCGCCTACCGATGCCGTGGCCGTGGCGGAAGCGACCGAGATTGCTCCCTGCGGGAATTTGGGAATCCCGCACTGCCCGACTTGGCAACAAGGCACCGCTAACTCAGACTTGAACGACGCGACAGCGCCTGCATTTCCATGATACCCGCGTACGCTTTTTCCCTACTTCGTGACACTTCTGTACCTGATTTATTTTTCTATGACGTTACACAGGACCGATCCGCAACCTTTCAAAAAGGAAAACCCGCAAATAAGCAATAACTATAGATATCCTCATTAAAGGATGTGTTATTTCTTTGTTTTTGTAGCTAAAAATTGTCTAACCTTTTAAGTAGCGTACATTACCTCTATCGTTTTAAAAGACTAATGTTTTAAACGATCCATTGAACATTTGTTATAGAATCGTATTTTAGTTTAGTACATTTAACGGATGCCAGGTTTTAAAGTTAACGGCCAAACTGCTTAAAAAAGCAATAGATGAAATTAGATTGTCATTAATAAAAGAGAGTATTCACCTTTTATCTCAGTCCATTCAAATATTGATATCTATTTTTCATTTATTATACACTATTTACAAACAAAATTACAATTCTCATTACACTTGTAAGATAACAATTTAAAACTTAATAACTAACCTATATTCCATCCCTATCGGTACTTTTAATAGTTCCACCACAATCAACGTGACTATTATCCCTTCACTAATGATCCCTGTGTTGATTCCCCCTGTAGCTTTGAATTATAGAAACCTCTGACCAGCCGATAGGGTTGTTGTGAGGGGTGGAAGTTGGCCGACCGTGAAACCCCTTGTACGTGATCCACGCATTGCCTGTGATTTGGTTGAAGTGGGAAATTCACCTCCTTACGGTAAATAAGTACACACTAATATTCACTCTGGATTGTTAGTGCTCTTTAATTCGGATGAAACCACTTATGATAACATCAGGCTTCTGCAAAAATGAGCTTATTATGCTTTGATTGTTTACCAACAGCAACAATTGTTGAGAATATTTTATAGTAATAACCTAAGCTGTTATTTATATACTCAAGTTTGAAATGTTTGCTGTGCAGTACATACAAATCAAAATAATGATAATCATTAGGGAATGGTGGAACATTCAATAGGAATAGTAATTCTCGGTATTTGCAGTTGATTGATACTGATCTAGAAGTAAACTCCCCTGGTGAAGCAATGCTTCCACAAGACCTTGGAAACTTGGAGCTCCTAGGAGCTGCTTACCACTCCACACCACAGAACCAAAACGCCACATTTCTCGAAGAAAAGAACACAGATGACAAGCAAAGTCGCAAGTATTTAAAAAATAATAATTTGAAGTCATGGTGAGTTAACATTTTTTTAAATAAATTATTGTTAACATTTTCTATTACAGACCAGAAATATCGCCGTTTCGTAGAAAATTTTTATTATGAAACCTTTTAATCAATAACGGTAAATGGCCAAAATTTTAACCACCATTCCTGACACTTTATTCACTATTTTTAATATATACAAAAAAACTAAGATTATCCTGCAGTTTTTCTTTCCAAAAACCTTCATTCAGGATTGTGATTAATTGGAGACAGACGGTTTTCTCATGGGTTCTGGTATGGTTTTACGTTAGAGAAATATATTGAAATAATAAAAATACATGAACATCGATTTCCTGTAGTTTATTTGCATTCACCTCGTACCCAATAAACCTAACTAAATAACAATCAGAGAAAAAAATATTTGATCACGTATACTCTACTACCAATACAATTTAACAAACCCAAAAATTGATATCCCAATCTTATATAAAAATTTGTACTAGTGTAAATTAAAATGGAAGTTGATGTATTTTTCTATACTCAACTTTAAGAATTCATTGATATATTAACAAGTTTACGAATCCACAATAATTCAGATAAGTAGGTTGAATGATAATTTATATTCTCCCATGGACTAAAATAATCAAGCTTTCATTGACCACTAGGTCGCAGACTAACTTCTGACCAGAAAAAAATAGTGGTGAAGATATACCACCTGGTTACGTTAGTTTCCAAACGAATTGATAAATCTACTATATGAATTCTGTAGAAGAGTTTTGGATGTGAAACCTGTAATACCTTATCTTTATTAAATTTATAAATTGTATTCAACATTATCTGCACATTAAGTCATTAGTACAGTTGTATATCAAGTGTAGTGTAATATGATAGTTTACAGCTGAAATCTTGATTATTTAAAAGTCTTCACTACCTCATAATTAATTATCCAACCCCTCAAGATGCTGTAAGGGTGAAATTTATTGAACTGAATATTTAGGTATAAAATAGGAGATATACGGGGTTTTGATTCCAATTTTACTTTTGGGTATTCAAAGATTTAAATTCATTCCAATTCAAATAATTTTTATTTTATCAAATGATGACTTAAACTATATTAATTTATTATACATTTCATTATTCGAAGTAGGTGAAAGAGCTAAAAAATGTGGCACACACAACTGTTGCACACCCTTGGTGAAGCTAGATACTGCACTAGATAGTTAAATATAATTATACTTACGTTAAGAACTATATATCTTGCTTAGAGACAGATAATAGTAACCAAAAATATGCTTGATTCCATACCTCTCCCCATAATTGTCATGCCATGTTTGCCCATAGCATGATTCCATGATTGACGAGTGAAGGAGGCTTTGCAGATGTCCCCTCCCGCGAGCAAGTCAGCAGTTCGTGTAATTGTGTCGACAAAGGGGAGTCAAAACACCGATCATCAGTGGGGAAGGGATGCACCGACAATGGGAATAATGATTGTCGGTGTTTTGCAATTCAATAATGCTGATCAGTCCAGTTGCAAATCCCCCCGGTGAAGCAACGCATTGGCCGAGATAACTACGACGCGACGGTGTGAATTAAGCTTGACATTATTACCTCTTGATTTTCATAATTTTAAAGCATAAAAAACAAGCTGATAAAGTTATTAACTCATGAAAATATATAGAAAAACACTATCTATTCAATCATGAATTATATACTAAGTCACATTAAGAAACATTATAGCTTTTAGGAAAATTTATGGGAATATTAGAGTTGTATATATTTACGTGGGATTTTACAGAACATTGTAGTACATTTGTTAAGTAAAGACACATTTTCACCTAATTTACTTTATTTTGTCATTGCGAACACCCTACTCTGGACGTATTATACGGTATTTACAATATATTTTCCCATTTTCATTTATTAAAAAAGTGAAAAAATATTTTCTTACAATTTTTGTGATTCTTAATTAGTTAAATGCTAAAGAATGTATAGAGCTGAGTGTACAGAATGTATAGAGTATATAGGGCTGAATGTATGGAACGAGTGGCTTATAGAATGTATAGGGAGGAGTTAAACGGAGGTGGGAGTCCGGTTAGCGGAATTACGGTTAGAGGTAAACTAGCTCACATTATTAACTGCTGCTAATCACACAACCATAATAACTCATTAGATCATTGTGGTTTGATAACATCAACTCTGGTTCGTTGGCCTCCAGTACTGAAGTAGTGCAACCTCGATGCTACAGAGATCCACGGTCTCATGGTCTCGTAATCCAGCTCTTCAGCAAGTCTCCTCCTTCAACCGATCAATCAAACAATTACATATTTTATTCATTTTTGGAATGTTACCCCTGAACTGTAATGAATATTATGTTACGAAAGGTAATTTAAAACCATATAATTACATATTTACTAGTTAGTAGTTCAATATGAGTTGTGAAAAAATCAGGATGACTTTTGAAGGAACGCATAACCCATAAGTGAATTTACTTATACACCTCAAAGTTCAGTTCCATTTTTTCGAGGACACGTAGCGCTCAAATGAACTCATCTGAATATTAAATATGAATTGCTTTACACAACACAATTAATGTCACGACATAATTAATACACGAATGATCGACAAATATAGTTTACGATTATTTATCCAAATGTGTTAAATTTTATTTCAGAGATATTGCAGATCCCCCACACAAAAATCTGATACAATATAAATGTAAACAACCAGAAATTAAATTTATATTTTAGAAGTATTGTTTGGTAATGTATCGATTTATAAACACACCTGATGACATAAAAGGTTAAAAACTAAATGATTTTATTCAAATAACTCGAATTTTGTATTACACCTCTGAGTATTCCTCAGTTTCCCTAAAAAATACATAATTTTATTTAAAAAAGGAAGTTTTAATATTTAATTGATTTGGGATACGACACAGTATTATCTTTTGCCTTAGTAAATAGATACAAACACATATCTGAAAAGGTTTAGGTATCCAATATTTTTAATTACAGTAAAACAATAAGGTAAACCACTTCTCTAACAGGTATATTTCCTGAGCTTATCTACCTTGCTTACTCAAATTCATTTTGTCTTGAGACTTGCGGTGCGGCGCTAAAAGCTATGGGTTGAGCTGTGGTGCTGCTTCTTCTCTAACATGTAATACGATATGCATTTTGTAGAAAATTAATGTAGATACGTATATCAAATCAAGCAGCCTAATTATTATATGCAATATTAGATTGAAAGCTTAGGATATTACATATGTCTATTTTTATATAATTTTAATATTCTAATTACTTGTGTTTCGTCACGAGGTCTCTTAGGAAATTCAAAAGCAATAAGGGTGTTTTAAGAGCTAATTTAAATCGAAGTATGAAAAGTACACAATAATTGGTGAATTTCTTTTCCTTAAAAGTGTTTCTATCTTCGAAAGTAACGGAGCTATAGAGTTTCTTTTGACAAAATAAGTTTTTGGAGTGCTGTGAAGAAATGCGAATGAATATTTTTGATTTCTTAATGCCGCCATTTTGTTTGCAACACAATTTTGCGCAACTTTTCTAGTTTAACCTATTATGTATTGAAACTACAAAATATACCTCACCACCACATGAAGCATCTCAACAAGGTTCGTCAAAATACATTTATAAATAAGGGAGATTCATCTCATATATTCTCCTTAAAAATTTAAATATGCTGAGTACGCCTATTGATGTGGACCAATATTAAAAGTTAAAGTGTTGGTAATACAAATTAAGGTAAAAAATATTGTAATTTTTGAAATATGTTTTACAAATTTATCTGAGGGGTTTTAAGTAATACTTTCATTCTTTGCTCGCTTTTGAATCTCAAACACACAATTTTTACTTAGTGACTCATGAGCACAGACGATAAACGCACATTTAAAGGTAACGGCTTTACATAAACGGCAAAATAAACAATTTAATAATATTTAACAATAAGGTTAATTCGGAGTCCGTGACTTTTTTAATGAATAGTTAGATCGATTTAATTTTTCCTTGGAGACGCCTAAAGAAACGCCCATTGAGACGCCTATAAAAATAGCAGTGTCAGTGTAAATAATTGTCAAGTTTTATAAGACGAAGAAACCCCTGAAGAAGATTTAAATTTTATTCAAAAAGTGTCAAAGATATAATTAAGAATGAGAATTATAGTAAAGTTGCCTGCATGTGTGGAACTGACGGCATCTGACATATAATCCTCCACGCTTAAAGTCTGAAGGATTTCACTTTCTAAACTTATTCAAAGTTATTTGTTTATACAATTCCAGTAGAAATCGAATCAGATGACTAAATATGTTTTTCTACCAGAGCTGATGCAAGTTATACAAATTATTTGTAGTTTTTGAAATCTTTCTACACCTTGTTTTAATTTGATTAAGTTATTCACATATTCATGGCATTGTGCAAATTAATTTTCTTATAATTAAAGGTATTTTAGTATATAAATCTGTGAGAGGATTTCTCAAACGTTTAAACCAACAGAACAAATTCAGTGCATCCTCATTTTCACTACTCAGTTGAATCGTAATAGCTTAAAGGTTAAGATGACTGTACTGCTTAAAGTATATATTTTTATTAAATTCTTGTAAATATGTGACATTTTAATTTTTAATTATTTATATTTTTGATTTTCTGTTTTAACATAAATGACGATTAAGTTAAGAGAGGGTGGATATCAAATATGACCATTATGCAGAGAATTGAGCTAGGTTTCATATAAACAAATGTCCGACTGAGATGCCTAAAAAACTGCAGTGTCAGTATAAATAAGTGTCAAGTAAATATTAAGAATTATCGCAACTATCCGATAAGACACGGATTGAATATACGTGATCTTATTTAGGAATATATCTTTCGTTAGCATCGCATAGTATTATGGTATGCCTACATTTTGCCTACGTAATCAGCTTGACTACGGGAACAAAATGCTCCTCATTTGCCTAACGGTTAACGTCTTGGATTTCGGTGCAAGTGATCACCCATATGACTGAGACGTTGGGATCTTTGTCCTCTAACAACATTTGTGATAGAATGCTACTGGCATAGGCAATCAAAAATAAAATAAAAAATCCTGTAACATTTGTGGTAACTATTCGCATCACTACAGTGGCATTTTTTCCACACTCTTCACCCTATATGAATCCAGCCCAATTAGCAAGTAAATTAAGAGTTGTTGCAATAAGAGACTATATTCATAAAAAACTATATAATTAATAAAGATAATTCATTAACTGTCCAGTCTATTGCACTAGTATATTGGAAAACGAGAACTCAGTATATTTGTATGCATAGGAAAGTTCTTGGTCTTTTTTGTTACTAGGTTCAAAATCAATTCGAGCTTCACTGATTGAATGCGATATATCAGCAAACTATCTTTCAACAGAAAATCTGTCTGAAGGCATTGACAGCAATTTCAGCTTATAATTTCATACAATAGTTCAGAAATTTAAATACATTCAAGAATTATTACTATGCCTAAAGTTCTGACTTTATGGATATAATCGGTTTCACATAAAATAGGTTTCTATTATTATTATTATTATTTCTATTATTTTAAAATTGTAATTTACGTTGAATTTGTTATTTATATATTTCAGTATATGTTATCAAAATCATATACTGAATCTCAAATTATTTATAAACACCAAAACCTTCATGTTTTAATTGAAGCCAAAGGGAAGAGGCAGCTTAATGTTAATACAAAAATTGATTTTAAAATACGATTAAAGGGGAATGGATGTAGGAATAGCTGCTAAATTCATTGTTAGTTTAAAGACAGAATTAGTTAAGTTATGATGCTGGGATTGAGCTAGTCTGTTGAATAATGTACTGTGGGAAGATTGAGAAATAACCATTATGTGAATTTATAAATCACAGATTACGTGAATACCTCATACCTGACAAACCTAGATTTCTGAGGTTATATTTATAAATATAAACAAAGTAAAGTGAAATCTCTCTGTAATTTTAGAGTGATAGAGTTATTACTAGTTGAATTTTATTTTGCACAATCTTCTCTAGACTGAATTTTAAAAATTAATTATTTTGGTTGGAAGCTGATAAGATATACACTAGAAAACCTTGTTCTAGATTTTACAAATTACTGGACGGGATTTAGTACGTCGGGTAAATAAAAAAGCGGAACTTTTTGATTGAGGTATGGTATAGTTGATGCCAAAAGGTAACTTTTCAGTTAGGGAGCCACTTGAAAATCCGTGCAGGACACCCAAATGGCGGCCAATAAATATGGCTGCCACTGAAATTATAATGTGTCATAGCTTGATTAATAAATATCCGATTTAAGTGATTTTTTTTAAAGGCATTTTTAAACTTAGTATTTTTTGTATTCAGGCGTTCTACGACCAAATAGTGGTTTTACAGATATTTAAAGATAATTGATAGATTGGCAAAATTTGCATATAAAAGATATAATTTATAAAAATGGCTTACAAATGTTAAAGCTAAATTTTGTACGATGATTTATTAAGTTGATTAAGTTTAAATAGATAAATACATCTTCAAAATCATAGATGAATAGTTACTAACCCAGTTTTTAAAACACACACCTTCAATTGGTGCACACACACACATCATAATGTGTGTGACCGTAGGCATGATAACTTCCGGAAAAGAAGTCCGATCTATATGAAATTTGGTATACACATGTAAGGCAGTATCTATGTTCATGAGTTCAAAAACTATATTTTTGTACCCCAAAAATAGGTGTTTTGAACGTTCATTTAATTTAATTTATTTCAACGGCAAAAACGCCAATATGTTCAAGAGTTACAAAGATGTTTTATATAAATATATATATATATATATATATATATATATATATATTTGTATGACAATAGCAAGTAATTGTAAAGAAAAAATACATAACAGGCATAAATACTTATAGTGGTAAAGAAACAGGATGGCAGCTTAGATCAATTTAATATAATAAATTAACAATGAGACGATGCATAATGAGGTATTACGACAATAACAGGTAATTCATTGCTTAAAAACAATAATAATGACAATAACACCAACAAACGCCATACAAATAAAAATAATAATGTAATATGACAACAACAAAAATAATAATATAACATACAACAACAACAACAGCAACAACAACAACAACAACAACGACAACAAAAACAAAAACAACAACAAAGATAATATAGTATGGTTCAGTAATGGCAGTAACTATAGGATTATGAAAATAGCCCTATATAACAGTAATAACGCTAATAAAAATAACTATATCAATAACTATAGTAAAAATATGCGCGGTGTAGATACTTTTCACACAACAACGTTTTACAAGCAATTCTTTTTAAACCCAAATTATTGCTTGCACCATTAAATTCGTCATATAAGACAAACAATTTAGTAACTTGAATTATTGCTTTATGTCAATCGGTTACTGAGATATAGAAAGTGGTCAACATAGTCTGTTGATTAATGTTAATCTACCCAGGATTGCCCAGTGTTAATAATATCCAGTGTTAATACCCAGGATTGCTGCAACGGAGGTATTTATAAATTATATCTTTTCTTTTATGCAAATTTGGCCAATTAATCAATAATTTTTCAGATAGGGATCTATCTGAAAAGTTACCTTTTGACGTTAACTATGACCACAGAAAGTACCATACAGAAGAAAGTGCCGCTTTTTGGCTGTGTTAGCCATGATCCCAGGGTACTAATTTAGTTCAGATTTAGTTTTACATTCCCAATTCCGCTTGGTATATTGCTACAACTAGCAATCCAGTTTTAATTTAAAAATACACATTTGTTTAACCACTAAGTTTTGGAAAATATTACGTCTTAACTTCTATGGGAAGCAATTGACGTCGAAATTATAATCATTTTTGTGTCCAGCATCTGTAAAATATAACTGCACTAAAACCGTGCTTGCATCCAATACAGTAATCCTAGAAAAATATGGTACAAGGCAAACTACTTCGATCAAAACCGCAAATACAGAAATATACAAACAAAAATATATTTAAAAACTATATTATAATCAATTCTGAGTAACAAACATCGCAATTGCATTGTTTTGAGGCACAGAAGAGGTTATCCACGGGGTCGTAATCACGGCTATATAAGCCCCCAGTGATAAGCGCTGACCAGACGTGTGTTATCTGCGGAAATGAAGGCATCAGTTGTTGCAGTGCTCTCGTGCGTTTGTGGGGTCATTGTAGCAGCTCCGCCACCGGCTAGATTTAATATTGCCCGAATTAGAAGCCGACCATTCATAGTCGATCCTCCTCCAATTCATAATGATGATACTTTTTCCTTTCTTAATCTTGGAGAAAAAATGTTTTCTAAGCCCGGAACTTACGTTAAACCAGTTTCCACTTTTCAACGCGTTTCGGAGGGAAATTTCCCGGGAGTAGGTCTAACTCCAGGTGAACTAGAAATGATGTACCCTCAAGAAAATCGGTTCTCGAAGGGTAAGTTTATTACTATAACATGTGAAGAAAAACTTAAAGTAGTTAAATTTTCCTTAAGAAAAAAACGTTGCCTGGACATTGGTCAAATACTTCTAGGTGACTTTGAGGTTACAACAACCTCTAGCACTCTTTGAGAATCATCATTGACTCAAATATTAACTTCCAAAATCACATTGGTTCACTTATAAATAGGTTGAACAGGGTTGTATTTCTTCTTAGGAGATTGTAATTTTTTTCGTACAGGCATATTCTTTTTTTGACCTATTATAGGTGTTTTGTCCCAATCATTTCTTACGGTATTTCCACTTGGGGATATGACAATTAAATAACCAGATTAATTTTTAAGGCACAAAATAAAGCAGTTAGGATTGTATTTGGACTCGAGGCAACCTCTTCCTGTCGGGGAAATTCCGAGATAACAGTATTTTAACTTTTACATCTATTTACATTCTCATCTGTTTGACTTTAAACAAATCTAAGACTCTTTCCAAGCAATTCGGTCCCGAAGTATGATTTTCGAGTGTCTAATGTTTGGCTATTTCTTGTCATAACACCACATTTTTTGAGCACCAGACATACTATATATACTATATATATATATACTATATATACTATATATATACTATATATATACTATATATATACTATATATATATACTATACTATAAATTATACATGAATGAGCCATAAACCTGTATAAACATTTATGTGAGAGATTTTTATTTATATCTGACAATTGTCTGACAATAAAGATTTGAGTTTGTTAATTATTTATAAAAAAAGATTGGTTTGTTTACTATAAATCGCATTTCATTTCCTCTTCTAAGGAATAGAATCCTAAACCTCTTTTTCGTAGGATATAAAGCTATAGGTTTAAGGTGAACAAAGATCAATTAAATGTTGTGCATAAATATTTGGGGTAGGTTTTAAAATAAACAAAGGAATATATGACCTTGTATAAAAAAGTAATCCACCTAATTAAACTTTATTTTAAGTGTTTTCTGTGATTGATCTAACGGAATAACACACAACACATATATTTTTCATATACTACTTCTGCATGTTTATTGTCCATATATAAAGTATTTCAAAATTTCTAATTTTAAATAAATTTAAACTTATATTTTTACGATATGCATACAGTGTAAAAAATAATACACATATTTAAGTTGTGTTGGCATTTATCTGCCAAGCAAAGCTTGAGTACAGGAGCATAACAATAACGTACAGTCCTTGCAAAAAACCCAATTTGGTGGGTTATCAAAAAATCTCCACACTAAGTTATTAAAACTACTTCTTTGTCTAATAAATAAAGTTGACAAGGTTTACTTCGAATTTACCAAACATGTACATTTACTAAAATATCTAAATGCAGTTATTATTTTTTAATTTGTGGGGCTAAAATTAAAAAAATTTATGACTAGAACTAAAAAACAAATTAACCTGTGCGAATCCACAATCACTGAGAAACGAATCTTTTATGTCTACTGAAATCAAAGGTTAAAAGATTCAAGAATGTTAAGAATCTTAGGGGTTCAGTATTTAATTAGAATACTCATATTTTTTATTATGCTCATTTTATTATTAATTTTTCATAGTTATAAGTTTTATTTCATAGTATTCCAATGATATATCACAAAAACAGATTCACTTAAGATACACAACTACAAGGAAAAGTCGCATGATATTTATAACTTTTCATTGGTCAAGAATAGTGGCGTGATTTGAATATTTCTTCAATTAGTACCAGTGGCATTACTGTTTTGTTTGGGCCCCCCGCAAAAATATTTTTCAGGCCCCCCCATTTATCATAATCGTACAGTTTCACCATATCCTTATACATTATTCTAGATTCTGGGTTAAGGTTGCATGACCCAGACGTTTCCTAACTTCCAAATATATAACTTCAGTCAGTTCCAGCCTCCAGAATTGGATGGTTTTCGTGATTTAATAACGCCCAAAGGTTCTGATTTAGGCTCGCTATAATGTATTTAATAGTTTCATCACGTCACTGTAGCATAAAATACCTAAAAATTAAGTCGACAAAAGTTGAAGCATCATAACGTCCAGATCCCATGTTAGCAATTCGTTCTGTTCCTGTCAAAATGTGGAAAAGGTATTTGGAGTGGATTTAGATTCAGTTTGGAGTGAAATGGCCGCTATAGCGTTTACGGTTGTACCTTTAGGTTTAGGTGTAAATTAGTGTATCATGCATAAGTTCAGTCTAGGATTTCATATGGACTTATGTTCTAGGGATCGAGCAGCAATGCAAACAATTATTTACTCTACAAAAAAGAGCTATACGAACACTTTTTAAAATTCCTAAAACAGATTCATGTTGGCCTTTATTTAAAATACCCCCGTTGCAGAAAACCTGCATCAGCGAATTTAAAATGATACTTCACCGTCATGAAACCACTTACCAACTTTCATCAAAGCATATTCATAAATAAGCGAGATATGACATTTTATTTATCCTCCATAAGAACTGAGTATGCAGGTTTTTGCTTCTCAGGATTCAAAACCTCCCTTAAAATAGACCACAACAATCGGGTTTTTATTTAAGTACCAATGGATCATCACTATATGAAGCAACATTCCAAGTTTTACTAATTTATGTCCATAAACAAGCAAGATATCACATGTTTCTTATTCACATTATAGCTGCTGAGTTCGCAAGTTTGCTGCCATGGGAACCACCAAATAGTGTGTTTTGTATGCAAATATCAGTAAACCCCAACTATATAAAGCCACATACAAACTTTCAACAGTATATGTTTATTAATAATCGAGATATAAAATGTTACTATTCTCCATATGATTAACATTGGATAACGTACTGTTTTTAGCACTTTCAATATCTCGGTAACCAAATGACGTAGAACGATGATAAAAAAACCAAATTGTTTGTTATTTTAAGCTTAGTTTAATGGTGTAAACCAAAATTTGGGTTTAAAAATAATTATATGTAAAAAGTTAAAAAATATTTTTGGGTGTACAAAACCCCCTCAAAACCCTCCTTGAAATAGAGTGGTCTGTCTGGTTCTCAAACTCATGAAAGTAGATGCTGCCTTACACGTTTATACCAAATTTCATCAAGATCGGAACATTTTTACGAAAGTTATCGTGCCTAAGGACACACATATACATGAATTTTAACGAATTTTTTTGGCATCTGGGGGCCTCAAAACGAAAAGTTACCTTGGTCCCGGGCCTAGGTCTTACAATGCTGACTACGGTAATAACTTCTTTCCTATGGGGGAAATTCGCTAAAATACAACATTTTAACTCTAGAATCATTATGTATATTTTACACATTTTCTGTTTCATCCACAATAACGCATCCAAATTTCAATTAAGAATGAATACTCACATCTATAATACTAGAACAAAGACATTAATTGACACTGCAATGTGTAAAACATCTTTTTACCAGAAATACCCAGAATATATGGAAATCAAGATTTATAACAAATTACCGGAAGAATTAAAAAAAATTAACGATCCCAACAAATTTAAGAAAATGTTAAACGAAGAACTTCTTTCAAAGTGTGTGTAAACACAATTGAAGACTTTTTCGAAACTTCTGATTAATCTGAATTAGTTTATTATTAGTTAATTTTAATATTTGTATGTAATATTACAAACAAAAAACCCAACCATTTTCATGGCAATTGGGTCGTTATGCAAATAAACAAATACACAAAACCGTTTTAAAATTGATATGCAAAATGATGAAATATTTGTTAAAATAGCTCACTTTATAGTTTACTTTTAAAATAACTAGAATTGAGGAAAATTGAAATAATAAACATTATTTCAATTTTAAAGTGTGTCATTTATTAAACACTAATCACAACGAATGAAAGATCTATTTCTAGGCTTAAATTAATTAATTGTTAAATTTTTACTAACAACGTTATTGCTATTTTGAAATTGTTTGAAATGATTTTGAATTAAATATAATAATTTGATCTCATTATACGGGCCCAAAAGAGCTTTACTTAGGGCCCGTGGCCCCCCCCCCGCACCGCGGGACAGGCTGTTACGCAACTGATTAGTAATATTTCCTTCCAGGAAATATTGGGTTGGCGTTCCTGTCGGCTACCTTGACGGCCATATTGGTTTTATCGCCCATTACAATAATGTTAAGTTCAGACCCCAATTTTCGCTTATCTCTTGAGATAAAATTTTGGTGTCAATTGAAAGATATTCTTATCGTGGGTTTATTTTGGAAGATATTTTGAAAATGAATTATAATATTTAATAAAAAAATAATTATTTTTGTTAAGTTTGGCAATTTTTTCTAGTAATCTGTAACAATGGTACGAATGTTTACTCGCAAAAATCACTCTTTAATTTATTTTGAGTAGTCAAAAAATTTACCTAAATCAGATTGAAAATAAAATAAAAATGTGGGTCCTAAAATGTGGTCGTAGCTGTGGAGCGCGCTGGCGCCGCCTACGAACTTGCCGTTAGGGGGAGCGTCATCACCAGTTGAGAACGTACTCTGCTCGGATACATATGTGCAATGAGCCGTGATAGCCTATCTCTCTCTTTAATTGATTTAATATTTGAACGTTTCTCTCGGCCCCCTACCAAATCTAAAACTACTAAATAGTATTCTCTTCGGAAGAAATTCGATCAGCATTTTCCCCCCCGTATCAGTATTTTTCCCCGTATAACGCTCGTTCGTCATCCCCGCGCCGCGCTACGCCTTACTGTATGAGAGAGATATGAATTGTTGTTTATAATTGTTAGGTATATCCTTAAATTGTTATATTAAATCTCTACACAATTAGATTATTTATAATTCCATATCTTGTTGTTTTATTCTTTTCCAAAATACTTTAAAATGAGTAGTTATACCATTCATTGTTGTAGCCTCTTAACTATGCATATAAGACTAAAATAGTTACAAATCTTGTCGTAAACAGGTAAAAATAGTTGCCGTGAAGGCAGAATTATTAAGTAGCAGTAGAATAAATAAATAATAATAATAAATAAATAACGAATTTTATTCACAGACGAATTTAAGCTACAAATTCAACTTTTTTTACAAATTGACCCAAGTCAGAAAGTTTACAATAATATTTCCAAAAACTAGCAAAATAAACTAAAACATATTTTTCACTGAATATTTCAACTTAACGTAAGACAATGCTTTATAGCAGGAGGCAACACATTGTATTGCTTAGGTCCAAAATATGAAAACTATCTTTTAACTGATTCCACCCTGGCTTTTGGTAGGTGAAGCAACGCATCCTGACGTGTACGACGCTCTCGTGTTTTCCATCTGAGAACAAGATTTTTTTAATAAGAAAGCCTACCAGTTGACAGTGCCTTGTGAACTATAGATACAGCCTGGATGCTACAGTTCTTGTTGACCAGAAAAACCTCAGCCACTTGACGGGAACTGGTCATGTGATCAAATTTCCGGAGGTTATAAACAAATATAAGTGCAGTATTTTTAAGCCTATACATTCAAATCAGATGTTCCACTGTGAGAGCATTTCAAACAACCGGAAGGCAGTAACCTTTAAAATCTCTTCCTCTCTCATTCCTCATTGATTGTCTTTACCCTACTCTTCCTCAATAGGTTGGCAAGCTAATTGCATATTTACGTGATCCTTTTGACTCTTATACAAGTAGTACCACATAATATTGGTTGGACCTTATTTAAAATGGGATAGGTTTACATACTAGAATAATAAATGAAAACTTTCCTACTGGACATATATTATGAGTACACAAACGCTGGGAATAATACGCTTTTCTCACTTTAAATAAAATATGCTTGGTTTTCAGAAGCTCCTCTACCTGACCTACCAAGGGATGAAGATGAGAAGCATGAATATGAGAAGATGATGAAGACGATGGAGGCTTTGTTAAGGATGTTGGAACAACCTAATCACCAAACCTCTGACCAAAGGCGAAAGAATTCCAAAGTAAATAAAAACGAATTAATATTTAATCAAGTCTCCGGGGTGAATGCATTAATCATAAATTCGGCTTTCTCTGTTACAGAACTATAATATAACAAAGTTGAATTTACTAAGATATCTCCGGTGGCTTTATAAGATGCGTGAGAAAACAACACCAAGTACAAATGTTTATTACTTGAAAAAACAAACTTGTCTTAATAAAACAAAAATGTCTTACGAATGAAATTTGAAAGATTTTATTCACTTTCACATTTGTAAAGCTATACATTTTTGGTAGCGTTTTTCAAACGTTTGACCTTCATATTCCATCTTGTGACCTTCAGTGTCATCTTAAATAATAACTGATTAACATACTTGTGCTCACGAGACTAGTTGAAACTATTGAAAAACGATTTATTTAATGGAAGTCTTATCGGTTGATCACACGATTTCGGGTTAAGTCTGTGCATATTTTGATTAAACAAATAAATACCTTTTATTTATAAACACGAATAAAAATAACCATAAAATAGAAGTGGTTATTGAGATACACTATCCTAGGATGAAATATTGTTTTAAATATAAAATACAATAGGAATTTAATATTTTAATTCAAAGTTTATAATTATAGCTCATTAAATGGAAATAACAGTATACCATATCAATTACATTGGTAGGAAAGTGGCCATGTTTTGTCTCACAAAATAAATAATCCCATGTCACGATATGAGTTGTAAGTGTTATAATAAACATAAACTTTATTCTATCATTAACTTATGCTTTCAACTTTCAGGTAGACGACGTAAATCAGAAGATTGAGGATGAGAATTTACCTCATATTTTGATTGTCTAAAACTGTTCAAACATTCTTCGATGGTAGGTCAACTTGTACTGTTGTCAATTAAAGGGAATGAGATACAATTTTGTATTTAATGTTTGCTTTTTATTTCTTCGTACTCATGTTTATTTTCAAATAAACTGTATTTTACAGGTGGAAACTATTGTGTTATTTGTTAAGTGTTTAAATAAGAATAACTCCACATGGTCCCTTTGCCATTAGAGTACTAGGGATGTTCGGCAGTAGAGAACTTAAGAACCGAATAAATGTGTGAAATTAAACTCAAGTTTAATTAAAGTTTAATTTTTCCAGAACAATTGAAGCTCTCTAAAATAGTCCCAATAATAAAAAAACAAAAAAAGAAGGATTTAAAATTAATAATATACGTCAAATTGCTTTGACCACGATTTTTTCTAAAATATTTGAAAAAATTGTTCACAACCAAATGACAAACTATATTATAGAAAACTCAATAATAACCCCAAATCAATTTGGATTGGATTTCAAAGAAACAAATCTACAATTGATGCGATATACAAACTAGTAACAAGTGTAATGGCAAACATTGATACAGATCTTCCATCTCAGTATATTTCTTGATTTATCCCGTGCTTTTGATAGTGTTAATCATAATAGACTACTTGATAAAATTCGATTGATGGGATTTAACAGGTCAGCGCTTGGATGGATAAAATCATTTCTAACAGGACGAAAACATTTCACAGAACTAAAAAATAGAAAACATCCAATCAAATCAAGAAGATCATCTGATATAATTCATGGAGTACCACAAGGTTCTACTTTATGGCCATTATTTTTCATTATCTTCATGAATGATCTACCATCCGTAGTAGAAAAAGGAGAAGTAATAATTTTTGCAGATGATACAACTCTCAATATTACCGAAAGTTCTAACAAACAATTAGAGATATCTTCTTTTGTTCAAATTTCTAAAATGGAACAATGGTTTACAGATAACAGTTTGATACTAAATGATTTGAAATCATCAGTTTTACAATATAATAAAAAATTTAATAATGAAAAAATTCCACTTGTTCAACTTGCCAACTCTACAATACCACTGGCAACTGAGTATAAATTTCTTGGATTAACATTACAACCAAATATTTCATGGTTATCTCACATTGATAAAATTTGCAAAAAAATCAGTTCAGGAATCTTTTTGATAAAATGTTTTTCTAAATGCTGCACTCTAGACATAAATAAAATGGTATATTATGCCAACCACATCCATCGCACATGTCCATTATCCATTCACATATATCGTATGGACTATTTATATGGGGTTCAAGCCCAAATGACAAAATTGTATTTAAAATGCAGAAAAAAACTATATGAACACTTTGTCAAGTCTCAAGAAGAACATCGTGCAAACAACTATTCAAACAATTAAATATTCTAACATTATCGTCAATTTTTATATTACAAGCAGCAAGTTTTGTACTTTTGAACCGTGATAAATTTTCCTTCAGAAGACAAATTCATAATTATAACACGAGAAATATCGACCATATAGACTTGCCACATCCAAATTAAACATTCCGACAAATATGATCAGACTACATATCAATCAAAATTTACAACAAAATTCCTTCAGAAATAAAATCTTTAAATAACATAAGACAATTCAAAAATAAATTAAAGCAATATCTTATAGTTAAATGTCCATACAAAATTGAAGATTTTTTAAATGAAAACAACAATGAAAATATAATATAAATTTAAAATCAAAATGTTGTGTTTCAAGATTGGATGAAGATTTTTTTTAAGATTCAAGGATTTAAATAATCAAAATTCTTTCAGTTATTATTATCATTACATATTCTGTTAATGTAATTTAGTCTTAACCATAATTTAATTATGGCAATTAAGATACTTACCAATAAAGAAATAAAAGTTGCATACTTTTCTTTTTTTAAAGTATTTTAACCAATTTGGTTTGCGACATCAATGGAAATAAAAAAAAGATTTTTCGGCTACAAAAACGGGCCATTAGAATAATAAACAATCTGTCATATGATGAATCATGCTTTGAAAATGTCAAAGAAAACAAAATATTGACTACATTTGGATTATATGTTGTAGAATTACTAAAATACTACTAAAAAACAAAAACAAATTTACTAGTAAGCAATGCCACAGCCAATATGACACAAGAAAAAAAGATTTTATCCAACATCCAATACATTGAACAACAATATATGAAAAAACTATTAATTATGCAATTGGCAAATTATTAAACAAATTAAAGGAATATCACAAAATTTCAATTAATTCAAGCAGAGACATCAAAAAAGTAAAACTATATTATTTAGAAAATCCTTTATATGTACTCGATCATGAGTTCAACGAAACACAGAAGACAAAGACAACAAACTGATCTCTATCATTCCTGTTTCAAATTTTGCACACATTTTTGTAATGTTATATGCAATAAATTATTATTATTATTACTATTAACCTTTAATTTGGTGGACTCTGCCCGAACATTTACATATACTTTTAAATTAACATATTTTAAGCTTTTTTCAATATTATATTTAACTCATGCAGGTCTCTACAAAAAACTTAACTGGTTAGTTCACAAATTTACTAACATTAACTACGACTTATAACTAGAAAATATTAACATGCCTAACTCAACTCAAACTTTCCAACAAAATGGCATCACCGTATTATCTTTAAAAATGTTAACTTCAGACCAAAACATAAAGTAAGTTGTGTTAAAATTGATTTGATATTCGTCTAAAACAACAATATATCCACTACAACACCAAACTTGAACCATAACACTATTTCATTGTAGGTCTAAGGCAAGCAAAAACTGTTCACGCTAACAACTCAACAAAGTTTTGAAATCCTTTTAATATTTGGCAAAACGATTGTATGATTATTGATTGTAGTTATTGTTTTTAGCCTGAGTGTCAGTTGAATAAACTTCTAAAATAAATATGTTTCCTACAACCGCGCCTAAAATGCTTCTTTACGATCTATAAACACATCATAAAACAGTTGTGTTTAGCGAACGAAAAAGTCTTTTTCACTCGCCTTACTTTTCCGATCACTGAAAGCTAATACACAGCTAATTGATTTTTGCTTTCGGCTAAGCTAATTGACTCAGTGTTTAAAACCTCAAGCTCGTGAATTCGGCCAGAATGGATGAAAGTGAACTTTTATGCTCGTGGTTTCCAAAATTGCAGTTGTAGAAGAAAATGTGTATTTAATTTGAATGTAAAGGGTCTTTGTCGCTTTCGGGAAATTACTGATAGCAGTTTTTTCTCAAGCATCCGGATGACACCCCTCAAGCACCTACTTTACGCACTTAGTACATAAATAACTATTACGAAACAATGACAATCAATATTCCCATTGCAAATGCAGACCTTATTGTCTACTTTTCGGTAGTAAAATTCCTTTTTTTATAGCATAGCAAACACTGCCACTGCAATTGCTGTAGTCCCTCAATTATTCTAAAAGGGTTTATTAATTCATAAAAAGCGTTAGTAGGGTAATAATTGGATATACAGTTTACAGAAATTATAGAAATTAAGATATTTTACCTTCATGGGTAATTCTCCCTTTTTCAAGATATGTTATTTCGCTAATCCCCACAATATTTTTCGGTTTTCGATTTTAATAGCGATGATGATTTTGTTCTACAACTATTAGGGTACGGAGCAAGTTTCAGTAAAGAAAGATTTTTCCATTAACATGAATGTGAAAATATAATATAATATTCTGCAGATATAAGTTAGAATCAAATACAAAAAAGTAAAACTATATTATTTAGAAAATCCTTTATATGTACTCGATCATGAGTTCAACGAAACACAGAAGACAAAGACAACAAACTGATCTCTATCATTCCTGTTTCAAATTTTGCACACATTTTTGTAATGTTATATGCAATAAATTATTATTATTATTACTATTAACCTTTAATTTGGTGGACTCTGCCCGAACATTTACATATACTTTTAAATTAACATATTTTAAGCTTTTTTCAATATTATATTTAACTCATGCAGGTCTCTACAAAAAACTTAACTGGTTAGTTCACAAATTTACTAACATTAACTACGACTTATAACTAGAAAATATTAACATGCCTAACTCAACTCAAACTTTCCAACAAAATGGCATCACCGTATTATCTTTAAAAATGTTAACTTCAGACCAAAACATAAAGTAAGTTGTGTTAAAATTGATTTGATATTCGTCTAAAACAACAATATATCCACTACAACACCAAACTTGAACCATAACACTATTTCATTGTAGGTCTAAGGCAAGCAAAAACTGTTCACGCTAACAACTCAACAAAGTTTTGAAATCCTTTTAATATTTGGCAAAACGATTGTATGATTATTGATTGTAGTTATTGTTTTTAGCCTGAGTGTCAGTTGAATAAACTTCTAAAATAAATATGTTTCCTACAACCGCGCCTAAAATGCTTCTTTACGATCTATAAACACATCATAAAACAGTTGTGTTTAGCGAACGAAAAAGTCTTTTTCACTCGCCTTACTTTTCCGATCACTGAAAGCTAATACACAGCTAATTGATTTTTGCTTTCGGCTAAGCTAATTGACTCAGTGTTTAAAACCTCAAGCTCGTGAATTCGGCCAGAATGGATGAAAGTGAACTTTTATGCTCGTGGTTTCCAAAATTGCAGTTGTAGAAGAAAATGTGTATTTAATTTGAATGTAAAGGGTCTTTGTCGCTTTCGGGAAATTACTGATAGCAGTTTTTTCTCAAGCATCCGGATGACACCCCTCAAGCACCTACTTTACGCACTTAGTACATAAATAACTATTACGAAACAATGACAATCAATATTCCCATTGCAAATGCAGACCTTATTGTCTACTTTTCGGTAGTAAAATTCCTTTTTTTATAGCATAGCAAACACTGCCACTGCAATTGCTGTAGTCCCTCAATTATTCTAAAAGGGTTTATTAATTCATAAAAAGCGTTAGTAGGGTAATAATTGGATATACAGTTTACAGAAATTATAGAAATTAAGATATTTTACCTTCATGGGTAATTCTCCCTTTTTCAAGATATGTTATTTCGCTAATCCCCACAATATTTTTCGGTTTTCGATTTTAATAGCGATGATGATTTTGTTCTACAACTATTAGGGTACGGAGCAAGTTTCAGTAAAGAAAGATTTTTCCATTAACATGAATGTGAAAATATAATATAATATTCTGCAGATATAAGTTAGAATCAAATACAAAGAAAGTTATTTAGAGGCTTCTTTCTCGAGGAGCAATGAATTCTTAAGCTCTAGCCATAAGGAACGCTACCAGTTTAATCTCGGTTTTAATTTTGAAGGATTATTTTTGAAACCTACAGACTATGCTTACTCAAGCGAGTTTTGATTAAACTTCCGTAACATTATTCCTAAGATTTTGTACATGGAAATATTTGAAATTATTGAAAGTATTGCAACAATTATCAAATTTTGTAAAATTAGATATTTGTAGTACTAATTTCAAAACAATTTTATTAACATTAATGCAATTTTTAATTTTAAATCTGTTCACGACACTTGTGAGAGCTAAATATTGCAATGCAAGTTTAATTTGGCGAATTTTAATGTAAATATAGACATTCCAAAGTGATAAAGATTATATTTATGTAATTTTATAAAAAAATAGTTAATATATTAGAACAAAATGTTGTCAGATTGAAATAATATTATATCCCAAACTTTGGTTGAAGGTTAAATCCACATACTGCACCGTATACAAATCTTATACATCACAAAATTAAACTTGTTAGGGTAATTTCACTGATTTAAAACACTTACAAATAACTCCAAGAGTTCAACATTAGGGTTGTTGCTGTTCTGATGTACCTGGTCACTAGTGCTAACACTAGCCGATGGGAGGATCGAAGAATTTGACCGGTGGGGTTAAAATGGTAGCCAGTAATTTCATAAAAATAAAGTACGCCTATAAACACTTAGGTTGTGTGCAGTACAGATTACTGGAACAAAATAAATTTATTATTTGTATAATGTTACTAAATCCGAAACTACTATTGTTTTGTTAGTAGTTTATTTGTTTTACCAAAACTTAATAGGAACTTAAATTTCTTTAAAATTTATACTGGTAGTTAATTCAAATTGACCAATACTTATTCAAGTTGGACCTTCGCCATATTGCACTCCAAACAGTATTAAAGTAATATAGTTTGTCTGTGAAGAAGACATTTTTTGAATATTACGTAATTAATTTTAGCTAAGAAGTGAAGCCATTCTATGAGTTGTTAATTGAATTTGTTTAAGCAGATTGCTGGTGTCATCAGTCACTCTAAGCTCATTACTTAATTTTGTCAACGAATCAAGTGAAACCCTTGAAATTGTTTCATTATAATTTATTAATTAGACTAGCTGGCCCGACAGACGTTGTCCTGTCCTAATGTAATTGATTTTTTTTTTATATCAGATACTCGTTCATTTTCAAGATGAGTTCGTTCGCTTCGCTCACTCGCCTATCGAAAAAAGAGTTTGAGTTGCCATTTAAGTAGTTTTTTTTATTTCCATAATGACCGTAAGTTTATATCTTTAAGTAGTTTTACAGCTGTTTGGTGTAACTAACTGAACTTTGATAAAATCAATGGGAACTTTGAAGGCCATTGGGACAGAGCCCTTAAGTCTAATTAAACATTGTCTTTTATAAGAACCTTGTCCTGACATTAACGAACACATCAAAAAAAGAATTACTCAATTTGGTGCACTCGTTCTTAAGTGATGGCGTGATCAAGGAAAATAGGGATTCATTTTTATATATTAAGATTATAAAGTATATATATATATAAACGACGGAAAATCAGCTTGTAACCCAGCAACATATTTTAATCGCATAAGTAACATACTCAAAATGATAATCTTTATTATTAAAATTATAATAATAACCCATGGTTATTAGATTTTAGTTTATTTATAATTTCCGTATTGAAGCTCAAACCATCAGCCAGGTTTAATTTATTTATAACCTTTACGATCTTATTTCTCATACGCTTTACTTAAACTACGTAAATTTAGCTCAAAACTCGTAATTAAAACAGTTAATAGCCACACTGGAAAAGTTTTATTTGTAACAACCCTCACCCTTTATAACAAACCATGGTATAAATAAACCATGAAATCAAGTAATGCATTGGATACAAACCTATAATAATTACTGCATATATAAAAACAATAAAAATACATACAATAACAAAGATGAATTTCATATAAAGGACGGGTTTAACAGTAGTATCATAGGTGAAAAATATGGGCATTTCACTATTCATTAACTGCTCATTAAATAAGTAATAAGAGTTTAACCCACATAATTCCCTTTACCATTTGTAGTTACTTTCGTCTATGCAGGGTTATATGCAAAATATAATATATAATAGTAACTTCCTGTGTATCAGTCATTAACTATAATTATAATGACACAATTGTGAAAAGTTTGAGCTTAAATATGCAAATAATAGACATTTAACTGAACAATTAAAGAATTAAAGAAGACTGTTAAAATGTTACAAAGTGATAATAATGATGCAAGTAGAGAAATTGAATGCCTAAAAGACGAGTGTCTTAGGAAGGATGAGGAAATTTTGCGGTATAAGTTGCAAGTTGAGGACTTTCAAAATCAGGTTGCAGAAGCCGGTGAATCTGATGTGACTTCCAATTGTAATCTATCAATGTCGATGACAGAGTTTCCACCCATTGAGCTCAGTAATAGATCAACTGTGTCCTAGGCCAACAAGAAATCTCTCATAATGTTCCAGCAGTGGTTGGGGTTTGAACGTTAAGAAAAAGGGAAGGATATGCAACAAGGCATACCACCTTAGCAGTGCACACAGTTGAATTCTGCTCAACCTAGTGACGGGGCACCACTTCCTTCACGGCGGAGAGTTCTGCCTGCGGCATCTGAAGAATCGGATCGAACTTCACCTCCTCATCGCTACGAGCAGTCGGGGTGCGTCCAGACTTTGTCTACCGGGCGACAAATAGACAGAGTGGGTTTGTGTAATGTTCAGCGCTAGCTATTGCACCGGATTAAGGCTTGAATCAAGTCAGCGGGAACTCAGTTACTTCAGGGTCGGGTACAGGTGCTACAAACGTTCCGAAAGGTTTAAGCGAGCCTAGATCTTCTCTTAGAGCTGTGAGTTCAAACACTGGCCCTGTGAGCCTGTCCTCCACACCCAAACTGGTTAGTGAATCGGAAAATAAATCCAAAACTGTCAAGAAGAAGATTATTATATTGACTGACAGTCATGGTAGGGATGTAGCGAGCTATCTGAGTGTTAGGTTAAGTGATGATTTTATTGTTTTTACTATGTGTAGGCTAAGTGCTAGGCTTGACGATGTGCTTCATGATGCTGAGGTTTTAGCTGGGGACTTGGGATTAGATGACTTTGTAATTGTGATTGGGGGTAGTAATGATGTTAAACCAGGGTGACAACTATTTTGAATGACAATGTCAAAGAAAAAAATAGCCTATCTGAAAAATAAAACTAACCTTGTTTTTGCTACTTTGCTGCCTAGATTTGATATGTCTGACAAGAGGGTAAATGATGTAATCTATGAATGTAACCATACAATTTTTAATGATGACCTTCTTTCAAATTGTGAGATGTTGTCTATGCACTCTTTTAAAAGGAAACTTTTTACCAAACACGGTCAGCATCTAAACAGGTTAGGCAAGCGGGTCTTAGGTAAAAGTATTGTACACTGTGTAACCAATTCTCCTAGTGATGATGGGAAGCATTTTTTAGCGAGTCTTTCAGTAATCATGAGAAAAACAGCAAAAGTAGGCCTAAAGGGAATAAATTAGTTGTGCTGCAGGTAAACTTACAGTGCATTAGAAGTAAAATTTTAGATTTGGAACATTTCTGTTCACTTGAGCAAATAGACATAATTTGTGCCTCTGAACACTGGTTGGTTGACAATCAGATTGAATTGTTTGTACCTCAGGGTTTCACTGCTGCGTCAGTCTTGTGTCGTACTCAAAGGGAAAACGGAGGTGCAGGGATTCTGGTTAGGAACGACATTAAATACCAAAGACTTGAGCTTGAGAAATTTTGTGTTGAATTGAATATTGAAGTTTGTGGCATTAAGTTATTAGATCTAAATGTAAAAGTCTTGTGTCTTTATAGATCTCCAAGTGGAGACATAAATAGTTTTTCCACAATTTTGACATAGTTATGAAGGGTGTTCTTAAAGGGAAAGATAAGGTAATGATAGCGGGTGATTTCAATATAAATTTCACTGATTTAAATTACCCAGATACAATTTATTTTTTGAATATTTTGAGATCACTTAATCTCTTTCACACTAATAACCAGCTTACTAGGTGTAACTCTTGTCTCGAAAATGTTATTGTAAAAAAATTTTTAAACAACTTATAATGTACGTCTTGTAGGGGGAGCATTTTCCGATCATGATCCATTGATTTTTTCCTTGTGTTTAGATGATGGGATGAGCTTGAGATCTGATCAAAACAGGTATTCCATCTGGTTTCGTGCTCAGACTGATGAAAAAATAATTTTGTTTAGACAATTATTGCAGGAAGAGGAATGGGATATGGTTAGTGATTATAGTGTGGGTAGAATAAATGAAGTAAACCTTTTTGATTGTTTTGTTAAGAAGTGTGTTGACTTGTGACACTGTTGTTCACATCTAATTAAGAGTAGAAAGGTAAAGAATGTTGTGAAAAAGTGAATTGGTACACAGTAGATCTAGCTAGGAGTAGAGAAGTTATGTTAAACTATTATAATGTGTATACAGATTTAAAGAATAGGGGATCTGGTAATTTTGAACATGCTTATAAGATTTATTTGAATTTAAAGAGAAATTATAGACACCAGCTTAAAGAAGCTAAAGGAATAGCTTGTGAAAATTATATAAATAAATTTAGTGATGAATGTAAAGCTGCTTGGGACATTGCATCACAGGAAAACACTCCTACACAATCATCTGACGTTGATCTTGAACCTGAATATTTTAATTGACACTTTTTAAATTCTGTGCTGGAAACTACCACCTAAATACCACACACAAACACCACACCTACAGAGCTTATAACAAGGGTACAGGGGGGGAGTTTCTCTTGAAGAGCCATCACTGCACCAGAGGTATTCAACACTTCGTTTAAGCTTTCTAATTCTAAGAGTGTGGATTGTTAGGGTGTTTATAATTTTATCCTAAAATAGACCGTAGAATATATTGCTCAAACTCTTGCTTTTATTTTTAATAGATGTTTTGAAGTAGGATATTTCCCAGATTCTCTTAAGGTATCTAAGGTTGTGTCCATTTTTAAAAAGGGAGACAAAAGGCTACCTCAAAACTACCGTTCAGCTTCAATAGTTCCCATCTTTTCTAAACTTTTTGAATCTTTAATTTGTTCACAATTGAATCTCTATTTTGAAAGTAATTATTTTCGTCTGATCGTCAGTTTGATTTTCGAGCAGGAAGGTCCACAACATCTGTAGTTGGTGAGCTTATTCATGACTCTATTAATTCATTTGAAAATAAAGAATCTGTTTCTCTTGTCTTGTGTGATTTAAGTAAAGCTTTTGATTGTGTACCTTTCGAAATTCTCACTCAAAAACTTATTTTCTACGGGCTTACAGAACAGTCTATTAGATTAATGGAATCTTATTTAACGAATCGTCAGCAATATGTTGCAATCAAGGGTAAACAGTCTTCAACTGAGATAATAAAGATAGGTGTTCCTCAAGGTTCTGTCTTTGGTCCTTTCTTTTTTATTGTAACTATCAACGACTTACCATCCGATTTAAATATAAACTCTGTTATTTATGCCGATAATACGACTCTTTTGCATCTGATAAAGACATTGACAGGTTAAAGGAGAATATGGAAATAGCTCAGCACATAGCCCTCAACTGGTTTTATACAGATTGCTTTTTAATCAAGAAAAAACTCAGCACATTCTTTTGAGTCTAGTGCATGAAAGTGAAACGAGATCGCACGCAGCACGCTGACGTGAGGGAAGTGAATTTCCATATAAAAAACTTTTAAAACTCAAACCCAGTGTAAAAACACACATTTATGCAAATTTTATTGAAATCTGAAAACATTGATTTTTTGGCTGTTCTGATGCTCCTGGTTTAATTTACCTGCAATGTAAGGAATACAATTTTGCGCATTATTAGGTTAGGAGAAGGTCCATACAGGCTTAAAAGTAGGCGCGAGGTTGCTGTGTATGAAAAAAATACACCAAATAATGAATAACATGCTTTTCTAATGTAAAAACCCCATAAGACAACGTACTGTGTTTAGCCGATATACATTTTCTTTAATAGCTCGGTAAATATTTATGCTAGAAT
This sequence comes from Allygus modestus, assembly GCA_963675035.1. Taxonomy (NCBI): domain Eukaryota; kingdom Metazoa; phylum Arthropoda; class Insecta; order Hemiptera; family Cicadellidae; genus Allygus; species Allygus modestus. The sequence continues at coordinate 60,763,330 of OY776117.1, read as the reverse complement.
GACGAGAGAGGGATTAAAACTTTTGCTTCACTAATTCCCATTTTAATACATGCATTAATTGTACGTCCGAAGCTTTTCTGACCCTTTTTGGGCCCAAAAACTCAAAATTTGAAAGAATAACCCCCCAAAAAGGGGTTTAGAGTTTTCCGATTGTTTTGCCCAACGAACTTGTCCAACTGATTATAGAAAGGAACGTCCCTACCAAATTTGAAGTGAATCGGACAAAACATGCGACCGCTAGAGTGCATACACATATACATACTGTATATATATAATTTTTAACGACACCCAAAAACGTGTTCAGTGGGTCATGTTAGGAACTTCTATGGTGGTCCCGGCTTAAGTTTCACCGTGCGGGTCATGCTAATAGTTCACTTTTCCATAGGAAATTCACTTATAAAATTAGTTAAATTGCTGGGTTTCCAGATTGACAGCAAACTTAAATGCGATGTTCATGTAGAAGGTGTCTGTAGGAAAGTCAGTAGGGTATCCTATCTTTTTTGTAAACTTAAACTGTCTGGAAAATAACTTTTTGAGAACAATATATTTTGGGCTTTTTCAGTCGCTCATTGCCTATGGTATTATACTCTGGGGACACTCACCTCACATCCAGGAGTTACTTTTGATTCAGAAAAATATTATAAGATCCATTGCTGGTGCCAGCCACAATCAACTCTGCAAACCCCTGTTCAAAGAGCTAAACATTCTCATAATAGTCAATCTTTACATTTTTCTCGTTCTTTTACATACAAAAACCAACATCAATCAATATACATCCAGGCAAAGTATACATAGTCACAAAACCAGACGCAGGCAAAAATTAGATGTCCCACAGCACCTACTTGCTTTAACAGGTAACTCTTCCGAAATAAATTCCATTAAATATTTTAACAAACTGCCTAATTCAGCAAAAGATATAACATTTTCAAAATTTAAGAACTCTATCCTTTTTATACAATTCATGAATTTTTAGATGTACCTGTCAATAGTGTGAATGCAATTTTTGATAATTAAAATTGATTGTTAATTTCTTTGATGTGTGTATAAGCTGATCTTTACGTTGTAAATATTGTTAAGCTAGTTTTGTAAGATCTTGCCTGCATTGTATTGCATTTTGTTGACTTTGCCTATTTCACTGTGCATATGTGATCAATGGTAATATATTTGGTTATTCTTATTCTTACCTTAACAGTACTATTTGTAAGTACATGCGTAAATACTACAGGGTAATTAGGGCTCTAGAGGTAATTAACTAAACTTAAATGTATCTAAGCTTTAACTGTAGTATTTAATCAAAGAAGCAAGCTAATATTATGATAGTAGCTTGCCAGTTTACTATGGCAATAATGTTACTTAAAATAGTGGTTGTCAAGCAGCAGAAAAAAGAAGAATGAAGTTATTTTGCATTAAGAATAAATACTCATGCATTATTATTTAAATACAAGTATAACAAATATATAAAATACGATTAGGTAAAAAAATTATATATATTATTTACCTTATAAGATTACGGAATGATTTTGGAAAATTAACCGTTAAATCTCTCAGGTATGTACCGGTATTTGTTAAAAATTCTTAGATTAAACAAATATGTATTTTAAATGTACTATTGTTTGCATGTATAATAAAGCACAGCTAACTGAGTAACCTTGGCAGATACATTATTTTGATTTTGAATACATTATTCAAAAGCATTAAACATATGGCAAAAATTATTAATTGCTCTTTGTTATTATTAATTAAATTCCTCCGGTTGTATTTGTATTACAAGTAAGCGGTTATAGTTTTTGTTCTTATTGAACGTTAAAAGGTGTGAGAGTTTCAATATTTCTTTTATAAATATATTTAGCACCTAGCGGAGTTTCCAGCATCTCGCAATCGGTGTGAGTTTCACACGTGCCAAACTTTCCCAATTTATATGAAAGTTGAATACATCTAACTTTCCTCTCCGAACAACAAATAATGTATTGTCATGAAAACTTTCAGATTTTCTTTTCGTGTTCTCTTCAAAGTCTCTTCATTGAGCCAATTCTAGGTGGAATGACTGTCAAAATAAGAAGGCTTATAAATTTGTGTAGAATAATACCAACAAGTTGTTATACAAATTGTAATGAATTACAAGAAGTATTTTACAGCAACACAATGAAAGTAACACTGGTGACTAACCTTATTCAAGGGTAGAATGATATATACGAGTACGTAAAATTTGATCTTTCCTTTTATATATATATATATTTATAAATGAGTGTGTGTGGTTGTGTGTATTTGTTATTTAATAAATATTTATGTTTGTTATTGCATTAATATTGTTAAACACAATTAACTTTGTGCTTACTGTAAATTTCTTGCTCTTAAGAATAAAATATAATAAAATACATTCACTTCTATATGGTGACATTAACAAGACTCTCATCAAAATGCACGAATACAATTCTGGAACCAAAAGCCATAGTAATGTATACCAATTGTACTATTACACATTTAGTATACAATTAAAATATCATCTAGGAGAACGTTCAAGCTCTTTAATCCAATAGGGTGAATTCTAAATACACATAATATTCCTTTACTACGATATTATTTGATAAAGCTACAATACACAAGTTGAAATTTGATCACTATTTAGCCCCTCCCAAACACGTTTTGATAGGTTTCGGTTTGAAACCTTACAAATTGCAACATAGTATCACCCCGTGTGTATCCAACCTAACTTGTATAATCATTTAAGTTGACACTTTTTCATCGCTAAGCAACACTTACTATGGATTTTCGTCACTTAAAAGGTACAATAAGACCAACATTGAGTTTAAAATACCCCCGACGCAGCAAACCTGCGTACTTGGCGAATTTACAATGCATATATAAAGCCAATTACCAAGTTTCACAAAAATGCATCACATAAACAAGTGATATATACAATTTTTTTTCTCCATAAGAATAACATTAGGGTTGAGGACGCAGGATTGTTGCAACTGGATTTTCTCCGCAACCACTTAACCTAGTTTCATGATTCAAAAAATTAAATTTTTTTTAAGCTCTATAAAATGGCTCTAACAAAAATTGAGCGTTTTTAACACGTTGCGGTACAATTTGCAAAAAAATGATTTTTGGAAAATTTTAAACCCCCATAAAACCCTCTTTCCATAGTCCGATCGATCTGGTTTTCGAACTTAAAGTCATAAATGCTACTCTCCACATTTTTGCCAAATTTCATCAAAATTTATTTCAAAAGTTATCGCGGTAACGGACAAATATATATATAAATTTGAACGAATATTGTTTTTGGACCTCAAAACGTAAATTTATAATGGTCTCGGGCCTAAAGTCTTACCATGCCACCTACGAAAATAGCTTCTTCCCTAAAGGGGAAATTCGCTAAAAGAGACATACCAAACCAATTTACGTGAAAGGTGTGCTTACAGGACTAAAATTTAAACAGTTCTTTTAGATTCACAATGGGTGCTGGACTTACAAGACAACCGTTAAATAGGAGATAACAATTGAAAAGATTCAATAAAACATATTTTTAATTTCCCATGGATAAATAGCCTACAATACCCAGGCCCACAATTCAATAATTTCCACTAGGTTTAAAATCTCAAAAGAGTAACACTATAATAGGGTTTCAAAAGAAAAATATTTTAAGCTTTGACGAAATTTTGATTCTGCCTTTCTCTGATTGGGCCTCACGATGACCGGTGTGATTGGTCGAAATCATTTGCATTGTATCATATTGTATGTATAGCTACCGTATTGTGTGCAAGTACAGTACAGATGTAAATACAGGATATCTTACATAAGGTGTCTCAAACCGATTACAGACGAACCACTTGACCGAGAATGATGAAATAAAACTATTTGCCACTAATCGTCATAAATAATCCCGGCAAAAATCAAATCTAATTGTCTTTTTTGCCATCAAATAGTGTAAACAGTATTGACATGAGTCAGAGTTGCAATTGTAGTGCTAGTGACCCTCGGTTTTTGGTACACCCTGTATTTTAAACAAGTTAAAACTACTTTTACTTTACTTCTTTGGGTCGACTTTTTATAGTGTTCATGCGAAAAATATGGTTGGGTATAAACCAATCAATCAATCAATCAATCAATAATTCCTTTATTGCCTTAAATCTTGTACAAGCATTGACATGAGTCATTTACAAAATAGACCTATTACAAAAAAAAAAATAGTCAACACTTCTAAATTATAAATTCCTTATGTAGGCATGGACACTGTAAAACGCCCCTTTCAACAAATAGGTCTTAAGATTCCTCCTAAATTAATCATGTGACATCTCCACCTTGAGGCAATCAGGCAACCACGCCTTAAAAATGTTGACAGAGCAATAATAAACATTGTTTAAAAAAATGTAGTTCTATGTTTTGGAATTGGGAGATTTAAACTTTGGCGAAGAGAATATACTGTAGAAATTCTGGACTCAAAAAGCCCACAGTTTTTCAAAAAAATATTAGCGTTTCAAAAATATATATGGAAGGAAATGTCATTAGGCCACACTGACGAAAATTCCACTTAAAAGATTGTAGCCGCTTGAGTCCAAAAACAATTCTAATTATCTTCTTTTGGAGAGTAAAAGATGTATCTCATATTAGTCTTTCCCGTTTCCCAAATGGGTACAGCGTAAACGAGATGAGGATGAGGAAACCTTTATCTATTACGAAAAATTAATAATTAACCATAACTTAGTATAAATACTAACGCTCTATATATTATACACAATAATGTATTATATAAATCGATATCAGAGGAACTACTAAACAGATTTTTATGTTTGATGGGTTAATAAAAAGAATTGAAAATGTAGATTCTAAAACTGTTATTTTTATTTACATCTTTATAATAACAACACAGAATTTGAAATATCTAACAGGTGTTGTAAATTCAAATGCTATTGATGGAGTTAAGGCAATAGCGTTTAAGTACAAAACTAATAAACTTAAGAAGAACTAAGTGTATGCAAGGTAAATATTTGTTGGCAAAATGTGTCAAAGCTAGAGGATCTCTGATTGCCAGAGTTTGACCCCTTGAGAATCACCGCGAAACTCTCCCAATAAACTCGCCTTTGAAGGTGAAACTGGCTTAGTGGTATCCTCGTAGCTTGTAGCAGTAAACGTACACTAAGCTTATACATAAATTAAACGTAGTCTTAACATTATCTTTCCATTACACTCAATACTCAATAAAAAATCAGAGTTAAAAATAATATACCACTAACACCATAATAAAATGTTAATACTGTATATGTTTTAACTTCATAAGTCAGACTTATAGACATGAAAGAAGCCTCATAAAAAATATACAATGTGATAAACTCAACTAAATCATTTATACCATTAGGTTTTATGTATGTAATATATTCATCTGTTGGTTATTTTATGCTAACCGAATTTATTACAGCATAATATAAGAACCACTTTAATAATAAAAACAGTCTCTTGGTTAAAAATAATCTTAATATAAAGCTGTGTAGCACGATTTGATATTGCTGTTGTAGTTATGATGTCGTGTAAATAGAAAATCTTAAAAAATCCTTTAAGCAGCATTTTGAAATTAGCAGTAACGATTTATTAGCAGAGTTTAGAATTATCGTTAACAGTGTAAATAGAATTCCGTAAGTTACGTATGTAATTAATTACTGATATTGTACAAAGTTTAACTGATATTACTAAAACTAAACTTGAAAGGACTAGAAAGTAAGCTTTATAAGAGTTTTTATTGTAAGAATGATCACTTCAATTAATAGTTTAAATTACCTTTGTTATGATTCAAGAACATAAGTTGAACATGAATATTCTGAACTTTTGATGGAATGACCTTGTACGAGAAAAAACACAATACATAGGCCTTAAGTTATTTTACGCTGTTACAAACAATAATATCACATTTATATTTGCCTGTCGTAAATGAAATACTTCCTTAAACAAGTTTTTGGCGCAGCATTCCCTTTATAGCATTTTCAGTTTTGCTGGCCATAGTTAGCACCTTATCCCTGTCATATGTACCAATCCAGTTTTCACCTAACCTAACCTCACCAACCAACCTAGAGACTCATTTAGGACACGTATAACTTGTCTAACGCTTTTTAAGCCTACGAACATGGAGAACATGTAACAAGCAACATATTTAACTGGTGATTTTTATTTAAAGGATAAATATTGTTCGGTGTAATGAAATCGTTTTCTTGTAACGATCAAGTTGTGATGATAGCCCGATGAGTCATTATTATAAATTAACCCTATGTCTACTATTTATTATCAATGAAATCAGAACAAGCTAATACGACGTTCATTCATATTAGAAGAGTTCCTGCTTATCTAAATCGTTATCTTATTCAATATTTATAATAATTCAAATATTTAAAGATATTCATGAATTTGTTTGTATTACTTTAATCAAGGTTAATTAAAGAAAATATAAAATTTAGTATTTTTGGTAAGAATATAAAAAGCCAAAAAAACATGATGTTATGCTGCCTACTACCGTGATTGCAGCATAGAGAGGGGTAGAGAGACAGGTGATGTTGCTGTCGATGGTTTGGTCACTCCCGGTAATATGAGCATTAGATTGTTATAAACAAATAAGGAGAGAATAAGCGAGGAAGTAAGTACTTTCCGTTCGATCTAATATAAAATTATGTAAAATATTTAATTTACTTTAATAGAAAAAATAGAATATTTGTAGCATCCTGAAACCAATTCAAAAAAAGAGTGCATAACATGGACGATGTAAAGTTATCTAAGAGTGTATTACCAGTAAATAAATTAGTTTGATAACCCTCCTTTTGCAGTTGTAGTTCTGACGTTTCCGGCTGGGTAGCTCTCATGACACGAGACTTCAACCCAAATTGTAAAAGTCACTTCAATGAGGTAAAAGTTAGTAACTCATGGAGACTTCAGAGACTGAAGTAGGTATCAAAGGTGCAATTGGTTTGCTTTTAAAATGTATTTGTTGATTATTTGAGGTTGGGCGAGGTTTAACATATTGATAAGTCGATCTAAGAATAAACTTTGTTCTGTTTCACCTTTGTAAAATCCAAATAAAATAATAGTAGTCATAAAATTCAGTAGTTTTCATGTTATTTTATCTGCAAACATAGTTATTTTATCTGCACGTATAGGTATTGTATTGTGGCTATTCATCTGAATATTTATTTCCTGTTGAGACAGCAATAATTATTGTTGCTGAAGTGATAGATATAGTTTATTCATCATAAAAGTAGCGCTGGTTTAGTACATGTTCAAAATTCATTTGGAATGTACTTTGATATTTTACATAAGGACCTAAATTTAGTTACACTTCCAGTGGTGCATTTAATATTCGAAGAGCATAACGGAGCTTAAACTGTAACGTTCTTAATTACGACAACTACATCAACACCTTTTTGTTTAAATAGTTAGGAATTTAATGTAAATTATGCAGTTGTTCTCTAGGTTTATCTAAAGACCTTCTAGATGATTATTGTCATCGCTATTACGTTATTAGTGAATGTCCTATGGAAAGTGAACTATTACCATGACCCGCACGGTGAAACTTAAGCCCGGGACCACCATAGAACTTCCTAACGTGATTCTCTTAACACGTTTTGGGGGGTCGTTCGAAATTATATATATATGTGTGTGTGTGTGTGTGTGTGTGTGTGTGTGTGTGTGTGTGTGTGTGTGTGTGTGTGTGTGTGTTTTCACTCTAGTGGTCGCATTTTTGTCCGATTTACTTAAAATTTAATTGTGACGTTCTTTCTATAATCAGTTGGACAAGTTCGTTAGGCAAAACAATCGCAAAACTCTAAACCCTTTTTTGGGGATTTATTTTTAAAATTTCGATTTTTTGGGCCCAAAAAGGGTCAGAAAAGCCCCGGATGTAAAGTTAGCATATAAAAAGCATATAAAAAGATCGGAATTAGTGAGGCGAAACTCTTAAGCCCTATCTCGTTATTTTAGCATGAATATTTACCGAGTTATTAAAGAAAAAGTATATCGACCTAACACAGTACGTTTGGTACAATTTCTTTTTATGGGGGTTTTATATTAGAAAAGCCTGTTATTCATTTGTTGGTGTACTTTCATTATCCCCAGCAACCTCACACCTACTCTCAAGCCTGACTGGACCTTCTCCTAACCTTATAATGCGCCAAATTGTATTCTCAGGATTGCAGGTGAAACCAGGAGCATCAGAACAGCCAAAAAATCAATGTTTTCGGATTACAATCAAAATTGGAATATGTTTTTACACTGGTTTTGAGTTTTTAAAGTTTGTTATGTGGAAATTTACTTCCCTCTCGTCAGCGTTCTGCGTGCGAAATCGTTTAAATTTGGTGTGGATAAAAATCATCCACATCAAAAAAAAAAACACATCACAAAAAAAGAGGCACATCATAAAATCATCTTTTGGTGTGAAAATCATTATTTCTTTCTCAAATTTGTTTTGAAAGAGGCAGATGAGTATTGTTATACAAAAGTATCCAGAATATATTAAAGAATAAACAAGATTGGCAAAGTTTTCCGCGTTTGGAGCTGACACGAGATCCAACTTCCATACAAGTCCCCACCCTGGAGTGTGAGAAACTTCCCTTCTGCATTCTAAGATCCAGATTTCCATATTTCCTATAGGGAGGGATTTTTAAATTGTGACAGATACATGGGATGCAAATTTATTTTGGCTTACTTATTTTAAGAGAGGGATTTTACAGTACCGCAGATACATGAAGTGTGAAGTAATTTCCAAATCTTTCTATTAGGAAATAGCTGTATTGTGCTGTTTAAAAAAATTTTAAATATTATATTACAAAACCGTGCTGCTTTAAGAAAGGGATACTTGTGGAGGTAAGCAGAAAATTATAAAAAACAAAAATAAATAATGAATAATTGGTTTTATGATCAGGAAAACTAAATCAAGTAAGAAAGTAAACCTCATTTAATATTACTAAAGAAAAATTATAAAGATTAAAACAATCGAATAAACATCAATGCAAACGTTATTATTTTCGTGCTACAATCTGTTATGTATACTGGTTTGAAAAATGCAATACACGTAATAAATGCTCTGTAGTCATAACATGTTTGGGTTGATAAATATATTTAAGATTATGAGGTTTTCATCATGTGAGATTACAAGTGCAACTCTTTCTAAAAATGAATAGAAATTTATGTGCAAAAAATATGTGCAAGGTTTTAAGTTGAAGTAGCAACCACTACTTCATTTTATAGCAATGATTACTTTAATACTTGAGGAGACTATCCAGAAATATTACTACCAAATTGAAATAGGGATTCCTAAGGCAGTCATACAAAGGAATAATCTCAGTTTAATTTTGTAGGGTTGTTAGCGAATTTCCCCTATAGGGAAGAAGCTATTACAGTAGGTGGCATGGTAAGACCTAGGCCCGGGACCATGATAACTTTTCGTTTTGAGGCCCCCAGATGCTAAAAACACCACTCGTTCAAATTCATCTATATGTGTGTATATATATATAGATGAATTTGAACGAGTGGTGAATTATACTTATATATATATATATATATATATATATATATATATAAGTATAATAACATGAAAATAACCATGAGTACCCTGTTAAAAACATGTTTTAATTATATTCGCAATAACATGTTTAGACTTAAAGCCATGATCACATTCCTATAATGGGCTAACCTAACTTTCTGTGTTATCAACAAAAACGTAAATATATTAGGTTATGATAATATGCAGCTGTTTTCTTTTTCTTTATTAGTGCAAGCGTTTTGAGTCTGTTCTTACATTTATAATTTTATTGAAGATAGGGTTGTTTGATTGCATTTGCAAAGTATTTAGTATATTATCTCTTTCTTTCTTTTGGCTTTGGTATATATGAAATTCTTCTTTTATGTTCATTTTATACCCCTTACTAATGTCAAGAATTGACATGTTCCCATTGCAGTTCTTATAAGTATGGTCGGTTTTTATGATATTTCAGTAAATGAAACCCTTGATATCCTAAAAGAAAATATATCAAAGAATATTAATTTATCTCAAGTTGATGTTGAGGATATTATATCCCTTACTAACGTAGCAGTAGAGCAAAATTACTTTGAATATGAATCCCAATTATATAAGCAAAAAGAAATATGCTTATTAATATGCTTTGATTAAAGTTGGTAAGTGGCTTCATGACTTAGTGAAGTACAATTTTAAATTCGCTGAGTATGCAGGTTTGCTGCAACGGGGGTGTATTGATTGGACCTATTTATAAATAACTTGGGATGTTTTATTGATTTATTTAAATAAAGGATTACTCTAGGTACATATTTTAGTACATTACATAATAAGTCCTCTTTTCATCCACAGTAGGACATCTACTGGGAAGTTTATGTGTTTGGATTGATTTTGCAAATGATGGAGCCATTTTGATTTGCGGATTCTGATGTTGCTGTTCAGCTTTTTCTTTGGCGGTGGGGCGGGCTGTAGTTGTCAAGTTTCTCCTGGGACGTAGAAGTTATCCTTAGCATATTCTGATGTAGTTCTACGATTTATTTGGCGGTGTGGCGGGCATTAGTTGTTAATTCCTCCTGTAGTGGGTTTCATCGCCATATTCAGATGTTCTGTTTCAGCTATTTTTTTAAAGCGTGGTAGACAGGTGTTGCCTATCCTATACCTATGACTTAAGGTCATGATTACCCAGGGTTGGGACTCTAGCTTAGTGTTTTTTTTGCAAATATTTATGCAAATCCGCAAGGGATTATTCTCTTCTTATCCCTTGCACTCTCCTTCGTCGTCCCCTTCGTCTTCCCCTTCGTCTTCTTTAGTACCTCCTCTCTGGATGTTTACGCCTCATCAGAGTCTACGGAAGACTCCTTGCCACTCTCCTCCTCCGGCTGCTCCCCCGCCTCGAGCGCCGGGATCGTCTCATAATCCACCTCGGAGACCACCCACTCTGCCCAGCTCAGGTAGATGTCGTAGACCCAGCTGGTGGCCGCCTCCACCACCAGACCGCCCCCACCAGCAGGGCTCCGCCAAGGACCACATCTCCCACCACCCACTTGTGGTCACTCCTGAAACCGTTTAAAAACCAGTTAGTAATTTATACTTCGACATGTAGATTCAAGGAAAAACTAAATTTCGTCAACTGATACAATTGACTACCATCAGCAGCTTGTCGTTTCTGGAAAAAAGCAAAAACAGTTTTGTTAGTTAAACTATAATCCTTTCTAATATTTGATTACGTTTGTCAAATATTTGCTTATTGTTGACGAGCCTTAAGGAAGAAACGGCAAATCCGTGTCCTTGCACAGGTGTCTGAAGCTATCGTACGACCTTAAAAGCTGAAACTTGAAACAGTCATAGAAAATTACATAGGAAAACACTCAAAAAGCCCATTTTTACCTTTTTGCTCTTTCCTCCTCTTTAAAATGTTATTATGTTACACAATACCATGTACAAACTTTAAAACAAAATAATTATCAGGTGTAACTATTTTTAGTATGATTTAAGCTTCTTCTTTGTTTATGTATTGTCATGAGTTCACACTTTCATGTTAATTAATTGTCCTCAGCATGCCAAGGTACAACACTCCCTTGCTCTGGTACAAACCCCATACGTTGGGGTTTAAACCGACTACAAACACTATATAATTTACTCTACATAAAACTAATTCTCCCTTGGGACCTTCATTAGAGAACCATACGTCTGACAAATTTGAACTTTATATCCAATTCAAAGGTTTTGGTGAACAGATCGGAGGAGAAATAATATTTTTTTAATACAACCACTCTCGAGTTCTCACTTATAAATTAAATTTCATTTTTAATTTTTTAACTTGATCAAATGTGTTATTTGATGTGACTATACAACTAAAACCAGGTGGAAAAGTGAAGCCGTCAGTCAATGTTTGCACACTATAATGACAGGTCCAAGCTTGTACCATAATAGATTCAAGTGAAGATTAAACCACCATGTAAAAATGAGGAATTGTCACAAAATAATATAATTATTTTAACGTGATTTTTAATTAAAAGAGAGTATATTTGTGATCACTCACAAAAGACTCCGCCAAGACATCGTAGGTGAATCGATTTAAGTCTTGATACAAATTCGCTAGAGTCGTTTAATCAGAATCAAAGTCCCAACCAAAGACCGTTTAGCACTGAACAAATAAGTGTTCCCGTGACGTCACGTGCGAAACTGTTTTCTCATTGGCTGGCTTGGTTCAGCATTGGGGAAGAGGACGCGAGCCTCGCCCCAGTCTCTAGGAAGTCACGATATAATTAACACGCGTCGCGTCACCTCTCCCTGTTAAATTATTAATTGGCGTTGTTTTTCTAAATTTAATGTAACCTTAATTATTGTATTTTAACCGCGGATATACCTATTGTTAACGACGTTTAAATTGGTCTAGATCTGTTGTTGTAAAGTTGTAAATTTGAATAAATTGTAATTTTGTTTCCCAACCGGCATTATTATTATTTTAACTCCCAAAATCGTCGTGTGGTATATTGGTATTTGTATAAAAATCCATTTGTTGAGTTCCTTGTTTCAGCAAACCTGCATACTCAGCCGCCATGGTATTCTTATGGAGGATAATTAAAGTGTCATAAATAGTTCATTTATTAATGTATATTGAAGAAACTTGGTATGTGGTTTTTGTAGTATTAAGATACATATATATGAATTGGAAATTCGTTGAGTATGCAGGTTTGCTGTTATGGGGGTATTATTGTGTATGTTTTTCCTAGTGGTTTTGAGTGATTTGTAGTTAGTCTATTTTGATATTTATATATTCAATAACCCATCACTTATATTAACCTATTTCTCAATTGTAACTTTAATTAAGGCAATAAAGGGCGAAATATTTGTCCACTAGAATACAAAACTCATGGATTGCAGTAGACGGTGAAGCTCTTTGTCCTATTTTTCCGTTTGTTCTTCTTATATTGATACCATAATTATCATGTTTATTTAAGTAGCAGTATTAATCTTGTCCCCCATAAAATACATTAAAAGCCTCGACCTGTCGTAGCATAACAACGAGGTTTTATTTTATTATACATCAATAATAGTAGAATATTTGTGTTCATTAGTGTTCTCTGCCAGATGAGCGTCATTTGAGATTCATTAATTTAGCCCACTTGTATAACAAAGACGTGTCAAGAGATTCATAGACAGGTTTTATTTAATAACATCAGTAACTAACAAATCGTAAAGCCTTAAATGTAGACCTTTGTACCGTTTGAATGAAAACAAGCAACCTCAGTTACTGTCTTTACTATTACTAGTTTTTACTTGTAATAACATAAATATATTTCTTGAAATAATATCAATATATTATTAAAGGGAGAATCATAAATGTAAGTTCAGTATTGGAAATATTTGCTTATCCCTCTAGAATGATGCTACTAGTACTAAATAATGTTATACACTGTGTAACATACATATCAATTATTGATAAATATAATAGGAAAGGTCAAATGACCAAATATGAAAGGGAAAAGACAAATAACCTTGTATAGGTCCTCAACTTAGATGACTAGATAAGCTTATTTTAACTTACTTATAAATGATAATTTGATAACAAAACTCAAATCCAACTTTGAAACAAAGTGTCCGTTTGGCACTGAAATAAATAATTTAATCAAATATCCGTCTTAATCCACGACTTTCTGCATTAAGTAATACAACTTTTAAAATAGTTTCGTTAATAAATTATTGCGAACGAATAAACTCAAGCATTGCACGGAAATTTTTAATAGTGCGGCTAGTTGATGCCTACTTCTTGAGGTTTATTCAGTATTGTATTATTATTACGTCTCAAAAAAATACAAGTAAACATAAAACAAACGAAAAACGTACATTTTAAACTTTGTGGTGAGTTTGATGAAAGCATTATTCATATGCGATTACTAAGTATGATAATATAACCAAGCAACTTTATAATGTATGTAGCTTTAAACAGTACAGACGTTGAGACATTAAAGTTCACGCTACTACTCAACTCTACCTGCCTGGGGAGGCGACTTGCAGTTAATACATGAGTTGTTGTCTTATTATAGACGGGTTTCTTCTAAAGATACTCACCGACATGCTGGTGTGTAGGTCTTTGATAGTTTTAAACTTATATCATAATAATATTGCGTAAAACTTGCATGGAATTATAAATTTCCTAAAATATAATTTAAACACAGCTTACCTATGGGAGCTCCCTAGCAGACTATTATTCCAGTAAATAAGAAATATGTAATAATAAATTAAATACTGTATAAAAGGTAGCATGTTGTTAATTGCCTAAAAGTAAATAATTACAAACACCAAACCAAGAGTAGCAAACAATTACTACTATTTTAAGTGAAAGGACTGCTAGAAAAATGAAGGCTCGTATTATCCTATTTAATATATTTATGAATGCCTTTTTATATCTAACACTGGCATGGTTGAGGTCTACTGCTAACACCTAATGCAGCCTTAAGCTTAGCGCTTGTGATCATTGCTTCAAAATTAGTGTTTTAAAAACTCAGGAAAACTAAAATATTAAAAATACATAAATTTAAAATTATTTATGATATGTTGTATTAATGCATTTTTGGGAAGATTAAATTACAACTATTTTGAGGATATATTATAGGATATACTTTCGTATATACAATGTTTTAAAGGCTAAAATTAATTAATACATTTCCAGGTAATAAACAAGAAGGTTAACATATAAAGTTAGCTTCAGTTTCCCAAGGAGAATGTCTAGTTTACACCAGTTTACCTGAAACAAATGATTTATTATAATTTCCATTAATTTCTATAGAATCTGTAAAACTCTGAGAAACTAAAAAAACTGTATTGTTATATCTCGGTCTTGTAATTAACTCAAATCTCTCATGAAAGGTCATATTGATAAGTTTAGAAAGGAACTTTGTAGTCTGTTACGTAAATTTTACTTGCTAAGAAATGTGTGTCCAAAAAGTGTACTTGTGTATGTTTACCATGCTCTTGTCAGTTCTAGATTGAATTATGGGTTATGTTGTTGGGGTGGAACATAGCTGACATCATTAACACCGATTATTATATTACAAAAAGCATTTATTAGAGATGTATTACAGAAAAAGAGAGTCGAGCATTCTTGGCCTTTATTCCTTAGACTTAAAATACTTCCTCTTAGACATGAATATGTTTCTAAAGCCTTAAAGATGTTTTATATTAAATATTTCAGCTCTCAAAATAATTCTGAAAACAAGAGGTATCATCTTAGAACCGTTAACAAGGCACCTGTTCCTAGGCCTAAGCTCACACTTTATAGCCATTTTATAAATTTAACGCCCCTCGCATATACAATTCTATTTTATGTAACGTTGGAAATAAAAAGAAACTGTTCCTCAGTACCTCAGTAGCTTGAAAAGGTGGTTGTTTACAGTTGAAAATGTGGAATTGCTATTTCAAGTTATGAGTTGATCTATATACAAATGATACCGTGCAATATAAATTATATTGTATTACTTTTTTAAAACTTATTATACTACGTTTATTAATTCGTACTTGTATAGCTATACATGATTACGAAATGTATTCCCTAACAACTAATTATGCATTAACATTTGTTTTTCTATTATAACAGTTTTTCTTGCAAAACAAAATTTATAATTTTTGAAAATTACTATCATTAATTTTTTTATTGACAGCGATCCTTCAGCCTTTATAATAAATTATATGTGATAGATGCCTCAAAACTGGCTATGCCTTGGAGGCCCTAAATTTATCCACCAATAAATAATCTAGTAAATGTGGTTGATGTATATTGAAAGCACTTTTTTTCTTTGTTTTTACAATATTGTAGGTGTGTGTATGTGTATGTAATGTGTGTAATTTAGTATGTGTCATACACGATGTTGATTGTACCTGTGCCATACTTACTATGCTTAAATGTATATATGTATATTGATGGATAAATAAACGTTTCATTCATTCATCCATATTTAAAAGAGTGGTTATTCTCTTTTCGTAATATAATCAATTTAAATTGTTAAAAGCGTAACTGAATTCTTGAACCTCATTTATAATTTAGTCTAAAATAATATATATAATATAGCTCCCACAACGGTTTTAATATTACCCTTACATTCACTGGCAACCAAACAATGTATATCCTATCCGGATGTTTACGTTTCAACGGATGTGGTTTTCTCGTATTTTTCCCGCAATACATCAACTTTCAGAAACATATCCAACGTTAGCTCGACAAAATATTTTATTAAACAAAACTCTAAAAGATGTAATTTTACAAACGTATTAAGTTGACAGTGAGTAATAGAGATTTACTGATTATTATATTATTTTTACATTTCCATCCAAAGAGCTTCTATATGAACATAAAACTCTGAATAAAACTCTTTTGATTTCTGTGGTGAAACTAATAAAACTACCATAGTTTAAATATGATATTTTATAGTGTTAGTGATCGAGGTAGAAAGGAAAACTTTGTCACCTCCTCAAAAAGAATCAAACACAAGGAAGGAATATGAAACTTTGTTTATTTATTTTCGTACCGATTGGAACTTTCAACCGTATAAGTATTTGCCGTATTTACTTTGTACCGTATTTACGTATACAAGCATGCGTATTATGTTAGATACAAGATCACAGATGTTCACAATTTATCAGAAAATATTGAAATATATAATTTAAATTATAATACCATCTAAATTAGCATAAATAAAAAATTAATTAAGTATTTGAAAGCGGTTAGTAAAACAAGTTTAAAAGGTACAGTATTTTAATAATCTGAAGTTTTCCAGATCAATCCTGAACAAAATCCTGAGAAAACTTTGTGAATGTTAGAAATCGGATCCATCGGATCCATCTGCCATTTGTCATTGGGCTGTTAATTACTGATCCTGGCTAAAGAGTTAGCCAGTCATAGTCAGTAACAATACTACACTAGTCATCTCTACTATTCTACACTCATCATTCATTCACATTCGCCTTAAAATACGCTCTAGTTGCGTCCGCGTCTTACAAAATGATTAAGTGATTGAGTTCATTCTACATAGGCATTAGGCTAAAAAGGGTAAAATAGGGCAAAAATAAGTCACTGACCTTTTAACCACCATCAACAACATTGGCTCCGAACTTGACAGCAAAGGATAAATGTTATAATTTGTAATAGTCGATCAATAATATTCGTTGTTTAACTAGCACGGTATTGATATATTGTCATGAGTTTTGTTTGCAAAATTTGTGCGTAAACTTTAGACAATAATAGTAATATAATTTGTATATATAGGACCTACCCAGCACGTAAAACCCAATCCAAAACCAAATTATTGCCCAAAAACGTAAAATTGTCGAGCTGAATCTCTTAGCTGAGATTAACCCATTATTATATTAGCTTAAGATTTCGTTAAAATACCAATTTTTCAGTAAACTGGAGGTATGCAGTTAGTCTATCAGTGAGACCAAGTGGTTTTAAAATAGTTATTTACTCTTTGGTCTGACTGTGTGATTGTGGTCCCAAGTCCTCAGTATTATAAACACTTTAAAAAGTTGTTAAAATACAAAGAAGGCTAGAGTTTGGTGAGGAATGAGGTCCACAATCAATCATACCTAGTTGTTTTAAGGTAGTTATTTTATCTTTAATCTCATTGGGGGATTAAACCCCCAGGCCTTACATTGTCATTGTAGTTTGATATTGTTGTACACATCTATATATTAATACGCAAGTGGTTTTTCTTCACAGTCATAACTCGATAACAGCTGGACGGATTTTAACGTTTGAGGTGTCGAATTGAAGGTACGTAGATTTGCCAATACGTCTCAGAATTTTAAGAAAGGGCGTCAGTTAAATACAGTAAAGGGCAGAACTTTCGGATCAGTGGCGGTATCTGACGGCGGAGGTCTAAACTACGTGTTTATTGAAAGTACGTTGTTATCATCCGTTTTAATGTCAGATGTTTTGTTACAACTGAAGTAACCTTTCTCCTTTGTTTGGGTAAACACTTGCTCGGATTCGAGCAACAGGACAACTAGTATATATAAATACATAACTTGAAGAACAATAATGCTTACAATTAGTCAATCGGTTTTGAACTCTAAATATTTAAAACTTTGACCAAGTGGTTTTAATGTAGTTATTTGCACTTTGATCCCTAGTTGTCATTGTATCTTGATATTACTGCTCAAATACATATAAATGCAGTACCTGAAAATAATGAGGTTTAAAAACAGCCAATCTGTTTTGATGAGAGGTGACGGAGGTTAAATTTGCTTTTGTTTTAAAAGAGGGGAAAAGTAGTATCTGATGGTGTTAAATATAATCTAAGAATTAGAACTCTTTCTATAGAAAATCGCTAGTACGCGTCCTTAGATTTAAGTTCAAAACCATTGAAATTGGTTTAGTAGTTTTTGTAGTGTCTGATCATTAGTTAAAAATTGAAAGTAATTTTGCATCGTGAAAAATATATTTCAACCTAAGAAATTACCTTTTAATGACATAACTACAGGTAAAAACCTTCGAAATTACATACGAAATTACTTACGAAACCATTTTAAATCGGCCCTGCAGTTTTTGTTGGTGGAATTATGTAAAGCATTTTTTTGAAAACATAACGTCACCTGTTATGGGAGCTGGAATCTTAAAGTAATTCTGAGCTGGCTAAAATTAAACAATTGAAATATACGTATGACGTAACTAATGGCTAAAACCTTCAATTTAATACTAATACATTTGAAATTGGAAAAATTAATTATTTTTGCTTTTAATTTTACATTAAAGTATTTTTGTTGAAACTTTAATCAGGATATTATAGGAGTTAAAGAATAAAAGCAATTCTTTATAAAACAAAATAAATCTTTTTTTGTCAAACGAATTTACAAATTATATTCTATAGTTGTTATAGCTATGGTATTGAAAATTTATTTTTAATCCTATGAATTAAATCAGTTTATTCGAGTTTGTTGATTGACCGATTGTCAGGAACGTCAGAAAGTCAATCAAATATTAATTCAATAGTGATGATCCAGTAGTGGGAAATGAACTCTAATTTCTCTAAACCGAATAACCTATACTCATTTGAATCATTTTGGTATTTAAAAAAATAGACCTCAGTAAACGTGACTATTGTCAGGATATTCCCTTCACTAATGATCCCTGTGTTGATTCCCCCTGAAGCTTTGAATTATGTAAACCGCTGACCGGCCGTTAGGGTTGTTGTGAGGGGTGGAAGTTGGCCGACCGTGAAACCCCTTGTACGTGATCCACGGATTGTCTGTGATTTGGTTGGAGTAGGAAATTACTTTTTTAGAACAAAGAGCAAGTTTGAAAACCTCTAATATTTTATAAAATACAAATTTTATAAGAATAATCTTAATACAAATATTTTTATACTAATTTTGATAACAAATATTGACCTATGTTTTTATTTGTATGTTAATTATTTTATTTTAAAATAAATATTTTTTAATATATATGTAATTTAATCTATGCAAGTTACATTTTTAATCACAATATTTTTGTTAGGGCCAGAGGATCTCTCATAACCAGAGTCTGCATAGATCGTCAAATAAATTCGCATTTCAGTCTTAATGACTTAGTGGTATAAGAAACAAAAAAAATGTTTGTATAAAATAAGTTTAACTCTAAACCTTTTGAAAAATCTAAAATACTGGTTCTATTATAGATATACATTTTTCATTTTATTATTATTTTCAGTGTTATTAGTCAGACCCTTGAGAGAAGAGGCGAACTATAATAAACCTATAAAATGTTGTACAAACAACTAAATGCTTAAACGCTAAAATATTAAAATCACTCAATTTTACAATTGACCATTGTAATATAAAAAAAACTCATGCTGTATATAATTTATTCAATAAGTATAACAAATAATTTCAAACAGAAGACAATTATTATGTTGATAATTAGGGAAGGAAGATAATAGTTGAATTAAATATCAGTATCTATACAAGTTATAATTTTAACGCACAATCTTCCATATACATTAGCAATGCTGCTTATTATTCAATATTTTACAGTTAAACATTGATCTAAGCTGTGCAACGTTCATTTACCGTATTACACAAATTGTTATAACTGCATTTTAATTTTTTACTGTTAAAAATGTTCGTCTGCTTTGTCATAAATAATTACGAAATACTTTTGCATACTCTAATTTAGGGTTGTTTAACGAGTTTGTATTGCTTCTTCTCAATAGAGGATATTCATAATTATTTCTGAGGCAGTATATTTTGTTCAATTATAGCAATACCTATGCTCAGTTAAAAAATAAAAATATTTTTAAAGGAGCTGTAATTGTGATATTGAAAAAATGATTTGGAATGTTTTTTACCTTTCTTACAACGTTCATTTCCGACAATGCATATCAAATTCGTAGAGCATAACCAAGGGATTCCAACATTATTTGAATCCTATTTTTGAGTACAACCTAAGTAATAATGCTTACATTTATTATTTTATATTTAACAAATATTTTCCATTCACATTTAGTTGTAAAACAATGATTGACTCCAATATTATTTCTCTTACAAATTAACATATTATAAGGGGGATATGCGTGTTATTTTTGCTCAACCCCGTCTAAGAGAACTGAAATATAAGTGAGATTGGTAAAGTTTCCCGCGTATGGAACTGACGTGTTCTGAATGTGAGATGGTTTACACTTTTGTTCATAATTTTCGAATCTCATGCTTTCTGTGATTCTATTAAAAATGTCAGTAATAGCCCGAAAAGGTACTGTATACGTCTTACAGTTGTCAAAACCTGTGCTAAAATGGCTTTACACGTTTATACATATTTTAGTTGTGAATATCTCTCTGCCCAATTAGGATTAGCACACAATGGAGAGGGCAACAAATATATAATCAATTCGTAATAAAATCACATTTTTGCTGTTGAGGCTCAAAATCACTAAATAATGGAACTAAATAGAAATAAGTTAACCTTTCAACCCATCAACCAGTTATAGAATCATCCTCTAGTTTTAATCAAAAATCTCGCTAATTTCGCATCGTTCGCGTTAAAATTTTTTTCAGGGCCAAAATTTTTGCAAGAGGTTTTGTATTTTCGTGCATGTTGTGATCTTTTTACATTATGGCGACCTAACATTCAAGTTATTGCGTTAAAAACAAAACACTAATCTGCTCGTCACCATGGATAATAGGACTGCGCGGCGATCTAAAGACAGCGATGTACCGTAATGACACTAGTCACTAGGGCAAACAAGCCAGTGGTGACCGCTCGTGAAAAAGTATTACTGCAATCAGCCAGGATCGAACTTGCGCTTGACCACGGCTGACATACTAGGTCAGCCCTCCACCTCTGAACTACCGTGTCCGATTCACTTTGAGGAGCCCAAGGTAATATAAATTTTAAAGTTTGATAAATTATGTTAATTAAAAAAGAAATGCATTAATTTTTATTTACATGAAAATATCACAGCCGTTTTCACAAAATATAAATGTGACATCAACTTTCAGTTTATTATATTACAAACACGTATTGACATGTAGCATTGTTTACAGCAGTGGTAATAATACCTTTCAGTCTTGCAGTGTAGTATTAAACAGTGTAGTATTGTACCTTTAGGAGGGATAAGATGCCAGGATCAAATAAATCGTACCGTTACTTTTTCTCGAATCACAAAATGTCCGCAATAAATCACTGGTAATTGCGTGTATTTCAAGGCAATATAGAATAAATCATGAGTGTAAGATGAATGACTGTTAACCAGGAGCTTGAAATAATTGTCCTGTAACCAATAAGCAATTAATAGACCTAAAATTTAACGCGGGGTCTGAACCATAAATCACTAGACCAAATTCTTGTATTATTATTGGGTTTCTGACCATCCAGTTTTCACGACTAAATTATCTAGACTATGATGACTTTTGGGTATCAGTCACGTGATAGCGTATAGTATACGGTGGCGTGAATAATGTTACTAAGGGTAAGTAGAGGGTATTAGCAAACATTCCTCACCTTAAAATGTCCATAATATATCCACTCCTAACGTATTACAATGAATATGACACCAGTTCAAGTCTTACACAACCACCGAATAAATAAGGGAAGCTTCTTTGAACTAAGTGGCTCCTGCAGAACATTTTTTTTTTATTTCGTCGCTTATAATAATAGCATTATCGTTACAGCATGAAGTGCCGTTAGTACGCTTGATTGGCCGTATCTTAATATGTCTCTTTATGTCAGGGTTAAAGTTCAATTTTGGGACATGAACTTAGTTAGTTGCAATTGTCAAGAAAAAGCAACTAATCTACTAAATTGTACCGGTGCTATCGTGGAGTCATGTTAACCATAAGAAGAAGTTTAATCACTTTTTATTCTCACTTTTTGAAATTGACATTGACATAGTAAACTTGTTCAGTAAAGCAGATCTGTTTCTAAACTTTGTTATATATGCATAATGGTGTGGCCTAAATAAATTTGTTTTAATTTTGTATATACATCTTAACTAATAAAGGAAAAAATAGAATTTGTTTAAAAGAGAGCCTCTCTTCTAATTAATAGTTCTCTCTTCTCATACAAAGGTTTCTTTGGCAGATTAATAAATATTATGGACTTGATTGTATAGGTGAATGAAAGGGGGTACAAGCTATACTTTTCGATTTTAACCTAACCTTATAATATGTAAGTAAAATATCTTACAACAAGATGAGAGTTTACAAAACTGTTACATTCTGTTTGTCGATTAAAGACGTTATAAAATCTATATTTAATCTAATTTTAAATTATATAATTTTAGCCAATTTTTTTGGGGTGTCCGTTTAAACATCTTTAAATCCACAAATTATTAATTTTTGTAACATCAAAATTTAAACATTTACAACCAAACAGAGGACTATATCATTTCAGATCAGACCATCAGTGCTGACTATATGTAATTTAAAATAAAAAAACCTTGCTTATGTGCCGAGAAAGAAGATATACTTACAAGCAAGTAAGGGTTACTTATTTGTTGACATATAATTGGAGTGTGAAGGTTGTATAATAGATATTACAAACTATGTGCCGGTATATAAAACCTTAACAGCAACAGTAATTTAATTGTTGAAAACCCAAATGAATAGTCTCAATTTAAATTATATTGATTTTTTACGGAGATACCACAAAAAACGTGACTATTGTCAGAATAAGTCCCTGCACTAATGATCCCTGTGTTGATTCCCCTGAAGCTTTGAATTATGTAAACCGCTGACCGGCCGTTAGGGTTGTTGTGAGGGGGTGGAGGTTGGCCGACCGTGAAACCCCTTGTACGTGATCCACGGATCGTCTGTGATTTGGTCCTTGTGGAAAAGTCACTTCTCTACTACATAAAGTATTTTTAATATTTGTGTAAATTCATATTATGTAACATCGCATTATGTAACAATGTTATTCATACATTTACTTCCAGTGTCAATAAGAATGGAATTCAATTAATTCAGTTATCTACTTATATAAAGCTCGACGGGTTCACTCACTCACTCACTCACTCACTGACATAAGCTATGAGGCACTTCCCGTAATCTAACCCCCCTCGACCCCATACTTGAATTAAAGCGCTCTTGACGAGAAACCCCCACAAAAATTACCAAAAGTTAACATTTTTGAGTTTTTGGGGCATTTTTGAGGCGGGGAAAATTCCACTTTTTCAATTTTTCCACTTTGAGCGCGATTTGTACGGAATCGGTAAGAGATGGTAAAAAATATTAAATACAAAAGTTGTAGAAAATTTAATTTCCAACTAACGATTTTTTGTCAGATTTAAGATTCGATCATCAGTTTTGCCGCTATTCATCAGAGAAGAAGTAATTTTTAGTATTTTGGCCCTTTTAAATGTGTACAGTTTTGGAAAGCCGTTTAATGAAAGCACACTATCTTTGGCTAATACCACATATTTGTATCAGCTGATTTAAAAAAAACCGCCCGTGTAGGTGATACTAATTTGCTCACATGAGGTTTATATAAATCAGCTGTTACAAAACTAGGTGAGCACATTATCGCCTACCAGGGAGGTCCAATATCGCGACTATCGTTTGTTACGATATTGGAAAATGTAATCAATCGATTGTTCTATGGAATGAATTTAGCCCAGTAGCCCAGTGGATATGTTGTCAGATGATTCAAGATCATGTGGTCACGGGTTTGAATCCTATTTTTGATGCTTACTTTTTGTGCCTGCAATTTATTTCTGTTTAATTTGACTTTTTTTTTACAAATTCATTTATTACTAATTATGTTGCACAACGAACAGCCACTATACATCGCTCTGCGGAGTTAGGTTAGGTTAGGTTACTATAATTTTGTAGTAAACTGGTCTAATTTGTTGTTTTTTACACGCAAATCCATTTGTAGAACTCCAATTTAACATTGTAACCACAACTTTGTATTTATATCTGATTGACTTTGATTGAGTGAGCGCTTTATTTTTCGCTTTTATTCACCTCGAAACAACCATCGTAGGCGAGAGTTCATTCGATAAAACTAACAAGCGGCCGGTTGGTCAAATGTTTCGATATCGAACCGATATGGAACCGCCTGTGTAGGTGTTAACGTGCTCACCAAAGGTAATTTTTGTGTTGTTTTTCTTTGATTAATGAACTACAATAGTTGGGTTTGATTTAAACTTGAGTGGACTGAGGAATGCAAGTGAGCGAAGCGAACTCCAAAAGGGGGTTTGGGGGCAAAGCCCCAACGGCGATAAGCCTAGTTGTTATATATTTCATCAAATACAGTTTACAAATCTACACTACAAAACTAACAAGTTATGCTTACTTCTGAAGCCAGTTGGTATGTTGAGAGTTATTGTTTGATAACAATAACATAAGAAGACTTGGTTGGACAACAGCTTTAAAAATCTATGATAAACATCTTCATAATTGACTTATAAGAGAAATACATGTTACAACACGCAGATTAACATTTACAGGCGTTTATTTTTAATCTTGTTTAAAGTTTATTAAATTTTCTTTGACAATTATATTAATACTTATGTTAATTGAAATCATGTCGAATTAACTTTTAGTTTTAAGGATTTTGCAAAGCACGAATTTAAGATAAAATAAAATCTTAAAATAATTGTCATTGTAACGAGAAGCAAATTTAAACGTATGGAAATAAATGAAAACTATTAGATTGACGCAGGTTTATTTTTCCACATTAGAACCCATTTTATAAACGTTATAATATAATTGTTTTATTTTTTTATGTTCAAGACAGGGAATCATGAAGTTCAAGACGCACGTGGTAGCTGAACGCGTTATAATTGAGTACAAAAATCCAAATTTAAGTATCACTACTTAATATGACAAATCAATTGAAAACCAATGAACTTGTTAATGTAGGTTTAATAGTTGTATATGCTTATATGGAGTGAGGTGTGTACTAATTTTAATTTATTTTAAAAAATAAATTAAATTCACGACCCTGCTACCCCAGGGCCTAAAGTACCGAAAATTACAAAACTATGATATACCATTTTTTATGTTAAATTAAAAGTAGGTTTAAAATAAAATAAAATTCCGTCATTAGGATGTAACCTGAAAAAAATAAAAGTATTTTATATAACTTAAAACAATTCTCTATAAGTAACTAGTCGTTTTTGAGAAATATAAAAATAATTTTCATTACCAATATAACATTGAATGTATGTATCCATAATACATTTGGAATATATTTCTTTAAATTGCGCAAACTATATACAAACATTGGTGACGCAAATATAATTCGAAGAGTATACATGATCTTAAATACTTATTTATAAAGTATTTGATATAAGGCTTGGTTGTAGTTGTCCCTTAGGTTAAGTAATAGAGACGATTAACAATAAAGATCCTCAGATTCTTTAAAATTGCTATACAAGTTCTTAAGCTCCAATCTTAACAATGCTTTCAGTTTAATCCTGGTTTAATTCTATTGGATTATTTTTTAAACAGAAGCTCCCAACTACTTTTCGTGATTAAACGAAGCTCAATTAAACGTGATTTTATTTAAACTATGTAACGTTATCATTTGTGATTTTGGCTTATAAACATAAGACATATTTTCAAATAACACCAATAAAATGTGAATCTTATGTTTCTTTAAATAATGTTGAAATTGCCTTATAGTATTTCTCAGCTTCACCCATGTCCTAAAAACTATTTACCTCTTTGTCGGGTTCTTCTGACAAAACTGATATATTATGATTGTTATGTCTCTAAGTTCCATTAATCAGTAAAATCCAAATACTTAAAATGTTGTTTTAAGCGTGTAACAAAAAAAAAACAACTCAAATCTGACATAATCATAAATTATTGTTTAATTCTATAAAACGGCTCATTAATTAATTATAACGTGGAGATTAACTCACAGCATGTTTTTACTTTTTCACAGCTTCGATCTTGTTCTTAGGTTTATAATTTTTCTAATTATCAATATTTTAGTTTACTACAGCTAAGTCGACCTAGTACAACAACCTTGAAAATATATACTCTAATAAGCATTTCAAAGTTCATGCACTTCCTTTATCTCGAATATTTCAAATGCCTTGAAAATAAATACTGTAATAAGCATTTCAAAGTTTATTTCAATAAGCACACAGTGTTTCAATAGCGAAATAGTATTTCAAAGTTCAAATATTTGTTAGTTTGTGAAATTGTCTTAATATTATACGTTTGTACTAATGACTTGGGCAATGAAGAAAATATTAAAGTTTCATAAACGATATTTTCATTCTCATAAAATAAACAAAGGACTGCAATCGTAGGGAATGAAACACAGAATATTGCATGAGAGCAACATTTTTTATTTACGTTCAAAATCAGTTCCCAAACATTTCCTATCAAATCTCCTTATTTATTTACGATAGCAACAAACATTCGGGAATGTGATGGAGGAATAAATTATAAAACGGAATACAAATTGAGATTAATGCATGACGAATTGAGACGGGACATCAGTTTAATAATAGAAAAACAATTACCGTGGATATAATAGTTTTATATACTTATACCTATTATGAATACCATTATTAGTTTATTTTGACAGTTTAATTTAAAGCAAAACTTTCGGTCCTAAAACAAAAAAATCATAAATTAACCATTTATTTTTTACTTTACCTTCGTAAAGATATATTAATGAAATCTGAAAATACTCTAGTATTTTCTTCCTTTATAATCTTTGCAAAACTGAACTTAATGGTATTTTAAAACAAAGTAATTCGGAGAACACAAATCAATGGTCTTGATATAAATGAATAGCTTTTTATAGAATAATATTTATTATAAAATGTCAATGCATATGTTAAGCGCTATCTTGAGTAGGCTTAGTAGGCTAAGTGGGATTTTAAGTAGGCTTTTGAAAGCTAGAAAACGGTGGAAAGCTTCCCGAGGGTTATTATAATTTATTGGGTACAGAATGGAGCTTTTGGTATACCAGAAAAGTGTTTAAAAGAAGAATCTTCTGTCTTGCTATAGGTTTGGGCTTCTTTAAACTATTTTTTAAGTTTAGCAGAATAATCAGCCTTTAAAACGATAGGGGAAAAAACTGAAATGAATTTAAGTTAAAGCCTATTTTATTATTTAGGTGTTGATCCATATTTTTCTTCAAACATTGATTCTGCTGCAACATACAATTTAACCACAATAAATATTTGTAAAATAAGTCTGTAGGTAAACTCATGAAATACAGTAAATCAAGATAACAAAATAACTTTAACATTAGTGATTCAAAAATGGGGTGAAAGTGTTTTTTCTATTTTCAGAATAATAAAATAAACGAAATACCACAAAAGAATAATACAATGCGTGTTAGCAGTTAATACATATGAGAGCAGTTTATATGTAAAGCGGGCTTCAGTTTCCTAAAGACATTTACTGGTTTACACCAGTTTATATTCTTTGCCAAGAACAGGAGAACCATTTCAAATCCTATACATTTCCATAACAATATCATAATTCCAAGCCACATTCTTTAAAGCCTGTTTCTTTGTGGCGTACTAAATATAAACACATTATTTAAAAAAACAATATTTACAGTCTTACTAGTAAGATAACTGTTAATTGTCTCCTATGATTACTCTGTACATTATAAATATGTAAGCATAATTATCACATCTCCCACATATAACAAAAATTGTAATTTGTATAGTGATCTTTTATTCAGTGACAGCTAAACAATTTATATCCTACCTGAATGTTTACGTTACAGCGGATGAGTTTTCTCGTATTTGTTCATGCAATACCTTGACGTCCTAATAGATTTTACGGTTTGCTTGGCACTTAACAGGAAAAAACTAAAAAAAAACAATATTTTCATAATTTTATAGTTGATGATTATAAAAAATGTTTTAGTTGGCATCGTTTTAACCTTGTCATACATATTGCCATTTGCGTCATTTCAATATTTTGATTGGAAGGGCAAACATGGTCGTAATCGTGATCGTGTTTATTGTGACTTTTCATATATTACAATAATATTTTCTCCAAATTATTTGGGGGGGGGGCAACTGTCCCCCCTTGCCACCCTCGAATTACGCCTATGCATATTGTTTTTAGACATAACACCCAAGAGAATAATATTATTATTTATTGCATGATTTGATATATTCTATAGTTGGATATTACGTTTTATGGATATCGATTCTAATGTACGATGATATATTGCGTAAACCTACAATACACGGATCAAATACAGTATGCCTATACTCATTAAGAGCTAGATATATTAGGAAAGCTAGATCTAATTTTGGATCTTTGCTTTGTAATGTATCACGTACAGATATTCACGTTACAACGACCTGCCTGAAGAGTCGTCTTGTAATTAATCGTCGTTATAAACAGTATTGTGTCTGGATGCATTCTATTCTAAGTACTGACATACTGTTTTGTATATTTGTTATTACATCAATATTAATATAGATTACTTTAGTATTGTCAACTTCGAACTATAGTTGTTTACTTATTATATAATATAATATGCATTAACACTGCACACATTTAGATTGGTTCTAGAGGACAGTTCTTTATAAGAAATAGATAATATTATAACTGTAATACTGTGTGAAAAATGTAAAATAACTAAAGATAAATTAATTAAAACATCTAACTTCGTGTAGCTAAGGATTGATACTTTTTAATGGAACATTTCAAAAGACTAAATACGATTTTGTCTCACATTAATACCTATTTTATTAGTATGCTTATATTTTTGTTCATGTATTGTAATTAATATCAGGATTAGGAATGGTTAAGTTTAATGTTAAGCTCATCAACAAAACATCAAATTTTTAGTTAATTTAAAAATTTGAATTTGTTGATAATCACAGTGGAATTTAATTACTGAGCTTATGTTTGTCTTGAGTATCAAACTCGCTACTCTTCAACGTAGAGTCGTTCTTTACACTGTAATCATCATTGTGGTAACTCTAATTACCTTTCACTTCTTACTAGTTCATTATATTAATTAGTATTAATTCATCAATTACAAAATAAAATAAAATAAATAAATACTTTAAAAACAAGTTTTTTATCTTAAAATATTCAATATGATATTTGAAATGGTTATGAACAACTTATATTTTTTAATTTATAAAGTTCATTGTAAAAAATCCTTCCCCCCATGTATAAAGCAGGGTAAAGTTGTGCCTTTAGCTACATAACAACCTTGTAAGGAAGATAATCATCTACCATCACCTTATTTATGTCCGATACCGTAGATCAAATTATTGGGGAAACATACATCTGTAAAAACAAATTTTATACGGCTTACGTTAAATTGACATACTATCCAATTATAATTTAATGTTTATAATTGTCCGAAACATTTTAAAATATTGAATATTAACTTTGTTGATATTATTTTCGTACCGTCAATTCAATACAAAATAAATTAGTCACTTTTTTATATACAATCTCAAAATCTCAAGAGGTCCCCTTTATTTTCTTGCGTGAATGTTAAATTCGTAGTATCTAAAAGTTAACATTGCTTTTTGTTCTAAATTTATTCGGGACATATTAAAAATACACATGAGAATCCCCCCATGCAAGATCCATCTTTCCTTTGTTCAGAGCGCGTGTTTATTGTAGGCAAAAACTCTGGAACCCCTCTTCGCCACCCTCTTTGTACACCACCTGTCTGATCGCATTATCACGCCACGCGGTACAACCAATAAACTGGTTGATCGATTAACTCTTCACCGGTCTGGAAACTATAGATTTCACTTTCATCCTTTCATATTTTAAAAACTGTAGTAATCTTTATTCCTTAAGATCAATGTGGTCAATTAAATAAAAATGTATAGCCCATTTGGAAAATTACATTTTTTCCAAATCGTCGAAATAATATTCTTTACTATGTATGTGATATTTTATTTAATTAACTGAGGTACTTTTTGGAAAAGGTTATAATACAAGTATTGAAGAGATTGTGTAATGGATAATGCAGTAGAATAGAGATTAGAATAGAATATAACACTGCTTTATTTAACATAAATTGACTTACAAAACATACAATATAAAATTGCACAGTTAGACAATGGTCATGTGCCCGTCTGTTAGGTTGGTAAAGTCCATTTTCTGAGTACATCTCCCTCCAGTTCAGTAATGAAACAGCATAAGTTAACTAAATTACGCTTTAGAACTTTATTGTTAATAAACAAAATAATAAACTTGGTTTAGCTAAACATTAAATGCAATTATAACTAATACAAATTTGAACAAGAAATAAAAAAAAATAAATATACCTTCATTTTGTAAGAAACCAAAATTTAAAAATTCTTACGTTTTACAAATGTCAAACCAAGAAATTTACTAGAAATAATAGTATTAATGATCTTTAAATCCTTATAAAAGCGTAAAAGAGTTCAAAAATATAAATTTATCAAAACAAAATAAAAACTGGCTAGAAAAAGCTAAATAACACTTTACTGCAGTATGCATTACAAATTAACGACTGATAAAATTAGTGATAATAAGGAGCAAATGTTTCTGACTCAGTCACCACATGACCGGCCACACCACCTAATCCATATTTGGCGCTACATTTGTTGAAGTGTATTGTGCACACAACTTTAATTTGTCCAAATTGTTAACTCTAAGAGTTTGTGTGCTTTTTAACCACAACATAATGATATTGCATTCAATACTTTTATCATCTAACAATACCTGATAACGAACCAACAATGCCTCAAAACTAGTAATAAAAAAATAGACTAAATACGGTGTGTTTAAATGGTGATGCATGTAATTTTTTATTATACTAAAATACCTTTCCTTTTAGTAAAACACTCACCGATGTCATGGTTTTAGATGCAAACTATTTTTATATTTTTACTGTTGAAACGTGTCAAAGGATGCCTTATTTATGGTGAGTGCTGCCCAATAAGGAAAGATAGTATTCATAATATTTTCCCCACAAAAAAACAAGTCTTTCAAGAATAGAATACTCAATTCGATTAACGGATAAATACGAACATATTTTTCTCTTAGAAACGCGAGTGAATATATAACTGTGGTATATATATATTTTAGGTATTCTCAAGAATAAATGTGATGACAAGTTTTACTTACACCAAGATTTATTACAGTTTGTGCGGAATAGCAATGACCTTTCCCGCAGCTTTACAAATATTTGCTTTACTTTTCACCGCCGGATGTTTATGGTTCTCCGGATTTGGCTTGCTCGTATTGTACGGTAATACATCAACCGTTTCAACTTACATTTATTATGGAACTGCCGAAAAATGTTTTTATTAAAGAAGAATGAATCTATTGTTTTTTAATTTTAAGTTTTTCTCATCTGTTGGTACATTTAACACACTTCTGCCATCAACTACCCGACGATGAAACCAACCAACGTGACGTGTTATAGTTATTGTTGAATGTTGTTAACATAGCCTACTTATCGTTTTGAAAAAATGAAGTTATTAAAGTATTGTTGCTGTTCCTTTTATGACATATGAAGCGAATTGATATTTTCTATGAAATATTTCAGTAAATACTCGTAAATATGTTTGGATTGCTTCATGGTTATGATTAATCTGAAACATACATATTAAACGTTTTATATATATATATATATATATATATATATTTAAAAATTATATCTCACGATATCTTAATACGTCAAGCGGGAATCTTTTGCTGGAAACGGAGGTTTTGGGTGAGTGTCGATACATTTTTATTAAGTTTAAATTTTATATTTGCTATAAAAATGAGTCCAAATAATTTTATTTCGACATGAAATTTCGTATGAATATGTAATTAGGTTTTATTGAAAATAGAATTGAATCACAAATATAAAAATAGATTAAATATATAAAATACAAAGGATGGTTTAATTAAAAATATTAAAATCAACATTAATAATAACAGCCCTAACAAATGAGAAAACAATCATTAATAATAATTATTTATTTACGATTAAACCTAGTAAAATTTGTATTTTACACCCCTCATGGATAAAGTGACATGCAAAATACGTGTGTCATGCTCTACAGTAAGGCCACGTTTATACGCTCACATTGACTGAGCTGTTGGCTCAACGTGATTGCCACGCAAAGACCGTCTATTTCTACATGATCCCGCCCCACCTTACGTTGTTACGTGTCTTTTACAATGGTTTGTTTTGTTTTGTTTATCTTTTTACAATAAGATATATTAAACTTTTCTAAAGTATAATACATTTATAGTTTAGATTTTATTACTTAACTACATCTGGAATGCTTTTATACTGAAAATTAAAATTGTATACTGGACCGTAATATAAAGTAATAAATGTTCTTTATTATTTGTTTGATTATAAATAATTTTGTTAGACAAACTGTTAGAAATTGCGATACAATCTTAACATATAACTGCGAAAGAAAAAATGTCTTTGAACAGGTTTCTGAAGCTATAGTGCAATATAGCAGGTTAACACTTAACAATTTAATAGACGATTATATGGGAAAGAATATAACGGAGCAAAGTCTTTTGTTTTATCCTTATTTTCCCTTAAAAATATCCTTATAATACTAAATACAATGTCAAAACTTAAAAGTAGTCGTAGAAATAGTGAAATGCTTAAGAGCAGGTATGTTTTAATATCAAATATTTTTCACTAAATTGCAATGAATTAACGAATGTTTATATCTAGAAGTAACATATATATCATTCAAAACAGCAGGAGTTGAGATATGAAATCATTTATAAACACGACAAGACAAGAACAAGCCCCAAGTCATCTCCTCAGGCAGGTGTAATGTGAGGAGTTGTGTTGTAATGAGAACTTGGATGTCTACTGCTCTACAACAGGGAGATATTCTAACTACATGCTTTACAAAGTTACACAGACGTATGAACAAGCTTAGCATAAGAAAATTTTTTAAACACGTTATCTATGGCAAATGATTGTTTTTTGTGAATTACCAAATGGGATGCAATCTGATGTCCGTTTTTAAGGTTAGCAACTATCCTACTACGATACATCAACTAATTGCGATACTGAAGTGGATTTTGAGAAGTTGAGACAAAACAATTGTCCCCAATAATATAGTTAAGCATGATCAGTTCTCAGGTAAGGAAGCAGAAAAGAAAGAATCAAACGGAACATAGAAAACATCAACAAATTGAAGTTACAATAATAGAAAAAGGAAAGCTTTGAGCACTATTTGAAAATAAAACTTTTTTTACCTTATTTAAACCCTGGGTTTAAGAAATTCATTGCCTTCAAACATTTTTCGATTGACGACGTTTGGTACCGGAAACTAAAGCTTAAACAATATAGAGATGGATAAAGTTGATTTGTTTTTCAAAGGTGGCAAATTTTTCATTTTTCTGTATTATATTTATTTCTTAAATAAATAGTAAAATTCAGTCATAGAATTTTTATAAATTGCGTATAAGTCTTTTAAAATTGTCTGACATTACTATAAACCATGAGAGCAATTATTAAATCAAAGAATAAAGCTTATTTATACCCAACAGAAGAGAGTGGGCGGTAATCCTTTTTTCATTCACGTTTGTTTAGGTTGCATTAAAAGGGGTTTTAATTATAACATAAAAGGGTTAAAAAATGTAAAAATGCCAAAGTCTAAAAGGGTTTTATAATTTAATGGAAACCCATAAAGAAATATATTCTCTTCTGATTGAATCGATAAATAACAATTTCAAAAGGAAACTCCTCATTCTGAGTCTGTCATCAGGGTCTCGACTTGGAGGAAAAATTTCGTTATCAATGTTGAAACATGAGATCACAACACTAAAATTTATGTGAAAACAATTTCA
The DNA here is from genome assembly GCA_963675035.1 of Allygus modestus. NCBI lineage: Eukaryota > Metazoa > Arthropoda > Insecta > Hemiptera > Cicadellidae > Allygus > Allygus modestus. Next base: position 60,729,105 of record OY776117.1, on the reverse strand, counting down.
ATAAACCTTTTATACTTTATTATCCGTAGTCTCCTCTTTTCCCTTTAAAATGGTTATAAAAAATAAGACAAGCAATTAGAGGTGTGGAAATTATAATTTTATATTATCTAAAAAAAGTTTGAATATAAATCACATACTTATAGGAACAGGGTTTGAAGATGGGACTGGACATTAGACAAGCACAAATATTGCGTGTTCGCCAATACCTTTGTAATGCTAATGCGTCCATGTACACACAAGGTCTCACACTACTTCGGGGTGAAGGGAAGGGAGACAACCCTTGGTAGTTGTTTATGTAGAGTTATACCACTTCAATCACGAGCTTACAAATGCAAATGAGGTCAACTGGGACAGACTGGTAGAGATTGTTTATGTTTAACACAATATGTAATTTATTAAGCTTGTTTGTATACTTCAGTTATTGTTTTTAGTAAAATTCGTATAGGCCTACTAACATAAGTTCCTTGACCTTTCTGATGAAGAGGCCGCCAAGCTTCTCAAGACCGGCCATCTTTGGGTGGGTTTTATCAGCTGCCTGGTGTGATTAAGGACCGTAGTTCTACAGTGTTTCAAGTGCCAGGGCTATAGGCAGTGGGCACCGACTCAGCGAATTCACTGGGACTGATCGGTCCACTCTCTGCTACAACTGTGGAGAGTTGAACCATCATCAAAGGGCCTGAAAGTCATCAAAGTTCAAAGTCCTGCATCAAAGGGCCACTGCTTCCCATGCAGTGAGCTCTAGCCAGGGGAAACCCTGACTATACAGCTGGGTCTGGCGCATGCCGCGCTTTAAGAAAGGTGACTGCCAAAAGCAGCCCCATCTAAGAAAAAGAAGTAGTTACTTTCTCCCAGCACTGCGGACCTCAACTCACCGGATCAGCAGCACGGGGCTCTCTCCCCGAAGTAATGTTACAAACAATTCCGGGAAAGAAAAGCCTGGAATGGGGGGTGGGTTCAGTTGCTAGAGCTTTGGCGTGTCACACACTTTATCCGTAAACGGATTACCACCTCCTTGGAAAAAACATCAAAAAACACACTGTATGGCAATTGTTCTTGCAATTTTATTTTAAATTTACAATAAATAAAACGAGCCTGTGAACAATTGTATAGTAAATATAATTTTCTAAATAAAGTTTAAAACTATATTGTTTTTACAGTTAACTGGCTATTTTCAAAAGGATTTTGTTTGAAACTTCATAAGCTAAATGTTAACATTTGGTTAAGAAATTATGAGTTTACCATTTCTTCCAAAAGGTTAGGCCAGTACCACTACAAACAACTCCATCGTCACGTCAAACAAGACTGTTACATATGATGCTCCCCTCGTTATTTCGTTACGTGCCTGTCAGTATAATGATATATATTATTTTACGCTTCTTTCTTTTACGGTAAGAGGCTCCTAAACATATATTTCAAATGGCGTAATTTAAAACGACTGCAAATTCTTATTATACCTGTATAGTAGTAATCCCAATAATAATCATTTTTAAGAAAATTATTAATTATATTATGACTAATTTCCTGTATTCGTATATTAAGCAAAAGTGGACATTGAATACAAATGTTAATTTAGAAGTATAATAACACAATGTATATTTATACATTTTATTTATATTTTTTGTTAAACTTCGTAACAAATTATTTTAAAGGTCAAATAGGTCAGAAATAAGCAAGTATTGTATTAGTATTATTGGTTTGTTTGGTAAAATGCTATTTCAAATTCCTAATTAGGAATTCACAAGTTCTCCTGGCTTGTCTTCTTGTATATATGTAAATATTGCAATGTTAGAGGCCACAAAATTATAGAAAATTACCAAGTGTTTATATTATATAAATTTAACAGAATGATACAATATAAAAATACTATTGATTGACAATTTACAAGTGCAAGTACCGTATATAAGATCGTAAAAAATACCACAAAATACAATTATATTGAGTTATCAACGTTTTACACTCAACCAATAGTTTTACAATGATTATAATGTAGGCAGTAAAGTTTTATTTTTGGTAGTGTACATATGGCCCTATTAACGTTTAATACTACATCAAAATGTTAACAAAATTATTCCAAAACTTCATGTGTAACTTTTGATTGTTTAACTTTCATTATGTACCTTACTCTTTTCTTTGAGTTTTATTTTAAGTTAATAAGGATAATGTTCCTTTTTTCTACATTTAAATAATGGTTTATACGTAAGAAAACACAATAGTTGTATAGGGACTAATAGTCATATTTGGCGTACTGAAAATAATTACACTTCAATATGTATTGTGTTATTATGGTCCCTTGGTTTCGGTATGTGAGTTAGCATGTAAGGTATGTCACGAAATGAACACATTTATAAACACGACAAGACAAGAACATGGTATTGTCGACTCCGCGTTGGTGTAATATGCGGGCTTATGTTGTAATGTGAACTTGGATGTGTTGCGATATGAGGTTAAATTTTTTACAGACTAACTCGATCTCATATTTCTACTATCACATTGTTAAAACCTCTTCAAGAACAGACGCACATTTTTACTTTCTCCCCCTATACATAGTATATGGAGAAAGTATAGTTTTCGTAAAAATTTTCGAATTTGAGTTGTTAGTGGAAATATTCGTTTTGGTGCTCCCTGAACCCAAAAAAGTGGTTTTTACGTAATGTCTGTCTGTGTGTGTGTATGTGTGTGTGTGTGTGTGTGTGTGTGTGTGTGTGTGTGTGTGTGTGTGTGTGTGTGTGTGTGTGTGTGTGTGTGTGTGTGTGTCTGTGTGGATGTGTACAGAGCTAGAGCCCTAACCTATGGGCCGATTTTTATGAAATTTGGTATGTAGGTACTAATTCACGATATCTCCAGGTGTGTTTTTCATTTTTTTGAATTTTTAATTTTTAAGGGTAATTATCCCCCAAAAACCGCCAAAAAACATGAAAAATCCAAATTTCTCAAAAACGGCTCTAACGATTTTGATTAAACTTAAGTGGTTTGTAGAACTTTAGGTTTCCAACAAAATGACACCACCCGCATTTCTGGAAAAATTTGGGTTCAGAAATTACAGGACTTAAAACATCCAAAATTAAGTTTTTTGGGTTTTTCATAAAAAATCATAAATGTTAAAAAAGATTACTATTCACCATTAAAAAGAGCTCAAAAAACTAAATAAATTGGTATTTTAAATTACTATTCTACGATTGCTAATTGCGGAGAAAATTGAAATTTTCATTTAGCAGTAAACACAGTACGTTGTCCAATTTTATTCTTATGGGGAATACAAAAATTACTATTTCTCTCTTATTTACTGATCAATTTCATTAAAATTTGATATGCAGGTCAAGTTAGCATTGACCAACAGATGATATTCGAAATGTGTTGCTATTTAACCCTGGGGGGAGGCAAGGGGGCATTTCCCCTCTGAAAACCACTGTGTGTAGCAACGGACTCTATAGTGCCTCCCAAAAAGGGATTTGGGTGGATATTTCTGAAAATAACTATTTTAGACAATTTTCTGTACATTTATCTATACTTCATATTCTATATTTAGTAAATAACAAATGTTTTTGTCATTAAAGTTTGGCTTAAAGGGAGAAAGTATGTGTCAGTTTCCTGATACCGTTTATTTTACATTAACTGCCCATTGTTTGTTAACATATCACAAAATTATTTTTGAGTATATTAATGATCTCTGGTTACAGATGTGTACATTAAATTTTAAACTGTTGGTAGAACTGAAAATCAGGTGACTACAATCTACTTTTTTTGTCATCTGTGTGATGTTGGGAGCTGACGAATTTTTCACTTAACCTGAACAATGCCCAACTTATAGGCTACTTTGCTGGCGACTTCCAGTATTTCCAAAGACAAGAATTTTGGTTTCTAGTAGAAACAACTTTTGTGAATTCATAAATATTACTGGTTTCTAATGGCAACACGATTTGAATGCTATAAATTGTAAAATAATACAGTACCAATCTGTGTACGTATCCCATTTGTGGTACCAACCAACCAGAAAGATTCAGTAACACATTTGGACAATGTACACATATGTGTACGTTAATTTTAATAATCACCACAAACGTGTACGTTGCCCGTTTGTGGATGTGTTAAATTTATACATTGTAGGTTACAGATATGAGATTTGTACAAACATGTGGACATTAAGATTTTAAGTCATAAATAAATAGAATTAGTAAACCGATTTGTCTATAAATTTTCTACATTCATTTTCAAGTTTAAGGAACCAAAAAAGAAATTATTGCAGAGCTTTAAAAAAGTTAAAAAAATTGTCCCTGAAGAGGTTTTAATACAGCTGTTGTTAAAGATGCGGTGACTTTAATAACTGTTGGAATTTTATTTTATAAATTAATATTATACTAACTGTAATAAAGCGTTTATTATCTGCGGTCACATTTTATACTAACTAGGGTACTTATTAATGAATTTCCTATGGAAAGTGAACTATTAGCATACCCTTACGGTGAAACTTAAGCCCGGGACCACCATAGAAGTTCCTATCGTGACCCCCTGACGTTTTGGGGGTTCGTTCAAAATTTTATATACATATATGTGTATGTGTGTATGCACTCTACCGGTCGCATTTTGTCCGATTTACTTAAAATTTGTTAGGGCCGTTCCTTTCTATAATCAGTTGGACAATTTCGTTGGGCAAAACAATCGGAAAACTCAAAGCCCCTTTTATGGGGATTAATATTTCAAATTTCGAGTTTTTGGGCCCAAAAAGGGTAAAAAAACCCCGGATGTTACATTAATGAATATAAAAAGAAGAAAATTAGTGTGGCGAAACTTTTAATTCCTCTCTTGTCATTCTATCATATATATTTACCGAGTTATTAAAGAAAATGTGTATTGACCAAACACAGTACGTTGTCTTATGGGGGTTTTACATTAGAAAAGCCTGTTATTAATTTTTTTGTGTACTTTTATCATCCCCAACAACCTCACGCCTACTTTAAACCTTAACCTTATAATGTGCAAAATTGTGTTCCCAGCATTGCAGTTAAATAGAACCAGGAGCATCAGAACAGCCAAAAAATCAATATTTTCAGATTTGAATAAAAATTGGAATAATTGTATGTTTTTAACTGATTTTGAGTTTTTATGGTTTTTATGGGGAAATTCACTTCCCTCACACCAGCGTGATGCGTGCAAACTCGATTATCTTATAACGGAATTTACTCTCTCTATTTGGCTTTTCTGTACATCTACTAATAACAGTTAAAGAGAGAGAAGCTTTGTTTTATTATGAAATAAAGATAAAAGTGTTATTTATTAATATGGTTGTTTATTATTTGGAATGAAAAATTACTATTAGTGTATTAGATTTGCCTTTATATAATAAAATACGAGTATTTCATAATTGTTAAGAATAATAACGATCTACCACATCATATTCATATTCACTGTTGAGTAAGTTTAGAAAGTTTGATCTATTTTCTCTATCTTTGTACGATAAGTAATTGGCGTCTATATCCAGTTTGACTATTGAATTTTTAAAATACAGTTGCATTTAAATTTATGAATATATCAAATAATTTTTTGTGTATGTTAAGTTCATGTTTTAACAACATTACTTAACTAGCTCTGAATATTATATGCCTTATAACCAACTCTCTTGATTTATATAATTTATTGTTATTTAAGAATATTTGAACACCCCCAAACAATCGAGAGGTGCTCTTGAAGGTTCAGATTATGTACGGCCAGTTTAATTCATATCTCAACACAATTTATATGCTGATGGGTGCCGTCATAACACTCTTTGTAGGGTAACCTGTATTTTAGCTTCCATCATGGGCACGAACCTCAATAACACTGTTCATACTGAAGATTAATACATATTAGTCATGATTTTGAATGCAATAAAATAGCAATTAAATAATGAACCTCTGTATTTGCTTTAGATATTATTATTATTATTTCAATTTCAATTACATTTTTCGGTATTTTATAGCATTGAAGACATTGGTGGTGTTTAGTAAATATTAAATTTAGTGTATGAGAGAGTCACGTTATCAAAGATTCACGTTAATAATTAATTTGTCTTCGATGCGCGCAAAATACTAAGTATATACGGTTGATTGGGACTTCTGTTATATTTAAGGAACTGACTATTTAATTTATGTCATCTGTAGGTACATTTAGGGGACATCTATTTAATAAGTTTCTATTTTTGCTATGACTGAACGTGTTAAAGAAAAAACGTCTAATTTTTAGGGACACTATCTAGAAATAAGTCTTTTATTAATGTTTAAGTTTTTTAAGATTAGTTGGTGGTCAAATTATTAACATTGACTGCGGTGCAACAGATTTGGAATTTTATACTCTTAATTGCCTAGTACAAAAACTGCAATCAGTAAATGAACGAATGAATGAGATATTTATTAAATATACCGCAGATTTATTTGTTTGTATTCGTATTAGCCATTCAAATTGATGTTATCAAATGGTTTATATAATTTTAGTTCTTATAAATTTGTAATTCTAATAAAAGAATTTAGCACAGTATATGTGTACTCAATAGTATAAATGGTTGCAAAACTAAGTAAATTTAAATAATGGTTTCCATACATATTGAAGGATTCTGAAATTCAGATAAAAACCTGGAAATCAACGGAAAAGTGTTAACGAAGTACAAATGTGTTTCAACACTGTTGCAAGCAATATCCGAGTTGAATGCAAGGGAGGAGGAGATGGGATGTAACTTTGCTGTCTTATAAATGAAACTTTCCACCAAAGACACATACAATGTCACATTACAACAGACATTACACCTGCTTCGGGGAGTCATTCTGGTCTTAGCTCCGTGGCGTCGGTCTTGGAAATGAGTTTCTTCTCGTGCTGTTCATGTGGCACCCTCTACAGGTTGAAACATTCTGTCGTAGCATGTGTATATTTGTCCTCTCAACATAAAACTAGTAAAGTATAATTATATATAAATTATGTCGTCTTATTTATACAAACCAGATCACTAAAAGTTCAATGTAATAAAATATGTTTTAAATGACTCCAAAGACATTTCTATTAGAACATTTTACATACGAACATATTTTTCTCTTAGAAATGCGAGTGAATATATAACTGTGGTATATATATTTGCAAAATACTATAATTAGTGCAGATTAGGTATTCTCAAGAATAAATGTGATGAAACGTTTGACTTAGACCAAGATTTATTACAGTTTGTGCGGAATAGCAATGACCTTTCCCGCAGCTTTACAAATATTTGCTTTACTTTTCACCGCCGGATGTTTATGGTTCTCCGGATTTGGCTTGCTCGTATTGTACGGTAATATATCAACCGTTTCAACTTACATTTATTATGGAACTGCCGAAAAATTTTTTTAGTAAAGAAGGATGAAACTATTGTTTTTCTTATCTGTTGATATATTTAACACACTTCTGCCATCAACTACCCGACGATGAAACCAACCAACGCGACGTTTTATAGTTCTTAAATGTTGTTAACATAGCCTACTTATCGTTTTGAGAAAATGAAGTTGTTTAAGTACTGTTGCTGTTCCTTTTATGACATATGAAGTGACTTGATTATTTTATATTAAATATTTCAGTAAATACTTGTCAATATGTTTGTATTGTTTCATAGTTATGATAAATCTGAAACCTACATATTAAACGTTTTATATATATACATATATATATATATATATACTATATCTCGATATCTCAGTAGGTCAAGCGGGAATATTTTGCTGGAAACGTAGGTTTTGGGTGAGTGTCGATACATTTTTACTTAGTGTAAATTTATATTTGCTATGAAAATGAGTCCAAATGATTTTATATCTTGACTACATAACATCTCGTATGAATATATAATTATGAATATGTAATTATGTTTTGTTGAAAATGGGATTTAATCATAAATATAAAAATAAATTAAATATATAAAATAAAAGGATTTTATAATTAAAAATATTAAAATTAACATTACTAATAACAGCCCTAACAAATGAGAAAACAATCATTAATAAAATAATTTATTTACTATTAAACCCAGTAAAATTTGTATTTTACACCCCTCATGGATAAAGTGGCATGCAAAATACGTGTGTCATGCTCTACAGTAAGGCAACGTTTATACGCTCACATTGACTGAGCTGTTGGCTCAACGTGATTGCCACGCAAAGACCGTCTATTTCTACATGATCCCGCCCCACCTTACGTTGTTACGTGTCTTTTACAATGGTTTGTTTTGTTTTTTTCAACTTTTTACGATAAAATATTTTTAAATTTTCTATAGTATAATGCATTTATAGTTTAGGTTTTATTACTTAACTACATCTAGCAAGCTTTTATCCTGAAAATTAAAATTTATACACTGGGCCGTAATATAAGTAATAAATGTTCTTTATTTGTTGAATTATAAATAATTTTAGAAGATAAACTGTTAGAAATTGCTGTACAATCCTAAAATATAACTGCGAAAGAAAAATTTCTTTGCACAGGTTTCTGAAGCTATAGTGCAATATAGCAAGTTAAAACTTAACAATTTAATAGACAATTATATGGCAAAGAACACAACGGAGCAAAGTCTTTTGTTTTATCCTTATTTTCCCTTAAAAATATCCTTATAATACTAAATACAATGTCAAAACTTAAAAGTAGTCGTAAAAAATAGTAAAATGTTTAAGGGCAGTTATGTTTTAATTTCGAATATTTATCACTAAATTGCAATGAATTAACGAATGTTTATATCTAGAAGTAACATATATAGCATTCAAAACAGCAGGAGTTGAGATATGAAATCATTTAGAAACATGACAAGACAAGAACAAGCCCCAAGTCATCTCCTCAGGCAGGTGTAATGTGAGGAGTTGTGTTGTAATGAGAACTTGGATGTCTACTGCTCTACAACCGGGAGATATTCTAACTACATGCTTTACAAAGTTACACAGACGTATGATCAAGCTAAGCATAAGAAACTTTTTAAACATGTTATCTATGGCAAATGATTGTCTTTTGTGAATTACCAAATGGGATGCAATCTGATGTCCGTTTTTAAGGTTAGCAACTATCCTACTGCGATACATCAACTAATTACGATAAAGGATTTTGAGAAGTCGAGACAAAACAATTGTCCCCAATAATATAGTTAAGCATGATCTGTGTTCAGGTAAGGAAGATCAACAAATTGAAGTTAAAATAATTGAAAAAGGAAACCTTTGAGCACTATTTGAAAATAAACCTTCCGTAGTTTTTAACCTTATTTAAACCCTGGGTTTGGAAAATTCATAGTCGTCAAAAACTTTCGGTCGCTGACGTTTGGCACCGGAAACCAAAGCTTAAACAATATTGAGATGGATAAGTTGATTTGTTTTTCAAAGGTGGCAAATTTTACATTTTTCTGTATTATATTTATTTCTTAAATAAATAGTAAAAATCAGGCATATCAATTTTTATAAATAGCGTATAAGTCTTTTAACACTGTCTGACATTATTGTAAACCATGAGAGCAATTATTAAATCAAAGAATAAAGCATATTTATACCCAACAGAAGAGGGTGTGCGGTAATCCATTTTCCATTCACGATTGTTTAGGTTGCATTAAAAGGAGTTTTAATTATAACATAAAAGGGTTGAAAAAATTTAAAAAGGCCAAAGTCTAAAAGTGTTTTATAATTTAATGGAAACCCATAAAGAAATATATTCTCTTCTGATTGAATCGATAAATAACAATTTCAAAAGGAAACTCCTCATTCTGAGTCTGTCGTCAGGGTCTCGACTTGGAGGAAACATTTCGTTATCAATGTTGAAACATGAGATCACAACACTAAAATTTATGTGAAAACGTTTTCTATAAACCTTTTATACTTCATTATCCGTAGTCTCCTCTTTTCCCTTTAAAATGGTTAAATTATAACACATAAGACAAGCAATTTTATACTATTTAAAAAAAGTTTGAATATAAATCACATACTTATAGGGACAGGGTTTGAAGATGGGACTGGACATTAGACAAGCACAAATATTGCGTGTTCGCCAATACCTTTGTAATGCTAATGCGTCCATGTCCACACAAGGTCTCGCACTACTTCGGGGTGTAGGGAAGGGAGACAACCCTTGGTAGTTGTTTATGTAGAGATATACCACTTCAATCACGAGCTTGCAAATGCAAATGAGGTCAACTGGGACAAACTGGTAGAGATTGTTTATGTTTAACCTATATGCACTTTATTAAGCTTATTTGTATACTTCAGTTAGTGTTTTTAATAAAATTCGTATAGGCCTACTAACATAAGTTCCTTGACCTTTCTGATGAAGAGGCCGCCAAGCTTCTCAAGACCGGCCATCTTCGGGTGGGTTTTATCAGCTGCCTGGTGTGATTAAGGACCGTAGTTCTACCGTACTTCAAGTGCCAGGGCTATAGGCAGTGGGCACCGACTCAGCGAATTCACTGGGACTGATCGGTCCCCTCTCTGTTAAAAATGCGGAAAATCGGACTATCAGTATAAGTCCTGCATCAAAGGGCCACTGCTTCCCATGCAGTGAGCTCTAGTCAGGGGAAAACGCCGACCACATTGCTGGGGCCGGCGCATGCCGTGGTTAGGCTTGCCCTGGAAAAGGCTCAAAATGAAGAAAGGTGACTGCCAAAATCAGCCCCATGAAAGAAAAAGAAGTAGTTCCTTTCTCCCAGCACTGCGGACCTCAGCTCACCGGATCAGCAGCACGGGGCTCTTTCCCCGAAGTAATGTTACAAACAATTCCGGGAAAGAAAAGCCTGGAATGGGGGGTGGGTTTAGTGGGTAGAGCTTCGGAGAGTCCCACACTTTATCCGTAAACGGATTACCACCTCCTTGGAAAAAACATAAAAAACACACTGTATGGTAATTGTTTTTGCAATTTTATTTTAAATTTACAATAAATAAAATGGTCAGTGAAGATTTGTATACTAAATATAATTGTCTAAATAAAGTTAATAACTATATTGTATTTTACAGTTAACTGGTCATTTTCAAAAGGATTTTGTTTTGAACTTCATAAGCTAAATGTTAAAATTTGATTAAGAAATTATGAGTTTACCATTTCTTTCAAAAGGTTAGGGGAGTACCACTACAAAAATCTCCATCGCCACGTCAAACATGACTGTTACATATGATCCTCCCCTCGTTATTTCGTTACGTGCCTGTCAGTATAATGTTATAAATTATTTTACGCTTCTTTCTTTTACGGTGAGAGGCTCCTAAACATACATTTCAATTGGCGTAATTTAAAATGACTGCAGATTCTTATTATACCTGTATCCCAATAATAATTCTTTTATATAAGAAATTCATAAATTATTTTGTAAATAATTTTCTATATTCGTATATTCAGCAGAAGTGGAAAACGAATACAAATATTATTGTACAAGTATAATAACACAATATACATATATATATATATACATTTTATTTATAATATTTTGTTAAAATTGGTAACAAATTACGTTAAAGGTAAAAAAGGTCAGAAATAAGCAAGTATTGTCTTAGTATTTTTGGTTTGTTTGGTAAAATGCTATTTCAAATTCCTAATTAGGAATTCACGAGTTCTCCTGGCTTGTCTCCTTGTATATATGTAAATATTGCAATGTTAGAGGCCACAAAATTATAGAAAATCACCAAGTGTTTATATTATATAAATTTAACAGAATGATACAATATAAAAATACTATTGATTGACAATTTACAAGTGCAAGTACCGTATATAAGATCGTAAAAAATACCACAAAATACAATTATATTGAGTTATCAACGTTTTACACTCAACCAATAGTTTTACAATTATTATAATGTAGGCAGTAAAGTTTTATTTTTGGCTGTGTAAATCTGGGCCTATTAACGTTTAATACTATATAAATATGTTAACATCATTATTCCAAAAATTCATGTGTAATTTTTGATTGTTTAGCTTTCGTTATCGTCCTCGCTCTTTTCTTTGAGTTTTAATTTAGTTAATTAGTATAATGTTCCTTTTTTATACATGTAATCAATGGTTTGTACGTAAGAAAACACAATAGTTTTAGGGACTAATAGTAAGTATAGTCATTTTTGGCGTACTGAAATAATTACACTTCAAAATGTATTGTCTTCTTATGGTCCCCTGGTTTCGGTATGTGAGTTAGCATGTAAGGTATGTCACGAAATGAACACATTTATAAACACGACAAGACAAGAACATGGTCTTGTCGACTCCGCGTTGGTGTAATATGCGGGCTTATGTTGTAATGTGAACTTGGATGTGTCTGCGATATGAGGTTAAATTTATTACAGACTAACTCGATCTTATATTTCTACTAAGGAGTTTTATTTAATTATACTCAATGGCTTTATTAAACTTTAAGCATGCATGAAATCGATTACGTCAATACAAAAGTATCACATCAGAAGTATATTTCATTTTCATCATCCTTCATGCAAAAGATTTGCAATTCTTAAGATAAATTTATTATATCATTTTTAAAACCTCTTCAAGGACAGACGCACATATGTGCACATTAACTTCCCAATGTTTGTTAACATATCACAAGATTATTTATGCGTATATTAATGATCTCTGTCATCTATTTTTTGTCGTAGAGCTGATGACGTTTTCACCTAACCTGAACAAAGTCCAAATTATACAAGGTTCGTAGAGCTTTCGGACCAGGTGTGCTTACTTACATAAGAGTAATGTTCGCAGCAAAGATGACTTACGAGGGCGTCCAGCTGATTCATAAATCAACAACATACCATAAAGTGTTGACAACCTTAAGGGTATAATAATGGTAAAGCTATTTTTAGAATTGTCACTGGATCTAATAATATAAATAAATCAAAACAATATATTAGTTTCATAACATAACAGCTTATCATAGAATGTAAGCAGTTAAACAATTTTAATTCTAATTACACAGATGAGTAAAATATGGTACTCGTATGATAAATATCGAGTTTCCAGCAACACTGCAGATTGGATTGGTGATTACGTGACCTTCTAGCTGTTTTACTTGATCTCTTCCGGTTAAGGGCCGTACCTCCCTTCCGCACGCTCAAGTAAGGGGTTTGCATCTCCCTCATTGTAGGCTAAATTGTTAACCAATTAAAAATAATTTGATGTTATTTAATTCAATAAATGTTCATCTAGAGATCATACGATTTAAAAATCGTGATTTTAATTCAAAATAAGTGGTAGGCCAATAGTAATGTTCTCAAATTAAGCGTTTTTCTAAAGATTCCTAACGTATCGAGAAAAATTATTTTGGGGAAAAGGAACCGTATGATCCCTAGACTGGGATCTGAAAAGTGTGAAACTGCAAATAGTTTGGTAGAAATCTGTAAAATAACAGTGTGATCGAGGAGAACAAAATGGTCTTCAAGCGTAAATATGCATGGCCCTGCTTGTTGGCGGCGCCGGCGCGGCGCTAAACAACAATGAATTCAATCTGGGTAGGGCGCACCCTTAAGTAGAAAACCTTAAATAGATCGACTCAGCACACCTGGTCTGAAAGCTCTACGAACCTTGCAACTTATAGGCTACGTTGCTGGCGACTTCCAGTATTTACAAAGATAAGAGTTTTGGTTTCTAGTAGAAACAACTTTAGTGAATTCATAAATACTAATGGTTTCTAATGGCAACATGAGTTGAATGTTATAAATTGTAAAATAACCAACCAAACAGAAAGATTTCAGTACCACATTTGGACAATGTGCACATATGTGTACGTTATTTTCAATCATGACCACAAATGTCTGCGTTGCCCATTTGTGGATGTGTTAAATTTATACATTGTAGGTTACAGATATGAAATTTGTACACATGTGGACATTAAGATTTTAAGTCATGAATAAATAAAATTAGTAAAAAGATTTGTTTATACATTTTTTACATTAATTTTAAAGTTTGAGGAACCAAAAATAAATTATTGCAGAGCTTTAAAATAAGTTTAAAAAATTTGTGCCTGAAGAGGTTTTAATGTAGCTATTGTTAATGGTGCGGTGACTTTAATAACTGTTGGAATTTTATTTTATAAATTAATATAATACTAACTGTAATAAAGCGTTTATTATCTGCGGTCACGGTTTATACTAACTAGGGTACTTATTAGTGAATTTCCTATGGAAAGTGAACTATTAGCATGACCCGCACGGTGAAACTTAAGCCCGGGACCACCATAGAATTTCCTGAATACGTTTTGGGGGTTCGTTCAAAGTTTTATATATATATATGTGTGTGTGTGTGTGTGTGTGTGTGTGTGTGTGTGTGTGTGTGTGTGTGTGTGTGTGTGTGTGTGTGTGTGTGTGTGTGTGTGTGTGTGTGCACTCTATCGGTCGCATTTTTTGTCCGATTTACTTCAAATTTGGTAGGGACGTTCCTTTCTATAATCAGTTGGACAAGTTCGTTGGGCAAAACAATCGGAAAACTCAAAACACCTTTTTTGGGGATTAATATTTCAATATTCGAGTTTTTGGGCCCAAAAAGGGTCAAAAAAGCCCCGGATATGAAATTAATTAATGTAAAAAGATGGGAATTAGTGTGGCAAAACTTTTAAGCTCTCTATCGTCATTCTATCATATATTATATCATATATAATATATATACCGAGTTATTAAAAAAATGAATATTGACCAAACATAGTACGTTGTCTTATTGGGGTTTTACATTAGAAAAGCCTGTTATTCATTTGTTGGTGTACTTTTATCATCCCCAACAACCTCACGCCTACTTTAAAGCTTAATCTTATAATACGCAAAATTGTATTCCCAGCATTGCAGGTACATAGAACCAAGAGCATTGGAACAGCCAAAAATCAATATTTTCGGATTTGAATAAAATTTGGAATAATTGTATGTTTTTAACTGATTTTGAGTTTTTATAGTTTTTTATGTGGAAATTCACTTCCCTCACGTCAGCATGCTGGGTGCGAACTCGTTTATCTTATAACGGAATTTACTCTCACTATTTGGCTTTTACTGTACACCTACTAATAGCAGTTAAAGAGGGAGAAGCTATATTTTATGATGAAATGAAGATATAAGGAGAACTTATTAATATGGTTGATTATTATTTGGAATAAAAAATTAATAATAGAGTATCAGCTTTGCATTTATATAAAAAATTACGAGTATTTCATAATTGTTAAGAATAATAACGATCAACCACATCATATTCATATCCACTGTTGAGTAAGTTTAGAAAGTTTGATCTATTTTCTCTATCTTTGTACGATAAGCAAATGGCGCCTATCTCCAAGTAAATAAGTTTGACTATTGAATTTGTTTAGATACAATTGAATTTAAATTTATGAATATATCAAATAATGTTTTGTGTATGTTAAGTTCATGTTTTAACATTATTACTCAACTTGCTCTGAATATTATATGTCTTATAACCAACCCTCTTGATTTGTATAATTTATTATTATTTACAAATATTTGAACACCCCTAAACAATCGAGAAGTGCTCTCAAATGTTCAGATTATGTTTGGCCAGTTTAATTCATATCTCAACATAATTTATATGCTATAGGGTGTCGTCATAACACTCATTGTACGGTAACCTGTATTTTAGCTCCCCTCAATTCATGGGCACGAGTATCATAACACTGTTCATATTGAAGATTAATACGTATTAGTCATGATTTTTAATACAATAAAATAGCAATTAAATAATGACCCTCTATATTTGATTTAACTATTATTATTATTACTTCAATTTCAATTACATTTTTCGTTATTTTATAGCATTGTAAGTGGCTTTTAGTAAATATTAAATAATATATTATATAATACAAATAATAATAATAATAATAATAATAATAATAATACAAATAATTATAATTTAAGTTTGTGAATAGATCTAAAAAAAGGTAAATACCTTATAAATATGGTGTCCTGCATGTAAATGCGGGATTTAGTAGAACTCATCAAAAGGATTAAACAACTTTCTATAAAAATAGCAATTAAATAATGACCCTCTATATTTGATTTAACTATTATTATTATTACTTCAATTTCAATTACATTTTTCGTTATTTTATAGCATTGTAAGTGGCTTTTAGTAAATATTAAATTTAGTGTATTGAAGGAGCCAAAGATTCACGTTAGCAAAGATTCGCGTTAATAATTAATTTGTCTTCGATGGGTGCAAAATACTAAGTATAATAGGGTTGATTGGAATTTCGGTTATATTTAAGGAACAGAACATTTAATTTATGTCATCTGTTGGTACATTTAGGGAACATCTATTTACTAAGTCTCTATTTTTGCTATGACTGAACGTGTTAAAGTAAAAAACGTCATACCAAGAACTAATGTTTAGTGACACTATCTAGAAACAAGTCTATTACTAATGTTTAAGTTTTTCGAAGATTAGTTGGTGGTCAAATTATTAAAAGTGACTGCGGTGCAACAGATTTGGAATTACACACTCTTAATTGCCTAGTACAAAAACAACAATCAGTAAATGAACGAATGAATGAGATCTTTCTTAGATATATCGCAGAGTTATTTGTTTGTATTTGTATTAGCCATTCAAATTGATGTTATCAAATGGTTTATATAATTTTAGTTCTTATAAATTTTTGATTCTAATACAAGAATTTAGCACAGTATATGTGTACTCAATGGTATAAATGTTTGATAAACTAGGTAAATTAAATAATGGTTTCCATACATATTGAAGGAACCCGAAACTCAGATGAAAACCTGGAAATCAACGGAAAAGTGTTAACAAAGTACAAATGTGTTTCAACTCTGTTGCAAGCAATATCCGAGTTGAATGCAAGGGAGGAGGAGATGGGATGTAACTTTGCTGTCTTATAAATGAAACTTTCCACCAAAGACACATACAATGTCACATTACAACAGACATTACACCTGCTTCGGGGAGTCATTCTGGTCTTAGCTCCGTGGCGTCGGTCTTGGAAATGAGTTTCTTCTCGTGCTGTTCATGTGGCACCCTCTACAGGTTGAAACATTTTGTCGCAGCATGTGTATATTTGTCCTCTCAACGTAAAACTAGCAATGTATATTTATATATAAATTATATTGTCTTATTTATACAAACTAGATGCTTTCACTAAAAGTTAAATGTAATAAAATATGTTTTAAATGACTCCAAAGACATTTCTACTAGAATATTTTTAATATAAAGGGTGTTCCACGAGGGTAAGACACAAATACAGTATTTGATAAAAACTGTCAAAAGGAGCATAAATCTTTGTATAAACCGTTTTCTAAATCACTTCGTTTTCCGTCTGTCTGCCTGTATACGATTTTTACCCAATGGAACATGTCTTAGGATCCGCTTGAGGTAATGGTTTGAAACTTGGCATGAGTACTGCACTAGTTTAGAGCTAATTCGGTATTATCTTTGACATTTTTTGTAACAAGGTATGGAAATTTAAGGTAATGCCTAGGAGCCTAGGTAATCTTTTACAAGATCATAGGTTGTGCCTCTAGTCAGGCACGGACAAAGTCAATATGTTAGCTAATATGTGTATAACAATAAATGCTAAAATATAATTAAATATAATTTATTTATAATTTAAGTTTGTGAATAGATCTAAAAAAAGGTAAATACCTTATAAATATGGTGTCCTGCATGTAAATGCGGGATTTAGTAGAACTCATCAAAAGGATTAAACAACTTTCTATAAAGTTGTTTATAAATTGCTTTGTTTTCTGTCCGTCTAAGCATATCTTAGGGACCACTATAAGGTCTGATTTTAATATTGACAACTTATTATCTTGTAAAACATTACCTAGGCCCTTAACCTCATTGTGTTAGCTATAGGCAAAGTAAGCTAACTTTTAACATTTAAATCTCAAGCTTTAAAGCCACATAATCATCTTCATAACTTTACATTACACTAATGTTGTTACCATTTTACGGATTTGTTCCATTTATATTCATTTTTGAACACCTCTTCTTATTTTAAATATTTTATATTGCATCAACAGCTGTTTTATTATACAATTCCCAATGTTATTCTCACGGACAAATATCAAATTATGAGGTCGTTCAATTTGTTTGAAACTATAGCGGAAAAACTTCAGACTGAGCTCAATTCAACAACACCAAAACGTCAATTAAATCAGCTAAATGCTGTAAAAGAATTTACAGTCCCAAAAACCTAGCGTATATACTAATCTTTAATATTTTGCTATGTTTAATATTTCCATTAGTTTAGTTTAACTCCATCATTAGAAGTAAAGTAAAACACTGTACCCTGATATGCTTTTAAATATTAGCGCTTTTTCTAAGGGTCACTACCACAATGTTACTTTTTAGTTATTTTTTTAATCTAGAACAAAGTATCTAATTATAAACCAATATCAGGATTAATTACCTTTTAAATAAGGTTGTATTATAATGTTTCATATAAAACACAAATAAACTTGTTATGTCAATGTTTCTAAACAAAACAGCCATTATCTTCTTGAAATTACTTTTCCTAGCTAGTTTTATGAGTTTTACCATTCCTTATATATGGAATGTGATGAGTAGCTAAATTGTATAGTGCTATACAAAACCACACTTGAATGTAGTTTAAAAGTTTATCAAACAGTTTTACCCAGTAATAATCAATTAAACTTGGGAGAGAATACTTTTCTTATAAAAATCAAGTAAGATAATGTAATAGCTCAATGTCATCTCATCGTAGAACATATGATCCTCCCCTCGTTATTCTGCTTCACCTCTGTCTGTAGAAAGTTATATATTACGCGGATTTCTCATCTTTTAGGTTTTATTAATCTTAACACTGAGCTGAGGTTGTAGACTTTGACAAAAGGTTTGACGCTACAGAAGTCTTAAATAAAACATTGTAATATCATACGTTTAATTTATTTATAAACTTTATTTAAGTACTTCGATAGTTTTTTCGTATTATTGAACGTTAAAATACGCGTAAAGAAAATCGCTTTAAGTTATAATATGATGTGAAAACTAGAAACTGTTTTAACGTATATCTACGTATCTGACCTAAAATTTATTCCATAAGTACATGAAAAGTAAAATACAGCATACAAACCAAATACATATCAATGGTATTTTTAAAATTTGATAAAGATACAGCTAAAAGGTAACATGTTATCTCTTTCTTATTTTATGGATCTGTTTAATACATGTAACATCAAAACAAGAACCTTGGTGAAATTTTTCTTTTCAAATACGTTTTGGATCTAAAATAACGCTTGTTATACAACAAGTTTATTTAATTTACGGTTCAAGAATTTCTACTCAAAAGAAATTTGATTTGTTTATTAATATAGTCCGAAATAGTTATCAATAAGCATGTCAATTCACCAATGAATTCCTAAATAAAAGGAACGTAGCTGTGCGCCCGGAGAGAAACTTGTTTAGAACATTTGATTCTTCAACGTCAAACATTAAACTAAATAAACATGTTTGTTTTCAAAATGCAATTATATTTTCAACAAATATGCTTTGTTCCAAGGACAATAAATACTTTGGAAAATCAAAAAGAAATTCAAAATTTATTTGATAAATATTGAGAGTAGGGTTGGCACCCCATGGGCCGTAACATGGGGCTTATGGGCTTAAAATCTGGCTTCTGATTGGTCTAATTAGGTCACGTGATTCAAGATGGCGGCGCCCATGGTGGCGTTCCCGCCAAATTTGCGCGCCAAAAAAAATTGGCACTTTTCTTCCCGCCACTTTTTTCCCTCCAAAGTGTTACCAACTTAGCAGAGCTAATGTACCATACATAATTATATGTATCATATATAATTATATGTACCATATATAATACTACAGTGTATAATCATATATATATATGTACCATAATAGTGTATAATATACCATCACCAGAAAGGTAAGTGGCTATCTAACCTCACTTAATACCACTCTAATTGCCACTCTAAACGCTACCTACAAAACCTAAATCAGTTACGAAAATTTATTATATGTATATATATATATATTATGTCAAACTATCTAAAATTATTATATGTATATATTACGTCACGCTACAATGTGTTACCAACCTATGGCAATGTATATTTCGCAAGAAAGTGCCGCTAACCCAATATATAAAACTATTACATGTATATATCACAAGAAAGTGTTGCCAAAAAACTCAAAAATCGCTAATATCTCGAAAACGGTAAGTCCTAGGGTCATTCTGACCCCAGAAAACTGCCTACTACGTAGTGTAGGCACTCCAGGGGGGATCTACCCATATGAAAAGTCTTAACCAAAATGTTGCGGGTTGCATCTCAAAAAATGAAGGGGCAAATTTTCAAAATTAAATATCTCAAGAACGGCTTGGCCGATTTTCACGAAACTTGGCATGTATGTACCTGTTAACCTCCGCTACATATTACAAAAACCTAAACTCTGTACTGCAGGTAGTATCAAAATAACTGAAGGAGCTATACTTTAAAAATCAATATCCTAAGAACGGGTGGGACGATATAATTGAAACTTGACATGTGGATACTTGTTAACATCCTCTAACTTTCAATTTTGTTGGAGGGTAGAAAAGGGTTGTTTAAGGGATGATGGAGGGTGTAAAACTTTAAAACTTAATATACTGAGAACGGCTTGGCCGATTCTAATGAAACTTGGTATATAGGTACCTGTTAACCTCCGCTACTATTAAAAAAAAAACTTAAACTCTGTACTGCGGGAAGTATCAAAATATTGAAGGAGCTATATTTTAAAAATCAATATCCCAAGAACGGCTTGGCCGATTTTAATGAAATTTGGTATGTATGTACTTGTTAACATCCTTTACATCTTACAAAAAACTTAACCTCTGTACTGCGGGTAAGTATCAAAATAATTGAAGGGGTACTAATAAATACCTTAAATATCGCAGCATAATCGGGGGGAACGCGGTGGTCTAGTGGTTAGCGCCTTGGACTACGGTTCAGGAGGTCCCGGGTTCGATTCCCTCTTTAGGTTCTTCATCAAAGGTATTGTAAAAGTCGGGTCTTGCCCTTCCTTTACCTACTGGAATGTTTATCCGTGCTACATCTACTCTAAACGTGTCACTGCTGGTAATTGATTCAGCGTTGCTTTGAATTATGCCCCCAAAAATCTCCCAAAGGACATTGCAGGGGACATAGCATGATCTAGGCTAAGTAAGGCAAGCTCCCACAGGGGGAATTTTTTAAAACTACAAACTAAGCTGTAATAGAACAAAGAAAAATACAACCCAGAATAAATCCGAGAGGAGTGGTGGCGATTATATAGCCAGGCAGTGTCTATGGTACCATCACTCTGTGTATTGAACATATATGTAGTGCATTTCTAAACAAACATCAGCTTTTAAGTATTGAGCCCAAACCTACAGTGAAAGACAGTGGTGGCCTACAGTGGACCACAGCGCCTATATTACTTCACTTTAGGGTGTTTACTGTTTCATTGTATAAAATATACCATGCCAGATACTCTCTCAGATCCTAAAGCGTTTAATCTGGTTTTACACTGTGATGCTTGCGGGGTCATCACAACACCATCTTGGAGAGATTGTCGCTGTTAAGGTAAGATATTTATCTATATTATTAGTTAGAGGTTTCTACCTCCCCTGGGGAATCATTTACCTTTGTCGGAGACTTCTAAAAGTGTTAAGCTTCCGCTGGACAGTATCGCTTGGGAGGTAAGACAACATACCTCACCAAATAAACTGAAAGTAAACATAATAAGGAAAGCTTTATAATGCCAAAAACCTGAAGACGGTGGATTTTTAGAGTTAGAATTACTGTGGAGTGACGATTGGTCAATCACCAACTCCCTTCAACACACAAACTCTGCTCATCCTGAACCAGTCAAGCTCACTTCATGATGAACACTCCGCTTAGCCTAACTAAACTTTTTCTTAAACAAATCTGTTCTGACAATAAATTACTTGACAACATTGTAAAAATAAATGCCCCCTACCTTATTCAACACAATATTATATTTTAGCACAGAAAAAACTACAATTCAGCACTACAGTCCATAATACCGTTGGGAAGGAAGGAGGTATTGCGAATAATGCATTACGATAAGTAAATGAGATTATAAAAGACGGATACATTATTCATTAATAAATATTGTTCTTTTTTTTCATTGTAACTAAAACTGCTATTATTAGCGTTTCCATATTTTTTATATTCTAAAATCCCAGCAATATATTTTGCTTTAAACCACGGATTGTTTACAATTCTGTTCTTGTTTGACAGAGATGGCACCCTCAAGCTCTCGAGGCAAACGTGCGGTAACAGTTTAAAGTCCCGCTCGGGTATTCTACCAGCCGACCGATTCAACCACTCATATATTGCAACTGCCAGAGGCCTGTGGCTGGAGGATTGTTGAACAGCTGCACTTGTGTGAGTACATTTTATTTTCCCATCATTTAAATTTCCCGGTCAAAATATTTCAAAGTCCGTTTAATTGTTTGCCATGGCCGTGGTGTATTTTGACGGCGTAATAACTTGACCAATCGTACCCAAGACCGCTAAAAACTGCCCCGGGGGCCTTGATGTACTTGGCCTGCAACGTTTTAAATTCTTCGGTCAGATACTTCCAAGTCAAACGTTTCCCTGCGGCCAGTGTTTCAACCTAGATCCATCGAGTCTCCACCGTCTAGGACCCCAGGCACTCCGTGACACGGTACCTCTATCACTACGCAAGTCAGAAAAACACTAACACACAAACTACGCAAGTCAAATCAGAACTACAAGTTACCAAAAGTTAACTCTAAGGAAGGTAGAAAACACTACTCTAACCAAAACCGCATTAAAGATCAAGAATAGAAAGTAAGATTACTGTTACCCAGCACATACAAATACAACACTACGCCTGACACATGGAAGTCAGGGTTTGTTTAATTCCTTTTCTGTAAACTACCAAATCAAACAATTGAATACAAACACAACACTAATCTAGCCAAGTCAGACAGTTACACTGTTTAGAAACCTCAATATACTAATTACAGTAACTTAAAGGAGAGAAGAGGCTTGTAAAAACCAGCAGAAAACTACAGGCAAGAAACTGATAACCCCACTCCACGGGTTTATTAACCTGCTTGCCGGGGACCGTGTGGTACTTTTAATTTCTCAGTCAACTATGTCCAAGTCCGCTGAAGTTACCTTTATCGGGGGTTACATTTAAATTGACCGAAACTTCTTAAATTTCTCGGTCATTTACTCCTGCCTCCGCTGAAGCTACATTATAATGTGTTACATTTCACCTTAACGGGGATCTTTTTAAATTTATCGGCTAAACACTCCTAACCCCGGTGAAATAATTTTGAACGCTCACGTTTCCACACCACGGTAAGCTTTTAGGCTAGGCCGTAGGAGCGTCGGCGCGTTCTTTTTGGTTACCCAGAGCTTCCCCTGGAGGCCTAACCTCTGGGGTGAGAGGCCCCAACCATCGCCTCTCACAGTGGTAGCCACTCCATAACAAAATGCTACCTCCTTTTATTTTTTATTTTATTTTATTTTTTACAAGTCCCACCGTGCGGACTGTTCCAAGAAGTAACCTGGGTGTTAGCCAGGCCCTCAATCTACTAAACCCTTCATCACAAATTTAGGTTTACGGGGCTTTTCGTCACCCGCGCCAGTGACCTTCATTCAGGTTTACGGGGCTTTTCGTCACCCGCGCCAGTGACCTTCATTCACACACACACACACACACACACACACACATACAGTGGGAACTTGTGATTTTAAAGAAAAATTACATTTAAAGTGAACTTTCATCTTTCATATTTGTGTAAGTAAGGTAAAACTTCTCCGGCAACAAACTTCTTACTAACAGCCTTGCCTCAGGAGTAGTTGATTTTAACATCAAAGAACATAATCCGGCTTCGTTTATGAAAACCGTTGTTTTCTCAATAGGCCCAACGCCCTGTTTTTGGGCGTCAGAAAAACTACCAACAGTTAATTTATCGCTATCATCTACATGTTTCCGAACTGCACTCCAGCCATTAACATGTTTTAGAGCAGTAGCTACGTCTTTAGCTTTAAACCATGGCTTTCCTTCATTATCAAACAGAACCAATACTGGTTTGTTATTGAATGTATAGTATTTAGCAGCCATGTCACAATTTACTCAATAGTACAGGCAAAAGGAGCGCAGAAGAACGTCTGATCAGTACCACGTCTTGGAGCAGAATGATGTAACTGTAATAGTGACAAGTGGTATATACAGGAGTAACGCTGCTCCATAGGGAAAGGTGCTACCTTTATCGATGGTAGCGTCATGGAAAATGGATGAGTGATACTTCAAGATTTAAAAAAACAGGCAGTTCCGTAACACTACAAAATACATTTTTAAAGTAATCATCAAAAAACTTCGGCGTTAAATCAGGTAAGGGCATGAACGATATATCTCTTGAAATATCACAATGCATTATTAATACTTCACTGTAGGTGATTGATGAGGAGTCCTCCGTTATCTTATCTACTATATACTCCGAAAACACCAAAGGTCATTCCCGTGCATTTATTGAACCGTCAAGTAAGAACTCATACTTCAAGCATATAATGCCATATTCTGTATCTTCATTTAACCTACTTGTGTAAAAGGAAAAGAGACACCTCCTGGTTATCGGGTGTAATATGTTCAACAGGCATTCTACAAGGAGAGAAATACAGGGTAAGACACAGGCACGTCCGTTCACTACCGCGTCTCAGAACAGAACGAGATAATAGAGGTATATGCACACAGTACCCGTGTGAGTGACAGCTCCGTTAAGCAACTCTTTGTTTTTAAAGCCAGAAGGCAAGGTATCGTGATCATCATTAAATTTTCTCTTGGGTCCTGTAATTTTAAACTTTTTAATTTCACTTACTGTAACGACTTCTCGTCTCTTTGTTCTCCTGATTCTGTTTTCTTCAATTTCTAGTATTTCAGCAGCTTCACTGAGGACCATCTTTTTCAATTGCTCAAAATTTAACGTTTCGGAGGTTTTTAGGTTGAGGGCGAGGCCCTTGATTTTACACACAGATTCTAGTTTTTGCTTTTTGGTTGACCAAACAAGGTATGCGTAAGTTTTAGGTCCCCCAGAAATAAACTCTACGATATAAGAGCCGGGCCCGTACTCGTCTACTAACTCATCACTCATTTCCCCGAGGTAATCTCCCGTAGGGACCCTGTACAGCCCTCCCCGGTAGAAATAAATACATGAGTCCATGCCATAATACAAGACCTGCCCTCCAAGGGCATCCAAGTGTTCATAAAGTTTAAGTCTTGCATGAGCTGTAGTGTAGGCCGCAATTACAACATTTACAGTTCTTAGAGCCTCATTGGCGTCATCAACATTCTGCCAATTAACTAATAAAACCTCTTGGTTAGTTATTTCAACAAACTTTACTTTTATTCCTGGTTGATTTAACGATTTGAAAAATTCCTTAGAGTCTCTCACAATTGAAGTTTTGTCATGTTTTCGCGTTGACCAAACATGCCCCAAAATGAATTTAACATTAATTTAGCTACTGACCTGAGTCCTCCATTTTTAGCAATTTTGTCCTTGTCCAGTTGAATACCCTCACGCTCAAATAAATCAGAAACATACTTTTCTTTATCCTCCTGTGTTTTACACCAAGCGGGATACCCTGAAGCTTCCTGCTTTACTTTCAAGAATTTATTAATAAAATCGGTAAAAAGTCCACCTTTCTCGTATGTGGCGACTTCATACACCCACTACTCATACATGTCCAAAATCACATAACCTTTCTCTACAGCTTTTCTAATTTCACCCATGGTCCATGTTCCTACCATTGCCCTTTCCTCACTATCATCAAAACATTCCCCTTGGTTTAAAGTCTCCCCGAAAGTTCTGCACAAAACAATTTATTATTCATTTTAGCGGGGAGTACGGGATGATACAAGTTGTAAGGAGGTAGAACCTTACATTTTAACAAGCCCTCTACTTCAAGACCTCTCTCTCGGCACTCATTTCCAACGTAAACAGTAGGATGACCCACGGGATACTTACAATATTTATTTACATATGGGTAGAGGGATCAGACATCAACATACTGGATTGTTTCTCCCTCTTCACATTTACAATACGTTTTAGTATTACCCATCCTACCTAGGATTAAGTGGAAGTGTGTTTAGAATGGACAGTTGGATCAGGTGATTTAATTTATTGTCCTTCTTCAAAGCTCTAAACTCACACTCCCACATTACTACAACTTCATAGCTATTAAATTTTGCCATTTTGGACTTGGTTCTCTCGTAACGGAGATGCAAACTGTTTGAAGGATTCTCCGGCAGAGGTTCTTCTCTGCTGTATTGATAACATTTCGGGCAGCCGTGCCAATAACACCCGTGAAACTCATAAATTCGCTCACCGTCAAACCCATCTACTTTCATTTCTTTAATTTTCACTTCTTTACCCCCGCCCGCATGTCGAATCTTTACTCCACGTTTCTCCTCCTCCCATGTTAGCCACTGTGAAGCAACGGCTGACTGATTGTCTGCAAGTCGGTACCCTGAATTTGGTATAAGTCCAATAGTATTTTCTTTTAAGAAGTTACGGCGGAAGGCCACGTTACATGCGCTGGCTATTGTTATAGCCTCAAGAAACGGATCTACGTTACACTCTTCAAGAAGCATGGCTCTAAATTTAATACACGCTTGAGCTAGGATTTCTACGTCTGAAATACAGTACTCCAAGATTTATTTTTGAAAATCAAACACGTAGTCTTCAGCGACTCGTTCCTCGTACCAAATCTCAAAGGCCTTGTGTGGTTTCTCAAACATAGACTCGGGCAATAGTATTTTTTATCGGGCATAGGACCAATATAATTTTGGTTCGCCAATGTATTGAAAAGATGCGGGAAGTAGCCCTTATTTTTCTCGGGAGACAGGTCGAAGGCTTTAGGGAGTGCAGAGAGGGCCATGGGAAAGTAGCTAATTGAGTCCACAAACCTTACGTTTGCTACTTCAACCAGAATAGCTTTAGTTCCCCGAGGCGTTATTTTTGGGGTAAATTTAGTATCTTCTATGATGTAGAATGAATTGGAAATCAAAACCCTGCCCGTTGTGGGCAATTACACAAACATCTTTAATTTTTTAGAATTTCCATTACATAGTCCATAAACTGTTTTACCGGTTCTTTTCAAATACCCTTTGCCGTTCCGAGCAAGTTTCACACTCACCCCCATTAATACATTTAAAGCAGTACAGTTGAGAAACGCACAAGTTTACTTTATGAACTTTCTGTTGAGGGCCCGTGGGAAGTGACTCGTCTTGGCGAGTCTCCAAGTCAAAGAAAATAAACAAAAAAATCACGCTCTTTCGGTGTTCTCCTATCTACCCTCATGAAACACTGATGCGCGGGGTCTTTGAACGCTTCACAGGGTTTACAGTAAACTTCTCCGCATGCGTGAACTGTCTTACGTTTTTTTTTTGGATAAATCATTTTGTTACAGTCGCGGCAGAACTTTATAGTTTTACAAACTTACCCTTGATGGGCTACTAAACACCGCTCGTTTTTGAATTCTTTTTGCTTTTTATTATGGTTAGTGCATGTAATTTAAGACGTTGAAGAATACTTGTAATACCATGCTTATAAAAGCAAGATTCTTTCAATTTCGATTACTTTGGGAAACTTTCTATGCATTTAATTGTTTAGAAACCTCAATATACTAATTACAGTAACTTAAAGGAGAGAAGAGGCTTATAAACACAGACAAAAAAAGCCATACCCCTATTCCAAGGGACGCGAAACGCTCCCTTTTGATAACATTACACCGGAAGTTGTAGGTCCAATCTGGACCCACTTTAAACTGATTCTAAGTGTTAGACACAGCTAAACGTCGGGTCCAACGTGTTTGAATTAAATTAACGTTCTGAGAAAGAGACAGTAGGGTATTTTTGTAAAGTTAAAAAGGTACAGAGATTACACACTTTAGATTTCAGATGTGACTTTTTGTTGTAGTTAGTTGCTTGTAAAACTCTGTTCTCATGCTCTATTCCAGTGTCGGCTTCTTCGATATACCAACAATCAGAATATATACCCTGTCTTAAATACCTGCAGTCTGCATTCACAAGTAAAAAGATTTTAATGATCAACACCAAAACTAAACTTAACGAGGAGTTGACCACATCAAAAACATGAACAAGAGTAAATCTAAGAAGACAACAAGCAGTGACATTCGTTCTTTATAAGGACAGCAATTATGCAGTGTTTTCTCCTCGGTAGTTTTATTTTTGTTTCCCCTGAAACCAGAGCAGCATCTCCCTTTGACGATGTTATTCCTTGGTCATTTGTATCCAAGTCCGGTGAAACGACGTGGTCGTCCTGCGGTTTTACGGTGTAATCTCTCGGTCAATTGTGTTCAAGTCCGGTGAAAAGGGTCTACCAGGGACCGAGATGTATTTTGACGGTGTAATCTCTTGGTCGATTGTGTTCAAGTTCGATGAAAAGTGTCTAACAGGGTTAAATTTAACTTGACAGTAACTTCTTAAATTTCCTTGCCAAACGTTTGTCGCCGGATCTGTTAAAACACCAGGGAAACATTTAACTGTGCCTAAATATTTTAAATTTCCCGGTCAAACATTTCCGAGTCCGCTAAAATCTGTTTACTGGGGACCGTGATGTATTTTGACGGTGTAATTTCTTGGTCGAACGTTTCCGAGTCCACTGAAGTTACTTTTATCGGGGGTTACATTTAAATTGACCTAACTTCTTAAATTTCTTTGCCAAACGTCTGTCACCGAGTCCGCTAAAACTGTCCACTAAGGAAACATTTAACTTTGCCTAAATATTTTAAATCCCCCGGTCAAACGTTTCCAAGTCCCCTCCCCTCGACGTTATCATGAGGATGGGTCACACGCTCTGTACTTCTCACATCAATATCAGTTAT
Organism: Allygus modestus; assembly: GCA_963675035.1. NCBI lineage: Eukaryota > Metazoa > Arthropoda > Insecta > Hemiptera > Cicadellidae > Allygus > Allygus modestus. Next base: position 60,700,288 of record OY776117.1, on the reverse strand, counting down.
GGAGCCGGCTTGCACAGATTTTGTGGTATTCTCAAATTTTTACGCACCCTTACGGATGCTTAATGTTTGTCATCCGATACATGTTGTGTAGGTGACGCCTCACATGCACATCGTGTATCATTATTGACTCCTCCCTTGCCTCTGGGTCGATTAACGTGCAGATAGTTTGTGTGTGGTTTGATTGCCACGTTTGCCATTTGAACTTCTGCACTGGTTGGCTGGAAAAACTTTTTATAAAGGTACGTGTCAAATATCTTTAACTCCGGTGAAACCAGGGAGAATACAACTCGGCGGAAACCTTTCAAAATTCAGGGCCAGTGAAAACTGTCCAACTGAGACCATGATGTACATTGCCAGGAGCATTTTACATTTTACGGCTAAACATTCCCGAGTTCACTAAAACTGTCTACTGGGGACCGATATGTATTTTGATGGTGTAATCTCTTGGCCGATTGTGTTCAAGTCCGATGAAAAGTATCTAACGGGGGCCGTAATGTATTTTGACGGTGTATTCTCTAGGTCAATTGTGTCCAAATCCTATGAAGATTGTCTACTGGGGACCGTGGTGTATTTCTATGGTGTGATATCTCGGTCAACTGTGTCCAAGTCCGATGAAAGGTGTCTACCGGGGACCGTGGTGTATTTTGACGGTGTAATATCTCGGTCAATTGTGTCCAAGTCCACTTAAATAAAGTTTTTAGAGATCGTAGTGCACTTTGACAACACTTGAAGATTTGCTGCTTTTTAGTATGTAAATTAAGACGTAGTGATTAAAGGAATACTTGCAATTTATGCTTATGATAGCAGGATTACTTTGGGAGCTTTATATGCATTTAATTGTTTACAAACCTCTATTAACTTAAGGTAGAGAAAAGGCTTGTAAACCCAGCAGAAATATATAGTCAAGAAAGATATACTCTTACCCCTTTGATAACATACACTTGAAGATGGTCTACATGGTGGGTCATGTGGTTGGAGGTATGGGGAGCGAAACGTTCCCCTTCATAAGGATTCTAAGTGTTAGACTCTGCTACACTCTGGGTCACTGGTTTTGAATTAAAACTAATATGTAATACAGAGACAGGTGACTGCAGTTTACATTCACAAGTCAAAATATTGTAACCAATACCAGAACAACTAAAATTATCGAGGAGACACAACATGGACAAGATTACATATCAACAGTCAATTAAAGCATAAAATGCATTATTTATAAAGGCAATAATTATGCAGATAATCTAAGAAACTTGATCAGCCGTGTCTCATCGTTAGGTTATGTTATGCTCTGTTAAGTTAGGTTTGTGCATGGAAATATGAAACATCGTCAGTCGTAGTTAGGTTTATTGATGCAGGTTTAAGTTAGGTTTGTCGATGCCAATTTTTGGACATCAACAACGCGCGCGACGACCTAGAGAATACACCGTCAAAATACATTACGGCCCCCGTTAGATACTTTTCATCGGACTTGAACACAATCGGCCAAGAGATTACACCATCAAAATACATATCGGTCCCCAGTAGACAGTTTTAGTGAACTCGGGAATGTTTAGCCGTAAAATGTAAAATGCTCCTGGCAATGTACATCATGGTCTCAGTTGGACAGTTTTCACTGGCCCTGAATTTTGAAAGGTTTCCGCCGAGTTGTATTCTCCCTGGTTTCACCGGAGTTAAAGATATTTGACACGTACCTTTATAAAAAGTTTTTCCAGCCAACCAGTGCAGAAGTTCAAATGGCAAACGTGGCAATCAAACCACACACAAACTATCTGCACGTTAATCGACCCAGAGGCAAGGGAGGAGTCAATAATGATACACGATGTGCATGTGAGGCGTCACCTACACAACATGTATCGGATGACAAACATTAAGCATCCGTAAGGGTGCGTAAAAATTTGAGAATACCACAAAATCTGTGCAAGCCGGCTCCATAACTGATATTGATGTGAGAAGTACAGAGCGTGTGACCCATCCTCATGATAACGTCGAGGGGAGGGGACTTGGAAACGTTTGACCGGGGGATTTAAAATATTTAGGCAAAGTTAAATGTTTCCTTAGTGGACAGTTTTAGCGGACTCGGTGACAGACGTTTGGCAAAGAAATTTAAGAAGTTAGGTCAATTTAAATGTAACCCCCGATAAAAGTAACTTCAGTGGACTCGGAAACGTTCGACCAAGAAATTACACCGTCAAAATACATCACGGTCCCCAGTAAACAGATTTTAGCGGACTCGGAAATGTTTGACCGGGAAATTTAAAATATTTAGGCACAGTTAAATGTTTCCCTGGTGTTTTAACAGATCCGGCGACAAACGTTTGGCAAGGAAATTTAAGAAGTTACTGTCAAGTTAAATTTAACCCTGTTAGACACTTTTCATCGAACTTGAACACAATCGACCAAGAGATTACACCGTCAAAATACATCTCGGTCCCTGGTAGACCCTTTTCACCGGACTTGAACACAATTGACCGAGAGATTACACCGTAAAACCGCAGGACGACCACGTCGTTTCACCGGACTTGGATACAAATGACCAAGGAATAACATCGTCAAAGGGAGATGCTGCTCTGGTTTCAGGGGAAACAAAAATAAAACTACCGAGGAGAAAACACTGCATAATTGCTGTCCTTATAAAGAACGAATGTCACTGCTTGTTGTCTTCTTAGATTTACTCTTGTTCATGTTTTTGATGTGGTCAACTCCTCGTTAAGTTTAGTTTTGGTGTTGATCATTAAAATCTTTTTACTTGTGAATGCAGACTGCAGGTATTTAAGACAGGGTATATATTCTGATTGTTGGTATATCGAAGAAGCCGACACTGGAATAGAGCATGAGAACAGAGTTTTACAAGCAACTAACTACAACAAAAAGTCACATCTGAAATCTAAAGTGTGTAATCTCTGTACCTTTTTAACTTTACAAAAATACCCTACTGTCTCTTTCTCAGAACGTTAATTTAATTCAAACACGTTGGACCCGACGTTTAGCTGTGTCTAACACTTAGAATCAGTTTAAAGTGGGTCCAGATTGGACCTACAACTTCCGGTGTAATGTTATCAAAAGGGAGCGTTTCGCGTCCCTTGGAATAGGGGTATGGCTTTTTTTGTCTGTGTTTATAAGCCTCTTCTCTCCTTTAAGTTACTGTAATTAGTATATTGAGGTTTCTAAACAATTAAATGCATAGAAAGTTTCCCAAAGTAATCGAAATTGAAAGAATCTTGCTTTTATAAGCATGGTATTACAAGTATTCTTCAACGTCTTAAATTACATGCACTAACCATAATAAAAAGCAAAAAGAATTCAAAAACGAGCGGTGTTTAGTAGCCCATCAAGGGTAAGTTTGTAAAACTATAAAGTTCTGCCGCGACTGTAACAAAATGATTTATCCAAAAAAAAACGTAAGACAGTTCACGCATGCGGAGAAGTTTACTGTAAACCCTGTGAAGCGTTCAAAGACCCCGCGCATCAGTGTTTCATGAGGGTAGATAGGAGAACACCGAAAGAGCGTGATTTTTTTGTTTATTTTCTTTGACTTGGAGACTCGCCAAGACGAGTCACTTCCCACGGGCCCTCAACAGAAAGTTCATAAAGTAAACTTGTGCGTTTCTCAACTGTACTGCTTTAAATGTATTAATGGGGGTGAGTGTGAAACTTGCTCGGAACGGCAAAGGGTATTTGAAAAGAACCGGTAAAACAGTTTATGGACTATGTAATGGAAATTCTAAAAAATTAAAGATGTTTGTGTAATTGCCCACAACGGGCAGGGTTTTGATTTCCAATTCATTCTACATCATAGAAGATACTAAATTTACCCCAAAAATAACGCCTCGGGGAACTAAAGCTATTCTGGTTGAAGTAGCAAACGTAAGGTTTGTGGACTCAATTAGCTACTTTCCCATGGCCCTCTCTGCACTCCCTAAAGCCTTCGACCTGTCTCCCGAGAAAAAGAAGGGCTACTTCCCGCATCTTTTCAATACATTGGCGAACCAAAATTATATTGGTCCTATGCCCGATAAAAAATACTATTGCCCGAGTCTATGTTTGAGAAACCACACAAGGCCTTTGAGATTTGGTACGAGGAACGAGTCGCTGAAGACTATGTGTTTGATTTTCAAAAATAAATCTTGGAGTACTGTATTTCAGACGTAGAAATCCTAGCTCAAGCGTGTATTAAATTTAGAGCCATGCTTCTTGAAGAGTGTAACGTAGATCCGTTTCTTGAGGCTATAACAATAGCCAGCGCATGTAACGTGGCCTTCCGCCGTAACTTCTTAAAAGAAAATACTATTGGACTTATACCAAATTCAGGGTACCGACTTGCAGACAATCAGTCAGCCGTTGCTTCACAGTGGCTAACATGGGAGGAGGAGAAACGTGGAGTAAAGATTCGACATGCGGGCGGGGGTATGCAAGTATTCCTTTAATCACTACGTCTTAATTTACATACTAAAAAGCAGCAAATCTTCAAGTGTTGTCAAAGTGCACTACGATCTCTAAAAACTATATTTAAGTGGACTTGGACACAATTGACCGAGATATTACACCGTCAAAATACACCACGGTCCCCGGTAGACACCTTTCATCGGACTTGGACACAGTTGACCGAGATATCACACCATAGAAATACACCACGGTCCCCAGTAGACAATCTTCATAGGATTTGGACACAATTGACCTAGAGAATACACCGTCAAAATACATTACGGCCCCCGTTAGATACTTTTCATCGGACTTGAACACAATCGGCCAAGAGATTACACCATCAAAATACATATCGGTCCCCAGTAGACAGTTTTAGTGAACTCGGGAATGTTTAGCCGTAAAATGTAAAATGCTCCTGGCAATGTACATCATGGTCTCAGTTGGACAGTTTTCACTGGCCCTGAATTTTGAAAGGTTTCCGCCGAGTTGTATTCTCCCTGGTTTCACCGGAGTTAAAGATATTTGACACGTACCTTTATAAAAAGTTTTTCCAGCCAACCAGTGCAGAAGTTCAAATGGCAAACGTGGCAATCAAACCACACACAAACTATCTGCACGTTAATCGACCCAGAGGCAAGGGAGGAGTCAATAATGATACACGATGTGCATGTGAGGCGTCACCTACACAACATGTATCGGATGACAAACATTAAGCATCCGTAAGGGTGCGTAAAAATTTGAGAATACCACAAAATCTGTGCAAGCCGGCTCCATAACTGATATTGATGTGAGAAGTACAGAGCGTGTGACCCATCCTCATGATAACGTCGAGGGGAGGGGACTTGGAAACGTTTGACCGGGGGATTTAAAATATTTAGGCAAAGTTAAATGTTTCCTTAGTGGACAGTTTTAGCGGACTCGGTGACAGACGTTTGGCAAAGAAATTTAAGAAGTTAGGTCAATTTAAATGTAACCCCCGATAAAAGTAACTTCAGTGGACTCGGAAACGTTCGACCAAGAAATTACACCGTCAAAATACATCACGGTCCCCAGTAAACAGATTTTAGCGGACTCGGAAATGTTTGACCGGGAAATTTAAAATATTTAGGCACAGTTAAATGTTTCCCTGGTGTTTTAACAGATCCGGCGACAAACGTTTGGCAAGGAAATTTAAGAAGTTACTGTCAAGTTAAATTTAACCCTGTTAGACACTTTTCATCGAACTTGAACACAATCGACCAAGAGATTACACCGTCAAAATACATCTCGGTCTCTGGTAGACCCTTTTCACCGGACTTGAACACAATTGACCGAGAGATTACACCGTAAAACCGCAGGACGACCACGTCGTTTCACCGGACTTGGATACAAATGACCAAGGAATAACATCGTCAAAGGGAGATGCTGCTCTGGTTTCAGGGGAAACAAAAATAAAACTACCGAGGAGAAAACACTGCATAATTGCTGTCCTTATAAAGAACGAATGTCACTGCTTGTTGTCTTCTTAGATTTACTCTTGTTCATGTTTTTGATGTGGTCAACTCCTCGTTAAGTTTAGTTTTGGTGTTGATCATTAAAATCTTTTTACTTGTGAATGCAGACTGCAGGTATTTAAGACAGGGTATATATTCTGATTGTTGGTATATCGAAGAAGCCGACACTGGAATAGAGCATGAGAACAGAGTTTTACAAGCAACTAACTACAACAAAAAGTCACATCTGAAATCTAAAGTGTGTAATCTCTGTACCTTTTTAACTTTACAAAAATACCCTACTGTCTCTTTCTCAGAACGTTAATTTAATTCAAACACGTTGGACCCGACGTTTAGCTGTGTCTAACACTTAGAATCAGTTTAAAGTGGGTCCAGATTGGACCTACAACTTCCGGTGTAATGTTATCAAAAGGGAGCGTTTCGCGTCCCTTGGAATAGGGGTATGGCTTTTTTTGTCTGTGTTTATAAGCCTCTTCTCTCCTTTAAGTTACTGTAATTAGTATATTGAGGTTTCTAAACAATTAAATGCATAGAAAGTTTCCCAAAGTAATCGAAATTGAAAGAATCTTGCTTTTATAAGCATGGTATTACAAGTATTCTTCAACGTCTTAAATTACATGCACTAACCATAATAAAAAGCAAAAAGAATTCAAAAACGAGCGGTGTTTAGTAGCCCATCAAGGGTAAGTTTGTAAAACTATAAAGTTCTGCCGCGACTGTAACAAAATGATTTATCCAAAAAAAAACGTAAGACAGTTCACGCATGCGGAGAAGTTTACTGTAAACCCTGTGAAGCGTTCAAAGACCCCGCGCATCAGTGTTTCATGAGGGTAGATAGGAGAACACCGAAAGAGCGTGATTTTTTTGTTTATTTTCTTTGACTTGGAGACTCGCCAAGACGAGTCACTTCCCACGGGCCCTCAACAGAAAGTTCATAAAGTAAACTTGTGCGTTTCTCAACTGTACTGCTTTAAATGTATTAATGGGGGTGAGTGTGAAACTTGCTCGGAACGGCAAAGGGTATTTGAAAAAGAACCGGTAAAACAGTTTATGGACTATGTAATGGAAATTCTAAAAAATTAAAGATGTTTGTGTAATTGCCCACAACGGGCAGGGTTTTGATTTCCAATTCATTCTACATCATAGAAGATACTAAATTTACCCCAAAAATAACGCCTCGGGGAACTAAAGCTATTCTGGTTGAAGTAGCAAACGTAAGGTTTGTGGACTCAATTAGCTACTTTCCCATGGCCCTCTCTGCACTCCCTAAAGCCTTCGACCTGTCTCCCGAGAAAAAGAAGGGCTACTTCCCGCATCTTTTCAATACATTGGCGAACCAAAATTATATTGGTCCTATGCCCGATAAAAAATACTATTGCCCGAGTCTATGTTTGAGAAACCACACAAGGCCTTTGAGATTTGGTACGAGGAACGAGTCGCTGAAGACTACGTGTTTGATTTTCAAAAATAAATCTTGGAGTACTGTATTTCAGACGTAGAAATCCTAGCTCAAGCGTGTATTAAATTTAGAGCCATGCTTCTTGAAGAGTGTAACGTAGATCCGTTTCTTGAGGCTATAACAATAGCCAGCGCATGTAACGTGGCCTTCCGCCGTAACTTCTTAAAAGAAAATACTATTGGACTTATACCAAATTCAGGGTACCGACTTGCAGACAATCAGTCAGCCGTTGCTTCACAGTGGCTAACATGGGAGGAGGAGAAACGTGGAGTAAAGATTCGACATGCGGGCGGGGGTAAAGAAGTGAAAATTAAAGAAATGAAAGTAGATGGGTTTGACGGTGAGCGAATTTATGAGTTTCACGGGTGTTATTGGCACGGCTGCCCGAAATGTTATCAATACAGCAGAGAAGAACCTCTGCCGGAGAATCCTTCAAACAGTTTGCATCTCCGTTACGAGAGAACCAAGTCCAAAATGGCAAAATTTAATAGCTATGAAGTTGTAGTAATGTGGGAGTGTGAGTTTAGAGCTTTGAAGAAGGACAATAAATTAAATCACCTGATCCAACTGTCCATTCTAAACACACTTCCACTTAATCCTAGGTAGGATGGGTAATACTAAAACGTATTGTAAATGTGAAGAGGGAGAAACAATCCAGTATGTTGATGTCTGATCCCTCTACCCATATGTAAATAAATATTGTAAGTATCCCGTGGGTCATCCTACTGTTTACGTTGGAAATGAGTGCCGAGAGAGAGGTCTTGAAGTAGAGGGCTTGTTAAAATGTAAGGTTCTACCTCCTTACAACTTGTATCATCCCGTACTCCCCGCTAAAATGAATAATAAATTGTTTTGTGCAGAACTTTCGGGGAGACTTTAAACCAAGGGGAATGTTTTGATGATAGTGAGGAAAGGGCAATGGTAGGAACATGGACCATGGGTGAAATTAGAAAAGCTGTAGAGAAAGGTTATGTGATTTTGGACATGTATGAGTAGTGGGTGTATGAAGTCGCCACATACGAGAAAGGTGGACTTTTTACCGATTTTATTAATAAATTCTTGAAAGTAAAGCAGGAAGCTTCAGGGTATCCCGCTTGGTGTAAAACACAGGAGGATAAAGAAAAGTATGTTTCTGATTTATTTGAGCGTGAGGGTATTCAACTGGACAAGGACAAAATTGCTAAAAATGGAGGACTCAGGTCAGTAGCTAAATTAATGTTAAATTCATTTTGGGGCATGTTTGGTCAACGCGAAAACATGACAAAACTTCAATTGTGAGAGACTCTAAGGAATTTTTCAAATCGTTAAATCAACCAGGAATAAAAGTAAAGTTTGTTGAAATAACTAACCAAGAGGTTTTATTAGTTAATTGGCAGAATGTTGATGACGCCAATGAGGCTCTAAGAACTGTAAATGTTGTAATTGCGGCCTACACTACAGCTCATGCAAGACTTAAACTTTATGAACACTTGGATGCCCTTGGAGGGCAGGTCTTGTATTATGGCATGGACTCATGTATTTATTTCTACCGGGGAGGGCTGTACAGGGTCCCTACGGGAGATTACCTCGGGGAAATGAGTGATGAGTTAGTAGACGAGTACGGGCCCGGCTCTTATATCGTAGAGTTTATTTCTGGGGGACCTAAAACTTACGCATACCTTGTTTGGTCAACCAAAAAGCAAAAACTAGAATCTGTGTGTAAAATCAAGGGCCTCGCCCTCAACCTAAAAACCTCCGAAACGTTAAATTTTGAGCAATTGAAAAAGATGGTCCTCAGTGAAGCTGCTGAAATACTAGAAATTGAAGAAAACAGAATCAGGAGAACAAAGAGACGAGAAGTCGTTACAGTAAGTGAAATTAAAAAGTTTAAAATTACAGGACCCAAGAGAAAATTCAATGATGATCACGATACCTTGCCTTCCGGCTTTAAAAACAAAGAGTTGCTTAACGGAGCTGTCACTCACACGGGTACTGTGTGCATATACCTCTATTAACTCGTTCTGTTCTGAGACGCGGTAGTGAACGGACGTGCCTGTGTCTTACCCTGTATTTCTCTCCTTGTAGAATGCCTGTTGAACATATTACACCCGATAACCAGGAGGTGTCTCTTTTCCTTTTACACAAGTAGGTTAAATGAAGATACAGAATATGGCATTATATGCTTGAAGTATGAGTTCTTACTTGACGGTTCAATAAATGCACGGGAATGACCTTTGGTGTTTTCGGAGTATATAGTAGATAAGATAACGGAGGACTCCTCATCAATCACCTACAGTGAAGTATTAATAATGCATTGTGATATTTCAAGAGATATATCGTTCATGCCCTTACCTGATTTAACGCCGAAGTTTTTTGATGATTACTTTAAAAATGTATTTTGTAGTGTTACGGAACTGCCTGTTTTTTTAAATCTTGAAGTATCACTCATCCATTTTCCATGACGCTACCATCGATAAAGGTAGCACCTTTCCCTATGGAGCAGCGTTACTCCTGTATATACCACTTGTCACTATTACAGTTACATCATTCTGCTCCAAGACGTGGTACTGATCAGACGTTCTTCTGCGCTCCTTTTGCCTGTACTATTGAGTAAATTGTGACATGGCTGCTAAATACTATACATTCAATAACAAACCAGTATTGGTTCTGTTTGATAATGAAGGAAAGCCATGGTTTAAAGCTAAAGACGTAGCTACTGCTCTAAAACATGTTAATGGCTGGAGTGCAGTTCGGAAACATGTAGATGATAGCGATAAATTAACTGTTGGTAGTTTTTCTGACGCCCAAAAACAGGGCGTTGGGCCTATTGAGAAAACAACGGTTTTCATAAACGAAGCCGGATTATGTTCTTTGATGTTAAAATCAACTACTCCTGAGGCAAGGCTGTTAGTAAGAAGTTTGTTGCCGGAGAAGTTTTACCTTACTTACACAAATATGAAAGATGAAAGTTCACTTTAAATGTAATTTTTCTTTAAAATCACAAGTTCCCACTGTATGTGTGTGTGTGTGTGTGTGTGTGTGTGTGTGTGTGTGTGTGTGTGTGTGTGTGTGTGTGTGTGAATGAAGGTCACTGGTGCGGGTGACGAAAAGCCCCGTAAACCTAAATTTGTGATGAAGGGTTTAGTAGATTGAGGGCCTGGCTAACACCCAGGTTACTTCTTGGAACAGTCCGCACGGTGGGACTTGTAAAAAATAAAATAAAATAAAAAATAAAAGGAGGTAGCATTTTGTTATGGAGTGGCTACCACTGTGAGAGGCGATGGTTGGGGCCTCTCACCCCAGAGGTTAGGCCTCCAGGGGAAGCTCTGGGTAACCAAAAAGAACGCGCCGACGCTCCTACGGCCTAGCCTAAAAGCTTACCGTGGTGTGGAAACGTGAGCGTTCAAAATTATTTCACCGGGGTTAGGAGTGTTTAGCCGATAAATTTAAAAAGATCCCCGTTAAGGTGAAATGTAACACATTATAATGTAGCTTCAGCGGAGGCAGGAGTAAATGACCGAGAAATTTAAGAAGTTTCGGTCAATTTAAATGTAACCCCCGATAAAGGTAACTTCAGCGGACTTGGACATAGTTGACTGAGAAATTAAAAGTACCACACGGTCCCCGGCAAGCAGGTTAATAAACCCGTGGAGTGGGGTTATCAGTTTCTTGCCTGTAGTTTTCTGCTGGTTTTTACAAGCCTCTTCTCTCCTTTAAGTTACTGTAATTAGTATATTGAGGTTTCTAAACAGTGTAACTGTCTGACTTGGCTAGATTAGTGTTGTGTTTGTATTCAATTGTTTGATTTGGTAGTTTACAGAAAAGGAATTAAACAAACCCTGACTTCCATGTGTCAGGCGTAGTGTTGTATTTGTATGTGCTGGGTAACAGTAATCTTACTTTCTATTCTTGATCTTTAATGCGGTTTTGGTTAGAGTAGTGTTTTCTACCTTCCTTAGAGTTAACTTTTGGTAACTTGTAGTTCTGATTTGACTTGCGTAGTTTGTGTGTTAGTGTTTTTCTGACTTGCGTAGTGATAGAGGTACCGTGTCACGGAGTGCCCGGGGTCCTAGACGGTGGAGACTCGATGGATCTAGGTTGAAACACTGGCCGCAGGGAAACGTTTGACTTGGAAGTATCTGACCGAAGAATTTAAAACGTTGCAGGCCAAGTACATCAAGGCCCCCGGGGCAGTTTTTAGCGGTCTTGGGTACGATTGGTCAAGTTATTACGCCGTCAAAATACACCACGGCCATGGCAAACAATTAAACGGACTTTGAAATATTTTGACCGGGAAATTTAAATGATGGGAAAATAAAATGTACTCACACAAGTGCAGCTGTTCAACAATCCTCCAGCCACAGGCCTCTGGCAGTTGCAATATATGAGTGGTTGAATCGGTCGGCTGGTAGAATACCCGAGCGGGACTTTAAACTGTTACCGCACGTTTGCCTCGAGAGCTTGAGGGTGCCATCTCTGTCAAACAAGAACAGAATTGTAAACAATCCGTGGTTTAAAGCAAAATATATTGCTGGGATTTTAGAATATAAAAAATATGGAAACGCTAATAATAGCAGTTTTAGTTACAATGAAAAAAAAAGAACAATATTTATTAATGAATAATGTATCCGTCTTTTATAATCTCATTTACTTATCGTAATGCATTATTCGCAATACCTCCTTCCTTCCCAACGGTATTATGGACTGTAGTGCTGAATTGTAGTTTTTTCTGTGCTAAAATATAATATTGTGTTGAATAAGGTAGGGGGCATTTATTTTTACAATGTTGTCAAGTAATTTATTGTCAGAACAGATTTGTTTAAGAAAAAGTTTAGTTAGGCTAAGCGGAGTGTTCATCATGAAGTGAGCTTGACTGGTTCAGGATGAGCAGAGTTTGTGTGTTGAAGGGAGTTGGTGATTGACCAATCGTCACTCCACAGTAATTCTAACTCTAAAAATCCACCGTCTTCAGGTTTTTGGCATTATAAAGCTTTCCTTATTATGTTTACTTTCAGTTTATTTGGTGAGGTATGTTGTCTTACCTCCCAAGCGATACTGTCCAGCGGAAGCTTAACACTTTTAGAAGTCTCCGACAAAGGTAAATGATTCCCCAGGGGAGGTAGAAACCTCTAACTAATAATATAGATAAATATCTTACCTTAACAGCGACAATCTCTCCAAGATGGTGTTGTGATGACCCCGCAAGCATCACAGTGTAAAACCAGATTAAACGCTTTAGGATCTGAGAGAGTATCTGGCATGGTATATTTTATACAATGAAACAGTAAACACCCTAAAGTGAAGTAATATAGGCGCTGTGGTCCACTGTAGGCCACCACTGTCTTTCACTGTAGGTTTGGGCTCAATACTTAAAAGCTGATGTTTGTTTAGAAATGCACTACATATATGTTCAATACACAGAGTGATGGTACCATAGACACTGCCTGGCTATATAATCGCCACCACTCCTCTCGGATTTATTCTGGGTTGTATTTTTCTTTGTTCTATTACAGCTTAGTTTGTAGTTTTAAAAAATTCCCCCTGTGGGAGCTTGCCTTACTTAGCCTAGATCATGCTATGTCCCCTGCAATGTCCTTTGGGAGATTTTTGGGGGCATAATTCAAAGCAACGCTGAATCAATTACCAGCAGTGACACGTTTAGAGTAGATGTAGCACGGATAAACATTCCAGTAGGTAAAGGAAGGGCAAGACCCGACTTTTACAATACCTTTGATGAAGAACCTAAAGAGGGAATCGAACCCGGGACCTCCTGAACCGTAGTCCAAGGCGCTAACCACTAGACCACCGCGTTCCCCCCGATTATGCTGCGATATTTAAGGTATTTATTAGTACCCCTTCAATTATTTTGATACTTGCCCGCAGTACAGAGGTTAAGTTTTTTGTAAGATGTAAAGGATGTTAACAAGTACATACATACCATATTTCATTAAAATCGGCCAAGCCGTTCTTGGGATATTGATTTTTAAAATATAGCTCCTTCAATCTTTTGATACTTCCCGCAGTACAGAGTTTAAGTTTTTTTTTTAATAGTAGCGGAGGTTAACAGGTACCTATATACCAAGTTTCATTAGAATCGGCCAAGCCGTTCTCAGTATATTAAGTTCTAAAGTTTTACACCCTCCATCATCCCTTAAACAACCCTTTTCTACCCTCCAACAAAATTGAAAGTTAGAGGATGTTAACAAGTATCCACATGTCAAGTTTCAATTATATCGTCCCACCCGTTCTTAGGATATTGATTTTTAAAGTATAGCTCCTTCAGTTATTTTGATACTACCTGCAGTACAGAGTTTAGGTTTTTGTAATATGTAGCGGAGGTTAACAGGTACATACATGCCAAGTTTCGTGAAAATCGGCCAAGCCGTTCTTGAGATATTTAATTTTGAAAATTTGCCCCTTCATTTTTTGAGATGCAACCCGCAACATTTTGGTTAAGACTTTTCATATGGGTAGATACCCCCCTGGAGTGCCTACACTACGTAGTAGGCAGTTTTCTGGGGTCAGAATGACCCTAGGACTTACCGTTTTCGAGATATTAGCGATTTTTGAGTTTTTTGGCAACACTTTCTTGTGATATATACATGTAATAGTTTTATATATTGGGTTAGCGGCACTTTCTTGCGAAATATACATTGCCATAGGTTGGTAACACATCGTAGCGTGACGTAATATATACATATAATAATTTTAGATAGTTTGACATAATATATATATATATATACATATAATAAATTTTCGTAACTGATTTAGGTTTTGTAGGTAGCGTTTAGAGTGGCAACACTGGCTAAGTGAGGTTAGATAGCCACTTACCTTTCTGGTGATGGTATATTATACACTATTATGGTACATATATATATATGATTATACACTGTAGTATTATATATGGTACATATAATTATATATGATACATATAATTATGTATGGTACATTAGCTCTGCTAAGTTGGTAACACTTTGGAGGGGAAAAAGTGGCGGGAAGAAAAGTGCCAATTTTTTTTGGCGCGCAAATTTGGCGGGAACGCCACCATGGGCGCCGCCATCTTGAATCACGTGACCTAATTAGACCAATCAGAAGCCAGATTTTAAGCCCATAAGCCCCATGTTACGGCCCATGGGGTGCCAACCCTACTATTGAGCTTTTGTTTAGTTTTAGCAAAAACAAACAGTATAAATGTAAAAGATTTAACGACAAGGTTCTGGGCAATTTAACATAATTACCAAATTTAATAATCCTTCTTGATATGTTAATCATTGATTTAAACTGTTAAACAAAACAAATCTGTAACAACTGTATTTAAAAATTATCTATCTCAGCATGTTAAAGGTAAATTTCTTAAAATTTCCTTGAGAAACATCAGTTTGACACGCGGCTCCGTACAACTGAAGTTTGGCGAAATCCTCTCGATGTATTGAAGGAACAATAGATTGCTCGTCTAAAGCCGGCCTTTGTTTTGCCCGCCTGTCGATATGTCAGTGCCAGCTTATAGTAAGTCTCTATAATATCGAAATATTCGTGTGAGATTTCCCATTTATACAGGATTTGAGAAAACAGGATGGCAATAATGAGAATTTTTATTTGAAAACAGGCTTTAAATTTAGATCATAATAAAAAAGTATTGTTTGAGTATAATACGAATATTACAATAAACTATGATGTAGTTAATTCGTGTAAAATGCAATGTATTAAATGCTTCTCTTAGTTTGGTATTCGTACTAATCAGGTCTCATCAGTTGAAAAATAAAAGAATACTTTCACAAAAAATATCTTATATTTAAGGAAATAACATATAAACCTACACTTATTACTACAAGTAATCTTTTCGCCAGTTAAACCACTCAAGTTCTAAAAAATAAAATAATATTCGTATGCAACAAGTGCAAATTAGAGTGGTTTTCAAGGGGAAATCGTGTTAGACTGAACCGTATCGTTTAACAAAGAATTATACGTAATCATTATTATTTAGGCATTATCAAAATACGATAAATTAACGTGTTGAGCGCGGATCTTTATTTTCCCAAAAAGGTGTGGTTCAAGTCTTTGATTACCACTCTAGAACCTAAGTACCGTCATTGTAACAATCCTGTTTTGCACTTCCTAAAGCTTGTCAATATTTCTCTTTCAAGCTACTGAATTTTTCACTTTAATTTTTTTTGGAAAAAGTATAATAATATATAGTCTGAAGTGAATACATATTGATATTAATATGTGTTATTCTATAAGCATAGCATTTTAACCATCCGTTTATTTTATATCTTGTATAATCAGTTACATAAAAAAAATTAATTTGTATTTAATTTTCCCAACATTTTGTTCATGCGTTTGTTTTAGTATCGTATTTGTTTGTTTAAATCGTAAGTATAGAATTTTTCTCCCACGCGTCAGCGTGAAGCGTGCTATATCGGTTTATTGCTAATCATTATTAGCTGAAACATGAAATAATAATCAGAGTTAAGTTTATACGGATGAAAGTTGCGCATAAGTATCAATCACAACAATAGTAGCACAATAGGAATGTATCGCTTATTGCCCCGACCTCCTCAAATAATTCTAAAAATAAAACAATTCCACTTGAGAATGTTCCGATAATAACTTTTGATGTTGCTTTGTTTGAAATGTTACTGTAATATCCAAAAGTCATTAAATACCTTTATCACTTCCTGCAATATTAATAACGTTAATCTACTTTCCCTTCCACAATATGCTTGTTAGTTTAACACAAAAACGTCATTATGTTAAAAACAGATTTGGACGTGTTTTATAGAGGTCAACATTACAAAAAGTCTAGCAACCTGAAAAAACTTGTCCCAGATAGTATTTCATGATTACACTCTTGAAATTACACAATGAGCTGTGAAACAGAATGTTTAACAATTTATCCAAATAGATTGAAGGAACAATAGACTGTTCGTCCTAAGATGGGCTTTGTGCTGCCTGGCTGAGTTATGTCAACGCCCCTTTGCGCTAATCTCCTAAATACAAACATAATCCTGAGACATATTCAGTTTTTGAGGAGTTTTTGGGGAAATCAAACGGTAATAGAGAAACTATTTTTAATTTCACATCCCCACAATAGTCATTTTTCCATCTATATCATACTTATTTTGTAGACATTCGTAAAAACTTATGATGTAAAAGGCAAATTATAAGTTAATTTTACTAAACAAAGATAATCGTTTAGATTGCAATTATAATTCTAAAACAACGTAATAGTAATATAAAATAATAAATTTAACTATCACCAATACGTTAAACATTTATTTATTACATATAACAAGTTTATTCTTATGCTATATCTTGCGATTGTGGTCGGAGAGGTTATTATATTTTAAATAAGTTTCAAGTTAGGAAGAAATCCTTTGTTTAGTTCCGTGACTACAGAGCAGGAAACTGAGGTCGGAACAATAAAGTGGATAAAAATACTGCTACTTTTACAATCCGTGAAGAAGAAAGGGACTTTTGTTTCTCTGACTCCAGTATTCTCTTTTCTTAATGTAAGTTCCGTAAATAGCTGTTTTTTACGAATCAAGTAATAACTGAAAACAATTATAAAAATGTATAATGTATATATGATATGATTCAATCATCCAATGACATAGGTATATTAAAGGCTTGGCGTTAAGTATTTCAACCATCGTAAACCTAGTTATAACATACATTTTTTCTTATTTTTGATTTGTAATACAAAATATAGCTCAATGATCTATATTTATGCCCTTACATAGGTAAGGGCATACCAGAAGATGTTAACAAGTCACTTATACGGATTTTAATAAAATGGTCGTATTAAGTATGTACAATACAAGCAGAAACCAGGTTGATAGATAATTTAACTCGACCAACACATTTTACTGTTAATTATAAATTAAACCAAAATAAACTTCTTATATCATTACAGTTAATATATTATGCAATAATGTTAGAAAAAGAGATTTAAGTACACAACTATTTACTCATAACATTTATAAAATTACGAGGAATATATATAGCGAACAATAAAAATGACTTTTATAAACATGTTAAAATATAGAGATTTCCGCAGTTATAAAGAGATAGTTAGTTCCCTCATAGTTCCGTTAAGAGAATTATAATCCAGCCACGGTCGAATCCGCTTGTACATTTATTTTACATTTTATCATTGAATCATGAATGAAAAAAAGCCTGACATTTGTTCTATAACAATTCATTATAACAAGATTCACAAAATCTCTGGATCTGTTTTAATTTGACGTAATATTACAATTTACATATATTAGATTATGTGTGCTTATTAGATTATGATATGCGCGCAGGCCTGCCGGTTCGGTGTCAATGTAGTAAATGTAGATTGTGTGCGTTTTAATTGTTTGCATAGTAAAAATTGTTACATCCCGACAACCACGAAAGTGTGCTTCAGTAATATAATGTTCTAGGTTAGGAAGATTGCGACTGAAGATGGATTGTCATTAATCAGAAACCGGCTCCCTAAAAATCAAAAAGTATACACCTATACACTTCTACCAGTAACTGGTAAGTTTCTACTATGATTAAAAGGTGTCATGGCTTTAGCAAATATTTAAATTTACATTGAAGATTTTATTAAGGTATTTAATATTATTACAAAATGCAAATAAGATATTTCATTTTTTCCCTTAATTAAAAACAATCTATAGTAACTTAATAAACTATAGTAACTTAATAAACTATAGTAACTTATTAAACTATAGTAACTTAATAAACTATAGTAACTTAATAAACTATAGTAACTTAATAAACTATAGTAACTTAATAAACTATAGTAACTTAATAAACTATAGTAACTTAATAAACTATAGTAACTTAATAAACTATAGTAACTTAATTATAATAAACTATATTTATTACCGTACATGGTAACGAAAACAAACGTTTGAATGCTTCGGGGAATTAGGTTTACTGGACTAAGACGTGTCAGGTTTCATCACTGCTCGCCATACTGCAGTCTGTTTGATATGTAATGGGGTCCTATATACATTGTGGACTGACCTGCATTCAGACGTGAACGATTTATGCACACTATCGCCTCTGCATTGCATAGCAATGGCGAAACAGAAATATAAATAAACTACCAAGGTCACATTTATGTTGTACCTTAAAAATGTTTCTGCCTAAAAAACATAACATATATAGGAGACGCATATATTTTGTTATTAATACGAAGTAAGAAGTATAGGATAATTTTTCAATTAATGTAGAACGTGTTTTAAGAATTTAATTGAGTGATAACTTTTTACATTGTTCAAATACTTTCCATTAAAAATACTGGGTACGTTAAATGAACTGCCACTTATAGTTAGTTTAGATATTGTAGGGTAATTTAATCTTATAATTTATTAAAATATAGAACTCAATGGGGTTTGGTTAAAACCCATACAGTTCTTACAATTATAACACTCAATAAAAACATGCCTCAGATTACTTCAGGTCTCTATGACTTTTTTACTCTTGGGTAACAAATCTTTAAAAATCCTTCTTGTGTTTTTATAATTTTTTTATATCCAATAAACTTTAATTCAACCTAAAGATATATAAACTACCGACCCTTTGCTAGTACCAATTCCTTTTAACTCCATTTTTGACTGCGGTCATTAAATATGTACTCGAAAAAGTATTTTATGAAACCAAAAGTCAATTGAATATGTTATCATGGAAGGAGGTACTGTGGAATTAATAAATAGGTTTTCACTAACAAAAATAATATATATGTCAATACTAAATAAATAAGTGGTATACATTTTAATCGTAAGAATAAGAACTCAATAGCAATCGTTGTTTAAAATAAATCTCCGAACACGATTGTACAAAGATTGAGGATGAGACAGTGACGGACAGGAAATAGGTAGATTAAACAGGAAATGAAAATCGTGGGGGAGAAACGTTCCTCGACCTGTGGTAACAGGCTATTGGTTGGTAATTTCCAAAAACCTCTCTTCTTTTAATATTCGTAAATTTTTCTCAATAGTCTATTCGTTGTACCTCAATAGTCTATCTTATTTACTCAAATGCCAATACTATTTTAAAGTTAAAATCATGAAATTAATTCCTGCCGTTGCAAGTACGGATATAGAAATATTTTCTGAACAAAACAATTCTTTAGTTAGACAAAATTATATAAAAATCTATAGTTTAGGAACAATTTTTTTTGTGAAAATTGTTTTCATCCATGCGTTTATTTCTCTTGCAAAATATAAAATTCCGGCACTTAAACTGAGGAATCAAATTCTAAATCGTTAACTTGGTTGGGTACATACTGGTTAGAGCGCTCTTCTGATCAATTTATATATATATCAAATCTTTAAGACACCGACGCAACACTAGGCGTATTTTAAGGCGAATATGAATGAATGATGAGTGTAGCATGGGTGAGATGCCTTGTGTAGCCTTGTTGCTGACCAAGACCAGTGGTAAGACCGACTGGTCCTTTAGCCAGGATCATTAATTAATAGCCCAATGACCAATGTCAGCTCGATAGTTCTAAACCGGATTAACCTTCCATTTTTTGTTTGATTGGTTATACCAAAATTATTCCATATACGCAAATGTAGAACGTAGAAAATAAAGTGAACGTGGTACAAGTGAATGTTCCATCAAGAACATTATAAAATACAACGGCGTTGAAATACACCAAAAAATGGCCGAACAAATCTGAGGACGACAAACTGAGGGAAGCTTTGGATTATAAGGAGGTCTGGGTCAAGGGTGAGACTGCAGATTGCTTGTTTGCAAATCCTTTGTAATGCTAATATTATCCTGTCCAACCATACGACTCTGTATAGAAGTCCTACACTGCCCCGATAAGCATGGAACGGGAGTGTAAACTTGGACATTGTCTAGTTTTGTTTTTATTATTTTCCGTTAGTTGATCGAAGTATAAATGTAAGACGTTGTACCGATTTTTGATGATAACATTTCATTATTTTAGAAATAACATTATTTTAGATAGAATGAATTCAAATCAAATTCAAATGTATGATTAAATTCATATAACTGATTCATTATTGTTAATTAATTATAATTATTTTATTTTACCTGTTGGCAGCACTGAAGTAACAGCTGTTGTGATTGTAATTAAAATCAATTAGAATAAATTAGTTCATTAGATGGCTGATTCCCAACATGAAATTATCTCGTTGACATAGTAAGTTTCAAACTTAAATTATTATATTTAAATGAATTTGTATGTATTTGTATGTAAATAATTTCATTGCCATCTGTTAATAATAATATATCTATATTATTATTGTTTTGCATAATCAATTTTTCTATTACTATTGTTTTGTATAATCAATTTTTGCTAATTTAAGATTAATAATGATGCAAATGTAAAGTAACCAATTGTGGACATTCCTGTCACTTTCATGTATAATTTTGCTCAAAAAGCACATTGCTGCTAGATTTTATAAACTTCAATATTTAATGTTAAAATGATTTTAAATGCTACTAAAGATGTTTCAATATGTAAAATAATTAGTTTACCTGTTGTTTGGATTTAGTTTGGATTTGTTCCAGACGAGTTCAAGTAGTACGGATGGGAATCAGGCCGATAATCACCAGAAAGTAAGACTAGATATACTGATATAGTATTATAACATTAAAGGGTAAAATTTCAAAAGGAAATAGATTTTTTTAAATTAAATAAAACACGATCTTACAACGGCAATGAACGTCTTCTACTCTAATCAGTTGCCCAATTACTATTTTTGTAGTGTTGTATAAAATCTGATGGATCACTGTATATGCTATTAAAATAACGCAGTTATCCAAATTAATTATATAAGTGCAGCGCTCCTGAAATTGGCCATACTGTGTAGGGGGTGTTGTACAACGTAGTTAAAACAACAATTAAATACTTTAAAATCTTTTGTAAAACTGAACAAATTGTTATGGTAGTAAAGGTTACGGGTATTTATTTTGAGTGGATTCATATATTGTATTTACGATCTGCATACTCTGCAGCTAATTAAACTGGTGTTAAAGTTGTATATGATGATAAAATGTTTACATTATAATGAACAATGTTTTCACTGTAAATGAATTCTAAATTATTTAGAAAAACAAATGTTAGATTAAAATGCAAGCATAATATGAATATACAGACATACACAGACACTATACTATACACAGACATTTTAAGCATACGAAAATCAACATAGTCATCGAAAGAATTGTGGATGCATATTATATATTAATAGATTGATTGCGATTTAAAAATAATGCCAGTGGCGGATTATTATTTAAATCGATTTGAACTCAACCTATCGGTTTGTGTGTTTAAAGATCCCTACGACCGCTGTTGAAGATTAGCCTAAATCTTGTTGTTTACATTATTATCTTTAAAATAATAAAAAATAACCCATACATAAAGTACATACATAAAGTCATGTGTTACACTTCCAATGTAATAAAAAAAACACATTAATTTCCGCTATAAACAAGAAACGTGATAGGCTAGTAAATTTTATTAAAAGACATCTATTAAAAAAGTATTAAAATCAGTCACCATCCGACTATATACTATAATCATAACTTAAGATTAAAAAATATTCTTAGAAACGATTAAACAACGTAGTCAAATCTGATTTTTACTTTACTATTTTTTTGTAATTTACTGTTTTAACTACGATATTATAACAATAGTTGTTTTATATCTTAAAATCATTCCATCAAAACAGTATGAGCTGTCACCTTGGTATTTTGGTTTTATTGATTATACGTACAGTTTTATACAAGTAAAAAAATCTTCCTAGGTTCTATACAGTTCTATTATTAAAACCTTTAATAGTGTTGTTACACCTGCAGCGTAATAGATATACTAGCCAACATTGGTTTTAGCGAATTTCCTCTATAGGGAAGAAGCTATTACCGTAGGTGGCATGGTAAGACTTAAGCCCGAGACCATGATAACTTTTCGTTTTGGGGTCCCCAGATGCCAAAAACACTATTCGTTCAAATTTATATATATGTATATATATATGTGTGTGTGTGTGTCCGTTACCGCGATAACTTTTGAAAGAAACGCCCGATTTTGATTAAATTTGGCACAAATGTGGAGAGTAGCATTTATGACTTTATGTTCGAAAACCACTACGGGAAGGGGGTTTTATGGGGGTTTACAATTTTCCAAAAATCGGTTTTTTGAAAATTTGACCCCAAAATGTTAAAAACACTCAACTTTGGTTATAGCCAATTTATAGAGCTTAAATAAACTAATAATCTAGTATCTTCAATCATTAACCTAGGTTAAGTGGTTGCGGAGAAAATAAAAAAAAAACGTCTCCCATGTTAATCTTATGGGAAAAAGGTTTTTAGATTTTTCTCAGATAGTTTTAATAAAAACATCACATTTCTGTTTATTAATGTGTTTAGCTCAACAAAGCAAACATTTTGGTGTTTAAATCGTTGTTCTACGTCCAACCATTGCAGAGATATTCAAAGTGCTAAACACAGTACCTTGTCCAATGTTATCCTTATGGAGGATAAATAAAATTTTATATCTCGATTATTTATGAATGTATATTGATGAAACTTGGTATGTGACTTCAAATAGTTGTGGTATATTGATATTAGCACAAAAAAACAAGTTTTTTGTTGATAGTCCCCGTAGCAGCAAACCTGCATACTCGGCTCCCATGTTATTCATATGGAGAATAAGTAAAGTTGTATATCTCCCTTAATTATGAACCTACATTAAGAGAACTTGGTATGTAGCTTCACCTGGTTCAGTTGTATTAACAATTGCAAAAAAACACATTACTTATCTTCCTCGTTGCAGCAAACCTGCGTCCTCAACCCTAATGTTATTCTTAGGGAGAATAAATAAAATGCTATATATCACTTATTAATGGATGTATTTTTGTGAAACTTGGTAAATAGCTATTTAGTAGTGAGTCACATATATATGCATTGGAAATTCGCTGGGTACGCAGGTTTGCTGTGACGGGGGTATTCATTTTTACAATGCCACAATGGAGGTTCTTATCTCATATTTAAAAACAATCAATTACTAACACCAAAGAAATGTGTGATAATAAATATCTATGAAAAAAAAACTCTTTAAAGTATCATAGTTGTTTCGGTTTAACTCAAATTAATTCACACTATGTTCATTATTAACATTACGTGCCCATGTGGTGGGATTTAAATCGTGTTTTTGTTCCATTCAAAGCGGTTCACAGCCACCAAAATGACATTTTTACATTGCTGTTAGTAGGGGGCATTGGATTCCAATGCCCCCTACTGCTGTTGATAACAGATACTAGTCTTACACAGGGTGGAGAGTTAATCGGATTATTTTGGGGTAGAAACAAGGTAAGGTTGGCCTAATAACTTCTTGTTTCAATTATTTTATAAACAAGTTACCATCAATATAGCTTATTTCAGATGAAATTAATTAATTCAAATTGTTAACCAAACAGAATGAGGTAACTTTAAAAATGCAATTTCATTATTAGAAACACCAGCAGGCGCAATAACGATTGTGCCATTTTATATATGGAATACCAACATGTTTTGGATATTCTTGAACTCCATAAATCCTTTTTCTACATGTTTATTTGTTTTGTAGTTTCAATTTCAATAAAATAGGTTTATCTGACCTTATGCAGTGGTTAACTTTAGCTTGTGTTTAAAATTTTCCATCCGGGTGGTTTATAAGTCATAAAACTTTTTGTTTTAGCGAATTTCCCCTATAGGGAAGAAGCTATTACCGTAGGTCTCATGGTAAGACTTAAGCCCGAGACCATGATAACTTTTTGTTTTGAGGTCCCCAGATGTCCAAAACACTATTCGTTCAAATTTATATATATGTATATATATATATCTATATATATATATATATATATATATATATATATATATATATATATATATATATATATATATGTGTCCGTGATTGCGATAACTTGAGTAAAAAACGTCCGATTTCGATGAAATTTGGCTCAAATGTGTAAACTGACATCTATGACTTTAAGTTCGAAAACCAGAAAAATCGGACTATGGGAAGGGGGGTTTATGGGGGTTTTAAATTTTCCAAAAATAAGTTTTTTGCATTTTTTACCCTAAAATTTTTAAAACACTTAATTTAGGTTTAGACCATGTTATAGAGCTTAAAAAAACAAATAACATGGTATTTTGAATTATTAACCTAGGTTAAGTGGTTGCGGAAAAAATCAAAAAAAACATGCTCATAAAATCTCCCATGTTAATCTTATGGGAAAAAGGTTTTTGGCTTTTCCTCAGTTAATTTTACTTTAAACTTCACATTTTCTTTTACCAATCATTTCAGCTCCACAAAACAATCATTTTGGTGTTTAAATTGTGATTCTACGTCAAACCGTTGCAGAGATATTCAAAGTGCTAAACACAGTACGTTGTCCAATGTTATCCTTATGGAGAATAAATAAAATTTGATATCTTGATTATTTATGAATGTATATTGATGAAATTTGGTATGTGGCTTCATGTTGTACTGGTATATTGATAATTGCACAAAAAATAAATGTTTTGTTGACTGTCCCCGTAGCAGCTAACCTGCATACTCAGCCCTAATGTTATTCTTATGGAGAATAAGTAAAGTTTTATATCTCCCTTAATTATGAACATAAATTAATAAAACATGGTAAGTAGCTTCACCTGGTTCAGTTATATTGATAATTGCATAAAAACTCATTTCTTATCTTCCTCGTTGCAGCAAACCTGCGTACTCAGTCCTAATGTTATTCTTATGGGGAATAAATAAAATGTAATAAATCACTTATTTATGAATGTATTTTTGTCAAACTTGGTGAGTGGCTTTATGTACTAGTGAGAAACATATCAATGCATTGGATTCGCTGAGTACGCAGGTTTGCTGCGACGGGGGGTATTTCTTTAAATATATTAGTAATATTTATTACATAGATTTCGATTGTAATTTCTCGTGTGATACATAAACATATATATGTTTATAATAATTTTTGAATTATTTGGTCTATACCCATCTTAATATTTAAAACATCGTAAATCCTTACTCAATATTGTAATAAAACTAGTACACAAACCGAATCTCCACACGCAAAAAAAGCAACGCACCACTTAGGGGAATTTTTTTGCTGCCTTAGCGTTTGGCAAGGAGTTGCTATGAGCGTACCTGGTGTTTTTTTGCACGAAACTTCGGGACGTTGTGTATAGATCAGGTTTGTGTATGTGTGTTACAAGATCGATTAAGGGTCTGCTTCTCATTTTAATATTAAGATCGGTGTTCAAATTAAAATATAATTATAAATTTACTCCACAAAAAACAAGTAGTTTCACTCAAAAAAATTGTCCATACCGAACAATTCAAACACATGTACTAAAATATTTTCGAGTTAAATATTTGGTGAATATAAACTGAACTATATGAATGAAGACCAGAAATACTATAAAAATATATTAAATCAAAATTTCCTTTAGCCCAAACGGAAAAATATGCAAACAAATATTGTAAGAAAATTACAAAATGTATTTAAAAATATATGAGAAAGGAACGCGATAGTTATTTTTCTGTTAAAGAGAATCAAGCTATGCTCTATTAAGGCCTCAGTTTTGGTTGTTGTTGTAATAATGAGGAATTTAATAAATCCCCTTTCATGAAAAAAATCCTGGAAACACCCATTTTAGCGAATTTCCCCTATAGGGAAGAAGCTATTACCGTAGGTCTCATGGTAAGACTTAAGCCCGAGACCATGATAACTTTTCATTTCAAGGTCCCCAGATGCCAAAAACACCATTCGTTCAAATTTTTATATATGTATATATATATATATATATTTATATATATATATATTTATATATATATATATATATATATATTTATATATATATATATATATTTATATATATATATGTGTCCGTAAGCACGATAACTCTCGTAAAAAAGCTCCGATCCTAATGAAATTTGGTACAAATGTGTAAAGTACCATTTGTTTGAACGAGTTCGAAAACCAGACGAATCGCATCATCCAAAGGGGGGTTTTTGGGGGGTTTTGTACCCCAAAAATGGGTTTTTTGGGGTTTTCACATGTAATTTTTATTTTAATCAAATTGCAATTTTTACCATTAAAATCAGCTTAAAAAACAAATAATTTGGTATTTTGATCATTGCTCTACGTCAATTGGTTACTGAGATATTGAAAGTGCTAAACACAGTACGTTGTCTAATGTTATTCTTATGGAGAAAAAGAAAAATTGTATATCTCGCTTATTTATGAACATAAACTGACAAAATTTGGTATATGACTTCATCTGGTTGTAGTTTATTATTGTTTGCTCAAAAAAACAATTTTTCGCCTATGATTCCCGTTTCAGCAAACCTAGGTACTCGGTCCCCATGTTATTCTTACGGAAAATATTTAAAATATTATATATCGCTTATTTATGAATGTATATGGATGAAACTTGGTATGTGACTTCACTTAGATGAGTTCTATTGATATTTGCATAAAAACCCATTATTTTGTATTCCTTGTTGCAGCAAACCTGCGTACTCATCCCCAATGTTGTTCTTATGGAGAATAATTAATATAAATATCGCTTGTTTGTGATTATATTTCTTATGAATTCTGTTAAGTGGCTTAATGTGTTATGTTATATATTCATTGGTAATTCGCTGAGTATGCAGGTTTGCTGCGACGGGGGTATTTTGTTTTGTAATATTTAGATAGGAACCCCTTAATTAATAAACCCTCGGTACGCCCGTGATCAAATATACTTTTAAAACAATATAAAAACCATCTCCATTGACTGTGAGCATCTCATTAAAATGTATCTACATTTATTCTACTCTCAGGACACCCGGCCATTGGGAGAGCTAAAACTTTTCACCGGATGTCAATATATACTTACCGCAAACATTCCTAAAAGTCACTTTCTGTTCATCCGTATAATATTCTCCCAAGAATGTGAGTAGGTGGAATTAGAGTCTCCTGCGTGCGGTGGAGGTGCGGGGGTGACGTCACTACTGTCTAATCATTTAGGTTGAAAATATTTCGGACGACGAAGAGGTGAACGCAGACCTAGTCCTGGAGACGAGGGAGAAGTGGCACGCAGACCCCCAAATCAACGCAGCCGCTGCTGGGACGGGCTCAGTACATGTTCTGCGCCATGCAGACGGAGTGTGAGGCCTGCAAGGACAAAGAGCACTGCGCCGTGCTCGAGCGGGAGATGCAGAACGAGCACTGTGCCGTGCTCGTGCGGGAGATGCAAAACGAGCACTCCACCGCACTTGTGCGGGAGATGCAGAACGAGCACTGCGCCATGCTCGTGCGGGAGATTCAGGACGAGCACTCTGCCGTGCTCGTGCGGGAGATGCAGAACGAGCGCTGCACCGCACTCGTGTGGGAGATGCAGAACGAACACTGCGCCGTGCTCGTGCGGGAGATGCAGTACGAGCACTGCACTGCACTCGTGCGGGAGATGCAGAACGAGCAATGCGCCGTGTTCGTACGGGAGATTCAGAACGAGCACTGCACCACACTCGTGCGGGAGGTGCAGAAAGAGCAATGCGCCGTGTTCGTACGGGAGATTCAGAACGAGCACTGCCCCGTGCTCGTGCGGGAGATGCAGAACGAGCACTGTGCCGTGCTCTGCAGGAGATGCAGAACGAGCACTGCGCCGTGCTCGTGCGGGAGATGCAGAACGAGCACTGCGCTGTGCCCGTGCGGGAGTTGCAGAACGAGCACGCCCAGTTTGAGAAACTGCCGGACATCAGATAAAAGTATGATGCCAGTCGTTAACCTTCCAGCAATAAGAGATCTAACTGTGAAAATAATCCTATATCGAATAGTTAACACGTAATTGTGCATATTGCATGTAAATATTACAGCAATTAGATGAAGAAGGCACCGACATCTTAATCCGAGTGTTATTTGACGAAATATTTCTGTAATAAGATTATCCGACTTATATTAGTAGTGTTAAAACATAGTATATTAGTGTTTGGAAGTAAACGTACTTAAGTGCGGTTTTGCTCACTAACAACCCCCTCTGTTCATGTGTACATTTCATTCATGTAGGCCTACAGCGTTGATATTTCATAGCAGGATAACGTGATTCGTGAACCGCCTATTCAATACAATAATATATACTTCAACGGTGAAAATCTAACCTGAAAGTAACATGTAGAACCAAACCCCTATAAGCCACCCGTATATTCGTTTTATACCACGTGACATATACACCAATGGAACATAATTATTAAATTACATTTGTTCACCCCTTATCCACTAGAGTTTGGTTTTTTATTTAGTAAAAGAATCGCATTTATTATATTATTTCCACAAAAATCATGAAATTTACAATTTAATTAGTGGGACAATGAATGATGTTGTGGCTGATTAGTTTAAGTAGATGTAAACAAGTAAACATAAGTCAAATTTATATAGGTATCTTTTAGATCACCGAGATAACCAGCATAGTATGCAAAAGACCATGAAAAAACAAGTTACACACTGTGAGACACTTTGTTGTAGTTTCCTGATCGGCGGGGATGAGCGGGTGTATGAGGGGCGGGGCTGGGACGCGCAGCCGACCTTGTCTAAGAGATACACCAACCTGAGTGACCGCAGCTACTACTTCGCCTTCATAGGGGAGTTCAGAGGTAAATATGACTGAGTCATTGGTTTGCCTTTTAGTTGTCAAATATGCGAATTAACGAGTTACGGTATTGGCGGGATGGTTCTCAATCGAAAGTTTATTACGGTTTAGTATGTATAAATGGAAGCACCTTCTCTGGAAGACATGTCTTATGTCAAGGTGTATAAAAAAGGAGTGTGCAACTGTGCAGCTCAGCTCAGCTGATGTGACGTAAATTAATAAAACAATGTCTTTAACTTTAGGATCACATGATATGACGCAAAACTGACATTTCAGCAGACTAAATAAATAATGTTTGCAGGCATGCCACTGGCTGTGCTAGCGAGTGAGACCATCTAGGTCATGACAGCTCATCATACAACTTTTATTTTGTTATACTCTTTGGTCTTATGTAAACATGGGACGTTCCCAACTCACCTAATAAATCTTGGCACTCTCGTACAAATTACAACTGTACCATCGTCAACATTAATGTTTGCATTTTCTACGTATACCATTTGTTTTCCTTAATAAAATAGATGAATAATAGTAATATGAAAGATGTAAGTTCAATGGTAACAATTTTTGTACTAAAAATAACTAATGTTTCAGATCATCAACTCCCGCCTGCATGTTTAAAAGCCAAAAATCAGATTATAAAATATGATTTTAAGATAGGGTTGATCGACATAATATTTCTACAATTTTTACTTATGTAATTTTAAACTACAGGGGACAATATGATTAAGGAGATCGTTTCAATAGCACAGAAACTTTCATTAATGTTAATTTATTTTTTATAGTAGTTTTAAATAGTTAGTGTATGTATTATTAATTAACAAATAGTGTTAAAATTTCCTTTACTCCTTTAACAGAACAAGTATTGATTAAACAAAACATTGAAATAAAGCTTGAACAATTTCATTCGTGTGTGACGACAAAAAACACAAACTCTTGATTATTACTTTAAGGTTTTATAATTTTCCCTACACGCTTATTTGACTTATAACCGTCTATATTAATTTGTTTTGCTAAACATAAATTTACTGTGAGGACATTTCCAAATGTAGATAGGCAATCTAATTGACAAACTGTGTTTTTTAAGGAACTATTTTGTTCATTACAGAGTAAAAATAAGTAAAATCTTTGTTACTGTTACAGAAGAACCTTCGAAGTTGATGTTAGATTCACGAGATATTTTGATATCGCATATGATGAATGACCATAGACTGACACCAAAGTTTTTACACTTGACTTCATGATAACCGCTTGGACCAGCCCTATGTGAGCATGCCACGAAAGGAGGACTGAGCTTTGGTTTCATATAAGTGTTTTAGATTAAACTTGAATGTCTTATTAAGGAGCATTACACACATGTTTTTCTTTGATTTAAGATAACAATATTATTTAATTGTTAAACAATATTATTAATACAAAATATGATCCTATATTAAGAACAGATCAGTTTGTATATGTATTTAGTAAAATGTGTATTTATTTATACATCCCATAACAAGTTAAATATATATGAAGTATATTTTTGGTTTATTCTTATAAAAAAATCAAACTTTCAGGGGTTTCAACTTCTATTTATTTAAAGTCCCCTTGTACGCTAACGAAATAGTATATATCTTGAAAATTTAAAGCGAGACTGTAATAAAATATAGCGAAAGGAATAAATGTTCATATTATTTATTGTTCATAACCAACATCTAACAGATGAAGTAAAAAGACATTAGGAAAATAATAAGAACAATTTTCCTGCACATCTGGGCAATTTCAAGACGAAACTTTTAAAATGTATTTGCTGAAACCACATGTAATATTGACATATTTATTTTTACCGATACGTAGATAAGTACATTTGTTCACCTTTGTAGTGTCAATGTAGTAATAAATGTACTTTTTTGTGCGGTGATTTTAATTTGTATAGCATTGGCTATTCAAATTAAAAACGGTACGACTTAAAAACTAGTTTAAATATTAGTCCTTGTATTGAAAATTGACCGCCACGTGTATTTTTAGCCTTCACTGTCAAATTTGAATTTACATTAGACATTGTCTTTGGCTTATTTGTCTTCGAAATTGTAATGTTAATCATAATTTGACCTTCAAATTTGGCATGACGGATTTCCCATTTGATTATATGGATTCCAAAATTACAATCCTATATAATAATAGCGTGTACAAGGCAACATGTAACCACTTAGTCCAAGTAAACTACGAAACGTAGGAGGCCAGGTTTGTGTCAAAAGATTTCCTTTAGGCCAAGGATGATGAAAAAAGTGCGATGAGAAGTTTTGATTAAAGTTACAATCCTAATTTAATCAGTTATACGTTTGCAATTGGCAAAAAACCACTTTTTGGCCTTTTTTCCTCATCCCCATGTATAAGGAACGTGTAACCACCTATTACGAGTAAACTACTGAACGTAGAGAAGCCAGGTTGGTGTCAAAAGATTTCCCTTATGCCCAGGATGATGAAAAATACGATATCCTACATTTATTTAGTTATAATTTTGTAATTGGCAAAAAACACTGTTTTATTTTGCCATATTTTATTTGCAATCACCTTGTTTACCGAGCCATGTGATCCCTACTTAGCATCCAAATTCAATGCAACAGATGAGTAAAGTTAATGTTTTTGTAAACAAAGCCGACAACTATTCCTAACTAAATTTAGGTTTTTGGATTGGAATTTACAAGTAGTAAGGAACACAAATTCCATGCTAAATGGGAATAGAGCTTACAGTAATGTATAAAGGTGACAGCGAAGTTCAACTCAGATTTATGTATACTATATTTATTATTTATATATCAGTCTTTGTTTACTTTTACTCTTGCGGTGAAATTGGGTTTTATCACTGTTAATGGAACCAAAAGTAGATGATTTTCCTTTGATAAATCCTGGGTCTCAGAAAATATGACAACAGGGTTGCATTATAGCGGTTCACTATTGGAATCGTGGTTTTTTAAGGTAGTTTTTAAAGAGTTGTGTAAAACTGAATCAAAAGATTTTTTAAAACATCGATGATAGTCATTATACTCCCTAAAGTAGTTCAGAGATTTGTGTATGAGTATATAAACTAACATGACTAAGACACAATACAGTTAAAACTGGGAGGTAAAAATGCGAAGTTAAAATTAACCACATAAGGTTTGTGAAGGTTTAGACGATTGATATAATCCAGTAAACTATATTTCAGTTACATAGTTCAAGTTTCAAATTCCGATTTAGTTTTTTTATTTAAAATTTAGTTTGATTTCGATTTTATCTGCTGTATTGGATGACATTGGGTGAAACTGGATGAAACTGTGGTAAGAAATTTAATGCGATGGATAAGAAATCTAAGGACTATTGACCTAGCCTATTAATTAGCACTGAATACAATGTGAAATATTTGTCCATACAGTTTATAGCTAAATAGAATTTCCTGTGCGCAGCTTGCACATTCCGTTTTGAGAAGCGAAAATAGTTAAATAGTAAACAAAACAATGACAGTCTCTCATTAAATATGACAGCTGTTTATTTAATTGAATTGAATTAAGGAAAAAACACATGGGACATAAACCAGATAAAACACTCATCCATATGAATAACATGGGAACTCGGAAGTCCCATGGGGCAGGGCCGTGAGGCCTAAATCGAAAATCTAAAGCCAGTTAACAAATCTCAAAACCTAGACCCGCGTTTTAGTGTATAATATGTGGGGGTAAATCATAAAACAAAAAAGCCTTATTGTTTACATAGTTTGCATGTAGCGTATTAATAATATAGATAGATAGATAGATAAATTATGTATTTATGTTGGTCTGTCTTTAGATAGTTTTTATTTTAGCAGAACCAAATACAATTAAATGTTGGTAAATATGTAGAGTGTAATTGGTATTATTGCTTTATTAGGTTAATTTGTATTACAAATTTGAACCCGATGAACAAACCTTTAAACACTTAGTAACATTTAATTGCAGCTTTTAATAAACAAAATTTGGCTTGAAGTGACACCAAAATGGGTTTGCTTCAACATCCAAAACTAAACTAACCCCTTATGGGCTATTGCACGCAGGCGTAAAATGTATTTAAAAAAAAGACACTTTTGGAATTTATACACTTTCTAATGAATATTTTATATGCATTATGTTGAGAATTTATTGCAATAATACCTTTAAATTTTGCACGGCGGATTGCCATTTTGTTACATGCAATTAAAAATTAGATTCTTAATTAAAAATTGTTAAGTTATTTCATTTTGTTTAAACCAGTGAACTACACTTCTTTAGTTTGTTTAAGCCCGTAATTTTTGACGGGCTAATAACAGCTAATTAAAGCATAGAAATCTGACTAACACCATTTATCTAACATATGGCCCCAGCCATAAAGAATGCAATTTGACACGTTTCAGGAATCTAAATAAACGGTATCAGGAAACTGACACATACTTTCTCCCTTTTAGCCCAACTTTAATGAATAAATTACTTTTTATTTACTAAATATAGAATACAAAGCACGGTCCAATGTACAGAAAATATTGTAAACAATTTTTTTTTAATATCCATTCAAATCCCTGTTTAGGATGCACTACAGAATCCATCGCTACACACGTGGTTTTAAGAGGGGAAATTCCTCTTATTACCCTCCTCAGGGTTATTAAGGGGCAACATATTTCGAATTTCCTCTGTTG
Source organism: Allygus modestus (assembly GCA_963675035.1). Classification (NCBI taxonomy): domain Eukaryota; kingdom Metazoa; phylum Arthropoda; class Insecta; order Hemiptera; family Cicadellidae; genus Allygus; species Allygus modestus. The sequence continues at coordinate 60,666,630 of OY776117.1, read as the reverse complement.
GTCAATGCTAACTTGACAAGCATATCAAGTTTGAACGAAATTGATAAATAAATAAGAGAGAAACAGTAATTTTTGTATTCCACCTAAGAACAACGTACTGCGTTTACTGAAAAATTAAAATTAAAATTTTATCCACAACCAGTAATTGTAGAATAGTAATTCAAAATACAAAATTATTTAGTTTTTTGAGCTCTTTTTAATGGTAAATAGTAAAATGTTTTATATTTATTTTTTATGAAAAATCCAAAAGACTGAATTTTTGATATTTTAAGTCTTTTAATTTCTGAACCGAATTTTTACAGAAAGCGGGTGGTTTTATTTTGTTGGAAAACTAACATTCTACAAACGACTAAAGTTTAATCAAAATCGTTAGAGCTGTTTTTGAGAAATCTTGATTTTTCATGTTTTTGGCGGTATTTGGGGAATAATTACCCTTAAAAATAAAAATTCCAAAAAATGAAAAAACACTGGAGATATCGTGCATTAGTACCTGCATACCAAATTTCATAAAAATCGGACCATTGGTTTGGGCTCTAGCTCTGTACACATCCATACAGACAAACAGACAGACACACACGCACGTTTCTGAACAGACACACGTTCAAATTGGAAGTTTTAAAATTAGGAAATCGTACGGTTGTTTCTGTTTTAGTGAACATTTTATTAGTATAAGTTTAGACAGCTGTAGGAGGGAAACACGTGGTGTTTTGTTCACTAGGGTAATTGATTTTCCAGCCAGTGAACTGTCCAGAAAGATTTGTGTCAGAGAGCGGCCGTTCCACGTCCACGTGCCTCAGACCGGTGCCGACGGCCAGATGGTGACGTAGGTGGTCTGACGAGGTGTAATTTAGTGTAAAATATCTAAAGGTTGCCTCCATGTAAGTCTAAGAAACTTTAAAATGTCGCATCATCATATATTAGCTAGAACAGAGCTTCAGAACAAATGATGTGTTATTACAAGTTTTTATAAATTGTTAATTTATCTTTTAAATAGGATCAGATTTAGTAACGGATTTAATGAAAACCCCGTAATATATACCCCGTAGTTATATAAAAAACCTGCTTGCATTAAAAGCTATAAATAAGTTGCAATATGTAAGAGTAGCAAATCTATTTTGCATAGATTCGGAACATCTGTTGAAAAATAACACTGAAAATTCAAGTTGACATTATTCAAGGTGCAATTCCCGAAAGTGGGGTTTTATTTCAATGTGTAAAAGAACAATACATTCTTTACCCTAAGCTTGGATTCGGTTTGTCTGGATGTCGATATGTTAGTGTCAGAACCAAAAACATTTACCCATCAACTTGTAGATTCCTTTTGAAATCCTTAAATTAATTAATGTATATAGATTAACTGTTGAAGTCTAGTTTTTTAAAAGTTAAATTATATCTTTAGAGTTTTAGATAGTTCATTTGGTTTCAGTGTTTTCAAATTATAAAATTTAAATTTTACAAATTATTGGGAGCAGTAGCCTATCGGTTTTGAATGGTCGGTCTACGTGAGAACGGGTTTGAACTATTTACATTGCATCCTCAACAACAATCGTTTTAATATAGTACATTCTTAAAACTGAATCACTCTTTTTTAATTGTAGGGATACAAAATATCAGTGTATTTTATATCTTGATATGATGTAATTTTTACAATGTAATAACTACAATGTATTTCTTGTGAGTGTTAATGTGCAACGAGATTATAAATTTACAGTTAAAAGAGCAAAGACCAATTTGGGACGTTCTGGGTAATAATGTAGCATTGAATGCCAATTTGAATAAATACGGTTGATGTATAGAGTTAAGGCCGGTTTTTAACCTGACGTTGAATTGGAACGTGGAGGAAAATTTTGGAAATAAGGGCCAATTTGTTTTGATGTTGAACGCAATTCCAGTAAGTTTCTGAATCTCCTGGACAATCCTGAGCAATTCCTAGGCATCAAGCTAGAGTTCATAATTTTACCGATCATGTTAATATTTTATGATGATTATGTATCTTACATTCATACATTCTATTTAAGCAGCTACTTAAAAACCAAAGTCAAAAATTATTCACAGGAGACAAGAAATCTGGGTGACAAAATAGTGTTTCCGTAATTTGATTAGGTACTCTCTGCTTAAGCAGTGTTAGATATTCAGAGAGTAACTAACTCTTTTGTTTTATTTAGAAGTATGAAATTACAATAGCTATGACAGATTTATTTATACATTTACAAACCAGTCCGTATGTCAGGCATACCATATTTGATAATTGAATCTGTTTTTTATAATTAGTTTGGTTACACATGTGATACGATGTGGTAAGTTAATTGAGTAAGTAAATAAATTTGTATTTCAAACTACTCCAAATAAATTGTTCTTTCATACAAAACCATAGTATTGTGTTTCTAGTATGTATGATAAAAGTGAATCGGAATGACTCAAAAACTTAACATTTCTTCTTTAAAGCTTATCGGTAGATTATGCTATTGGTATTAAGTCATAGAATATTGTACGTCTCTCAGCCAAGTTACCATCCCCAGAGAGCTGATAACAGTCCAGTGAAAGCTGGTAATCGCTGTGAATTATTGTTACTACACTCCGAACGTAATCTATGCAATATGTCAATGGTTAAATATGCTTTACAGCATATAATCTTACAGTAAACAAAAACGTATCAAACTATTAGGTCTTGGTATACAAATATCACATAGGCAACTATTATAGTGAAAAATAAATTATACCTAGAATTTAACGATTGAGGCAGAGTTACGTTGGAAGTTATTTAAATTGAACTCGATATTCTTTTAATTAATTAAATTAGTGTTAACATAATGTCCTTAGATTATAATATATATCATCCAGCAGAGCTTATACATTCTTTATTATTTACGACCGACCCATTAATGAACAATCCTAGTTGTATCTTAACCACCCAAGTGATAAATGTACGCAGTGACGTAAACTATGCACTCTTAACAGGTAGTGGACTCCAGGTAGAGTAATATCCTGTGTCAATCAATCACACACATTTACGATAGATAATTAAAGTATAAATTGCAGTAAATGTCCCTTAATAGTTAAACAACCTCAGAGCTGTTTTGTTCCAACGGTCCTACAGGTTTAGTCAACAATACAATGGTCTCAGCTAGCTTTAAATTTCTCGCACCTCTCGGGTTTTCAGTTAAAGCTCCATTGGAAGACTAAAAGGGTAATTCAAGAATTAGTTATTGATAACTATAAAACAAATTATAAAATAGCAACAGTGTAAAATTTAATCTAATACTAAGTTGTCTGCAATCACCTTTTCCGATTTTAAACATTTATCTAATGTATTTTCATAATTTTAAATCGAATTCCATTAAGCTGTGATTAGAATGGATAACGTTTATTTTCTTAATCGTCTAAAGAGTTTACTATCGAGGAAAGGGATTTTTTTTAATTAAAAAAGCTCTGTAGTATAAAAGTGAATGTTTCAACAAAAGGAAACATAGTGTTATATTTATCCCACGTAAATGTATACAGAAAACATGAAACTTCCCATGGAAAATAAACTCGCATTGGCTAGTTATACTGTGTGTTTTACATACAAATGGAAGAGTTCACCTCCTAAATTAGAATAGGTGCTTCATAAAACTAAATAAAATGCATTTATTAACTGAGTACATCGGTTTATTTCAAGAACGGAGCTTTGATGGAGTTTTGCACAGCTCTAATAAAAGAGTTTTTAATTCACTAAAATAACAAATTCAAATATAAACAAATAAGACCAATTTGAGTAATGTAGGTATTTGACCGCACTATAAAATCAATTCATTTGTATTATTATATAAACCTTCTCTCCGGTACTACATGACTCGCTGAATTAGATGGCAGCTGGATATTATGAGATCAAAGTTGTATATAGAAATTAAATAAGTTACATTAACTTTCGCAGTAATTCATAGCCACCAAGCCAATATAGTATTAAAGATTTTGGTTAAGCGGTGTGCATATTACGGGAACTACTCTCTGAATGGAAAATGAAATTACAGTTAACACCAATACCTGGGTTTTGTCGCGTGAAGACTACCAAAAGAAGCCGGACATAAGAAAAAAAGATAACTGTTTTATAGAAATTTATGATTTATGACTATGAATTAAACATAGATGTATTTCACCTATGATGAAACAAACGTGTTACTCTAATAAATTAAAATAACCCTAACACTTACTTTGTAACATTAACAGTATCTCTTGGGAGTAGAATCAACAAATTTATTTTCAAATATATGGGTGTAAAATATTTATTATATAAGATTTACTACAGTTTAGTCTTATTTGCTTTAATCGATACGAATCTTCATATATTTTACGAATTAAATTAATAAGAAAATAAGTAAAGACTATATTGAGTGGAGTTCAACGAGTTTCTTTTAACTTTTTGCCATACCACAGACTTTTGTTAGATTAAAACACTGTCATGGGCCTAAATAAAAAAACAAATAATTATTTAGTGTTTTCAAATGAAAAGAAGATATTTTATAATACAGTATCAATCAATTGAGGAGCTTTAAAACGAGTATTTAAGGATTAAACCTTAAACTTGCCGTTTACTTTCAACCCGTTCTTGTTGCAATGCCAGAGAATCAAAATAACCTTGGAATCCGATTAAAACTAAGAGGCTGAGTTGTGAAGTGTTAACAACTCTAATAAACTGTTTTATGTGCTACCTTTCAGCGCAGATTGACCGCTTAGTGTTTAGAGTAATATAATTAAACGTGGTGGCTAAACTAAGGAATTAACATTGGATACAAATCCAAAAATATAAATTCTTTAAATTTCTCAATGCGTTACGTTTAAAACAATGTTGTTTCCTTTCTCTAAACAATCTTGTAAAATCCTTGACATATTTGTATTCAATATATAGTTTTTTGGGGATTTATATTTGATTTAATCTATCGTAAGTACGATTAAAACTGAAGCTAAAAACTGACAGTTGGTTTTCACTGTTTTCACTTTCATGATAATTTATTACTTCATATTCCTAACAAGTCTCTTTAAAAACATTGTTTACATTCACAAATTAAATTTGTTTCTTTAGCATGTGTAAAAGCATGATTCTTTGTTTCATTGATAGTTTCTTGATTGATCTGTTTTACTAAAATTGTTTGCAGCTTCTTAATAAAACGTTAAACCTTGCAAAGAACTTAATGCCTAAATGTGAACATGAGAGAGAAAGGGTTAGTTTTCCAATAAAAAATCTTCGTCACAAAAACATATGAAAAGGTTAAATAAATATGAATTAACTTAAAATTAATTATTGATTAGCTAAGGAGCTAAGGATCAAATTTATTATATAATAAACATGAGATAACATAATGGTGTTCATTGGTCTAGCTGGATAAAATAGCTGCTTTGAATTTATTTTTTATTTTAATATAAATTAAAAAGTTATATCAATGCTTTCCTTTTTACTTTCTCTAAGATTAGAGCATTACGGCAGATCATTTTAGATTAAAGTCTTTCCAAAAATGTTTTTAAAAGTTTATATTCAATGTATTAATTTAATACAATTTTCAAATGGTGTATTACGCATACACGGAATAATATATATATTTAAATAATAACTACCAAGGGTCTCAATATTGAACTGCAATTTTGTACTTGAGTATGCAGCCCAGCCATTATGATATAGTTGATCGTATCAGACCGCTTAGCCTAAGGTTGTATACTGTATGCTAACCAGACTATATACGTGGAATCGAGTTATAGTGTCGAGATTATATACTCATCAGCTTAATAACAGGGTCCATTCAGATAGTAGCCTAGTTCAGTGTAGCTATCCTCACAGATAATTATATAGTCAAAATAGTGGTATGAAACTAGCCTTGGCTTAACGATAAAGTAACACAGTTCGTTAAAGTTATTATTGAGATGAATAGATTAGAAATAACGCACTTATTTCGCAATTAGTTTTGCAATTAGACGCAATTAATGCCTTAAAACCTTATATCAGTTTACTGTAGAGTGCTCGGGTAAATGACTAATGAACCTTTGACGACCGGAAATTAACAGCTGTAAACAGGAAATAGATGTAACATCAAAGGAAACGTCCGGTGCCACCTTGATATTGATGACAATGCTACTGCGGTGGGCAGTGAACATTGGAGGTCCCATTATTTTTTAGGATGAAAAGTTTAAATTTAACTTCTTTAATCTATTTACTTACGATTATTTTTCAACCGATTTTATAAAGTTGACTTTAAGTGGTCTTTTAGGGTTGAGTATATCAATTACGAATGACAATGTCAAGATATTTTATAGTTACACATTTAAACAATAATTAAATGTAACTTCTAACCAAGTGCTGAAGTAAGGCATAAGCTATAAAAAACGTTGTTTGAATTTGAATTTCAGTTTGAATTTCAAACAAAGGAGTATAAAAATGTATTGATTTGAACCGACGCCAAAACATTTATTTTATGCTTGTATTTTTGTTGTGCATAAAATGATTACTATTATCGTTAATTAAAGTTAAAGTTATTGAAATATTTATTAACAAACCTTACAAACTATTGATACGTCATTTGTATTAGCGTAGCAAGCTTAAAACTAAAACTAAAATCTTATCACCAACGCAGAACGTTTAAATATTTTATTGAATAAACATATTATTTGATACATTTAACATGATGTTATTAACTATACTGTGTTGTTCTCAATAACAAACAATGAACAAGAAAAAATCGTATAACTATTCAAAACAGTTATTATTAACGATGCACCCCTTATATATCAGATTTTGTTGATTTCGGTTCTTACACTTTCATACGAAAATTGGTTTAATTTAACATCCACTCCAAGTTTAAGTACCATAACAATCCTCTTTAAGTTCATCACTTATCCTTGTTATATTAAGTCTTCTTAAGCACACTCTAGTTATATTTTCTATCAAAAGCTTACTCGTTTCAGATTTTTCCTTAAGTTTTTAATTTTCACACGGCAAATATCTTGTGGACATTTCTGCAACTGACATATTTTTTAAAACTCATTCGTAAACCCAGAAAAAAGTAAAAAAGAGAAAAACATAAAAGGTGCAACCTTTTTACTCTGAGGGTTTTAACTTTATTCTAATATTATTAATATAAATTAAATTTTGTAATTAACTATTAATGATCTTAACTTTTACCACTAGTCAAAGCGACTACTAAGAGGTGATATTTAACGTTTTTCATTCATTATCTTCGTAAAATATTTTACTTTTCAATGTCAAATGTATAAGTAACATCGTAATAGTTATAACAATAGAATAAACATTAACCTGTATTATAGTATCAGTTGGGTTCCAAGAACACCAAATGTACATGATAAATCGTCGCACACAGCGATTAGTACTTCAGTAAGCACAGCATTAAGCTCTGTATGATGAGGAAACCTGTTTGTGGTCTCAGTGACAATGTGGTAGTTCGCAGTGCAGTTCGCCGAGAATGGTGTGCAGTAAAACTATTTACTGCATCGCTTCGAACCTTAATCGCTTCGGCTCTTATAAAGAAATCTTACTTCCAAAAAGAATTAGTTGTTCAGTCATATAAGTTTCTATTTAATGCAGATTTTTACCTCTGAGATGTCAAACACACATTTTATTCATGGAATTTTCCTCCAGATTATTTGAAAAGATTTATTTTTCCCTATGACCCCAAGGCTCCGCCTCACGGGCACTTCAAGTTCCCACGTTGTTCTCATGGAAGGTAGATTTGATTCTCGAGATACGCGCGAGGAGAGTGGAGCCATCGGCTTGTATACCCATTATAGTTTACTACAATAGTTATTTTTGTAATTCCTCAATAGCAACATTAACTCTGAGCAGTTTAGAATATTTATTATTTTTTTTACTTAGAATACATCAAAATAACCTTTTAACGATACATGATGCGGTATGTTAAAAGAGTGAGCCAGTAAAATAACAATTTGTTAGTAGTTTAAAACTTATGTTTGTTTAAAGAGCTTGTTTTCATGTGTTCAAGCGTAGCATGAACAACATTGATCAAACATATTAACTGTAAATTTATAGACGACAATGGTGTACTCAAATACAATACATAATTAAGTGTTGGTCGGTCTTTTCCGAACCACTTCTCTGTCAAATTCTACCTAGATTATTTCTCTATGTACATGCATTTAAGCTAAAATATATGTTTAGCCCTTGATTTTATATTTGAATAATCATCAATATACTCTGATACTAAAAATGTATATACTTCTTCCACCCAATATCTGCAGCAGTTTTAACAATACACCTTTGTCATATTGTTCAGCATGCGGCCCAATCTCATCAATCTTGAAGTAGCACCGGACCTTTCCTCTGACGTAGCCTCCATTTCCTGTTTACAGCTGTTAATTTCCGGTCGTTGAAGATTCATCACCCCGTCAGTGAGCAGTACCCGGCCACTCCGGCTCAGATTGTGATTAACGGCCTCGTCTCGTCATGCACCGTCGGGTAGAGTTTCTACATACTGTGGAAATGATGGATATTCTGACACTTTATCCCTTCTATCAAGCCTGTAAGATTGGGTAAGAACGTTTATAACACAAAGATATACCTGAACTAAAAAGAATTGACAACAACGATAAACGAGGTACGCCGTAAAATTTCATAAGAAATATTATTAGGTCTCCGGAACTAAAAGATTCGAAGGATTTATAGCTATATAATAATAGAAAACCACATTTATATGGCCTTATATAACACGTTCAAGCGCTATAAATTTTAAAAGCTATTTATGTATTTTTATATAATAAATCTATAACATATAAAACGTATGTTTTATATCAGAAAAAAATCAAAAGAAAATTAACTGCAAACTAAACAGCTAATGGTTTAAACGAAAATAACATTATGTATTTGAATAGTCTTTCGAATACAAAATTGCGTCTAAAAATATGTTGATTAAAACTAAAACATGTCTGCAGTTTGTATTTACAGGTACTCGATAATTGCAAGGACGTATTCCACAAAGGTATCACTTTACAAAGGTTCATGGGCAAGTTTAATTTAACGTATAAAAACTAAATCTTTATATATAATTCTGTAATCAAAATTTATTAAGTCTAAATAGTGGGGGTTTGGCAAATCGCAGGATGATGGGAGAGGGCTCAAATTGAAGGTCTTGATGCCAGGGACTCGGAAAAAGTAGCAGTATTTCCAAGAGGCTGTAAGCAAATGAGAAATATCGTAAACTATCCCCCATAAGAAAATCATGAGGATTTAAAAATGTCTGCTTTGTTTACATTCAAACATATTTGTCTACTTTGTTTAAAAACTGACATGTCTTCCTACTTATATCGTTTTATTTTCCTCAACATGTAAAGAGTAACAAATCAGATAAGACAGAGTTTTTCAAACAAGGTTAAGGCCTATGACCCCTTTAAGCCACTAGTATACAAATATATTGTTAACCCTATATATTAATAAACAGTTTTAGATCTCCTTTTAAATAACCGTTTAATAAATCAATTCCTTTATATTTATACTACCGTATTTATCAAGTATAAAGTTTAGTGTAGTCTATATCGAAATAATCTAGGCCTAGTTTATTTTGTTCAGAAATGTTCACCCAAAGCCCTTTTTTGTTACAGAATTGTTTGCTGCACACGTATTTTCAAGAAGAGAAATCACCCATCTGCCTCTCAGTGTTCGGTTGTAGCATATTTCTAATGTATAGTTATAGGTTATCCATAAGAATAACGTTAAATAACTTACAGAGTTTACCGCAAATAGGAAATTTAAATATTCTGAGCATCAATTAGCAATAGAATAATAATTGATAATAACAATTCAATACAAAATAGCAATACAAGATAATAAATTACTTATATTTAGTCTCTTTTCAATTGTAGTAAGTATATTTCATAGAAAATTATATTTATTGTAAAATTAAAATAAATAAATTGTTGAACCTTTTAAGGTGACCCAGACCATGACGTAACCCAGAAATGTCCCAGAAATTAAAGTGGTGACATTTGGTTATAGACAAAAATAACGGCAAACCATTAGTTTGGACGTAAACCATTAGAGACGGGGTACTGGTCCCCTTCAAAATAAACAAAAATAAAAAATCATCTACACAGATAATTTTATAAAAATCGGGCCATTGGCGTCGATATAGGTGTGTACATATCCATGGAGGCAGACAGACAGTTATCACCTCAAAAACCAAACTTGTCATAACGTATTTTTCTACAACTGAAACTCTAAAAAAACTTTCTTCATAAACTATGTGTAGAGAAGAAAGTAAAACGTTCCATAATACGAGTATTATGTCTACTCGATAGCTTGTTGAAACTAAAAACTTTACTTAGTTTTAATTAAGTTGCTTACTAAAAATGTGCTCACTTGAGCATCGATATGGCACTATTTATTATTTAAGATCCAGAAATTATAGAATTATAAATTTAATCATTAGCAAATTAGCTGTAAACATTTTTGACAAAATTATTATGATAATAAATAATACACATAAAGACTCGAAAATTAATCAATACTTGAATTAATTAATAAAATTAGATAATGCAATGTTCTACATTTGTATAAGACAGAAGTTATTGAACATAAGTAAAATAAGTTATTTTTGACCTCACTGGCGTCCTCCGTCGAGCTGCACTCACTGATCAGTCAGTGCTGTGTGACGGAGGACGACACCATCGAAGTCATCGACCCCACTTCACGGCCCTACACATCAATGAATCTAAGTTAGTTTTATTTCACCAGTAATAATACTGTAGTATGAAAGCTAGCTTGTAATGTAATACTCTAGCATGTAGGCTAAAATGTAACTAAATACTCGTAAAATTCTGGTAAATAATAGAAACTAATTTAGAAAAACATATTTGAAATGAGCTTTAGCCAAGTTAAATTACGTTTGTTTAATCATAACATAACAAATCTAAGACCATATTATTAGCTAAGTCAGGTCAAACCGATCACATCCTTTATGTCTTACAAATTATCATACTACGTTTTATATTTATAAATTATAAACATTTTAGTCATGTGTTATTTGGCTCAGTTCCAGTTTTACTATACTGTAAAAAAACTGTAGGAAAATACTAGCTAATGTGTCCCAAATATGTTTCTGTGTGTGTGGTACACAGGACACGTGTATTTAAACTAGTGCATTTCCTAATTAGAAATACAATAAAATGGCTTTAATATATTATTTTAATTTACAAAACTTTCTAGTTAAAACTAATAGCTGGTAAGTTTAATGTTTCAATCTTAAGCTATATATTTCGCAATATTTCACGTCTTTATTAATTCATGCCAAAACCAACTTGTCGAATAAAAACGATTTGTCCCAACAAACCTCACAAACAAAATCCATTTGCTGAAAACTTGAGACACAACCGTTGTCTTCACCACTTTAGCAAGTTCTGTCTTTACTCTAATGCCATCTCGCTCCAACGTTGTATTCCCAGGAATATTTACATTGCTACATTAAGATTAAAACATAACAATAATTTTCCCACATTTAACTATTCCATTTTCATGTCAAGCACGAACAAAATTTAACAATATTAAGAATAATAAAACAATAGCGTTAAAATAGTAATTTAAAACAATAACAAATTAGAAAACTATAATTTGTATTATTTTATGTTTTGATAACATGTTTGCTCACCTCACTTAGAAAAAAAATCATACTACTACTTTATTAAATGTCCAAGTAAACTGAAAAAAAACAACTAACAAGAATAAAAAATAAAAACCATAAACAAACAAATACAAATATAACTAAATTTTAAGCATTAAAACAAATATCTTTGATATATAATATATATATATATATATATATATATATATATATATATATATATATATATATATATATTCCTTGAATGATATTTAGTTTTAAACTTGTCTCACACATGTTTTTGTCCTTTTCTATAACGTATTTCGCACGTAATTATTTGGATGGTTATATTTGATAGGAAAGTCTTTCCAGTTGTACATCTTTAAATGTCTCGTGTTAGTGATAAAATTCTCAGTCATCCCCGACTCGATCAGCTTTGTCACCACTCCCTCCATAGATCTTGGTGGTTTCTTATCTGCAATGGATAAGCCAAACGTGATGGGCGATATTAGATAACGGTTATGAAATGAAGTTGTACATATCTGTTGTGTAAGTAACGGATATTTGAATTATTGAATAAACCACATTTTAGGAAATAAGTATTGTATTTTTCATTAATGATTGGCAGTTGTGTATGTTAGGAGGTAAAATATAGGTAATACAAACATAATACCTGCTGCTTAAACTACGTTAAATGTTCAATGACATTGTTTCTATGCTATATTTTGATAATGTACCAACAGCTATTAAATATACAATAGTCAGTTGGATGAAATATTATTCTTTATTAAATTTAAATTGCAGCCTTGAAAACCTGTTGGTGGAGCCCTAAATGTTGCCCTAATAGGCAATGTCCTAAATAGCCATAAATATGTAAATGATAAGGAAGTTCATAGGATACTCACTGCCGACTTCTTTTCACAAGTCAAGAAAAACAGTTCAATTGTTCCTAAAGTCTCATTCGTTATAAAACCTGCTTTTATATTAATTATTAAGAAGATAATCTTTTTGCGATTGAGAATAGTTATTTTACTTATTTTAGGATCTAGAACATGGCACTAAATAACAAACAACTTCATCACATTCATTCAGTATAACAAAAAAACTATGTAAGTATAAATTTAAAATATCCGCTCCAAGATCATTTCTAGTTCTCTTTTATGTTATGGAAGTAATACTAACTTATGTATAGACGTTAGAAGTTATGATATGAATTAGAAGTTGGTTTCTATGAGAAAAACAGTTAATTTAATTAAAATACAAATTTATTTCCAACCATAAATTCTGTTTATTATGTAGATTGTATTAATAAAATCATTGGAATAAAAAGGTTACAGTCTTAGTAAGGCCTTTGACGTGCGTGAAGAATTTTAAATTTGAAAAAGTATATGGTTTTTAGTCTACAGAACCCTTAGATTTTACTCCTTCTAACGTAACTGGAGTTGAAAATTAATATAAAAAATAAATACAGGCAATAGTAAATTAATTAATACTTTTATAAAAACTTTACTTGCCAGAAAAATGTCCAATCAACCCAATGCTTTTCCCGTAAAACTGGCCATACGGAGTAAAATTATATTTCTCAACGTTTGTTTTCCATCCACGACCTTCGTAAATGTTGCCATTGTAGTCTATCAACCAGCTACAAAGGGAAAATGTAAAATGAAGTATTGACCGACACTGAAATTATTCCAGCATATAGTAGTTACATGGAGGTTAAGCTACAACAATCAATGATTAATCAACCTTTAGAGACAAATATGATTAATCGCACGGGCATTTTTCCTCAAGTTTGATGTAGATTCAATGGCAATTGTTGTATGAACTAGATCATGATGAATGTTTTTAAACATTTGATTTTTCTTTTCTTTTCAAACATGCCCAAACAAACACTTTAACATTATTAACAGAAAGTTACCCAACCTTGAAGTCATAGTGTGAAACTTTAGCCAGTAAACAATTGTACAAATATACATAATAAATAAACAAAACACGTTATATGTATATGTGTTTATTAAATTGAAAATTCGTCTACTGTTCCATTGTGTGGTCATTGCATACTCGGCATACAGAGAGTCATACATACTTGTAGGGGATGTCGTAGCGGCGGTTCAACTCCATGCACACTTGCTGCAACTCCAGTAACACGGTGATGACTTTGTGGCGACCCAGCTGCACATTTTAATTTATTGTAAGATCAGCTGTCAATTTATTACTATTCTTTTGTTTATATTGAGATTCAACCAGAGTTCAAATAAAAAAGACTTCTATCTGACATTCTCTGGCAATTCATTTTAACAACCCCACAATATTGGTGACCCCGACGAACAAGTTTGCCCTTTTATTTAGCAAGATAACTTCGACCCTTCCTTGTCCATCACATCACTTCCACTTCACTACTTCAACCGTTCTTCAACAGTTGATTTTCATCCTTCAGTTCTTCAATCGACATGGACCAAGAGCTTTTGGAACGTCTAGCCCAATTACAAAATGAAAATGAAAACCTTCTGAGACAGCTACAGGACCTGAATCGAAGACCCGATCGAGACAAAGACTTACCACAACAACTTCAAGCAGCGGTGAACCAACCTGCGCTTCGACCTCTTCCACCGCAGCTCCCGCCGGATCACGCCGCCCATCCAGAACAACTCGAACATCTGGGAGTCAATAGGGTAAGTGTCAAATTACCGCCCTTTTGGAAAGAAAAACCAAAACTTTGGTTCGCCCAAGTTGAGGCCCAATTTGCCCTGGCGAGGATCACGAGTGAACTAACAAAATACTCGTATGTAATTTCACATCTTGACGAACGTTATGCCAACGAGGTGGAGGATCTCATTGTCAATCCTCCTGCTGATACTCCATACTCCACCCTCAAATCCGAGATTATTCGACGTTTGTCTGTATCAGAGGATCGGCGCGTTCGTCAATTGTTGTTCGAGGAGGAGCTTGGTGACAGGACTCCTTCACAGTTCCTATGCCACCTCCGATCTCTTGTGGGTTCTGCCACAGTACAGGATGGTTTGTTGAAGACCATATGGATGCAACAGCTCCCATCATATGTACAAGCGATTTTACAGGCCCAAGCTGGACAGGCAGGCGTCCAAACTGACATGTTGGCCATTACCGCTGATAAAATCTTAGAAGTACAACCTAATGCATCTTTCTGTCCTTCACCTGTAACTTACGTAAACGCAGTCACTTCAACATCGCCTGCGCCTAAATTTGTAAATATTTCTCAATTTGACGAACTAGTAAAACAAATGTCAGATATGCAGCTTCGAATGAAATCTATGTGTGATGACATGCACTCCTTACGTGACGAGCAATCAAGGCCTCGTCAAAGGAGTTTGTCTAACAGCCGGTATCGCAAAAGTAGCTCAACTAACAGTTCAGAGCAGGCTGGCTTATGCTGGTACCACAAGCGTTTTGGCAACCAGGCTAACAGGTGTATTCAGCCATGTACTTTTGGAAGTCCAACAAATTCCAGAGGCAGTCAGTAATGGCGTCCGCTGACTGTCAACCTTCTGGGCGCCGATTACTAGTACTAGATAAAACTACCAATAATAGATTCCTAATAGACACTGGTTCTGATATCTGCTGTCTCCCAAAATCCTTTGTTCATAACCATCCAAAATGTGTTGAATACGATCTTCGCGCCGCAAACAACTCTACAATCCATACATACGGAATGATGACAATGTCTTTAAATCTAGGACTTAGACGAGTTTATACCTGGAAGTTTGCTGTCGCTGATGTTAGCACACCAATCCTTGGATCAGACTTTTTGGCACATTTCGGGTTACTCCCCGACTGTCGCAATCAACGGCTGATTGACAGCGTAACCAACCTTTCTGTCCCTTGCCAGTCGACTACAATCTCTCATTTTACTATCAAGACCATCACTCCCGATTCTTCCAAATCAATATTGTCCGAATTCCCCGAGCTTACCCGTCCCTCAGGTACTCCTAGAAAAGTCCTTCATTCTACCATGCACTTTATCAAGACAACTCCTGGCCCCCCTATCTCGTCCCGCCCCCGGCGTCTCGCTCCTGAACGCCTTGTTCTAGCGAAAGCAGAGTTTGACGCAATGCTCACTGATGGTACTGCACGTCGGTCTGATGGACCATGGTCGTCGCCCCTTCATATGGTCCCCAAGAAACCCGATGGGTGGCGCCCATGTGGCGACTACCGTGCCCTGAATGCCAGAACAATCCCCGATAGGTACCCCGTCAGACACATCCACGATTTTACCTATCGTCTCCGGGGTTGCAAAGTTTTTTCCGTGATTGATTTAGTCAAAGCCTACACCCAAATCCCTGTGAATCCTGATGACATACCTAAGACAGCCATCACAACACCTTTTGGCCTGTTCGAATTTCCCTTTATGTCATTCGGCCTCCGCAACGCAGGTCAAACGTTTCAGCGTTTTATTGATGAAGTCGTGTTTGGTTTAGACTTCTGCTTCCCTTATATCGATGACGTTTTAGTTTTCTCTAAGGACGAACCTGAACATGAAGAACATCTACGAACCCTATTCAAACGTTTTTCTGACTATGGCATCTTAGTTAATGTAAAGAAAACTGTTTTAAACACCGCCACGGTCACATTTCTTGGTTATGAAGTTTCTGCTGCTGGTACCAGACCACTCCCCGATCGTGTTGAGGCTCTCCGACAATTCGCCCGCCCCTCCACAGCAAAAGGCTTGCGTCGTTTCTTAGGCATGTTGAACTTCTACCGGAGATTCATTCCCTCAGCCGCCGAACACCAAGCGCCGCTCCACAGTGCACTATCATCGCTTCGTGGAAATCAACCAGTGAACTGGACACCTGAATTGGATTCTGCATTTTCCGCCTGTAAAGAAAATCTTGCCAAGGCTACACTAATAGTCCACCCAGATCACAAGGCTCCCCTTGCATTGTTTTGCGACGCATCGGGCACACATGTTGGAGCTGTCCTTCAGCAGCTGGTCTACAATTCGATCTGGGAACCCCTATCCTTCTTTTCACAGAACCTCACACCTAAACAATCTCTTTGGCCAGCATATTATCGTGAACTTTTTGCTGTCTATGCTGCCATACGCCACTTTCGTCACATTCTTGAAGCAAACCATTGCATTGTCTTTACTGACCACAAGCCAATCACCTTTGCTTTCAACCAGAAACGTGAAAAACTTCCCCCAGTTCAGCAAAACCAACTAACATTTATTTCACAGTTTACTACAGATATTCGACACGTTTCTGGATCAGCCAACATAGTCGCTGACAGTTTCTCTCGTGTCGATGCCTTATCAGGCACAACTTCTAACATCGTGGATTCCAACATATTGGCTCACCATCAAGCAACTGACCCTGAGCTTCAAGAGATCCTGAAAGGCAATTCCTCCCTTCAACTAAAACACGTCAATATCCCAGGAACAGATCTCCACGTTTACTGCGACACATCAACGTCTGCACAACGACCCTTTGTCCCTGAAACTCTCCGACGATCAATTTTCGATTCATTACATAATCTTAGTCATCCTGGCATCAAAGCTTCAGCAAAACTTGTCTCAGAACGTTTTGTGTGGCCCCGAATTCAACAAGACTGTCGAAACTGGGCCCGCGCCTGCGAACATTGCCAACGTGCCAAGGTAACTCGTCATGTACACACACCTCTTGGGAATTTCTCACTTCCATCATCACGTTTTGACCACGTTCACATTGACATCATAGGACCCCTTCCGCCAGCCGGACCTTACAGATATTGTCTCACGGCCATTGACCGTTATACCAGGTGGCCGGAAGTACAACCCCTCAAAACAATCACTGCAGATGAAGTCGCTGAAGGTCTTGTAACGTGCTGGTTTTCCCGTTACGGCTCACCCCTGCGCATCACTACGGATCAAGGACGCCAGTTCGAATCAGCTCTTTTTCGTTCCCTCGGAAAAACTTTTGGAACGGAACGAATCAGGACCTGCAGTTACCACCCTTGTGCTAACGGTTTAATTGAGAGGTTCCATCGCCAGTTAAAAGCATCCCTTATGTGTCATCGTGATTCGACTTGGCTCGAGGCCCTCCCTATTGTTCTGCTCGGCATCCGGAGCGCTTATCGCGAGGATCTTCGGGCATCTACAGCTGAATTAGTTTTTGGACAGCAGCTGCGCCTCCCTGGAGAACTTCTAGACATACCTAGAGATACACCACGACAAGAGGACCCAGCTGATTATGTTGTCCGCCTTCGTCATCATATGTCATCCATCAGACCAGTTCCAGCGTCTCGTCACGATAAACCAAAGACCTTCGTTTTCCAGGACCTTGAGAAATGCACTCATGTTTTTCTGCGTGACGACGCCGTGAGACGATCACTACAGCCGCCTTACACTGGGCCATATCCTGCCATCCACCGTGATACGAAAACTATTACCATCCGACAAAATGGCGTTGATGTTCGAGTCACTTTGGACAGAGTAAAGCCCGCCTTCCTCTTGTGTGACAAACCTGAACACGGTCACACCACTCCGATGCCACCTCCTGCGACTGACATACCATCGGAGGCTGACGCCTCACCGCCTTCTGCTTCTTTGGAACCTCGTTACCTCACACGCTACGGACGGCACGTCAAGTTCCGAATCCCGAGGAGCAACTCCGTTTCTCCGTAGGGGGCTTGTGTGGCGACCCAGCTGCACATTTTAATTTATTGTAAGATCAGCTGTCAATTTATTACTATTCTTTTGTTTATATTGAGATTCAACCAGAGTTCAAATAAAAAAGACTTCTATCTGACATTCTCTGGCAATTCATTTTAACAACCCCACAACTTCCTTCTCACTCATGTGATCAGCCGCCCCCCTGTACATGATCAGCACCGTGTCCACGGGGGTCTTAAGCGGCACTATGTGCGAAGGTTGGCGAGCCATCCACTAATGGAAGACGGCATCGCTAGAGGGCCTGACGTTCACGAGAAGATATGGAAGTTCCAGAAGCAATAGAGATATGTTAGGGGTTGGTCAGAGGGGTAAGATGAAGGGCAAGGCGATATTCCTGGGGTAAAACAAAGTGTTTACGGGTTTTTCACTATTTTCCTGTCCAAATGAACCCAGGACTGCATAAAGGAATTTAGGCAGAACTAATACAATTTTAGTGCCAGGACTATTCTATAACAAACAGCCATATTAATTTTAAGTTATAACTGTAAGTAAAATTATTATTACTATTATGTATTTATTATGTACTATGTATTTATTATGTATTATGTATTTATTATGTATTACGTATTTATTATGTATTTTTATTAATTATTATTATGTATTTAGTCTTCCAATGCAATATTACACTGTCTATTCTGGCTAAATAAATAAATAAGGTACGACATAAATGCCGTCATATGGCCTCACATTAAGAAGAGGATATGAACGTTCTAGAGGCAGGAGACGTAAGTTAATGGATAGTACGTTGAGGGAAAAGTCGGGTAAGAAGAAATGCTTAAAGTAAGAAGACATTACTGGAGGAACACAGAATTTTTGGAGTTTAATTTAGTGCGTGGAATGTATCCAGCAAAGAAATTTAGACAGACCTATTACAATTTACATGCCAAGACTAGCTTACAAGAACCAGGAATATAGTCTGCAACAAAATATGTGAGAGAAATCTGAATAAAAACTACTTACGGTATAATCAATCACTTGAGAACCAAAGTAGTTCTTACGGGTAGTGTATAATACAGACACATTGTTTTATTCGTCAATACGCTCAAATACCGCACAACGAGGTTTTCTGTTTGCCTCGTTTGAAAACTACGAGAGGGATTTTAGAAAGTAAAATATTCATTCAAATGTGTAATGAGGGTTCACCGATTGCTCAACAGAATGATTTGTTTCTGTATTGCTATATTAAGCTATATTTGACACTTATTACAAATTTTTCCTGATAATATTATTGCTTTTTAATTATACTTTTTTATTACTTTAATTATTTTATAAGTATTATAAGCTGATTTTGTTTAATTGCGGTGTATATTATGTTCTCTATCTTGTCAAAAATGAATTAACTTCTCTTGAGAAAACTACATACTTTAAGAACAACAAACCTTTTTTTACTATTATATATAGTATTAAACCATTATTTAATGCAATTCATGAAAAACAAAAACAAATAAAATTTAATAATAACAAAAGTACAAACATAAAAAATAATTAAATAAGTTTATCTTTTTGAAGAGTTGCTTTCCTCTGTCAGTAGACCCACTATCTAACGATTTCCTTTTGATTGATTTAAATTTGTTGATAGTCTTCTTTCGGATAAAAGTTCTCGTTCTCACTTAGAAAATTGTTGCAAATTCGTCAATGTTTTCATTAATTTTGTACTTAATTTTTCAGCCAATATCTTATTAACATTTTTGCAATAATTAATAGTGCTTTTTCCATGGAATTTTAAAAACTCATTTTCCATTTTTCGCACTGCTTCCATCCATTTCTACGTTGGCTTAATTAGAGCTCCTTTTGATATCGTACTTAGCCAGTCCCTGCAAGTGCGTGGATTTTGTTTCGTGCGATGTCTGTATTCAAAAGAAGATGTAATTTGTTTTTTCTTCTCTGAAAAGGCCACACATTCAGCTATCATTTTAAGGAAGTCTTCGTTTTCTTCATTTTCTTCATTAAATTTAAAGTTATCGTTTGATCCATCTTCCCATTGCGGTCCTCACGTTCTTCTTCCCGTTGTAATAGAATGCTGTTACCATACCATCGCTTCCGATTACCTCTGCACTTAGAGTTGTGTTGCAATCATTGATACAGTTGACTGATTTTATCAGACATGATTCGTTTCCATTTTAGTCTCATTCCTAAATTTGTTGGAAAACGGTGAAATGAAACGCCATTGTTTATTTAATTTCTCCCATTATAATTACAATTTAAAATGCAACAAACGGGCATATTTAAATATTGAAATAACCTAATATAAAAATAAAAACAACAAATTTGTTAACATTTAGTTAAATGTAAAAAAAAATGACGAAAACGGAGCACTATGGCACTTTGGCGCGCATTTTGTTGTTGCCCCAACCTTTTTTTGTTCTAGTTTCCTTGATTCATGCTAGTTTTCCATAGAATGCTACATGACTCAGCAAAAACTGTTGGTATCTTTATTTTTAATGAACTTTCTTGATTTTTGTTTGGTGATTTTAGACTCCTAAAATTATTAGTTTGCATACATGTTTGGCATCAATCGAAAGCACTTAACCTCAAGGTATACTTTTTGGGGTTTTAAACTTCCAATGTTATTCTTATGAAGTTATATTTCATTTAGTCAAACAGCTGATATAGCCTAGTCAAATTAAGGAAAAACATCGAACTAATTGTAAAACAAATAAAGTAAAGTTTTTTAGACATGGCTTAGGGTCCCAAACAACATATCTAAAGTCTACCAAAATCCACATAGGGGAAGGCCCCCATATTGGCCGCCATCTTGGATTTTTCAAAAAATCTAAGACTTCTGAGTCTTACGGCTCTTTATCGACCAAATATCAACCAAATGGGACAAACAAACTGTCTATTTAATTTAAAATTTAACCAGCCTTCTAATCATGTATAACACGTAGAAATGTGACGATCCGATGTTTAGCTAAGCCTCTAAAACTTTGAAATAAACGGATTTTTTTCAACAAACTTTCCCTTTAGTCTCCAGCAACTAATAAACATTCAGCTGTTTTGCTGGTTGTAGGTAGTGATGATAAATAACGGCTTTGGCCACGCGGATTTCTCGTCCAAGTCATTTTTTCTCTCTGGAACAGTAATCATGTTCTCATCAATCAAATCATACTTAATCTAGTAAAACAACCCATACAAGTTGTTGTCTGACCATAATAAGCAGATGTTGCTTTCATACAGGATAGCTTACTCTTATTCCAGCGGGCAAGAGAGTTGACGTGCTGCATTGCTAAATTGTACACCAGCTGATCGGAATAACTCTCGAGGTATATTTATATATGGAAAATGGCAAAAGTGACAGCATAGAGCCATATTATTGACTGGAGCCCAACGGTCAACTGTCTTGTCCGCTGGAATAACATCTGGTAGTGGTGGTATTTTGATCAAGCTTTCTAAACTATTTCAAATAAAAAATGATTTCGCACGCAGCACGCTGACGTGAGGGAAGTGAATTTCCACATAACAACTTTTAAAACCGTGTGCCCAACTTGGCACTTATTGTGAATGTTAATATTTTTCACAAAAATTCCGCGATTTTGAGAGGAATGGTACAGACAGTTGAATTATGTTTTCGCCAAAGTGCTTGACTATTAAAGTGCTCGAAAATTATGACATTATGACATATTTTTACACTTGTCAACTGCGATATCCGCACTTTTAACTCTAAGTGTTTAAAACACCCTGTATTAAAAAGGTTATAAGTATTTTAACGTTATACCTTGGGGTGATTTTTGTACGGAATAATTTTATTGTTTCATAATTCTAGGTCAGGTGGTTAGTCTGTAATATGTTTGGGACACCTTAGTGAGACACCCAGTCACTTACTAGCTGTTTCAATGACTGAGATATAAGGTATTGGTACTTATATATCTTCATTTAGGAATCAGAGGCGCTTTTGTATATCAGGAAAGTTAGAGCGTGATCCATGGCCGTCGACATACGATGTGTACAACAAATCCAAACACATGTTTCTGTTTCGGTACACTATAATCTCCTTCAACACATGTGGCGGTTTTACTATTTATAGATATTCTTAGTACATTAGTATAACACCTCAACATATAGGTTGTTTAAAATTCATCGTTGGTGGTAGTGAGTATACGTTATTTAAGAAATTATTGCGGACTCCGTCGTAGATGGAAATCTCCTAGGTCAGAAAAATGTCCGCAATCCTTAAATAACCACAATTTTATATTTTCAACTACTTCCGTTTTAACACAAGTGGGGATTAATCAGCTAACCTGTATAGTCCTGTTTATAACAACACTGGTAACATTCTTTTGGAAAATTGGAAAAAGGTTATTTCTTGGCTGTTCTGATGCTCCTGGTTATACAGTAATCAAATTGACTATCAGAACGGCAATGTTGTACATTATCAGGTTAGGACGAGGTATACTCAGGATAACAAGTTGGTATAGGGGTATTGGGGGTGATAAAACTACTTCAAGATATGGAAAACAGCCTTTTCCAGTTGTAAAATCCCCATAAGACAACGTACTGTGTAAAGACAATTAACATTTTCTTTAATAACTCGGTAAATACTTATGCTAGATTGATGAGGGAGAGCTTAAAGTTTTTGGAATTTTACGTACAATAATGTATATGTTACATCCCTGAATACTATATGTTTTACTCATGTGTTTAATTTAATCAGATGTTTCTAGAATCATTTATCAATGTTATTGTTTATCAATTTATCCTTAATTAAATAATCTTGTTTGCAAAATGTATTGATCTGATTACAATAAATGGCGACGAGGATGGGATTGAGTGTTGCTTTATAATCTGCACAAAGCCTTATTGACCCATTAGGTTTTACTATAGGTACGATAGGAGTTGCCCAACTTGCGTGTGAAACCTTTTCGATGATCTTCTCAGCCTCTAATCTTCTCAATTCATCTTCAACTCTTTGCATAAGAGCATATGGCACAGGTCTTGCACGTTTGAAAACAGGTTTAGTATTGTCTTTCAGTTGTAGTGCGCATTCAAAATTAGGAATTGTGCCTACCTTTGAATCAAAAACGTCAGAGAATTCTTGAAGAAGTATGTCCAAAGACTGAGTTTTTTTTGGCTGGGCCGCCCGCAGAGATCTGATATCTGCCCATGAAATTTTGAGTTTTCTAATCCATTCCCTGCCCATAATAGAATCAACTTCCTGAGCCAGGACGTACAGATCTCCTCTCACTGTTGTGTAGCCATGCTTAATTTTTACTTGGCATACGCCTAGTGGTTTGATTACTTCATTCGTATATGTATGCAGTTTGAGGTTAGTCGGTTTGAGAATCTTGTGAGGAAATAACTTTTGAAAGGTGTCTAGTGACATTGTAGTGACTGCTGCACCGGTATCTAACTCTAAATCTATACGTTTGTCATCTATAGTCACGTCTACCATCATTTTTTCGTTGCGGCTTCCCTTGTACTGCCGCATGCAGAATATGTCTTCATCATCGGATCTTCTAGAATATGTTGAAGTTGAAGCTAAAGTCCGATCGAACTGTTTTTGGTCCCTGCGAGTATTAACTGAATTTGGATTTGAAAGACATACTTAGCTATATGACCGACTTTCCTGCAATGTTGACAGGTTCGGTTCTTCGCCTCACATTAAGTAGACCTGTGTGATGAGCTTCCACATCTAAAACAGCGACCTCGCAACTTTTTAAGCTTGTCTTTAAATATAAGATCTGGGAATTTATTTGTTAAACTCACCTTATTAACCCCTGGAACCGATACTGGTAACCTCAGGTTTTGCATTTGTCGACTTTCCAGCTTTGCTGCTTCTGCTGCAATGGCAATTTTAACTGTCTCATCAAATGTTATAACTGCTCCTTGCTGTAAAATTCTTTCGCGAATGTCGTTATCGCTAACTCCTCTTACAAGTTGAGATCGCAAGTGAACATCCATAGTAGAGGAGTTGCAGGCAGTACATACAAAGTTGCATGCATTCGCTATTTGCCTCAGACTAGAAACATACTGTCCAATGGACTCACCTTCTTCTTGAAGCCGAAGCACAAAGCGGTGTTGTTCTGCCATTTCACTAGCTTTTGGACAAACCAGAGGAAAACAGCTCAACAAGACAGATGCATCACTTTATTCCATACAATACGGCTGTGTTTTTAGAGGCGAGAGGGTCGCCATACCAAAGAAATTTCAGAAAACAATTCTGGACGAGCTACATTCCGCACATATTGGTATGACAAAAATGAAGGCCTTGGCACGCAGCTACTGCTGGTGGCCAACGATCAACCATGACATCGAACAACGAGTTCGAAGTTGTCTTCCTTGTGGTGAGAACCAGAACAACCCATCAAAGACAATTCATCCATGGGACTACCCTACAATACCATGGCAACGGATCCATGTCGATTACGCGGGCCCATTTAAAAACTTCTACTTCCTTATAGTTGTCGACGCATATTCAAAATGGGTAGAAGTAGAGCCAGTAAACACAGTAACAAGTCAGAGGACCATAAAAGAATTGAGAAACATGTTCTCTAGGTTTGGACTACCATGGACAGTTGTAACAGACAATGGAACCGCTTTTACATCCCACGAATTTCAGACTTTCCTCAAACTGAATGGTATTACTCATAGGAGAACTGCTCCGTATCACCCATCATCCAACGGCCAAGTGGAACGTTACGTCCAGGTTGTCAAGAAAGGCCTCAAAGCCATGTCGTCAGAAGCTGGAGATATTCACCTTAAGCTTTGCAGACTGCTCCTACAGTACCGAAGAACACCACACAATGGTACTGGTTTAAGTTCATCAGAGCTACTTATCGGAAGAAGAATTAGGACAAAACTTGACATCCTGAGGGAAACAACCTCTAATGAGTACCAGACAAAACATCCAAAGCGGAAGTTTAGAGTTGGAGACTGGGTTCAATTTAGGAACTTCAACAACGAGTTCGAACGGTGGAAATATGGAACGATTGTTAAAACGGATGGACATTTACACTACTGGATAGAGTCCAATGGGAAGATAGAGAGACGCCATGTAGATCAAATACGTTCTACCCAAGTTAGCGCCAGTACGGATTCCACAGGGGTAGAACCGAGACTACTGGGATGGCCGAATTCTACTGGCCCGAGACAAGATCGAGGGGAAGAGGTCATCCCCAGTCCAATATTAGAGCAACAAACCGTAGAGAATAGCGAAAATGATGACATCCAGAGAGGAGAAGAGGATGCACCAGTAGCTCCGGTACCAGTAGCTCCGGCACCAGTAGCTCCGGCACCAGTAGCTCTGGCGCCAGTAGCTCCGGCACCAGTAGCTCTGCCTGAACTACCGGATTCACTGCCTTTAAGAAGGTCAACCAGAATAAAAAGAAAACCAGGAAAACTATGCTGTTAACACTGATATGTTTTACTACACTACCGGTACAGTGAGATAAGAAGGGAGGACTGTTACATCCCTGAATACTATATGTTTTACTCATGTGTTTAATTTAATCAGATGTTTCTAGAATCATTTATCAATGTTATTGTTTATCAATTTATCCTTAATTAAATAATCTTGTTTGCAAAATGTATTGATCTGATTACAATAGTATAGTACAAAAATGTTACATTCCGGGCTTTTCTGACCCTTTTTGGGCCAAAAACTCAAAATTTGAAAAATTAAAATCCACCAAAAAGGGGGTTAGAGTTGTCCGATTGTACGAACTTGTCCAACCGTTTACAGAAGGAAAGGTTCCTACCAAATTTCAAGTAAATCGGACAAAAAGTTTGCTTTTATCATACTTTGATAATTTTTAAAGATTTTTGTTGTTTTAACAATTATCTTTTAAATAATTTCTTTAATGGCATGATTTGACGTTTTGCTAAAACTAAACAAGATAAATAAAACTAACTCTCACAAAACTGCGGGACTTTGTAGTGTTGTGAGATGTAGTTTATTATCCTGTTCAATTATCTTTTGTAATTGTATGCAAAGTGGCTTTTTTAATTTCAGTAGTTGACGTTCTACCTTCCATACAAACATTACAATAACAGGCTACATTTAGCTTAACGTATGATGATAGTGAGGTTTTATCCACAGTTAAATATAATAAAATAAATTCAAATGAACGGAAAGTCTCTCGTACTCACATCGGTAGTCTCTTATGTAAGCTATGTCTGCGCTCCTGCCGTCCCACTCTGCCTGGGTCACATTCTCCAGGTTATTTTTTAATGTTTTATTTTTCCATCCCCTACCCTCATACACTTTTCCATATAGAGCTACTAGAAAGCTGAAACAATACATATGGCTTCATTAGCTATGTTGTCACTTTTAGTCAAATGTTAATATGTTAAAATCCTTTCTTAGTGCACCTCTAGGGAACAAAACAAAAATACCATGAAAATTTCAAGCCTTACCTTTGCTAATATATTCTGTTATAGAACTGGGAATTGGATTTAAATGTCAACCTAAGGCGAGGAATTGAGTGATATGTATGTTCATGGTTCATTGGTGTTCATCATTCCCCTCGTATGATATAGGCATACTAACGGGCTTGATAGCTCAGATGTAAAGCACTGGCCTCTAAAGTCAGCCGCAGTCAATCGTAGGTAGGTTGGATCCCGGCTGACTGCAGTGATATTTTTTCACGAGCGGTCAACCCGCTTTACCGTTACGGTACCTCGCTGTATTTAGATCGCCGCACAGGACTGTTGGCCTATGATAACGGGAAATTTAGGATTTTTAATATTTATTTAGCTACTGGAGAGACGTCTATAAAGTTTGCATCATGTGAAGAATATGTTATGAACCCAAATCTGATTAAAAGTAAATTCGCAGTAGTGTTTCTGTTTATGGTTCGAACCTCATGAAAATTATAGATCCCTCAACTGTCATTAATATTTATTGATCTTTAATACTAAATATAAATGATAATGGTTAAAGTAATATTCATTCTCAGTCTGTGGCAAGGCCGTAATTGCCCTTTACTCTGGGCTACAGTTCCTTATAATGCGCACACGATTTGTCACGTTTTAAGTGTGTTTAGTACAAAAACAATAAATATACATTTATCAAAAGGTAAATATATATGTACTACGATTTAATAGTTAACGGAAAAATTGTTGTTTGACTTCACAACGAACTTGAAAAAGGACTGTTTATGATCAATTCCAACTAACATTATGCAAGTATGAGATCAAATTGATAATGATTAAATCGGTGGATAATCACTTTCTTACTTCCAAGGGATATCTTCATACCCTCTGTAGAACATATAATAATCTTGCAGGTGTTTAACCAGTTTTTTGCATTCCTCTGTGGTTTTACATTCCTGAGTCTGTGTGTCGAACAATATCATCATCATGACAGGAACTTTCAGAGGCTCGGGTGGTTTGCGAGACGGAGATGCCCCCAGTCCGCCCTCGTCACCAGTTGAACGTATGGTTGGGAGAGATTCTTCATTTTTCACTGAAAATCTAAATTACACAATATTATTTTCGTTAAATACATTCTGTAAATGTGTAATATACAAACTTATGTTATGGAATCAAATGTAAGCCTAGGCTAACTAGACTGTTTATGTAAAAGCTGTTTAATATTACAGTGTTACAGAGATATAAAACAAACTAAACATTTTTTTGTTGCTTCCTTTTTCAGTAGTAAAATAGTTAAGCTAGTTTCCGTTTATACTAAGAATAATAAATAACAATCGTAAAGCTTGAAAAGCATAATTCGGTACCCAGGGTCCTAGCTTTGCTCATTGATTGTTTTTATCGTATGTTATAATTTTAAACGCTACTAGCCCAATGTTAAAATTAATGTTAAATATTTGTTTTGTAGTTCCTAGGGTTTGGAATTGTCAAACGATTTCTGAGGTCCAAAATCTACCGATTTAAAAAAAAATCCTTTCGCGGAAACCAGAAATCCAAATTTTAGATAGTCATCTGTCTTTAACTAATGTGGGATTTAGCTGTAAGGTATATTTAAAAATTTCAAATGGAAAGATTATTGTGTTGAACAAGAAACTTGTTTTGGAATTTATTGTATAATCTATAAATAATTTATTACAAAATAAAAGTTAACTGAAATTCCTTACCAGACCTGTTGTTTCCAAAGCCATTTCTATGTGTGCAGATCAGTCCTAATTTGAATACTGCAATGGAATGCATTTTAGCGTGCGTTGTGATGATAAACACATAAATTCATTTTGAGACTACTTTCACTTAACTTTTCCTATAATGGACATTTTTCTTGTATGCTGGACATACGACCGATATCGATTTATGTATAATGTTTATAAAGTAATAATACTTATGTTTGCCTCGTTCTAATCACCTAAAGTCATGTATGAAATTACAATTTACAATTATAGATGGCCAAGAATAGTCCGTAGCTTCTCTCATGTCACTGATGTACAATTAGATAAAATAGTGTTCTATATTACTAAGATAAGAGCAACGAAATCCATTGTTATCTTATATATGCTATGTTAGTTCAAGATCTAGAAGGTTAATACACTCCGGAATAAATGTTTTGTATTCTTTAGAGTCCTCTCTCTTTATAAGAATTATTGTGAATTGTCAAGATTATGTAAATAGAGTAACAACAGATTCCCTAGGACATAACAGATCTAGTAAACACAGTCTAGTTTTTTATTATAAAATATAAAAAAATTGTAATAACTTAATTAACTTTAATGGACAGTAAAACTTGTTAACTGTTAGCAAATGCCACGAATATACATTGCAGAAAATTACCTATTATAACCCTGTTAATACGGTTTAATTTGATGCAAAACAAGCTCTAGTTTAAGACTAAAAATTATAGAAAGATTTTTTTATTCACAAAAGTTTCTAAATTTAATGGAATTAATGGTTTTGACCAAATAAATAAATTACATCTTTCGATGTTAAAGGTTTATTTTGTAATAGCAATGTTTTGTTACACAGAAATGCAATTTTCTTCAAAAAAGACAAATTACAATTTTTTCCACATTACGAATTCAAGTGTTTTAGAATATAAGACCAGCAATTCAGTAAACTTGAGTCAAAGCGGATTATTCTAGCAAGGCACAAGACGAACACCGGCTAAGCACCTTACTGAAACAATAAGCTTTTCCTAAAGCTTTCAAAGACGTATTTAACATTGTTTTCCTGTTTTCTTTTGTTTCAAGTAATAATATACTTTGACAAATTTGCAATCTTCCTAAAGAATAGTTAATAGTAGGGAAAAATACAATATAATGTAATAAAAATACTAGAAATTCAAACGAAATATAAACTATTTGGTTATTTTATATTGTTTTAATTATGGAAATGGGAATGTTTACTTCTGTACTCACACAGGGTGAGTTTTTTCTACCATTGTTAAAAATCAAAAACCTGAACCATCACAAATCATGGGTAATAAAGTAAGTGATTTATTTTGACAAAGTGAAAATGATCAGCTGCCATATCGGATCCGCCATATTGGATTAAAATAATGATTTATGTAAGTGTGGTGTTGTGACCAATTATTTCGATTTATTTCTGCACGCTAAACGCAATGTCGCCAAAAGTTTTAAATATCACTTTTCGGTCTCAAGGTCCTTTTTGAAATGTTTAAAAGTGCCAATATCACGAGAAGAATTTTTAAAATATAAACAGATTGAGGCATTGTACTAAGCAAAAACATATATAAACATTATGGGTCGCAAAAACACATTTAAATTTTTTTTAACCTGTCCCTGGATGGCGTTCAAAAATGTTGATATTCGTTAAAATAAAGAAAATAACACTTCAGTAATGTTTTTAAATTAAATTAATTGTATAAAAAATTAATAGAGGTAATAACAAACATAAAAGTATGACGGAAATATTATTTTAGAAATGATTGTTGATTTTGTTACGAAAATACCGTATCATAAAGGTTTGAGGCAAGAATTAAGATAATACCGCATTTCATAAAAGTTCGGTGTAACACTGGCTTACACCGGCTAACCATGTTGACATGTCCGGCGCAATCCCCATGGCAAAGAGTAAAAACAGTTTTTATTTGCTGAATTTACCCATCTTAAATAAACTGACAGCTCCAATTTTCATGCAAATACATTTGCACTGTTATTCATCTGTGATACTTATATTTGAG
Source organism: Allygus modestus (assembly GCA_963675035.1). Lineage (NCBI taxonomy): Eukaryota > Metazoa > Arthropoda > Insecta > Hemiptera > Cicadellidae > Allygus > Allygus modestus. Next base: position 60,636,296 of record OY776117.1, on the reverse strand, counting down.
CTGGTCCGAATAAAACAGATTTATACTACCTTTCAACAATATTTATAAAATATTGTAATAATATTATAACGGACACAAATATAATATAATATACCTAAACTTCAAATACAATTCGTATATGCTTACTGCTAATAAAAATATCCGCTTCATTTTAGGATTAACAATACAAGGAGTCCGCAAATGATTAGTACAACTTTGGTTGGTAACAACACATATTTATTTAAAATTAAGTTGATTTGGTCTTAATAACACAAAGTTCTAACCAAAACGTTTTATTCTAACTACCCAGTAGGTTTCAACAAGCCTCTTCAGGTGGCACGGACGACATCAAGGTAATGGTCGAGTTCCATCCATTTCCAGCCTACAAGCCTCTTCAGGTGGCACGGACGACATCAAGGTGATGGTCGAGTTCCATCCATTTCCAGCCTACAAGCCTCTTCAGGTGGCACGGACGATATCAAGGTGATGGTCGAGTTCCATCCATTTCTAGCATTTCGTGTGAGACCTGAAGATATTCTATACTTCGTTTTCTAATTTTATGTACTGAGTCTACTTGTGTTCTGTATAAGGTCCTTTATAAGCCCAGTAATAATAAATCAATGAGTGATGATACCAGGAAAACGTGCTCGCCATTGTATCCACTGGATTGGCCCGTCCAAAGCCGGCTCTACTACCCGCCTCGACCAATCCCAACGTTGTGGGAAATATTCGTTAAAACTATCAGTTAACATTTTGGATTTAAGGTTATAATAACGATGCAAAAAACAAACTATACAACAATGAGTATGGGAACTAAGCTCTGTCATATGGTCAACATAACCTAAACTACTATCGCAGCATATGTATACTGGTAATATTTGTTTGTTCAAATTGTGTTAATCATTTGTGGATGCCCTGTATATTATAAGTCGTATTTTTAGAGAATTATAAGATGAATTTTTCAAAACCAAATTTTAAGAAAAATAATATAATACGGCACATTTACATTCGGATAAAGCGAAGTAAAAGACAAACGTCAGGGGACGTATACAATTGTTTTCTAATTTATTGTTATTTAGAGGGTTTCACAACTTCTATACATGTAACTAAGCTCGGCACCCTAACTAAAACTACAGTAATTCTTTAAGTAGAGCTCGACCTTTTTAGGGGACATTCTATTTATTAAATAATAATAATACGCCCTTCCTTCGTTCAACGAAGCTTGGTTCCCGTTTAATAAAGGGGTTTTATCTCCTATCAGAGCGAACCTCCTTTTACTGAGTCCTTAATATAACAAAAATAAACTTAAGAGTTATTAAATTTTTAATTCCAAAGTATTTTTATGCAAAGCTTTGGCATTTTGTATAAAACCCTTTCAGTCAATCAGCAAATCCCTTTTTCTAAACACTTCTTCTGATAAAGCCCAACCCTGTCGCTTCTAATCTACAAAATTCACGTCTGCAGCAAAACTTGCTCTTTTGCCTGCAGAAATACTGGTTAAAACCCTTTAAAGTATCAATAACATTTAAACATAAGATTTAAGCTATTCAATTTTTAACGGCCAAACATGTGAAAAATATGACATTTTAAGTATTAACTTAACAAACAACTTGATGGTTCTCGTTTATACGTGTTAATAATACATTTTACATACATGGCAAAATTATAAAACTGAACCGTTCCTTAAAACTGTAATATTGATTTGTTTAAATATTTTAACCTAATAATGCCTCTTTTACCTATAACGCTAAGGAAATAAATATTCGGTGAACACACAAACATGTTTTGCTAAGAGAACCATCAAAATGTCAAATTGACTCGAAAATTAATTAAAATTTCTTCTTATTTCTATTTTAATTTAATTTAATTTAAATAAATCCCATGGCAGGTTAATTTTCAACAATATTTTACCATCCACTTTGGTTTTAAGCAGGAACGAACATAATAATAAGCTTTTGGGAATTAAACTAAACAGAAAGCACATATATATATACCGGGCACATAAAAACAGGTACATAGCACCGCCGCATTTATTCACCTATGCTGTAACTACATAAACATCCATACAATCGTTATAAAGATAACTATGTAGACACTGTTGATTAGCAGGTCGCATTAAATAAAGTAAAATGACGTTTTATATAAACAAAGAAATGTCTGCTTTACATGCTTAATTTTATTGTGTTGAGAGTTATATTACGAATTTGAGAGAAAAAGTAACTGTAGTGTTTGGAATGGTTACTGTATATCAGATTCCAAATAAATAATAATATATACCAATAACAAAATAATGGATGAATTAAATCGAAATAAACTTCAGTTTAACTAGTGACTTTAGTTTTACTTAGAGCTTCCGAGGCAAAACAAAAAATTCTAACTGAAAGCATTTGCTTAGTGCCAATTTATAGAATGACATGGTATTAGTTAAAAGGTTACATGCGGATTTAGCGAAAACATGTGGACAAAATTAATAAAGCCAAATTAAAGTAAAAAATTATCAGTTTGTCTAATATAAACATTAAGAAATTGAATAAGGATAAGGGCCTTATTGTTGAATAAAAAACCTTCAGCTTGTCTCTTAACTAGACGTCTATTATTGTGTATGAACGTATTTTTACCCAAGTCTAATACAATTTGCTCGACCGAGCAAAATTAACGATATTCCATAGGAAATAAAGCAGTATAAGGGTGCATGTTTGAGTTTATATTATATATTAGTTAACGTCTAATGTTAGTTCATTTTGTTTGATTTGTGAAGTGTGATGTGTGTAAGAGCCTTGATCATTAGAGTAATATTAAACAAGAAACGAAGATTAAAGATTAACGAAGCCCTTGCTGCAAGATTAACATAAATATAAACGTATCGAGAACAAAGTTTCAACTGAAAACGACACTCGGTGTGTGAGTTTATGATTAAGGAATATTCAGTAAGAGTGATAGGGTGAATAATCAAACCAACTACTGATTAATAAACAAACAATACGTCACCAAATTACTTGTATTTTTGTACATAGTAAGTATTCATGTTTAATAAAAAGGTTAATGGACCAAGTATGTTTAAATATACTTATTCTCGACTACAAGTATTAATAAAAGTATTTAATAAAAATAATGAAAGATAGCCAACTTATTTGTTGAAAAGTAACATATTTTTGGAACAAAAGTACCTTTAACACGACAATATAATTTTAACCAAGCAACATAAATATAAATAATTAAAATAAAATAATTGTATGTACTATTATATGTAGTGGTCAAAATATAACCTAATGAGTAAAGTGTACAACAAACGTAACAGTTTTTCCTCGCTACAGTTGGCAGAGTTGTTTGTTTAATCTGCGGGATAAAACACGAAATGCTGACATCACTGGTTGCATCAGCTGTTTACATTTTGTAAATATATTTTTTTCTCTTAGTCTATATATACCACTAAAACGTCCGTTTATCCTATGATAATAACTCAAATGTTACTTATGAGCTAAAATTGTCTACTTTTTTCAGAGGATAACTGCTAACCGTCTTTCATATTTAGTAACACAACAAAAACATTAAGTTTATTCCAGGGGTCAAGTAGTTTTAAGGTCAAAGTCCTCTCAGTTTTCAAAGACTGTGACAATATCGTAGGCTGTGTCGTCACAAACCCTATATTTAAAATATGGCAGCAATTATTCTTGTTAGTACTTTATTATCATTTAAAATAATACTCTAAATGATATTAATTTACTAAGCATTTTCCTTTTTTTCTCATTCCATGATGAGTATAAGAATACAAATCTCAGTGTTATGCTAAACGTTATATTAAATATTCGAAATGAAGTATATGTTGTACATTTTGTTTATTTTGCCTTAATAATTTGTTACAACTGACTCCTAATGTTATTTAGTATTACTTAGCAATACAACGTTGACTATGGCTGAAGTGTCCGTGCAAACGCAACCACAACCACAAACGTCGACCCGAGAGAGACCCAAGTTCTACGACATGGTAAAACTAAGGGAAGAGCCGGAAGATTTCGTTTTGTTTCATGAAGAAATTTGTCTCGAATTAAATGGAAACAAGGGCTACATTTTGGAACTAATGACAAATCATGAGTACTTATTTAGTACACGATCCATGAGGTGCTTAGAACACGAGAAGCTCAAGTTAAAATATTACTATGAGATTATCAAGGAAAAAATTCACGAACCAGGAGATTGACGCGTTTACATGTGAAACCGATTACATGTGGTGGCACGAGGTACCAATATCCGAGGTAAACTGGCAGCAGGAAACTCGTGATAGTAGTCAACTTGGTTCCGCACATGGTGTTGATAGTGTCTTAAAATCTGTCAACGTGATGGTTATGTTCAAAGTGACAAAACATTTGGAAAAATCCCTTCTTTTACGAATAAAACACTAAGTACAATTATAACATTATTCTGTATTGATACATAACTGAATTCAAACTGATAACAAAAACAAAAACAATAATATTAAGAATAAAAACATCTGGTTGTTAAATACATGATTACAGAAAACTAAATGGAGGTAAGTGGCCAATATATAACAACTCCTCCCTTCTTAATGTCTTATCCTTCCCTAGCTTCGAACTATTGATCAGGTCCTCGCACCTGATCAATATGTCTCCTGTGGGTTTCTTGGTCTACTTCAACCAGGTAATGTAGTTTCCCAATTTTCTTATTACTGTGCCGAATTTCCACTTCTTGTTGTTGCCGTGAAATTGGACCGTTACTTTGTCTCCCACTTCAGATACTCGAACTGTTCTTTTGTCTGTTTTTACTTTCTCCCTCTATACATAGTATATGGAGAAAGTATTGTTTTCGTCAAAATTTTCGAATTTGAGTTGTTAGTGGAAATATTCGTTTTGGTGCTCCCTGAACCCAAAAAAATGGTTTTTACGTGATGTCTGTCTGTCTGTGTGTGTGTGTGTGTGTGTGTGTGTGTGTGTGTGTGTGTGTGTGTGTGTGTGTGTGTGTGTGTGTGTCTGTCTGTCTGTGTGGATGTGTACAGAGCTAGAGCCCTAACCAATGGGCCGATTTTGATGAAATTTGGTATGTAGGTACTAATCCACGATATCTCCAGGTTTTTTTCCATTTTTTAATTTTTGATTTTTAATGGTAATTATCCCCCAAAAATCGCCAAAAAACATGAAAAATCAAAATTTCTCAAAAACGGCTCTAACGATTTTGATTAAACTTTACTCGTTTGTAGAACTTTAGTTTTCCAACAAAATGACACCACTCGCATACCTGTAAAAATTCGGGTTCAGAAATTACAGGACTTAAAACATCAAAAATTCAATTTTTTGGATTTTTCATAAAAATACATAAATATAAAAAAAATACTATTCACCATTAAAAAGAGCTCAAAAAACTAAATAATTTAGTATTTTGGATTACTGTTCTACGATTGCTGGTTTCGGAGAAAATTGAAATTTTCATTTAGCGGTAAACGCAGTACGTTGTCCAATGTTATTCTTATGGGGAATACAAAAATTACTATTTCTCTCTTATTTACGGATCAATTTCATTCAAACTTGATATGCTTGTCAATTTAGTATTGACCAACAGAGTTAATTCGAAATATGTTGCCCCTTAATATCCCTGGGGGGGAATAGGGGGCATTTCCCCTCTTAAAACCACGAGTGTAGCAATGGATCCTGTAGTGCCTCCAAAGCAGGGATTTGGGTGGATGTTTTTTAAAACAACTTGTTTATAAGATTTTCTGTACATTCGACCGTGCTTTGTATTCTATATTTAGTAAATAAAAAGTAATTTATTCATTAAAGTTGGGCTAAAAGGGAGAAAGTATGTGTCAGTTTCCTGATACCGTTTATTTTGTTCTTATGTCGTTTCCTGTCTCTATCTTCTGGTTTCAACGGATCTAGTCTTGATCTTATTTCCCGACTAATAAATAGTTTACCTGGTGAGCATCCTGTCGATGAGTGTGGAGTTATTCTATAGGAAAAAAGGAACGTTATGAGAGCTTGATGAGCGTTACTGTTGTTAATTAATGCCACTTTCAAAGCATTTTTAACTGTCTGAATACACATTTCTGCGGGGCCATTTGTAGCCGGATGAAAGGGAGCTGTGAATTTTTGCTTGATTTCACAACCCTTATAAAAATCATTAAACTCTACTGTTGAATGGTGTTCTGTTATCAGATACAAATATCCGTGGTAATCCATATGATGCAAAGAAATTTCATCAGACTTTGTTTAGTGACAGTAGATGTCATCGGAGACACAGGAAAGACTTCCAGCCACTTGCTAAAAGTATCTAGCGCCACAAGATAATAACTCCCGTTCAAAGGTCCTGCACAGTCAACGTGCACCCTATCCATTGGCTGATCTGGATAGTCCCAGTGGCGAGAAATCTCTTTTGCTGGATTATTCCTAGCTAACTGACATGGCTCACACTCATTGATCATCAATTCAATATCATTGGCAATTTGTGGCCACCACATGTACCTTCTTGCTAACTGTTTGGTCTTCACAATTCCTTGATCCCTCATGTAAATCGGCTAGAACTCTCTGTCCTAATTTCCTTGGTATGTACACTCTATTACTTCAAAAGATACAGTCATTTTGTAAACTGAACCCCTCTGTTGGATATCTCAAAAATGACATTCATACCACTTCTCAAACAACAAGTTCAGCCACTTCCGGATCACATTGAACTTCCTGTGCTACTTCAACAGACGTAATTGGCAGCGTTCTCATCTGCTCTAACTGAAAAATATCCATTACACTTGGTTCATTACCAGTACAACCAGCCATTGGTAGTCTGGAAAGAGCATCAGCATTGCCGTGATCGTCAGATTTCCTGTATCGAATATCGCAATCGAAAGCCTAGCATGGTGTTGCATGCGAATAGCTGATAGTTTTGGCAACTCCTTTCCAAGATGAAAAATAGAAACCAATGGTGTCACTTTGCCGTCAGCTTGTAGGCAACGATGCAAAACAGGTAATGTATTGTCAGTTTTCCATTTGTTCGTATGTATAAATGTTGTGTTAGTGTATTGTATTTGATTTTTTGTATATATATTTGTTATCTTTGTGTTAGTGTAAATTAAAATGTAAAAGAAAAAGATTTAAAAAATCCAAAATAATGTAGGTTAGTTAGGTGTAAGAATTTGATATTTAGATGTAAGTAGGGTTCACTTGATAACGGGAGGAGTTTCCTTACCTCCCGAAGTGCTTTAGGCGACTAACAAAATTATCTGGTACTTTTCAAAATATTTACTTACATAAACCGCCTTACGTAGATGCCAACTGTAGCTTTTTCCTTCACGCTGAACATGTTTCGGACGAATTACCGTCCATCTTCAGCAGCGGTAGAAGAACTTTAAAAAGCCCATTTTTCCATGGTTGTCGATTTACACACACACAATGGATCCATACCGGTCAAATTTTGTAGGCCTACAAAATTTGACCGGTATGGATCCATTGTGTGTGCGTGACGCAATTAGTGTTGTAAATAAATGTGACTTATATGTAACAATTTACTTTGTCGCGCACGTGTGTGTAAATCGACAACCATGGAAAAATGGGCTTTTTTAAGTTTTTCTACAGCCGCTGAAGATGGACGGTAATTCGTCCGAAACATGTTCAGCGTGAAAGAAAAAGCTACAGTTGGCATCTAACGGCGGTTTATAAGTAAATATTTTGAAAAATACCAGATTATCTCAGGTGTCAAGGCTATTTATGTCATGTATTAACAAAATTATACCAACCACATTGCTGGGAACATTTAGGTACAGGGCCACAGGTACAGGGTACAGGTACATTTATATTACAGGGCCTAATAGTTAGGAAAGATTTTTTAATTTTTTTATTTCGTAATCAACTTTAAACAGTAGCAGAACTGTTTGTAATATTAGCGAATCTTGAAAGAAATTATTTTATTACTGCTTACAAAAGTAATTTGCAAGACCTTTGTTCAAATTTCTAAAGGTAATTAATTCAAACTGTTCTCAAAGAAATATTTTGACCTCTTAAAATTCCAGCAAAACGTAGGCTTATACGCTTTAATTTGGTACAAACTCTGGGACAATGCCATTATGTATATCAACATCTTCCGTGAGACAGTTACAGAATTATTTACATAAACCCACTATAAAATATTAGTAAACATATATACATATATGAAAAACGTTAACTCTAAAAGACGGATGTTCTACTGCCATTGTAGGGAAGAGGGGTTCCGTACGAGTACCTTTATAACACGACAGAGGTGAATTTAAGAGACAAACTGGTCAATCCCACGCCTCACCGAGTCTGACCCTTGCTCCTCTGGACCCACTAATGACGCCGTAGTTGGAGGAACGGACCTCCAAGTTCGTGATTATTTCTCGGCCAAATTATTTTCTCAATATTTTACTACTGCAAATAAATGTAAATTATTTTTTACTTTTGAGCAATTGTTATTAGTGTCGATACAAAAGGTTATATTATTTTTAATGCATGTATGACAAACTTATTCTCAGAAACGTAGAAACCTACTGATTTTATTTAATCAATAGTAATCTGTAATTGTATAAAAATTATGGAATCATGACATAGCTTGGTATATTTTAATTTTTTTATTTCAATATGAACAATACCTATCGACCTACTCGTGTAAAAAAAATTAAATTGAAGTTACATGAGAATTTAAATTTCTATACTCATTTTCATGAGGTCATATTCTAGACCTCATGCAATGTCAAATTGATCTTAAGCTGCCATCCTGTTTGATTACCACTATTTTTATTTGCACTTGCTATTGTCATATGACATATATATGTAACATTTTTGTAACTCTTGTACAAATTGGTCATTGGAAATAAATTAAATGAAAGTTTTGTGGTTGAATATGGTAGACATTTGTGACCATAAACCTTTTTACATTAGTACTTCATTATGTATAGTTTTACACTGAGGTTTCTAAGATCAGCTGGGTTCCTAAAATTAAGTTGGTTTTGGTTAGTAGTATTTGTTTAAAGCGAATTCTCTCTGCTTGTTAAGGCTTTGATCGGGGAACGGTCAAAGCGACAACCGATATCAAATATTTACTTGATTCCGAAATTTAAAGTGACCACAGGCGAGCTTTAGCCAAATTACTAATAAAATCTGTACGAATCGAGAAAAATGTGTTAATATAATGTATTAAAACAATTAACGTGATTAATTCATCAAAGAAAGAATATTTAAAATATTATAATAAAAGAATAAAATGGAAATAGAAAAAGAAATATAGGATTATGGAATTTCAGTTAAAACGAGGTAGGGATCAAAATTTCAAGATTTAGCATTAATTAGGATAATGTATTTTTGGAATTTAGAATTAACTAAAGTAATGCAGCGAGTATGATTAACTAGCACTGATATGAAACAATATAGTATATACTGTTTTAAACTGACAATAATTATACTGTAAAAAGAATGTCGAATTTTCTTTTATATAGTGCGTCTTTGTTATTATAGCTAATTGCTACAATAATCCAGCCCATCTCTCACCTAAAGAAATGGTAATTTTTTGCAAGGGTTTGCAAAGATAGACTTAAGTGACCTCAGCAGACGGTCACAGAGCTCTAATGCTGACTTTATGAAAAATAAATGTATTTGAAAGTTGTCTGTATCAATATTTTAGTAAAACCCTTTTCATTTTCTTTAATGTCATAGTAATGTTTTGGAGTGTAATGCATTCAAATTATGACCGATACTGATTCATAGGCTAAATCCTATTTCCAAAATGGCCATAACTAAAATATTAATCAATTAACACGTTATCATGAGGTAGGCAAATCACTTGAAAATTTGACCATTAACCTTTATAAGTCTTTTACTGTTATCATTATAATCTATCGATAGTTTTGTGTCACATTTGGTTCCCCAATACTGCTTGTATTTGGCTCAAGTAAATGAGTTTTGATAGTGAAATGATCAAAGTGGGATCCAATACCCATGATTGAATGTGATTTCCCCGTTTCAATCGCTCACAGACAGACAGCATCCCAACGCCAAAGCGCCTATTTGAATCGTTGCTGGTATTATTAGTGTGTCCAAAATATAATTCCAGTACTTATAACAGCCAAGCCAAATTGAGGGACTTCTGGCGAAACGTATTGTTTACAGACTATTCTCACTATTACAAACCTTTTTAATCAGCTTTATTTGTTATTGGATATCTAATGTAACTGCATGAGTTATAGGAATATGGAAAACCCATCATACTACTAATGACAAAAAGAATAATTGTTAATTGCTCTATATTTATTATCTCTGCAAATTGGTTAATTTTAGATTTGTGTTAAAATTTTAGCTTTCTATGAATCCTGTTTACACTATAAAACACATTAAAGTTTAAATCGAACGTAGTAAATTGTTTTAGCGAATTTCCCCTATATGGAAGAAGCTATTACCGTAGTAAGAGTTAAGCCCGAGATCATAGATCATGATAACTTTTTATTTTGAGGTCCCCAGATATCAAAAACACTATTCGATCAAATTTATAACTATATATATATATATATATATATATGTATAAATTTGAACGAATATACCGTCCGTAAACACGATAACTTGAGTAAAAATCGTCTGAATTAGATGAAATTTGGCTCAAATTTGTAAAGTGACATTCATGACTTTAAGTTCGAAAACCAGAATAATTGGATTATGGGAAGGGGGTTTTATGGGAGCTTATAACTTTCTAAAAATCAGTGTTTTTGCATTTTTCACCCTAAACTTTTTAAAACACTTAATTTTGGTTTTGACCATTTTATAAAGATAAAAAAAATAAGTAATAAAGTTTTCTGAATCATTAACCTAGGTTGAGTGGTTGCGGAGAAAATCCAAAAAAGTTCTCATAAAATCTCCCATGTTAATCTTATGGGAAAAAGGTTTTTAGCTTTTCCTCCTTTCATTTTAATGTAAACCTCACAATTGCTTTTATCAATCAGTTCAGGTCTACAAAACAATCATTTTGGTGTTTAAATTGTGATTCTACGTCCAACCGTTGCAGAGATATTCAAAGTGCTAAACGCAGTACATTGTCCAATCCTTATGGATAATTATAAAAATTTGATATCTCGGTTATTTATGAATGTATGATGATGAAACTTGGCATGTGGCTTCACCTGGTACTGGTACGTTGATATTTGCACCAAAAAATAATTTTTTGCCGATTTTGTGGTATTGAGAAACATATACATGCATTGGAAATTCGCTGATAACGCAGGTTTGCTGATACGAGGGTGTTTAATTTTAAACCAGAGTTTGTACTTTAGCAATGGTTGAAATATGCATATTTACTATCCTTGGATAGTTCTTTACAGTCATTAGAGAAGGGCTTTGAAATGGCAGTTAGGTAAAGATATAAATATTTGTTTCTCGATTTTTGAAATCGGCTAAATACATGTTTAAATCATGTTATACTGTAAGAAATCATAATACTAATAATACAAATACCTAATAATTGCAATGATCAATATGATTATTGTATAGCAACATACTGGTTAATTTCAGGCTTTCAGTGTAGCCTGTCTATCTACTATAGCATTGTTTGTTGCATTTAATATCCTTGGAGTTAATACAGGAGAGAATTGGGTAACATGCAATTGGGTTACTCGACATGCGAAATATATGTTTGAATCATGTTACACTATACCTGTTGAACACTGTGTTACATGTGCAGCTTCTTCAAGCTACAATCTTAGTCGCTGACCTTAAATATTAAGGTGAATATACCAGTTTATTGATACAAAAAGTCAGGAACTTTGTCTCAGTTTAGTTTCAAATACTACCAACAACAATTGTCAAAATATTATTTAATGTACGATTACCAAAATTGCAATTAAAATAATTACACACGTTTTTACTGTCATTTATTTAAAAGTTACCTTGCATTAGTTTTTGTTTCTCAAGATAAACCTCAGATTTAAAAAGCTGTAAGAAATTCCGGTAAGTGCCGTCGTACAAAAGCACTGCTACATAAATATTCCAGTGCCTCCGACTGCTGTACAATAAACCCGCAGCCCGTCCCTATAAACCGGGACGACGTAGTGCCTTTATTCCGCTATGTCTCGAAAGGTCTTCTTACAATTCAGTTTTATATCTCGCTTCCGTTTTATGTTTTTATCACCTCGTCGCCATCCACGTAGGGGTCCATAGTAAATTATTGTCTTAAAATAAGGTTTATTGCATCAAATGCATTATTCTTCAGGCATATTTTGTTAGGGTACACAATAATGATGTATTATAATGGGTGTTACAAACATATTATAACTTTAAGGAAATCGGCTTGGAGTAGAGAGGGTGGACACGAGACTTTGGCCACAGGAAACCCACAGGTTTCCCCCAGGAAACATCGAATAGATTGTGTTGTGAAAACCATCTCTACATTTCACTCAATTAAAGAGTTATATTTGTATTAAAAAAGTACGACACTTTTTCCGGTCTAAATATAGTTTTATCAAGAAACATTTAAAGTAAAAAGGTTAATTATAATCTTTACATTTTTAACTAGCTGTTGCAGAACATTCACTGGTAGATAATTGGCATAAATCTAATAATATATAACGCCACTGAGTAAACTTAAAAGAACTCTCTTGGGTTCCCCTGGGATCGGTAAATTTAAAAGACAAACTGGTCAATCACTCGCCCTAGGGATCTTGACCAAACCTTTGCCTTTTACCAGTGTATTACAATTGGTCAGTACGTATAATGCCTGGGCTTTCAACTTATATGTCCATTAAATGTTAAAGGTTGGATTATTGTAAGGTTTATGGTATACGTATTTAATTAGGACACTTTCTTATAACACTGGACTCCTCTGTGCTACATTTTCTTACAAAGTGCGCAGGAATAAAACTGTTATTAAACAGGTTTAGCAAATAAATTCACAATAATTAGACCGATGTTTGTAAGTTATGTATTGATTGTACATAATTACCGTTTCAAATATAATTCAAATAAGCTTTAAGACTGTAACGTATCGGCATTAGTACAAGATATCCTGCTAGTTAGAGCAGCTCCTGACAATTTTGTTAGAACTCATCTTCACGTTATCACAGAGATGTAATATGTATTATTTTGGAAGCACCTTAAACTAAAATAGCTAAATCATTTTAAATTTCTTGAAAAATTAAATGGTGGTTGATGCTAGGATGAAACTGAAACCATGTGGACCAAATAATATAACCTATCCACTGCATCAAATTTCAACCGCATCTTTGGTACCCACCTTAGTAAAGTACCTTCGAAATTGTAACCACTTGTACCAATTCCAGTGACTTAAGTTATTGTTCCACGGTTTGTTTAGAGATTCACTGACTAAAGCAACTTTATAATATTAGTTAATATTAAAATTGTGTAACTGAATATATTATTCATCCACATACAACTACTCGGAGTGAAAGGCTTGAATAGATGCTAAATTAGTTTAACTTTGTGTTTTCAAAAACATTATTTATAAAACATGGAATACCCTAATCCCCGATTGCGATATTTATTATACAGTATTCTACTTTAAATTAAAAAGGTTGCATTGGTAAAAACGCAATGTGAATGCTTTAATTTAACGCCACACATGAAGCAGTACACCATATATTCCGAGATGAACCCGCTCTGAAGACAGCCGTACCGTGGTTTATTTGGGATGACAAGTATAATACCACCAACACATTTTTCTTTTGTATCTTAAGTAAAGTACACAGACTGCGAGGCAAATTTAAATTTAAATGTCAGATTAACCCTAAATTAGAAAATTCAACTTCTATGGATTATGGATTATGCTTCCCAATAGTTTTTCCTATTATTTTTCATGGTTCAAAAAGCTGTAAGATTATTTCATAGCACAACCACTAATATATTTTACTCATTGCAGCTGTTTATTTTGGGGTGTTGCTATTTATAAAGTGTATGTTTAATCTGAAGAGCTTTTAAAGATTATAATGACTTATGTTCCTGTTGACATAAGGAACATTATCCCGAAGTTACCAACATTAATTTAGTTTTAAGTATTTATTTAAAATATATTACTTTGATATCCACTGATTTGGGAATGTTTGAAGTCACATAAACCACCGGCAATCATTGTGTTATGGATTTCAATTATCTGTACGATTGATATGCATACCTAATTTAACAAATTACTGTTTTTATATTTATTTAAAACTCATGATAACTGAACTTTTAGTAACGTGAATAGTTAAACGTTTTATTAGACCATACTATTTAGAGAACAAAATCTGTTCTTATTAATTTTGTAAAATTTAAAGTTATACCTATTGTAACGTCATATACTGCGTAGCGTCCTTTCAAAATCAGTCCAATTATTTTATTTATATTCCTAAGACAATTCATTAAAAAAACACACACAGTTGACTTACAAACCATTAATATATTCTAATATCTTTGTTATTGTTAAAAATAAATCAACAACATGATATTAACAGTAAAATATTTAAACATGAGTTTAACTATTGGGTTTAATTGTATAAAAAGAACCTGGTACTTTTGAGCTTGATAAGAAAAGTTACAGATTAAAAAAAGTTCAATTTATATGAAAGCTAAGCATTAACGTTCGCTTTCTTACTTTCTATTGTAAGCTCGATTGTAACAATAGGAGCATTATAGAAATAAAGCAAAGAAAGGCTGAATAGATTGTCTTCTTCAGGCGTTTTTAGCCCCTCGACGCTCCAGTATTAGCGATGGAGAAATCTAAGTGTATTGCTAGGAAGCCACCTCGTATTTTGAATGCCATTGAAATGTGACGATTATTTGAAAGTGTATTTTGAATAGTAGTTTATTTAATGAATTATGGTAATTTTTGTATTTTTGTAAAGAATCCTTGATATTTTTGAAGATGCTAAGGTATACATCTAAGGCAAAATGAAAACAATGATGAATAAAGAAATTACGGATTTTTATAGTAATCATTAAGTTAATTAAGTTGTTAAGTACAATTAGGTAATAGAGAACCTTGATTTTAAAAAGGAGACGAATTTAATTTATTTCTCTTTAGGTCCGTTTGATGAATAGTGTTATTACGACTATTAAATCAACTAAGTGTTTTGTTAATATTGATATATATATATGTGTATATAAATATATATATATATGTATATAATTATATATATATATAATTATATATATTATATATATATAATATATATAATTTTGTAAGCGAAATTCCTAAGTCAAAATTGTGGGCGTTTTATAAATCGCAAGATGATGGGAGGCGGCTCAAATTGAAGGTTTTTATCCCATGGACTCGGGCAAAATAGCAGTATTTTCAAAACGTTACCAGAAAACGAGAAGTAACGTAGAACATCCCCCATAAGAAGAGCATGGGGATTTTAAAACGACTGATTTGTTTAAATTAAAACATGTTTGATTAAACTTTGATTAAAAACTGACATATTTTCCTACTTATATTGTTTTATTTACCTCTGCGTGTAAAGAGTAAACAAATCGGATGAGACAGAGTATTCGAGCAAGGTTAGGGATTATGGCCCCTTCAAGCCGCTAGTTTTAATATATTGAAAATATACTCGTTTGTCGCAAAGATGTAGTTAAAAACTGTCGATCTGTTTTATTTCGCATATTTAAAAATTACACTTGATCATAATCAATTCAAATCAAGTGAATATTATTCTTGTTTCGATTACTTATGTTTAAGGCCCGGTCTACCCCTTCCGCGCAGCGCTAGAAAATGGTTTGCAGAATCGCATCATAAACCCTTTAAATGAAGATAAAGTATAACATAAAATGGAAGAATACTATCTAAAAATGTACCTTTTTACTTTTTTAAATTTGTTTAATTGAGTTACATTTATAAGCCCTTTTAAGTGTACAAAAATGAGCTTTTTTAAACTACAACAACTTAAGACAGAAACTTTATTTTGAAATTCTAAGAACGAGCATGATTATAATTAACTTTATTTTGTCGAATTTCGTTTACAGTATGTTGAAATAGGACTCGTCACCACGAACATGCCATAAGGCACATGTGGGGACTTAATTTCCAATTTCTGTACTCACTCTGTATATATTGATTTAAATGTTGGAAATAAATTTCTTGAATCTTGAATCTTGATAACATAATTTTTTAGCCGCAAACTGGGATTCTGCGGACCTACGCAACGCTCTTTTTCCCTATCTTAACAATGTATTTTTGCGCGGCGCCCGGCGGCTCAAATTTCTCCGTAGGGTAGTCCTGAGCCTCAAATCAAAATTTCAATTTGGAATACATTTAGAAGCAATCACATGAGTTATACTTTTCCATAAGTGTACGTAAAACGTCAAAACTCCAAAGCGTACATTTATTCCATAAATTGTTTGGCAAATCTTTATCAGAAACACAGTATCCCATAAATTATGAATAAAAAAATCTAAAAAAACACTCTATGGAACTAGCCTGGCCTAATTTACAAATGCAATGCTTCAGTTTAGATTGTTAATAGTATTAGGAAACAATAAAGTTAAAAAGGCTGTAAGTATATGTGTTAACAATTTAATATCATGGGTTATATATTTACAAAGTAACCTCTAATATTACAGGACATATTCCACCAGTTATAAAACAAATGTTGTGTATAAGGGTACTAATTATTTATTACAGATGTTAATATCATATGTAATAATATGTTCACCAGATCGATCCTGAGCAAAATCCTGAGAAACTTTTGTAAATATTCGATACTAGATCCAGCTGCCATTGATCATTGGGCTAATAATTAATAATCCTGGCTAAAGAACCAGTCGGTCTTAGCACTGGTCTTCGCCAGCAACAAGGCTACACAAAGCATCTCATCCATTCTACACTCAATTCATTCATATTCGCCTTAAAATACGCCCTAGTTGCGTCGGCGTCTTAGACAGTAATTTAGTGATTTAGTAGTAAATCTGTCTAAGAATTGTCTAGTCATTGTTTTTAAACCATGGACATTTACGGCTAGATACGCTGTCATACAAAAATTTAAGAACAATTTTCTTTCCGAATTAGTTCAATTGGTACGTAACTTCATATTTCAGTCTTACAAAGATAATTGTCTTTTAAGGTGTGTTAAAAATATATTTTTCACGATACTATTGGATTATCAGCTGCTTTTACATTGCGTGTATGCCAGGTAAAGTTCGTCATATGTGTTCAAAACTCGTGGGAAAATGATTTTTCCCAATAATTGTGAAGTATACTATTTACTAACGTGGAGTAGTTATAAAGTTCGTCGTATAATGTAGCAAAATTGATTGTCGATATCATTATATTTTAATCTATTTTCACTCGGGTTTTCTGAAGAGAATATTCCAGTTTTACAGCAGGCTTATATTTTTTATTATTTGAAAAAATTGATTCGCTCATCCTAAAATACTCTAATACCATAATACAACTCAAATTTTAGTTGAGTTTTTAGTGTTGTATCTTTATCCTTTATTTGTATGCATTACAGTTATTAAGTTAGTTAAGTTAGTTGTTTTGACTTTCTAAACATTTAGGGAAAGTTTTTTTAAAATGCTGTCTTACAAAAGCATTGTTACATGAATATTTCCGTGCCTCCGACTGCTGTACAATAAACCCGCGGCGCCAACAATATAAAATGGGACGATGTACCTTTATTTTGTAATGCTTTCGAAAGGTCCCCTAACAATGTAGTTTTATGTCTCACTTCCTTTCTATATTTTATTATTCCTCACACCTCCTTTGCAGGATTGTGCACCCTTTTGTGTCAGTATATACAATATTTATTAAAATTATAATTCCAATTGTTTATTTCTTCACAACGTTGTTGAAAATTTAATGTGGTATGTAATTGTGTCACTCCTCAATCCTTTGACTTATTATATAGTTAATATGATTTTAAAATGTACTGTCCTTGACAATCCTTTTTCTTAATGTTGTTTCTTAGTTTAATTATATCAGGCAAAACAGCAATATAATTACGTGTATCAATTCTGACCAAATCCTTAGAGCCTAAACTTTGAGATTCATTTACGAGCCTATCGAAAATAATGCAATATTAGGTTAACATATGGTAGAAGTGTGTTAGAGTCCTTTGTTTAAAATAAATGGTTATCCTTTGTTTCTGTGTTACAGTGTTACAAGAAAATTAATCATTATACTTTAAATATCGAATTGACATGCAAATTAAACATTTAAAAAATTAATTAAACATTATAAATGTATCAACTTCAGTTGATGAAACATGATTTGCAATAAGCTGGCATGAATCCTTTATTGGTACTATAGCAATCATTATATGGGATTTCAATAAATGCTTGTATAAATTTCTATCACAACTAACTTGTTCAAAAGCAGTAAATTGTAGAGACAAACAGGTCAATTTCACAGCCAATTGAGCTCGACCCGCCAAGCGCCAGTACTTACTCTGAACAGTACAATTGAACTGCCTTGGTGAGGACGAACTCAAACTAGTTAGTAAATTTATGTTAGATTTAGATTTGATTCATTAATTATAAATACCAACAATTATTGAACGGGTTTTACCTTTAAGAATGTAAAGGTAATTTATGTTATACTATTCACAACTTTAAATATTGTTAATTAAATAAATACACTTTTATGTGGAGTTTGGAACCATAGATATTTGTAGATCAGATTATTTTATAAAAATAATGTGTAAGGTATACAAATTTGAAATGCTTTTCCTATATTAAAATGTTGTGGTTAAACAACGGTTACACCAAATTACCTTTACATACTATACAAATAATCTTGGTTGAACGCTTTACTACGTCTTGCAGTTACAATTATTCTACGCTAAAATGCTTTTCACTCGTCACACCTTACAATAAGTTATACGGATAGTGTAAAAGTACCTACATTTTTCCTTATTATTACGTATTGAGATATACTTAACATTGAAGTAGCTTATTGTAAACTCCTGTATGACTTTCGTAATTTTATCGTAACACATATGTATAAACGTGCCAGCAACTGGACATAGTTTAAGCCAGCTCTCATTAAAAACCACTAAATAAAAACTGCATGGAAACAGTCAACAGAGTGCAAGTTCAATACATCTGTTCGGGCTAATGGAAGTAGGGCTTTGAGATGTAAATGTGTTCGGATCAGAGCTTAAGTATCACTACATAATGCATGACTGGTGAGTGGTGACGTTTGAAAAATTAATATTCAGATACGAAAAGTTATAAAACCAAGTGTTTATTTTAAACCATCTGTAATTTTGATAGTGACAAAATTAATGTTTTAACTTCCTTATATGACCGACATACACAATTATGAGCAACAATCATAGTAATCCATAAAATACTATTTTTTTCTATTGCTATCGTATATTTACTTGAGGTTTGTGGTTTGATTGGTGTTATATTTTGATTTTTGAATTTAAAATATTTAATTCGTTCAGATAAATAAAACAAAATAAATCCTTAACAATTGTAGTATAATTTCGTGTTGTTATGACAGTTATAAGCACCACAATCAACTACAGGCCCTATCATACAGGTACATAGTAAAATAATTCGAGTTAATTTGAATGTATTTTCCAAATTTATAAATGAAATGTAACACTAGATCCAATGTTTCATTATATTGTTATAATCGTTTTAAAAACTAACTAACCATATTTCTAACGTTAAATCCAACATTTTATGTAATTGTTTTGCGTGTAGGCTCTGTAAGTAGTTAAGAGTTACAGATTCATATACAATAGCACTAAGACTAACAAAGGTACTAACTAACTAAAGATTACAAAAGTCTAACTAACGTCTAATCCTGCAATACAATATATATTATATACAGATTCTGTATTATTATTATTTTTATTATTATTATTACTATTATTATATTATATTATTATTATTATTTTAACTCTCACTATCCTTATTGAACTTTAGTAAGCTTCAAAAGGGAATCGGTCCAACAAAATGTCAAACATTTTTATTAAGATGCGTTTTTTTATGGATTGAAGACCGTTTGGTTATTAGCTTTGTCATTAGCTCTTATAGGACAGGGACATTAGGATAACAAATTGGTTAAAAAACTAAAAAATGGCAAGCAGAAATATATTTGTTGAAAAACGTTACCTGATACAAGAAACTTAAAAACCACATTTTTAAGGGTAAAACACACAAAAATACTAGTTAGATATTGAAATGTGAGGTTACGGCTTCACCAGGTATGAGATATGGTAATTTTACATCCAAAATCGGATGAAAAGTTAACATTTTATGGCACAAAACATTCAAAAATCACGTCCACCATTTTCTAATACGGTGGCGAAAGACACCTGACCCGAAGTAGAAAACTTGGTAATTGAATCAAAAGACCTCAGTGCACATTTTACAGCGAAAGTATTACTGCTTGGAATTTTTTTCATTATTGAAACCTATTTTCACTGGCCTATTAATTATAGCGGCTCAGTGAACCAGGACGTAATATGGTTTAAAAATAACTTGAAGATAAGAACATGCCTTTAGTCAAATGCCCAAGTTATGTTAAGGGAGAGAGTTGGGTCGATCAAGAGTATTGGGCGTGAGACAGCCTAGTGTGTCACTTATGTTTACGGTTTGCCCCACACCCCGAGGTACTTATGTACTCTTGCCCTAGCTCTTGCCGGCCACTGAAGCAAAGTGGCTCTTGGTTTATGTATTTGATGTGGTCAAGATGAAGTCAAACTGACGTCAACATGTTGAACCTTTTTTATACTCATAAGAATACAAATAGATGAATTACTATTAAGGTTTATCAATCAAGGATTAAGAATATATTGTTATAAGTGCAAGGTGTATCATCGATTACCTCTTACCACCTTTTCTTTAAATTACCCGTTAAATAATAACTCTTCAAATTTACACAAATTACATATATTTTGACATGTTTATTTCATTTACAAGGATAATATGAGATGCTCCGGCTATAAAAAAGGTTTCTGAGTAATCTTTTTATCTGCAGGGAGGGTTCTTTGCCACTGAAACGTTTAGATGGTTTGGGTAAACATTATAATATTCAACAAATAAGAATTTATAAGATAATTTTATGAAAGGAAAAATTTGATGCTCCGAATGAACATCCTGTAAAGTATTAATGACACATAAATTTGAAAGTAATATATTAATGTAAATTCAAAATGTTCGTAGTATTTTTCAAACTTGCTGAAAATAGTTATCTTGGAGGGATGAGTCCATAAAAAGTTCTTTTTTATGTAAAATTGTAAATCTCTTACCAACTCGTCAACATGGCATCCTATCCATTGTTGGGTTCATGTCCAGGCTTGATTTTTGGTTTCTAATTTCATGATTTTTACCTATTTTCTTCTTGTATAGAACTCACTCCAAAAAAACTAAAAATCACAACACGTTTTATTATTGTTTTGGTTTTGCTTTAAATTACTGTCCACCTGTTCAAATATATTTCACTTCACTGGTTCACATGACTAGTTGCACATTGATAAATGATATATTGGAATACAGGAGGTACATTTTAGATCCCGGCAAAAACATGGCCAAATGTATAATTCTAACTTAATAAATTATTTGTCAATCTCAAAGAATAATATTTTAACAAAAAAAATTCAATAACATAACAAGAATCAAATATAAAATTTAAATACAGTTTCTTATAAAAAACATATGTTTTATAACGAAATAAGCGACTGGAATAGTTCACACACATATTTGTTTCATGATTGCTATCTGAACAATTTGACCTAATCTTATTATATCAGATGATTATTTTCTTTCTGTTTACAATTTTCCTCGACTGTCAAAACTTTATTTATGTTTACATCTGGAACAAGTAGGTTATAGAAATGGGATTATTACAGGTGATTCCAGAAGGTTTGCTAAATTCTTCAAAATTGTCTGTATAGTTTTGTTGTTGAAAATGTTTGAAGTTATTTTAATGTAAGTACAGCAGCTACGAAAAAATCATTTATTTTAAAATATGAAAAGTTTAAAATGTTTAAGTTGTTATTTAAAGTAAAATACCACGGACATTCCTTTAGTTGGCATTTTAGTTTTAGTTTTTAGTTAGCACAGTACATACAAAATTCTAATTACATACCTTTGATGGAAATAGATATTTGAGATTTGTAGCGGGTCATAAAATTGTCTCATTATTTTTAAATATTGCATTATAATCATCTATTAATAGGACCTAGATTACCAATTTACTTAGATTCTTTCAATATATTTCCTGTCTAATTACTCTTTACTCATCTCCAAAACCTTCTGTAGTCTGAATTAGACATTGTGATTCATACAGTCGATTTCATTTTTAGGGATCAAACTGAAGGCATGGATCAACCCGATATGGAATAAAGAATTTGTTTTCCAAGACAATTTTTAATAAGGTAATAGGTTCAGTTTCGAATTTTCTGTTAGGCTTAAGTACAAATAGATCATTTAATAAAACGTTTACGAACAGTTCCTAAAATCTCTCTCTCTCCCTCTCTTTTGCGTATAACTAAATTTAAACCTTGAATTTAATAATAGTGCTTTAATTTCAAGCTACCCTACCGCTTGAGTTGATATTTTTGCTATCTTTAAGTTGGAACATATAAAATAACATTGACTGAAATATGTTGTATGTTTTACTACATTTATCGCATGGATTTATTCATCAGCAGCCAGTTCTACAATTTAAACGGGGGGTTATAACAAGGTTTTAAAGTCAATGTATTTTTTTCATTGGAATATAACTTATGTATCTTTCTTTTAAGGAGCCAAGTGCATCATGTTGAGCTATTCACAGCCTTCTAGTATAAATGACACGTCTAAGAATGTGTGAGGACAAGGATGTAATGAACAATGTTTTACTAGTTGGTACATACTTCCCTTCAGTAAATCTGTATCTATTTTTGTATGTACCATACACCAAAGAATAAATGCAAAATACCTATATGTTTAATATGTAACAATCAATACAAATCAATAATCAATACTAATAATAATAATCATATTAATCAATTGCAATCAATAATATGTTGAAAACCACTATACGTATACCTTTTTGATAAAGTGTATTCATTTCAATGTTCCAGCATTATGAGAGAATTTTGAAAAAACATAAAAATCTAAAAGGTGCCAGTGAAGAAAAGAATTGCTACATGAATAATCTTGTGTCTCAAACTGCCGTGCGATAAGCCCGCCTTCACCATAAACTAAGACGATATACCTTTATTCCGCACAGCTCTCTGAATGTCATCTTACTATGCAGGTTTTATATTTTCTGCTGCTTTTCATTTTGTTTTCAACATCTACGAAGGAATTTCACATCCCTTTGTTCCATGTAACCAAAGGATGTGTTTGTTTACTTATATATTTACAAAACTGCATCCGCTTAGTCATACTATTTGTAAAGAATCAATCGACAATTTTTGTTGTCAGATGATTATCCGTTTGCCAGTTTGTGTAACTATCCTCAAAACTATACCTAAGGGTTGGTTTACGCACACAAGAAGATTTTTAGCCTTCAAAAAGAAAGAGCTTAAATTTATGGTTCCGAGGTTAGTAAAATTAGGTGAGAAAGTTAACCGGTTAACAGTTTATTGAGCCCATCCGTCCCTAAAGTGTCCACTGAAGTGCACTTCACAGTGTTCTGTTGTTTAATTTTATTGTATTTGATAGAAGGACTTCCATCAGCCTCCATTCGACAGTACGATATAAAACCTGAAGGTTTCCAAAAATACGTTTGAAATACTATTACAGTAGTGTGGGTTTGCCGGTTTTGCGCCGGAAGTGACGTCACATCCGGTCAGTGACCGGATGCGCTGAGTGAAAAAATACGTCATCTGAGGCTGAGCCAGTGACGTAGGCGGTTTTGTGACGAAATGAGTAAAAGTTCAAAGTTCAAGGTCACGGTAAAGTTTTTTTAAAAAATCTACCTCGCACTCGTAAAAACGATTGTGATTCGATAGTTAATCGATAATAAATATCGAATGAAAATTATCGAATGAAACAATCGAATGATACGAGTGCGAGGTAGTACTATTACAAATATTACTTTATTTACAATAATTCATGTTTACAATAGTTCCCCGTTGTTCGTTGTCATCGATGTTGTTGATCCGGACGAGTTGCGGCCATCACTTCGCTTTCTGAAGAAAGACGGTAGATACTTCGATCCCTGCGCAGAGTCCATGTTGTTTTTTGATGCGTAAAGTTCCAAAGATAAATCGTAACCGGACGCAATAAGAAGTCTTAACTCTTCACTAAACACCTCGAGGTCTTGGTAAGTCGCAAGATGAATAGAGTCATAATGAATACACCTAATTTTAATGGACATTTTAATATAATGTTTTACGTTTGTGAAGAGCACTCGATGTTCACCAGTCGAGAGCCGGAGGTGTACTGACTATTCGCTAGCTAGCGTTTTGGTATCAAACAAAATGGTGGGGGTAAAAGTGTGGTGGGGCGGAGCAGATGGCGGGCGGCAGATGGCAGGCGGCAGGTGGCAGCTGGTGCGAGGCAGATGGTTGCTACTACATTCGCCGCCACAGTAATGCAATCCTTCGGCGTAATTCTTGTATTTTATCTTGTCGGTTCATTTGATACGTTTTACATCTACATATGCAATAGCTAAAACACTTGCACTTACGACAAGCTTTCCCGTCAACTTGATCGCCTGGTATTTTAAAGCATTGTAACTCGCAACAATATGTCTTCAAATTGTTATCGAAAAATAAATTGTTCATAGGTGGCACCGACATGTTAGCTGCAGCGTGTGTTAGACAAGACTGAGACTAACTTCACTGCTCCCTCTCTTTTATACCTCTTCATAAGTTAACCCTGAATGAAAGTTCAAGGTCACCCATTCGAATTTTAAAAAAAAAAGCAACACAGCAGTATATAAAATAATATACTGCTGTGTTGCTGTTTTCTTTATTTTTTTCATATTTTTTTCTTTATTAAACAAACATTTTACAATACAATAAACTTAAGTTTAACATTGATGACTAGAAATACAAACAATAAAATACAAACAGAGACATTATGTACAAGGATGCATGATGTGCAGAGTGAGTTCCGTTGAGTTGTTGCCGCTTACACCGTGTGATACCAAATACAACGTCCCCGGTTGAATATCTCGCAAATCTTCATTCTGTAGCAGTTGAACAAATCGTTTTGGAAGAAATACTTGAAACTTCGGCTCATCTCCTGAAGTTAAAGGTGCTTCGCTCAATGAAACTAGAATTGCTTCTCCATGTGTGGTTTCCACTTTCTTGATGTTATGAATAATGTAGTGTTTTTGTTCTTTTAATTCTGAACACTTTTTAGTTAGCAGAAGGTCGGATTTTGAATGAGTGTTGAATTGATCAACCAGTGTTTGTAGAAACTGTTGTGATGCCATCTTCGTCAGTGGTGGTTGCGATGTCTTCTGTGATGTTGCCTCTTCGGAGTCTCGAATAATACTCGTGCCGGAGCGGTGTTGGATCCTCGTATTTATAGGCCCCGCTACCCCCACCACATTCCGGTTCTTTGCTACCCCCACCACATTTCTGCGTTTGTTCCAAGTAAGCAGCCAAACGATATGCGTTGTGCAATGCGCAGTTTGATTGTCCGTGTTTAGGATCTTTTGCAGCAACACAAATATTACCGAGATTAATGTTAAAGTCCTTACCGATAGTTATATCGAAAACATCACCGTGCGTGTACTTTTGTATCCAGTTCCTTTTTTCTAATCCTCTTGTGTATATATGTGAATATTGTTTGCAAAAGTTAAACATAATACTGTGCAGATTACTGTAGCTTATAAATCCTTCATACCAATGTATGTGATGAAAGTAGTTTGTTATCCATTTGTTTGTACTTTTTGCTTTGGCGTTAAGGTTGTTAAAAGAAAAAGGAGCTTCAAACGTGAATGGGTAAACTACAAATGTAAGCAAGTCTAAAATTACTAATTCCTTGATAATAAACCTATCATCATTATTTCGAAATGCTTGAAATTCTATTACACAAGGCTTTACACTCACTTCTTCATCCCCTCCGCTCATCATGACACCTAACGATCAACTAAACTGTTTTCCACACCACGGTAGGTTAAATACCAGGCCGTACAGTTGCAGGCGCGTTGGTGTATATTTAACGTGGGCACCGTCCCCAATAGGCCTACCCCACGTGTGTTCTTCTTTACTAAGTTAAACTTTAGTCTTTTTTAACTTCCTCTTCTCGTGTTTCGTTTTCTTCATCTTCTTTTTTCTCCGTTTCTTCTTCCTCTGTTGTTTCTTCTGTAGCTTCTGTAGCGATTTCTACAAGTGGTTCAAAATCCTTTAACTTTCTCCACATGCAAACTTCATGAGGTATTCTATTAAAAATAGATGTATCCACAGGTCCGTACACGATGGTGCTATCAGGTTGTTTTTCCAAAGTATCGACCAAATATTCTTTAATAATAGCGCTTGCAAATACCAACTGTCTCATGTACCTTGTAATAGGTTCTGTTGCGTAGTTTAAAACGTAGAATTCTTCACGTGACAGTAGAATCTTATTTTCATGTTGAGTCAAGTCTCTAATTCGCACTTGTAGTTGTCCGCGATGTTTAACAATATCGATTTCATTGTCACAATCCAAAAGTCGAATATGTGTTTTTCTTCCACACAAACTGTTAGTTAAATAACATTCTATTAAATGTACATGTTTCAAAAATGACTCCCAAGCATTTTGCGAAAATAAAACCTTTTTTGTTCCATGGTGTAGAATTACTGTAGGGGAATAATCTAATGACTTTATCAATCCAACTGATACACTTTTACTGATGCATGCTGAGATGGGGTAAAAGATTCGCAAAAACACTTCAGTTAAAATGTGAGGAGGAATATTTTCTTCAACTTTCTTCTTCCTCTTTGGTACTACCTTTGATGGGTCTGCATTATTTTCCTCCTCTCTATCTCTTTTACCAAACTTTAAAAATGCAGTTATTTCCTTGATGATTTCTTCTTCACTAGTATTATCACGTTCCAATAACGGTGCTACCTCTGCATCACCTTGTACAACAGATGGAGAACTCATTTTGTAGAAGATGTTGCCCATGCGACGATAGACGATCAACTGAAGACCTGCATTGTTGCTCCGCTATTTATAGGTTAGCGACAGTGGCGGTGCCGGTGGTGGTACAACGTTTTACAATACCGTCTTTACGATACCAGTCAACGGTGTGTATGTAACAATTTTATCGTGCAAAATTAAACAATACGCAGATGTATTTGCAGGTACGTTTTCTTGAAATTCCATTTCTATTTTTATATCAACACTAGACGATTTTACAGATTCGTTTTGTTTGGAGCAATCAATTACAACAATCGGAGCTTTCGATTCAAACTGTACGGGAGATAGTAGAGGTGTGTTTGTTTTGCCGTAATATGAATTTTGGAACCTAGCGTACATATCGTATAAAACACTGTACCTTTTTTTATCAAAAGAGATATTAAAGTTGTCGTAGGGAAAGAATTGTGAATTCAGGAACACTTTACAGTTTGTTAATTTACAATGGTCAAATTCACCAGCATTTTCAGTTAATATACTTTTTTTCTTTGTTTGTAATCCAAAGATTACATATCTCGCTTTTTCCAAATGAGTAGAAGTTTTTACAGTCCATGTATGCCGTTGTGTTGAAGGTAAAACGGGGTATTCATGAAACTCCCAGCTTCTGAATGGCATTACAATGTCTCGATCTGATTTTAACTTTCTTAATAATGTAATCCTGTGTTCATCATTTAGTCGCACATGTGGTACTCTCCAAACAATCTTGTCTAATGTTAGTTTCCAGTCTAAATTGGCTTCAGTTGTTCCAGCAGATGCTTGAATAATATCATTATCGTTTGATGACCTTAATAAAACTAGTTCTTGTTTTACATTTATTATTATTCTTCTGTAATCTTCAGCAAATCCTAAAAGTAATCTTAAAGGTACGTAAAAATCAAAGTTTCCCGAAGCGTCAGGAGTAATTATACTTTTGTCTGGTGCAACCCATCCTGCAACAGCTAACAGATTCTTCTCATTTGGTGTTAAAGACGCTAATCCTTTTAATGTACTGGAAATTCCAACCTTTTTTGTTGAATCGACTGTAACTCCTGAAATTTCATATCTAATCTCGTCAAACAAAAATGCCATAGGATTATTTATGAACGGAACAGTGGTTCCAACAGTACCGTCAGCTTTTGTTACTTTTCCTTCAATATATAAATAACTTTCGCATGGAAGAGTATAAATGTCTTGTTGTTGTATAGGAATCCTAATTTCATCGTTATTGTTTAATTTGGACGATGCGTAAGGGTTGTGTGTGTGATATTCCTTTTCCCATAAGGTCTCGTCGAATGTTGGGCCCTGCGCTATATCCAGTATATCCATTGTTAATGACCTTTAATCCAATTTCTTCTAGAAAACGAATGTTGTCACTTGTTAATCCTTCTACAGCTGATGAGCTACTGACCTCTTTGCTGGTTGGCTCTCTCTTTTTAAATGATAACCCCATTATCTAAGCGGATGATTTTATATGTATTCTTACAGTAATAGCTTCTCCTCGAAAGTCAATAAGGTTTCCGTCTTGATCCACTATGTTCAGCACGATGTCTGAAATGAAACTGGTGTTTAACGGTAGGTACACAAGGTTTTGAGGCTTTTCTACTATCTTGAAACCCTGTGCGACTGATGGGTAGAATGTGTGTAATATATGCCGATTTTCTCCATCTCTGTAGGATCCTTGTATAATGTTACATGTAATGTCTATGCTGTTTACTTTGATGATCGTCACAGTTCTATTCCCAGAATGAGTTGTATTAGGTTCTAATACCTTTGTTTCCTTAGAAAACCCCAATAAACTACCAATTGAACGTTCTTGGCCAAAATCAATATAATACTTAGAAGTAATTTCGGCTTTCATTGTATTGTTATTGCCTTTTATCGTTATATTTTCTTTTCCCATATGTTTTTGTATAACTTCATTTATATTATCAATTTCATAAGCTCCTGTTGGTAAACTGAATTCTTCCAAAGCTGAATATTTTCCTTTATTATCTTTTGTCTTGTAATAATGTATTTTGTTATTAATTCCTTCACTAACGTTTGGAATAGAGTTATATGTTGTTAAATCCAATAATGCGGCTTCCCATAGTCTTCCTTTTTGCAAACGTAGCGCTGGAAACAGAATACTGCGCAAAGTACATGAGTTACCGGTTAATGACACTGTATACGAAGACATCTTAAAGTTGACTAACACTTTTAGCTAAAAAGTCTAAACATAAATGACCGCAAATGGATGTATCATCAGGTTGTTTTCTTGTATAATTGTAAAAAACATTTTCTGCCGCACGAAAGTATTGTTGAAGTTCTTTCGGTGGTGGAAGGTTTCCAAAACTGTCGAAATAATAAATCGTTTCACCAAGTTTCTTGTAACACACCCAATGAGTGCCTAATCCTTCACTATTATCCAAATTTACTATACCAGTCTCATTTTTCCACATTTTAACCGGTAATTCATCTTTCATAAATACTCCTCTAAAAAATGGGATTTTCAAACAAGAAGCATATGTAATCAGTTCTTCATTGGTTAATTCTTTGTTTTTAATTATTAATTGCTCTTTCTTATTTAATACACACGATACGGTCTTAGGTATAGTCCTCCTCCCTTTTTTATCATTGACCATATTGTTGGTTTCTTTTTACCTTTACCACTAGTAGATCGACGTTTTCTTCTGATATTACCTCCTTGTTTCTTAGCGGGTCTTTTCCCACGCCTTCTTCTCTTTCCTCCTCCAAACGTAGTTTTTGCTTTCATTGCTGCTGTTACTGCTAAAGACGCTGCTTTTTCACCAATACTCGCGTCACTAGATTTTACTCTTTGCCAAGCTTTCTCAGAAAGTGCTCTATCTGCTATTGATCTATTTTTTGTATCACCAAATTTGGAATACGCTATATCGTGCTGTTTACAGGCCTGATCAAGCTTATTTATTCCAGGATCTCCTCTAGCAAGCCGTTTCTCTAATTTGGTTCCAGGACCACAATATTGATATCCTCCAGGTAAATGTAATTCCACAGGTAATAAATCAATCGCCTTGTTAACTATAGCTCCAACCGGTTTACTTAATAGAGAAAATGCTGTTGATGCTATTCCCCTTCCTCTCTGTAATCTCTCTCGATTATGACTGATGCGTTTAGCCCTCGGCATGACTATTTATAGCCAAACTTACAATCAGTAGGTGCACTCTATAAATGTTTTACAATGAATGTAATATTAGTCTTGGCTTCTTGTATTATATATATACTGTTTAAAATCCATTTATTATATAGAAATGGATTAATTAATTAAATGTAGACATAATAAATAAAAGTAGTAAAAATAGAAATAAGGTGTAATTGAAGATGTTTTAAATGTTTCTCCGCTGGTGATGGTATCGTTGTTTTCGGTAAAATGAATAAAATCTAAATAGTTGTCATGTTCCCTTAGAAACTTGCCACTTAATCGTTGGTAATTAAATAACACATTCCAGTCTAGTTTATCTTTAAAATTGTCAATGTAATTTTCAGAGAGATTTTGATATTTACTTATTACTTCCCAACAGTTATTAAAATTTGATGTCATCTCTACAAGGAAGTCTTCTGAAAACTGTTGTCTTTGTAAAATATGAATCCAGTTAACTCTGTGAAAATAAATTCTTAACATAGTCATTGTAAAGAGGTAGTGTATGGAAAGTTGTTCCCAATCCATATATCTATCAAACCGTTGAACAAAACCATCTGTCAGCACTCCTTGGGGAAATCTCGGCTCTTGAGATATTAAACTCCACGCAGTAATATTGTATTCCATCATCCTCTCTGTATTATCTCTCGAATATGACTGATGCTTTATCCCTTATCATGGGTATTTAAATTCTTTTTTCTCTTATATAATCTTCATCGTTTTCTGTTGGTTCATTAATCACATTCACTTTATCCCCCTTTCCTAATGTCTTGACTTTAGAAGGCTCAGACGGTTTATCTAATTGATTAGGTTTTTCTGGATTGTGTATCTTTTTCCAGTCTAAATAATTGTGGCTGTCAACATCTGAAGCTACAGCTCTTCCTGAAGCCCGATGGATATAATTAAATAAAGCTGCACCAAACCTTTCCATATGTTTTTCATATTCTGTAGTCCATTTCTTGTGTACTATATCAAATATTTTCTTATTTACAGCGTCTCCATCCTGCTCACAATCACCTACATTTGACAATTTTAATTTTTTTACATCATAGCTTGTATCAGTTTCATTCTTTTTGTAAATCGTTAACAATTTTAAAGTCGCTAAATTTACTGCTTCACCATCATAAATGGGATGTTTTATATTGCTTAACCTTTTACCGGAAAATCCCCAATGGTCTTCGTGTACAATCGGGGTTCTTTTATCCATATATTGTACCGTAACCGCATCAGAAGACAAAAGCGGATCACCAACATTTTGAATTACTTTTCCTTCAAAATTATAATTACCATCAGGTGTTAACGGAAACCCAGCTCTTTTTTCACTATATCCAGATTTTACTCCAAACTCGGAATACCGTCCAAACTTGTCCACACTCATGATGTAACTGAATCGCTATCGTTTAGGTTCTTACTATATATATATATATATATATATATATACGTCTACTGAACAATTATTTCTCGTTTTCGCAGTTCATCAACCAAAGCTACCCATTCGTTTTCTAAACCAGTGTGCCCGGCTTCCATAGCTTCATGTAATAACCTCATTCGATCAACTAACTTATTTATATCGTTGTAATATATTATATTGGTTTTATACAAATTTTTTAATAATCCCCTTCCAGATGTAGTAGGATCAGTTGTTTTTCTTTTTTTATGCAAAACATTTAATTCAGCAGAAGATAAAGCTCTTCTTTTAATTGGAGCTTTATTTGATTTCGAGGGGAAAAGACTAGATATAATGTTTGTGTATTTTATTGACCTGTTTCTATGAATAGGTAGGTCTTTGGAATATTTTTTTCTATGTGCATTTGTATACTCTAGTATATTTTTAAACAATTGTAAATCCTTTTTAGTATATTTACCAGGATTATTTTTAAAGATGAGTTCAAACAAACCTGTTGTACCTTTATATTTCTTATCACCAATAACTATATCATCATTTTCGTTTATATCTAACTTTCTATCTCCAATCATTAATCCTTTATCCTCTATTCTAGCTCCATATGTATGATAATTTCGATTAGCATGTGTGCCATGTAACATTTTTAATGTATATTTTCTTCCAAGTGTTCCTTTAAACATAATATCTGTGCCTAATTTGCTTAAGTTGGATGGGTTGATATCCTCTTCTTCTGCTCTTGTATCTTCCGCACTTGTATCTTCTGTACTTGTATCTCCTGCAATGTTCTTTTCCCTTAAATCTCCTATATCTCCGCTTTCTTCATACTCGTCGCTTTCTTCAGATGTTTGTAACTGGTCAGTACTTTCATCATTCTGAAATTCTTCTTCATATTTGGAAATTGGTAGCATTTTGTCTCCTTCGAAGCGAATTGAAGGTTTTTCCATATTTTGTGCTAATCGCTTTAAAGGTTCAGTAACAGGTTTGAATGTTGTTTCTAAAAATTGCTCTCTTTCATTTATACCTGATTTTAAAGCTCGGTTTTTTTGTCTAATAGAATCACTAAGTGATTTTATTTCCTTTAATAGCTTTTCCTGGTTAACCATCTTCACACCTTGACGACTTGTACAGTAATACCGCTAATCAGTGTATTAAAACGAATTTATCAAAACCTATTCTATAACGACCATCTTTTATAGCTTGATCTTTCATAATAACCAAAAATCCATACTTTTCCGCCCATGCTTTTCCGCAAAGCTCTTTAAACTTTTCAAATGGCATATCCGCATTCACATGATCGTTATATATATGTTTTAGGTTAGTATCATCTTGTTTGAATACAATTAGAATATTTGCATTATCTCTGATAAGTTGTTTTGGGATTTTGCTATAAGTTTGTCCTATATATATGCTGTCGATGTTATTATGTCTTCCCATGGCAAAGTAGTTTCTAATAGTATCCTGATTTTCACAAGATACATCGTCAAATATAAATACAGAATACGGTTTCGCTTCGTTTGGTTGCATAATGCTATCACTAGCGTTAAATTTGTAAAAATTAACATCAGACACATCAGATAGGATTTTATCCAGCAATTGATACTTTGGTTGATGTAGAGACTTTGAAAAAATATATAGGTTACTAAACCTTAATCCCTGCGGATTAGTGATCAAATTAAAGACAACATTGGTCTTTCCACAGTTTGAGGGGCCACTTACTATACATCGAACAGTGTTTGGAAGTAAACTACCGTGTTTACCATTGTTGATTTTAACGTTATCCACAGTTAAATCATCTATGTTATTAATATTGAATCGATCTTTATGGTGAATAATCTCCATCCTGCTCAAAGGCTAACGATGAAATGAGTTGCTTGTATTAAACCAAGTCCTTTATAGGTATCCATGAATCCTCGGTTTTGTTAAACCCTAACCACCGCACTTTAACTGCGTCCTTTTTTCTTTGTAACACTTTTTCAACAAGATATACATCACCTACTGTTGACTTTAACATTTCATGTCCATAAAATGCACCTTGCAACAAATCTCCTTTGTTATCTTTTAGGATATACGTTTCAGGTACAGTCGGTTGCACTTTATACACTGTAAAAACTTCATTCGTCCAATTGGGAAGGTATTTCTTGGTAAACACTCCCTTATATTTACTAATCCGTACTTTATCACTTACATTAAATTTTCTTGGCTGCATTTTTTCTACTTTAGGCTTTTAATTTTTCTTTATGCGTTTTAATACATCTTTTGCATTTCTTCTATTTACTTTGTTAGGTTTCATACCAATAGTTCTATGAAACCTGTTGTTATAATCATTTATTAATTGTGGTAAAACATCATACCATACGTAAGAACCTCTTTTTGAAAATTGTTTATACAGTGCTCCTTTTAAGGTTCTATTAAATCTTTCTACAATAGCAGCTTTTTTCTCTGAATTTGTAGAATAATGATTTATTTTATATTTATTCATTAACTGTGCAAAGTTTGTATTAAAGTATTCTGTTCCATCATCAGTTTGTAAATGTTTAATTTTGTTTTTATCTCTTTTTATGGCTATTTCCATGGCTTCTGTTACGCTTTTACCAGTCTTGTCCTTTAGAGGCAAAGCGTCTGCAACTTTTGTAAAACAATTAATAATTGTGAGTATATATTTAAATCCTTTGTTTATTCTGCTATGCGGTCGCATTTCAATTAGATCCGCTTGATATAGATCATTTATCCCTTTTATGACAGTATTTCTTCTTGGAAACTTTATTCTTGCAGGTTTGTGTAGTTCATTAATAATCTTCTCCTTCAGGTCTGACATGATGGTTTCACGAAGGCAGCTGATATGGTATTAAATATTCTTTGGTATAAATCTGCTTATATATACATATAGTTCAAGGTCATTCAAAACTTGTGTAAAAAAAGGGGAAACACAGTTTAACATTGCTGTGTTTCCCCTTTTTTTACGGAAAGGAAAAGGATCAAGGATCTAGGACGATGAAAAGGTTACTCGTCAATAGGGTTGAGGGAGTAGTGGCCGAATGGCAATGTGTTGATTTTGTCTGGAAGGGTTTGTCTTTTGTCGTCATTACAGGATAGCGCCTTTTTAACTTCAGTTACGCTGTACAGCTGATGGTTAAAACTTCTGATGGTGTTGAATTTAGCTGTAATGATGTTATCTTCAAATAAGCATTGCTTGTAGTGTTCAAAATGCACTTTCTTTTTTAAATATAAACTCTTTACACCTTTAGCTTTCTTAATATAGCTATTCTTCTTTTCTTCTTCTTTTTCATTATAGAGTTTCAAAGAATATAGTTTAGACATCAGTGCAACAATCTCTTCAAGCAGAACACCATTAGCCTCATCCTTGAATTTGCCTAGTACTTTTTTGTGTCTGTCATTGTCGTAGTTTGGATGATCTTTTGGATAATCGGAGAAATCAAAATCGTTCTTGTAAATAAATGTACGTAAATCTTTATACATGTCCAATGTTACTATGCGATATATGAAAGCGTCAGTGTCCATATATGTAATAGATATATTTTCTCTTCCGTAGAACGCCACCATTTTGTTGTAGTGAAAATCGTACATGTGTGTTTTTGAGATGTCCAAGATTGACATGCCTATATACAAAGGACGATCCATCTTCACACTCGTCTTCTTCATGGACACTGCTACAAGTTTTTCATTAATAATTATAGATGTTCCAAAATTTGGCTGCTGTACTAGTTTCTGTAATTTTTTTGCGTCGGTAACAAGTTTAAAATTTTTGTGTCTTCTTTTGTTTTCCAATGTTTTTCCAAATATCGCATTATTCATTAATTTAAAAAAATCTTTTTGAAAGTCTGATGTAGCTGCTGCTCTTCTGATGGTATTTGAATCAATGTAGGGTTTCAACCAGCATGATTGAGAAAATTCCAAAACTCTATTAATTTTTGTTAGACGTAGTCCTAATTCGATAGCTTGTTGAACCACCCAAAAGTGAGCCACGTAGCGTTGTTTATTATTTAATGTCATCATTAATTTGGGGTGTTTTCCAATTGGTGAAATTTCTGTTTTAGCAAGAAGTGGAAGGTCATAATGAAGATCATGTAAATTTTCTGGGTATTCAAAATCGCAATCCAAAATATATCCAGTGTCACCATGTTTCGGAATTTGTAAAATATCGCCAATAGAGTCGGGATTAATCCATTTAAAGTTATCAAAAGGAAGTGGGTTTGACATTGCCCATCCGTACAGGTTATTTGCATCGAAATATCCTAAATAGGTTGACGGTTTGGTTTCATCGTAATCGGGAAGGTATTTGTTGTTGGCTTTGACATGTCTGGTAACACTTTGGGTCAATCCGCCTCTTACTCCAGCTTCAACCACTAAAACCATGTCAATGTCTGTTAAAAGTTGGAGTTTGCATTTTGTTTCTTTTAACATGGCTTGCCAAGCTAATCCTGGTGAAGTATACGAATGTAGAGGGTCCAAACCGTATGCAGCAAAACAGGTGTTTCGGAATTCTTCCATTACATCACAAAGAAGAGTTACATCTAGTTTGACATAAAAGTCCGAGTAATCTCCTAAGGTCTTCATATCTAACTCGTTCCATACTCGACGTGCGTGTTGATAGTCCTCAAGTGATATTTCCGAATCATTAAGTTTGTTTTTGAAGTGTTCTGGTGGAGGTAGTGATGTTTCATCAAATCTATGCAGTCCATCTATGTAATCATATGGGAATACTCCTTTTCGAAGAACCAAATTCATTTTACTGTTTGGTACAATTTTGCTTGTTTCGATCAAATCTTCTCTTCTTAAATTTTCTGATAATTTCATAAGGCTGAAAGGCATAAATCTATAGGAATCAATGAATCTAAGTTTTATATTGCCGATTTTTTTAGAAAAGCTAATAAATTTTTCCATGGTTGTTGCCAAGACATCTATTGCTCCATTATCTCTCCCTAATTCCGGGATTATAAAGTGAGAGTCGTATCCACTAAGATTATGTAAAACAACGGGGATAAAATTTGGAAGTTTGTAGTTTAAGTTGCAAGAGTTACAGGCTGCACCTCTGTAAGCTCCTGTAAGATGATCATGGTCTCGCACTTTAACATTATCCGGTGTAAAGGTGTTAGTACACAGATAACATGTTGTTGCTGAATCATGTTGTTGAAGTTCACCTTCAGTCATAGGTGTCATCGGTAACACATTTCTATACATTTCTTCCACCTTTTCAGCTATGTTATATAAATCATCAACAAAGTGTCGAGCTGCTTCTTCACCACGATAAATTTTCGGCGTAGACGACAGTTCATATTTACAAAGATTATCTTCAGAAAGCGTGGACTTTACTATTAAACAATAGCTGTTTGGTGTGTGCTGCTGGTATTTGCTCCTTCTTGTTACGTTCTCTTCTTGATGTTCGAGCGGAAGTAAAGACGCTTCAAAATCAGCGTATACAGCAACAGGTACACGGTATTGTTGTATTACTTTATCAAATTTTATCTGCGCTCTGCTGGGATGTGGCAATTTAACTCTAACCTCATAGTTTCCATTACATAACCTTTGATGTTCTACTAACCATTCTGAACCTCCCCTTTTTAATGGTTTGCCTACATGACAAAAACATCTTTTGCAAATTGTCATCTTTTTTTCATGCTTAGATAATTGTTTAGAAACAAGACTTTCAAATTTTTTGATATACACAAAGTGTGAAATATCGCCTTTAGTAATCAATAACAAATCGGTATGATCTCTGCGCTCATTTGGTGTTATACGCAAGGGGTACACATTGTTTGACGAATCCAATCCGAATAGGTTGACAGAAGCTGAAGGATTTTGTTTTTCAAATTTTGAAACGTCTGTTATAGCAACAGGGTAAGTCATCCCTTGAAAATTATATCTATGTTGTACTTCTTCATAATAGTGACTTGGTCTTTCCGGATGAATTGTTACATATTTGGCCAACATGGCATATTTAAAACACTCAGTATCTTGATTTTGTACGTTGACGCAGGATAAGGTATTTCTAATCTTTGTTGGTAGAGGGATGTAGCTACTTCCTCGAATTCCATAGCCGTGTTTGTGTACTCTTAAGTCTAGCCCTGTGATGCTTAACAAACTCCATCCAGAGCCTCTTCCTTCATGTTCTTGTATTTTTGTCATTAGCTCTTCAAAACATTCAGATACGATTGAATCAATATCTGACGAAAACATAATAGTTCGGTTTTTTGTTAAAAACCCTCTCGGTGAAGTTTCATTCTGAATGTTTGTAAATAAACCATCTAGTAATAGGCCAAATTTAATAAAATTTAATCTTTTTAATTCATTTTGCAGAGTTTTACTTACCAATCCTTTTGCGTTATTTAAAAATTCTTCGAGTTGTAATTTTGCATTGTCAATTTTAAAGTGGGTTACTACATTACCCGGAAGTGCTCGGGCATGTAGTTCTACATTTACTGCTGTTGATGCTGAAGGACGGTGAAGTGTAGACAGAGCATGCGTAGAACTCGATGCAGCTGATGATGTTGAAGGACGATGAAGTGTAGACAGAGCAGGCGTAGAAGTCGATGCAGCTGATGATGTTGAAGGAAGGTGAAGTGTAGACAGAGCAGAGGTAGAAGTCGATGTTGATGGTGCATATTGAATTACAGTTGGTCTGGAATGTTGGTGTTGAGCTAACATTTGATCTATTTCTTTCAATTCTTCTTCTTCATATTTTTCATCTTGGTTGTTGTTATGTTTTAGTTCATTATGAATCATTAAAAGAAATTCATCCTTAAATGAAGACTTGCAAATATCGCAGCGATGCATAATGTAGGTGCGATCTCCGCAAGGGTCAAAGCAATAATGAAAAACACTGCAAATACCCCTCTATTTATACCCTAGCAAAAGTGGTGGGGGTACGTATTACGTTAAGTTTACTATTTTTTGCATTTTATATTTACTATTGTAGCTGAAGGGTACAAAGTTCTGTATTTAGGTCAAGGTCATTGAACATATTTGCCAAAACGGGGAATAGAGCAGTAAATGATTTCATATCAAACCATAAACTGATCTATTCCCCGCTCTGTATTTAACTAAGACAATTTTCTCCAACAGGAACATTTGATAGATTTTAAACTCGGATGTGAAGTCGGATTGTACACATTGCATCTCGATCAACTAAAAATTTCATAAAACAATAGGGATCTTCAGTTGTAGATTCATCTTTAACATATTCGATGGTCAACATTGCCGAACGAAGATCTTGTGGAATTACGTCGACTTTTATGAGTCGCCTTTCGAGTTCAAACCGTTTTGTTATTGATGTAAGTTTTATCACATCATCGATATCGATGAGGGGAAAGCTGTAGCAAACGGAGTTTCCTGGTGGGTTCATCATGCCGATATGATAAATATACACTGTTGCATCGTCTTTAAATAGACGTTCCCCCACCATTAAATGTATAAGTTACCCCACTTTTTCAATCTTGTAAATGGGTCAAGGTCATACAACGATATTACCAAAACGGGGAATAGAGCAGTAAGTGATTCTCACTATAACCACAAACTGATCTATTCCCCGCTTTGTATTTAAAGTAAACTATTTGAAGACAACAAAGACTTATTCAGATTCTTCCGATGATGATGATGATGATGAGCTCATATCACTAAATAAGCGACGACGAACACAAAAGTTCCCTGTGACTGGATCTAGAACTACATCATCGATATTAATACTGCTTGGAGGGGTTTCACTATCAACAAGGTCCATTTCCTCCAAGCAAAGCAACTGATGATGAAATTCCGGTTCATTATCATCGACATCGTCGTCGTCAGTCAACAGCTCCAACAGCTCCATCTCTCCAAGATATGGTTCACTGCTATCAAACTCACTCAGTAGTTCAAGATCACTAAATAGTTCACCTTCCATCTCTGAATCGTCTTCGTCTTCATCTTCGTTTAAATTTAATGGAATATTTTGAATTAATTCCAGTATAGTCTTCTTAGAAGGGAAAATGTTATCTCTGGGCGACATGATTCCAAGTAGCAGACTGATTTACCACTAATACGAAACCACCTTTTATACCTGATTTCGGTGGTGGTGGGGGTAAGTGTTGAAAGTGCAAGTGGTAGGGAAAAGTGATAGGGAAGAGGTATTATTGTAACACAAATGATTAAGTCCTGTAAGTGGGTCAAGGTCACCTTATCCTATTACCAAAACGGGGAATAGAGCAGTAAGAGATTCTTATTCAAACCTCAAACTGATCTATTCCCCGTTCTGTATTCTTCCGTTCAGTATTTCCAAACCATCTTTAGTCAGTTGAAACAAATTGATCAATTTCGAATGTTACAATTTCATTAAGAATTTTTTCTATTGCAACATCACCATCATCAAGAAAAACTTCTTTAAGAGTTGAGTTGGAGATTGGTTGATCAGGCAGTTGAGGCGAAGTCAATGGTTTTTCCAACTCCATTTGTAAAGTTTTAATGTATTTTGTCGCGTGTTGTATAATTGATAATCTTGACATTTTTGGACTAGCAAATGGTAATTTTGATTGTAGTATCTTGTATGCTTTATTTACTTTTAGCACCCTTTTCTGCTCTCGAACATTTCTAGGCTCTCTATGTAAGTTGGATGATCCAGCTTGACTGTCCATAGCTGACTAATTACTAAGTTCTGGAGCGGCCGCTTAAATACCCCGCTTACCTATACCATTAGAGTGGGGGTAGGTAGTAGAGTGGGGGGTAGGTAGTAGAGTGGGGGTAGGTAGTAGAGAAGGAAAGTTTTATTTAACAGTTTTATTTTTCTATCCTATCCGCAGATTTTCTAAGTCTGTGAGTGGGTCAAGGTCGTCTGAACATATTGCCAAAACGGGGAATAGAGCAGTAAGAGGTTCTCACTTTGACCTCAAACTGATCTATTCCCCGCTTTGTATTTCAAAGGACTTTAGTTTTAAGATAGTTACTCGTCCTGATCTTCATCCATAAGGAAGATTTGTTTGTAAGCTGAAGGTTCTTCAGCGAAAAAATGTTGGTCCGCTAACTCATCCTCTTTAAGAAAAACGGATTCAAAAGGTGGAGGGTTGTGTAAAACTTCTTTGTGAATTGAGGACGGTTCTTGAAGCTGCGATTGTAGGTTTGCAATGTATTTTATTGTCTTTTGTATAGTGGTTAATTTAGAATCATACGGATTGGAGGATGGTAATATGCTTCTTAATACTTTATAACGGTCAGCGATCTTTGTTCTCATTTTCCGAGAACTAGCATTGTTTCTCTCGGTTTTGAGACATCTCGAGTTTAAGTTTGGCGAAGTATTACTAGTCTCTGGAAAAATGTTGGATAGAATCATAGCCTGGACAAGTATCGATGGGGCAGCAGAAGATGAAACAGTGATGTGCTCCATGGTGTCTGAGGTGGGCGAATACAAGCAGCAGACTAATTTTACCATCGATAAGGTGTCTCTTTTATACCCAATGGAAGTGGGGGGGGGATATATGTTGAAAAACAACATATATTTCAATGTTGTTTTTTACCAAACGAAAATTGTCTAAGTCCCAAGGTCATCTAAACAAGTTGCCAAAACGGGGAATAGAGCAGTAAGTGGTTCTCACTTGGACCGCAAACTGATCTATTCCCCGCTCTGTATTTTAAAGTAAACAATAACTCTTCTCACTATTGAGCAGCCTTTGTTCTTTGAAGCTCAAGTTCTAAGTCTGCAACCAGGCGAAAGTCTGCATCATGCTCCTCCCATTGTTCAGGAGAACGCGGTTGACCACACCACTTTGTAAAGGCGTACCTCATTGCCTCATTATACTCCTCCAGGATAACATGATAGGGTCTTGGTTGCTGCGTTGTAGACTGCATCGATGATGTAGTTTGTTGCGGATGTGACTGAGCATCATTCTCCGCAACCTTATTAATCTTAAAAACTTCAGTCATTTCTGCAGCCTCAGCAATTGCGTACAACTCCTCTTCGTTAATTTCCTTTCCCCATGTGTTGCTGTTGACGCTCATGATGATACAACTAATAATTATATTCCGAATCGCTCGCTTAAATACCCGCTTACCCCCTCCCCTCTTTACTGTTGAATAATGACTTTAGTATAATATTTCTCCTTTTTACTTTTAAGTTTATCTTTGACTTAGTGTAAATTATCCAAGTCCGTTATCTAGGTCAAGGTCGTTGTAACATTGCAAAAAAAAGTGTGGACAACTTATTTACACTCTGCAGCATATGCTACAAATTGTAAATAGGTTGTCCACACTTTTTTTTTAATTTGGAAAAAATGCTTTATTTAATTTGTAATAAACTTTTGGTCTTTTTATTTATATTATTATTTTAATGATTTCCACACAGTGATACCTGTATCATTTCGAATTAAATAGTCCTTGTGGGTAGGTTTTTTGACGTGGAGGTCCATGGCTCTAGGTAACTCTACATAGTACAGTTTACCTTCACATTGAACCAACACCTTTGCAAAG
Source organism: Allygus modestus (assembly GCA_963675035.1). NCBI lineage: Eukaryota > Metazoa > Arthropoda > Insecta > Hemiptera > Cicadellidae > Allygus > Allygus modestus. The sequence continues at coordinate 60,594,325 of OY776117.1, read as the reverse complement.
TCCTTTATTTTAACAAAGAAGTAGCGTTTGTTTTTACAAAGCCTGTTAATTCGAATTTTAATTGGCACCACTGTTGCACGTGGTGAAGAAGGAGATGCGCCATGGTTTAATTTTAAATGAAGACTGCACGTTTCTTCATTTAAAATACAACGTTTAACACAGCGTTCACCTTTCTTAGCACCTTTTTTGAATATATAATTACATTGTTGTGCAGGAAGCATGCACATCCTTTGTACAGATTTAAGTTGTTTAAATTTCTCTGAAGGAGATGAAGTATATGTGCAGATTACTGAAGGTCTGGTTGGAGAAGATGATTGGGTGGCTGGTTGGCTTGGTCTCGAACTTGATGTTGATGAGGATGAAGAAGCAGACGATTTGGAAGACTTTGATGAACATGTAGAACAACTTGAAGATGTAGAAGGACTTGGAGAAACAGCACGAGACGTTGACAAAGGACTTGGAGAAACAGCACGAGAAGTTGACGGAAGAGGTGAAGGACTTGGAGAAACAGCACGAGAAGTTGACGGAAGAGGTGAAGGACTTGTGTAAGTCGTTGACGCAGCAGGTAGTGGTGGACAGTTCTCCGGGACGATGTTAGCTAACATCAGGGCTGTCCGAAGGATGGATGGAACCGCAGAAGACGGAGTGGTAGAGGCGGGCGAAGACGAAGCAGAAGGTTTCAATTTGAGAGGTTGTGTCTGCTTCCTAATGTGTGCCATGGTGTGAGGTATAACAGCACAAGAGGAAGAATGATTTTACTAGTGCTGGGGGACCCTCTTTTATACATACTGATAGTGGTGGGGAGTGCAAGTGTTATACGGTGGGGGTAATAATGTTGTAACGAGTAAATATATATTACAATACGGGGATTTTCTAAGTCCCGAAGTGGGTCAAGGTCGTTTGATCATATTATTAAAACGGGAAATAGAGCAGTAAGTGATTCTCACTTGGACCACAAACCGATCTATTCCCCGCTTTGTACGTGAATTTTCTAAGTCCCAAGGTCATCTGAACATGAAGCCAAAGCGGGGAATAGAGCATAACATACTGCTCTATTCCCCGCTCTGTATTTGGGAAGGGGACAAAAGACAACAAACAAGAGACTGATTTTAAACAAGAGACTGACTTTATATTTTACAAGGTTTTCTCAGGCTAAGATGGGTAATGTCAACCGGTTTACGCGCCGTATTGACACAAGGTCGGTTTGCGCGCCATACCTTAGAGGGGTTAGGAAAAGGATGAGAAGCAAGATACATTACTTTGAAAATAAAGACTTTGCCAGCAACTATGTAAACAAAAATTAATCAGTTAACGTTACTTTTACAAGAACAGCCAAGGTCGGTTTTGCAAAGGTCAACAGTATCACTGAAACCCGGTGGGACGTAGACCCAAACACCCGGCGTCAGGCTGCTGCGAACCCAAGTTTTGACCAAGGTTGTTGAGGGACCTGTAGGGCCGGGAGTACATATTTCATTAGTAAATAAGACACTTCAAACCGATACCAAACATTAACATATATTAGACTAACTACATTACCTAGCAGCAAACTACAAGCGTTATCTAACATGCTTAACAAACTAACTAAACATGCAAGGGCGCGGATCTCTTAATTGCGCGTCGGGCCCAACGCACACTTAACAGACCTACGCTGCAGCAGAGTGCAACCCACTGGGACGTATACCCAAACAGCGGGCGGCAAGCTACTGCGACGAGACTGCGGACTGCTCCCGCTTATAAAGGCAAAGTGACGTCACCAAAGCGGAAGGGGGGATGTTACGTCAGGGGGGGGGATATATTACAATACGAGGATTTTCTAAGTCCCGAAGTGGGTCAAGGTCGTTTGGTCATATTATTGAAACGGGGAATAGAGCAGTAATTGATTCTCACTTGGACCACAAACCGATCTATTCCCCGCTTTGTACGTGAATTTTCTAAGTCCCAAGGTCATCTGAACATGAAGCCAAAGCGGGGAATAGAGCATAACATACTGCTCTATTCCCCGCTCTGTATTTGGGAAGGGGACAAAAGACAACAAACAAGAGACTGATTTTAAACAAGAGACTGACTTTATATTTTACACAGTTTTCTCAGGCTAAGATGGGAAATGTCAACCGGTTTACGCGCCGTATTGACACAAGGTCGGTTTGCGCGCCATACCTTAGAGGGGTTAGGAAAAGGATGAGAAGCAAGATACATTACTTTGAAAATAAAGACTTTACCATCATTTATGTAAACAAAATTAATCAGTTAACGTTACTTTTACAAGAACAACCAAGGTCGGTTTTGCAAAGGTCAACAGTATCACTGAAACCCGGTGGGACGTAGACCCAAACACCCGGCGTCAGGCTGCTGCGAACCCAAGTTTTGACCAAGGTTGTTGAGGGACCTGTAGGGCCGGGAGTACATATTTCATTTGTAAATAAGACACTTCAAACCGATACCAAACACTAACATATATTAGACTAACTACATTACCTAGCAGCAAACTACAAGCGTTATCTAACATGCTTAACAAACTAACTAAACATGCAAGGGCGCGGATCTCTTAATTGCGCGTCGGGCCCAACGCACACTTAACAGACCTACGCTGCAGCAGAGTGCAACCCACTGGGACGTATATCCAAACAGCGGGCGGCAAGCTACTGCGACGAGACTGCGGACTGCTCCCGCTTATAAAGGCAAAGTGACGTCACCGAAGCGGAAGGGGGGATGTTACGTCACGGGGGGGGGGTGACATTGAACATGACCCAAAAAGGGGGGGGGTGACCTTGAACATGACCCAAAAAAGGGGGGGGGGTGACCTTGAACATGACCCAAAGGGGGGGGGAGGTAGTGTCGTCACGGGGGAAGGGGAACCGGATGTAGACCGGTTTTTAGCTTTCTACCCGTATATGGAAAGGGGTACACTTGGCGACCCGCTTTGCTCCGTCTGGTACCTCATTCCAGCTTTGCCTTGCGAACTGAATACACCTCTGCGCTATGTCTTCTCCCATTACACCCGAGAAACTGCAACGTTTGAAGGAGACTTTGAAGAAGTCTTCGGAAAAAAGGAGCGGATTCAAAAGACCTAGTTCTTTTAAATCTTGCATACGGAAGAATTTTCGAAACCACCCACTTTACTTCGACCAACGGCCTTCGACGTCCACTGCATCTTCACCATCGCTATCACCTCGCCCTTCATCGCTTCGACCTTCATCGCCGCCACCAACTGTTGAGGAGATAATGAAGAGGACGGCTACGGTGAAACTTACCGAGTTGGTAACGCCGCTGGAGTCTGTCGCCGTCAAGTTTGCGCAGTTGAAATTAAACGTGGAGTATCTACTTGTGGGGAAGATCAGCGATGATGAGTACCTACTCCAACACCTCTTTGGCGGCGGCCGTTACGTCAAGGTCCACCTTCCAAGGTCCACTCTGCCACCTCCTGAGACCAAGTGCGACTTGATTTTAGTACGGCAGAAGGGACAAGTAAAGTGGGTTACAAAGGAAAAATAAACACTGACTACCGCTCACCGCTCCTTATCCACCATCTCCTTCAAACACAAACGGTCCTTTTCAGGACCACCCTAAGCATTTCAAGTTAGGGACTTGGCCTGTACATAGGCAGGAGACTATTAGTCTTATGTTTGTGTGCAGCCCACTTTGTGAAAATTTCTAAGTCCCAAGGTCCTTGACCTTGACCTTGACCTTGAACATGACCCAAAAAAGGGGGGGGGGTTGGGGGGGGGGTACACAGTTTGTGCAAAGTATGTCATGTGGGTACTCAAATTACGCGGATTGATCAGACGAACAAGTTGGCGCAAACGGAATTCAGATCCGACAAAGGGTATAGCAGCAACAGCGAAAAACAACTATTTTCAAGGGCAAGCCTAAATAACTTCTTTATTTACGGTTTAAAACATATTAAGTGGGTACTCAAATTACGCGGATTGATCAGACGAACAAGTTGGTGCAAACAGAATTCAGATCCAACAAAGGGTATAGCAGCAACAGCGAAAAAACAACTATTTTCAAGGACAAACCTAAATAACTTCTTTGTTTTTGGTTCAAGGTCTAACATGTGGGTACTTCAATTACGCAGCTTGACAAGGCGAACAAGTAGGTGCAATTTAAATTTAAATCTAACCAACAGTATAGCATCCGTGGCGTAAAAACGATGGTTTGAAGGACAAGGTAACGTTGTGGTGGGGGTAGATGCCTATTATACACGATAACGCTACATCATTATTCTTCCAGCTCTTGTCGTATGAACATCTACCTAAACGGTCTGAAAAATGTCGCAGTTTTACAGGAACATGAGGAAGGTGACCTTCAGTAGTCCCCTTGACACTACTTTCTACTTCCCTGACGATGAAGACAGAAGGTCTACACTTTTAGTGGACAATGAGCGGTTTCGTCGAAGAATAATTGAGGTTGAAACACTTTTAACCAGTTGTTTGCTACGCAAAAAGAACCATATGAATACATGCACCGGTTTAGATCATAGTAGCTGTTATACTTATACAGCGTTGAAGCGCAAACATTATTGAGGTTTTTAGTTACGGAGGTAAGGTCTTGACAGTCTAAGAGCTAAACCCTAACTAACACATGTAAACTAGTTATTGTGCGATGTAAAACTTGGTGGGGAGACTGGTGTAGTGGGGGACTGGTGTAGTGGGGGACTACCATCTGCCGCACACTTGCCACCTGCCGCCTGCCACCTGCCGCCGCCCATCTGCTGTCCACCATCTGCTTCGTTCTACTACACTTTTACCCCCACCATTTTGTTTGATACCAAAAACGCTAGCTAGCGAATAGTCAGTACACCTCCGGCTCTCGACCGGTGAACATCGAGCTCTCCGAGACGCTCTTCACAAAATAACAATATCATTTCACTCAAGGTCTGATAGATGTTTCTATTTCATTGCCGTCACGTATTCTTTCCTCCTGACAGCAATGAAATGCAAACACCTAACAGAACAGATAGGTGTCAAAAACACAACATGGACTCTGCGCAGGGATCGAAGTATCTACCGTCTTTCTTCAGAAAGCGAAGTGATGGCCGCAACTCGTCCGGATCAACAACATCGATGACAACGAACAACGGGGAACTATTGTAAACATGAATTATTGTAAATAAAGTAATATTTGTAATAGTACTACCTCGCACTCGTATCATTCGATTGTTTCATTCGATAATTTTCATTCGATATTTATTATCGATTAACTATCGAATCACAATCGTTTTTACGAGTGCGAGGTAGATTTTTTAAAAAAACTTTACCGTGACCTTGAACTTTGAACTTTTACTCATTTCGTCACAAAACCGCCTACGTCACTGGCTCAGCCTCAGATGACGTATTTTTTCACTCAGCGCATCCGGTCACTGACCGGATGTGACGTCACTTCCGGCGCAAAACCGGCAAACCCACACTACTTATTACTTTAAATACCACACCTAAAACATGTATTTCGAAGAAATAAGTGCAACTTATTCTACAAATTATTGTTTTTTAGAGGATTGTTGGATATGGATTAGTAAAATCCGGCAGAGCCCCTAGGAAAGTCTTTCACAACGGTAAATCCACACAGGTCACGTAAAGAAATACAATTCAAAAGGATGGAAAAGTTTGAACAGGACAGAGCATCAAATCAGCATATCTGGTTGTAACCACCGCTGACTCTTATGATTCGAACCCTCAAAAAAGGATGTTGCCTCGTCCCTCTAGGTTATGGATGGATTTCCATGCCCATTAAGGGAACACTTATTATCCTCTGCTGTACAGACAGGAGCTATTGATTATAGTTACATAAAAACAAGGTGAGAGTAGATCTTGTCATGATGGGTGGCCATAAGGTATACAGTATCAGCGTTCTATGACATATTTTTGCTCTAGTCTATCTCAAACTCCTAGCTCGTATAGATCAGTACAAAAGTCACTCTAAGACAAATATGCTTGAATAATTTAGTTTATTTTTATTATTTTAGTCTTGTGTAAAAATACTGGCAATAACGTTAGGTGCATTACAAATTAAGTAGACACTTTAAATACAAGTAATTTTAATTAATCCTTTTCATATTTTACACAAAATTAAAAGTGGCAGTGAGTTGGCCGTGTAAATATTAACCGGTGAAGTAAATCGCCATTTCATCTTATATAAAGCCAGAATAGAAGCTGAAACACTCCCATGATAAATGGTAACGTATTGACTCTAATCAAATCCAGATAATAGACGTAACATTAAATTAGGAATCTCAGAGAAAAAGCTGATGGTGCCCGAGCAAACGTCCTGCTATATAAAGGAATCGTAACCTATTCCATTTTATTTCCCTACTCCATTTTCACGTAACATGAAAAACTACTACGATTAGTTTTATTCTTCTTTGATTTTATGTACTTTTAAAAATAATTCGAATATATCTCATTGTTTAACTGGAAATATTTTAATCGTATTTTCATAGAAATTCTTTCGATAATTATAATTTTATTTTTTGATTGCTAAGAATAACTGAATGCAAAAACACGTAGTCAAAGGATATTTCGTGCGCATGTTGTCCTAGTTATTGTTTGAAATTGTTTTTATAGCTTTTTTCACTTTATACAAAATAAGTTATCTAGCAATTAAAATATAAACCCGTTTTATTAATACCCGTCATTGTTCATTTCACCTCAGTTAAACTTATTTGGCTTATTATATTGTATTAAAATAAAAGTAAATCTCTTGCCAATTCGATTCGAAGTAATTTACTAATAGTAATTGGATAGTAATTTTAAAAAGTGTAATTAATACACGACATAATTTGATTTACTAATATATTTATAAACTGGCAAATCTTTAGTATATTTAACAAAACACATCAAACCATTTATTATATGTGTTCGTCCAGTAAAAGGTTGCCTGCAAATAGACACATCTACTATACCGTGAAGTCTGTGAGAAATGTATTATGTAGGCCCTGTGAATTAAAACTATTGGTGTGACTACCAACACAGTAGTATCTGATGTTAGACATCTGGCGACCCTAGGGACAGCAGAACGTTGGGTGAAAAATAGGGAGACTTGGTAATAAAAGCTTCCCTTAAACAATGGTTGTGCATTTTCAATATCACGGCATCACCAACAAGCAAAGAACGTGTACAGAAAAACATTATTTATCAAATATTCATTTAGACTTACCAATAGATCCAACGGGAGTATCATTAGTTTATATACATGCAATTAAACGTAAAAATGTAATTGAACAATTGGAACGTAAACATAAATTTGAGGTTAAATTAATATAGCTGGGAATAAAAAAATATAGCCTCGGTGTGAAAAAAATATTGTTATGCTAATCGACAAATGATTATCTTTTAAAATTGGTTTTTTGGATTTTATTTTCTACGAATCTGGAGTATATTTGAACGTCAGGACTATAACTTTCTTTTCGCAGAGTCAATAATTAATTTTGTTTTCATATAAGGAAACAAAGTGTAACGAATAACGGGCGTTATATTTTTAGTTGGAAACATGTTATTTTATTTTTCTTCTTTTAGGTGTAGTACAGTACAGAGATCATAATAATACATTTACCACTTTATAAAGATCCCAGTTTTTCGTTTGAAAAGTTTTCTGAAGTACACTAAGACGCCAGCCCGGCAGACGGCTCCATTAGCCATACATTGCTGTAAAGTGTTGTGAATTTAAGTTCTCTGCGTAAAAACCTAGTCATTTTAAAAAATGTTTTAAATAAATGACTATTTTCAATAAACACTTTTTTAAATTTAATTTATAGTGTGAATTGAACATTAAATTGAGTTACAAGCCTAAACCCAACGTGAAACATTTTGAGTAGCTATTTCTTTAAATTGTATATCATGTGGTTAAATTTAGTACACATATAAAACCTAGCTAAAAATACAACACTTGTATTTTTTAACAACACTATGGCATTTTATTATTTATACAACACTTGAAATTACTTAATATATGCTTTCATAACATTTTGACATTTTAACGATTCGGAGTGAATCAAAAGGTTTGCGTAATGACACGCTACACCGTTGGGCACACACAACGTAATGACACGCTACACCGTTGGGCACACACAACGTAATGCCACGCTACACCGTTGGGCACACTCAACGTAATGACACGCTACACCGTTGGGCACACACAACGTAATGCCACGCTACACCGTTGGGCACACACGCTACACCGTTGGGCACACACAAGGTATTTATTATGAATTCATATACTGTATATAGTGAACACATTGTTTAAAACTGCATTAATTTGTAAAAATATAAAATGATATATTTAAATGATACTATTATATTAAATTATTAAATATAATATATTAAATTATATTATTATTATATTAAATTATTTAAATTATTATATAAATTATTTAATGTTACACATTTTGCAGGAATAAAAATAGTTTTGCACAAGGAGTTCAATCTGACAGGAATTAAGTAAATGTTTCTGTGGCAACACGAAATTATCAAAAGAGTTAGATTCAAAAATCAAGGTGCTAGCTGATGAGATACACATCAAAGTTTATTTAAAAGTTGTTTCTAACCAAGGCATTAAATATCGCACCTTTTGAGTGAAACGAAGTTTAGACCAGAGAAAATAAGTCAATCTGTGGCAACTTGGGGTCTGCTCAGCGGTTCATAGTTGCAACGTGAATCGGCTGCTAATGACTGATTGATCCAAAATGTGCAACTTATTTAATTTGTTAGTCATTATATCAAATCACACCAGATCAAAATTACTTAATTTCGCATTCAAATTACATGTATATTACAACAATATTAAACTTATAATTTAATTACATAATTATTTACAAAATAAACTGCAGTGAATCTAAATTTGCAACATAGCGAAATAAATCATCACGTAGTAAATCCCTTGCGTGAGAATAAGTACATATCCAGACGTTATATTTTTATTTTATTTTGTCTTATTATTGTTTATCCTGCTTTTATTGTTTGACTTTAAACTTATTTTTAATATTTCAATATCCAGCAAGGATAAAAAACATTATGAAGATATCGACTTTTATGGACTATATCTTTAAAGAATGTTCTTTTAATTAATGCTAAGTTCATAGTGATTTTAGAACTGGTGATAAAGCTTTCTTTTGATTGTTCATATCAGCAAAGTTTATTGTTCATTAAGGATATTATAATTTCTCAGAAAGTCTTGAGCAACATTTAAATCAACTCAAGGTGATTTACTAGCAGGAATATTTCACTTATACTAAATTGTTTGGATTTTTACGTAGTTGAAGTCAAATCCAACTTTGCACATAAAGTTCTCGCTTTACAATAATAGAAAATGCAAGCAAATGTGCGATCTATTCTGAACCACATAGCTTGGAGCCACTATCTCACCCTCTGGTCCAAAGCTGTTGCCATATAGGACTTTAAGTTGATATTGCACAACTGTGAAATAAATATTTCCTATTTTTATAATTATGTGTTAATTTCTTAGCGTTGGTCTAGCAAGTGGCCTTCAGACCTTTTGCGACCACAAATATTCAACAGAAAAATCATATTCAAAATGTATTCCACATTAGTCTAAATTGCGGCGTTATTTACATCAACACACCGTGTATTATTTTGGCTAACTCGTCCTCAAAGTCAAGTGCAAGACTGGACATCGACAAAATCCGCTTAAACTAAATCATCGGAACCGCTGGAAATGGCATTCAGGACACCAACTAACCTACTAGAACAACAATATCAACCGAAACACCGCGGTACCGGATAAAACCTGATTTATATAAACTAGCATCGAATTCAATATCACAGTCACAAGGCCATGGACATCGACTCACTCCCTTTTCATAGTATACCGACCATTCAGCAACACGCGCCAATGGAACAAACCAGTCTTTAGAAACGACTGCATCAATGGACCTCCAAACAACAAGCAGCACCCCTCCCCCCCACCACCATAGAGTCATTACTCCTGGTAAAACCAGTCTAATGCTTCTTTTATTTAAAAGAAAACATCGCATTACGATTGAAAACATTTTGCTTCAATTAGTAATGCAAATTTAATTTATAATAATGCTAAACTCTTATAACTTATTAGTATTTCAGCAAAACAACACTAAACTGGAAGTGAAACGTACCAGTAAAATAAATAAATAGGTGTTTAATCAGGTCCAGAAAGAATAAAATTACATATAACGGATTGAATAACCAATATTTATAATTATAATCCCTAGAAAATTGTATCCCCAACTATCCTGAGAAAACTTAGTTAAGGTGCAATACTGGATCCAGCTGCCCTTGGTTATTGGATTATTAATTAATGATCCTGGCTAAAGAAACAGTTGGTCTTGGTCGGTATCAAGGCTACACAAGGCACTTGACCCATTATTCTCAATCAATACTCAACCACAACCTGTCTAAGGTGGGCCTTGTTGCTGACTCCGTGTGCTGAGTGCGGGATATGTTGGTCCAGTATATTGGCTCGTGAGGCCGTCCAGTTTGTCACCGGTGTTTACAGCTTGCGCTGCGCCTTGGGGTAGAAGGTACTCTACTCTGGATGGCCACTTAAGTAAAGTGACTCTTGCCTTATACTGCTGTATATATAATACTGTCTATACACTTTTCAGTTCAGGCTTTTGAGATACAGTTGAATCTTTAGATGGCCTAAATATTTTGAGTACGTAGATTCCTTTACTTAGAATTGTATGTTTCCTTACATAGATCCTGCCATTTGTAAGGTATAGTATTAGGTTTGAATCACCGGAGCAAATAGTTTTTTACCTCTTTGTATGTGAATGTTCATGTGTTGCTTTAAACTCAATATAAGTGTAAATACGGTTTGATGAATTGTAAAACATATTGTATAACATGTTTGGTTGCTACAACAACACTTGCCAAGCTGATTTTAAATACTTTATTTTTTACAAAGCAGAAGCTACATTTGTATAAATATGTAAAAAATGTGTAAAATAACAATTAATAAAAATAATATTAAATGATATTGTTAAAAATATAGTTTTAAATCAGTTATATTCGATTCACAAACTATTACAATTTGTTTAGTTGTTTGTCCTGATTATACAATTTTATGATTAAGCACGTGTGCTTATCATGTTATATTACTAACTGTAAAAATAATCAATGCATACAATTTTTAAAAGGAAAAATATTTAGAAGTACAATAGCTGAATCTAATTTGAAAAATCCTACCTGAAAATGAGTGCACACATAGCAGCAAAATAAACCCCTTGAATAAAATAACGAGTTTAAGTGGGCTATTAAAATTTACCGACAAAGCACAAAGGCGGTTTTTTGCGAGCGGCGGAACAAGAGTCTCAAGTGGTCATAGGGGTGGAAGGGGTGGAAGGGGAAGAGCATAAGGGATGTGAGGGGAGAGCGGCTCTGTTTAATGAAAGGTGGCCCTGTTGGACCTTGTTTGTACAACAATAAAATATTTTATTAAGTTGCGTTTTATGAGTGTAATTTTTTTGTAGCATGCTGACAATTGTATCTATACAAATTCACTACGTGTTATAAATATTGACTAGCTTACGAACCTTAAATTTTGTAATTTGAACGATATGTAATTTCTGCAAATTAGTGTGTTAAACTTGTAAGTGCTTTCAGTCCCTGCAAGAATCCTGATTTGTAGTCTTTGACAAATAAAAAATAAAATGCTTTCAAATACGCTAAAATGGTGAGTTAGGGAGATAAGATGTTACACAACTTATGTAAATTACCTAAATGCAAATGATTGTAATAACTTATTAAGGCTATTTTGAAAACCTATAACAAGAGTCCACCATTCAATTTAACAATGTTACTTTTTGTTGCTTTAAGAGAACAGTTTGAATCCATCATCCGGTTATTAAATTATTTTATGTGTAACAAATATCCTTTATTACAGCTAAAAAGTCAAGTGGTAAAACAACACACGAGCATTATGTTAGCACTTATTAGTCAATTTCAACAGTCTGAATCAAACCTATAGATTTTCTCAAACAACAATATTTCTCCGAAGTGTTTTAAAGGTCCCAGATTTTACCCATACGTTTTGGATACAATCTCGATGTATCCAATCATTCAACAGAGAGATTAATTGACTGAACATTTCAATAATTTCAGTTTACACTCATTCTTAACGATTTGTTTCCCATAAGTCCACTCACATGCTGGACTTGATTTTGTATTATTAACTAATTTTATAACTTTCCACAATGACGACTGTGTCTCCTCCTATTCATTGTCCGGGTCACTATGGATCACCGGGGTCTTTGATAGATGGTAAGAGGGGGCTGTAGCTGATCGTCCACGCCTGACATGGTTCGGTCCGCTGGGACACCAAATGCTCAACATTAGTTATTGACTAAGGATTATCCCCCCATGCTGTACCATAAGCGTATATTGTACCATACCAAAACATTTTTGGAATAAATTAAGCACAACTAGTTTCTAATTATTGACTTTAGTGTATAATCAACACAGCTTTGTTAAATTAATTTATTTTCGCTAGTTTGCGTTGTATTTCCTTTGAAGTGTTTATTGTATTCACTGTCCAGTTTCATAAAACAAGAAGTCTAAAACAATTATTTTAACTTAGGTTTGAAATAACGTCAGGTTATAATCTAGCTTAATCTAGATAATTATTGAAACTAATTCAAAAGTCCATATAACTTAACCGTTGAGTTATAGACGGTTATATTTCAAATCGACTTTACCCTTTAACTTTGGTCAAGCTTCAACACACCACTTTATTCAAATAAGTTTATACAAAAAATTTAATAAAATTATACTTTATAATATTATGGACAGACACTCTTAATGTTACAATTCCTTCACCTTCTCGTCTTAGTATAAAACATAGCGAATAAACAAATAATACACTTTAATTTTAACAATATTTTGGATAAAAACCTCAGCTGGGCACAGGTAAGTATTGATATTAGTTATTAAAGCTATTTTCAAAAACAGTTGTATTCGAGCAATAACAAGCCTTCGTAAAAAGTATGAAATCGCAGTCATATTTCCAATGGGCACACAGTAGGAGCACGGCCATCCGCCTGCGGCCAATTCTGTTCGCGATATCATTCAAATTGCTCGCATTGAATCCCGCTTTGATCATTTCCCTGTCAAAACTCATATCATGTGAACCTGCTACGGGCAGCAAGTATTAAAAAGTAGGAAATAACGCGACAAATAGCAAAAAAATACAGTGGAGTATGTTTCATTCGTAAAAAATTAATTAGTTTAGCTATAAAATTCTCTAATGTACATTAATGCGACTAACAAAAATAAATTATTACTACACGATCCTCACTTGAAGTCTGAAAAGTTAATGTTGAAATTATGTTTGACTTCATTTAGCAACTTTTGAGCTAATCTTTCTATAAATACTTAAGTAGATGATGTTAACAAATTGTTCGTATATGTTTTCCCGAAAATAAATCCAAACCCTAAGGAAATTATTTCTAAAGATAAAAATAAACAAAACACTTCTATTACAAAATACAATTGTTTGTATTAATGCCTTTTTTTAATTCATAAACACGACCCTGACATTTAAGGCATCTTGGTAAACAACCAGAATAAAATATGTATCGGTATTAATATTTTTATTTAAAATAAAATAGAAAGAAACATAATGTGAAATGGGTGAAAGCGGTTTAAAAAAATGCTATATATTTAAAATAATTATAAATAAATAAATAAAATTACTTAAGAATAAAGTAACTATATGAATTAGGTTTAACAGGTTTGCATTGTTACTTGTGATGATATTGATGTGCAAAATTAATATTGGTATTACATCATATTACTGGTAAGTAAATAACATTCAAACAAAGTAAATTCCAGTAAATAAAGATTAAATATAAAAATAGAAGAAAGGAAGGAATTAAAAATAATAAAACTAAAATATGTGTCATGAAATTGCTTTAAGAAACTGACCCCAACGTGACCCTGCAAACCTATGTATTCAGTGAATTTCCATTGCATATTTACGTACTGAAACTGCCTCGGTAGCGTAGTAGTTGTCGATCTCCCCTCATAACCTGAGGTTCACTAGATCGATCCTGAGAAGAATCTGATACTGTTCTGAAGGTTTGGTACTGGATTGACTGGATCTAAATGCCATTTGTTATTGGGCTATTATTTAATGATACTCTCTAACAAAACGTCGAGGTTAGACAGTAACAAGGCCAGGGTTTCAACTGTTCCCTATCAAAAATGCCATTAGCGTTGTAACACACAAAGCACCACCTCAAGCCACTTGCTAAGATTCGCCAAATTATATTCATAAATAATCGAGATGAGATATTCGATTTATTCTTCATAAATATATCATTAGAGCTGAGTTACCAGGTTTACTGCCATGGTTACTACAGTTAAATGAAGTTTTCTTTAAAATATTAATAATAAACCAGCATCATATGACGCCACGTAACAAGTTCATTCATTATTCTATACTCTAGTACGGGCAATGGCTCTAGGTTTGTTGGTTTGCAAAATTGTTCTTGGAATCCAGTGGCATGGATGTACTTAAGCTTTGGGGTTAGGAGTTTTTGGACCTCAAAAAACGTTTAGTGACAACCTAAAACCAAGAGAAAACAAACTTTGTTGGAAAGCTCACTTGAAAATTGAAAGTGTTTACATAGGGCTTATGTGGTTTTAAATCAGAACAATATAATCATATGCAACCAGTCAACTGTGGAAGTAACACTCACTGGTATTGTATCAACATGAGATTACCTGTGAAGGAACTAGCCATTGCCAATACAGCCGTAACTGCAAATGGATGCATTTAGTTGAAATATTTGTTATATTTGTAACGCTCACCAGCAACAAGCGTTTTTATATAGTACAGTTTTACATAACAGTTATATACATACATATATACATTCAACATATATACACATAACAGTTATATACATTTAAACTACTCATTAGAATACCATATTTTTTGTTGGTTTATGTAATATGTAAGTGTACTGCAAGTGGTCAAAATGGTCCTTGTCAACCATCTGGTTAGTAATATGTTTTTATCAATACATTTAATTTTAAGATTTAATATTTTAAAATTTTTAACTAGTGGGTCCTTTAAAAAATGTATCATTTTAACTATTTTCTCTTAATAACAAAAATGTTTATTCCTACAACAACGAGCATTGTATAAAAAAATACAGGGTTTAATGTAAAAGGTTTGTAAAGTAGTAAAACCCAAAAATTACGAACAAACATAGTGGTTCTTTTTGGGTGCAATTTTAAGTTCTACATTCAATCTCGGGCAGTTTTGTTGTAGGTTTTAGGGTGTTCATTCATAAAACCTCTATGTATATTTACAATAAGTAATAAAACAAATTTGAGTAATCAATTTTATATCTAAAATAAAAGAGTATGGCTTGCATTTTCTGCTGCTTATTAATGTTATATTACTAGTAAAAAAGTCCTGGAGTAGTGTTCCAACGCCCTCCCACTTCCCGTTTTGCACGATAGCTGGGGCAAAGGCAATTAAAAAAAAAAACTCTTGCTGTAGTGGAAAACACACCACCTCCACCCTCAACCATCTGCGGCAGGCGAAAATTAAAAATTAAAAAGTCCTGCCGTAGTGCCACACCCGAACCCGAACCGTGGTATCTGACGCGACAGCTGAAGCGCTCCATCAGCCTCAGTGCGCCAGGGAACTTCCCGCCCACTGGAACCTCACGACAACGCAACGCAACGGTGCACGGACTTTTTACTTTTATTTATATATCGAGCTTAACATATGTAACCGTTTGATATTATATATATATATATATATATATATATATGGATGTATATATACACACTGTTTTATAACAATGTTACTTCAAGATTCATGGATGAGTTTAAAATAAAATTAAGACTCTAAACGTTAATAAACTCTAATAACGTATTGTACTGTTAAAACTTAATTTCGTCCACAGTATCAATAGATACGCCTGTTTATTTGCATGTATACTATTTTTGTTAACAACAAAACTGTGTGTTTTTTTTAGTTTTTGTTTGTCCCTTTAAATTATTAATTAATTTATTTTGTAATGGTATTTTAACGGAAAACGTATACACCAATTTGTAAATAAGTTAACTGTAAAAGTTGTATACAAATAGACAATTTTGATTTTTTCTATTAACCTCTAGAATTTATTATTTATATTGTTAAATATTTATTAGCATGTGGTGACATATAAGATAGTATATAACCGACCTTAAACATTTCCCACCCTTATAGGAAACCTAAGTGTTTAAATACTTGCAGTACCTAGTCAATGTCCCACTTTACATAAAGAATATCATAAAAACGGGGATGGGTATCTCCTTTATTAGCTTAACTAGATTTTTTATATTCAAAAGAATAATTATACACACTCTCTTTAGTGTTAGACCATTTCACCTACGGTAGGTTACCAAACTTAGACAGCCATTACCAGTTATCCAACGTACTTTGTACTTGCGTTGATTTCATAAGCTGGGATCCCACATTGGATAAATGGTAATGGCTGTATAAAGTCACCAGCCGTCAGCACCACCAAGCCACCCATCATTGCATCATTTCCCCAAATTTTTCAAAGTGAACTATCCAAAGATTCTAGTGCTTGCTTGTGGGACTCATCCCACACCAACAGCTTACATTTCCGCAGTAACGATGCTCTTTCTGAGTTCGTTCTTATAATGCGAGTCTGTGTTTCAATATGTGATTGATTACAATCCAGGAATTTTTTATGTGGCGAGATTGTTTCTGTTGGCTGTCATGCCGATTTGAGCTGTGTGGCCACCGTCTTCAGGACTGTGCTGTCTGAATAATGGATAACCATTCACTCTTGCCTCAATGCCTTTAATCAACACTCTAGGGTATTTTATATTATTAATGCAAAGTGAATTTATGTTTAGCGAAACACATGGACCATGAACCATGTTTTTAAGAACAATTTCACTTGAAATTGTATCCGTGTTGGAATCAGGTATCCCCGCACTAATAATTTAAAAGACGGGTCTGTTGCTGAACTATTGTTTCAGTAGCAGGTGAACTTGAATGTCGGTATATAGATGGGCCTCACGCTGAACTGGTGTTTTACCTGAACGTTAATTTGAGTGTCTCTCTTCATCGGTATAGAGATGGGCCTCATGCTGAGCTGTTTTTTTCAGCTTCACGTGAAGTTGAGTGTTTCTCTGCAGTTGTATATAGGCGGGTCTCATGCTGAGCTGTTTTTTTCAGCTTCACGTGAAGTTGAGTGTTTCTCTGCAGTTGTATATAGGCGGGTCTCACGCTGAGCTGGTTTTTCATCTGCAGGTAAAGTTGAGTGTCTCTCTGCAGTTGTATATAGGCGGGTCTCACGCTGAGCTGGTGTTTCATCTGCAGGTAAAGTTGAGTGTCTCTCTGCAGTGGTATACAGACGGGTCTCACGCTGAGCTGGTGTTTCAGCTGCACGTGAAGTTGAGTGTTTCTCTGCAGTTGTATATAGGCGGGTCTCATGCTGAGCTGGTGTTTCATCTGCAGGTAAAGTTGAGTGTCTCTCTGCAGTTGTATATAGGCAGGTCTCACGCTGAGCTGGTGTTTCATCTGCAGGTAAAGTTGAGTGTCTCTCTGCAGTGGTATACAGACGGGTCTCACGCTGAGCTGGTGTTTCTATAGCGCGTTAGGTGTAGTACCTCTTACAAATTGCAGTTAGCCGTGCTTCGCGTTCTTCATGTGTTTCATTAGTACGCTTGGATGCGCTTCTGTTCGCATTCCCATGTAGGTGCAGTGCTCGTTGTGCTGAAATCTCCCTGTCCTGAGCTACACTATCTTTCCTAGCCTTGGCAGACGTTTGGGTACGATTGGTTTTCTCCTCTTCTGCATATTACATATATAAGGTATTAGAATATTAAAGGATGTCATGCAACAAGAATAATTGTTACCAGTAAGTACACTAATGTTTATAAACTAAAAATTCTGGTAAAAACATCTGATTAAAATTGTTGCTATTTTTACTATATCTGTTTAAGTAATTATCTGATCCATTAAACTTATTGCCCATAAAAATAACATTGTAACTTTAAAGGCCTCTGGGATGGAGCCCTAAGGAATCACCAAGATGGGAATGGGGCTATGTGTCCCATATCAATTATCTACCTACTTGCAAATTTTCAGCTTGATTGGTTCAGTAGTTTGTACGTTAAAACGAAACATTCAAGTCGAGAGACAGACAAACAGACAGACACCACCTTTCTTTTATAAATGTATAGGATTAGTTTAATTAAAACTTGGTATGTGGTTATCTAGTTGGCATTGACCAACAAAGGATATTCTGAATATGTTGCTTCATAACCCTGTGGGGAGGAGGGGTTATTTCCCCTCTTAAAACCAACTGTGTTTGTCAAATTATTCTGTAGTCCCTCAAAAAAAATGGATTTGGCTAGATATATCCAAAAAAATTGTATAAGAATATTTGTTATACATGCTACCGTCCTTATGTTAAATATTTAGTAAATATAAAGTAATTTACTTCTTAAAATTACACTTAAAAGGAGAAAGTTTGTGTCAGTTTCCTGATACCTTTAATTATAGTTTCTGTTAACATTGCTTCAATTTTATTAGATTCAATTAAACTGTATGAACCGGAAAGCTAATCACAATAAATACGTAGATTTTAAGGCCTCCAGCTCTTGTGTCCCATATATCCTTCAGTTTTCCGGTTTTCAATAGCCCATGCAAGTATATCGTGACCTCTCTTCTCCATATTTTTTCTCCTTAGCTTGTCTTTGTTAAAATCTGAGATAAAATAAGGTTTATTATAAATAATTTCTTTGCTTTTTCATGGGTGATTCAAGATAAGCATTAAGAAGGTCTTGGTGAGTACACTTCACATCAATCTAAAGAAAATACACATTAAATTTTAATAATGTTATGATTTTAAGATTGTCAAATTAATGAATACTCATAATATGGGCTGCTTTTAGAAAAAATACACACTCCAAAATGAGTTGCATTATAATCTTTGGATGGCAAAATAAAGTTCATAAAAATACTAGAACATTGTGTCTTAAAAACCGCAAAATAATAAAACTTATGCAAGTCAACTTTTTTGAATTTCTGCACAATCTATCTTGCTGACTATTAATTAAAAGTGAATATCAGTATTCTGGAAGACATTAAAAAATGTAAATCTTATAAATTTTAATGGAGCGGTTGTTAACCACTCACCTTTCCTTACGTTCTATACAGATTATGTGTATGGTTCTCCCCTGGATTTAAATTAAATACCCCCGTACTCAGCGAATTCCCAATGCATCGTTAAGGGCACTCGTATAACACATACACAATGGCACAACTCCTCACATACACAATGACACAACTCCTCACATACACAATGACACAACTCCTAGTATTTCCTCTGGTAGCCTTGTCACAAAAGTAAGATTATTCTTTTAATATTTACTATCAAAACCAGTTGCTAGAATTTGGGCAAATATATTTTTCATTTTGGGAATATTCAGCTGATATACCGTCTTATTAGTTTACATTGAGATGTCATTCCAGAAGTTTTCTTGAAACACCTGATCTTGCTTTTGTACCGTTTGTCAGTATCATCAGCTGCTGTTAAATGTATTGATTTGTATTCTTCCGTAATATTAACATTGGAACTTTGAAAGCCCAGGCAGGGATAAGAAGTTTATAGCTTTAAGAAATCGTTTAGTAGTAAGGATGTATGAGCCATAAACCGGTATAAACATTTATGTGAGTTTTTGTATATCTAACAATTGTCATGCATTTATTCTTTGTCAGGGCAGAGCCCTAAGGTGTACATTTTCCAAATACCCAAAAGGCACATCTAGAATCCAAGTGCTTTAAAATAACACAATAACCGTAATTTTTAATTTAAACGTTTCGACTGTAATCCGTTTACAATAATAGCCTTATTTTGTTAGTAAGATGATGATATACTAGCAAATCAAGCTGCTCTAATTCGAGCAAATATTTTTCCATTTTCGGATTTTAAAACTCATATTCAGATCTTATTAGTTTAACTTGTGATGTTATTACAGAAGTTAGTTTAAACAGCTGTTTTTGCTTCTTTACTATGTTTAGTTAGTATATCAACAGCTGCAGTTAAATGTCTAATTAAATAGATTGCTATCCTTCTCTAAGATTAACATTGGGACTTTGAAAGCCCAGGGGCAGAGCCCTGAAGGTGGACGTCTTACAAACCCCAAAAATTCGCACATCTAAACGCCAAGAGTTTAAAAAACACACCAACCATGATTTTAAACCTAATAATTTCCAAAAATTCACCGTTCGCCAAAGTCACCTAATTTTTGTAATAAAATGATGATAATTTGGGATTCACCGAACAATTTAAAATTGTGTAAGCTTTTATAACAATCTGAAAAATTGACCTACATGTATTATGCCTGTATGTTCTACTTTATGTTTTTATGTTACTCTTCTCCCAGTAAGATATTCGTCTATCCAATATAGATAATTATTTCTTAGAATCTATTTTACATTCTTATTTATTTTCGTCCGATAACTTAAAAGTTGTATATTTTTTTAATTTATTTATTGCACTTCCTATCATGAGATGGGGAAAATATACTTATCTGTTGAACTATGATTTTTTTCTAGTGTTATAATGATGATTATATCGTAATTCTTCAATTTCGCTTTAATTTACACGGTATGCATGTCAAATTTAGTGCAAATAGTATAATAATTATGCCTATGACTGCCATGGGTCGACATATTATTATGAAAACTACATCAAAATCCGTATAAATATGTAAAATGAATACTTTTTATTGAAAAGTACTTGGATGCAGAGCTTTGCTGGGTAAGGTCAGTCAATTTGTTTTGATGACGAAGTAATTTCTTTCCACCACGTTCCCTCCACTGGCCCTACTGATGAGTAGATTTTCTTAGCTCATTTGCCAGTTTCTGCATGTTTAATGTCACTCCAGTTGTTATTATAGTTTCGTCCCTTTGATTGATTTTGGAAATAACAACTCTTATGTAGTTTTCATTCAATGGGTTTAGTTACTTCTCTAAAAATCGCATGTTAATGCTTAAACTACGATAGTATTACTGTGACAGTTCACTGATTGATTTTTTTCAACAGATATAATTCTTTTTATTTGATTGGCCATAATCCCAATGTTATTTTTGTTCTTAAAGTTTTTTACATTATTCGATTCTACCAGGGAATGACGCATGTCTATTTAATCCCAGAAATTAGTTATTTAAAACACATTTAAAGTTAACAAAAACAATACACATTCTTTAATTAAAAACTCAAATTTTCGGCTTGAGCCTTCATCGGGAGTACAATTTCAAATAAAATAAACAAACCAACATATTTCAAGGAGATCGATAGAGCCGATTTTGATATCAGATTTGCAAGCAAGCAACCGCGTAAGTAACCAACCAACCTAACAAGCAAACCTTACTCTTATTAGAGTATAGGCAATGACTACAGTTTATGTAGTCATTGGTATAGGATTAAGTTAAAAATTGTCTTTCCGTTACGCACTGAAAGAGTGTAAATTTACAGTAACAAATGAGGGATGAACTTAATGAAAACTCTGTATTTCGGCAACCCAACTGTTGTGACGTTACCTGTGCTGTATAATAGGGCAGCCATCTCGCATATGTTTCTTCTGGAGCCTGAGCCCGATATCCCTGCAGTCGGCGAAGGTCCTGCATTGATCGGTCTCGGTGAAGCGGAACCGGAAGCTGCTTATCAGTCCTTTGATGTTAATGCGCTGCCTGGGCTTCTTGGCTCCCCACTCGTGGCGCGCGATGATCCGGTGGTTGTGGAACCCCTCCATCTCCACTTCGCCGGGCCAATAGTCGGGCAGCATCAGGTGGTCATACGGCCCCATGGCTGGGTGGTGACCCAAACACAAATACTGCTACAAACACTACAACACCCGGGGGAATCAGAATGTAACCTTTTGTCCGCGCGTGCTTGCATAGCGCATAGACTTGTAGGATAAATTTAAAGTTTTCTGGAAATAAAGATTTTGCAAATTGTGAACTACCGTATATTCGACAGTAAATAGTGACTATGGAAAACAAGGCTTTCGGAGTTACAAGGCCTTTGGAATTCTTTATATGTGCGTTGAATCATATATCATAAGTATTTGCCAAGAGAAAACAGTCGTGGACCAGGAAAAGATCCATTTATGAGCAGTTAAAACATTATTAAAATAATATTTTTAACTATTTGTATTATAAGGGTGTAGAATAAAATATAAAGTACACGTTGAACTTTGGGTACTTTTATAATGTTGAAAATTATATTATGTATAGTACCTAATAATCCTGGTTTCTACGACTGAAAAACTGAGTCGTGTGTTTTTTAACATTCAGTATATTACATATTGTAACAAGCCTTCTCTATCATGCTTGAATGTTTCGGAAAAAATCATCAGATGAATTATTCGTTTGTTGATTTAGTGACGTGAGAGAACTAATCTCCATGATATGTTTACAATAGTAGGTACTCACTATCGTATCTGTTGGCTTCTTGGTGCATGAGGTCAAGGGTTTAATTAATACTATATCCACATGATTTTAAGACGATTGGACCGATGCGTTGCCACCTCTAAAAACGTTATGCACTATGCCACTGGCGTAGATGAGCAAATCAAATTAATTTGTAAAATTAAATTAAATTATTTTTAATATTTGTTTTGTGCGCAATGTGATACAAGTAAACCGATTTTAGTTATAAAGAGACTAATAGTCTCCTTGAAGAAGATAGGTTTATTCAATACAAAACTTGTTATTTCTAACAAAGTATAAAGTAATGTTATTATAAATGTTATCTATACTATATTCATTATTTGGCTTTGAATATTAAAACCATAAGAAACAGAAAACGTGCATTCTTTAAGTGACTACACGTGAAGATTCTTGACAACACCTTGTATAAAATAATTTAAAAAATATCGCTCCCTGACTTGTAGGTTAATAAGAACTTAAATAATGACAAAAATGCTATTCCAAGATCTTTTACCTTGAAAAAACTCACTTTATAAAATGCTAATCATTTTACTTGAATTAAGATTATACACTTGGTTTTAAAATCACACTTTTTACGGAATAGAGAAGAAACTAAATTTTGAATATAAAATCTGTATATCTAAAGTTAGTAAACCTGTAAAAGGACTAGGCATACTAACTTAATTAAGCTAATATCACAAACCAATAAACATACCTTAAAGTTGGATATAGCAGGTTAACTTATAACTATAAAAACAGACTAAATCACCACAACCTCCTTATATGTAACGTGTTAATTGAAGAGACTGATGAAACCTTGCCTTAGCTTGATATGAGCTAACGGTGTCTAAAGTTTACGTACTTTCCGGAAAAAAACAAACTAATAAATACAGCCAAGAAAAGTGTACACTGTATAGCATGCAACGTGTTTCTTTAGTTTTAATTTCTTGTTTTGATTTAAGGTACAAGTATATCTTATCTAAAACTCGTATAGCTATACGATCGAATTATAAATCACCGTCTTAATCTTTATTTTTAATAGAACGTTAAAAAATGTCCTCTATGTAGTTTTGAAGATTTAAACCAATATCGCATCTTATGCATATCCAATAATTGTTTATATTGTATTACACGTTCGCATAAACAAACCTAACGCAGGTAATGCCATTAATGTAACTTTCCTGCCTAAATTCATCTACAGTTGGTGTACACATTTTGATATGTAAATATAGCTAACATTTCCTTTGTGCGTTTTATTTTGTAAATTTATAATATTTGTCTTTAAATTCAATATCCAGCATCTATAAAATGTATCGCCACTTTACAAGTTTGGATCAATACCTGGATATTTAACTTAGAACAATGACGGGAAAGTGATTGTATGTAAAATTTATTTACAACTGTAAAGAAACAATACACCATACCATACTTTGAACTGTTTCATGATCGATTAGCCTCTGGATCATAAATCTTAATATATATATATAAATGAATCCCTATTTCCCTTTATCATTCCATAACTTGAGAATGAGTGCACCAAATTGAATAATTTTTTTGTGTTCGTTAATGTCAGGAAGAGGTTCTTATAAAAGAAAGAGTTTAATCCGACCTAAGGGCTCTGTCCCACTGGCCTTCAAAGTTCCCATTTTTTTATCAAAGTTCAGTTACACAAAACAGCTGGTTTTAAGGATTATATCTAAACATACTTGAAAGGCATAAACATATGTTCAGTTTGGAATAAAAAAAACTACTTGAATGGCAACTCACACTCTTTTTCGATAGGCGAGTGAGCAAAGCGAACGAGCTCATCTTAAAAATGAACGAGTATTTGACATAAAACCAATTCAATGACATTAGGACAGCGTCTATCGGGCCAGCTGGTAACCAATAAAAAGGATTACTTTACCTGTGCGTCAATTGATCATCTGTAGTTTAAAAAAACTACAGCTGTTTATTGCTCGTTGAGCACATATTCAGGCTCCAAACAAATTTACTTTTGTATGACTTCTCACAATATGAAAGAGTGCACAGAAAACTTATCTCGGATTGAAAATATCTTGGGCTATCTTACTTTAAGAATATTGTTCAAAGATTTATTTGAACAAACACGATTCTTAACAGAGGATTTATGGTTTTTGTTAAACAAGTGTTGCAGGTAAACTTTTATCTTCAAGTACTTTTAACTTTTCCCTAATCTCTCAGACAACGTTTTCACACCTTTGCAGGATGTATTTGTTAGCTGCGTGTTGTTGATCCCAACGAAACGTACTTTACCGTTGAGAAGAGTTATAAAGAAGACTAATTTGCTATTAACAAGTTATACTTAATATTTGAAATGTATAGAAATGTAAATTAAAACAATGGAATACAAATTTGTTACAACACTGAAAAACCCAAAAGGTTCGTCTTAACTGAGAAAAAGGTTGATATTCACTGAGTTGTAGGGTCCGAGTTGGTTGGTTAGGGACCTTGTGAAATTGGTCAGAGAATATGGGATAGTAATGACCGATTAAGTAGGTAAAATCATTGACCAAGTATTGTAGGTCATAAATGACCGGGTAGATTTTTAGTTTATTTAACTGGTCAAGTTGGTTGTTTTAACCTAGCACCTAGGTTACTTTGACTAATCTTCTGGGTTACATTAACTGAGCTGACGGATTACTTTAACCAAGTTAATGGGTTACTCCAACCGAGCAGCAGGGTCACTCTAACCCAGCAGTAGGGTCAATCTAACCTAGCAAGAGGGTCACTATAATCCAGCAAGTAGGTCATTTTACCTGAGCAGCTGGGTTAAACGTTAGAACCCCTCACGCCTCGTGGTTTTAACTTTTACCATGCTCGACTTTGATGATCATGAAGATATGTGAAATCGTCTGACCAATTGAGAAACTAACTAACCAACAATATTTTAACCTTGGCTCATATATTTCATAATTTGAGTTTACGTTGGATAAAGGCTTTCTTAATTGTGGTGTTCTCAGGTTATGAATTCAACATTTTATGTTGGTCTACTGATTATGGTTTCAATCTGGTTTTATCACTCAAACTCTACTGAAAATTAGCTAAAACAGCTTTTAAAACAAATATCAATGAGGTTTTTAAGAATGCCCCTAAATTGGGATATTCTATGCCCTAACTTAGCCCTAAAGGGGGATTCACTTACCTACATAACCTAACCTAAGATAACACATTCGTATCAACTTCATTGATATTTATCTTAATAACTGCATTTTAGTTAATTTTTGTTATAGAGCTGAGTTAATAAATCTAAACTGAAACCATATTTAGTAAACCAACATTAAACTTTGAATTCCTAACCTGAAACAACAGAATTAAGAAGGCTATTATCTTCGTACCTTTAAATGATGAAATATATGAGCCCAGGCCCCAGTTGGTCAGAGGGTTCCTCACATCTTCATTATCATTGAAAAAGAATATTGTAAAAGTTAAAACCACAAGACATGAGGTGTTTGAGCTTGTAACCTATGCCCTGCGTGTATTCTACGATGCACTCACCGTTCACTTCTGCTCTGATAAGCTCTCTCTGCAGAGAAACAGTTGTTGAAAACTAATTTAAGTATGCTGCTAACCTAGCTAAGACGGTTATGGCATCACACCAAACCACAGGTTTTCACAGGTTCGTTTCCACCGATGGGTTAGTTAAATTCTCACCGAGTACAGGGTCAAATATTAGAAATCCATGGGTTATTAGCAACTACTTCACTCAGTAGTAATTAACTCAGAGGACATTCAGTTAGTGAATATCATGCTGTAAGGTTATGCCGACATTATTAGATCAAATAAACAGTTAGTTAACAGTAACAAACCACTCGGTTACAAATAACTGTATAAACTTTGACTAACTTAAGTTAGTTACTAATGACCATGCGGCACTGGTTGCTAGTAACCAATAATTGGTTAATGCTGAACCAATATATTTTAACCCAGATTCGGTTAAACTCAGTTTTTTCAGTGAATTAACTGAGGCATGTCGAAAGCAGATTTAAAATTATTTGAGTATTGTGTATCACATTTAGATTATAAAACTATAATATTTACATGTTGGGAAACCCCTTTACACGAAAACAAAACGAGTTCGCACGCAGCACGCTGACGTGAGGGAAGTGAATTTCCAAATAAAAACTTTTAAAACTCAAAATCAGTGTAAAGACATACATTTGTCCAATTTTTATTGAAATCTGAAAACATTGATTTTTTGGCTGTTCTGATACTCCTGGTTTCATTTACTTGAAAAAGCTGGGAATACAATTATGCCCAATATAAGGTTAGGAGAAGGTCCAGACAGGCTTGAAAGTAGGTGTGAGGTTGCTGGGGATGATAAAAGTACTCTAACAAAGGAATAACAGGCTTTTCTCGTGTAAAACCCCCATAAGACAACGTACTGTGTTTAGTCAATACACATTTTCTCTAATAACTCGGTAAATATTTATGCTAGAATGACGAGAGAGGGCTTAAAACTTTTGCCTCTCTAATTCCCATCTTTTTACATGCATTTATTTTACATCTGGGGCTTTTATGACCATTTTTGGGCCCAAAAACTCGAAATTTGAAAGATTAATCCCCCAAAAAATGGGTTTAGAGTTTTCCGATTGTTTTGCCCAACGAACTTGTCTAACTGATTACAGAAAGGAACGTCCCTACCAAATTTGAAGTAAATCGGACAAAAATTGCGACCGCTAGAGTGCAAACACATATATATATATATATATATATATATATATATATATATATGTCTATATATATATATACATATATATATATATATAAAATTTTGAACGACCCCCCAAAACGTGTTCAGGGGGTCACGTTAGGAACTTCTATGGTGGTCCCGGGCTTAAGTTTCACCGTGCGGGTCATGCTAATAGTTCACTTTCCATAGGAAATTCACTAATAATGATTCCATCTAATTCTGTCACATTTTAAAATATGATGTGGATTAGAGCAAGGCCGACTCTACTGCTAGTTGAGTCGGCCTTGGCTACACCCATAAAGATTGAAAATTTATTATTCTTTTCGAAATAGCTCGATAACTATATGACCTAAGATTTATAATGTAGCTATTTCAATTTGCACATTGCACTTTTTCATGCAATAAATATTGAACAGACTACCAAAATATTATCCATGTACTAAGAAAAATTACCAAGACAATATTGAACATTTGGAAACTAATGAGTTTTGAAAACATTATTATTATTCCACCAGTGCGAACAAGCAGTTTTAATATTGGTAGAATTTAAAATTTAAGTTCACTACATAACAAAGTGTTACATTCAATTAGGGAATGCTTGTGATTTAATATTAACATCCTCGTTGCTCTCTCCTCCAGACGGCAAAGACACCAGCTCGTGTAAGACCCACTCTTAGACCAAACCATCAGAGATCAGAGGGTTCCGATTAAAATCACTGCCAGGATCAAACTCGCTATATTAGATTCCGCTTAGGCGTCGCGGCGGCGGCTCTGTGTACTCGCTGGTTTGACTGTAATTGGTTTGCTCTTTGTGGCTAAACTCCGTTAGTTGTCAACTCATGCGGACGACGTGAAATTTAAACCGTTAAAAACACTGTTTATTCGAGTGTGTTTTTAAGGTAACCCGTTTACTGAGGGTAAACGTATTTAATTTTCACAATGTAGGATCGCTTTTGGTTTTTTGCGATCTAAAGATTTGCCGCAATTGAACCATATTAGCTCAAATATATTTGCAAAAACCTTTAATTGGCTATTCGGTGGGGTATTAATTTCAATGCTAAAACCCAAATTTGTTATAATAGTTCATCAAACATTAAATTAAAACAAAGTAATGATTAACTTATTATGATTATTTAACAGTATTTAGGTTTATGAATTTTACCTTTGACAAGGGGTCCTAAATTCGTGCACTATATTTGATAAACTCGTTTAGGCTTTAGGAGATTCCATAACCACTTTTATCTTTCGAATAGATGAAAAAACACAATAAAGCAGGCCTGAATGACATAAACTTGTTTTAAAGAAAAGTTGTAGTTCCGTTGTTATTTTGTAAGATGAAAATAAAGCCATATATTAAAAATTAATTTAGTGAACATGCCAGCTCAGCATTTTCCGAGGAAATATCTAATTTGTTTTCAAGTTTTTTCAACACCCATTGTTCTTATTGTAAATCTCCTCAAGGTCTGCAAGAGCATATTTCATTTCGATACCATCTGCAGTTTCCATTGCCTCTGTTCGGGAGCTTTAACTTTAATTTTTAAGAGGTAGTAATTTTACTCCAACCCAGGTCCTTCCAACTGTTTAGATAGAGTTTGATTGTTTACAAACTCTTTTTTGTCTTTAACCAAACATTTTAATAATAGTTGAGTTAACCGCTTGGGTTTGCTCCAGTTCTTATTATAACTCAATACCGCTTTAGTGTTTTTTTTTATATAGTATACTATTTTGGACATATCCACTCTAGATGTTATGTTTATTCAAAGGTTCAATCAATTTGTTTATGCTCTACCGTATGAGAGTTACATTGGCAGTTTACTGGATATTTGTTTACAGCTCCGATGATTTTTTTGTTTTAGTTTGAAACTCCATAAGCCCAATGTTAAAATTTCCAATTTTCAAGATATAAATTAGTGGTTTTAAAATTGAAAACTGTAACCTTTTGGACATTTTTCCTGGGGTTTCATGGAACAACCTTCGTGCATGCTAAATTTCACGTTTCTAGCTCATCTGGAGGTGGGCTAGAATTCGTATACGTGAGTGAGTGAGTCAGTGAGTCGGTTACACATCGGACTGTATTATTAAATTACAAATTAATAAAACAGTTCCATTTAAAAACTTGAAAAAATGCCACTGGTATAGATACAAAAAATATAAATAAATAAATAAAGTTAAATAACAAATATATTTAAATAAACGTTTAACTAACAACATATATTGCGGTCGATTTGTAAAACTGGCAGACCTAGCAATCTGAGTAATAAGTACCTAATAGTATTCAGAAAATTATTCATATGTTAAATCTCCAATATTAGATTAATAATTTAAAAGTTTAGTTTTTCTTTATATAGCGTATCGAGTTTTAAAATTGAAAATGTTATAAATTGATTACGAAAGTAATAGTTTAATATAGGGTAGCCATTTTATTATGAGGCATTGTATTATTACATGATAAATTACGGTATAGCTACTGGATCTAATATAATTAATACCTTTAACAATATTATCTTGATATTTGGTATACATCTTAAATAACACATTACAACAACAGATATTCCTTTTATTTTCTGTATGTTGATTTTACTTGGGTTCTTGTTTTCCAATCTAATTAGGGATCAACTCAATAATAATATACAGGGTAGCTATTTTATCATGAGGCATTGTATATTACATGCTAAATTACGGAATACCTACTGGATCTAATATAATTAATATATTAACAATATTATCTTGAAATTTTGCATACATCTTAAATAACACGTGTCAATAACAGATATCCCTTTCATTTTCTGTATGTTGATTTTACATGGGTTCTTGTTTTCCAATCTAATTAGGGATCAACTCAATAATATTACTTTTGGTCATGTTTTTTGAAATAACATATAACATTAGAAATCATATTGATGACCTTAAAAATGTTTGGCCAATAATTTTTAAAAATTTTTAAATTTATTATTTTTTTAGATTTTCCTAAAACTTAAGGTTAGTCTAATTGCATCAACAGTGCATTTAATATACATAAAAATAAATGTTCCCATCATTTTTGGAAGTCTCTTGTTCAAATATTATTCAGTAGTAAACTCAAAATGGTATTTTTGCTCAATTTTTAATAAAATTCAAGGTAAGGGACATGTAATATCAATAATACATTTCGTACCTTAGCGTGTTGGTGTATTTCCATTATTTTGGGTATCTCAGATTAGTATCATGATAAAGACATATGTTTCTGTATGCCCTAATTCAACATTTCAAATCATTTGCCTCTTGATGAAGTAATCAATGTACTTTTATTGCAAATAATAGATTTTCTGTGTGATCTTAAATTAAACATTTGTTAATAGCTTTGTTACGTGTTGTCACAAATAACCAAGCACCACTAAATCACTTCTCAAAACCAACAAAATATATTTAACTTATATACACTTACAATACAGTAAATATACATCAAATATGGTACAAGGACATCGATTTCCACCAGTCACGCCGGCCATCAATAGGCCCAATCATGAATTAATTGACTATTTAATTTGTTAGACATACTTCAATCATTTTATTTATAGCTGTATTTAAATCCGAAAAAACACTTCTTCACCTTTATACTGTTTACTCAAACGTGATCAACATTTCAACTCGTGAAGCTTGTTTGACTTCAAGGACTGGACGCTAATATTAAATCCCTTTCAGTCCAAACTATCAGAGCCACAAGCATGATCAAACTCGCTATATGGGACTTAGATTTGACGGCGATGCTGTTTACTCTATCGTTTAACTGTAATTGATTTACTCTTTGTGGCTAAACTCCATCGTTTCTCAACTCATCCGGGTGATATGTCCGGAACATCGGTGTACATTTAATTGGCACTGCATGTTTTAAAACCACTTTTCCTAGATTAAGTTATTTTAAAATTTGTGTAAATTGAGTACTGAAGTTATTTTACTAAACATTTAACAGTTTGATTCAACATTTTAAGGACAGAAAGCTTTCTCCTAACACAGCTAAACCCAATTACATCCACATTCAGATAACTCAGAGTCACAATTGGTTGAAATTGGCTGAAATTTAAATTTGTTAGCTCTTACCAACATGTGTTACAAAGCAACTTAATATTAATAGGTTTAAAAATAATTTAATATTTATTCGT
The DNA here is from genome assembly GCA_963675035.1 of Allygus modestus. Lineage (NCBI taxonomy): Eukaryota > Metazoa > Arthropoda > Insecta > Hemiptera > Cicadellidae > Allygus > Allygus modestus. The sequence continues at coordinate 60,563,008 of OY776117.1, read as the reverse complement.
CTCAACATTGTTTTTATATCTTGAGTGAGTTTGTTGACTTCTGGAGCCCAAACCTAAATTTTTGTATCGCCCCTCCCCCTTTTCCTAAAATGAAACTTTTCCCCAGCTGGTTAAATGTTAGTCATCAAGACCAGATGATTGACGACACCCATCGCCCGGGAACAGGTCAACTGGGTGGACCACCAAGTATCCAAGTATCCAAGTAATTAAGTAAGTATCCAAAGCCACTTCAAAATTTCCTCATATTCCCATTGATGGACAGTTAAAATGTTCAAACCTAGTTATTTTGTACGAGTGGGATTTGATAATAGTCTGAGTTGGAGCAGCCACGTTCACCAGTTAGGCTTGCGACTAATGTCCCGCCTGTTTGTCATTCGACACGTAGCTCAGATACGAAATGAGAACTTAAGCAAGTTAGTTAACACAGCCTAATCATATTATTTATTAGCGATATGGCTCCCTTCAAAGACAAAATTAGATAAGATTTTTAAACTGCATTAGGGTTATTGCTGGTTTAAGATTTAGGGAAAGCTGCTGCAAAGCCTTCGAACAGTGCAACAAGCAACAAAAAACTAACACCGCTTTATATCTGTTTTTGATATATAGTATTGTATTGGCCCTGTAGGGGGGTATACCCTTAGAGCACCTAGTTAGTTTATTTTGTTATTGACTACACGCAAAGTTAATAAAACACCTATCATTTATGTTCCCCATATCGGTGGTTATAGTTATATTGTGGCTATAACGACAGAGATTAGAATAGTCATGCAGATACGAATCACAATTTAAAACTGTTTGAAGAAAGGAATTCATCCCCCCATAAACACAAATGGAATGATTAATAGGAAAAATCTATTTGTTTAGCAAGAGGACATTTCACTACACCCTAACTTCACTCTGCCTATCCTGGCACCCTGAAGCACCAGGTCCATTGACTGGGAGTCCTGAACCCCTTTCCCATTGACTGGTCAACGCGGGGTACTGCAGGACTACTTATGGATTCAATCCAGTACATTCGAATACGATTTTTATATTTTATTCCGATTTTACCCTTAGTTATGTTCAATATTCTGCGGAATTATGTAATACATAAAAAGTAGGAGTGTAATCTGCCGTGTGTCAAACTATCCAACGGTTCACATTGGAGCACTCTCATGAAATGACATGATGAATTATTGTTTTGTTTTACTTCACTCTCCTACACTCAACTGATGGGCTTAGTGTAAAACTGTCGTCTAATGCAATATAAACTTCTGTTATACTAAACAAACTTCACCTACCTCACTGGTTCAAGAAGAATCAAAATTAACCTACATCATTCTGGCTGAAAAATGTATTTCCGTTGCCATTTTTGAGGTAGCCTACACCAACTTTTTTACTACATCCATATCTCAAATATTTTAAAATTCATATTTTTGTATCTTATCTCCAGAGTTTGTTTTACTGTTCAGATCATCCTAAGCAAATAATTGGTGAATAAGTTTCAATCTGGAATGTGTGTTAGTATGTATATTTAGAATTTTCTGGTTATAAACTATATTTCCATGACAGTTTAATGGTTTAGAAAAATTAATTTAAATTGGGTTGGTTACGTAAAGATTAAATAAAAACGTTAGTGGCCAACAGTTGCTATTTGCTTACATTTCGGCCAATATTTAGCATGGCTCGGTAAGCGGCCACCGGATTGCATATTACTCGGAAATATTGAGTACACATTTACAAAGTCATCTGCAAACTCGTATATTTTGATCCGTGCTTTTGTTTACAAATTACTCTTGAGTAATCCATTTTTTATCCCTTGACATACCAAGTTTTGACTTACTGACATTTAAACCACGATTTATAAAATAAACTTTTTCTATACATCACTCTGAAGAAGAGAAACAAAGTAATGTGGAAATTGTAAGTGGACAAATTTATAAAAATTTGCCCCTGTTAGGGTTTTCATTTTATTAATGATAATGGTTGACCAAACGTGTTGTCGTAACACTGCAACTTGATTGTCATTTACTTATGTGTACAGAAATAAACTAATATAAAGACATATTCCAAGTTATATTGAAATCCATAAGGGAGTTAATACCTAAATTCGTTGGAAACTTAAGATTAGTTGCTATTTTGTACATCAACTCGTTAAACATATAGTTTGACTTTAGAGACACCTAGCTAATTAATTTAGAGATGTTTACTAATTATCTAAAAATACTTTGGTTGTATTGGATTATTTTTGACACGCGTGGTTTTTTGCACGCGTGTTTAATATAATTAAACAAATTTTCTAAATCTTCAACAACAACAATTGTTAAAACGACCTAAGTACAAGGAGCTGGACCTACGTGGGGAAAAAGGAGCCTGAGAAAGAAACACTTTTGTTTAATATTGCGAAAAATGGATGTGAAAATAAGACCAGAAATCCATATATTCCGTTTACGGTCTACAGGAGAACTATGGAGGCACAACGTACGAGTCTGGTGCCATTCGAAACGGCCGAGATCTATCAAAAACAAGTATGTCAATCAGCGCACACTGCCATTGCCAGATGGGCCTATAATTTTCTTAATGACTCCTTTATCCACGAATAATAGGTTTGATGCTTAAATAGCTGAGTAATTGAGGGTCAAAGGGTTCAGTATAAGTGGGTCAGACCCAGGGGATCATTTGAATGTTTCTTTGCCTCCCCCCTCCTCACTTACCACCCCCTTCAACCAACCCTTGTCCTACAACTCACCCCCTGACTCACTGTTGTTAATTGACGACAATTTAAAAATATATATAATGTAAAATAAGTCATAACCACGATTTATCCTTCCCTTTAATAAATATATTTACGAAATAAACAAATAAAATAAACACAAAAATCTGTAAGAGAACTGTCCAATTTACCAAATGCATTGTTGTTTCTGTTCCATCCGAACGATGTGACGTCAAATATATATTTCCAAATACAACGTAAGAGGATTCAATCATTGATTGACAACTAAATAAGTAGTTAGCAGCATTTAAATAATTATAATTTGAATCCAGCATTGATTACGGACAAACCACTAATGGGAATTATGTCTGATGTGATATTTTACGTTTGTTTTCAGTTAATCTCTGCCTAGATTTTATTTTTACTTTTACTTGTAAAAAAATCACTAAATTAACTTGTTTACATTAATATCCGTAGATTTCCACGAAATTAAAATGGCATTGTAAAAAATGAACGACATTTAAATGTAAACAAAGTTAGGTTCAAATATAAAGATATTACTGATAAAGAGTAGATAATAATATCAGTATAAATAAATGCTTTAATTAAAAAATCTCTGTAAACAATAAAAGAATGATAAAATTAAAATTATTTTTACAATACGTTAAGATTAACATTCATCGTTTTACATGTCGTTTTGTTTGGCTTTAATATAAACTCGAGTATCAAAATATTGAACTTTGGCACTTTATTCTAGAGTAATTATTTTTAGTTTATTTTTCAATATAAATAGCTTATTTAAAGGATAGTAATAACTGAGTTATACAGGTCCGAAATGGTTAGTATTAATCTAAACTCCTATCCCAAATAGTTTCAGTTAGTAATTTTTATCACAAAATCAGAATCAACTTACCATATAGATTTCTGAAATAAAAACTTTATAATATGGGGAAAACTATAGTAAAGCTTTAAGTTAGTCATTGTTAATTGCTGTATTTGTTTCGGTCTTGATAAAATAAATTAAGATATATATTTTAGATTGTAAAAAATAAAAAGTACATCCATCCAAAAATAGAATGGAGAGATATTTCTTTATCTCTCTCTTTAAGCTGTAAAGGTTTGGTGACAGATCGATCTCGAGAGTTGTCAGGGTGGGAGAGTGAGATTCAGATAGAGAAGAGAGAGACATCCGATCTGCAGGTGACAGCCTACCACACTGCGGCTTCGCTACCTCTCCGACAGTCGACATCGCACTGCAGCCTAACACCCACAGCTCTGTTCAAATTGATAACAAAGTTTTAACAAGCATGCGAAATAATTGGTTTCTTCCGTTTAGTATGAGGTAAACTGAATCTAATTTGTGTCTCATTTGCAGTTAGTTGTTCACAAAGAGTCTTTGGTAGTATTTATGTTGACTAACTTAATATTCAAAAAATCGTACGTAACTTAGTAGTAGCTTTACAGAACATTTTGTGAAGGACAAATTCTTAGATCATATATTATTTATAAGGTATTATATGCTATTATTACCGTTTAAATGTTTTGAATGTGAATGACGTGACCAGAGTGACTGTTGGAATGTGACTGAGGTGGGAGGGAGGGGAAGCTTACTGTAGGGGTAGTATTAGGTTGTGGAAGGGGGTTGAGATAGCAATTCAATACGGTATATTATTAATGTATTACTATGTCAATACTTTATTTTAACATATACTTTAACCGTATTATTTTCTTTTTCCCGGTTTTCTAAAGTAGCCAATATTGTTTCTGAAAGCTCCGATGCAATTTTTCACTGTAATGCACACCAGAGTGTAATAAATCGTACTGATTTGGAAAGTAGGATATCACAAATTTTAAAATATTAAAATATTAGTCATTCTGAAGCCATAGTCATTCTAACTATGGCTTCACTGTTACTATTGATAACACAAGTTTGAGTATTAACTCGATTTAATTCAAGGCTATAGAGTTCCTATTGATGATCGGGAGGCCTTTTTCCGGACTATTTTAGTTTTCAGGGATTTAAGACTAAACTCACTGATCGCTTGAAGGAAATCCATCCTTAAGATGCCCTATAGAAAGAATAATAAGGATACCAGCTAGCCCGAAAACAAAGTAAATTTTGCCATGCGATGAAAAGTGATAATATTGTTTAAAACCGGTTGCTGAACTTAGATCAACGTTACTCTGAAAAGGTTACAAACTATATGTTTGTATTGCTCTCGTGTTCATGTACCAGCCCGAACACACACCCTGGTTCCACAGACATCCGTTTCCACAGTTTTAATAACCCATCAAAGTTCTCAGATTTATCATCCAAATAATAACTTGGAAGATCTCTGTTACAGGACGGAGCGATGTCAGCTTTTTGATATACTGTATAGCTGCTTTCAACTATTCGAATCTAACCGGTAATATAAGCTGACCAATATTGTAATTTTGTAATTCGTATTTGAAGAAGAAAGTTAAATATCTTTTATCTTATAATAAAGTTGTTTTAAAAACGCATTTATCTCGCTTTAAATCTCCAGAAAGGCAAAGTTGAGAGTACCCACTTGAACCCAGAGCATCAGAGTGTTGAAATTGAAACCACTGAAGGGACCTAACTCGCCATATTGGATTTTGCTTTGACGTCGGCGACGCTGTTTATTTGCTCGTTTAACTGTAATTGATTTACTCTTTGCGGACACACTCCGTTAGTTTTTAACTGATGTGGGATTTAAACTTGGATTTATCTGAGAGCGTTTTACGCTAAAACCTCTCGCTTCTGAGATAAAATCCACGTTAATAAAATTAACAATTCCTGTATTTTTTCTTTTTATTTACATTTTTAAAATCTACAATTCATTTATTTATAAAACCGCATTGAATCCGTTAATTATTTCTTACTCTAAATGTTCCAATTTAAAAAATGTTGTATTCTATTTCACCACACATATTTTATCAGCCTTCTTTAAAGTACGTTACAACATGTATAAAAGTTAAAAAATACTGATTTGATTTAGATCATTGAACTAAAACTATTGAAACTAGTTTTTGCAAGTATTTTGGTCATGTACTTCGATTTTGTTTAAACATACATTATACATTATTTTTTGTTTACATAAATGTCATTGCCTGAAAAATCTTGGTAAATGTAATTAAAAATTTACTATCTTTTTATAAGAATGACAATCACATATTTCGACTTGGTGTAAAATGTGTAAGTGCATTTTAAAACCCTACGTTTGGTGTGTCTTTGTAATGATTTATTCATATGAGCCGCCATTTACATAAGGAATTGATGAGTCGCGTTCTTTCCATCTAAATATATGGACGATCAACTTCATAAATTCGCTACAGCATTGTAACATTTACTGACCGTAATTTCTACTTTTAGTTGTTTAAGGGAATTATAGGAGTTTTGTCTCATATACCGGAACTAGAAAATCCCCCCCTTAACAAGACTACTTTAATATTTTGCTAGAATCGTAAAACATCAAAGTTTGATCAATATTTTTATTTTTTAAGCAAAAGAGTTTTAATATTTTGTTTTTAGTCAGTTTTGGATTGGAAAATGTGATTTCAAATAGCATTATTCAACAGTATTAAATTATAATAATTTTTATTTCATCTACCTAATATGGCAGGTCTCTGTTTTTCTTATCAAAATATGCATATAAAACATTTTGAAAACAAAGCGTTAAACATTCTCCCGCCTTATACCAAACTGAAATTTAATCATAATCTAAACCAAGATTATTTCGCAATTGAAGGGGAGAAGTCCATTTCCCTTTAAATATTTCCGCGGAGAGAAATATCGTAGAAAATCTCAAAAAGCATCTTGACAGATCACTCTTGAGTGTTTTGTCCTCAAAGCAAGAATGGAAGTGAGGAGATTTCTGTGGGTGACAGCTACCCTTACTTAGTTGAACAAGTTTTAAATCAAAATAGGGTTACGTTTTTTTTTTTACGTAATCATGCAAACTGGCTTGATAAGAGAGTGAAAAAACATACGATATCTGATTTTCAATAAGTCATAATAAATGAACAGGAGTACACAAGTTTATATTCCTGAATCATTTAGAATTAGGTTTATAATATTTCTAAACTCTTTTCTAGAAAGTCCTTACCCTTCAACAGCAAAGAATTCATATTTAATATGAGTTATAACTACTCTGCTCAAGTTGTAACTATTTTGTTCGTCTTTATATTTTCTTATTTCTACATTTATTTCAACTATGTATTTAACAAACATATATAACCATAAGGCTTATCTTAAAACGTAGCTGTGTTGAAATTCACTACATTAGAACTAATAATAAACATTCCTATGAATATTACGGAAAAAGTTAACATGAATTTCTGAATTTCGTTTACGCTCTGAATGTATGATATACGTATATTTGTTCTAAATCCACAAGGTTTTAGTGTGGAATCTGTTACTATGAACTATAACTGTATAGTTTTTTTTTTTATAAAAATATAAAAACTACAAATTAATAGCTATGGATAAAATCTTTTCGCATTCTTATATTCGTAAAACATTTATTTGGAATATGATCATAAAATTCTTATTTTCATGTATTAGGAATTATTTTATAACCATTGTATAACATTTTATGTTTATACAAAATACTCAGTCATATTCACAAAAATGTTTAAAATCCAGTAATTCACAACAAAAGTAGTAAAAAAATCAAAACATCTTATTTTAATAAACAGTATCGTGTGTTAATGTAAATATGTTTTAGCTCTAAATTGAAAGGTGTTCGCGGTGGTTTGGATTTCACATCGTCCAACTGAGTAAACGGAGTTTAGCCACGAAGAGTAAATCAGTTACAGTTAAACAGCGAGTTACCAGCGCCGTCGCCTCGTCGGTCGCGTCGTCAAAGCTGAGTCCTATGTGGTGAATTTGATCGTGTTTGTAGCTCTAATCAATCCAATAGTTTGGTTTGGGAGAGTTTAAATAGCATGGCCTCTCTAAGTCATGAATTCGGCCAAGCTACTCCAGTGATATTATTTGTCAAACGTTCTCAAGTTATTTCAACTTTAAAAACGATTTTACACTTTTTAGGAATAAAGTGTTATGATAACATCTCTAAATTAAAATTTTGTAAACCTATAACTTTTTGGTCTATATTAACCTCCATTTTTCCAATTATTTATATAATTACGAAAAATTTATTTAGTAGGTATAATTGTTGTTGTAGGTATAATTGTTTTATTTAGTATATATATATATATATATATATACATATAAATAGATATATAAATGTTTTTAGCTTTTCTTAAGTTATTTTTACTTAAAACTGCACATTTGTTTTACCAATAACTTCAACTCTAAAAAATAATTATTTGGTGTTTAAATTATGATTCCACGTCCAAACGTTGCAGAGATATTCAAAGTTATAGACACAGTACGTTTTCCGTATGGAGAATAAATACAATTTGATATCTCGATTATTTATGAATGTATTTTGATGAACTTGTTATGAGGCTTCACCTAGTCGTGGTATATTGATATTTGCACAAAACAATAATTTGTTGTTGATTGTCCCTAGCAGCAAACCTGCATACTCAGCCCTAATTTTATTCTTATGAAGTTGTGTGTCTCCCTTAATTGTGAACCTAAATGAATAAAACTTGGTTGATTTGTATTGATAATTGCATAAAAACACATTTATCTTCTTTGTTGCAGCGAACCTGCTTACTCAGTCCTAATGTTATTCTTAGTGAGAATAAATGGAAAGCTCAATCAATCAATAAATTATTTATGAAAGTATTTTGATTAAACTTGGTAAATGGCTCTATGTAAAAGTGACAAACACATACATGCATTGCAAATTAGCTGAGTATGCAGGTACGGGGGTATTAGTTCATAAGTAAGTAGGTTCGCTGCAACAAGGAAGATAATAAATGTTTTTTTATGCAATTATCAATACAAATCAACCAGGTGAAGCTACGTACCAAGTTTTATTCATTTAGGTTCACAATTAAGGGATACACACAACTTCATAAGAATAAAATTAGGGCTGAGTTTGCAGGTTTGCTGCTAGGGACAATCAACAACAAATTATTGTTTTGTGCAAATATCAATATACCACGACTAGGTGAAGCCTCACACCAAGTTCATCAAAATACATTCATAAATAATCGAGATATCAAATTTTATTTATTCTCCATAAGGAAAACGTACTGTGTCTATAACTTTGAATATCTCTGCAACGTTTGGACGTGGAATCATAATTTAAACACCAAATAATTATTTTTAGAGTTGAAGTTATTGGTAAAACAAATGTGCAGTTTTAAGTAAAAATAACTTAAGAAAAGCTAAACACATTTTTCCCATATGACTAACATGGTATCTAACAACAATTTCTCTTGTCTGTTTGTGTGTTCAATAATTTAATACATACGAAATTAAATTAAAAACATCAAATGCCCTGCGTGCATTATTCTGCATTATTTACTAGAAACAAACATTTTCAGATACAAAGTAGAGAATTAATTTACCAAACTTAATGAATACATAATCTTTTGACTGGTAAATCAAAAGTGCTGATTTTAAAAAGCAAATAACTATAGTCTAAAACTATAGTTCTATAGTTCTTCTTCTAACTAAAACTTTCTAAAGCGTCTTTTATTAAATTAAAATTGTATAATTGAGAATTTTGCCCATGATGCTACAACCCTGTTAATATATGAAAACAACAAAATTCTGTAAAACTTGAATTATTAATGTTTCTTTTTGAAAAAACGATTATTAGTGAATTTACTTTGGAAAGTGAACTATTATCATGACCCGCACGATGAAACTTAAGCCCGGGACCACCATAGAAGTTCCTAACGTGACCCCCTGAACACGTTTTGGGGGGTCGTTCAAAATGTTACTCTAGTGGTCGCATTTTTTGTCCGATTAACTTAAAATTTGGTAGGGACGTTACTTTATGTAATCAGTTGGACAAGTTCGTTGGGCAAAACAATCGGAAAACTCTAAACCCTTTTTTTGGGGATTAATCTTTCAAATTTCGAGTTTTTGGGCCCAAAAAGGGTCAGAAAAGCCCCGGATGTAACATTATTGCATGTAAAAAGATGGGAATTAGTGAGGCGAAAGTTTTAAGCTCTCTCGTCATTCTAGCATAAATATTTACCGAGTTATTAAAGAAAATGTGGTTCGACTAAACACAGTACGTTGTCTTATGGGGGTTTTACACTAGGAAAGCCCCTAGTGTAAGGTTTTATTCCTTTGTTAGAGTACTTTTATCATCCCCAGCAACTCACGCCGATTTTCAAGCCTGCCTGGACCTTCTCCTAACATTATAATGCGCAAAATTGTATTCTCAGCTTTGCAGATAAATGAAACAGGTAAATGATGCAGGAGCATCAAAACAGCCAAAAAAAAATTTCGCAGATTTTAATAAAAATTGGAATACATGTATGTTTTTACACATATTTTGAGTTTTAAACTGTTTTTGTGGAAATTCACTTCCCTCACGTCAGCGTGCTGCATGCGAACTCGTTTTACCTCAAACGCCCGCGATAAAACCTGAAATTTATTAGGATAATTTTAAATGTACAATATTATAAAAAATAAAACAGCTACTCTACCTCTAATCTGAGGGTGATCAACTTAGTGACGCTTGTTCTGAACTTCAACTAAGAGTGAAGCTTTTTATTGCTCCCCATACCTACAGCACGTGGTGGGGTAAAGTGGGGAGACTCCCTCTACAACTTTATTAACCAATCATAATACTAGGATTTAAATATGCCCATATACGGATCATGGCTCATCAAAACAATGCTCAACATGATTGTGGTTTAAACTTGTTCTGGTTTAAACTCGTTTTTTAATTTTAATTTTTAATTTTGTTGTAATTTTGTATCGAATTCCTTGCTAATATCACGCCAGCCTTTTAATTTATTTGTTTTAAACTGAATTATAACAGAAGTAAACCAATTAATATTTAATTTTATTTTGGATAATTATTTAAAATATTGTTTATGGATGATTTTCAAAACAGAATACCTACCCCTTTTTAATCCAACGCAAATAATTTATTTCGACTATTTTTTTCAAATCTGTATATACTAATAAAGTTGTACATAAATTCGTTAACCTCAAAAAATACAAATTCAACAAATTTAAACATATTCAAAAATTGTATGGTAAAATTATATTTAGTATGTAATGGGAAATAATATCTAAAATGTAATTTTAACCATTGTTTTATTTGTTTATAATTTCCTTAGTTTTTAAATTTAGAATATGTAATAAATGAAATGTAACAATAATCTAACAGTTTGAATCTAATAGTCTAAATAAATCAAACTATTACGAAAAAGATTACTCTAGTTTGAAACATGACACTTAAAAAGCAAGTAATAATATTTCGATTAGAATAATAATATAATAGCTCTGTTCCTTTTTACTTTCTCCCCTTATACATAGTATATGGAGAAAGTATTGTTTTCGTAAAAATTTTCGAATTTGAGTTGTTAGTGGAAATATTCGTTTTGTTACTTTCTCCCCTTATACATAGTATATGGAGAAAGTATTGTTTTCGTAAAAATTTTCGAATTTGAGTTGTTAGTGGAAATATTCGTTTTGTTACTTTCTCCCCTTATACATAGTATATGGAGAAAGTATCGTTTTCGTAAAAATTTTCGAATTTGAGTTGTTAGTGGAAATATTCGTTTTGGTGCTCCCTGAACCCAAAAAAGTGTTTTTTACGTGATGTCTGTGTGTGTGTGTGTGTGTGTGTGTGTGTGTGTGTGTGTGTGTGTGTGTGTACAGAGCTAGAGCCTTAACCAATGGGCCGATTTTTATGAAATTTGGCATGTAGGTACTAATCCATGATATCTACAGGCGTTTTTTCATTTATTTTTTATTTTTAAGGGTAATTATCCCCCCAAAACTGCCAAAAAACATGAAAAATCCAAATTTCTCAAAAACGGCTCTAACGATTTTAATTAAACTTTAGTCGTTTGTAGAACTCTAGTTTTCCATCAAAATAACACCACCCGCATTCCTGTAAAAATTCGGCTTCAGAAATTACAGGACTTAAAACATCAAAAATTCAGTTTTTTGGATTTTTCATAAAAAGACTTAAATATACAAAAATATTACTATTCACCATTAAAAAGCGCTCAAAAAACTAAATAATTTAGTATATTCAATTACTATTCTACGATTGCTGGTTTCGGAGAAAATTGAAATTTTCATTTTGTGGTAAACGCAGTACGTTGTACCCATGTTATTCTTATGGGGAATAAAAATATTACTATTTCTCTCTTATTTACTGATCAATTTCATTCAAACTTGATATGCTTGTCAAGTTAGTATTGACCAACAGAGGAAATTCGAAATATGTTGCCCCTTAATACCCCTGGGGGGAATAGGGGGCATTTCCCCTCTTAAAACCACGAGTGCAGCAATGGATTCTATAGTACCTCCAAAGCAGGGATTTGGGTGGATGTTTTTTAAAACAACTTGTTTACAAGATTTTCTGTACATTCGACCGTGTTTTGTATTCTATATTTAGTAAATAAAAAGTAATTTATTCATTAAAGTTGGGCTAAAAGGGAGAAAGTATGTGTCAGTTTCCTGATAACGTTTATTTCAGTAATAGGTTATCCTGGGAATGCTAAATAAGTACTAAACAACAAAAAAACACAGCACCACTAACAAACCCAAAAGCCAGATGCCACACCCAAACAAATCAAAAAAACCTTTTTTTTGTTTTGGTGGTTTGTTGTTTTATAGTTGTTCTGGGTGGATGTTGTTCTAGATCTGGCTTGTGTGTGTGTGTGTGTGTGTGTGTGTGTGTGTGTGTGTGTGTGTGTGTGTGTGTGTGTGTGTGTGTGTGTGTGTGGTTGTTGTTATTGTGTTTGAGAAGTTTCGAAACTGGACCCAACTACCATTTATCGTTGGACAATAGTAGGAAATGAGCTATAATAAATGTTCTTAAATTTAAAAAATCTTATTTTGAAAAGGCCTAGCTAAGTTCTTAAAAATGTTTCGAATTGTAACAATTATCCATAAACATTAGTACCGTAAATTTTAAGAAACAGAATCTCAAGATAATTTAATAAGCTACATCTGTGAGCCTCTGGATATAGAGGAGCAGAAACCCACGAAAATCAATTTCCGATGTACCCAACAATGCGACCAAGAGGTAGAGATGGTTCCTCAATACGCATCATAAAAAGTAAGAGAAATATTTACACGAAAGAGAGGGTTTAAAAATAGTATAAATAGGTGTTGTTTGAAACAAATCTACTGTTTACAATTTGTGATGCTAATGAAATCTGATTTCAGTGATGTTTTCCAAAAATTACGTCGTGCAGCACTGCTCAAACAATTGGAACACTGAGTTATGTTTGACCACAGAAAGTTCAGCGAGTTATGCACAATATGGCGACATTAATGGTAGTTTAGAATTTGCAAACACGCCACCTCTGCCATAGATTAACATTTTGGTAACAATTTTAGTTATTGCCAACAAACATGTACGCAAAAGATTGAGGTTCTTGTTAATCTTTTAATACGAGGATATACAAAAGGCTTTATTACATTGGTATGTTTTTACTACTAGGTAAGGTAATAGTATTTTATATTATGTTGTAAAAATTTTAAAATTAACCTAATAAATATAATTTTCTATAATTTTGTATCGTTTTAATTAGTTTGTTAAATAAGAAAGCTGTATACTGTCGTTAAGACGTACGAACTTTGGTAATTGTAATTGTTGAAGAAGAAAAACTGTTGCCTAGCTTAAGCTCATTGCAGGCAGATATAATTTATAATTAACTATAGAAATTGGTGTATTTTTTAAATATATTATTAATAATAATACCATTGAGGATGTGCTAATCAAAATCAAACATGTCCATAAAATAAAATAAATTAGTTATAAACTATTTAACAAAATACAGGATAGTTCCTAGCACATTTTAAGGTCAGTTTCATTAAATTAAAATCAAGTTACATCTAAAACAGAAAATAAATATCGGATTAGCAAATAAAACAAGAACATGTCCATATAACGGGTTCTTCCAGACAACAACAAAGTCCATATGGCCAATAGGAGTACACCGATTCGGTTACGTGACTTAAAGTATATGTTTTTATTTGATTAGATTTAATGGACATATTTGAACTCTTAATAGACATGATTTTTTTTTTTTTTTTATTGTATAAAGGTACTTACCTTACAATCCTATACATCTTACAATCCTATAGTGTTTTAAACTATACAACTATTTTTCTCTGGCCGATTTTGTTTGTTTTAGACATTATAAAACTACCAAAACTTTTAATAATTGATATTATTACTTACAGATTATTTATTAAATAATTTAATAACTTAAATCCAATCAAATAATAATATATCCTTTTTAAACTAAAATAACGTGATTTTTAATATATTTTCAGCTAAATTATTTACTGAAAAAAGGTTATGTACTTAGAATAAATATATCAAAAATAACCATCAAATGTGGTTTTCAATAACAGATTATTGATAAACACGTTTTTGCAATTTCCCAACAGTTTTTTAGATGTGACATGTTGGATTTCAAGGGGCAGCTTTTCCATTTAAAATAAGATCACAGATAGCCTGAAGAGATTTAAAATAATTAACTGATTATTTTTTAAACAACCTTGTAGTTCAATAACAAAACTAATTTAAAAACAGATTTCTAACAGTTATTTTCACTCTTTTAGAACAATTTAAAATTAATCTGTAATCAGTCTTTCTCTAAAGTATCATCCGATACATTTATGATAAAACTGTATGTAGATGATAAAACTGATCGTAATTCAAGGAAATAATAACCAGTTTGGGGTCTATGGATATTTGTAGATAGTAATATTATTGTTATTCATACCATTGCACAAATGTGTAAACTCAATTAAAAGTAAAGTTCATTAAATGGTAGAACATTGTACTGTATATATTATGTATTTTTTGACAAGAAAAGTAAGCGGATTATTTTTTTTAAATTAGACAATTCTGGGAAATTGGGCTGTCACTAGATAGAATAAATACCGTTTATAGCTTTGACTGAAAGAAACTTCCCCAAGACTCGAAGCTATTTGCATAGTCACCAGGATTGTAAGGTCCTTCAGGATATGACAACCTTGCTTTCCACAGTATAAGTATTCTTCCTTGTCACTTCTTAGAGTTTTCTAAAATATACTATTCACAAACCTATTTTTACAGCAACAAATAAATAAAATGCCACTCGTTTTGTTGTATAATGTTATTTGATTCGTCAAAGTTTACGAAAAATTTGATAACCACTTTCACAAGAGTGTTGTATACTAATAAATATTATGCGAGTTGAATTATTTTATAATAATATAAATGGATTAAATTCTTAAATCAATAAAGATGTACTGCCTTAGTGAACATACTTTCATAAATACCCCCGTAGCAGCAAACCTGCGTACTCAGCAAATTTCCAATGCATATTTATGTATCTTAATACCACATAAAGCCACATACCAAGTTTCATTAATACACACTTGTAAATAATACGATTTATGAAATTTTAATTATTCTCCATAAGAATAACATGGCGGCTAAGTATGCAGGTTTGCTGAAGCAAGGAATACAAAAAATTGGGTTTTATACAAATATCAATATAACTCAACTAGGAAAAGCCACATACCAAATTTTATTAATTTATGTTCATAATTAAAGGAGATAACACGTTACTTATTCTCTATAAGAATAACATTGGACAACGTACTGTGTTTAGCACTTTCATTCTCTCTGTAACCATTTGACGTAGAGCAATGATCAAAACACCAAATTGTGCGTCTTTTAAAGTCATAAATGCTGCTTTACACTTTCATACCAAATTTCGTCAAAATCGGATTATTTTTACAAGAGTTATCGTGCTCACGGACACTATATATATATATATGTATATATACGTATACTTATGCATATATATACATATATATACATGTATATATATATTAGATATATACAGTTTTTAACGAATGGTGTTTTTGGCATCAGGGGACCTCAAAACGAAAAGTTATCATGGTCCCGGCCTAGGTCTTACCATGGCGACTACGGTAATAGCTTCTTCCCTATATGGTTAATTCGCTAAAAGTAAACATTATATGTTATCAGAGAGATAGCTGATGACCAAGGCCTATATTTAGTGAATCGTTGAACTACGCACCTTTCTTAGTGTGATATATACAGGATTCGTCAAAAAATAACGCTTAGTGATATAATTGCTTTGAAATATTCAAGGTGCGATGATTTCTCAGGTATCATATATTTAGTTTCACACAATTCAGTTTTTTATAATAAACGAGATTAAGCACAACTTTTGATTTGGCTAGGAAATGTAATCCTCTGAACTCCGGAATCCTATACTTCAATTACAGATCTTAAAATCATGATAATTTCTTAGGACAATTCAAATTCCCAAATCAATTTAATTTTCCTTGCTTGTGACATATTTCAGTTTCATTTTTGAAGTAGAATGCAACTGGCTTACAATACATTCAAGATTATTATGCAACAGTTTACTGCTCTATACACTTTCATAACGCAGACAAATTGTTTTTATTTACTGATATATTTATTCTATTCATTTTGATATATTTTGATTACTGACTGATATTGTCAGTAATCAACCAACAGAATGTTTGTTTGATTCCCTTCGTTTGTTTAGCTCTTTTTCTTATCGTCCTCAAGGAAACGATGTTTTTATCGGGGGCACAGCTGCTTGAAATCCTTTTCTATTATGTTCTCTCCTAATAATTGTTTTTGCTGATTTTGTTTAAATTTTCATTTTTACAATCTAAATATGTTTCTACTAAGCATGTATAAGTTCAAAACATATTTGTGTTCTTTTGCCAAAGTGTTTTATGTCAAATACATAATATGTTGTATAGGCTATTTTTACATGCGGAAAACGCAATACCAGCTTTACTCACCACAGGGGACTAAGGTGTGCAGCAAAACTTACCTGAAATAGAAAACGCTTTTGCAATAAGTAGAGGTTCACATTCTTGGCAGATAATATGCCCCCATATCCGGCTCCCATTTGCAGCAATGGCGTGCCAAATCGTCGGAGTTGTTCCACATGGTGACGCGGCAGGAGTGGGGAGCAGCCCCGGCCAAGTGGGAGATGCAACAGCAGACTCACCCTCAGACCACCTTCTACACCACGTAGGCCTACACTAAAAGGAGGAAGACGACTGCAAGAAGGTCGTACAGGATCTTCAGAAGAAACACATGGACGAAGGCTTTCCTGATATACAGTATAAGTAGGTTTGCTGCATGTGAAAGGTACATTATAAACGACAAGTTCTGACATTGCAAGTGAAGCCGTAATCAGGATTGATATATTTAACTGGCTGGGTAGATTAGTGGTTATCATGCTCGCCTCGTAATTCGGGGTTTGCCGGATCGATCCTGATCAAAATTGCAAAATTTTGAGAAGGTTTGAAACTGGACCCAGCTGCCATTTATCGTTGGGCAATTAATTAATTATGCTTTCTAAGAACAGGTCGACCTTAAATAGTAATGTCCTGGGTTTGGACTTTTCCTCATCAAAACGCTAAGAAATGCCACTGGCGTGGATAAACAAAACTTTTTAACGTTAATTTATCTTTCATAATAGTAATTTGTCCATGTACATAGTGGTTAAAAGTAACACTTTCCTTGTGGAATGATAAGATTTTATGATAAATTAATACAGTTTAATTTTACTTTTTACTTTAGATTGCTGTGTATTTTAATATTTATGGAATGTAATAAAATACGTTTTACAACTTAAACATATATTTACACTTATACTGTATCCAGACGGTAAACATATATATTGTACCATATTTTACATAATTTTAACGTCTGGTATATGAATAAATATAAGTGTAGTATAAATTGGTTTAGTATAAATGTAAATATATTTTGAAATGTTGTAAGACATCTTTTATTAGATGCCGTAAGTAATAACAACACGTATGCTAATTTAGTAGTTTTTGTTTTAATATTCGCAGCAACCACTGCCATCAAAAACTGTCTCATAGATTTAAGTTGTTGGTGTAACTAAACTAATTTTGAATATGATTTATCTAATTGTAAATGCGTATAAATAATATGTAATATGTAATATGTATAAATAATGCGTATAAATTCTATGACATCCATTATACCTGGTTTCAACTAAACATTACATGGATTATATTTTTGTTACCCACAAATATTTCTTTTTATAGTTTGTTGGTTGGGGCTGACGGGAACGTCTACGAAGGTGCGGGGTGGCACAATGTCGTCGTGGACTTCAACAGGCCGCAGATTGACCCGCATCCGAAGATTATAACAGCAACTCTAGGAAGGCCTACTGGTAAATTTCCGACTTTCTTTCATGATCCTTTAGAAAATATAATAATGGGAAGATTATTTTTCCACTTATAATCATGATTAACTGACTTACTGACTTTAATACTAAATGTATAGTGTATAGGATTAAATAGGAAAATGTTTAAAACCACTGAAAAAATATACGAAACTGGCATATGAAAGATTTCTTATATCTTGATTGTAAATTAGACAGATAGTAAAACGTTTACAAAATCCAGCCAAAGAAAATATTATTTAAAAAAATATATTAATATGCAAACTTATACGTGTTTGTGTCTAAATTGTATTACTCTTAGCCCAACAAGCATCATATGTATAACATATAGAAAGATAGATTGCTTCACTATTTAATACATAGTTCGAGAAATGTATAAAAATACTTCTCTGGACTTTCTATGATCAATAAGGTTGACTCACTCCAAAGTCAGTTTTCCCAGATTCAAAATATAAAATAAAGGGTTTTATCGTTCCTATCAAAATGTCAAAGCCGTGATTTAAATGGAAATACACAAAACCAAAAGCAATAATAACCTTTATCAATTAGGTATTATTCAGGTATATTGATGCCGAATACTTACAATTGCTGAGGTGTTGATGACACTCTTTATCGGGTAAACAAACCTGG
The DNA here is from genome assembly GCA_963675035.1 of Allygus modestus. Lineage (NCBI taxonomy): Eukaryota > Metazoa > Arthropoda > Insecta > Hemiptera > Cicadellidae > Allygus > Allygus modestus. Next base: position 60,544,314 of record OY776117.1, on the reverse strand, counting down.
TGTTCGTTGTTGCCAGTGATACATTATAGTTGAATCCACCTCTTACTTTCTTTTTCTTTTCCAGAATCAAGGTATATGAGAAGATTGATGAGAACGAATGATAGATTTATGGACTACGGTGTTCAGAAGAAGCTATTTAAACTTGGAAACAAATTTAAAATTAAACTAGATTAGAAGCTTGACTGACTCTTATTGTTATTATTTTCATTGATACAAATCTTAGTTAAATCATAAATAAATGCTGTTTCTAGATTTTTTAGTTGTATAAAAGGGAACTTTTTCAGCGTAGTTCACGTCTATCCCCAAATTATAAATTCAAGACCTAAGAAATTTTTAAGTTTTTACATTATTAAAAGTTACTAAAATACTGTAATTTGGTTGTACCATATGTTGAGGAGGACGGTTTATGGTGAACAATAATACGAAACCAATAGAATATAAAAGAGTAGTGCTCAGTAGCAGGAGTACTGCTGTGTTAGCAGGTAAAAATTATATATTTGGTTACAATTACGTTTAGCTCTTAGATGTTAGACTCATACTTAGTTAATAGTTACTTAGTGGTTGGTGGTGTTACCAAATTCATCAGCCTGCAGGTATTATTTATAAACAATAAACATCTGTAAATATTTGTTTTATTATATATAGTAATTGACCAATTATTTCAGATATATACACGCAAATAACAACCAAACTACGGCATGTTCGTTAACGAAACTTTATATTTACTTAGTACAGTTTACTGACCTGATGCTAAAGTTGTAATTTTTCAAAGATATACAAGATAACATCCTTGATAAAAGTGTGTCTAATTGCCACGGCAAAGAATTTAATTAAAAAGGAGTTCGTAATCAAACTTTATGAATTTTCATCAGTTAAGAACCTGCTCAGCATTAAGCAATTTTTTAAATAGAAGATGTCTAGACTATATTATTTTGTTTTCCTATGAAGGTTCTACATTCCGATTCAATAACAACCCTGCACTAAAAAATAAATACAAATTAGCCGTTTATATAAAATATTTGAAACTGCTACTTCAACCACTTAACCTTTTTACTTTCTCCCTCTATACATAGTATATGGAGAAAGTATTGTTTTCGTCAAAATTTTCGAATTTGAGTTGTTAGTGGAAATATTCGTTTTGGTGCTCCCTGAACCCAAAAAAGTGTTTTTTACGTGATGTCTGTCTGTGTGTGTGTGTGTGTGTGTGTGTGTGTGTGTGTGTGTGTGTGTGTGTGTGTGTGTGTGTGTGTGTGTGTGTGTGGATGTGTACAGAGCTAGAGCCCTAACCAATGGACCGATTTTTATGAAATTTGGTATGTAGGGACTAATCCACGATATCCCCAGGTGTTTTTTTCATTTTTTTGAATTTTTGATTTTTAAGGGTAATTATCCCCCAAAAATCGCCAAAAAATATGTAAAATCCAAATTTATCAAAAACGGCTCCAACGATTTTGATTAAACTTTAGTGGTTTGTAGAGCTTTAGGTTTCAAACAAAATGAGACCACCCGCATTTCTGGAAAAATTCGGGTTCAGAAGTTACAGGACTTAAAACATCCAATATTCAGTTTTTTGGATTTTTCATAAAAAATCATAAGTGCTGCAAAAAATTACTATTCACCATTGAAAAGAGCTCAAAAAAATAAATAAATTAGTATTTTGAATTACTATTCTATGATTGCTAGTTGCGGAGAAAATTGAAATTTTCATTTGGCGGTAAACGCAGTACGTTGTCCAATGTTATTCCTATGGGGAATACATAAATTACTATTTCTCTCTTATTTACTGATCAATTTCATTAAAACTTGATATGCAGGTCAAGTTAGCATTGACCAATAGAGGATGTTCGAAATATGTTGCCATTTAACCCTGGGGGGGACAAGGGGGCATTTCCCCTCTCAAAATCTCTTTATTTAGCAACGGAATTTATAGTGCTCCTAATAAGGGATTTTGGTGAATATTTCTGAAAACAACTATTTTAGAAAATTTTCAGTTCATTTACCTGTACTTCATATTCTATATTTAGTAAATAAAAAATCTTTTTTTTTTCATTAAAGTTTGGCTGAAAGGAAGAAAGTATGTGTCAGTTTCCTGATACCGTTTATTTTGGACTTCGCGTCCAATACTTATCATAGATAAGTAAGACATAAATACTCTGCGTCATTATGAATAAAAGATAAACAATTTATAGAAATTATACTTTACAGTTAAACGAGGAACTATGTGGTGCATGACTAGTCACATCCGTTCAACCAAAAAAGTATATCAAATTCAACAAAATATAATATACACAATTTAAGGTGATTATTAAGGATTTTTTTTAATTTTAGAACGAAAAAGTAGGAGGAAAATTATTTTAATTAATTTGCATCATCAGTTCAGTGTAAGTGAGAGACGATGATAACTTGTGGCCTTTCTGGTGTGTTTATTGTGAAAGAGTAAAGTAAGTAGTCACTCTATTCCACCTTTAAACGTACGCAATACTTAAACCTACATTCCTCAGCATGTATTAACATATGTTTTCACAATGCACTTATTTTCTAACGAAAATAAGCAGGAATTGAAACAGTTTCGTGCAATTATTTTAACGAATTATAAGATTACATAACGAACATCTTATATGACATTTGCATTACGCATTGTGCGCATTAGTTCACTTTATATTTAAATATAATCGACTATTATAGTTATTATGTTTACTTATGGTAAAGGACAATATTTTTAATTACTTATTGTAGTACTTAACATTTATTAGAAACCAAAATAATTTAAACTATTACCTTTAGATTTTTAAGGTATCCACACAATTGCGTCATTTGTTAAGAGTATAAGGAATAAAACTTTAGCAATAAACATTACAGATTTTGTGTTTTCAATATAACATTACAATCAACGCAGACATACGTTTCTCCCTAATCAAAAGCAGTTAGAAGTTACAAAATTTTCTAAGCGATTATATGATTTTTTTCAGACTGTTACATTGTTTTTCGTTGTAATACATTACAATAACTAAAATTGCATTATAACTAGTGACACACTATGTAAAACACTAATTGATTGCATTCACACAGATGAAATATGGTATTTTTTTCTTACTTCGAGGGAAGAATGGAGTGCACTAAAGCCCCTGGAAAACCTCAGTCTAGTTTCGCTGCCGGTGAGGGATATTGTGTTGACGTACGTTAGAAATTGGGACGGGTACATAGAAGATACTCACATAGACTACACTGACCAAGTTCAGAAATTGCAGGGACGTCAGATTGAAGTGAAAAAGCTGAGCGATATCAAGTACAAGTAAGGTAATAATTTGTTTCCGTAATTAACTGTTTTTCTTTAGGCTTATGTGCAAATGGTCTGTGGACAATAAAAACACATTTAACATAAAAATATTTGTTATTACGAAGTTATTGAGATGAAATACCCCCGTTTCAGCAAACCTGCATACTCAGCGAATTTCATATGATACTTCACTAAGTCATGAAGCCACTTACCAACTTTAATCAAAGCATATTAATAAATAAGCAAGATATGACATTTTATTTATTCCCCATAAGAAAAATGTTAGGGCTGACTATGCAGGTTTGCTGCATCAAGGATCACAAAATCTGTTTTTTATGCAAATACCAAAGGATCACCTCCAGATGAAGCAACATACCAAGTTTAATCAATTTATGTTCAAAAACAAGCAAGTTATTACATGTTTATTATTCTCCATAAGAATAACATTATAGCTGCCGAGTACACAGGTTTACTGCCATGGAGCCACAAAAAATGAGTTTTGTATGCAAATAGCATTAAAACCCAACCATATAAAGCCACGCACCAAGTTTCATTAATATACATTCATTAATAAGCGAGATATACAATTTTACTTATTCTCCATAGGATAAACATTGGACAACTTACTGTGTTTAGCACTCTCAATATCTCGGTAACAAATTGACGTAGAGCGATAATTAAAATACCAAATTGTTTGTTTTTTTAAGTTGAATTTAATGGTGTAAACAAAAATTTGGGTTTAAAAATAATTATATGTAGAAAGTTAAAAAAACATTTTTGGGGTACAAAAACCCCAAAACCCCCCTTAAAGTAGAGAGACCTGTCTGGTTCTCGAACTCATGAAAATAAATGCTGCCTTACACGTTTATACTAAATATCATCAAGATCGGACCATTTTTACGAAATTATATAAATTTGAACGAATGGTGTTTTTGGCATCTGGGGCCTCAAAACAAAAATTTATCATGGTCCCGGGCCTAGGTAATACCATGCCAACCATGCTTACCATGCCACCTACGGTAATAGCTTCTTCCCTATAGGGAAAATTTGCTAAAAATGGGTTCATATCTGTAATTATGATAAATTCATTTTCAATTACCTGTAATAGAAGTAAAAATACTAGTATATAAACATAAGTAACGGAATAAATATTATTTCGTTATGTTAGGTGTAATCTAATAATATTCCGTTTAATTAAAGGTTGTTTGTATTTGTATACGTTTGGAGCTATAATAGGTTACTGGTTTTATAAATGATATTCATAAAAATAATTTTAGCTCCACGGTTGATAAACAAAAGTATATCTTAGCATATTCTATATTAGAATGTATTTGCTACCTCTTTCTTAGCCAAAATAACTTCCTTCATCTCACATTATAGGTATAAGATAGAAACATACTTTAAGATATAAAAACGGGTTATAGCACATAGATAAGCTCACAAAGCATAAAACATCATTGGAAAATATTCGACGGGATACTAGTGTATTTTTAATTTATTAGTTGCTAAAAAAAGTATTGTATCTATACGATTCAACTCATATTTCAATCTAAAATAGAATAATAATTATTATTTACTATTATGTTATAACATTTCGGGAGATTATAGTCAGCCAAATAAAGTTTATATACAATAAATAATGGATAATTAGTTAAAAGGCATTTGAAATTTCGGGTTTATTCGCACATTAAAACTGCATGAATAATAATAATAACAATATTTATATTTTACCCATTTGACTTTTTGAAGTAATTATTTTCACATTTTATTCTTAATGTTCTAATGGCTCCAACGCAACCTTGCTAAAACTTTGATGAAATCCCTATATTTTTCTTATACCTATTTCAGGTTTTATATTCTCCTCCTAACATATGGAGAGCATTCTCAAATTTCAGTTATCGGTGAGAATATTTGTTTTGGTACTCCCTGTTTTCACGAAATCATCAACTTAAAATAAAATTTACTTACCACTTTAAAACAAATCTAAAAAAAATAAATAATACCCCCGTAGCAGCAAACCTGCGTACTTAGCGAATTTCCAATGCATATATATTTATCTTAATACCACATAAAGCTACATACCAAGTTTCATCAATATACATTCATAAATAAACAATTTATGACATTTTAATTATTCTCCATAAGAATAACATGGCGGCAGAGTATGCAGGTTTGCTGAAGCAAGGAACACAAAAAATGGGGTTTTATGGTAATATCAATATGACTCAACTAGGTGAAGTCACACACCAAATTTCATTAATTTATTTTCATAATTAAGGGAGATAACACGTTACTTATTCTCCATAAGAATAACATGGGGCTGAGTGCGCAGGTTTGCTGCTACGGGAGCCTTTTGCAACAAATTGTTTTTTTGAGCAAATATCAATGGTTCACAACCAGATGAAGCCGTATACCAAGTTTCGTCAGTATATGTTCATAAATAAGCGAGATATAAAATTTTTATTTCCCTCCATAAGAATAACATTAGACAACGTAATGTGTTTAGCACTTTCAATATCTCGGTAACCAATTGACGTAGAGAAATGATCAAAATACAAAATTGTGTTTTTTTTTTAAGCTGAATCCAATGGGAAAAACTAAAATTGGACTATTTCCAAAATTATATGTAAAAAATTCAAAAAACCCATTTTTGGGGTACAAAACCCCCCCAAAATACCCCTTTGGATAGAGCGATCTGGCTGGTTTTCGAACTTAAAGTCATAAATGTTGCTTTACACGTTTATACCAAATTTCATCAAAATCGGATAGTTTTTACGAGAGTTATCGTGCTCACGGACACACATATATATATATATATATATATATATATATATAATTCTAAATAGATTTAAAATACCTGAGTACCCTTTTAATTTCATTTTATTCTGCTGACACGTGTTTCGGCTATAATGCCATGTTCACAGCGTCTTAACTTTCTTATATACTTAACCTATAATTTAAAAAATACAAAACATAACTTAAATTTAAATAAAATCATATGATTCAATCTACATATGTTGAGTTTTTAATACCGGGTGTGGGGTCTTTTACTTTTAATTTCCTTGATTTTTTCAAAAATTGGATTTCTTTGTTCTGCTTGCATAACATTTAGTAAATTATTTTGGTCATCAAAATGGTTCATATATATAAAAAAATCTTCTTTTGCGTTCATTTTATTGCCTTTGTTCTCAAATGATAAAATTTCTAAACTTTCTTGTAGTTTACCGTAGCTGTGATCAGTTGTTAAAATATGCTCTGCAAATGTAGACTTTTGAGTGGTACGGTTGTTAGATTTGATGGCTTGGATGTGTTCTTTGTACCTGCAAGTAAATGTTCTACCAGTTTGTCCAATGTAACATTTTTGACAATCTTTGCAGTAAATTTTATATATCCCTGATTTATTAAATTTATCGTTGTTTTGGAGGTTTGATTCATTGGAATATATAATATACGTATATATACAGTATATATATATATATATATACAGTATCGAACGAATGGTGTTTTTGGGGTCTGGGGACCTCAAAACGAAAAGTTATCATGGTCCCGGGCCTAGTTCTTACCATGCCGACTACGGTAATAGCTTCTTCCCTATAGGGGAAATTCGCTAAAATAGTATTTTGAATTCCTGTACCATGACTATCGTCAGCAATAGAAATTATATTTATATTTAGCAATAAATGCAGTGACCTGTCTAATGTTATTCTTATGGGGGATACAAAATTACCAGTTCTCTCTTATGTGCTGAGCAATTTCCCTAATTGTTTTGTATGCAATGGTAACATTGGCCAGTAGAGGATATTCGAAACATCTTTCGAACATTCTCATATCTAACATGTTGTCACCTAACCCTGGGGGGAGGAGGGAGCATTTCACTCCTTAAAACCACTGTGTGCACCAAATAATTCTGTAGGGAATCAAAAAAGGATTTTAGTATTTGCTACACATTCTACAGTACTGTACTTTATATTCTACATGTTGTAAATGTTCAAAAATGTAATTTTTTAAATTAAGCTAAAAGGGAGGAAGTAAGTGGCAGTTTCCTGATACATTTTCTTGGTTATTTGTTGGCCAGTTTCCTAGTAACCCCCCAGGGCCAGACGTATGTGTTGCAGGTGGCACGGGGCGGTGCCTCCACCCCAGCACAGGCTCGAATGGACTAACAACATTCTGGTGGTCACCCAACTAAAGTGGATAGTTGGTATGGAACACAAGTTATAGCTAAAAGTGATTTATTATAATATATAAAGCTTTAAAATAATATGGGTATTTCAATAACATATCAAAATCAAAATTCGCGTTATTTCCATTGTAAAGAAATTCACACCATCATCCGTCAGAAAAAGTTTACGACAAGGAACCGAGGGAAGGAGACCTTATAGGAGATGAAGGTGATTGTAGTAAACAAACACTATTAAAGTATTACCAGTAGTAAGTGTCATTGAAGTATTTTAAATCAAACCTTTAAAATAACAACTATTTTTAACCCTTCGAAGGGTCTGTTTAAAAAAAGAAAAACAAACAAGTAATGCAGGTATTTTTGCTCTCGGTATGTTACAGCAAATCGCTGATTGCACTACTTTACTACAATACCAACAATATCCTAAAATAACAGCTTATTTTATTGTAGCAATTTTGACACGTACATAACAAATTTTGAGATTGGAAATGTATGTTTGAATGAACCGTCATTACTAAACAATATTTGGATAGTATTATTATTTTCCAATTTATGCTTTATAATCAGTACATAACAAATTAACCAGTTTAATATTAATAAATATTATGTTTAGTTTAAATTAAAATCCTTATTTGTATATTTTTACTTTAATCATCCTTATACCAGAGACTAAAAGACTTAACAAAGTTGCTGTTAGTTTTACTCTAGGGTGCTATAATTTGTATATTATATGCATTTAATTCTATGTACAGTATCTATTTATGTACAGTATTATTAAATATTTAACTAGTTTTAACTGTTTCATCAGTTTTTAATGCAAAGTGTAATAGTTCTTCTCTAATATTTATTAGTTCCTAGCAACTAAACTCTTCTTAGGCACTTTTGTTGTTTTTTATTTCAACGCCAATGGCATTTTTCGTTAATAGAGCACACAAACGCTTTTAGGGAAAGCGGCCCAAACCCCTGACACCCCAGATATTAAACCGAAGTCCAATACGCAAAACGTTAGGCTAGCGAGATATACTTCATATAGTAAAGGAATTTATGTTAAATACAGAAGCAGTTTATATGGCCGTTAAATGGTCTTACGGAATCAAGTCGCTAATAACGCTCCACATATAATAAGTTAGTACATGAACCCCTTACAAGTAATTTAACTATTTATTCCTAATATATTAACATCTTTTTAAGACGCCAACGCAACTATTGCGTATTTTTAGGCTAATATGAATGATGAGTGTAGAATGAGTGAGATGCCTTGTGTAGCCTTGTTACTGAGTAAGGCCGACTGGTTCTTTAGCCAGGATCATTAGTAATAGCACAATGACCAATGACAGCTGATCCAGTATAGAACCCTGACTTAGGATCGATCAGGCGAACTTCAGATTACGAAGCGCACACGCTAACCATTGTGCTACCAAGCCAATCTTTAACCTTAAACTAACACTGTTCACCCCCACAGAGAACGCGAGGCACGCCAAGCACACCGGAACGCCAAGCCGCCTGTGACGAAGCTGAAGCCCATGACCACGCCGGTCCACGCCGTCATCCTGACGTACACGGGCAGCATGTCGTGTGAGGGCGTGGAGGAGTGTGACAAGGCGGTGCGAGAGCTGCAGGACCACTACCAGCAGGAGCAAGACCTCCCTGACATCTCGTATAGGTGGGACACATTGAAAGTCTCTTGCCTTTAAACTATGACAGCTGAGTAGGTTGAGTACTGACTGGTCTAACACCCAAAAGACACCGGTTCAACCCCAGTGAAATTCATCTGACTTGAAACTCAGACTGACACGTGCTTCGGAAAACACGTTGAGCCGTTGGTCCCGCCGACTTAAGTATCTCTGGCCATGTCAGAGGCACAAGTGCGGCCTGGAAACTCTGATAACAGACCTTGGCCAGAAGGTTACACCTTTAAATCGAGTGAGTGGACTAGTTGCACGCAAGTATCAAAGGGTCTTATATTTACTTTTTATAATTAGTATCATGCTGGAACAGCTAGCTAATATAAACATATGATCACACCCTTGTATTGGTCTAGTGTCTTGATATTTGTTCAATAGGTACAACAAACTTGCTTCTCCCTCGGAATCTTTATCTCAAAAGTTATTTATAGTAGTTTAATTTGAATTCATATTGTAATATCTTTCCTCACAGTTAAGCTGTATTTTTATGTGGACAACATGGCGAATCCACTGAGTTTTTGGGACTACTAAAAAATCCTTTTGTCCCGAAAAAATTCTTTCCTAAACTAAGAGGCTCCCGAATTGTTATAGCTCAAATCAACCATGAATTTGGTAAGTTAAATTTAAGATAAATAATATGAATTTTCATTATACTTCACTAAGACACTAAACGTTGCATACGTTTTTAAGAGGAAAATTCAAAGAATAAGGTTTTTTATGCTACGATTTTTTTAATACAGCTATTGCATGGTTTGTTTTATGCCTTTCCTTTCTTTTAAATTATTTAGTGTTTTCACGTACAAAGTTTTAAATATCATTAATATGGAATCATACTACAATCATTTGCATTAAGTGTATATTTCCCTAAACAACACGTTTTTTCAGTTTGTGTTAGAGCAATTATTTACATTATTTATACATTTTTGCAGTTAATTTTGAAAAGATTCATTACACCTGAAAAACCGAAGATTTTATTTTGAAATTTTGAGAATCTAATCTTCTTGGAAAACCCTTCATTCCTTATTTGTTATGCAACTCATTAACTACTCAAGTCCTGCATTGTCATCAAATGTGTTGAAGATTTTTCTAAATTGTTGGATTAAGGGGAAGATATGGAAGGAAAAATAAAGCTTTAACTGCAAAAATGATCCAGGGAGAATATATTATTTATTTTTAAATAATATAAGCCTATGCTAATTTATTTTACTTGTTTTGAAATAGTTTTTGTATATTTTCTATTTGAATAGAGGTAATTACAGATCGAGAGTTACTGAATGAGTGTTGTATTAATATATTATAATACAGTATTATTATTGTTTTAGTCTTAAATCTAATAATTTCATACAATAATATTTAACTAAAAATATTATAATGATTATATGCATATCCGTAAAACCCTTAGTTGGCCAGTGTTTAATCTAAATGCCTTACTTACTGAAATGTCATTATTGAAAGCTACTATGTTAATTTTTAAACATAACGTTCTCTTGGTTCAGACCTATCGACTCTTCCACCAGCGGACAGCTATATGGGATCTCATTCAGTTCGGCGTCGCGAACGAATTCATTCATACAGATGCACTAAAAATAACATCATCGCCTTGGATTTTATAAAGTATTCTTTTACCTAAGTCTATTTTTATTTTCCTCTTTACATATTGCCATAAAAACGTTTTAAAGGCCTGAATGGGAAACTAATTTGTCACAGCAACCCTAAAGAAAACGTAGCGATAGGTTTTTAACTTTTTTTGACTAGTGATAAATTACTCTTCTTCATATGACAAAATTACCACTATAAAATTACAAAAAAAGTAAATAAAAGATTGATTTCTTTGAAAACGTGAAAATGATCGTACTTTTACATCCTTGGATAAAGTTTCATAAGTACTCAAAAAATGTGGATCTGCTAGATACCAATCATCGATATGCACACAACATCCCGTCAACGCCTTGGGGCAGATCCAAGATAACCAAGCTCACGGAGGGCTGAGATTGGATTGTTCAGTTGACTTTTCACACACGGCCTCACAAGAGCTGATTGTAGATAACCAAGTTGGACATCGGCTAACGAACCAACATCTTTTAGGGACCGCGTGCACGTTCTTTGGGAATTATGTTAAACCTGTGAGCCAACATAGTTTCCAAAACTATATAAAAAGCAACCACGGAAAATTTCCTCTTGTATTCGATTTCATTCTAAAGATTATGTATATATAACAAGGAAAACAAACGGCACGAAGACGGAATAATTTATGTTGTTTTATTTTATATAACTAACAGGTTTTTCAGAAAATAAAAAAGGTGATGTGTTTCAATTGTAATTGATTTTTATTGAAACTTTTTTCAATTATATTTTTACTAATAATGAAATAGTTTGTACAAATATAGTACCAAATAAATCAGCTGCCAGATTTTATTGAGGTATAAGTTATTTAAATATTATATTTATTGTGTTTGCAAAAACGTATTGCATTATGGTTCATCTTAACAATATTTGGTGATGCAGAAGGCAATCTACCAAATTATATCTTTTAAAGTCCTTAAAGCACGAATTGACATGTTACAAAAACACAAAATAGTTTACAAATACAATACATATATAAATTTGTTTTAATCAATTGTTCCAGTTATCAATGAGTTGGTGCAGATTATTGGCCCCAATCCGATTCGCTGACATTTAGAATTGTTATCTGTGAAAACTACTACATGCCATTATTACTGCAGGATTTTACGATTACGTTAACAACAAATGGAATAACGTTAACATAACGTCCACAATGTGTAAGCAACAAACAATTGTGTCTGTCACTCCTTAAGCGTTGCCATATTGTAATTTCTGTTGTAACAGGCAGATTGAAAAGAGTAAATCAACGCAATAAATAAAACATATAAAGAACAACAAATCTTCAGCACAAAACATATTTGATTCAGAGGGAAGTGTGAGCTTCATAAATAAGATGCACAATTGTCGCGAACCATCTGCCGACACAGGGCGCCTCCTGGCGAGTCGGTCAAACATTAAAAACACCCTCTTGGATGTCACATGCCATGTGCACCTGTCACGCCAAAACTGAGAGGGGACTCAAGGATAATACAAACTGGTGAAAAAGGGAAATAATATAGCTGAGGATACTAAATTCTGCTGTTATTGTTATTCCAACGCAATGGTATGCTTTTAAGAGAAAGTTGTCCAAACCCCGCATTTTTGTGGACACCCCGGGTATTGAACCAGAACCGAAATCCAAGATAATGCCCTAAATTAATGCGGTTGTATTTTAATTTTACCAATCAAAAACAGATCGTAAATTAACTATTTAGTTGTTTAAAACCATTTTATTACCAGTACAGTGAAACGTTATAATATAAGAGTTTACTGCATTGGATCCCAACAAATTCGCGCTCATTGGGACTAAGTCACATTTGAATTAACTTGAATGAACGGGATTATGTTTAAAAATAAATGACAACGCACCTGTCCCAGTAAACTGATAATGCCGGTTTATAAAATTTTATGTGATTATGTCCCTTCGGTTTAACTCCAGACGTACTCTACGATATTGTATTACACTCCCTTCCAATTCTACAGTGATTATTGAATCTCTTACTCATGGAATATTGTAGTAAGCCAATGTTATATGACGCAGCAAACGAGAGTCAACCACAACTGTTAAATGGCGGTCATTATGCGAGTCACAAAGTCATGTTTACTGGGCTTTGTTCTGTTTTATTTGTTATTCCTCATACAAATTATCTCGTGGACATCCAAATCTGAAAGCTTCACAATATTCCACCATTACACAATCTATAGCTTTACACTTTTGAATGCATTAAATGTTCGAAACCATTGACTTAACTATCAACACCTTTAGTTTTAAGATTAGTTATGCATTTTCAACAGTGATATGACTAATAGAAATATAGTGGACTTATTATCATCTTTAAGTTGCAAGATAAAAAGCATGAGGAACCATCAACAATAACATCATCAGTCGTTATGTTAACAATAAAAACAGTGTCGAGACTGAGTTTATATAAGATTAGTTCTACATTATGAGGTGATTACCGAATCAAGCAGATAAGCTTGTAGGTTATGAGTTCGAAAATAAATAGCCTCTTTGCAATAAATTAATATTAGAGTGCAATCTTCAGCTGAACTCTTATTATTTTAATTTCAACTTTTTATTTGCAAATTGTTATAATTCCACCCACATAATAACGATGTCTATGTAGACCGAAAACAAGAGGGGCCAAATTAAATAGCATTTACTGAATGGGATAAACAGTCGTATCAAACTTGTCATAAACTTCTCTATAAAAAAGTTAAAAATAACCGAGATTTGCTATCGCCAAATCATAGATTCAGTTGAAATATTTACACTAAAAGTAACAGGATGTGCAGTGGTATAGCTGGAAATGAATTAAGTTGTGATTTAACACAGAAGCCGTAGTTTGGTCCCTAACATGTCAATAGGGGATCTAAGTCAATTACATCCTAAACCGTAGAATAACAAGTTAGTTGCAAGTGAACAACATCTAAATTTAATTAGACATGGGTCCGGTAAGTTTCGTTTGCTACACATACAACAATAGAAGTGATAAAGACAAATGTAAATGAATCTTAGTAGTAAACAAATCCATCGACATAGTCAGTTTCAAAAATAATATATTTATTATTTACTCCGTCATTGTGAAGCCTCCGTGTAAGATTATCATGTATAAACTTACAATATTAAATCTTATTGGTTTCTCTGTCATTCAAGTTTGATAAAGCAAAAATATTCCATGTCACTAATAGGCATTACACTTGTATTTTTTTCAACGGGCAAACGTTTGACACCAGGGCAGGTTCGATATCGGCCTAAACCTGTTTGTATTTATGCCGCTTTCACCCAAAAGCATTTATGTAACCAAACACCAAATTACCTTTGGCGTTTAAATATCTAGAAACGTAGAACCATTAATGTTTGGTTGTGATAATAACCGTGTAATCGAAAACGTTAAATCTTCTTAATACATGAAACAAATATTTTATTTTTATTCTGTCCACCAAAGTACACACAGATTTGCTGTAAATGGACTTGCAAAATGAATTATTTTTGTTAGATCGCCACACAGAAATAGCTGCAATACCTGTTTATTTCTCTCAGGGCGGGGGCAAGCGTTCACTAATGATCCTGTAAACTTCTTGTTTATTGTACCACTTGAGTTTCAACTAATAACTTTCAAATGACTCGCTTAGCAGTGGAGGTTACACTAAGGAACGAGAATTAACTGGACACAGATTAAGTTAGCACAGCACATTTAATAAAACCATAAAAACTATTTTTAAGAGGCACAACTCTGACATGGAGAAAATCTGCATAGACAGTTAATCTATAATTGCCGTTCAAACGTTTACGTCAGTCTTCCAAATATTAAACAATCAATAGAAAACTCGGCACAGGACTTCAGATGTCTTTGAAACACAATAACAACTCAAACCCTTTAAAATACATCATAACATACACAAATGATTATCAACTCTCAAAATATACTCTCTGTGGGGTTCATTCCTTCCTCATAATATGATAAATAAATTCTACGTATATAAACAAAATTGAAGCCACAAATAATATTCAAAAGATAAACATAACTCTATTCCAACGACATGACCTTAAACTACGAATCTAACTCAATCTCAAATCAACACAACGGTACATCAAGTGCTCATAACACATTAAAATATTCAAATAGTTCAACTGCTCCAGTTTCTCAAACTAAATCTTTATTCAAACACAAGTTCCTCTACTTAAAACTTTGGCCTTATATATTTATATTTACAAATCGATCTCTACCCTAACATTCATTATTTACATTAACTTTTATTAATAAGATATTCCATTATTATTTCTAGTTATCCAAGTAATTCCTCAATATATTATTAAAACTTTATTCAACTCAGGATCTAATTTATTTTCACGCCGCACGTTTAGCTTTAAGTCAAAATTTTAAATGTCTTCTAAATTTTTCCCACGACTATGGAGAGACCTATACTTTGTGCCCCCTAAACAAAGGTTAGATACCAAACAGTTCCGAGGACTTCGTTCCAGGACGACTGCCTCGACGGATGACACCCGTCTCCTAGGTGACCGTTCTCGCTCAGCGTCCCCGGGTGTCCGAAGGCGTGTCGGGAAGCTGGCGGCGCCTTCTCCCTCGTCCAGTAGAGGTCCTTCGTCTCCGTGGATGGCTCCTATCCTTGGACGTCTCGAAGCCTCATGTAGTTGGTAGTCCCCAGTTCTGGTGGTAGGTGGTCTTGGCAGAATAGATGGTAGTGAGGTCTAGGGATCCGACTGGTACAATAAGGCTGTCCAGTGCGGTATTAGCCCTACTCGGTCCGAGCTAAACCTATAACCTCTCAACACCGCGTTCTCCTCTTCTTCACTCCTTTCGCTATTCCCCCTTTTTTCTTGTCCCTTACCCCTTTCTATGTTTCTAAAATGTTACCCCCGAATTTGGTCAGCTCCGCCCCCTTGCCACTAGAGTGTCTCGAACATTACGTTTGTGTTTGTCATTGGCTGTCCAAATCGTCAGCACAATTCCGGGTGGGCGAACGATTAAACGGTGAGTGAACCTACTTAATCAGCATGTTCGCTTTTTTCAGAAAGCCCAGGCGTGTTTTGTGAATATTCGTTGTTTGCCCGCTACCCGACACCTCCGGTAATTCGAGTAGGGTCAACGTCATCTAGTTCCTCACCGTCGTTGAACTTTCCTACATTGGGTTTTGAAATTAAATTCATATTAGTTTTCAATATCAACTTAAATAAATTAGTACTTTTTTTATTCCATTTTGAAATATGTTTATAATACCGATGGTTATATCCTAATAATAAGCTGAAATATTTAACCAGTAATTGTTTATTTAGTTTTAAATCAATATACTAATTTTAGCATTTGTAAAATTTCGACAAGACGTAGTGTTCCCCAGCATGCATCGCGGCTAAAATGAGCAATACAATGTCCAATTGTCCAATTTAGAAAGATCTAATAACAGTTAAAACAAACACGGGATATCTATCTATTCATTGGTTGTATTGCTCCTCGCATATTTTTGGCAATTTATAACACATAAAGCCAATTAACAATGCAAGTCTTATTGTAATGTAAACAAGGCAAGCATTGTATGTATAATTGAAGCTCAGTGCTCCTAGCCAATTACATACATGCCCTACATAATTTGCAATTGTTAAATATTCCGGCGATAAAATAGAGTTTTTGGACTCTTGAAAATACAGTGTAATTTACATCTACAGTGACATGGTTTACTATATTAACAGCTATTTCAATATTAGCTACACATAAAAGGAATACATTTGCGTCTTTCAGTAGTTTCATTAAGGTCTGTTTACAGCATCGTATACCACTTTTTTGGCGGGAAAAATTGCTTAGTTTTTTATGCTCATTTATTTTTCTGAAACGATGCGATACTTGGTGAACGATGCTCTTTTGTCTTTCTTTGCAAACATAACCAGTTATTTCTCCCACTTGCTTTTCTATGGCTTTTCACTTGCATTTCAATTTATTCCTTACTTTATTATTGTTTATATTATATTAAACATTGAAACACACGACAAGCAAACTGTTAAATTGAAAGATAACCCGGTATTATTCCCATGGTTATGGTTAATTTTCCCACTATAGTAAGTGAATATATTTTGCTTATTAGATTATATTAGATTTAAGGCCCTTGTTGGCATCAAAGGTGATTGAGAGAATAGTTGTTAAATAAATCACGGAATTTATAGACAAATTAAAGGCCGAAATATAACCAGGTTTCCGGAAATATTATAGCACTCGTATAAATCTATTGGAAATAAATTGGAGTTACACAGTAAATGCAATACCTTTTAAGAACCTTGATATCAGGATAAATAAAACTACGTCTCGCAACACTACAAAGTATATTTACACTTATACTGTACTTACATACAATACAGTAAATATACAAAATAGATGGTTCAAGGCGATCGATTTAAATCAGTCACACCGGTCATCATTAGGCCTAATCAGAGAATCTAGAATCTAGAACCTTGATATCAAATCCTTGTCTTTTTGTTATTTACAAGAATAAATTGCAAGGGACAAGAGAATTCTTGCATTTTTCAATAATGCGTCGTATTTATGAATGATTTTTGACCAAACAGATGCTGGTACAAAATTTGTAAAATGTAAACGTTATAGCCTGAACGCTCTTTTCTACTAAAATTACTATTATAATTTGCAACAATTTTGTTTCAAATCAGAGGGTGAGGTGAAAGAAATTGAGATCTATTCTAAGGACCTATGGGACCCAATGGCCTCGCCGCGTCCCATGGACCGGTTGATATACCCTGTGAAAGCAGTGTACTGGACCAACAGCCAATCAAAGCCCTGCTACAACAAGAAGCAATGTCTCCGGAGGATCAGAGAGTTTCAGGAGTTCCACATGACAGGTGGTATGTTCGACGTACCTTTCAAGTAGGTACAAACTATAAAAATGCTTGGTTGTATAAATTTAAAGTAGGTACAAAGTAGGGGTGTGCAAGTACTCGAAACTTCGAGTTTTTGGCCGAGTATTTTAATACTCAAACTCGATTCGAAGTTATAAAAAATACTAGAAAGTATGAGCGAGTCTTTCCCGCCGATTTCCGGACTATCGCTGACGATTGCAACCGCCAAAACGCATAGTAACGGCCGCAAAAGGAGATCGCATCACGTAAAATCGGCCGAAAATGACGATGGCTAACGATTGCGACCGGGCAAAAAGCGTAGTAACGGCCGCAAAAGGCGATCGCATCACGTAAATTCGGCCGAAAATGACGATGGCTAACGATTGCGACCGGGCAAAAAGCGTAGTAACGGCCGCAAAAGGCGATCGCATCACGTAAATTCGGCCGAAAATGACGATTGGACCGCGTAATTTCAGTCGTAAATAATGACGAAAAACCTAATATAGGCAAGTGGCGACCGCGCCACCTAATATCGGCCGTAACTCGTAACTGACTATTTCATCATCAAATATTAATTATAAGCGATGTCTGTACCAGGTTATATTGGCCAAATGACAACCGGACCGTGTTTTTTTCGGCCGGAAACAAATGTCAAACCACGTTTTGTTTGTGAATACGTAATGCAGTTAGATTGTATTGATCAACACTTTGCATTGCTACTCATGTATAAGTTAGAAACCATGTTTAGATTATCAAATCTAGGGTGGTATCCAAATCCCATTACACTATTTTATACTACCAACTGATGGCAAATACTCGCTCGAAAATACTCGAAACTCGAAAATGATTGGCACTACTTGAATCGACTCGACTTGATTCAAGAAATCACTACTCACACACCCCTAGTACAAAGATGCAAACTATATCTGTACATTCTTCTTAATTCTTCCACAGATATTATTTTAGATCTTGTGCGAGTTAAATACAAGACGGAAAAGAAGGCATGGTAACTTCAAAATTACAGATTGTTATATTTTCTCTAGAAATAATTTTGAATCAATCAAGTAAAATTGTATTACTAGAATAACTTATATAAGGTCAGTTAAATCTCAATAGCGAAAGACAGTAATCAGTTTACCTCACCAAAAATTATTTTATAATTTATTATAAAAATTATTGTCGTTTTATAATAGAATAACAATACTTATAGTATTGTGGGACACCAAATCTGTAGCGCGTTTTTATACAGTTTATCTGCTTGGTGTGTTATTATAAATTCAGCTATAACTCAATTAAAAGACATTCGATTACGGTAAAGTTTTTTTCCCATAAAATGGTATTTTTAAATGGATCCTTTTTGTATTTAGCCTTTTTACGAACAATTGGTGGGTTTTAAAAAAGGTACAACTGCTAACAATCGCCAAATTTGCTTTACTATAAGAAAGTAAAATGATGTACAATTTATTTGCTTGTTTTTATTTTATTTTATAAATAGAGCTTCGAAATTTATAATTTTATATTAAAAATGTATTATTACAAATAAATTAAATAAGGCATACTTAATAAAATTAAATAGGTTATAAATAAATTGAAACTAACTAAGCACATACATGCCAGCACCAATCAAAGTCGTTACTTTAATTGGTACAATTAGCTTTTAGATACTGTGGAACACAGAACAAGTTTAAAACCTCACAAATATATCATCTTGATAAAAAATTTAATGTGGCATCATGAAACTTCCTTGAAAGTGCTAATTATAATACTTTTTATTTATATTTACGAAATTAAATCTAAATTTAGAAAGACAAAATCTGCTATTTAACAACATGTTATAAAAAGTTAACAATCCCATTGGGAAAGCATTTTCTCTATTTGGAGCAGTTGGTTCCACTCGCGGTATATTAAAACGAGTTCGCACGCAGCACGCTGACGTGAGGGAAGTGAATTTCCACATAAAAACTTGTAAAACTCAAAATCAGTGTAAAAACATCCATTTGTCCAATTTTTATTGAAATCTAAAAACATTGTTTTTTTGGCTGTTTTGATACTCCTGGTTTCATTTACTTGCAAAGCTGGGAATACAATTTTACGCATTATAAGGTTAGGAGAAGGTCCAGACAAGCTTGAAAGTAGGCGTGAGGTTGCTGGGGATAATAAAAGTACTCTAACAAAGGAATAACAGGCTTTTCTAGTGTAAAACCCCCATAAGACAACGTACTGTGTTTACCCGATACACATTTTCTTTAATAACTCGGTAAATATTTATGCTAGAATAACGGGAGAGGGCTTAAAACTTTCGCCTTTCTAATTCCCATCTTTTAACATGCATTAATTTTACATCTGGGGCTTTTCTGACCCTTTTTGGGCCCAAAAACTCAAAATTTGAAAGATTAATCCCCAAAAAATGGGTTTAGAGTTTTCCGATTGTTTTGCCCAACGAACTTGTCCAACAGGTTATAGAAAGGAACGTCCCTACCAAATTTGAAGTAAATCGGACAAAAAATGCGACCGCTAGAGTGCATACACATATATATATATATATATATATATATGTCTATATATATATATATATAGACACCGTGCAGGTCATGCTAATAGTTCACTTTCCAAAGGAAATTCACTAATAAAACTTTCAGTTTTCTAGTCAGAGGAGACTGTAAGCTTTATGAGGGACGCGGATGGGACTGGGGTTGTCACCTACCTTACACTCGGAAACAGATCATAGACATGTACAAGCATCCCTATCAGAACAAGAGCCTCGTCATTGCATACATCGGCAAGACTTTAGGTCAGTTCGAGAAAAATCCACGTTTTCTTCTGTTTAGTCTCGTAAGTCACTCGTACTTAGTACACGGAGGACAAGTGTGGGCTGGTGAGTCAGTTGTCGCGACCCAACGGATGAGCGTGTTGGGATGGATGGGCGCGTGGTGCCCCCGATACCTCGAATAGGCACGTTGATTCCGTGGAAAGCTATAAGAGTGAGTTAAGCCCACGGAATCCTATCGGACCGATACCCCTTCTACTTTTTATTCCATTGGTTGGTATATAAATAAATGGCTGAGTAAGATTGGTTAGTTTGGATCTGGTAGTCTTTCACGAAGACGAGTGACGGAACTACTGTATGTAAGCAGCGAGACTACGGACAGCGCTCGCAGTTTTGCCAACTCTACTGGAGATATCGATTAAAGGGACATTCAAAGAAGCGTCAGGGAATTTCCTGAGTCACTGAGACTCCTACCCTACAACTCTTCCATCAGAGCTAGGAAATAAACATAATATTTAAAATCCAAGAAAAACAACTACATATATTTGCATAAGTGGTAGAGAGCTCAATCAAAATCAGTGGTCATACGAACAGAGTTGTCACTGAACCCTAATTAGGCCGAATTCAGAGATGATGTTTAAAGTGTCTATTTCTTATACAGGGGAAACTCCTTTACAATATATTACACCTCTTCCCACATAGAGGTAATACTTAACTATATAAATTTGATACAAAAACTTAATATCTACCATTGTTACTTTTAATAATGTAAGTATAAGTAATACTTTTAAATTTTGTAAGTTTTCCATGTTTTGCAAAAAACCGTTCCGTTAACTCCAATAAATAATTTCCGATGTACCTGTAGGGTATGTCTTATCTCCCGTTGTCCATGTGGTACTTCTGCATCCTCCGCACAGCCTGCCCCCCCCCCCCCCGCTGTAGGAGGCCTCTTCGGCCGTGTAGGTGAAGATGACGTGGGATATGACGCCTTCCAGACGGTCGTCCTTGCCCTAGGGGAGCAATGCACCCCATCTTTGCCTGGTCACGGTATTCGCCTTCTGGAGCAGAGCTAGAGACACTTCTACTTCATTCATTGGCTCCATAGAATGGAATTAGATTTCACGATTGGAATATAAATAAATTTAAAATGGAAACACTAGCGGACAAATAACGCTACTTGTAAGCCACTAACTTACTCCAGTTGTTTTAATTTATGTTTAACTCTTACAACAGTATTTTCTGAAGGTGAATCGACCAATAGTTCCAGAGATAACTTCAGGAAGAAGTCTCTTGATTATAAGCAAAATTAACACAACTCATACAGTGCAAGTTTTGGAAGTTAGACTTACATTAGTGTGCTGTTATAATGCGTTTTATTTATTCTTTAACTAGGCATATTTACCATTATTATCTTTTATCTTGACATTAAATTAGAGTTAGTCCCGTCGCGTACAATCTAATCTGCGTTGTCTGCTTCTACTATATCCATCTGTATCTTGTGATTCCATTCCATACTGTTGATATTACTTTCTTGGTATTATTGTAAAATTAAAATCAGCTTAACATATAGTTAGTGAGGAATAATGCGTTTTCATATATTCATGATGCAAATACATATTACATACATATTAGGAATACTCATACGATGCTTCTAGGTGTCAAATGAGGTGACTCACCTTGTGAATTATATTTATGTATTCTCACCACAAAATATTGTTAGTTTATTTATTGTGATTCGTGTTTATTAAAAAAAGTATTTTATAATCGATTTCTTAAATTACTCCAAACATAGCCATAAAGTCAAACTGGTTTTTGACGTTAATCATTCTTTATTTCTTATATACTTCTTTCCGTTGACATTTTCTCATATAGTTTCTTAATGTTGGTGGTTTAGAACGATAATCTCATTCATTTTATAGTGTTAATCTTACACAACCTAAAAACATTTTATAAAAATGTGCATATAACACGGAATTTGCATGTAATATTGAAACCAATTCCCCATTAATGTGATAAACCAATAACTGACTCAGTAATGACAAACGCTTTAATTGCGTTTAATTTATGCTTGTTTTATACCTATAAAATGCCCTCGTACAAATTGAGATTATTAAACGGAATTGTTTTTAAAGTAATATTTTCTATAAGATTGCAACCAGTATCAAAGATGTAATACACTCAAATAGTGTACATGTGGATTAGATTTGTTATTTTGGAAAGTTTCGCTTAAAAGTGTAAAATATTTTAAGAAGTACAATTCATTTTAAAGTTTTTAACTGAAATAACATGTTTAGCTGACCACAACCTCGAATCTTATCGTTAAAACTAATATTATTTTTGTTGGAATGGTTTTTGAAAAAACTTAATGTTTCCTTGAAAGAAAATACTGAAGCGGTAATTACCGCCCCTTTAATGAGTTCTCCCCCTCCCTCCCCCCCCCGAGACGTGCTGATTACCTGCCAGCCTGGAGAACATTTAATATCACCTGTTTGATAGATGTTGTTTACGCTAAATATCGTTTTTCAGCAAATCTTTCATGGTGATTGTTTACGAATTTTGTTATATATTTATCCTCTAAATTAAAACCGTACATCATCAAAAACCAAAGTATACATGTTACTTTGATCGAAATAAAATTAAGAAGATATTTGAATATAACAGATATAAAACAATATTCCAGAGTGTATCCTTTTAACCCAAGTTAAAGGAATGACTAATTTAGGTAAACCAAACAGGCAAATGGACACAAGGAATGATAGGATACAGTAAAAATGTTATGTATCGTATTGTATAAATCCCAGTTTTTGCCAAGATATCGTTTCTTTCCAAGTATTCTACAATTCCCTTATATTCATTACCCTCAGTTCACCTAACCTTTTATTCAAGTTCACTATGTTGTTTAATTAAATGTCTGGTGTATTATTTTAAAGCATCTTCAATAGTTTCTTTTTATGTCAGTTTTTCCTAACAGAGGAATAAGGTCCACCAACCTTCTAAGCTAAGCTTGGATTTAACTACCTTTTTTCCATTGACAAATCTCAATTATGAAAATGTTTCGTTGCTTTAACGTGAAATCCCCTTGTGGAATTTGATTAATGCTTATAATATCAGTTTTTTAAATTTCAATAACAAGACCTCATTATAAGTTTTATTTCAACTCTGGCATATTAATCAATCACCCACTTCATAAAAAATACTGGTGGGCTAACCCGTTTAGAAAAGTTTTGATTCTATTTACCTTCTAAAGGACACGTATTTTCAGCAAACAATATTTAAATTTACATTGTTTATATAAAACACACAGTGTGACACCATTTTACTATAATATACCTTATACTACTTTAGATTGCGTCATGAGTATTGAAACAGATTAGAACTAGATTTGTGAGATTTGTTGTGAAATTTGGCAGACTGGCAATAAATGACACAAACCAGGTCATAGAGCAGTTAAGCTAAAGTGACAACAGAACATGAGTGTTTATGTTGTGTAACCTCGTTATTTACTGTTGTGACACACAAACCCATCATCACCCTTTGACGTTTAAATCAACGGATCAACTGACCGCATTTGTTGATATATCCGGTTGATCTTCTTCCGTAAATGATCTAGAATAATAGATTTGGAAACATGTTTTTATTCGTTATCTCTTTTACAAGAGCCATTTTAAACCCGGAATTGTTTTCAATTAATAGGTGCAATACTCCACCATAAATCAAGTTGACTTATACCTTAACTAAGATACCGAGTTTTGATATGCTCAGAAAATAGTACTGTTTGTGACACTAGTGCGTCCGCGCTAAAACTGTTTGAGTTGACCTGGTTATTTGCGGGAAAAACGCAAGGACCAGTCATTAACTATGTTTCGTATTTTGTTTTTATGCCGTTAGTTTCATTTCTACCACAATCAACGCAGAACCAATTTAACTTTACACAATTATTGTCAGAAATACCTATACATCCTACTTTATGAAGGATCGTTACGAAAAGAGTATAATAATATTTAATAAGAGGTTATAAAGAATCAATTTTTTACATTCTTTTCTAAAGTTTTGAGTCCTTTTACCACCGGTCGTTCTTTTGACATTTTTTGTTCCTTTTTTGTACCCTATTTATTCGTGGCACAATTTATCCTTATGTTGAATACAACATTGTTTTTTTACATAATTTTCAATAAACACTGGATGGTGAATTAAAAACCAAAGAATGTGGTGTGATATTTTACAATTACAAATAATTTAATAACACTAATAATTCTAAAGCTTAATATATAAGAACCAAAGTTTTCACTGACCACATTAAATACACGATATCCTGAAAAATCAAATTCTGTATACTGATTCCTTAGATTTTACATAAGAAACATTAATGCTTCTGATTTTATATAAGAGCTCTATCCCAAATATTCCTCAAAGTTCTCAATATTATTCTTACGTATATCACTTGCATTTACTCAAATGTTAAGTCAAAAAGCTTTACATTATTAGAAACAAAATGATAACCCCAGAATATATCACACTCAACTGTTGTATTTCCCGGGAGAACTGCATCTGCTAGTAACTCATTAATAAATAACGAGTTCGTACGCAGCACGCTGACGTGAGGGAAGGGAATTTACGAATAAAAACATTAAACAAATCTAATAAAGGGTTTAAAATAACATAGGTAACATTTTTTTATAAAATTGAAAAATTTTATTATTTAGCTGTTCTGATGCTCCTGATTAAACTTAAATTCACTATTAGGATGGAAATTTTGTGCATTATAAGGGTAGGAGGAGGTATAGTCAGGATAAAAAGTTGGTATATGGGGGGTATATTGGCTATTGGGTATATTGGTATATTGGGGGTGATAAAACTACACCAAGAAATGAAAAATTGCCTTTTCTAGTGTAAAATCCCCATAAGACAACGTACTGTGTTAAGACAATAACATTTCCTTTAATAACTTGGTAAATACGTGTGCTAGAATGACGAGAGAGGGTTTAAAACTTTCGCCTCACTAATCGCCATCTTCTTACATGTATTAATTTTACATTCGAGGCTTTTCTGGTCCTTTTTTGGCATAAAAACTCAAAATTTGAAAAATTAAAATCCCCAAAAAAGGGAGTTAGAGTGGTCCGATTGTTTTTCCCAACGAACTTGTCCAACTGTTTACAAAAGGGAAGGTTCCTACCAAATTTAAAGTAAATCGGACAAAAATTGCGACCGCTAGAGTATATATAAATATATATATATATAAAGTTTTTAGCGACCCCCAAAAGTGTTCAGGGGGTCACGTTAGGAACTTCTATGGTGGTGCCGGGCTTAAGTTTCACCATGCGGGTCATGCTAATAGTTCACTTTTCCATAGGAAATTCACTAATAATTATATCGTGAGTAAGATATATACTGTAACTGACTGAGTTGTGTAAGCCATAATCATCGATTGATCGACCAATGAGCACTGTCAATTTAGAAATTAAAATGCAAGTGATATTCGAACCACAAACCATTGCTCCATATGTAGGTCTGATTATTAGGCTATGACCCTCCTATATGGTTGTACACGGTGCGAGTGGTTTCTCGTTCATGACCTACACTCTCATACATGGCTTGTATCACGTGAAGATGAATTCGGTTCGCTTACTGGCCTTTCCTACTCTACTTGCAAATAACACCCGAATATTGGGCCGATCATTCTCCCTAAAGTTCACCTAACATTGTGGTTTACAACAATGTAAGTACTCAGTGTTCGATTTTCGTGCAGCTTCAACACTATTCGTGAATAAACCGAATATTTGGCCGATCATTCTCCCTAAAGTTCACCTAACATTGGGGTTTACAACAATGTAAATATTTGGTGATGTTCGTGCAGCTCCCACACTATTCGTGAATAAACCGAATATTCGGCCGATCATTCTCTCTAAAGTTCACCTAACACTGGGGTTTACAACAATGTAAATATTTGGTGATGTTCGTGCAGCTCCCACACTATTCGTGAATAAACCGAATATTCGGCCGATCATTCCCCCTAAAGTTCACCTAACATTGGGGTTTACAACAATGTAAATATTTGGTTATGTTCGTGTAGCTCCTACACTATTCGTGATTTCGGGTGCATTCGCAAGTAGTGTGGAACAGGCGGAACAAAGAGCAAAATATTACTCACCACAAGCCACGAAATCTTATCAATCTTACTAATCTTATATTTTGTAAAATAAGCGATATTTTTTACTTTAACACTGACCAATTAAAAAAATAAATCATATAATAATTCGGTCTTTCTAATTTCCATTCCAGGAAATGCTCGTAAAAAGTTTATTAAACTCTGTTGACACTTCGATCAGTCATATGGAAAATCAGTCATATGGAAAATTATTCTTAATAAATAATACCCTGACAATCAATCATACGCTCTTGATTGAGGCTGCTTACCCCCCGTAATTTGCATAGCTAATTTTATTACCTGTTTGTTATCAGCAGTATCTAGTAAATGTTGCATTAGATTTGATATTACATAATTTAAAGATTTCATTGAACATAACCGATGTTATCATATTCACTAAATAAGCACCATAAGTACTTAGAATATATTCTTATTCTTTCAGATGCTTACTGACATGTTTTACTGCAATTTCAGTTCCTGTCTTAAAATCCATTACCCCCTCTAGTTTGATCAAACAGTTTAATCCTTTTGCCTAGATATTTTAGCAAATTTACAATTTTCAAAAGGATTAGAATACTTTAGTATTTACACTTCAAAATATGTATTTGCTAAAAATATAAGACACAATTAATAAACTCCGTATTCAATTTATATTGTGTTTATTTTAACCTGTAAATATAAACTATATCAGTGGAGTATGAGACTAAAATACGTTTTATAAGAAACTTAAGTCTTTAAAATGTTCAGTAACCAAAACTTCATACTTTACAATACATACAGACACATTTTTATTTATGCTGCCAAATTAAGCCTTATTATGGCAAGCAAATATTGAGATTTACGCTCATATATGAGATATTTGTATTAAATTGTTTGTGTCTTGAATGGGTTTTCTTGGGTTTCATGGAGATTCAGAAAAATGTGTTAAAATTTGTTTACCTTTGCACTCTCGGAATGTCTGGAAGTGTGTTGGAATCTGACAACACATTGAAAGTTTTAGTGGAGAAACTCTCCCAGTTCTGAACTATTCAAGACATGCACTCCATTGTAGTAGTAATTCAATCGTCCCTCCTTTGTTATATATTACTGACACGTCTCTTCAAAATCACTATCTCAAGTAGTAATACCCCCGTCGCAGCAAACCTGCATACTCAGCGAATTTCCAATGAATATATAACATAACACATTAAGCCACTTAACAGAATTCATAAGAAATATAATCACAAACAAGCGATATTTAAAATATTAATTATTCTCCATAAGAACAACATTGGGGATGAGTACGCAGGTTTGCTGCAACAAGGAATACAAAATAATGGGTTTTTATGCAAATATCAATAGAACTCATCTAAGTGAAGTCACATACCAAGTTTCATCCATATACATTCATAAATAAGCGATATATAATATTTTAAATATTTTCCATAAGAATAACATGGGGACCGAGTACCTAGGTTTGCTGAAACGGGAATCATAGGCGAAAAATTGTTTTTTTGAGCAAACAATAATAAACTACAACCAGATGAAGTCATATACCAAATTTTGTCAGTTTATGTTCATAAATAAGCGAGATATACAATTTTTCTTTTTCTCCATAAGAATAACATTAGACAACGTACTGTGTTTAGCACTTTCAATATATCAGTAACCAATTGACGTAGAGCAATGATCAAAATACCAAATTGTTTGTTTTTTTAAGCTGATTTTAATGGTAAAAATTGCAATTTGATTAAAATAAAAATTACATGTGAAAACCCCAAAAACCCATTTTTGGGGTACAAAACCCCCCAAAAACCCCCCTTTGGATGATGCGATTCGTCTGGTTTTCGAACTCGTTCAAATAAATGGTACTTTACACATTTGTACCAAATTTCATTAAGATCGGAGCTTTTTTACGAGAGTTATCGTGCTTACGGACACACATATATATATATATATATATATATATATATATATATATACATATATAAAAATTTGAACGAATGGTGTTTTTGGCATCTGGGGACCTTGAAATGAAAAGCTATCATGGTCTCGGGCTTAAGTCTTACCATGAGACCTACGGTAATAGCTTCTTCCCTATAGGGGAAATTCGCTAAAATATAGCAGTTGGTTGGAAATTAGTGGGAGCTAACTGCAACGATCTGTGTTTATGTTTCATTCTAGCCTCTGTAACTAGAGATATGTGAAAACCCGCACTCTATTTTGCATTTTATACGTGAAATTCAGCTGTTATAACTCCAAAACCCATTTTTGGGGTACAAAACCCCCCAAAAACCCCCCTTTGGATGATGCGATTCGTCTGGTTTTCGAACTCGTTCAAATAAATGGTACTTTACACATTTGTACCAAATTTCATTAAGATCGGAGCTTTTTTACGAGAGTTATCGTGCTTACGGACACACATATATATATATATATATATATATATATATATATATATATATATATATATATATATATATATATATATATATATACATATATAAAAATTTGAACGAATGGTGTTTTTGGCATCTGGGGACCTTGAAATGAAAAGCTATCATGGTCTCGGGCTTAAGTCTTACCATGAGACCTACGGTAATAGCTTCTTCCCTATAGGGGAAATTCGCTAAAATATAGCAGTTGGTTGGAAATTAGTGGGAGCTAACTGCAACGATAAGTGTTTATGTTTCATTCTAGCCTCTGTAACTAGAGATATGTGAAAACCCGCACTCTATTTTGCATTTTATACGTGAAATTCAGCTGTTATAACTCCAAAAATAAAGTTTACGGAGCCCGTTTGAGCAGCCTAGTAGATTAAATAATTAAATTTCTACATACACAGATATTTTTGCCGTAACCTATACGTGTAATTTAAGAGGTATTTCGTTTTTTGCACATACAAAGTTAAAAATACACAAAATAACAGGCGCAGACCGTCCCATTGCCAAAATATAATTATGCTCCTGTAATTTAATACTATTAAAAATAAAAGAGATATTTTAATTATCAATAGTTAATTAACATGGTCGCAATGAACCTGTTTCCCAATAGGCTCACAGGATCCTTCGAGCTCAAGCAGAACTTGTTGGAGTCTGTGATTGAGTCAAGGGTGTCGGAGCCGGTTGTAGCCACTAGTTTCCGGGGCGAGCCCTGCTTCTTTTAAGAAACCCCCTCCTAACACGCCTTCCTGTTTTAAAATGCCTTCATATAGTCCCATTTAATCCACCCAGGGGCGTATTGCATTTGTATACGGGTATATGAGAATCCTGGTTGTGCTGTAACCACTCCACCCCACTCCTATTGCATGTAGTTAAACTCAGTCAGACTATGCGAGTGTTATATTTTGTAAACTCTAAGTGTTATATATCAACTATTGATAGCAACATGTCTTTTGATTGTGACTTTGTTTCGAAATAAAAGTATAAGTCTAAGAGAACTGTTAGAAAGTCATTTTTGGCATCATTTAAAGTACATTTGTAATGGTAGTCGACGACTTCATGTCTGAACCACCTGTACAGTCAGTCGGTTATACAACTGCGTCTTGGACTTTTGCATTATTGGCCTCCTGCAGGAATAGAAGACACTTATTTGTCAAACAACTCTCCATATAGTACCCTCAACTCCCACTAGGTTCGCTGTGAGCAAACACGAAAAACTCCTCCTACCTCGTTGATTATATTAGTATTTAAATTAATTAAAGTTTGCGTATTTTTGGAAGGAATCACGAATTAGAAAACTGGTATAATAAATGCATTTCATTTCGTGCTTATTATTAATCTTAAGAAATGTCCAACAAAGTTCTAGTTGTGTTTTATTATTTCGTAAATACTTATCTGTTAAACAATATTGAGTGACAGGTTAACTAAAAGTTCTCAACTTTAGGTATAATAGATGTTTCCATAGTTAGAACACCTTAGTTGATTAACTTCTAGACATATTATGTTCACAAATATTCTCTTTTGTCTCCTTCTTGTGATTTCAAGTACCAATTTCAGAAATGTACAAGGGAGTTTTTGAAGTATCTAACTAAAACGATAACCAGTTTTAAGAGCTTTGTTCTTAGTCATACTTTTATCTGAATTAAGACTGTAATTAATTAATACATACTTCTTTAACCAACGATTTGTTCAAAAGGCTTTCTGGATTAAAATCTTTTGCAAATATTCAACTTCATATTATTATTCAAACTATATTTAAGGTATTTTGTTGAATTATATCATATAACATGTGCTGTAAGTTTATTATAATAATATATTATCGTTATTCATATTTTAGATTATTATCCACTTTTACAAATTTTGGTAAATTTAAATTGTTATGCTGAAGTTTAAAATTAATTGTAATTCAATTACTAAATTCCAATGGATAAAATACAATTCTCAACTTTTTGCTGAATATCAGTAATTGCGCCTAATCCTACCCACCAAAGAATAAATGCAACTTAACTTTTTTAACAAGAACTTTCATATCAGAAGATTAGTTTTAAAATATTGAAATATACTGAATAAATTCGAAAATTGGAAACCATGCAAATGCTCAATTTTAGACATGAAAATGTAAATAACATCTTTTAAAAAACGCTTCGTTTTACATAGCTTGAATCTCCCCACAAAGGTAACAAATATTGCAGACGTTGTCAACTATGTAAGGCAGAGATGCATATTCATGTAGGGTAATTATTCAGTTTGAAGTCAACTAGTTTTATGTTGAATTGGTTTGTAATTTCCCTTGGATTATGTGATAACTTATGTTCTGATAAGAAATCTGTTACGTCTAAGGTCTTAAAGAGCAAATAGATATGACGGGTTTTAATTAGTTGTCAGTTTACTTTATCATAACATATAGGAAGCACTACATTGAAGGTTAGCTATTTCCTTAAGGAATAGGCCACAAGGTGAATTTTTTGTTGGCTAAAGCTAAGACTAAATCATTTAAAATATTTAATCATATTTAAACTTTCTGTCCTGGATATAGCAATAGGTATTTTTTTGTTGAAATACTTTCTACAGATCTCAGCTTCAATAAACTCCAATAAGATTATAATATAATTTGCTAACTACGATTATGATTTCTTCAACGAGGGTGGTTGAAAGGCGTACTGGTGGTCTGGGAGGTTCGGCCCGTGTCTGTCCTGTGGGTCTTTGTCGGACCGGTACCGACAGGATATCACACCATCACCTGCCCTAGCATCAAGTTACGGGGAGGAAAATAAGGATACCTCATCGTTTTAATTCTCTTCATTATATTCCCTAAGAACTAAGATAACAACAATACTTCAATAAACATCAAACCCAAGGATAGAGTAATTATTCTGAGCTTACTGCTAAACTTATTTTAGGAAGTTCGATAAAATTTCTCATTACATTGTTTGAATATGTTTATTTTTTTAATAACCTACGGAGGTTAAATGTTTTTCCTTAGAAAGAATAAAAGGTCTTCAGATGCAGCTGACCTATTTCAACCCAATGGACCTTCTCTAACTAGAGTATTCCTATAACAGTGGAACCTGTATTTATATGAGTAATTTCAGCTATGTATTGATCACTACTTCAACTATTCTTCGGCATTTTAACATTGTTATTTTAAAATCTTATTGGAAATATCAAACAGTTTAATCCACTCCACAACCTATTCAGTTATAGGACATACAAGAATTAATAGTAATCATTGGCGTAGTGGTCGAGTCGAAAGACTCCAAAACTGTGGCAGCGGCCCTGTCGTGGGTTCGAATACCAGTTCTGGCTATTAAATTGTAACAGTACTCTACAACTCGTACTTTAATGGTCTCCCTTTTCTTATCTGGATTACGTTCCATGTTCAGAACTGTAGTCTAAGTGGACAGGCAAAGTAAGGTATATGCTGTCAACCTCTGTAACAAAATAAAGATTAATCTAGAACCAGGTAAATACTGGAAAATAGGCATGAAATATAATTTTCCCCAAATTATTTGGTAGAAGTACACAATCAAACTACGGTTTTTTCTATTATACTAAGTTATTCTAAACACAACCTTACTTAAAATAAAACAAACTCCTCTTAAAACATCAAATGTTTAAACAACGGAATGGTATTGCATATTTACACAGTGCATATTAACCAACGTGAGGAGCTAATGTCAGGAGCAGTGATCTGAATTATTCAGAGGTACTCGGAGGACTTTGACTGTCTTTGATCAACTATTGAACACTTCAGATGGACTGTTCACACCTGTCGACCGTGTACCTGTTTTCACTTTGGAAACACACTTCCCAGGTCACCTTTTATATGTGTATAGAAGTATGCATTTATAAATTAGTCATCCGACTTGATTTGGTGACTTAATTGATTGGTAACGTTAAATTGGTTTTGTGCTTACTAACGTAATTGGTATATTGAATAAATGTATTCAACCTAAATTGGTGTATTGGTCTTTATTGAATAAATAAATTTTAGGCAGTATTCGATTTTTATTTGCCATAGCATTCAGTGTACTAAAAGCATCTGCTATTTATTGAAGAAAAATGTATATTTATGGATTATTTATTACTTTTAATCTAAACAATTGACATGCAGAAAATTATCAAAATTATCCAAAGAGTTGCCTTAGGGATTAGTACACCATGCCGGAGGGGGCTGCTGGTTTTGTACTAGAGTATGTAATGATATCCTAATACCCTTAATATGCGAAAATAACAGAAAATAAATAGATAACGAGTATGTATATAAGTAAATTAGAGGTTTAGACAAAATTATCAGGTGTTAGTGTTGAGTTTTTCAGATGGTTTCGTTATTTGTATGAATAGAACTTTTACAAACCTTGTAACCTATAACAAAATTAAGAGTCTATCCAAAAAAATCGATTATATTAAATATATCATCAGATATAAACACGGGAATGTATGCTTATGTTATTCTCTGCTAATCAGAAACAAAGTTTAAACAACTGTAAACTGCAGCCACCGCACCGGTGACAACGCTGTGTCGATTTGTTAAGTTGCGATGCATATTCAACAGCTTATCACTTATTCAGCTTAAAGTCAACTAGTTTGAATGTATAATTTGTTTTGTAACTTTGGTTTGCACACTAGCTAATATTTCGTTCAAACTTTTTATAAGCTTCATGTTTCTAAAGTCGTAATTAATGGTACAAATGTTTGTCGATATTGTGAACACTTAATTGGTGTGACATAAAGATGGATCCTACATTTGAATAATTTGTTGATCCATTTACAAAAACAATCAGAGATTGATAGGAAAGCAGGTTGGTATAAACTTAATAATAAATATTTTCTGGTATAAAGGTACCACATTGTTTTTCAACATTGTTTTTCAATTTTTCTATTTATAGCCTCAGTTACTGCTTGCCTAACAATTGTCCATCGATAGTAGTGGAGAAACACCGGTTTAGCCCCACTTCCGGCGCTTTTTCCCCATGTTATTCTTATGGGGATCAGTTTTTGGACCGACACCCGATCCCGCCTATAGAGCTCCCGCCTGCTGGCCTATATTAAATATACCCTTGCCTTAAATATATTGTCCCTCCTCTTTTTAAAAACTCTGGTGTTTTAATCCCAACTGCCGCCAAAACTTGGTGTTTTAATCCCAACTATTACGGTCGAACTGTCAACTGATTAAAACATCCGCTGCATGCACATCCGCCGCTTTCACGCGCAACACCATTCACCCACACTCTCCCGAGAGCGAAAGTGCGCTTGCGACACATTAACACACTAACGGATTGTTGCGTGACACTTTGACCACACTTTCCACTTACCAGTAATTTCCTGGAAATCCTCTCAATGTGAGGTAATTTCCAAATTGTAAATCGAGGTGTATATAAGGAGCCACCAACACCGTTGTTCTACACCAGTGACCTCGACCACCGGACGTCACCACACTCCAGCGACCGCGACCACCGGACGTCACCACACTTGTCACCACCCACATGACATCACCGGCTCACCGCACCTCCACGCCACCGACTCACCGCACCTCCGCGCCACCGCCCCCTAGGACTCTGTGAGTGTTAGCAACGGTGTGATGTCTTTAGGGACAACTGTTAATCCATAATTTAAATAGCCTAATATTTGTAAATCTCCAATTCACCATTTCCAAATGTGTATTAATACCTAAAATGTGTATGTAAAAAATAATATTGTATGACCAAATTGGAATTTTTTTTAATATTTGTAGTAATTAAACTGCAAAAAATGTCTTATTTTAGAGCTAAAAAATATGTTTTTATTATTTAAAAAAGATAAAATTTTAAAATTTTCAACCAAGGATATATATAGAAGCCCCAAAATCACCACCCTCATTCCAACAAAAAATGTTGACCTGTGCACAGTGCTCCACGTCTTGCTCCAACAGAAGCAATTTAATCAGACACTATCGTAACATTCACAAAGTTATTCCTAATATTTGTAAAATATGTCATCAAATATTTGATAATACAAATTTTAAAATTCACATGCTAGAAAAACATAATACTTGTGATGTGTGTAAGAGAGTTGTTAAATGTCAAAAGAAACGCCACTACCTACGATGTGACAAACAACCTTACAAGTTGTATATTTTTAACGGTGAATCTGTGGAAGTATTAGACACTCTCCAATCTTGTCCTCTACCCATCAAATGGATTCTTATTAGGAGAGTAAAATTCATCAAACACTCAGTGGACAATAATGGTGATTTAATCATTGACAAAGAATGTATTGCTGATTTTCGAAGTTTAACTAATTTATCAATTGAGAAAGCACAGCTAAAGACTCAAATTGAAAATTCACTTTTAAAAATCGATACCTCCATGCACAAGTATCAAGCTCAGGGCAGTGGATGGATATATGACCGCACCAAATACTGGCAGTTGCATGTTTACAAATATAAGCCCCTAACTCCCAAATCACACATTCCCACGCCAGAAAATATAAAATCAAAACATGCTGTTTTAAATATTAAAAACACCGATAATAAATGTTTCACCTGGAGTGTTTTAGCAAGCCTAAGACCAAGGAATAGTAAACATGCAAATCGAGTAGTTCACTACGAACCCTATGAGGGCCAGTTAAATATGACAAACATAAAATATCCAGTAAAAATATCTGACATTGATAAATTTGAAAAACAAAATAACATAAGTGTTAATGTATATGGAATTGAAGGAAAATCAATATATCCACTGAGAACAACTAAACTAAACGGCAATACTCACGTCAATCTGCTGCTTCTAAAACACGGTCAGAAATCACATTACTGTTTAATTCGTGATTTTGACAAGTTAATGTTTAATTCTACAAAAGATGACCATAAGAAATATTTTTGCAAGTTCTGTTTGCAACATTTTTCCACCAAAGATATATTGGAACGTCACACAACACACTGTAAAACCTTTGATGCCCAAAGAGTACAAATGTCTAAAAAAGATACACTACAATTTACGAATTACAAATATCAACTTAAAGCTCCCTTTGTGATTTATGCAGATTTCGAATGTTTTATAAACGGCGGCAAACACACGCCTTCTGGATTTGCTTATGTTGTGGTGAGAGACTCTAAAATTATTTACGAAGAGTTGTACAGCGGTGAAAATGTGATGGATGTATTTTTCGAAAAGTTATTTAAAACTTATGACTTTATTAAAAGTCAGATGGAAGTATATGTTCCCCTTGTAATGACTCCAAAGCAAGAGGCATCCTTCAAAAACTCTAAATACTGCCACATATGCCAACAGCCGTTACTGGGTGATAAAGTGCGCGACCATTGCCATCTAACAGGCAAATTTCGAGGACCCTCCCACAACGCTTGCAATTTAAACTATAAAGTAACCAAGAAAATTCCAATATTCTTCCACAACCTTAAAAACTATGATGGTCATTTAATAATGCAACACTTGGGAAAACTCAATCGCAAATTGAATTGCATAGCCAAGGACATGGAAAAATATATATCGTTCTCTGTTGATGATTTGGTATTTTTGGATTCCTACAACTTTCTGTCTCTTCCCTTAAGCAAATTAGCTTCCAATTTAAATACATTTAGATTTATAGACAATCCACTACTACAACGCAAGGGCGAATTTCCATACGAATACATGACAGGACCAGAAAAGTTTTTAGAGCCCCTACCACCCATAGAGGCATTTTACAGCAGCCTAACTAAAGAATGTATATCTCCTGCGCAATATGAACATGCTAAAAACGTATGGAATCATTTTAATATAAAGAATTTAAAAGAATATCACGATTTATACCTTAAAACTGATGTGTTGTTATTGGCTGATGTGTTTGAGACATTTAGGGACTTGAGTTTAAAGGATTATAAACTCGACCCCGTCCACAAGTACTCATTGCCTGGGCTATCATGGGAGGCGTGCCTTAGAATGACTGGCATAAAATTACAGTTATTTAGTGACATTGACATGCATTTGTTTATAGAACACGCCATTAGAGGTGGTGTAAGCATGATTTCCACGCGCTATGCTAAAGCCAACAATAAGTACATGGGCGAACATTATGACCCAAATCAAGAAAGCACCTATCTTGTATACTTAGACTGCAACTCGCTATACTCTACAGCAATGTGCGAGTCGTTGCCCGTTGATGGCTTTAGATGGACAAACGAGAAAGATTATAAATACAATAAAAATGAAAACTTTGGATTTATTTTGGAAGTTGACTTAAAATACGATAAAAGTTTACACGATTTGCACAACGACTACCCGCTCGCACCAGAAAAAATGAATGGAAAATTAATACCAAACTTAAATGACAAAACCAAATATATTCTACATTATAAAGCACTAAAAAAATACGAAGAACTGGGTTTGGTAGTTACAAAATACCACAGAATCTCAAAATTCAGACAATCAAAATGGCTCGCACCCTATATTAATTTTAATATTGAAAAGCGACAAAAAGCTGAACATGATTTTGAAAAAGACTTTTACAAACTGTTAAATAACAGTCTCTTTGGTCGAACAATTATGAACCAACGCAAGTTTCGTGATATACATCTTGTAGATGAGTCTATGTTAACAAAGTATGTT
Source organism: Allygus modestus (assembly GCA_963675035.1). Classification (NCBI taxonomy): domain Eukaryota; kingdom Metazoa; phylum Arthropoda; class Insecta; order Hemiptera; family Cicadellidae; genus Allygus; species Allygus modestus. The sequence goes on along the minus strand of OY776117.1, from coordinate 60,506,791 downwards.
ACAAAGCCAAGATTTGACTGCAGCAAAAAGTTCGATAACAACTTGCATGCTGTGCATTTAAATAAATTAATTGTAAAGTTTGATAAACCAATATATTTAGGAATGACCATTTTGGATATCAGCAAAGTAATCATGTATGATTTCCACTATAATTATATGTCAAAATTTAAGAATAAAAAGTTCTTAATGACAGACACGGATTCTCTGATGTATTCTATAGTAACAGAGGACTTTTACAAGGAAATACAAAGCGACTTGGACCGTTTTGACACCTCTGCATACAGTAAAGACCATTTCTTATACTCTGATAAAAACAAAAAAGTTACGGGCAAGTTTAAAGATGAATTAAATGGTCAAATTATGTATGAATATTGTGGTTTAAGGCCAAAATTATACTCTTTCATTCCTCTACAGTGGTTATACGAAAAAGAAAAGCAAAATGAGCTAGAGGTTAAGAAGGCAAAAGGAGCTGACGGCGCCACAGTTAAACATCTCTTAAGACACCAACACTACTTACACTGTCTTGCAACCGGAGAAGATTACTACGAGAATGTTACAAGAATTAAATCCACAAACCACCGTCTGCAAACATTAACGATGAACAAAAAGGTACTCTCTTTTGATGACGACAAGAGGTTTATTCTAGATGGCATCAACACCCTTGCCCTTGGTCACTATAAAATTGGTCAAACATAAATCTGTATTTGCCATTATTCTTTGGCCTTTCCTTGTCTATTACAATAAAGCCATATTTAGACCTATCCCAGCACTGATGGCAGAGATTTCTAAATTGGTTAAATGAAAAATCATTTCCCACATGATTGTTATACACATGTTTTAAATTTAAATCGTCTTGTTTAAATAATATTAGGAAATTAACATTGTCACGTAAATGTTTGTTTACTTTACTGTAAGATTGACACAAGTAAAAACTGCTAATATTTTTGTGTCTGCCCATTGAGAAAAATTGAGTGATATTTGGACTATTTATGTCGTCAAATACAACTATTGAGTGTGATTCTACATCATTTGGTGTGATTTCACAGTTTGAATATGTGTGTAATTTAACTTCATCACACAGACGGAATATTTCAATTATTTTTTTATATTTTTCTTGTTCTAAAGATTTGGATATTATATATAAATTTGTAAACTTTAATCCTTGTTTTTTTACAATTAAGTTATAAATTACAACAGTCTTCCCCGAACCACTGGGCCCTATTATAAGACAGCGAATATTATTAGGAAATAGACCCAACTTCTTTGGTGTATTTTCTTTATGTGCTATTTTAAATTTGTTCTTTTGTTGAATAAATGACATTTTTTATATAATGGTGTATTTTCTTTATGTGTTAAATTAATTTTTTATATAATAAAAATGGCAAAGAGAAAGTGTAAGAAGGGTAAGGGATTATTCTTAAAGCCATATAGAGGCCGTGGCTTGTTAAATACCCTTATAAACAACCTTCCTTTCCCCCTCCACATCCCGTCGTATTCATATTGTGGTCCAGCAACTAATATACGTGAAAATTTAGCCAAAAATGTACCTCCAAAAAATAAGCTAGACTCTTATTGTAAAGAGCACGACATATTCTACATGAATAATCCTGATACAGCCGCCCGGAACAAGGCAGATATGAGATTAGCGGACCAGGCTTGGACTAGGGTTTCGGCAAAGGACGCCAGTCTGGCCGAAAAAGCAGCAGCTTATGCAGTGACAAATTTGATGAAGGCCAAAGCAAAAATGGGAATGGGATTAAAATTTAATAAAAAAGATGGACAACTTTCAGCTGTTAGAGGCAGCAAGAGACGTGCCTCACTTTCGAGGTGTGTACCTAAAAAACGAGCTAAAACATCTAAGGCCAAAAGTAAGAGAATGTGGAATTATTAATTTAGACAGTGACAGGGGCACACATTGGACAGCATATCGTAAAAATAAAGATATTGTAATATATTTTGACCCATTCGGAATACAGCCTCCAAAAGAGGTAATTGAATATTTTGTACCATCTAAAATTTACTATACAACTGATCAAATACAAGATTTAAACAGTTCCATTTGTGGAATTTTATGTTTATCATTTCTGAAAAATTTTAGTTTATAAAAATGGATTCATTTACTATAACATTCACAGGTACAGAGCCAGAGTTGAAGTCGGTGTTCTTTCCTCCTATAGAATTAAATGGTGATTATGTAATTGGGCTGGTAGATTTTCAAAGTTATAATTCTATATTTAATGTTAAAAAACCTCTAAATACTTTGACATATTACAAAATGCACAAAATTACAACCCCAAAAGGGGAGGTTACAATTGACGAATTAAACCGGGCATTAGATGGTAAAGTTGAAGTTATTATACAAAATAAAGTAGCATTAATTAATACAAAAGTCAAACTTATATTTTACAAAGGCCTAGTTCCAAAATTAAATAAACTTAAAGACACAAAATTAACTATAGACGAGGGTGAGGATGTGTATTATTACGATCACAAAGCTCCAAATGTAATTGAAATTGCTGAAGGTACATACGAAGTGTTTGAGCTTGCGAAGGAAATTCAAAAGCAACTCCCAGATTTTGTACTTATAGCCGATAATAAAACTATGAAAGCCACATTACATTCTGGCCATGTGTTTGATTTTACAAAACCGTGTTTAGGGTCTGAATTATTGGGATTTAAAGGATTTTCTACTCCAGATATTGCGTTTAAATCCGTAAATAAAATCAACATAAATAATGTAAATGTGATTAGAGTAAAATGTAATATTGCGAATGGGTCTTATTTAAATGGTGACAAATCACACACCATACACAGTTTTTATCCAGAAGCTCCTCCGGGCTACAAGATTATTGAGGTTCCCAGAAATATTATATACTTCCCTGTAAATAAGAGAAGTTTAGATGTTGTTAGCATTACATTTGCAGATCAACACGACAAGCCAATTGACTTTAATAAAGAAGAAACTACAATTACTTGTCATATAAAAAAGATATGAGAATTTACAAGAACGGACTGAGTGTCCAAAATGCCAGGTTTCTGCGATCAATTGGGTTGAAGTTAAAATTTTCTATTAATAAAAATGGAAGATTTTCTAGACGTTGCAGGAAAATTCCAATACGATGATAGCCTGGTTAAAATTACAAATCACTCCTATGTTCCACACAACACTTTAGCAATAAATAATTCCGATGAAATTCGAATATGCATAAATAATCAAGATTTACTAACACTCCCATGTAGGAGTTATTTGTATATTAAAGGAGAAATAGAGAATCATGATAAAGGACATTTTATAAATAATGCATTTGCATTCTTATTTGACGAAATTAGATACGAAGTTGCTGGTAAAGAAATAGATATTGTAAGAAATCCGGGAATTTCCAGTCTTATGAAAATATTGTGCTCTTACAATAAAACAACTAAATTGTCAAATGTAGCATTTGATTCTGATGAAAATTTAAAAGAGTTCCATAAAAGCGGCAAGTTTAGTACTTGTGTCCCGTTAGAGTTGTTAATGGGTGTGTTTGAGGATTTTAATAAGGTTTTAGTAAATGTTAAACAAGAATTGGTGTTGAAAAGATCCAAAAACGACTTAAATTGTATATTAACAACATCTAATGCTGGTGTCGATCCTATTCCTAAAATTACACTTAAATCGATTCAGTGGGTGATGCCGCATGTGGTACCATCTGATGGGGAGAAGCTTCAATTACAAAAGATGTTATTGCAAAATAAAAATTTGCAAATTGCATTTAGAAGTTTGGAGCTACACGAACTCCCATCATACCCCGAAACCAAGAGACACACATGGTCAGTTAAGACGTCATCGAGTTTGGAGAAGCCCAGGTATGTTATATTTGGTTTCCAAACGGGTAGGGACAACAGTGCACGAAAAAGAACTGATGAATTTGATCACTGTAAATTGAAAAATCTCAAAGTGTTTTTAAACTCTGAATATTATCCTTATAGTGATTTAAATCTCGACTTTGAAAATGGAGATGCCTCTAAAGCTTATGAGATGTTTGTGAGGTTTAGGGAGAGTTACTACAACACCGTCCCCGATCCTATGTTTAACAGAGCTGACTTTATAAATAAATATCCTCTAATTGTAATAGATTGTTCTAGGCAGAATGAATCAATCAAAGAGGGGGTTGTAGATATTAAATTAGAAATTGAAACTGCAGAAAATGTCCCTTCAAACACATCTGCATATTGCCTAATAATACACGATAAAGTGTTTGAGTATAATCCTTTGACAAATGAGATAAATAAAATGTAAATAAAATGAAAACAAATATTCAACAAGAATTGGTAGAGTCTGCAAAACAAATAAGAGAAAAATATAGGGCGTTAAAACGTGGTAAATTTCTAGAGGCTGAAGAGAGGTTCCAAACATTCCAACCGTTAATAGAGCCTTTGCAAGAATTAAAAAATTTAGCCACAAAAACAGAGAGGCCAGTTCTCCCAATGATTTTAGAAAAGACCCCGTCTAGAATACCAAGAATAACACAAATAACACCACACAAATTAGATTTTGGTCTTTTAGCATCAGACTATTTAGGAAATTACCTTAGTAGAAGTAGTATGACAGACACCACATATGGTATTAGGCGAGAAGGAAATAAATTTTTTATTGGGAATCAGGAAGTTCAAATTGCCAATGATGATGTTACAGTTGGAGAAAAAATTTATAAAGGGACAAAGGGATTGTGGGAATTGTTAACTTTAAAAGAACCCGTAAACTATAGTCAGGCTGATTTGCAAAATTATAAAGAGATTTTGGAAGCTACAAATGCACATTTAAAGGGTTATAAAACAGGTGCGGCGATGTCAAGCAATAAACACACTAAATATCTTAATATAATTAAACCCCTGTTTAAGACTGTTGGTGAAGGTTTAAGGCAGGTAACTGGTAATAAAATAGACTATGTTTATTGGGACGATCCTAATGAGCTTGTAGATAGGTTAAGACTGCTTTGGTTAAGCCGATTGGCGGGAAATTCTGGAGTGGATAATGAGATAGATTCTATCATAGAAGAATTGAGGGAAAGTGGAATTGTTTATTAAATAAAAAGATGATAGATAAATTTTATCGCGTATATAACCCGTATAGTAAACCAGAAGCTAGAAGTTTTAAAGAAACCACTTTAAATCTAAAAGATGATGGTTGGAATGCATTAAATTATAAAATTAGTAATGTTAAAGGTGGGGAGTTTACTGGCGATGTATCGACTTTGGGGCAGACGTTAACCAGGAAAGGTGATGCTTTTGTACAAGGTAATACTAAATATAAGTTTTTAGAATCCAAGAATAATAATTGGAACGCTAATAAACGCAAAATTACTAATGTTAAACGAGGTGAAAGCTCAACCGATGTACCCACATTAGAGCAAACTTTAATAAGAAAAGATGGTGTCTTTGTACAAGACAAAAATAATTATGAATTTTTGGAATCGGAGGGAAATGTTTGGAATGCCAAAAAGCGAAAAATAAGTAATTTGTTGGCTGGTAAAGAAAGCGATGATGTTGTAAACGTCTCTCAAGTACCAAAAATGGATCTAAACTTTTGGGATTTTAATAATAAAAGGCTAGTTCGTGTTAAACCCGCTGTTGATGAGAACGATTGTGTTACAAAACATCAGACTGTGACTTTAGACGGTCTTAAATTTGATGGTAAAAATAAGCAATTAACAAACATTTTACCTGGGACATTGCCAAATGATGTGGCTGTTGTTAAGCAAATATTAACAAAAGGTGAGAAAAGTATAATAAAACAGGGGGATAAATATTATAGTGTGTTAACATTAGATGGCGATGTGTGGGATGCAGAGGACAAATTAATAAAGAATATACCTGAAGGCAAAGATAGGAGTGATGTTTGTTTAATGTCGCAGGTTTTGAGGTATGACGATAATATTAAAACTTTTAGACAAGACAATATTAAATTTGATATTTGTTTAAAATCACACGCATTAAGGTTTAACAATAAAACTAATAAATTTATGCAAGACAATAATGAAATCGATTTGATGATGTACAATCCTAAATTGTTGGTTGCAGACCCTACATCTTTAAGCGGATTTAAGACTTTAGATGGAGGGGCATATTTGCCAAAAAACTATGTATATCAAAGAATGAGTGATGGTATGTTAGTTGGTAGCAATGGAGGTGTTTTTGAAACGACAGAGACTGGCAGATACGTTAACATTAAAAATAAAGAATAAAAAATGGAAAAAATTGCTTACGAATTGCATAAGCCCGCGAGAAAGAACTTTGTTAGAAGGTCTTTTAAGGTGTTGGGTATAAACGAAACTGTTCAAATCGATTTAATAGATATGCGGAATTATGCTAGAGACAATTCTGGGAATAAATATATTTTAACTTTAATAGACACATTTTCTAAAAAAGCTTATGCTGCTCCACTAAAGAATAAAACTGGATTAGTAGTCACAGAAGCTATAAAAACTATTCTCCCAAAGGGAGTTAAAAATATTCAATCTGATAACGGAAAAGAATTTTTTAATGAACATTTTACCAAACTAATGAAAATTCTAAATATTAATCACTACCACACTTACTCTACAACTAAGGCAGCTATTGTGGAAAGGTTCCAGAGAACTTTAAAGAATTGGTTGTATAGAGAGTTTAGTGCACAAGGGAGTTACAAGTGGTTGGATTTACTTCCAAAGTTAATAAGGATATATAATAATAAAGTACATAGATCCATAGGCATGAAACCTAACCAAGTAAGTGCTAAGAACTCTAAAGACGTACACGAAAGGTTAGCATCTAAAGTACAAGTTAAAAAGCCAAGATATAAGGTGGGGGATAGTGTAAGGATATCTAAATATAAACATGTATTTAGTAAAGGATATACCCCTAACTGGACGGGAGAGCTTTTTATAATAGCAGAAGTTAAGAAAACAAAGCCTGTGACTTATATTTTGAAAGATGAGAATGGCAATATAATCAAAGGAGGATTTTATACAGAAGAATTGTTAAAGACTAAATATAAAGACATGTATTTGGTAGAGAAGGTAATTAGGAGGAAGGGTGATTTATTATATGTCAAATGGCTCGGGTTCCCAAGTAGCCAGAACTCGTGGATTTCTGCAAAGGATGTATTAAAATGAATTTTAGGGTTAAAATATGGCAAGAGTCAAAACGGAAATTAGGGTGCAAAAGTCAGTAAATAGTTGGCAGTTTTAATTCAACCGTAATAGTTAATTTGGGAAATGTAAGTGAAATTTATTAAAACACTTGCCTAGGACAATAACATATCCAAATTGCAGACAAATCGGACAGTAAACACCAAAGATAGTTTTTTAGCCTGAATTTGAAAATTAATTTTTAAAAATATAGAGGAGGGATGGGGATGGGGACAATATATTTAAGGCAAGGGTATATTTAATATAGGCCAGCAGGCGGGAGCTCTATAGGCGGGATCGGGTGTCGGTCCAAAAACTGATCCCCATAAGAATAACATGGGGAAAAAGCGCCGGAAGTGGGGCTAAACCGGTGTTTCTCCACTACTATCGATAAACTTTACTTTAGCCTAAAGATGGAAATAAAATCAGTAACGTAGGTATTCTCAGTATTTTAAAATAGAAGACATTTTACAAATATAATATTTTGTTGAATCCATAATTTTAACTGTTTGACATAATTTTATAAAATTATATTGACCCCAGCCATCCTACTCTTATCGTTATTGCCATTTCTCCAATTCTGCAGCATGAAACATGTAACATTATGTGCTCCCTAATTGACGATAGGCCTAATGTTTATGTGGGGACCGGTGGGTATATGAAGAATTTATAATTTATTAATTGGATAAATTTATTTAATATTTAATTTTTAATTAAATTAAAAGATAAGTCCTTTTCCGTAAAATGATATGCTTCGCTGCACGTTTTGTATGTAAATCACTCTATTTACGCCAAGGAATAGTAACATATTATTTTTCATAATTTCTTGCACAAAATTTATACATTTTATTTAAAGGTCGGACTTATTGCTCTGTGAATAAACCAAACCCGTTTAAACTTCGGTTATTAATACCGAATTATCTGGCAACAATACTTAAATGCCGTTCGATCATGTAAAGCGCAGTCTACTGCAGAAACAGATGTAAAAATTAATGAACAATTTATAAATGTACTTAAATACCGAGCTATCTGTAAAACTGAACATATTTTATGAATCGTTGTAAAATTGAAATAGGAATGTAATTGTATTTATTTCTCATATCATAATATCAAAGAGGAATAATTGCAAGGTGCCGGAATTAACAGTCTCATTAGAAGCTGTTAGTATATCTAAGTTTGGGACATCGAAGACAAATCCATTGGCACTGAAGGTTTGAAGTTTTAGTTTTAATTATTACATGTATGCTGTTTCATAACATAATTGAACAATTGATATGACAGATAGATTGTTTCATTGTCTGTCAGCTTTTGAATAAAATCAGACCAAACCCAATTTGACTGAGGTTCTAGCATCTGTTGTCTTATAAGTTTGCTTCGCTTTAACTTGCCAGAGCTATTGTGTTACAACAAACTGTTTTTAACCGTTCTAAGCCACAAAAACTGTTTCCGCCTGTCTTGTCACATCGGCCCGCCACCCCGGATCTCCAATCATCTCCTAATTGTCCGCTCACGCGAGAATATCGGCCTTTGGATCTCCCGCCTGAGAATCTGGGACACTTATAGTTCGATCTAAATTGAAATCACTGGTCAGCCAGTAAAGATACACATTTTTACAGTCATAAAAAGTACAATCGATGTGTTCCATCGCATTATTGTGATGAAGGGATTGAGGTACTGGCCAAAAGACATACTAGTGTATAAATAATTTAAATATAGATAATGTATTAACATTTTGTTGAAATAATGTTTTGACAATTCTGTTTGAAATATGGAAGCTGAGAATCCTGGTTCATAATACATTTTCTGGTTTACTAGGAGGTTCTGGCTTACCCTTAAGTTACAATAAATTTATAAAAATGAAGTTAAAAGCTTGTTTTAAATAAACGGTATCAGGAAACTGACACATTCTTTCTCCATTTTAGCCCAACTTTAATGAATAAATTACTTTTTATTTGCTAAATATAGAATACAAAGCACGGTCGAATGTACAGAAAATCTTGTAATCAAGTTGTTTTCAAAAATATCCACCCAAATCACTGTTGAGGAGGCACTACAGAATCCATCGCTATACACGTGGTTTTTAAGAGGGGAAATGCCCCCTATTCCCCCCCTCAGGGTTATTAAGGGGCAACATATTTCGAAATTCCTCTATTGGTTAGTGCTAACTTGACAAGCATATCAAGTTTGAACGAAATTGATCAATGAATAAGAGATAAATAGTAATTTTTGAATTTCCCATAAGAATAACATTGGACAACGTACTGCGTTTACCGCAAAATAAAAATTTAAGTTTTCTCCGCAACCGGTAATTGTAGAATAGCAATTAAAAATACTAAATTATTTAGTTTTTTGTGCTCTTTTTAATGGTGAATAGTAATATTTTTTATGTTTATGTTTTTTTCATGAAAAATCCAAAAAACTCAATTTTTGATAATTTAAGTCTTGTAAGTTCTGAATCCGAATTTTTAAAGAAATGCGGGTGGTGTCATTTTGTTTTAAAACTAAAGTTATACAAACGACTACTGTAAAGTTGAACCAAAATCGTTTGAACCGTTTTTGAGAAATCTTGATTTTTCATGTTTTTTGGTGGTTTTTGGAGGATAATCACCCTTAAAAATCCAAAATTCGAAAAAATGGATAAATACCTGGAGATAATGTGGATTAGTACCTACATACCAAATTTCATAAAAATCGGACCATTGGTTAGGGCTTTAGCTCTGTACACAGCCATACATTTAGACAGACAGACACACAGACATCACGTAAAAATCACTTTTAGCGAATTTCCCCTATAGGGAAGAAGCTATTACCGTAGGTCTCATGGTAAGACTTAAGCCCGAGACCATGATAACTTTTTGTTTTGAGGTCCCCAGATGTCCAAAACACTATTCGTTCAAATTTATATATCTATATATATCTATATATATATATATATATATATATATATATATATATATATATATATATATATATATATATATATATGTGTGTGTGTCCGTGAATGCGATAACTTGAGTAAAAAACGTCCGATTTCGATGAAATTTGGCTCAAATGTGTAAACTGACATTTATGACTTTAAGTTCGAAAACCAGAAAAATCGGACTATGGGAAGGGGGGTTTATGGGGGTTTTAAATTTTCCAAAAATCAGTTTTTTGCATTTTTTACCCTAAAATTTTTAAAACACTTAATTTAGGTTTAGACCATGTTATAGAGCTTAAAAAAAACAAATAATATGGTATTTTGAATTATTATCCTAGGTTAAGTGGTTGCGGAAAAAATCCAAAAAACATGCTCATAAAATCTCCCATGTTAATCTTATGGGAAAAAGGTTTTTGGCTTTTCCTCAGTTAATTTTACTTTAAACTTCACATTTTCTTTTACCAATCACTTCAGCTCCACAAAACAATCATTTTGGTGTTTAAATTGTGATTCTACGTCAAACCGTTGCAGAGATATTCAAAGTGCTAAACACAGTACGTTGTCCAATGTTATCCTTATGGAGAATAAATAAAATTTGATATCTTGATTATTTATGAATATATATTGATGAAATTTGGTATGTGACTTCATGTTGTGCTGGTATATTGATAATTGCACAAAAAATAAATGTTTTGTTGATTGTCCCCGTAGCAGCTAACCTGCATACTCAGCCCTAATGTTATTCTTATGGAGAATAAGTAAAGTTTTATATCTCCCTTAATTATGAACATAAATTAATAAAACATGGTAAGTAGCTTCACCTGGTTCAGTTACATTGATAATTGCATAAAAACTCATTTCTTATCTTCCTCGTTGCAGCAAACCTGCGTACTCAGTCCTAATGTTATTCTTATGGGGAATAAATAAAATGTAATAAATCACTTATTTATGAATGTATTTTTCTCAAACTTGGTGAGTGGCTTTATGTACTAGTGAGAAACATATCAATGCATTGGAAATTCGCTGAGTACGCAGGTTTGCTGCGACGGGGGGTATTTTGGGTTCAGGGAGCACCAAATCTAATATTTCCACAAACAACTCAAATTCGAAAATGTTTACGAAAACAATACTTTCTCCATATGCTACACTTGCCTAATACTACTAATACCTAATACTACTAATGCCTACTACTACTTTGCCTAATGTATAAGGGGGAGAAAGTAAAAATTAATCTTTATATAAGCTTGCTGAGGTTAAAAATAAATTAATACTAATAAAATTCTACACTGCAGTGGGAGGGATTTAAACTTCATACATACTTTTTTCATATAAACATAGTGACATACCAATTTGTTATAATATAGTTGTGAAATACATTAAAGCAAATACTATCACCTAACTGAGTAATGAATTTTGTCCTAACATTCCATTTATTTGTTTTTATATATACTAAATACTTCATTTGAACAATCGGTAGATAGTAGCATAATTATTTAGTACAGATTAAAATACTAAATATTCTCACTTTATTTTCATGAACTTCTAAAAACTGTTCTTTAATATTCTGAGTTTTATTTTATTCATAAAACCTCAAAGAATTGGCTTCAAATGGAAGTATGTTTCAACAACTACGTAATTCCCTAATCCAGATACTCAAATTTCTGACTCCAGTTAACTTCGGTATTGGACCTTCTGTGGTATAAATTGGTTTGAATTTATACATATTCATTTCGTTTATGAATTATAAACTGCAAGCCAACTTGTTTTGAATGTATAATTGATTATTTCACAACACGTGTGCCCTGTGCAAATGTGTTTGGGGAATTCGTTACCGCTCAAGCCAATTTACACATTTTATAAATTCACAACAATGCAGAGTATATGTTTATTCTTTTATAATTTTGATATAAATATCAGTTTTATGTTTCCTACTAGGTTTACTAAATAACTTTTTTTTCTCAAATGACGTTTAGAAAGATATGTGTTGATTTTTTCCCTTTGGAACTGCATTATATTGTTACCTACTACTCCTACGGTTCATACCAAATATAAAAATACCTACAGAAACAAAATAAAGTTTTGTTTAGGCCACTTAGACTTAGACTTTTGTTTAGTCATTTAGAAAATAAGTCGAAATTCACATATTACAAAACTGGTGTATGTTACTAAACATTAAAATGGTAACTATTAAAATACCATTATATGGGCTTTAAGGGGCCATATGCATGCAGTGTGAAGTTCGGCTAGTGTTATACATATTGTTGTAGTGTTTAGTGCGGGTTTGATGGTGGTGCCTTTAAAGGGCATTTAAAGGACCGCATCTGTTGATATATCCGGTTGATCTTCTTCCGTAAATGATCTAGAATAATAGATTTGGAAACATGTTTTTATTCGTTATCTCTTTTACAAGAGCCGTTTTAAACCCGGAAGTGTTTTCAATTAATAGGTGCAATACTCCACCATAAATCAAGTTGACTTATACCTTAACTAAGATACCGAGTTTTGATATGCTCAGAAAATAGTACTGTTTGTGACACTAGTGCGTCCGCGCTAAAACTGTTTGAGTTGACCTGGTTATTTGTGGGAAAAAACGCAAGGACCAGTCGTTAACTATGTTTCGTATTTTGGTTTTATGCCGCTAGTTTCATTTCTACCACAATCAACGCAGAACCAATTTAACTTTACACAATCATTGTCAGAAAGACCTATACATCCTACTTTATGAAGGATCGTTTCGAAAAGAGTATAATAATACTTAATAAGAGATTATAAAGAATTAAATTTTTACATTCTTTTCTAAACTTTTGAGTCCTTTTACCACCGGTCGTTCTTTTGACATTCCTTTTTTGTACCCTATTTATTTGAGGCACAATTTATCTTTATATTGAATACAACATTTTTTTTACATAATTTTCAATAAACACTGGATGGTGAATTAAAAAATCAAAGAATGTGGTGTGACATTTCACAACTACAAATAATTTAATAACACTAACAATTCTAAAGCTTAATATATACAAACCAAAGTTTTCACTGACCACATTAAATACACGATATCCTGAAAAATCAAATGCTGTACACTGATTCCTTAGATTTTAAATCTTTTTGGGTTCAGGGAGCACCAAATCTAATATTTCCACTAACAACTCAAATTCGAAAATGTTTACGAAAACAATACTTTCTCCATATGCTACACTTGCCTAATACTACTAATACCTAATACTACTAAGGGCCATGCGATGCTTGTGTGTGACGTTCTGTTCAGTTTGATTGCGAATGGAGGTCTCCTTTAGCCGCTCCGGAGGTGACCTTCCTCTTGCACAGTCAGGAATTAAATTCTATTCATCGTTAATTTATTCATCAGTATCATTATCAGTAATACTCACTGTTATTTATCTTTGTGTTTTCGTTGTTCCTTTGTTTGGATTCAAGTCATTGTTTTTTTTTCATAAATTCAAATTTACTTTTAGTAAAACTCAATGTTAACAACAGCTGTAATATATATTTATTTCTGTTGTTTTAGTTAGATTATAGTGGCGAATTATTGGCCGAGCTCAACCTAGTTGTCAATCACTATGTTATGAACATTGTATCTTAGGTTATTCTGTATATAAACATAATGGCCAATAAACCAAAAGTGATCTGGATGTGTGTGTGAGTGTGTGTATGGGGGGGATGTGGGTTTTTGTGTTCCTGTTTTATGTCTTGTCGAATGCCATCCAAACATAAATGTCAATATTAAATTTTGTATATTGGTTTCGACGGTAGTAGGGGGCATTAGAGGGTTCAAAACCAGCAAAGGCGTGCGAGGAGGAATGAGGAATCGCCCCCCCCCCGTGACGTCAGCCCCCCCCCCTGACGTCAGCCCCCCCCCCCCGGGTGACGTCAGCCCCCCCCGGTGACGTCAGCCCCCCCCCGGTGACGACAGCCCCCCCCATCACGTGACCTGACATAAACCTAACATAGGCTTTGTCCACCAGTTTTATTATAAATTTGTTTTGTTTGTTTTTGTTTTTTCTTTTTTTTGTTTAGTTTAATAATTTAATATAATATTATAAAATACGAATATAATAGTACAAATACGAATATAATAGATTATTGAAGTTGAACCCTTCGATAGCTTATGACAGCCGTGAAACCATTGGAGAGGAAGCCGTTAACCCTCTCTTTAACTAGGCTCAGCTCCACCGGCACATTGGCAGTGAACCAACGGGGGAAGAAGTGTACTCTTCCGTCTTCCTCTACCGAGCCGAGGTGGAGGATTATTAATCCATGATACATTTCTTCTTCTATCCTTTGAAACGCAACGGCCACAGTGCAGGGGCAGCACAAGACGTACATGGTGTCCGACATGGTGTTCCGTTGACTGTTCCGCCTATGTGACCGCCACAGTCGGTTTACTCATTAGCGGTTCCAGTGGAAAGTCCCACGACCGATTTCACCGAAACTGCCATGACGTCATCCTCCGCCTACGTGACCGCCACAGTCGGTTTACCCATTAGCGGTTCCAGTGGAAACTTCCACGACCGATTTCTCCTCCCGACCGGAGTGCTATTTATGAGCGCGTCTTCAGAGGTTTCACCAGTTTGTCTTTGGAGCTCTTACTGTGCGGACGAAGTAGTGCTGTCTCTGCGGTACACCTACACAACTTGCTGTTCATTGTCTTTGGATTCCCGTAAAAGTTAACGTAAGTAACATGTAATTTACTTTTTCATCAGAAAGTTTACCAATGCTCTAAAATCTTATTAGTTAAAATTAATATTTAATGTTTTGCATATCTCGGTACACTGAGTCTTGTTCTTGTCTCTTTTCAGATGGAGATGAGTGAAACCGTAATGACCTTGGAACAGTTGTGTTTTCTAACGATTAAAGTTAACGAACCAAATTTAAAAAGCAAAATAGACTCGCTTCCACTCCTTTTTAAAAACGTTTTGAGTGAAATAAAATTTGGTTTCGCTTTTAAATCGAACTTTCAAGTGCCTAGTGGAATTATGGACGAGGGCGAAATCGCTATGTGTGAGCGTAACAAAGACAAAGACGTGTACCAGTGTTGGGAATGTCATACGAGCGATTCATGCCATCTATTTCTATCTAACATTATTAAAAGGGTTATACTCGCCTCGTTCCCAGGGGTATCGCTACCAAAGTGTTTTTGCTGCGACAATTGTGCCTTTGTAGCGGACGGGGAATACAGATACCCGATGTTTTTGTAGATGGCTGGTCCCTGCATGTGTGTGGTCTGCGGCCGCGTGTTCGCAAACGCCGGAAACCTGACTCGCCACACGAGAGCCGCTCACAGCGACCGCCATCTCAACTGCGACGTCTGCGGTAGACGCTTCGGGCGAAGCGATAACCTGCGACGCCATCTCACCACAGTTCATCTTCTCACTCCTCACGACCAAGCGCCAGGTACGGTTTTTATGTTAAACAAGAATAGGTGGATTGCTAGCCTCTGTGTAATTCCTCACCCTTTACTGGACCTAGGTAAACTGGCGATTGCGATGAGGAAGAGGTCGTTAGTTCTCTATACAGTTCCTCACTCATCCTCACGATCAAGCGTCAGGCATGGTTTTTATGTTAAACAAGAAACCGCCAGTACTAATGACTTGTTTTCGAGAGAGTAAACGGCTTTAGTCGAGTAAACAGATTCAAGTAGTAAACAAGGGGCTGCCAGCCTCTGTGCGATTCCTCACTCTTGTATTACTGGGCCCGGGTAAACTGGCGCTCGAGATGAGGAAGAGGTCGCCAAGCCTCTATATAATTCCTCACCCTTGTATTTACTGGGCTCAAACTGGTGATTGAGATGAGAAAGAGGTTGCCAGTTCCTCACCCTCGTGTTTATCGGGGTCACTAATAGGACTTGTTTTCCTGTTCGCAGGCCATCCGTGCCCGTTGTGCTCCGTCGCCCTGGCGGGTCCCGAGGATCTTCGCCACCATATGGAAGCGGTCCACGGTGCGAGCCCGTCTGCTTCAACTTCCTCCTCCTCTGCAACACCACCCTTCAGAGACCCACGGCCCGAGTGCGACGCGTGCGGGCGGCGATTCTCCCGTGGGGACTTGCTCCGGCGTCACGTGCAGCTGGTGCACGCCAACGAGGTCCGCTGTCCCGATTGCGGCGCCCTTTTCCACAGGGCCGCTTTTCTCCAGCGGCACATGGAGAGCGCTCACCGCGGTATGAGGTTCGCGTGCGCCTACTGCGACCGAGGCTTCACCCGACGCTACAACCGGGACCGACACGAGGCCCACAACTGCCCTGTCGTGAGGAACCTCGTTGTGGACGAGATGCCGCACCTGCCCGTCCTGTCACCCGAGCCCCGACCCGGCCGCGAGCCCCAGCCCGGACCCAGCCGCGAGCCCCAGCCCGGACTCAGCCGCGAGCCCCAGCCCGGACCCAGCCGCGAACCCCAGCCCGGTCCCAGCACGGCACCTGACGGGATGGTGGGTGGTGGCGGACTACCCACGTTTCGCCCCATCCAACGGGCGTTCCGCGGACGGCTTCTGACCTTCGGCCTGTCCCGGCCCATGGAGGACTTCTTGGCCGTGGAGGACGCGCTGGTGCTGCTGTTCGACAGCGTCCTGGAACTGTTGGCCGACGTCAGGACTCGACACCCTAACATCAAGGTCAACATGTTCCTGGAATGTGAATTCGCCAACGTTCACGGAGCCACCTGTCTGCGGGCCTTCAAGACGAAGAACGTGCCTCTCACCGCTGCGTCCAACTTGGAGGACTTCCTGTCAGCGTCCTTCCACAAGTTGGAGGAAGAGAAGGAGCAGTGCCTGCTAGTGGGTAGTGGGTGGAGCTATCTCCGGATACGCAACCTGGAGATCCGCGTCAACCTCTACACCCCGTTGGGAGAACGCGGAGCCAGGTTCGTCCAGCTTCCTAGGACCATCTGCGAGACGCGTGCCGTTATCAACGTGCAAAACGTCGATGACATGTGCTTCGCGTACGCCATCCTGGCCAAGTTCGTCGCGCAACACCCGGAGAGGCCCACATCGTACACACCGGACGTCATGGCACGCTACGACTGGGTCGGCCTACGCTTCCCCGTGGCTGTGAAGGACATTAAGGTCTTCGAGAGGAGGAACGCCATCAGCGTTAATGTGTACGGGATCGAGCGTGCTATGGTGGGGAGACGCCCTGACGGATCGCCAAAGTTCCAGGACCGCGTGTTCCCGCTGAAGATCTGCAAGCGGGAGTTGGAGGATCACCGGGACCTGCTGTACGTGACTACTGGCGGGGACAGTCACTACGTCTACATCACAAACATGAGTAGGCTAGTGCGAGCCCAGCTGACGTCCCGCGAAAGCGCTATCTACGTGTGTAAGCGATGCTTCGCTTACTTCGACAACCAGCCCAACAAGCTGCAACTGTCCGGTGCCGAGCGTCTGGAGGAGCACATGCGATACTGCACCGCCAAGGCTCCCCTCCGCTTGGACTTACCGAAGAAGCAGCAGATCCGCTTCGCCCACCCCGAGTACACTCGGCGCGAGCGCTTTTGCGTTTATGCCGACTTTGAGTGTGCTCTGCAGCCCGTCGCCGCTGACCCTGCGGAAGCGCCGCCCGGCACAAGGCCCCTGCAACTGCACGTCCCGTACGCCTTCGCTTACCAGATCGTGGACTCGCTCGGCCTGGAGGAGTTCGAGCCCCGCGTCTACTTCGGGGCAGACGCGTCCAAGGTCTTCATGGAGAGGCTCAAGATGGACGTGTTGGCGCTGTGGGAGTTCCTATTCAGCATGAGAGCTCTGCACCCTTCTCTGACCCGGCAGGAGATGGACGAGTACCTGGCAGCGACTCACTGCTACCTCTGCGGGAAGGAGTTCACGGACCAGGACGTCAAGGTGCGGGACCACAATCACGCCCCGCCCTACGAGTTCCGAGGAGCCGCCCACCGCTCGTGCAACCTCAGGTACCGGGAACAGCGACACATCAACTGCTACTTCCACAACCTGTCCAACTACGACGCCCACTTCGTAGTGCGCGAGCTGGCCATCGACCCCGGCGACGTGGACGTGTTGGCCCACACGGAGGAGCGGTACATCGCTTTTACCAAGCGATTCCACTTTGGTCAGCCCGGGGACAACCAACGACAGAGCAGTTTCGCGGTGCGCTTCCTAGACACCTACAGGTTCCTGTCCATGAGCCTGGCCAACCTGGCGGCGGGACTCCCCACGGACAGGATGCGTGAGACGAGGAAGTGCTTCCCCGACGACCGGCTGTTCGACCTGGTGCGTAGGAAGGGCGTGTTCCCCTACGACTTCGTGACGTCCTACGACACGCTGTACAGGACCAGGGAGTTGCCGCCTAAGGAGGCGTTCAGGAACTCCATGACCCTGGAGGACATCAAGGACGAGGAGTACGAGCACGCCCTCAACGTGTGGCGAGCCTTTGAGTGTCACAACCTCAAGGACTATGCGGACAAGTATCTGCGATGTGACATCGCCCTGCTCACCGATGTCTTTGAGCAGTTCCGCGACACCTCGTTGGCAGAGTACGGGCTGGACCCTGCCCACTATTACACCTTGCCGTCCTACGCCTGGGACGTAATGCTCAAGACCTGCGACGTGGAGCTGGACACGCTGCAGGACTTTGACATGTACCTGTTCGTGGAGCAGGGGATCCGGGGAGGCATCTCTCAGGCCATCACCCGCTACGCCAAGGCCAACCACGACAGGTGCCCGGACTACCGCCCGGACGAGCCTAAGCGCTTCCTCCTGTATCTGGACGCCAACAACCTCTACGGCTGGGCCATGTCCCAGCGCCTGCCGACCGGAGACTTCCAGTGGCTCAGCCGTGAGGAAATACAGGCGTTGGACATTGCGGCACTAGACGCGGAGGCCGATCGAGGCTACATCTTGGAGGTGGACCTCCACTACCCTGCGCGCCTACACGACCTGCACAAGGACCTTCCCTACTGCTGCGAGACGAAGCGTCCACCAACAGGGAAGTTCCCCAAACTGTTGACGACCCTGGACGACAAGACACACTACATCTGTCACTACAGGGTCTTGCAGCAGGCGCTGCAAAACGGATTGGAGCTGGTCGCGGTGCATCGGGCGATCTCCTTTCGCCAGTCGCGGTGGTTGGAACCGTACATCCTGATGAACACGGAGCTGCGGAAGAAGGCCAAAACGAAGTTTGAACAGGACTTCTTCAAGCTCATGAACAACGCGGTCTTTGGCAAGACCATCGAGAATGTACGGAAGCGCCTCAACGTGAAGCTGGTGTGCACCCCGGAGAAGTTTTCCAAGTACGTCGCCAGATCCAACTTCCTGGACCGGACGTACTACACGGAGGACGTGGCCCTGGTGCATCTGTCCAAGGTCAACATCGTGTTGGACAAGCCCGTCTACGTAGGCATGACAGTCCTGGAGCTGAGCAAGTGGCTCATGTACGAGTTCCTGCGCAAGATGAAGGAGCGCTACGGTGACCGCCTCACCGTGGACTACATGGACACGGACAGCTTTGTCTTTGACATCGTGTCCCAGGACGTCTACGCCGAGATGAAGGAACACCTGGACGACTTCGACACCAGCGGCTATCCGAGGTCCCACCCCTGCTACAGCCCCGTCAACGCCAAGGTCATTGGAAAGTTTAAGGACGAGTGCAACGGCCTGTCCTTATTCGAGTACCTCGGCCTGCGGTCCAAACTATACTTTATGGACATTGAGGACGCGGCGACAGGCGGCAGCAAGGCTCTCAAGCGGGCCAAGGGGGTGGCAAAGGGCGTTGTCAAGAATGTCCTCACCCCCGACGACTACAGAGAGTGCCTGTTTGACGGGGTCCAAAAGCGCACCACCAACGTCCGCTTCCATTCTCACTTGCACCGGGTCTACACCGTGGAAGTGGACAAGCTGAGCCTCAGCCCGACCGACGACAAGCGGTGCGTCCTCCCCGACGGCATCCACACTCTGCCGTGGGGACACAAGGACGTCCCGCCGCTACCGTCAGCCAGGAAAGGAGGAGATCGACCGCAGCGGATGGAGGTGAATGGTGAGGAGGAGGAGGGACAGCGCCAGGACGAAGACGAGGAAGAAGAGGAATTCCCCGTCTAGTTGTATATATATTAGTTATAAGAGAAAAATTGTAAATAGTATTTGTAAGAAAATATAATAGCTTTATGTACAGCATGAACCCGAGTTGTTTATTTCCTCCCTTTGCTCACTCAAAAGTCACAAGCCGTTAGGCTCGGAAAGGCGTTATGGGCCGTTTGGCCCGAGCCGTGCAGCTTAAAAAGCCCCCGCCAACCGGGAGCGATTGGCGGCGCGTGTCGGGGACGGCCCTGAAGGAGTTGCCCAGGAAGGAGTTGCTAAGTGGTTTGCTGACGCTCAAGGTTGCACCCTCGAATTACTCAGCGGTTTGCTGATGTCCGAGGGGTCTCGTGACGCGCCCTCTTTGGCGACCTTCACTGCCGCTTGGCGGGGGCTCAGCCAGTGACACGCGCCGCTGGTATATAAACCTGAGGTCCAGCCCCGCTGCCTCAGTTTTGCTAATTTTTTAAATTTAGTAAGGAGAAAGGAGAAATGAAAACATAAGCTTTATCATTATGAGGCATGTATTGTATAGTAATAAGGTTACATACACATACTACAAAAACCTTACAAATTAGTTTTAAGCGAATATGGAGTGGAAGAGTCTGCGGACGAGAGCGTCGTTGGCGGCGGGAGCGGCAGGGTCGAAGAGCTGGACGTAGTCGCTGAGTGACGTGCGGAGAACAGCCCGGCAGTACAGGTAAGTGAGGCAGTAGTAGCCGCAAACAGAAGTATCGTAGCCCTGGAGCCGATACCTGTTGTAGACATAGTGGCGGTGATGAGGATTGCGCCTCAGGAACATTTGAAAGTCGGCCTGGTATGGCGGCCTTCCGTAGCTGTCCAGGTACTCGAGTCTGTCCTCTTCCGAGCAGTAAAACGCCACCCAGTGTTCGCCTCCCTCGGTGTGTGCTACCGTGTTGGACACGATGGCGGTGAGAGGCTTGACCGGCACGTCCGGTAGTTGGTCAGAGGCGTAGACCGCAACGTTCCTCAGTCCGGGGATCTTCGCCAGGCATTCTCTGATCTGGACGGTATTCATCGTGGGCGGAAGCAGCACAGGCAGCTCGAGGTGGACGAGTCCAGTGTGTCGTTAGCCACGAGCCAGTCCCGCAATACTATGCAGTTATGAAGGGCGCAACGGTTGTGGGAGCTCTTATGGTGGCGACAGCGCAGGGTCCGGTAGGTGGGTGGACCGTTGAGCGACCCACAGCCCAGATCCTCCATGTCCTGAGCGGTGGTGGCGGCGGGCTCGGTTATGAGGTGGCATTGTACAAAGTCCCTCTTCTGCGATCCTTTGACGTAGACCAGGGGACGGTGGATGAGGCAGGAGCGCAGCTTGTCCAGCAGGGCGACGTACGCGATGTCCCCCTGGTCCCACTCCAAGCCGTGGCAGTGGCGAGTGACCCAGACGCTCTCGCGCTGTTTCTCGGAAGTCAGGAGGTCCTTACTGAAGGGCGGGCGGGCGATGTGATGTAGGAGCAGCGTGCCGGTAGTCACGTCCACCACGCAAACCTCTTTCAGTAGAAAGTCATTATCACTGTCTTTAAAACACTGCATATCCATCACCACGCTTCCGTGATGACAGCGCGCTGGCGGTGGCTCGTTGTAGATCGGTGGCGGCACGTCCATCCCGTACGGCTGACTGAACTCGACTGAGCGCTGGCGGGAGCGCGCCTAGCGGGATAACCTTGGGTGCGCGCGCCGCCATCACCTAACGGTCCGCGCACGGTGACCTTGAGCGCGCGGCAACTCGTTTACCCGCCAAAACCTAACGGTCCGCGCGCGGCGACCTTGAGCGCGCGGCAACTCGTTTACCCGCCAAAGTCGACTGTGACGTTGCGATGACGGTCCACCTCCACGACGTTGTCCAACTCGGCGTACACTATGCAGTTGAACGCCTCCGCCAAGGCTTCGGAGAACCCAATCTCTATGCGCAGGTTACCGTTGCGCACCAGGTTCCAGTGGCTGGATTGAGAGGCCGCCATATCGGGTGTCAGATCAAACGCCATCAGGCAGTATCCGTAGGGGTATTCGTTGCGACTGACTTCGTTACCACAGTCTGAGAAACTGATGCCGGTGCCAGTGTACAGCGTGTGGTAGGCGAGCACGCACAACTCCTGACCGAACGTGTAATCCGGTTGAAGCGGCTTACATGGCACTTGCTCACCATCTATGTACAGCGCGAAGAAGTTCACGTGGCTGTGGGTGAAGTTGAACGGGTTCTTCTTGTAGTCCCCGTTGAACGCCTGATTGCTGACCAGGCCAACTATAACGCGTTTCGGCAGTTGACCCAGAAACACACTGTCCAGAGTCTTGCTGCTGATACCGGAGGGTAGTGTGAAGGATTTGACTTCCACGCGCGTAATGGGATATTTGGCTGTGCCCGACTCCAGCGTCCTGCTGTGAGCCAACAGCACGCTCGGGTTGATCTTACAGCGGCGCATGAACAGGTTGACTTCGGCGATGTCCACTTTGTAGTCTGTCACGGTTTTGGACATGATGGAGAATGAGTTCTTTGACCTGATCAGGCGAAAGCGCATCTCCACGCCGTTTAACATGAACTTCTCCTGGTTGCACAGGTCGACGTGCAGATGTCCGACCATGTCCGCGTACCGGCTGCCCTTGACAAACTCCCTCCGGTTCTTGAGCCCGGCATTATCCTCCTCAGTATTGTCCATGTACCCGGCATAGTCCTCGTAGAACAACTCCGCGGTGAGGTGCGATGTCTTGGCATCACCGCCATAGGACAACAGGTTCTCCAGGTAGGCGCGATAGGCGTACGTGTTGTTCTGAGGAGACACCAGTTTGTTGTTCAGGTACAGGTCCACTTGACTGAACAGCGAGTGCAGCCAGTTGTTAATCGGACCCACCTCTTTTATCGCTTGATCACCCGTTACAGCGCCTCCGTTAGCCGTTCTAATGGTAGCCTTCACATGCAGTAGCGTCTGTGACAGATCCGTGTACTCGTCCCCGTGACCCGGAACTATGAACTCCACGGGCGAGTCGTCTGTCAGGGAGGAGATGGGCTTGTACTGCACCCATTTACCGCTCTCTATACTAGTCTGCGTGGGCGGTAGCGAGAACAGGTCCAACTCGGTCTTGACACACTCGCACGACTTCTGATGTAGAAACGCCATTATCCAAAAATGTCCTTCACGGTACTCTTGCTCTTCTTGCTTCTCCTCTTCTTAGCGACACGTTTTGCGGGCTTCCTCTTGGGGGCAGCGCTCTTCTTCCTCGCTCCGAGGAGTTTCGCCAGAGACTGAGGAGTAACCTGCTGTACACGCCTCTTCTTATAGGCACCACCACCGCTCAGCACGCGATCCAGTTTTTCATCAGCCCTGCGTTTCAGCGACCCGGTAAACTGTCTGAGTCGGGCGTTGGCTGCGACTCGGGGGTTGGCTGTGCCCGCCGCCACGTCGCCCAAGAAGCCCACACCGGACCTCAGCGCCTCCTTGCCCAGCGCCGATGCGCCGGATCTGATCAACGGGACCACTGTACGCATCAGCCCGCCTAGGAAACTGCCGATGCCGTGTCCGCGTTGGAAAGCGGCTCCTCTGAATACGGAGGATACGCCATGGCCCGCCTGCTGGTGGCGGTAATACGCCAGATAGGGATCGCTCGGATTCATTGCCGCTGCCTCTCTTTCCTGAAATGAAGCTTCATGCACGTAGTCCCGAAGTGGAATGGCAAGTGTCGTCCTTGGTTGTCCCTTAAATCGATTTCCACGCTCTCGAATGAGGTTTTAATCACCGGCACGTAGTGCGGGTCTATTATATACACTGTCGTGTTGGCACCGTACGTGTAATTCCTGATGTCGATGTTGAGGATCTTCAGTAGTGGCGCCACAGCGTCGCCCACCAGTTGGGGTTCCACCAGGTCGCAATACACGTACATGTGTGATGGCAGACCGGCGAAGAGGTTAGCCGGCCTCACAGACCTGTGACGCTTGACGATATCCGTATCCACCTCGTAGCCAAACTGTAGCGCCAAACTGGGGCTCAGTTTGAGGCTCTGAACGGCTGAAGACGTCGACATCAATTCCACCCTGGAGGACCTCTCGTCATACGAGAAGGTGCACAGGTTACTCTTCATTTGAGGGTGGTTGTTGATTGCGTGCACGAGTTCCTCGGTACTACTGTAATTGCCCGGCTCCACTTTGATTAACAACTTGTCCACCACGGCCAACCCGCCTTTCGAGTCCCTCATTCCCAGCACTAGTTTGATGTAGGTTCCCTCACCGACGGTCAGAAAAGAGAAAGGGTAGTGCGCCTCCGCCAGAGCGACCTCCCACTCGCCGTCTGACAGATCAACGGTCGAGGGTAGATGGGTCGTGTAGTTTGTCACCATGTTGTTGGGATAGTACTTCATTGAACTGTTACTGGGCAACGTCAGGTAAAACTGATCGTGCCTCATCATCGCAGCTGTTGCACTTCAGATGCAGGTACCCACGAGTCGAAGTCCTCTCCGTAACCGACCCACTTGACTAGGTAGCGCTTACTGGAGCCTCGCCCTTTAGTGTCCAGTATTTTATCTATTTGGTACAGGCGGTCCGGGGCCATCGTTACCTTTTGCATCTCATGCTCGTAGAAGCGCCCTTCCAGCGGCGTCCCGTTCAGGTCTCGCAGCACGTACAATGGTAGAGGATGCGACCCGTATACGTGGTCCACCACGAACAGCTCCTTACTCCAGTTGGTCTCGTAACCTTTGGCGAACGTGCCCTTCTCCTTGGCTATGCGCACCGTGTCACCAGGCTCGAACCTGGGCTTGTGTCGCCGGATCGCCTTTCCATACATGTGACGCCACACCTTGTACACCGTTTGACCATCGCCGCTGTCCGCGTCCACGGGTCGTAGGCCACCCAGGCTCTTGTGCGGGCTGCGGTTGTAGGCGTCCACAAGCCTGTCCAACACGTCCACGTAGCGATACGTGTTTTTGTAGGTCAGGTAGCGCCACATGCGGTTCTTGAGCGTGCGGTTGACTCGCTCCACCACCGCCGCCTTCACGTCGGGGTTCTGCGTGGTGAAGTAGTTTACACCGTGACTCTTGAACACTCGCTTGGTCGCGGCCCCGGTGAACTCCGTCCCCTTGTCGGTCTGTAGGCAGCGGGGAGTCGCCTCAGCGAATATCCTCTCGAACGCTGCAGCCACCTCAGGCCCGCTTTTCCTCTTCAGTGGTACCGCGAACAGCCGCTTACTGAATACGTCTATCACAGTCAGCAGGTAGTTGACTCCGTCGTTGTACCGGCTCAGGCCGCGCATGTCGTTCAGGTCCGCCTGCCACAGCTCCCGGGGCCCGAACACGGCGTAGCGGTTGCGGGGAAACCGCTTGCGCGCAGGCTTGTGCAACGTGTAGGTGTCCTGGGCGCGCAGCCAGTCGGCTACCCGACGTTTCGGTAGGCGCGCGGCTCTGGCCAGGGCAGCCACCCCGCCGAGGGAACCGGGCTGGCTCGGGTCGTAGTACAACTTCTCCATTACGGTGTGAACGGCTCCCAGTTGTCCAATGACGATTCCCGGTCGGGTTCCTCGGTTATTATCCTTCTTCGGGCCGCTGGGGGTCGCGGTCTCAGGCGGTCCAGTATCGGTGTCAACCTCGGTGAGAGGGGTGTTGAGGAGGCCGTTGTGTCTCCCCAGGGGCTCGATGCCGAGTCCAGTCCCACGCCTAAGTAACGCAACGCCGTGGGATTGCCCACGTATTCTTTGGGCACGTTCATGTCCTTCAAGGCGGCCATCACTTGATGCCAGCCGATAGGCAATCGGTCCGCCCTTCGCGCTCTCACTATGCTGTGCGCGATGTCCACTATATTGGAATCGGGGATCTTCACCTTGTCTACGTACACCGCCCCACTGGCGTCCCAAGAGATGGGGCTGCCTTGACGGGTCATGAATCGCAACAAGTTGCGCGCCACCGACCTGTAGATTTTTGAGAACGATTCCACAATGTCCTCCTCCGCCGAGGCGCTAGACTCGCGCTTCATCTGACTCGGACTTCCCGCCGCTTCCTCCTCCCTCTGCTCACCCTCGATGATTGACAGACCTATGGGTTGACGTTTAGCCGCGGAAAAGTGCAGGAACCGCTGTAACACCTGCTGATATTGTTTCCATTTCTCCGTATCGTCCAGCCGCTTGTCGCTCAATATGCGATGCATCTCAGCGTCCAGGCTGGCTGGCTTATTGGCGCTACCTGCTCCTCCTCTTGGTTCTGGTCCCGACCCTGGTCCCGGTCCTTCTCGCAATCTCTCGATGAGCTCCTGCGGTACAACCACCATTTTCCTAGCGTACTCCATGTCCGATTAGCTTCTGCGCTAGAACGGGCAGAACAGCGTTCAACAGTAGAGGTAGGAGGATCCCTCCACCCCGTTGAACGAGGTAGTGTCGCTTCTTGGCCCAGCCCTCGCCGCGTTTCACCAACCGTCTGAGCACCTGTTTGTGTTTGCTCAATTTGCGTTTGAGGCAGGGAGAAAGCGGTACGTTTCCGCGTAGCACGTTATACGCACACTCGCACAATGACTTGATGCGACTCTTGTCGCACACTTTTAACAGGGCCTTGCGTTCTTTGGGCGTAGCGTGTATTAGGGCCCTCAGCAGCGCCGCGTCCTTCTTCACGCGGTATGACATGATGACTGACGCTGGCGCGCGCTCGGCCTATTTATCACTTCTTCTTGGGCAGGTACACGTAGTTCACCGGATCATCTGGGAAAATGGTTGAACGTACGCGCATCTCTTCAGGCGTGGACTGTTTCAAGTCTATGAGCAGGTAGGCGTGCGGATCACGCGTGGCGTCCGCGTAAGCCTCCTCCACGAATTTGGGGTTTTCCGGGTATACTTGGCGAGCCAAGTGTTTGATCTGAGCGCGATCCCTGGGATTCTTGAAGCACACTATGTAGTGGGCGTTCAGCGATATGTCGCGCTGGCCCCTGCCCTGGTGAAACAGGTTTTGCGTGATGAATAACACGCTCATGTTGCGGTGGTGCGAGCCCTTGGTGAACAGGTCCGCCACGCCGGAGCCAGCCTCGCGCATCATGTCATCGACGATGACCAGGGTGGGCTCGCTACCGTCATAGTCGTCCAAGTCTGGCAAGCCGGCTACGTAGCGCACGGCAGAGTCCGCACGG
Organism: Allygus modestus; assembly: GCA_963675035.1. NCBI lineage: Eukaryota > Metazoa > Arthropoda > Insecta > Hemiptera > Cicadellidae > Allygus > Allygus modestus. Next base: position 60,479,577 of record OY776117.1, on the reverse strand, counting down.
CTCTTGCCGCCACCGCTGCCATAGTGCCAAGTGATGCGGGCGAACCGCGTATCGCACATGCGGTCGGCGTGCTCTATGAAGCGAGCCACGAAGTGCGACTTGCCGCTGCCCGAAGGCCCGGCCACGATGGCGGTGAACGGGTGTTTCCACCTCAAGTCCATGGCGTCTACTGACCGCCGTGCACCGCCACCTCGGCTCTTGTAACTAAAGGTTCTTTTCTTGCTCTTTTTTATTTGATTTTATTTTTTTTTTCAATTTTGGAAGGAAATAAGGGAATAGGAAATACCGTTTATTTTATACAAATTCCAGGAAAGGAAGTTTGCTGCCAGGAGGGCCGCTTCTCTTTACAAGGCTCGTCCTCGGCCCCACGCCAACGTTGTACTGGGAGATGGCGTTGTCGTCCAGGACTGCAAGGAACCGTCGAGGCATGTAGATCCGGATCGGGTCGTCGCCGACGAGACCCTCCAAGGTGGCCATCACCGCCTCACCGTACGGTGTATCTACCCGCTCGAATGAGCGAATCGGGTACACCGCGTTGTCCCGCAGATCCACGATGCGAGTGTAACCCGCGGCCTTGCAGCTATTGAGGGCTGTCCTGAGGTCCATCTTCTGGTCCGTGTTGAGCATGGCGCAGCGGCTGGATGCAGAATGACCGGCTCTCGCCACCGAGTCGCCTTTTATTGGCGGTGTCTACGTGCCGACTCACGCGTATCAACAACATGATGACATAGTTACTCGCTCAATTCCAGGAAGGGTGATGTAATGGAAAGCTTTACTGCGTAAACAAGTGGATTGTTCTAGAAGCGTCTCGGTTATCAACTGCTTAGTGGAAGTTTCCACGCTCATTCCAGGAAGGCTGACGTAATGGAAAGCTTTACTGCGTAAACAAGTGGATTGTTCTAGAAGCATCTCGGTTATTAACTGCTTAGTGGAATTTTCCACGCTCTCTCGTTTACTGGGTAGCGCGCTTGGAGTGCGCACTCCTCTTGGTTTTCCCTGAGATGATGCAATCGGTCTTTCGCCAAGTGGGTAGAGGAGTAGCGGTCCTAGTGATCCCGTCGTATCTTGACTCTCCCGTCTCGCTATTTGCCAGCCATAGCAATCTGGATAGCAGGTCCTCTAGACATATGCAGATTTCATCGTTTCGCTCCTCGTCCAAGTACAAGCCGCAGCTGAACGTGGGGCGACCTCCTTTGAACACATTCATCTTCAACAGTACGTTACCGCTGTTAGTAGGGTTCTTCACAGTGTGCTGATATCCGCCAGCGGACCAGCACAGTGTCGGGGAATCGATAGGCACTTCCTTCCTCTTTACAGTCCACCCATCGAGCTTTTTCTTCTTTGACGCACATCCCTGCTGAACTGGCGGTGCGTTGGCGTTCTCATCGTTCATTGCGTTCAGCTCCTCTAGGAAGGAGCGGATCGTTTGGTCCACTTCGGCTGCGCTGACTCCGCTTCCGTTCATGGTGACGTCTCGAACAACACTGAGGTCGCGCGCGCGCGGCTCTGCCTCGGTTTTATAGCAGAGTCGTGCGTTCCAGCGAACCTTCTAGAAGCTTCTTTATAGCCGAGTCGTGCGCTCCAGCGAACCTTCTAGAAGCTTCCAGAAACGTGACGCTCCTCACCTGCATGATGTTCCGGTGGGTCCTCACTCCACCGTTGCTAATTTTATTAGGGTGGGATGGGAATAGGATTATGGGTTGGGATAGGACAGAGGGTCTTGGGTTGGGGTAGGACAGAGGGTCTTAGGTTGGGGTAAAAGTAACCGGTTTAGGGTTTAACCGATTACTGTCCAGGCCTTCTATAATTTTCCTGGACGTCCAACACCGCCATGCTGCCTTGGTTCAAGGTTAACTGCAACACTTGCAGAACCTCGTTCCACTGCGCTGGGTCTCCCGGGTCGTAACGACGAGAGGACATCACGGGATTGGCCGGACTCCACCGCCCCGGTCTGAGGAAGACGTGACCGCCTCTCCTCATCGCCTCCTCAACCCGAGTCCTTGTAGGGGTGAGGTACTCCGGTCCGAGCAAGAGGTAGCGGCTGATGTTGGGAACGTTGATAAAAATTTCTACAGTAAGAGCGTCCATTATGAAAGCGGCTCTGATCAAGACTGACTCGAACACCGCTTTCACCCATAGGAGCTTCGCAGTGGAATGTAAGCAGTAAACTGTTCCCGGAACCGCTGATGAGAAAACAGCCCCGGGCAGTCACGTAGCCCTTAGCACGCGCCTCGACACGTGACTCGGGGGGGGGGGCTGACGTCAGGGGGGGGGCTGACGTCGGGGGGGGGGGCTTGGACATGAGGAAGGTAGGGGGTCGAGCTTGGTCGTGAGGAAGGTCGGGGGCCGTGCTTGGCTGTACCAATCACTTCGCTTTAGGGACCCACTCATTGGAACTTTCCGAGACGGAGAACGTTCTACGATTCCACGGATTACCGCTTTCACCCCGGGGGTTGTTGACTACTCTGGAGTCTAAATATCGCCGCTTTCACCTGTTGTTTACACCTCTGAGGAACGTTCTACGTTGTTGACTACTCTGGAGTCTACCGCTTTCACCTACTGTTGTTTACACCTCTGGGTCGGACCATCATTCCTTCCCTGACCGCCAAACCACCAACACCATGTTCCCATGCCCTCGCTGCTCCGCCACCTTCGTCCGCAAAGACCACCTCACCCGCCACCTCCGGTCCACGCATGAGGAGGGAGGTGAACTCATCCAATGTCCCGTCTGCGGAAGGGCTTTCCGCAGACGGGATAAATTAAGGGTTCATCTTTTTACTCATACGTCTACCACATCCTCCACCCTTGACACCCTCTCAGCACCATGTTCCTCGTCCGCTCCACAACCAGCCATAATCTTGCCTCCGCCTCCGTCCACCTCCGACTCCACCTCGACCCAGACCGACATAAAAGAAACCGTCAACACATCCACCCAGACGTCAGAGCGGGTCGTCGAGCGTCCCGTATGTAAGTATCGTAGGTACGGGTTGGGGACGGGTTAGGGTCTTGATAGTTCACGCACTAAGCAGTATTACTAATCACTGGCTTCTCCCTTACAGGCGCTGTCCTCCCTCACGTCCACGAAAACCAAAATTGGCTTCAGGAAGAGGAGTGGCAGCTGCTATGGGACCGCCAGCAGCGGGAGGCTAGAAGGCGGGAAATGGAAGAGGCCCGCGAACGCCTCCTGCGGGAGCTGGATGAGGACGCGCAGCGGCGGCGTCAAGAAGCTGAGGAGGCCGCTGCCGCCAACGACTCCAGCTCCGACGTCGAGCTAATCGACGACGATGACGACGACGGTTAGATGTAATAATAAACGACTAACCCTATCCTTATCCCTATTCATTTTTACACTTTTTATAAAATATTAAATAAAATAAAAATAAAATAAAAAAAAAAAAAAAAAGAAAAACCAAAAAAAAAACAAACAAAACAAAACTTATAATAAAACTAATAGGCAAAGCCTCGGTGACGTGACCAAGGGGGCCGAGCTTGGCTAAGGGGAAGGTCGGGGGCCGAGCTTGGCTATGGGGAAGGTCGGGGTCGAGAATGTCTATGGGGAAGGTCGGGGACCGAGCTTGGCTATGGGGAAGGTCGGGGGCCGAGGTTGGCTATGGGGAAGGTAGGGGGTCGGGGGGGGGCTGACGTCAGGGGGGGGGGCTGACGTCGGGGGGGGGCTGACGTCACCGGGGGGGCTGACGTCGGGGGGGGGGGCGCGATTCCTCATTCCTCCTCGCACGCCTTTGCTGGTTTTGAACCCTCTAATGCCCCCTACTGACGGTGTAAATGAATAAATAAATAACTTATTCGATAAAGAATTCGATTGAATAGTGAGGAAGGAATACTTCTACAGGTGACCTCCTAATTCATATAACACTAGACCTTAATATTTGCAGTACCATCGAAGGATCGCTTTACACTTTATGGGGAGGTGATTGGATTGGGGAGATAAATGCTGCTTATTTTCGTCTTAAAACTATAAAAGTATTAGTTTTTAAATCTGTGGTCTTGAATTTCATTTTTAAACAACAAAATAGTACAGTATAGTGTCACTGATTGATTATTTTTCGAATTAGAACATTCCAGCTACACATACATGTTTCGTATGTAAATATTGCAAAAATAAAGTTTGTTAATCGCAGTTTCGTGCTGATGACAAATATTTTAGAAATAAAAATAAAAATAATTTGAGATATCTATATTTATGAAAACTAATCTTAAAACTAACCGAATAAGAACCCAAATATGAAAGATAACACTATGTCTATAAGTTATATCATAGATTAAGCATATTCCTTCGGATTGTACTCCTTCGGAAGTCCTATGTACTCCTTCGGGTAATCTATGGTTGTATACAAAATTGTGAAAAAATACTTTTTTTATGAGAATGAGCAAATTAAATTAAACAATTATCTTTATTTGTCATATGGTTGCAGCCACGTCATAAATGTTTACATAACAAATTCACATTTGTGATACAAAAAAACCTAGCAGTGGCCTACAAAGGGTAACAATAGGTTACGGTTGGCAAGAAACAGTGGTGCACCCTGTGGCAAAAAGGTTAAATAAATTATCGCCTTAAGATTAACATTGGTACTTTAGCCCAGAACCCTTATGATAGTCGCTGGTTTTAGTTTTACCGTAAAAATTTAAATAAATCTGAGCAAAAATGAACTCATACAGACAGCCGAAATTATTGTCTAGTTGTACTTTTTATTTGGTTTGTGTATATAGATACGCATGATTTAACGTTGTTCCATATGTTATACAGTGGAGCTTTTAGCTCTAGTTTGTGAGACGCATTATTTATTTACTCCAGCTTACTTCACCTTTAGTTACTCGCTTTGCTCATTCACATTTTAATAATGGCAATCAGGGAAACTAGATTCCTTCTTTTTCCTCTCTTTCTTTCTACTGCAGACAAAACAGGTTTGTAACAGTTTCTTTATTTGTGACTGTCAAAGATATTATAGTTTATTATTCTTCTAGGTAAATTCTTCCTCCATTACACAACCCGAAAGTTCATTGTACGTTTGTCATTGCTTATAAACATTTGGTATTCGGTATTCGTTCAACTTCCACACTATTCGTGAGTACGAACATTCGGTATTCGGCCGAATATTCGGCCATATTTGCGACTAGTGCGGGCCAGGCTTACATAACTCACTGACCACGATGTGACCGTTCACTTAACTCTGTCCCAAAGATCTACTTGCAAATTAAAACCTGTTTTGCCACTCCAACCGCGGTTATGATTCACCATCTCGGGTTCTATCTTGTTTCAATCTTGGTTTTAGGAACGGGGGGTCTTACGTCTACTTAGTGGCCGGTTGTTGGATGTGGTTTAAACTGTATGTGACAAGACTCCCAATAAAAATAGACATGGATTCCCAAAACATATTAAACTCACAGTAAGAATAAATAACATTGAAAACGATACATATTGTTGTGTAAAATATGTATATAGACTAGGCCGATCCTTTTTTGGACTAGTTACCTATTTCTGTTTGTGATTCGTTGCTGTTTATTTTAGTTTTCTTACGATTGTACATCACGTGTAACTATGCTTCTGGTGATGAACTCATTTGCTTAAACCCACGATTTCAAATGCCGCATCACAATTATGTCCACGAATGACACAGCGAGTGTGAACACAGTTTTAATTCTTTGCAACAATACGATTTCTTTGATTTATTTTTTTGCGACTCACATGACTATATTAAACTTACATTTGACTTGTCAAGTGTACACATCTCAGGTCGGTCCCACAAGTCAGCTGATTGCTTGTAACCATGTTTGGACGCCTGGGAGTTAACGAACTTGCTTTGAGGCTTCACATTGCTCTTTACACCTACGTTTCAAGAGAACGCTTTCTCTAAGCTGTACAGGATGAATAAAAATGCGTCTTACACTGCTGTATACAAAGTATATTTACCTTGTACTGTACTTGCATACAAGACGGTAAAATATATAAAAAAATTGTGGTTGAAATCGATCACCTTGTACCATCTTTTGTGAATATTTTACCGTCTTGTATATAAGTACAGTATAAGTTTAAATATACTTTGTAGTGTTGTAAGACGTATTTTCATTTATGCTGTTTGATTGCAACAACACGTATAATGTTACTAAAGAAATTATCTAATAACAAAATTAGACTATAGGTTTGTGTACTTCGAAAAATAATAGTTTTACTCCTATTATTTTAGCACAAGTCTGTGTTTAACATTTTGGGAAAATTATTATTTGCGAAAGTTGTTATTATAATTAGTAATTTTACTATTTAAGATGACAGCACACACTTGTTCGTATTTTAGTGCAAAGGTGAATTAGCTATGCGTGTGAATTCACATATCAGACGAGTAATAGATAAGATTGTGCAAGACTATCGAATTCTACCAGTCACATAAGTCATCATTAGGCCCAATGTGAGGTCGAATTCGTTAGCCTTGTACTATATTTTATATCTGTTACCCATCTTATATGTGAATAGAGTAAGTGCACAAATAAGGTGAATGTACAAGAAGGTAGCACAAATTCTAATGTTGACTATAGCTATAAGGCAAATACAAGAAATTCCAAGGCAAAGAAGTCACTTAATATTAGGTTATCAAACACAAACAAAGGTTCATGGGAAGTTAAAAAACAAAAAAAGAGCAAAGAAAAATAAGTTTATTGTTTTTGAGACCAAATATAACTTTAGCAGTCCAAATATGTTCGAGATAATTTCAGTTTGTACGGAAATAAACAGTCCTAGCAAAGTTAACACTGAGAAACTGCATGTTCAAAGAAATAAAAACGTAAGCAACATCAATAAAACGAAAAACTTGAAAAGTAAATACTCTGAGAGTGATGTTGAACTCTGTGAAACTGATTGTACTTTTGATGAAGGGGAGGTTATTGAAGTTAGGAATGGTAGCACTAGTAAACGTTCTGATATTTTGTCAAACTGCTTGGTTATTGGTGACTCAATTCTTAGGTATTCAGATAGGCAGAGTGCGGATAACGTTGCTACCATTGATTGTAATCCTGGGGCTAAAATTGTTGATATAAAACAGAAACTTTTTGGGTGTGATGAAAAAAATCCGCAAGTAGTAACAAACAATTTGGATCAAGGTTTCTGTGGTGGTCAAGGCTATAACGGAGGTTGGGGGAAGCGGGAGATGCTCAATGTCATGGCAGATCTGCTCTCCCCAGCAAGAACAACCTTTCCAGGGTCGAAAATATTTGTACATAGCATTTTGTATCGGACTGACATCAGTGATGCAGCTCTGATAGATTTCAATGACCAACTTCAGCTAATATGCTGGAACTTTGGTGTATCATTTGTAAAGACTTGGCACTTCATTTCGAAACTTCACTTGGCAAGAGATGGTCGCCATCTCAGCAGGTATGGTAATCGTTGCCTAGGCTATCTTATGCTTCGAACATAGAGGAGGGTGCTCTTTGGTACATCTGAAGCACCTCCCATAGATCAAATACCCGAGAAAAATCCTAAGGGATTTTTCTCTTGAAAAATCCTAAGGTGTGTTTTCCCTTCAGTCAATGATAAACTCGGATGGTTTTTAAACCTACCCCTCAATCCTTTATCACCGACATAGAGTGTACTACTCTAAAAATACCCACCAAAACGTCCAAGGACTCGAAAATAAGCTGGATGTTTTTCAATCTGTTATTGACATAGAGACCCCTGACGTGATTTGTATATTTGAGCATTATCTGAAACAGTTTGAATTTTATGTTTTAAGACTTCTAGGGTACGTTGGAAGTTCATATTTTTCCGTAGACATCTAAGTAAATGTAGAATTTGTATCTTTGCAAAGAAAACATTAAATATCGAAAATGTTGATATTTTAGGGTTTTGTTTGGAGGGCAAGTGTAAATTGGCGGCTGTCAAAGTTAGCTTTTTTAATAGAGTTGTTATTATTGTTGTCGTTTACAAACCGACTCCATTTTCTGCCTCTCTTGAGGCATGTTTTTCTACAATCATTTATCATTCTTCCTTGATAAAGTGATGTCATCGAATTATAGTACACTTGTGGTAGGTGACTTCAATGTAGACCTATCTGTTTCGAACTTAAAGGTTGATGGGCTGATGCACACCATGGAATTTCATGGATTAAGGAACATAGTTTGGTCATTTACGAGAGAGTTTAAAAACTCTAGATCTCTTATTGATCATGTGTACACTGACCTCCCCAAAGATTGCGTTGCTGTTCTGTTCTTGTGACTGCTTTGGCAGATCACCATGCTCAAATGAATACAGTCAAGATGCCTCCACAAAGAGATGCCCCCGCAAAATTTCTTTCCTGCCGGTCATTCACAGATGAAAACATGTTCATATTCAAACATTTTCTTGCTCATGAGCAATGGGCCGAGGTCTATAGCACAGATTTAGTTGATAAAAATTGAGAACTTCATCTCTGCAATTTATTTTCATATAGACCCGGCTTTCTCAGAAAAGGGAGTAATGTGCAAGAGAAAAAGGTTTTATAACAAAATTGCTTTAATCAAAGAGCAGGCTGATCTTCAGGATTTAGTCAGATAGTGGTACTCCATTACCAAGGATATAGAGCGATCCAATTCACTTAGGCAACACTTCCTAAGATGAAAAGCTCAATATCGATATAGTATAAAATCTTAAAAGTCTTTCAAGGTGTCTAAACAAATAAATAATTCTTCGAACAAGTCAAAGACTATGTGGAACATCATAAATGAAAACAGAGTCACTTCAAAGTCACATCATGATTTTAATTTTGCTTTGAAAAACAGCAAATGAGAATTAGTCACTCATCCAAAGGAGGTTTCTAACTTTTTTAACGATTTCCTCATAATTATATTACAGTGTAACAATTTTAATAATGTAGGTTTCTCTTCAAATAAATGCCCAACTTCAAGGTCCTTCTTTTCAAAGCCCGTAAGCGCAGCAGAAGTTATCAATTGGATACATTCATTATATCCCAAAACGGCATCTGGAATTGACAATGTGTCATCTATGCTCGTGAAATCCTGCTCTCATTTCCTGGCAAATCCTCTCGTATATCTAATTAATAGCTCTTTTGAAACTGGAGCATTCCCCGATTTTCTGAAGCTTTCAGCTCTAAGTCCACTTTTTAAAAAAGGAAAAAAGAAGTGCTTGACAATTATAGACCTATTGCGATAGCATCGTCATTCTCCGAGATCTTTGAGAAAGCAGTTTAAATAGATTGACTTCTTTTATTGACAAACACAGAATTTTATTTTCTGTTCAATTTGAATTTTTAAGGGGCAAGTCTACTGTTGATGCTATGTTTTCCCACATTAACTTTATTGTAAAAGAGCTGGATCAAAAGAAATCCGTATCGAGTGTCTTCTTTGATCTCCGGAAAGCCTTTGACACGGTTAATCATTGTTTGCTTCTTGAAAACTTGAGAGCATTGGAATACGGGGCACTGCTCTACAATGGTTCTCCTCCTTCCTACCTGGATGTAGGCAAATAATAAAGATACCTTCAATAGATAAAGATGTTATGACGCATTCATACTCAGATGAGAAGCTTTTCATCTCTGGAGTCCCTCAGGGTTCCATCCTGGGCCCGTTGTTGTTCATTTTATACATAAATTACTTAAAAATTATGTGTTCTTAATGGTAATATGTGTCTTTCTTCAGATGATACCTCACTTTCCATATCGAATCAGACACGACAAAATATGGAAATTGACTCTTTTGTTGAGTCAAATAGTATTGTGCATTGGTTCCATGAAAATATGTTGTGTGTCAATTCTGATAAGACTAGACTGCTTGATTTTTCCATTGGCCATAAGGAAACGTCTCTTCTAAAATTTTCCTTAGGTGAAAGTGTCGTTACGGCGGAGAACGGCTTAACATTTTTGGGACTTCATGTAGATGCAAACTTAAAATTTCGTTGTCACGTAGAACATGTCACTAGCCGTTTGTCCTCAGGAGTTTTTGTATTAAGACGACTGTGTACCTTCTCCAGTACTGAGTTTCTTCTTTCAGAATATTATCCATTTCTTTCATATGTAGTTGTGATTTGGGGATCTGAGAGCTCATGTACGAAGACGTTTTTAATTCTTCAAAAGAAAGCTGTGAGAATAATTGCAGGAATCGGTAAAACAGAATCATGTGCTCCCTACTTCAAGGCTTTTGATCTTCTCACCTTTACATCTATTTATATGTTGGAGTCACTTGTGTTTTTAAAAAAGAACCAGCACATTTTTCACGAATTTTTACCATCTTCAGTTAGTAAAACCAGGAACAAGCACAATTATAACGTGCCACCACAAAAATCGACCTTTTTCAAAAATCACACAGTTTACAATTGTATAAGAATTTTCAATAGCCTTCCAATCAATTTGAAACAAGGATGTAATCCAGCCTCCTTCAAAAGGAATGTAAAAAGGTTCTTACTTACAAATTGTTTTTATAGTGTTAAGGATTATTTAGACAAGAAATATGTTTAGTTTTTAGAAACATTTTTGTAATGACGAATGCTAATGCAAGTTATTTTGTTTGATGGTAATAAAGATATTGAAATTCGAATTTGAAAAAGTGTAAATATATTTTTTGGTGATGTACAATTTTGTATTACATTCCGTAATTACTAATCACAATTACAGTCGTGTCAAATTGCATGTTCTTTTCATAAACTAATCTGAATGAGCAGAACTATTCTCAACCAGTTACGTTAATTAAATAGCATACACATTTTAACCCGTAATAGTCAACAATCCTGAATTACTTTTCATATGGGCACGAATTAATTTACGATAATAACTACAAAGATAAAACCCATGAACTCATAATCTAATTTAACTTTTAATCATTAATATTTAGAGATTTAAACTTTGGAATCATGCTTTATTACATTACTGCAACAGCCGATGAAATTACATATTTTTCGGCAGCAAAATTTATTTAACGATTGTTATGATCATTTTAATAAATAATAATATGATCCGTCATTTTGTTCTGTAATTATAATTTACTTCAAAGTGTAATTAAAATGTAAAGTAAAGGTTCAAAATATTATAAAATTAAAATAAACTCTAACCTAAAACAAGCCGTGTTATATAGGTTCTCGATAGCTTTTACTTAAATAATAATTGGTTTTCTTTTGAGAACATGATGAATTCTGTAAAAGGTATACCCATTTTATCTCTTCAGCTAATTATTAGAGTTAAATTTATTTTACATTGCGTTTTAAAGAAGAAAAATTCCAACAAAAATTGTAAAATACCTATAATAAATCAAAAATATAACGTGAAAAACAAAGAACCCTACAACAAATAGCAGGTGTTACAATAAATCACTGGAAACTACTTGTCTTCAGAGTCAGCCTTATGCTGTGTGTTCTTTGAAGTGTATCGCCCGTCTAGAACAAAAAAGTATTACGCATCCTTATCCGAAATATCATAATTTTTGACCTGTCTTCATAGTAGCTAGTTTATATAAAAAGTATGCATATTTTTATTAGAGACAATATATGTTAACACCGTATACTTCATAATCGTCACTAATACTTGGTATAATAAATTGTAAAGCTCGTTATTATTTTCTTTTTCAAGTACAAGTAATTTAAACTAATAACAATAACGGGATAACCTTTGTGAAAATTACTGTTATTGGAACATTATAGTCATACAGTCATTTTGTACTGAATTAGTTGATTACAACATTGTTAACCTGCAACCCTATTTATTATATCACAATAAACAAAGAAGTGTAAATTTGGCCAAAATGAGAACTTTAGTTAATACTAAACTTTATCTCTCTCTATCTTACCAATCGCATAGTAACTGAATTGTACAATGTTGGGAGGTCATGCAAAAAAGGGTAATACTTAAAAACCATATTTTTAAACTTAACAATTAAAGCTTTATTAACTGCATTACGTTGTTTACATTTTAAATAAAACTTTGCGATCTCACAACAAGCAAAAAAGCTGAATCAACCCACAAACAAACGTAAAAATCTAAGATCTAAATAAATCGATCTTCATTCGGACGGTAAACTGGGGTTGAGCAGCAAAAGTTTAGGTTTCAAAGTGTTGAGGGCGGATGGCCGCCGCGCTTACAGACACCACGTCAAAGCCTACAAGAATGCGCAGGTAACCACCCAGTTCCTGTAACGTGAGACCTCTAAATTGGCCGCTCTTCCTACCGCCAATGGGGGTTAAATTGCCTCCAAAGGGGACTTTCATGAAGGTAGTTTATTTGAACTCCGGACTAGACTCTTTTCATACCTCTGATTTTTAGCTGTAGTAGATTCTAGAATAGTAAAGTATTTTATGAATTCTGTTACTAAGAAATATATCACTTTTACGTACCATGTTATGGTGAACATCGTGTTGTGATTATAGTTTTAAAGGTGTACAATTTTGTGAATAACAAAACAATTGAAAACATATCATCCCTTTATCATTTTTAAAAACCCTTCTTCTAGATTGGCGTGATAGTCTTCTGATAGACCTTTTCAAACAAAGCTTGAACCCCTCAAACTCTCTTTCCTCAATCAAACTCATTTATAGGTTCTCCTTGATAAGCTTGGCTACTCATAATAATCCTACATCGAGATAAAATACCATTTTATTCTTATTAAAAAACCCTCTATTCATCTTTTATCCCTATTCTTGCCTAAGATGGTCAAGTTACGTTGTTTCAGTTTCATTCCCTCGCTGTCTTACACTCGCGCCTGCGGCAAAAGCGAATAGTTCGCCAGTAGCATTTAGACCATGAAGTATAAAAATGACAAATTTCTTAACCCTTAATTGACGAAATGTTCTTAATTTTTTGAAAACTTTTGAATGTTGAATGACCTGTAAATCTAAAATAAATTTATACTGTATAACATTATTAAAAAATCTAACAGAATGCTTTTATTGACAGTTTGAACTAAATATTATTAAATAATGTCCTAGTTAAAATAGCTAAAAATAAATTGTGTAATAGCCTCCAATATGCTATACATACTGTATAATTCTTTGTTTAAAATTCATTAGAGGTGAGGGCGAGTTTATGTTATTTAAGGAATCATTGTGGACATTTTCCATCACTTATTCGTAAAAACAAAGTTCCACAACTTTTTTGTTTTTACTAATAAGTGATGGAAAATGCCTCAAATCATTCCTTAAATAACATTCTGTTTAACAATTAGAATATTTTACGGTACAACAGTTTATCCAATCGTAGATTCTATGAAGTATTTAACTTCAGCACAGCAGAAGTTAACTAACGCAGCATGTTGATAGCGAACAACGTATATTTTTCATTGCAGAGTTATTTGTACACACTATAACAGTAAAACTACTATTTAAAATTGTACTCCTTAGGGGAATGGACATTTTGGAGTTATATAACACTAAAGTTAAAGCGTTATATTTCATGCATTCATTGCCCCAATAAAAAATATTTCACCTTGTCACAAATCAAAATCCCCTCAAGTCAAAGATTAATTTCACCCAATTAGCCTAATAATAACATTAAATAAACAAATACTATGTTATCAATATTTGTATTTCTCTCAACTGATGGATCTAATACACAAACATGATCTAACATTTTATTTTTAAACCTTTTATCAAAAGGTTTACAAATACTTGTTTGTAACAGCCTGTCAAGCACTGAGTTAATATTTTAACGGATCAATGAATTTCAACATGCCAGCTTTCCAACACCCATTCAAAGGAGGGAATCACCTTTGCTTACCTAACTCTCAAACCCCCACTCGATTAAAAGATCAAGCCTACAGTACAAACACCTTCTCTCGGCCATACAAGTCAACCTGATTGGTTGTAATGATGTTTGGCTCCGACCTCGATAATGAACTCGCCTTAGGCTACAAACTGTCGCCTACACGAACTCTTGTACCAAAGGGGGCTCAAAGATACCTACACTTATCATGGATATATGCAACATAAATGCAACTAATTGTTAATCATACTGATTTTTTAAGATAAACTGACAACAGTTGGTTCTTGCAATCTTTGAACTCAGTAAGCTAAAACTTTAATTTAGATTACTTTCTGGTTAAATACACTTTACCTATAAAAAATAATATACTTAAAGTTGGACCTATACCTGCTTAAGTTGTTTGGATTGTTAATTTACAAAGTTTATAAAAAAAAACTCATTGTGTCACTATACTCGAAGGTTTGGATTCTAGCATACCAAGAACAAATCTAAAGCGTACAGAATTTTTGAACTGGTTCTTTAAATTATTTGAGCTGTATTTCGGGATGAATCTGAAGGTTTTTTGAGCCCAGCGAAACAGAAAATAGCAGTAATTTCATATTCAGAAGATTGAATGTGGAGTGTGTATTATGTATTTATATTTCATCTTAGTGCAAGGTAATTTATAAAATTAAAATTTGTATAAGCAACTTTTGCTTTCGACTCAGTTTTATAAAACTGTTCCTGATCTTATGGAAAACAACCAATAGAATTATGTATTTACTGTTAACAATATTTAAATATTATAAAGCATTTGCATACACGTAAAAAACATTAAGGAAAATGCGAGAACACGTATTTTCATTACTTAATATTACTAGTTAATCAACTTAAATGTAACACAATAATAAAGAAATTATTTAAAATTAATCCACAATAACGACTCAAAGTTTGAACATCAATAAAAACATATTAGAAGTACAAAGTACGGGTTATTGACAATATTGCACACAATGAAAGTAAGAAAAATGCTTATATTACATTAAAACTTTACATACAAAATATCAAATAACATAAACCATTGAAACAAAAAGACTTCGGACAGTTGTTAAAGGGCATTTGCATTAGAACTATAAATTAATATCAGAAAACATTGTAAGTAGTTATGTAAGTGTAGTGTTTCATGGTTAATTGACATGTTAGTTAAATTTTATTTGTAGGTGAAAATTCGTCCTTTATAGTGAACTGGTGTGTGTATGGGTGATTGAACTATTCCTTGTGAATGAGTCTGTGAGTGAACGAGTCAGTGTGTGTGGGGGTTTAGTTTGTGTAAATGATGGGGTAAGGGTAGGGGGTAAGGGTAGGGGGTAAGGGTAGGGGGTAAGGGTAGGGGTTTACTTGGATATGATAGGGGTATTGTAAGAATACTTGGATATGACAAGGTTATGGTAAGGGTATTATTAATGTTACTTGTATAAGTATTGGATAAGTATTGGATAAGTATTGGATAAGGTACTAGGAGAGGTGTGGGAGTATGTGATGGTTTTTTATATAGTATGTGATGGTTTTTATATAGTATGTGTTAGTATATGATATGGTATGTGACGATGGAGGGTAATGAGGGAATAATGTAATTTTAAGAGGATATGTTAGTGTGTCCCCTACCTGTAAGAGAAGACTATGCGGAACGTGGAAATGTGTGACAGATTGCGTAGGTGCTTTTGTAGGAGAGGAGTAAATAGACGTGTACATCACTAGAAAAGTAGTGTGGGGGTATGATTTAATTGTATGTATATTTGACCCTAACTTAGTATTCCAATATTGTGTGAATTTTTGTGTGAGGATTATATAATGAACAAATTCACTAGATATTGTGGAGGATAATGGACAGTTCACATTATTCTAACGTGTATACACTCATTGTTCATTTATATTTGCCAATATAACATCTAGGTGATAATCTATATATTTTAATGTGTATAAAATAGTTTTATAACTGGTTTTATATGGGCTGTGAACCCCTTATTGTATCCGTTTGTATCCGTTTGTATCCGTTTGTATCCGTTTGTATCCGTTTGTATGATGTTTTTGGGGTCAACGTTTTTGAAACGGCCGATAGCAGTTGAATTTCTAACTTGTGGGCTACCTTGGATTCAACACCAAGCGAAACCCGCGGGTGACGGCAGGTGGCAGGTGGCGGGTTTGGTTTGTGTTGGGTTTCGCGAAACCTGCGGGTCACTTTGGCATTAAAACTTGTTTGAAAGTGGTTTTATAACAACCAGACGCTTCGTTTGGAGATCCTGGAGTCAAACATATTATTCGTTCAAGATTGTATATTTTTACAAAATAATATTGGGGGTTTATATATATATATGTGTGTGTGTGTGTCTGTGAATGCAATAGTAAATACAGTACGTGTATTACAAGACTATATATTTTGAAAACGTGGACAATTAGTTATTAATTCTCAAATTTAAGTATTTATCTAATTTGCTTAGTTTTCTTAAGTTTGTAATACAGTATCATTATACATTTATACTATACCGGGGTTTAAATAAAATC
The DNA here is from genome assembly GCA_963675035.1 of Allygus modestus. Classification (NCBI taxonomy): domain Eukaryota; kingdom Metazoa; phylum Arthropoda; class Insecta; order Hemiptera; family Cicadellidae; genus Allygus; species Allygus modestus. Next base: position 60,463,348 of record OY776117.1, on the reverse strand, counting down.
GAATACAGTATACAGCAGCAAACCCGCGTACTCAGGGAATTTCCAATGCATATAAATGTATCTTAATACCAAATAAAGCCACATACCAAGTTTCATCAATATACATTCATAAACAAAATATGACATTTTAATTATTCTCCATTAGAATAACATGGCGACCGATTATGCGGGTTTGCTGAAGGAAGGGACACAAAAATTGGGGTTTTATACAAATATCAATATAACAACTAGGCAAAGCCACATACCAAATTTCATTGCTTTATTTTCATAATTAAGGGAGATAACACGTTACTTGTCCTCCATAAGAATAACATGGGGCTGAGTACGCAGGTTTGCTGCATACCAGTTTTTATTCATTTATGTTCATAATTAAGGGAGACATAGCATTTAATTATTCTCCATAAGAATGGGCTGAGTACGCAGGTTTGCTGCAACAAGGAATAGAAAAAATGGATTTCTATGCTAATATCAATAGAACTTAACTAGGTAAAGTCGTATACCAGTTTTTATTCGTTTATGTTCATAATTAAGGGAGACATAGCATTTAATTATTCTCCATAAGAATGGGCTGAGTACGCAGGTTTGCTGCAACAAGGAATAGAAAAAATGGATTTCTATGCTAATATCAATAGAACTTAACTAGGTAAAGTCGTATACCAGTTTTTATTCATTTATGTTCATAATTAAGGGAGACATAGCATTTAATTATTCTCCATAAGAATGGGCTGAGTACGCAGGTTTGCTGCAACAAGGAATAGAAAAAATGGATTTCTATGCTAATATCAATAGAACTTAACTAGGTAAAGTCGTATACCAGTTTTTATTCATTTATGTTCATAATTAAGGGAGACATAGCATTTAATTATTCTCCATAAGAATGGGCTGAGTACGCAGGTTTGCTGCAATGAGGAACACAAAAAATGGGTTTTTATGCTAATGTCAATATAACTCAACTAGGTGAAGTCGTATACCAGTTTGTATTCATTTATGTTCATAATTAAGGGAGAAAGAGCATTTAATTATTCTCCATAAGAATAACATGGGGGCTGAGTACGCAGGTTTGCTGCTACGGGAGAATTTGGCAAAAAAATTTTTTTAGCAAATATCAATAGACCACAACGAGATGAAGCTGTATACCAAGTTTCGTCAGTATACGTTCATAAATAAGCGAGATATAAAATTTTTCTTTTCCTCCATAAGAATAACATTAGACAACGTACTGTGTCTAGCACTTTCAATATCTCGGTAACCAATTGACGTAAAGGAATTATCGAAATACCAAATTGTGTGTTTTTTTAAGCTGAATTGAATGGTGAAAAATAAAATTTGACTATTTCAAAAATTATATATACAAAATTCAAAAAACCCATTTTTGGGGTACAAACCCCCCCCCAAAATACCCCTTCGGATAGAGCGATCTGGCTGGTTTTCGAACTTAAAGTCATAAATGTTGCTTTACACGTTTATACAAAATTTCATAAAAATCGGATCATTTTTACGAGAGTTATCGTGCTCACGGACATATATATATATATATATATATATATACAGTTTCGAACGAATGGTGTTTTTGCGGTCTGGGGACCTCAAAACGAACAGTTATCATGGTCCAGGGCCTAGGTCTTACCATGCCAACTACGGTAATAGCTTCTTCCCTATAGGGGAAATTCGCTAAAATTATAATTTTGTATATATTTTTTATATATTATACTATGTAGTATCGCATTGGGGAAACGCTTTTAACTGACACAACTTTAATTCGTCATATTAAACCTTAAATATGTTTTTAGTATTAAAGTAATTAGTTTGCAAATTATTCATTAAAGTTACTGTGGCCTGTTACGGCCACCTACCAAGTTTCATCAATATACATTCACAAATAAACAAAATATGACATTTTAATTATTCTCCATAAGAATAACATGGCGGCTGAGTATGCAGGTATACTGTTATTTTTCCAAATACTGGTATACTGTTATAATACTGTTATAATACTGTTATAATACTGTTATACTGTTTTTAAAATTAAGGTATAAGCATATTATGTTTCAGCCGTATTTTAAATGTTAATAGCTAATCATTGAAATATTAAAAACTCTGTTTAGAACTTAATAATTGTAAGCTGACACAGAAATTGATATAGGTTAGATATATTTATTTTAACCCGAGAGGTACGTGTGCATAGACATGACAGCAATATATTACTCCTAAAAGTATATAAATGAGTCCACCGCTTGTATGAATATTTTAAAATTATTCGAGTCAACTTAGTTGTAAACTACTCTAATAAGTTGGGGGTTGGACGATTTAATACCACGTTTTGAAGGTAAGTTATCATATAATTACCAGCTTCCTTTTATGATTAAAGTTATTTGATCCAAACAATTAATTAATTTACAATCCTAGTACATGGAGGTCTTTGTAAAAAATTTCTTTTGAATCATTCATTTCGTCCTCATAAAACTGTTAGGCCCCCCTTTCTCATGAATGCATAATCCTTGATCTAGACGGAACGTAGAACCCAGCAACTTTGCCTATTCTTCCAAGAGCTAAGTTAAGCCTGGGGTTCTAGGACTGTCTGGGTTAAGCATTGAGCCTAACAACTAAATGAATATGGGTTGTAACAAACTACTTTGAAAATTGAGGATTTGGTTAATTTAACCAGTCAAGCCGTTTGGTCAACTTAGACAATATAGGTTTTAACAACTACATTTGTGATTAATCCAACTACTTTGAAACAAATTAGTTATTTTAACCAATGAATTTATTGGTTAACTTAACTTATAAAATTGTTTGTTCCAACATATATTTTTTAACTCTCTGAGCTTAGTTAATTGAACTCATACAAATAGTTGTCCAACCTCTGAAATTGGTTGAACTAACTTATAAAAAAACTTGGATTAAAACTTGGATTAACCAATCATTCTCCTCTGTGAACGATCTGGTTTTTGAACTCAAAGTCATAAATGTTACTCTCAACACTTGTGCCAAATTGTATCAAAATCGGGCGCTTCTTTCAAAAGTTATCGCGGTAACGGACACACACATATATATAAATTTGAACAAATGCCGCTTTTGGCATCCCGGGACCCTAAAACGGTTATCGTGGTCTCGGGCTTAAGTCTTACCGCGAGACCTGCGGTAATAGCTTCTTCCGCGGGGGGGGGGCGGTTTCCGAGCGGGGGGTTTAAAAGCCGGACTCCGTTCTTACGCTAGTTAGTAGCCGAAGCCGATCGTCTGAGGACACCAAGCAACGGGCGCGCCCAGACTGACTGACGAGATTGCGGAGCTCCACCGAACATCAACGTGGCACCCAGACTGATAAATAAGGTGGGTGTACAGTTTATTTTTAGATACGAGGCCGCTTATACTGAAACTTTGATTTTGAAACTGAAACTTATACTGTAACCGTTTGATTTTGAATAAATTTAGTATGAACATATGAGACGGTATTTATTATATTAATTATATTTGCAATTATTATATTAATATCCCTATAGATATAAATGTATGATGCGAGTTTAAAGTTTGAGATACCTCTATTATACTATTATAATCATAACTTCAATTGTTATATACATAACACCAAAACCTTCTGGCATTGACTATTGTTTGATTTCAAATGAGTAGTTGTACAGTATCAATACAGTTTAACAAGCTGAAAGCCGTTTTTATAGATAGGAGACATGATGTAAGTTGTTTTATTGATAGTATCGTATGCTTATTAGGCTAATTTTATACTAAAACTGTTATTATCCTGGGTGACACAAAACAACAGTTGTTTCTCGAGTTCTATTATTCCAACCTCTTCGATGGTTTAGGCATTGTATAGTTTTCGGTCTTACAAATGATGGTTTTCTATTGTGCAGTGTATTGGAAATATATAGTAACTTCCTCTCCTTGATTTGTACTGGTGATTCTCCCTCCACGTGGCATCTTACGGGTCACTGGTAAATTACATTCTGAATGTACTGGCTTACCAATGTTTTAATATCCGGTTCTTTAAACGCCCCTTTGGAACTGGTTTAAAACCAGCAAGTGCTCTTATTGCCTACTTACGTAGGATAAAAAGTGTATTTTTTTGTTCTGTTATACCACCCCACAGTCCAGTAGAATACAGCAAAATCCCCCCCCTCCAGCTTCCTACTCGAGAGTGTTGGTCCTACATATTTAGTCCAGAACCGGAAAAATATTTAAACGACCAAAAATACTTATCACTTAGTTAACTTTTATGACTATTAGTTATTTTACCACGTCCAACCAATTTTAATTAAACTCCCCAAAACTGCTACTGCCCAAAAACATAAACAGTGCGTTAAATTGAAATAACCATGCTAACATATTTTTACATTACAATGTTACATTTGGATTAGTTTGCATTTACAAAGAAACCAAAATTGATAAACTCTAAAAAGTTATTTGATTAATAATAAAACAGGAGCCCAACTGCTGCAGTATAATCCAATTACATTTATTCGGCTACCAAGCCGCCACGGCATTGTTGGATGTTGTTGACAATTTGGCCACAGTTATGGCCTATTACCTGGGTTTATTAGGGATTCAAACATCGGTTTGTAAATAAGGCTAAGTTACAACCTTAGCTCGTAGCGCCTAATGGACGCTTGACAGCACTACCGCGGGTCTGCATGACAACAAGACGAGGGGGCGAGGTGGGGAGGGGGGATATATATGGGAGATGCGGGGAGAGCGCCCGAGGGGCTTCGCGTGCGGGGCGACCGGCGACTCCCGCCATCGTCACTACCAGCTGTGCCACAGGGGTCAACGGTCAGACAACAAAGAGTAAGACGTGTGCGTGACCTCTGCGCTCTGTGCTGATCCGCGACTGCTGACGCTGTCGCAGCAAACCTGCGCACTCAGCGAATTTCCAATGAATATATAACATAACACATTAAGCCTCTTACTAGAATTCATAAGAAATATATTCATAGATAAGCGATATTTAAAATATTAATTATTCTCTATAAGAATAACATTTGGGATGAGTGGGCCTACGTAGGTTTGCTGCAACAAGGCACACAAAATAATGGTTTTTTATGCAAATATCATTAGAACTCATCTAAGTGAAGTCACATACCAAGTTTCATCCATATACCTTTATAAATAAGTGATTTATAACATCTTTATTATTCTCCATAAGAATAACATGGGGACCAAATACCTAGGTTTGCTGCAACAAGGCACACAAAATAATGGGTTTTTATGCAAATATCATTAGAACTCATCTAAGTGAAGTCACATACCAAGTTTCATCCATATACCTTCATAAATAAGTGATTTATAACATCTTTATTATTCTCCATAAGAATAACATGGGGACCAAATACCTAGGTTTGCTGCAACAAGGCACACAAAATAATGGGTTTTTATGCAAATATCATTAGAACTCATCTAAGTGAAGTCACATACCAAGTTTCATCCATATACCTTCATAAATAAGTGATTTATAACATCTTTATTATTCTCCATAAGAATAACATGGGGACCAAATACCTAGGTTTGCTGCAACAAGGCACACAAAATAATGGTTTTTTATGCAAATATCAATAGAACTCATCTAAGTGAAGTCACATACCAAGTTTCATCCATATACCTTCATAAATAAGTGATTTATAACATCTTTATTATTCTCCATAAGAATAACATGGGGACCAAATACCTAGGTTTGCTGCAACAAGGCACACAAAATAATGGGTTTTTATGCAAATATCAATAGAACTCATCTAAGTGAAGTCACATACCAAGTTTCATCCATATACCTTCATAAATAAGTGATTTATAACATCTTTATTATTCTCCATAAGAATAACATGGGGACCAAATACCTAGGTTTGCTGCAACAAGGCACACAAAATAATGGGTTTTTATGCAAATATCAATAGAACTCATCTAAGTGAAGTCACATACCAAGTTTCATCCATATACCTTCATAAATAAGTGATTTATAACATCTTTATTATTCTCCATAAGAATAACATGGGGACCAAATACCTAGGTTTGCTGCTACGGGAACCATGGGTGAAAAATTAGTTTTTTGTTCAAACAATAACAAACCACAACCAGATGAAGGGATATACCTAGTTTCGTCAATTTATGTTCATAAATAACCGAGATATCAAATTTTTCTTTTTCTCCGTAAGAATAACATTGGACAACGTACTGTGTTTAGCACTTTCAATATCTCAGTAACCAATTGACGTAGAGCAATGATCAAAATACCAAATTGTTTGTTTTTTAAAGCTGAATTCAACGGTATAAATTAAAATTTGATTTAAATGATAATTACATGAGAAAAATCCAAAAAACCCATTTTTGGGGTACAAAACCCCCATAAACCCCCCTTCCCATAGTCCGATTGGTCTGGTTTTCGAACTCGTTCAAATAAATGGTACTTTGCACGTTTGTACCAAATTTCATTAAGATCGGACCCCTTTTACGAGAGTTATCGTGCTTACGGACACATTTATATATATAAAAATTTGAACGAATAGTGTTTTTGGCATCTGGGGACCCCAAAACAAAAAGTTATCATGGTTTAGGGCTTAAGTCTTACCATGAGACCTACGGTAATAGCTTCTTTTATTTTTTTATAAATTGCAGGATATATAAGATCCGTTATAGATCTATATATCTCTAAATAATTCAATTATAATTTAATTAATTATTTTAAATTACTTGTCTTCTGGAGTAGTTCTCCCATTTGTATAATTCAAGTTACAAACCCAACATGTCAACCGTTGAGGAAGCTATTTACAATCGCCACTATGGAAAATTAAAAAAATCACATTGGGCTTTTGTAGATTAAAATAAAAGCAAAAGAGTCATAACAGCTGTTCAAAATCTTTCAGCGAACTCTTAAAGTTATACTCATATAGTTTAAGTACTACCTGGGACTGAGCTTTGCTAGGGAAAGGTCAATCTTGTTTATGACTTGGAGTAGTTTTTCACCATGTAACTAACGAGCATTTTTGAGGTCACAACAGTTGTTATTATAATGTACCTTTGAGTCATTCTGGATATGACCACTCTACATGTAATCTTCATTCAAAGGTTTTATTATCTGATTTTATGGAACCACATGGAACTCATGTTGTTTATGATTATTAACATGTGGTTTCCTGAGAGCAGAGATTAAAAGATTTGAGAGAAGATTACATATAGAGTAGTAAAATAAATCAAAGGGATATTGAGCTATAAATAACAACTGGAGTGACCGTAAAAATGTAGAACAGAGGCAAATGAGTTATACAATTCTGATTATCAGTAGGGGGAGGTGGTGAAATATGCTCCAAGTCATCTAAACAAACTGACTGGCCTTCCCCCGAGCAAAGCTTGGCCCCCGGGTATCATATACTCTAATATGAGTAAGGTTTGCTTGCTTGCGACACTGATCTCAAAAACGGCTCCAACGATTTCCCCCAAACGTTCAAAATAACTAATTTCTGGGATAAAAATAAGTTCTAGACAGGCCTCATTCCCGGGAAAAATCAAATAATGTAAAAAAACTAAAATGAAAAGTTAAAAAAATTAACATTGGGCTTAAGGAGTTTTAAATCAACACAAAAGAATTTTAACAGCTGTTCATAATCAACCAGGGAACTGTCAAAGTAATACTCATGTTTTTGTTGTAATCTTAAAGCCTAACCACTAATATATCCCTCGTAAAAAATGTATAGAGAAACTTTAGAACGTTATACACAATCGTGTATTTATTAGTTTTTATCTTCTTCAAGTTTTGAGTAATTTTCCATACTGGTACCCAAAGTTTGGAATATGATATATAGTAGAGGGGGAGCCTGGGGTTGATAAAGGTCCACAATTTTAAACAATTTAAATTAAAAATAGGGTTTGTCAAACACGACTGGCCAGAAATGCTTTCGGTTGAACGGTTGCATTGTTTTAATATGTTCGGCTCCCAGAGCCAGAAGCGGGTCTGCAGTGAAAGTTATCTGCCCGTATACTAATTAAAGATAGGGTGACAGCCAATGCTACAGCCACGGAGAGGCGTGTTGAGGCTTATCAATCAGCCGTTTGTTATCACTCTTATCACGTCCAGCTTCGTCGGAAGTGCGGAACAAGTTCAAACATTCCCCCGCCCCTCGCGTGCCCTTCACATTGGGTTTGGCGAGGTGAACTCATCGTAATGGTTTTTGTAAAACCTCATAGCATTGTTTGTATATAGTGCCCATAAAATTCATATTTTTATTGTTACATTGTTATTGTCACCTTAGCTAAATACCCAAGTAATGAATAGGCAGAGGTTTGTACAGTGGGGCAATCACTGTCTAATTAACCGGCACTGAGAGTGGGGCGAATACTGGAATATAGTCCCGGCCGTTCATACATCCAGTCTCGTGGGAAACGCCGCTGTTTTGTGATTCGTCAGACCGAAATAATTAAATTCGCCAGTGCCAACCTGATTCGCTGCCGTGCTCGGCAGCCATTGTTGGGCAGGTGGAGTGAGAGGGGAGAGAGAGACAGCTAGGCGGGTGTCGGCACGGGTCCAGAAACAAAGGGGAGTTTTTTCTATACCCCCATCTTGTCGAAACGTCGCCGCCAGGTCCGGTCCCCCATATTCTGGAATGGGCGCTTTTGTAACCAGTAACCATTGATGTGGGATGTGGGACTGCTGCTCTTAAGAGTGATTTAGTTCCTTCTGTCTTCAACGCCGTTCAAGAAATCCCGTGTTGAGAATCAATATTAAACGTGTTATTACTGTAGGCATATAGAAAAAGAGCGTAATGGAATATGGTGCACTAATTAAATTTGATTTATCTCAACCAACCTCATATTAAACCATTCCTAATTAAAAAGTCCACTTTTAGTAAGTACGGTACTTTAAACGTTTGGTGTATGTTTTATAAATTTAAATATAAAAAACCGGCACAGTGTTCGGTACATGTTGGGTAATGAGGGGTATTTTATTCCCATATAAATAACGTAAGGGGGCCATACACATGTTACGTAACACATTTTATCGTCATTTAAGACCCCCCCCATGTTATGCACCACAACGCTTGACCACACCCCCCCCCCCCCCACACTATGAGTTACGCGCAAGATTTAAGCATGTATTGTTGATTTTGGTACGTTTTCTGAAAATTAAAGTGATCACGATTTGTCTAAACTCTGTGAATAAGGTCTTAAATAACCTTTGGAGTATTCCGTAAATGTTAATACTCTTCGCAAAAATGGCCGCCACTTTGAAACGGTTAGAGATAAGTCAGTCCTGTTTTCACCACGATGTTTGTCTGTTAAAGAGCTTTAAAATGGTATAACGTGACCCATGTTGACACTTGAAAATTCCGAGATTCGAACTAGTGACCCCCAGTTTTTGGTACACACCGTATTTTAAACAAGTTAAAACTATTTTTACGTTATTCCTTGGGGTCTATTTAGTGGGAAATAATTTTATTTCATCCTTCTAGGTTAAGTGGTTCGTCTGTAATTGGTTTGAGACACCTTACGTAAGACCCCCCGTATTTAACGTACGTTAAAGCTAGATTCGGAAATGCTTAATCTACACAATAGCTATAATAATATCCTAAATTTAGCGAATAATAATTACTAACTCAATATACTAGAGACGTAAAATCAAGCAAATTTGCGGAAATAAACAAAAATACCCCCGTCGCAGCAAACCCGCGTACTCAGCGAATTTCCAATGCATAATATTTGTCTGAATTCCACATAAAGCCGCGTACCAAGTTTCATAAAAATATATTCACATATACGCGATTTTAATTATTCTCCATAAGAATAACATTGGTAATGAGTACGTAGGTTTGCTGAAGCAAGACATAAACAATTGTTTTTTATGCTAATATAATTTAACTAGGCGAAGCCACATACCAAGTTTAATCAATATTCAATCATAAATAAGCGCTATATAACATTTTAGTTATTCTCTATAAGAATAACATGGGGGCTGAGTACGCAGGTTTGCTGCTACAGGAATAACCAACAAAATATCAATTTTTTGTGCAAATATCAATATACCAGTACTATATGAAGCCACATACCAAGTTTCATCAATATACATTCATTAATAATCGAGATATTTTATTTATTCTCCATAAGGATAACATTGGACAACGTACTGTGTTTAGCACTTTGAATATCTCTGCAACGGTTGGGCGTAGAATCACAATTTAAACACCAAAATGATTGTTTTGTGGAGCTGAATTGGTTGGTAAAAGCAAATGTGAAGTTTACATTAGAATTAACATAGGAAATACCCTTTCCCCATAAGATTAACACGGGTGATTTTATGAGTAGATTCTTTTGGATTTTCTCCGCAACCACTGATTCAAAATATTAAATTATTTGTTTTTTTAAGCTCTATAACACGGTCAAAATCAAAATTAAGTTTTTAAAATATTGTAGGGTGAAAAACGCAAAAAAACTGATTTTTGGAAAGTTTAAAACCCCCATAAACCCCCCTTCCCATAGCCCGATTTTTCTGGTTTTCGAACTTAAAGTCATGAATGTCATTTTACACATTTGAGCCAAATTTCATCAAAATCGGACGTTTTTTACTCAAGTTATCGCATTCGCGGACACATATATATATATATAAATTTGAACGAATAGTGTTTTTGTCATCTGGGGACCTCAAAAAATTATCACGATCTCGGACTTAAGTCTTACCATGAGACCCACGGTAATAGCTTCTTCCCCATAGGGGAAATTCGCTAAAAACTGAGTTTTACTGCACAGCAATTTAAGAAATGAATTAAAATTTAGGCCACGTTATCCTTTGAGGCGGCCAGTTCTACGCAATGGAACTTACAAGTAATGAAATCCACTTTACACAAATATGGATCGAGGACATATTTTTAACTCCTCAATCATCAAAATAAGTTAAAAAATAGTGGAAGAATTATGTTTATATAAAGTGCCTTAGCATATTACATATATAGATACCCCCGTCACAGCAAACCCGCGTACTCAGCGAATTTCCAATGCATAATATATGTCTTAATACCATATAAAGCCGCATACCAAGTTTCATAAAAATATATTCATATATAAGTGATATTTTAATTATTCTCCATAAGAATAGCATTGGTGATGAGTACGTAGGTTTGCTGAAATAAAGAAACAAACAATTGGTTTTGATGCTAATATAATTTAACTAGGCGAAGCCACATACCAAGTTTCATCAATATTCAATCATAGGTAGGCACTATACAGGGTGATCAACTCAAGGAGGCCACCATTGGGATCTCAGAAAGTATTAATTTTACAGCAAACTTTTAATTGGGAACTTTACCTTATTTTTTATGCTCATTAGAATTACGTAGTTAAAATTTTAAAATTTGGTCGCCATTTTCCAATATGGCGGCCAACTTTGAAATTTCTTATGAAAACACCTATTTGTTATGACTGATATGGGTTTTAAATTCAATTTTAAGACCTTTTTATTCTTGTTGTTATTTTAATAAACGTGACCGTTTAGCCGCTAGAAGCGCTGAAAGTTTCAGAAACTCTTATTTCAACACTTATTAAATAGGCATGTTTTACTATTTGCAAACAATAAAATTTAACTCAGAGTGCAATATTATTGTACAATGGAATGTAAAAAGCTGTTGCAATTTCACAAATACTTTATTATGTACAAAAACATACTTAAATTACTGTTACAAGTAATTATCTATGATGACTTAAAGCGGGTGTTCAATGTGTCCTCCATCTTCATAAATGCATGCGTGAGCCCTTCTGTGCAAGTCATTTACGGCTCGTGATAATGTGTTATGGTGAATGTTATGAAAAATGTCCATCACTTTGTTGCGCATTTCTTCCACCGAAGCATACCTATCGGTGTACGGTTCATCCTTCAAGTGTCACCATAGGAAGAAATCTAGTGGGGTTAGAACCACAGAATCTAGTGGGGTTAGTTAGTGGGGTTATGAACTACATTGAAACAAAAGTAATATTTGTTCTATTCAAAATTACAACAGACGCTGGTTAACAGTAATAATACCAGCAACAAAACAATTACTAGGTTAGACGAGCTAAAAGCAACTGTGAAAATTTGCAACAATGAAACAGCTGATTATTGCCTAGCAACACAATCATGTGTTACTGTTGTTCAATTGTAGCGAGCTGTACTTGGACTTACCCAATACACAGAGGTTGCGTTAGTGATGTTTTTAAATAATTTAAGTACTTTTTTTGTATAAAATAAAGTATTTGTGAAATTTCAACAGCTTTTTACATTCCATTGTACAATAATATTGCACTCTGAGTTAAATTTTATTGTTTGCAAATAGTAAAACATGCCTATTTAATAAGTGTTGAAATAAGAGTTTCTGAAACTTACAGCGCTCTTAGCAGCTAAACGGTCAAGTTTATCAAAATAACAACAAGAATAAAAAGGTCTTAAAATTGAATTTAAAACCCATATGAGTCATAAAAAATAGGTGTTTTCATAAGAAATTTCAAAGTTAGCCGCCATATTGGAAAATGGCGACCAAATTTTAAAATTTTAACTACGTAATTCTAATGAGCATAAAAAATAAGGTAAAGTTCCCAATTAAAAGTTTGCTGTAAAATTAATACTTTCTGAGATCCCAATGGTGGCCTCCTTGAGTTGATCACCCCGTATAACATTTTATTTATTCTCTATAAGAATAACACGGGAGCTGAGTAGGCAGGTTTGCTGAAACAAGGAACACAAACAGTTGATCTTTATGCTAATATAATTTAACTAGGAGAAGCCACATACCAAGTTTCATCAATATTCAATCATAGGTAGGCACTATATAACATTTTGTTTATTCTCTATAAGAATAACGCGGGAGCTGAGTAGGCAGGTTTGCTGAAACAAGGAACACAAACGGTTGTTCTTTGTGCTAATATAATTTAACTAGGATAAGCCACATACCAAGTTTCATCAATATTCAATCATAGGTAGGCACTATATAACATTTTGTTTATTCTCTATAAGAATAACGCGGGAGCTGAGTAGGCAGGTTTGCTGAAACAAGGAACACAAACGGTTGATCTTTATGCTAATATAATTTAACTAGGAGAAGCCACATACCAAGTTTAATCAATATTCAATCATAGGTAGGCGCTATATAACACTTTAGTTATTCTCGATAAGAATAACATGGGGGCTGAGTACGCAGGTTTGCTGCTACGGGAATAATCAACAAAAAATCAGTTTGTTGTGCAAATATCAATATATCAGTACTACGTGAAGCCACATACCAAGTTTCATCAACATACATTTATAAATAATCGAGATATTTTATTTATTCTCCATAAGGATAACATTGGACAACGTGCTGTGTTTAGCACTTTGAATATCTCAGCAACGGTTGGACGCAGAATCACAATTTAAACACCAAAATGATTGTTTTGTGGAACTGAGTTGGTTGGTAAAAGCAAATGTGAAGTTTACATTAAAGTAAACTAAGGAAATACCCCTTCCCCATAAGATTAACACGGGTGATTTTATGAGTAGATTTTTTTGGATTTTCTCCGCAACCACTTAACCTAGCTTAATAATTCAAAATACCATATTATTTTTTTTTTTAAGCTCTATAACGTGGTCATAATCAAAATTAAGTTTTTAAAATATTGTAGGGTGAAAAATGCAAAAAACGATTTTTGGAAAATTTAAAACCCCATAAACCCCCCCTCCCATAGCCCGATTTTTCTGGTTTTCGAACTTAAAGTCATGAATGTCATTTTACACATTTGAGCCAAATTTCATCGAAATCGGACGATTTTTACTCAAGTTATGGCATTCACGGACACACACATATATATAAATTTGAACGAATAGTGTTTTTGTCATCTGGGGACCTAAAAAACGTTTTCATGGTCTCGGGCTCAAGTCTTACCATGAGACCTACGGTAATAGCTTCTTCCCTATAGGGGAAATTCGCTAAAACTAAACATATTTGATTTTAGTCCCCCCAGATCGTGAACACATCACACTGTGCGACGGTGCGAGCGGGGAGATTGGCCGCGCGGCGTGACCAGCTGGCCCGGTTGTGTGCATCTCATTACCGCCCTCTGGTGGCTGCCGCGCCTCTGGACTGAGATTGCTGTCACTTCCCCGTTTGGTCGGCGGCGAGTCGTAGTAGACTTATATTTAACGGACAATGCCGGGTTATGCCTCACGTTAAGGTTTTGAAATTTTTAGAATAATCTTTGTAAATAAACTGATCAAATAACCCGCTCACCAGATGAGGCCATTTGCTCATTGATGCTCCACAACAGTATTAACCAAACTACGGGTAATAGCGCTACACATTGCTAACGATCATTGGTTGGTAGTGGTAGAATCAGAAACACGATGTATTAGCGTTACTGATTGGAGCCGCGCGATCACCCGACCCGTCTGAGCGTTGCGCAGTGGCACTACGAACACGCCTAAGAAAAGATGCACCAATTGGTCCCAAAACAAGATATGCAGTATAAGACCCCATGAAACTAATAACACTGTTTGAATTAATTAAGAAACTGTCGTAATTAGATTTATTACTCATTATTACTTCGTTTATCACCAATCTTGTTATCATAGAAGCGGTATATTTTCCGTTTAAATCTAAACACATCTTTAAGCTTGACTGAAAATAATAACGTGAATAAAATGTGTAATACGTCTGGTTGTTTAAGCAAACTGAATCTGTATTGAATTATTTGTAACTCATTCGGATATTGACCATTTTAATATTGTGCTTTTGACAAGATTCTACATAGAGTAAATCGCACCCCTCACTCCGTCATAGCAATGACTACATATACAATAAGACGCGCAAGCGCCAAGCGGTAACTCTGCGACCCGCCGCTCACAGCGCTGCATGTATCAAAACGGTCCGGCTAGTCGCTAGGGCACGGCAAAACTGAGTAATCCCGAGCGGTGAACGCGTTGTCGTTTACACGCTCATGTACATTCTAATAATAATAAAACTACAATGAAACATATATTCCTTTTCTGCATGAGTTTCCGCATCCAACAGTATAAATATATTTTAGTTTAAAATTATGTGTAATTTTTAATAATGAAAATATTAGAGAGTTGTAACAGGATGACATGAAAAATCAGTAAGCCATAACTTTTATTATTTTTGAGGTAGAAAAAAAATTCCACCGAGAAAGTTGTAGCTAATTAGATGGTGTTAAATTTTCATTCAAAACAATTTTCGATATAATTTATAGTTTGTTCAATAATCCGATGTAAATAACCGCCATGTTCAGTTCTACGCGCACCGCCGCCCTGGACCACATCCAGCATAGTTAAGTGCTCCTCATTTGATTTATATCTTCACCTATAAACTTGAATACGAAGGATACTTAAATATAAATTAAATTAAATGGAATAAACGTTTTTATGTCAAAACTCAAAACCAAGCCTCTCCAAGCACCTGTGTAGACCTAACTTATGAACTCGGTGTCTTCATCAAAATTATTCCGAATAAGATGTACAATTGACTTAAGCTATAGAACAGGCTTTCCGCGACCCTTAATGGTTAAGGTACCGTATTTGAAATGACCACTTTACTCACACTATAAGCGAATGACGAGGCCGTTGACTGTAATTATTGACTGTTGACCGTACGGGGCCTAAGATAATAAACTTTAAAATATATTTCTGCACCTCAGGTTATATTCCACTCGGTTTCTGTTGTAAACTGGCCAAGTCCAAAATTTTTAATGCAAGTATAGTGTATTATTTATTTATATTTTAAAGAAATGTTTTTCCTGATTAAATTAATACCTCATAACAGCCATTCCAAGTGCCGCATGGGACATTTTAACCTTGTTTTCATCATTATATAGGGTTTAAAACTATTGGAGATTATCCTGGATTTGTAAACGTACAATAAGCTCGATACCATGCCTACTACTTGACACGAAAGGACCGTGCCGGGTCTAGATTTTTGTATTTTAGGAGATTTGAATGTTTATTTTAAATCAAAATTTAATTTAAAACAATATTCTTATTTTTTCCTTTATAATTCAAATCAACATTCTGAGGATAAATAATTTACGCAATATTTGAGCTAATAAATTTTAAATGATGTATCTATAATTAGTCATTATTTGTATTTAATTTAGGTACCTTTTGTTGTAACTAAAATAATTATGTTATATACATATACACTTCCACCCCGCCATCCTTATACTCTATAGGGATAGCCAGATTTGATAGCTTAGGCACAGAAGGTAAACATCAGAACTCATATTTATTGGAGGTTATCTGCCTGTTGACATACACCTGAATAATGCCCGTATCCATTTCATGCATACACGCTTACTGCCCACTGCCATGCCGCTGGTACGGCGAAATAGAGAGAGAGAGAGAGAGGGTACTCGTACAGTCCGCGCCAAGAGATCAGTAGTACAGTCAACGCCCGTCGCCACTAGCGCCAACTGGCGGCGGGTCGCTGAAGCAGTCTCTCCGACTTCTCAACCGGCGCTGAGTTATTTCCATATGGCTTGCCTGTCTTATTGTATATGTAGTCATTGGTCATAGCGCTCATGGGGATTGACCGTGACTCCAGAACGAAGAACCTTCAATATTTGCTTACCTCGTGTTTTTACGTTTTACAACATTTAAATAGGATTTTCTCAACACAATGTAAGTCATACTTTGGCTCGCACTTTCGTTGACGGGTATTTTTTAGAATGAAAACTATAGCCAGGCTAACATTGCCACTCCAAATTCAGAGGCATTTTAAGTTGCTTGAAAGAGGAAACTACTGGGGCATTTCACCATTTCTGCTATTATTAAATTGAATACAGATAAAGCAGTAGTAATGTTTGCTATAGGTACTAATCTATGATAACTTATCTCCAGTTGTTTATTTTTTATTTTCAAGGACAATTCCCCCGAAAACCGCAAAAAACACAAAGTAAACGTTTTTCAGAAACATATTTAATTAAAATTTGGTGGTTATAGTGATTCGGGTCAAATGTTTTGAATTATTGTTATTTCATTTGAAATATAAAAAATAAACAATAGGCAGTCATATAAAGTGAATATTATCTGTAATAATTATTGTGATGTCACGAGGAAAATCCAAAACCCCTTTCCCATAAGATTAACATGGACAACTTTATGGACGCGTTTTTTACTTTTCTCTACAACCACTAAAATGATTCAAAATACTAAAGTATTTGTTTTTTTAAGTTCTAATTATTTTATTGTATCAATATTAATTTAATATTTTTTATTTGTTTGGTTATTTTCCTAGGAATTACATTAAAGCAGTTCCAGCTGCAGCGACACGCCTCTAGTGTGTTTAACAACATGGAACCCCCCAAACAGCAACTTGGTAAGCGTGAATTATTATCTCGAGTGTTGTAATTTAATGCTATAACTTCACCCCGTATTTCATTGCTTTAAGCCAGTGACTCTTCTTACCTAACAAAAAGAGTGTATTAGTTGTTCCACTACACTTTTTTATAGGGAAAATGTTAATTCTGGGTAGATGCCCACAAAAAAGCTATCACTTGGCCACCGCATTTTGGAAAACTAAATTTTTTAAATTGTATCACACGGTTCTCAATAATGTCAGTCACAGCCATATGTTTCTGAAGTTCTTGTAGACACCGTCACTTGTTTTAAACGCTTGTACTATATCAAATTGAATTTGGAATGAGATCAATTTTGAAAAATAAATAAAATAAAATAATTTGAAGCAGTTTACATGAATGAATATTACAAGCAATAAATTACAAGTATAATAAAGGTTTATTAACATTTTAAAACTACGATATTGTGTTTTAATGTCATTTAAGAATATTTATGTAATAAATACTTTTGTGATAAAATCAACAAACAATGAAGATAATAATAGTTAATACTAGCAATGGCCGATAGCAGTAAATACTATCCAAAACACATTTGGACATTTTTATCTCTTGCTCTTCCTCGGTTTGATGGAAAGATTGGTTTTCAGTCCCCCCCCTCCCCAAGGAAGGCCGGGTTGTGCCAGAGGCTGGTGCACAATCAAAGAAGAAGAAGAAGAAGAGTAAACACAGATCTTCGTCTCGGTCACCCAAGAGGAAGGGGTCTAGTTCATCTACCGGCTCCCGGTCTCTCTCCCCAGTGGCCCGTCAGAGAGGGTGAGTAGTATTGTTTACTGTCCACCTAGCAATGCAGGGATTCCGTTGTAACGGGTGTTACACTTTGGACACTTTAATTGTAAATTACATACAAAAAGAATGATTGAATCTGAATTATTAAACTGGCTCTAATAAGAACCAATCAATCTACATTATATTTGATATTAACAATTTTTTGTTCCTTGTTGGTTAGCCTAAAATATAGAAAAAAGAAGCGTACTATAATAGTAGAGATAACATATTATTGTTAACTTTTTTAGGTGTTATTACCAAAATTAATAAACTCTCAATAGAGCTATGTATTTAAATTCTAGTTAAAATTAATATAAATATACCAAAAACTGAATGGTTGTGGGTTGTGTTGATTGTAACACACGTTACATTAAATTATGTAACCCCCGTTACACAAATTACTCCTTAAATTATAAAACTAAAATTCAAACAATAATACCAGAGCATTAGGGAAACCCATAATCTCACTTTTACAGTAAAACTATTTTTAAAAAGGGTTTGTTCATTTTGTAATACTAACTTTTGTTAAAAAAGTGTAACGGGTGTCCGTAAGTGAACAGCTTGCTCTACATTCCTTATTTCTTCATTCATTTGGAGTTATGTTTTGTGAACAATTGATCAGCTACATTGTAGGGGTTTTATATATGATAACACCTTAAAATTTTTTTTAGCTTTTTATCCCATTTGACTCCATATGCTTAAGGCCTTAAAATATAAGTGTATCCCTAAAGCCAAAAATCACTGCCTCTTGTAAATGCCTATGGTTACTAGACACTAAAACTATATCTCCTCATTTGAATGTCTAGAAAAATGTGATATGTCTGTTTTAAAATAAAACACATATTTTTTGGAACAGTGGTGCATTTACAATAGTTTCAGAGCTCTTTCGTGGGATCCATAGGAAAAAGCAATAGGCAGAGATCCTTGGCTAAAGGTATATTGCATATTTAAACTATAAATTGTCACTTTCGTTATCGTTATACTCCTTAAACCAAGAATGGGCTGGGGTAGTGTTCAGTTATAAGTTATATTCTATTAAGAATTTGAGTTAGCACTTAAGGAAAACGGTCCAAAACAAGATTTTTAAATAATTTGTTATTTGCAAATTTTAAAAATATATAACAAATAAATCTGTATTTAAAGCACTGATTTTGGAATCATATGGGAACCCCACTGTGCCAAATTTGAAAGTGGTATCGTGGTATCGTGGTAAAACTCCAAAATGTTTTTATGATTTATATATCTGTCAACATTCAGGAAAATCTCAATTTCCCCCATTGGTATTAAAAGTTCCAATTTTTATTTTGCAGATATGGTTTGGTCAAGTGATTGTAAATCTAAACATGTAAGCATGTGCTAGCCGTAAGTTCATCACTTCCTCCACAAATTTTTCTCCCACTCTATGAATTTTCTCAGTGTAACTAATAACGTTGAAGTTCTATTATTTTTTTGTATTTTCACTAAAAATAAAATGCTTTTGTCTTAACTTTAGTGTGAATTTTTCATAAAAGTGTTTGTTAATAAACTAATAAAAGGGGGGAAATAGATGTGGTAATATTTCAGTATCATATATCTTTAAGAAGTTTTTTTTTAGTAAAAGGTTTTTTTAGTAAACAATAAAAATTATCTAGTACATAATTGGAGCACAGCAAATGTTTCCGAAATCCGTGGGCATAGTTAATTTGGAATGTAATGAAATTGATAAATGTTGATGAAGAAGACAAGTGTAAGGCTATAAATATACTCTCTAAAGGGGGGTGTATCGATACACCCCCCTTTAACTTCCAATATCAGTCTAACTTCATCAATGAATCTGGTTTGTATTCTCTTATTTTATTTGCCTAGGATTATTAAAATTATCCCCTAAATTGGGTTTATTATCAAATGATTATGTACATGTTCAACATAACTGTAGAAATACAGTTTTCAACGTTTTATTCCTACCCATCTTACAAAAGCCATTGTTTGCGAAAACTTGTGTAGCAAATCGAGATGTTGTATCTTAGATCTGATCTGATCAGCGAGAAATGCACTTTAGAGGTAGGAATATTTGGCATCATTAATGTGGGAAGGGAGCATATTTCGGCCAATTATGTAGTGGCAATGTGTTGCAAGCCTGCGGGGATAGACTTAACCATGTCCTACAATTTTCAATGCAGAATGGTTCTAATGATGATCATATCTCCCGATTCACCAAACATGGTTTCAATTAGTGATATGAAGCATGCACTGTGTTGATAATCAGTTATCAATTTCATCAGTCGTTTACCACGTACCTATTACCTAAGATGGGAGGAAAACGCTATGTCCATGTTACTCTTATCGGCAAGTTCAATAATGGTTTCATTGGAATGCACGATCTGTGCTGACCACAAATATATTAGTTGGGATAACTGCTGATAGAACAAGGCTTGAAACAAATTTAATTTTCTAGTATGCCTTTAATGTATCATATTATGCTCCTATTTTGTTGATAATCTATAAAATCTATTGACAGTAATATTCTTGTTATGACTGTCACAAGTCATTAAGATGCTGCAAGAAGGAAGTTGTAAAAGACCTCTAGGCTTTATAATGTTCATTTTGAAACATGTTTTAAAAATGTAAAATAAATTATATTTATAACGAGAATTCTTTGGTTTCAATTTAAAGATTATAACTTATCATGTTTGGTAGTGTAAAGTGTATAACATGAAGATTTGTTAACACTTTTACAATTTTTTTACAGTAATGGGGTAGATTTTAAGATTTTAAACATTTTAACATGAGTTAAATTTGTTACCCAAATTTCCCCGGGTTCATAAAAATTTTAACACGTACATATTGCAAATATATGTGACAGGCTGAACAACCCTTCAGGCGAGAATTGCGGGAATTCTGCAATTACTTTCTGGAACAATTTTATTTATCACTCTCTTATAACGAATCAACAAAAGTGCTATACAAAAATATAAATGAACAAAAGTTTGGTTTCGTTTGCTCTCTTATAGTTAAAAAGGTATCCAGATTATAAGAGAAGGATCACGATTTTGGATTTGCATCATACTGATCTGACTATGTTTTGCAGCCTACATATCCAGCCTACATATTGTTCTCCCCGGTACTGTTCCTTACTATCGAGACACCAGTCAGATATCTCATCAAGTATATGGTTACGGGTAAATGTGCATAATGTTTCATTTACTGTCAGATGTAGTTTACTGGAGAGAAAGTTATAAATGTTCAAAAACCCTTCAGGACATAGTGTAGTATAAAGGGGGGTTGAGTACGAAGTTTTGCTGCAACAAGGAACACAAATTATGGATTTTTATACAAATATTAATGTAACTCGACTAGATGAAGCTACATACCAAGTTATATTAATTTATGTTCACGATTAAGTGATGCATAACATTTTTCTTATCCTCCATAAGAATAACATGGGCTTTGAGTATGCAGGTTTGCTGCTACGGGAACCATGAGAAAAATATTGGTTTTTTTGGAAAATTATCAATAGACCACAACGAAATGAAGCCATATACCAAGTTTAAAAAATAATCGAGATATAGAGATTTATCTCTATAAGGATAACATTGGACAATGTACTGTGTTTAGCACTTTGAATATCTCTGCAACGGTTTGACATAGAATCACAATGATTGTTTTTTAGAGCTGAATTGATTGGTAAAAGCAAATGTGAAGTTTACATTAAAATGAAGAGAGGAAAATCCAAAACCCCCTTTTCCATAAGATTAACATGAGAGATTTTATGAGCAGGTGTTTTGGATTTTCTCGGCAACCGCTTAACCTAGGTTAATAATTTAAAATACTAAATCATTTGTTTTTTTAAGCTCTATAAAATGTTCAAAACCAAGATTGGGTGTTTTGAAATGATTATCTTCCTCGTTGCAGCAAACCTGCGTCCTCAACCCCAATGTTATTCTTATAGAGAATAAACAAAATGCTATATATCATTTATGGATGTATTTTTGTGAAACTTAGTATGTGGCTTCGCCTAGTTGAATTCTATTTATATTTAAACCAATTGTTTGTGTTCCTTGTTTCAGCAAACCTATGTACTCATCACCAATGCTATTCTTATGGAGAATAATTAAAATATCACTTATATATGAATATATTTTTATGAAACTTGGTATGCGGCTTTATGTGGTATTAAGTCATATATTATCTGATGTACTGATGTACTTATGTACCTGGTTCGATCCTGCCTTGAAAATATTGTTAAGCTTTGCCACCATTGTTGTAAGTAGTTTGCCACCTCACATAATTAGTCTATTGTATATTATTTTTCAAAAAAAATACAAACATCTCTGTGACACCTCACGTCCTGTTGTTGTAGGTCCGGCGTCCTCTGATGTCCTCAGAAGATGGACCCAGAAGATGTCCTCCTTCTGATCGGCCCACGGGGTAATGGGCGTGTGGGTGACCGTAAGTTATTTTATCAGCATGCTTGGATCGTGGGGATTGTTTGATTTTCTTAACGAAAACAGCCGAAGTCGCGTGCTGCCTTTGTGTCGGATGTCGGATGCCATCATGCCATAACACCCCGGCCATCACAGCTGGCTCCAGTGTTGCAACAGATGACAATACGCACTCTGCATCGACAATCACTCGGGGGAAAGCCGCTTGCCCAATGTGCAACATGTTCCACAGATTCTATCGATGTTGCACAACGCACTGGGGGCTCTCCACTCTGAAGTGCGAGTACTCTCGCCCACGGGGTGGGGTAATGGAGCGGCCAGTGACCTTGGCACCGATCGGTCCGAACAGTTCGTACCGGCCGATATCAGCGATTGTTTGTTTTATCAATCCCGTGGGAGCGTAATGATTTGATTCGATTTGTCTCTGCTTTAATAATTATTATTTTAGAGTAAGGGGAGTAATTATGTTTTAAATTTTATTCTATAATTTCTTTAATTAATTATATACATTTGCAAGGTACTACTTGCAAATAGGGATTGACGAACCCAAGTTTCATCCGCAAACTATTTACTTAAGAAATTGTTTGATGTGTTAAATACCCCCCGCGTACTCAGAGAATTTCTAATGCATATATATGTGACTCACTACGAAATAGAGCTATTTACCAAGTTTCACAAAAATACATCCATAAATAAGTGATATATAGCATGTTATTTATTCTCCATAAGAATAACATTGGGGTTGAGGACGGAAGTTTGCTGCAACGAGGAAGATAATCATTTTTTGCAATTATCAATATAACTGAACCAGGTAAATCTACATACCAAGTTCTCTTAACCCTAGCAGTGGCCTAATGTTGAAGTGGGAAATGGCCAAGCAGATTTGACGATTTTGCAGACCTTTTTTTGAAAATTTGTATAAATTCAGCCGTACAAGTAAACCTAGCCAACCCCATATTCATTTTGACCAGAAAGAACAGGAAAATCTATATATACTAAAATAATAAAGATTCAGGAAAATAATTTTTCGATAAAGTGAAAAAATAAATAAATAAATTGTTTTTATAAATTTCAAAAACAGCCTCGGTGAAATTTTTTCTACGGATTTTTTATGGAAAATTCATTATATACATTTTGTAGACAATCTAATTCCCTACATAGAAATATATAACATGTTGGGAAAAGAATTTTTTTTTCTAAGTATTAGGGGCATAATATAATAATAAACGGAAAACCGAAAAAAGCATAAACTGTACAGTGTTATACTGTGTTGTAAATAAGTCATATAATATATGTATATACTAATATATATATACACATATTTGTAAAGCTAATGAAATAAGAAATCCAAAAAAGTCATATAGTTGATGGTAAAAAATTATTATCATTTATAAATACGTGTAAATAAAAGAATGTTTCGCTATTTTTACGTTTTTTGTAAACAAATATTTCACAATATTTCACAATATTTAGTATATAACTCTTTTACCAAATTGTTTACCCCTAAACTATTATAAACATGTTGTAGTACATTCAATTCCCTAAATATAAATGTATAATACCTAGGGTAAAGGTATTATTTGTATATGTGTTATGTAGCGACAAACAAACAGTCGCAGACTTGGCAAATTTGTGAAAAGTAGTATTTTTCAATGAGATCTTTGTAATTTGTATAAACATAAATAATGTCATATTATATCTATTTATTATTACTACAGGTATTTATAAACAATCAAATATATAAAAGAGGGGGATAACAATATAATCTCTGTAAAAGAGGGGGATTTTTCATTTTGATCAATAACAGGATTAGGCTCCTCTACAGCTTCGGGCTCGTCTACAGCCTCCTCATTCTCACTAAAAGGTTCTAAATCAAATGTTGGGAGAACTCAAGTCCATCTCCAATAAGTTCTGGATATAGTCATCATTATCTCGAGACAAAGGATACACAACACTTTATAACACAAATTTCTAACACTTCAGTGATATTTATGCATAAAGATTACTGTTATATACACACAAACACTTCACTAACACTAAAACTCTGAAATAATACCTAATTCATAAATGATTCGCAGATATAAATCATCTAATGCTTAGAAATGCATATACGAATACCGCAATGGCGAACAACTGATCAAAACATATGACGAATTGTTGAGTATCTGACAGGTGTTCTGCTAGGAACAGTGCCGCCAACGGCAAAACTAAATTACTCTACATTTCTTCCTCTTCAAAATAACATATTATTTGACTAGTAACTATATCATACAATGCATATAAACACGATTTTATAGTTCGACCAATTTGGTTGAATTGGTTGAATTGGCCATAACACAAAAAAACCAAAAACACCTGTTTTCAGAAAATCATATAACCTGTCCAATCAATATTTAATTCTAAAAATTAATACCAACATAAAGCGCAACTCTTCAGCTGTGCATTGGTACCAACCGCATCTTCCTGCGAGAAACATTGCCCGATCTGCGTAATTTCAAAAATATCGTGTTTTGCCAATGTCAGAGCGTCGGCTGCAGCAATTGCGTGGTGCCAAAACTTCATTCAATTTCTAATCGTCGTAACATTGTTATGCAGCTGCTACACGGTTCATTTATGTAATAAAATGAAAGTTCAGAATGTGATCTTTTGAATGATATATATATTGATGACTTTTGAGTTTATTATTGTTGGTTTATTAACGTTACAAAAATTTTTGTAGAGTTCGACCAATTTGGTTGATGGCCAAAACAGACGACATAAAAGTTCGACCAATTTGGTTGATGGCCAAAACAGACGACATTCGACCAATTTGGTTGATGGCCAAAACAGACGACATTCGACCAATTTGGTTGATGGCCAAAACAGACGACATAAAAGTTCGACCAATTTGGTTGAATGGCCACGGCTAGGGTTAATTTAGGTTCACAATTAAGGGAGATATACAACTTTACTTATTGTCCATATGAACAACACGGGGGCCGAGTATGCGGGTCTGCTGCTACGGGGACTATCAACAAAACCCCCTTACCCCCTGTTTTTATTTTGTTTTTTTTTATAATTACGCTTGTTATGACAGTTCTCTTACTATGGAATTTACAAACAATGAAAAACTTGACATGGTCGAAGTGTATTTTCTGTGTAACAGAAACTGTAGTGCAGCAAATATTGCACATCAAGAGGGGTATCCTGATAGGCGAGTACCGAATTGTAGGTATTTCAAACAACTTATTGTAAACTTGACAGCCAATGGTTCTTTTGCAAAGCCGCGTCAGAGAGTAAGCACAGTTGTTACTGATGAATTTCAAATTGGTGTTTTAACATACTTTGAGGCTTTTCCTAATGCTTCTATTAGAGAAGTTGCATCCATTTTGCAAACTTAAACCCCCTCAATTTTTAAAGTACTAAAAACAAACAAGTACCACGCTTATAAGTATGCGAAAGTTCAAGCTTTGATGCCGGGTGATGAAAATAGGAGGCTAAAGTTTTGTGGATGGTTAGCTAGGGGGGCTGTAAATACACCAGGGTTTTTATCGAACATTATATGGATTTATGAAACTAACTTTTCAAATAGGGGAATGTGGAATAGGAAGAACAGTTGGGCTAAAGTAAATCCGTTAGTAGTGAGAGAAGGACACGACCAAGTTCGATTCTCGATAAACTGTTGGTGTGTTGTGTTGAATAATGCAGCAATAGCACTACACTTTTATGGGGGGAATTGAAAAGACATATGTATTTACAGTTTTTAGAGAACATTTTGTTGAACTCAATTGAGGGTGTATCTTTAAATGTAAGAACCCGGTTGATATACCAACAAGACGGTGCCCCGGCGCATAACAGTGAAGTGGTAGTGCAGTTCTTGAACATTCACTTTCCCGGAAAGTGGCTTGGTACAAATGGCCCATTACCACGGCCAGCGAGGTCCCCAGACCCGACACCAATGGATTTCTTTGTTTGGGGTTATTTAAAAAACAATTTGTACAAATCCCGATACAACACTGTTGCAGATGGAGTTCACCACAACACAATCAATAAGGCCGTGAATGGTGTTTTAAAAAGGGCAACTGCTTGTATTTATACAGATGGTGGCCACTTTGAACACCCGTTGTAAATATATTTCTTGTATCAAAAATGAAATTGTTATAATTAAAAGAAATCTTTTATGTGTGTCCTGTAGATAATTTTAATTATTTTCTTATTATAAGCAACAAGTAAAATATGAATAAGCCACTAGCTCACTTGAAACTAATACACCTAGGCCCGCTTGAATTAAATTTTTATCTCTCTGAATCTCATAAACGGTTGAGTATATCAGAAATTACTCAAAAACTCTTAAATTCTCATTTGCTAACCGAAATTACCATAAAATACAGGGTATGCCATAAGAAAACATGAGGTTGACCGCCATATTGAAAAGTGGCGGCCATTTACAAAAGTTTTATCTACTTATTTTTAAACCTCTTTAAAAACGGGGGAATGTTCCCCATTTAAAGTTTACTGTATGATGTACAGTTTACAAGATCCCAATGGTGGCACAGTTAAAAAAAAAAAAAACAAAAATGATTTACCTTTATCTCACGGTTGAGTATATCAGAAATTACTCAAGAATAAAAAAGTCTTAGATTCTCATTTGCTAACCGAAATCACCATAAAATACGGGGTATGCCATAAGAAAAAATGAAGTTGGGCGCCATATTGGAAAGTGGCGGCCATTCTCCTATTGGCTTACCCAGGCCCGAAAGTGTGTATAATTAGTATACAAACCAATAAATCAGTGTTTTGAAAGATCATAATTAATCAGATTAAAGTAGTTTTACGAATATGAATAAAAAAGCAATAAAGTCTTTCAGGTCGATGCATTAACAAAAGAGCTCTTCAATTATTTAATTAATCCAACGTGGGAAAACTGAGCAAGAGGGGGGGGGACAATGTAAGCAATTGTCCAACTTAGCAACGTAGGCCCAGCATTATTAATCTCCTGAAAAACAATAGCTTCGTGTACAACTTTTATATATTAGTCTGTTCTATATTTTAACGTTCCAAAAATGTCTTAACAGAATAGAATATTTTTATTTTCTCATAATACATAACAAAAATACATAGTTGTAACTTTATTTTTAATTACACAGCTTGTAACACACAACTCAAATAAAGTTTTGATTTATTTAAAAATACAACAATGAATTCAAGTCTGGAACAGTTAATTAGCAGAAATTTAAAATACTTAACTCCTCAGAGTATAGTAGATGAATTGAATTATGTAAACAAAATTTACAACTTGTATTTATCCGAGGTTGATTATTATATAAATTCGATTGACAATACAATAAGAGAAGTGGATATGTTTTATAAACATATATACAATTTGTGTTTGCAAAACATTAACGGATTCACATTTTTATCAAACGTGGGTTATATATTTATATTCATTATTAGGTATTTGGAATATTTAAAACAATTATGGCACTTTTACGTGTTAAGATTTAAAATATTCTTTAATACCATTAACAAATATACTTCACAATTTATTTTAAAAGTAAATTTAGATAATTGAAAACAAAAATTTCAATACGATCAGATAGGTCCAAATAGGTCCAAATAGGTCCAAATAGGTCCAATGACCTAAATGAGAGCCTTTATGACCTAAATTTACCTTTTTGAGAGCCTATTTAGAGCCCGTTGAGGTACCAAAAAATTTACCAAAAAATGTACCAAAAATAACCTAAAATTAACCTAAAATTTTCCAGTCGATCCAAATCCTTTTTCGTTTCTTTCGGTGAAATCAAGTGACAAAGCCTGTTTTAAAACTGGAAATTCCACCTTTTCACAAATCAATTGAACGAATCGTTGTCCCTCTCGTATTATGATGTGATTTGGTCCTGAATTTTTCAAAACGACAACAACATTGCCCCTAAAGTCTGGGTCTATCACCCCGCCTAGAACTTCTAGGCCGTACTTCGCCAAACTGGACCTCATTGCCAGTCTACCATACGTTGATGGTGGGAATTTAAATGCCAAATTTGTAGGAATAGTTATAATTGATTTCGGTGGTAGTTCGTAATTGGCTGGACTGTGTAAATCAAACCCTACACTATTTCGGCTACCTTTAAAGGGACTCCGAGCGGATTCACTAAGTTTTACGTAGAAAAGACACGCGTCTGACATGTTTTAAACACTAACAAAATGCTTGATTAGTCGCTTTATATAGAGGTGAAAAGTGATTTTTTAAAATTTAAACCCGCGTGTTTTTTTTTTTAAATTTTAATGAAACCTTTTAACTATCCCAATGTCCCGGTTAAATCATATCTATAAACAACTATTAAACAACTATAAAAAACTATTAAAAACTATCGGATGTGAGTCGCGTATTATTTCAAAAATCAAATAAGTTTTATAACAAGAATTGATAAAACTATTAATCCTAGAGCGATTCTGTAAAATAAACTCAATTTATCCGAGAAAGTATAAACACTAAACACAATTAAGAATATAAACACATATTTTAAAGACTGAATAAAAAAATTACCTAAAGTATTTGAAAATTGTTTAGTGACAACACTGACGACGTCATACCAATGTAACTGAACACAGACGTACTTAAATTTGTCTGTCGTACGTTTCATACAATTCTCACCACAAATATCCGGTAGACAAGGTTCGTCACAGAATACTTTATTAATTGAGGAATGTTTTTCAATATTAAAACCGCAATCGTTGACTTTACAGAGCAATTTGTATTTTCCAGAGGGTGTGATTTGATATCTATAACAACCGGAAAGATTTTTAGCCGCCTGGAATAAGTAATTTCCTGCTGAACCTAGTGTCAGGGTAATTAACGATAACTTTATTTTATGTTTATTTATTAATTTTATAAATGATTGTATTTTATTTTTTAAATCGTCATTTGTCTTTATTAATTCGTTCAGTTCATCAGCGTCCTTGGGTAAAACGTCCAGTTTCAAAGTCTCCAGTATGTCGGATTTATTTATATAATCTTGAACAACCATAACTTCAGCGATGCCCTTAGATTTCGTCAGCTCATTTTGAAACAGTTTAATTTCAGAATCTGAAAGGTTTGTTTCAGTTATTAGTTTTCTTAAAGCACTATCAAAGCTTTTACCACTTTCAAGATCTAGAATAAAGTGTCTAACGCTATTTTCACTCAAACTTTCTTTAGATAAAATTTCATTAAAGTTTGGACTTAATATTTTCAATTCTGGAGAAGAGGACCCCCTGAGAGATTTTACCAAGGCTCTAAGCATTGTTAATTTGTTTTTCTATTAAGTAAATAATAGTTAATCTTGATGTGATTGTATAAAATAAACAACTCCATTCCGGTCAGAATACAGAGTACAAACACTCTGGCAGCAGAACATTCAAACAAACCCACTATTATTAAGTGAATTATTAAGTATAATAAGAATAATATCGCTAACTGCATTTTTAATATTTTTTAATATGATAATATTAATTGTGGAAACAGTTTCAAAAATAACCAATCCATCTATAGCTTTAGATAACTATTTTGGTTCAAATCAATATGAATTAAAAACTTGGCTGAAAAAACTTGCATACTCGTACTTTATGTCAAAAGAGGATTTCCAAAAAAGCGGGATACAGAAAACAGATTCCACGGTGCATTTAGTTCTCGTAGGAGTCAACTCACTATATCTTGAGAATATTAACGCAATTGTGTATCCCTTTGACAAATCTAGTATTGTAAAAAACGAACTTATAAAAGAGATTTTATCCAACCAATTGTCACTCCATGACTAACAGTGCCATGATATATAAACATATACAACAATTTAATAACGACTTTAACAAAGAGATTCCTAGAATTATTGAAAATATTAAGTACCAATATAGTTTTAATAATCTTAACTATAAACTTGATGAATCCATCGCGGTTTCAAATATTTTAAATGATATAAATATAATAATCGGCAGTAAAAAAAAACTCGTCGAGGATAATACTGTTTACATAAACATAAATCCATTGTCTCTAAGTACCGGTGACTGTTCTTTTTATGAGACAATTGTAATAAATATGATTAATAAACATATTTGGGTTTTGTTTTATAA
This sequence comes from Allygus modestus, assembly GCA_963675035.1. Classification (NCBI taxonomy): domain Eukaryota; kingdom Metazoa; phylum Arthropoda; class Insecta; order Hemiptera; family Cicadellidae; genus Allygus; species Allygus modestus. Next base: position 60,432,722 of record OY776117.1, on the reverse strand, counting down.
ATACTATGAAAGGTTAATAATTGATTTATGTGTAAGTAATATTAAAAAGATTACCGTGCAAGATAATTATGTTTGCAAACAGTTTTACAAAAGAATTAAACATTTACCCGTAATGGGTGCACGCAAACCCATTTTTTAAAGAACACAACGGATGTTGAATATTTTTATTCATATACCATTTTGCTGTGGGTTTGAAGTTTAAAGACGTGTTCAGCGGCACACACGAAACCGTTAAATCTATGAACAACACTTACCATATTATGGGCCTAGCTGTATCGTGTTTTCATAATAAAAATGAATAAAAATGTTGGATAAAATGTTAACAGAAGTTTTACAAAATTTAATTTACTCAACGGTTTTATGGTGCCAATTTCATAAAAACTTACAGCAAATATTCACTGCTATATTTTCAAATATGACAAAACTGAAAAAACATCTTACAGAAAAATTTACTGAGAACAAACATTTCACGTATGAAACAAGAGGTGGCTTGGAATATTTACTATGGATTGTTACTTTAATATTTAATAGTACAGAGTGTATGATTAAATATGAAAGTCGCCTTTTAAACTATATCTCAACATTAACAAACAACATTAATCAAATTCCTCAACATATTACTGGGGTTAGATTTGTTTGGAAACCAGAGAGGAGTAAACATTTATTTGACATATTGGATGTTTGTCATGACATAAAACAATTTATATTAAAATACTAATCTAAGATGTCATCAGCGTCTTCCTCCTGGTCAAGTGAAAAAGGGGTTGATATTTCTGAAACGTTGCTCAGCAAGTGTGATGATTGGATAATGCACCACAATTTCATCGTATCGCTCAGAACAGAATCGTCTTTGATGTATACGCCAGTAATAAGGATGTTTACAAGACCGGATAACTTGTTTGAGTATAGTAGGTAGATGTTCTCGTCGGGGTGGATTCTTGGAAAATGGTTAATTGTGAATTTTCGTTCATTCGATTCCTCATGATTGTACATAGTATATTTCCCCGTAGTCTCGTCACAGTAATATTTTATTTTGTTAAAGTCTTTGTGATCGTGTACAAAATTGTTATACAAACAGGGGACTAAGAGTGAATTTGGCTTATTAACACACAGTTGAGTAGAATAAACATCTTCAAACAGTTTCTTGGCCTGAGAGCACTTCAAATGTATGCTTTGATATTTAGAGCCATCCTGATTTCCCGCACAGGTGCTTATTCCTCCAAATCTGAGGACCAATCTACAATCTTCTGTGAAAAGGTGCTTTTTTAAAGTTTCATATAAGCTGGATTTAATTTTTTGAGTAAGCACGTCTCTTAAATTGTCATTCTGAATATCAGCATGGCCCCGAAAATTACATTTCACCACGCTGGAACTATCTGTCCCGTAATTCCTTTCGAAAAAAGACATATTTTCAACATAAATACCGTTTATAGTATTGCTGTTAAATCGCTGAAAACCGAATATCAATCCGTTTTTTACATTTGCCGATGGGCGGTTATTAAATTTGAATAAGCGCCCGGAAACGTCATTGGCCAACAATTCCTGGTATTCAAGACTGGTGGAAGACATTATTATGAAGTTAACGTAGGAATTGCTTACATATATATGCAAAACTATGTAAATATATAAAAAATGGAAAAGGTTGTTAAATACTGTCAAAGAACAGCAATATGTAATCAAATTATCAATTTAAAAAATGCAAATCATTTTTATTTTAAAAACGTGATAGTTACAAAAAAGCCATGGAATTATATAGAATATGGTGGACCCCCTACAAAGAGTTTCTTGAAACATTATCCAAACGATTATACGTTTTCATTTGATGAAAATGGATGCAAAAATATCGCAGCGTTTTGTGTGGAGGGTGTTGTAAGATCCCATTGCCAGTTTCCCCATTTGGATGGTAATTTAATATGTAAATCAAATTTTAACGAAAAGGTTCAAGTGGACTTTTGTCAAGATAATTGTTTTAAAGCGAATGAGCCACTGGACGTGTATTTTGATAAGAACTTAAAATGTTGTAGGTTAGTCAACTTACCTAAGAAAATATTTTGTTTAAAGCCCAGTGATGACAAATCCATCCCCCCCCTGCTTTGGGATCAGAATTTGAATAAATGTTTTATGTCGCCAGAGTACTGTCAATATTTTGGTTTATCATTTAACGCTCAAAATAACGAATGTTTTCTTCCCAGCGTGCAAAGTTTTTTCGAAAAATATATGTTTGGTAAAACGTTGATACGTTCACTATTACACCCAAGTTTGATATTCAATCATGAAATAACTGATCACGTCATATCTCCGTACTCTTGTAATAAAAAAAGTTCGGAATATAAAATTTCCAACGTTGAAAGGAAACTTGTCGAATTTACAAAAGACTTAATAGTGGGTTCAACGCCAGAAATCTCCCTTTATGTTAGTAACCTGTCTATTCAATACCTTTACAAGTTTACGAATAACCTAAATCAGCACATATCTAAAAGTATAATTTTACTAGAAATAAACAATATAGTCACCGATTTGTTAATACTAAACACTTTGAAAGTTCTCACTGTATGTGCAAGAGTAGCTGGAAACTGGGAATTGTTTATAATATATTTTTTAGGTACGGTATTAGATATTGTGGATACGTTAAAGTTAAACAAAGCACTGACTTCCCTAGAGTTTAATACTTTGATGAATAAGTTTGATACAACTTTTAATGATAAAATCAAAGTACAGACTATCACTCCCGAAACAATTTTAAATTTGGAAGTAATGAAGTTAAAATTAAAAAAGAAAGTTTCTAATGCATATGATTTGAAATATGGGGGCATAAAAAACCTTCTTGATATAATAAAATGTTATATGGAAGATTTATCAAACGAAAAGGTCGACATTTCTTATAATAAGATATTTTCCCACATTAAAACTGCGGATCGAAGCCCAGAAATAATTAAATATGTGTTTATTACTTTGATAATAGTAATTCCATTAGTAAATATTTCACTAACTCTTGTCCTTATTATATTTCTTGTAATGTTTATATTTTTGTATATAAAGCTAAATCTTAATAACCGTACAGCCTGATGTAATTTAAAATCTCATTTACCGTGTTTTGGTTATCAAACATATTCTTGGCATCTTCAATCGAATTCTTATCGTATTCTCCATTGACTGTAATTAACGGCACTCGAAGAGTGGTAACACTTTTTTCATACAAATCTTCAAGAGACTGTAAATACGATTGGTCAACTGAATCAATCTCTTCGGGTCTCGCCCTTTCTTTTAACCTCTTGTAACAAATATCAGAAGTTGTTCTGATGTAAATGTAGAGGATTTTATTATAATAATCTATTATACTTGAATATTTAGTTTTAAAATCCTCAATTATAGCAGATTCTGCTGAATTAAACACGTTTTCCCTCAAGTACTTGCAAAATATTTCAAAAATGCTAAACGAAGATCGCTCCATGATAACAATTGAATTGTTTAAAGAATGTATTACCGCACTTTTTTCAATATCTGCAACACTTAACAGCGCGTTAATTTGAAATGTTAGAGCCCATCTTTTGGAGTCGTTGTAAAATAATTCCAACAAATTTAAACCCCCCACATTCCGCCACTTGTCTAGAGGTTCTGTAAATAGTTTAACATTATAGCCTCGTGTTGTTAATAAATCACAAAGACTTTCAGTAAAAGTAGACTTGCCGCTAGCAATATTACCATCAACGCATAAAATCATAAATAAAAATGCGTGAAACGGTCGAGTCTCTTATATTAAAAGCCGTTCTTGATAAACAAAATAAAAAGGCCAAGTCTTTGTTTAGTAAATTGTTAAAAGATGTATACAACAACCTCTACTTAATTGAACCGAAGAAGGTACCCCAAATTGATTTGTTTACAATAATAACCGATGCAATATTCTACATGTTGACAAATCAAAATAGCTACTTTACATGGACGTCCTACACTACAGAATTGCAAGAATGTTTAAATGATATAAAGTTTCCCAACAGGCTAAAGAGTATGGTCACCACTATAAGTGGTTATCATGACACATCGCCTATAATGACTAGACATTCGAACGAGAAACTGTTATTTAAAATTGTACAACAATTATTAAATCTGCTCCATCCGCAAAACATGGAAATCGATTTCACACAAGACGAAGACTGTCAAAATAAATTAGAAGCATTAAAATCTTTTACACATCTAAACGTTAATTCGAGCCTGGACGATTTTAAAGAATTTGCCACTAGGTTTAACGATAGCTTGGTAGTTTTAAACGAAATTGGATCATATTTTTCAACAAGCCGTCAAGATGATTTGAGGCAGCATTTGGAACAGATAAAATCTAAGATTGAATCGATATTTAATTTAGTGGGAATAACTTCGTTTAGTGAACTAACGTTGATAACAAAACGGGTTTATGAAACGTTAAGAATAAAAAAACTAGGTGACCTAATACTTCTTGAACAGGATTTTCAAATCGTGGTAATATTCAAACAACTACTTTCCAGTAACAAAATTACCGAAGTTGGTAATCTGTCGGCAGAACAATATATAAACCTCTATTCCCGAATATATTTTACATCACATTTAAAACTTCCCGGATCAATAGACGTATACAATGAATGGACCTGTTTTCAGTCGATTCAAAATTATATTGATTCTAAACAAAACAATAATGAATTAATACAGTTTAAAGTGGACACTCTAACCTTGATTGGAGCAGAGGATTTAGGAATCCTGACCCAACACTTAGCAGATTTTGGTTCATTAAATATTGTGCAAGCGTCGCGGCAGCTTAAAACGTTATACAACAATTGTGGAGAATCAAGCATAACAGTTTTAAATAGTAAGCTATCAATATACAACGAACGTTTCAACAACACTGTGATTAACGTGTTTGAAGAGGCGGAATCCCTAGTCAATATGTTTGGAGTAAATTCATTAAATCAAGTTTCCGGATTTTTAAAACGAATATATGACTTTACCGGCGTGACAAATTTTCAAGATTTTCAAAGCCAGATTGATACGTTAAGCCGCGCTTATATTGAATCGTTTGATGGAAAATTCTCACTAAATGATATAACGACACTAATTACCTCACTAAAAGAAGTTCAAGCAAATTTAGAATTTGTATATGGCGACACTTTCAATGAAAAAATAAAATTCCTCAATGAGCATTTAATGACCAAGCTAAATAGCTTATGTCCTAATATTTCTTTTGATAATTTGGTAAATTTTTTAATTGAAATCTCAAAAAACAGCGGGCAACTAAATGAAACATCGATGCAAAATATTTTGGACAAAATTAAAAATTACAGTACTCTTAAGTCGCAGGTTGAAACTCTTAAAGAAACCAATTCTTCAATAACACAAGAACTGAATGAGTGCGAAGAACGGGGGTTGAATTATTCGCGGGAAATTGAAACTCTTAAAAAAATTAACGAGTCGTTATTAGAAACAAACGACAAACTTAAAAATAAATTATATGACTTTGAAATTAGTGACACAGATCGCGCAACAGAGATTGAAAAATTAAAAACACAGTTTAATGAGTTACACAATGATCACAATAGTTTAGAAGAAAAATATAATAAATTATTAGTAGATTATAATGAGGCTGTAACTACTAAACGAGTAGGGATCACACTCCCGCGGGTTAAACGGGTCCGCGTAGAATCACCACCAACTAAATCACCACCAAAAAGGCAAAGGGGTGACGAATCAGATTAAGGTGATATCAGTGGATATCGGGTGATACCCACTCTGGGGTGAAAATAATCAAATTGTATTTAAATTAAAATTGTATATAATTGTAAACCTTTGGTGCGGTAAGATTTAAAACAGATCTCAAAGTTAACAATCGCGTGATCCCAAATCGGTAACCCGCAACTTGATAACTCAGTCAAACCAGAATGCCAGCGTGAAAGTATTATGAAAATTTTGTAGAATGGTCCCAGTACTCACCTTTTGAAAACCAACACAGTGAATACCCAACTTCACTCTCATAAATAAACTAATCCACTCTCTCTACACAGCCCGCATTTTACACCAATTAATTTGGAACACTTGTGGCATATAATGTGTCCACACTGTATATGAGTTAAGATGTTATACTCTAAACAAATTGGGCAATTTCCTTTAATATGATTTGCAAAAGTTATCTGTATTAATTCGTTCAAACGATAATTTTTAAAACAAATCAAACCAAATATTCGTTTTTTTAACATTTGTTTTTTATTTTAATTTGGTTTAGGATAAATAATAACAAGTAATGAGTTGTTTCAGATGCTATATTATCAAGACATACATTTTAAAAATGTGTAAATTACAAAAAATCAAACTTGAGAAACGCAAATTTAATAACTCCTTCTAGTATTGGCGAGTACGTTTACGCTTATGTTCCTCCATTGTCCAAGACGTGCTCAACTATATTTACAAAATTGTGAGAAGTTAGGATGTTGTTGTATGCAGAGTTAAAGTGCATACCACTACTCTTCATTAATTCTTTCGCTTTGTTAAGTACATTAATCCCATTAGGAACAGGAGACTTGATGAAACAAGGTACGAAACCTTCATTTTTGGCTTTATTGAGAGCTTGGTTAAATTTTCTTTTTTGTATGCGAATACATTTGTTCTCGCAGACCCCGTAGAGTTCCAGAAGAGTTTCTTTAATAAGGACACATAAAACATGTTTTAGTCCATCGCCGCCCGACATCACAGCAACCCTCGGTGCCTGTTCAGTCAACAACTCATTCAGTGACCGGTTCTCTTTACACAATATGTCGTTTTTAGTTTTAAATTCTGAGTTAATTTGAGTGAGCTGTTGGTTAGTTTCCAGTGATTTTGTAAGTGATTGTAACAACTGATTATTTTCTTGTTGAATTTTATACATTCCATTCTTTCTAATGGAAGGCAGGACTTCTTCAAAAACCCAGTATTTAAATGTTTTAGCAACTGGTAGTTTAGAGGAAAAAATCAACTCGTATAAACCCGGTTCTGATATAAAAACCACTTTAGAATCACGATAATTGAGTTGGGACCCATTTTGGGTCCCAACTACTTCCGGTTGAGTTGATTTGTATATTTCACTGATATGTGCTAGAAGAGCTTTTTTAGGGTTAGAGTAGCCCAGGATTTGAGCAACATCTTTTCCTTTGAACCAAGGATTATTTTCTCCGTCAAACAGTACAGCAACGGCCTGGTTATTAAATATATAAGAGGTTAAGTTAGACATTTTATATCAAGTATCGTGCAATAGAACAGATCAGAGCAACGTAAGGTCTTACCTCAAAAGTGACCGAGGTAGAGTGAAGTTAACGTTTAAGAATAAAGAGCGCTAAAAGTATCGTCAAATAAATGTTATATTCTAATTCATCGTGGAGAATTTAGCTACTTTTTTTATAACCATTTCTTTAGAGAATCCGCTATTTAGCATAGCCTTACCGCTCAAAAATTCAACTTCTATCCCGTCAAAGTCTGCATTTGATTTTAAGTTCAATTTTAATGACTTTCCTTCGAACGGGTCTTCCCTCACAAAATAGATTTATAAAAATCCAACCAATATCTTGTTCCCAAACCTCCTCCCCCTCCATTTCAACGGGTACAGCAAACAAATTTTGTAATAGCACAGATCAGAGCTACGTAAGGACGTCAACAACTCATTCAGTGACCGGTTCTCTTTACACAATATGTCGTTTTTAGTTTTAAATTCTGAGTTAATTTGAGCTAGCTTTTGGTTGTTTTCCAGAGACTTTGTAAGTGATTGTAACAACTGATTATTTTCTTGTTGGATTTTATACATTCCACACTTTCTAATGGAAGGCAGGACTTCTTCAAAAACCCAGTCTTGAAACTTCTCAGCTATGGGCAATTTGGATTTTAAAATTAATGAATATAGCCCCGGCTCATTGATGTATACCGCATGAAATTGAAAATTCAAGGGGAGGAACTTTTCGTTCCTCCCTTCTTCGGGCATTGTTTTACGATATTTTTCTCTGACGTGATCTCTGATTGCTTTTCTTGGGTTAGAGTAGCCCAAGATTTTAGCAATCTCTTTTGCTTTAAACCAAGGATTATTTTCTCTGTCAAACAGGACAGTAACAGATTGATCATTAAATATATAAGAGGTTAATTGAGACATTTTATATAAAGTATTGTGAAATAGTACCTAGTTCTTACCTTGGCAGGAGCAGTGGCAAAAGTGACCGAGGCAGAGTGAAGTTAACGTTTAAGAATAAAGAGCGCTAAAAGTATCGCCACAAAAACCCAGTATTTAAATGTTTTAGCAACTGGTAGTTTAGAGGAAAAAATCAACTCGTATAAACCCGGTTCTGATATAAAAACTACTTTAGAATCATGATAATTGAGTTGGGACCCATTTTGGGTCCCAACTACTTCCGGTTGAGTTGATTTGTATATTTCACTGATATGTGCTAGAAGAGCCTTTTTAGGGTTAGAGTAGCCCAGGATTTGAGCCACTTCTTTTCCGTCCTATTTGATAGCGAAAATAATCCTTGGTTCAAAAGAAAGAGTATCCCTCTAAGTTACATAAAGCTCTTTCAACGCATGTAAGTGAAAAATATAAGAAAACTCAACCGGAAGTAGGTCTACCCCAAAGTGGGGTAGACCTATCCTACAATGATTCGCACAATACTTAAAATGTCTCACTTAACTTCTTATATATTTAATAAACAGGCCGTTGCTGTCCTGTTTGACAGTAAAAATACTCCTTAGTTCAAAGCAAAAGAGATTGCTCAAATCCTGGGCTACTCTAACCCACGAAAAGCAACCAGAGATCATGTCAAAAACTCATTCAGTGACTGGTTCTCTTTACACATTGTGTCGTTTTTAGTTTTAAATTCTAAGTTAATTTGAGTGAGCTGTTGGTTAGTTTTCATAACGTTTGTAATTTCTCGCATGAGTTGAGAGTTTTCATTCTTTAACTGATACATTCCATATTTTCTAATGGAGGGTAAGACATCTTCAAAAACACAGTCTTGATACTTCTCAGCAATGGGCAATTTGGATTTTAAAATTAATGAATATAGCCCCGGCTCATTGATGTATACCGCATGAAATTGAAAATTCAAGGGGAGGGGGGCTTTTCGTTCCTCCCTTCTTCGGGCATTGTTTTACGATATTTTTCTCTGACGTCCTTACGTAGCTCTGATATGTGCTATTGCAATTTGTTTGCTGTACCTGTTGAAATGGGGGGGGGGGGTTTGTGAACAAAATATTGGTTGGATCTTTATAAATCTATTTTGTGACGGAAGACCTGTTCGAAAAATAAAATTGGACTTAAAATCAAATGCAGACTTTGACTCTGCCTTGGTCACTTTTGCCACTCCTCCTGCCCGAAGAAGGGAGGAACTTTTCGTTCCTCCCTTTGAATTGTTGATGAAGAAGATACGTGTAAGGCTATAAATATACTCTCTGAAAGGGGGTCTATCCGCGCCTTGGACAATGGAGGAACACAAGCGTAAACGTACTCACCAATGCTAGAAGGAGTTATTAAATTTGCGTTTCTCAAGTTTGATTTTTTGTAATTTACACAGTGTGTCTGTGAGATGGAGTTTTAGGGTGTAGTGTTGGGGCGGGGGGGCCCGGGGTCCAGGGCCGGTTAGGTCTCGGATCCAAGTAAGTTTTATAGTCAATAGTCTTTTTCTAAATTAATATTTATACTTTCCAGGCTACTCGCCCTTGAATCTGGATAATTAGTTTTAATATATTAAAGTATTTTCATTGTCATCACATTGATATTTTACGATTTAAATGTGATAACTACTTACTTTGAAAAATATATTTTTACTAAACTCTAAAAACAACTTAGGATCAAGACTTTCTTAGGCGAGTTGAGTTGTTGAACTGACTTCGGCCTCTTCAGAGACTAAATAGACTATCTGCTATCTCTTTCCAAAAGATTTTAAAATTGTTTTTATTAAAAATACTAAAAAGTATATAATAAGTATAATCAGAGACAATATCAAAATTGGAAATTCAAGAAATGCAACAAAAACAACCTCCATTTTTAAATATTTATGTACCCGGTAGCTCCGGGTCCTCGATTGTGTAGTTTCGGTCCCTTGGATTTTATAATCTATTACTTATAAAGAAATTAATAAATTGCATTTACATTTGTAACTATGTTATTCAAAGGGATACCCGAGGGGAAGGTTGGGGGGGGGTTAGTCAAAATAGAATCATTTCCCCTTCCTTAAGCAAAGGCGCTTGAGAGTTTGGTTTGGAAAATGAACAATAGTCAAAGAAACAATACCTCCGGTGTACATTTCCTAACAGTTTTTGTTCTAAACTCTAAGGCTTGGGCTGATTCTGTGAATCCACAAACATAGTATTGTACAAGAGAATTTATCCAACCAATTATCACTCCATAACTAACATTGCAATGATATATAAACATGTAAGGCAATTTAATAACGAGATTCCTAGAATTATTGAAAATATTAATTACCAATACAGTTTTTATAATCATTACTATAATCTTGATGCAAGATAATTAAGTTTGGGTGCACGCATTAAAGAACACAATAGACGTTTAATATTTTTATTCATATTCTCTTTGTTCCAAGTAGGTTTGAATCTTATAAATATTTTCAAGAGCACACATGAAACCGTTAAATCTATGATAATAACAAAAATTATTTAGATACTTAGATTTTAGTTTTTTAAGTGATGGCATGTCGTCCAAATTTTCAACTTTGGCGTTCTTAAAAAGTCTCTGGAGGAACACTTGTTTCTCCTGACCCTTTACGTAGACGGTGGTGTTTTGTGATATTAGCTCCGCCAGTTGTCTCTTGACGTAGTTGAAGGACGTGGTTCCTTCCTGCCATGGAATTCCGTGGTAATAGTTTGCGTTGAAGATCGCCTGTCTTCTGTATTCCGGAGATAGTTTGTCAAAATTGTACGGCGATTTTACAAACCAGTGTCTCAGAAACCAATTACCACTGGTTTTTGTAAGTGCAATTTCTTTAATAATAAAATTGTTGTTATTATCTTTGAATCCTTGAAAATCGATAATATAAGCGTGGTCAGCCATTGAGATGTCCTTAGATATCGGAATCAGCGAGGTAAATAGAGCTCTTTTCGGTTCCGAATCACAAACTCTGAACAAAACACTAGACCAAACACTAGTGCAGGAGTTTGGCAACTACTGGTATATTAGGGGAACCGTTCCTTTATAAAGCCTCGGAATTTGTATTATGCCCTTATTTCAAATGTTGTTTTACATGCCAAAGTTTTCACATTTCTTGTTAATTCTCAAATACTGACTTTGGGTTAAGAAAATAAAATGCTACACCCTTTGAATGTTAGTTTTATTTACATTCTAAAGGGTAAAACTTCTCTATAAATATACAGGACGGGTTAAATTTCTTATGTTCTAAGAAAGGAATGTCACCCCCTTTCCAAAACCCAATTTCAATCCCACAATAAGCGCATCTAACATAATCATTAACACGTAAATAATAAAAACCAGCTTTGGATAAATCTTTGGGGCTTAAAAATGTAACTGGCCACTCCTTAAAACTATGAAGTCTTTCGGTCTCGTAATGAAATCTAGGAGTGTTTGTTTCTTTCGTAAAATTATAATTTAATCCCACAGACACTGGCGAATGGTACATTTTAATACCACAACACGGGCTAGCGCGATCCGAGTCTTTCTTCTTTCTGAGAGATGCACCATCTCCCCGGCCGCCGTATTCCACACCGAGCGTGGTGTTGTATTCTGTAGAGAAGGCTGTGAAGTTTTTACATTTACAAATGCAATAACCAAAATGGTGACATTTCCTACAAGCCCTCCCATCAACCTGGTCACCAGGAATTTTAAAACATCTCTGCTCGCAACAATACTCCATAGTTGATCATATGCTGTAAATCTCAACACTGACTTAAATTGCCTCTTCGGGAGTTAAATAGACCCCCTTCTTTTCAAAAGATTTAATTTTTTTTAATTGCTTTAATTATAAATACTAAAATACTAAGTTGTGAGGGAAAAAAATCCCCCTAATTTGCCCCTATAAAGCGGATGCTTTAATACCCCGAAGACGAGAAACGTCTCAATAAAAAGTTTTGAATATGGGTAATCTAAAATGGTTTGCATTTCGTACAATTTAACCCATTTGTGGTTTTGTAAATCTCAAATCTGCAAAATCTGCTCATAATAAAATTGAACAACAAATGCCAGAATAATATAATAATCATTGAATTGAGTATTTAAACTTGAAGGGTTTTTTATTTAAATGAGTACTTAAACTTGAAAAGGTTTAAAAGTTAAATGTCAAGACCACAGTATCCGTGAAAACGCTTTGTAATTAAAGAATTATTGAAATCACCTTCAATACAAATGACACAAATAGAATAATTTATTTTATGGTTTCCAAAAATAGAAAACAAAAGAATTGGTTATTTGAATAACTTCTTGATTATTACAAATGTTTGGAAGATTTTAAAGAAAAAAACAACAATAAGGGTTAAATTATTTATTACGTGATATATATGATACATATGATACAATTGTATATGACTAAATACTTGATGATACAAGATTCACAAATATTTTAAATACTTGAATAAACATGTCAACATTATAATATTTTCTTCTAATCAGATGAAGACGCTGGTATTTGCAGGTAGTTTTAGAGATTTTCTCTTCCATCTCTGATATGTTGTTGGGGTGAACCGCAGGAAGTAGTATAAATTTCGGACGATTGGTGTATCTTAATCCTTCAATCACACAGCTGTGCGAGTTTTTTCCCAAACACAAAATAGGAATCGGTGATTCAAAGTCGTTTGCACTTGCACGCATTATTATTTTAAAAATGTGCCCAATGACGGGATGAAAAGCTGTAATCAACTCTCGAGTCTTCTGTTTATCAAAACTGGCAATCATCGGGATGCGAATCCAAAGAATATTTTTTTTTTCAGATATTGTAGATAAGTTATGTATCATTTCTCTTCTTAACTCAGACTTGCTCGTTTTATGTCCGGTGCTAAGGTACAAATCTTTAGTTTTTCTTGACGGAGAATTGATCAGGCCCACGACAATCCCGCGAACCGAACTTGGAGTTGTTTTTAATAATTCCGTGTCAAACACGTTTATAACTTGTTTGTAGAATCCCGGAGACTTGTCTGCTGTGATTTCTTGCACCTTCTTCAAATATGCACTAAATATCCCGTCCATTTTTTTAAGATATCTAGAGGTAGACTGATTGCTCAGGAACGCTGGTCACTGTTTTATAGCAAGTAGCCAGCAATCGTAAATTAATTATCTTGATAATTTATAAATTGATAAATAAGGCAATCATAAATAAGGCTCTCATCCCTCGTTGTATCCTCAGTTTCCAGCAGACCACTTTCAACAATATATCGGGTGGTAAATTATACATATGGGTTTGGGGTCCCTAATTCTCACGAAGGAGCCGTTAATTAGGAAGATTCTCTTCCTTTTTGCTCTGTAGCGTCTTTGGCGAGGCTGGTGCTGTCGAGGCAGATGTTGGTGTTGTAGTGGGGCGACCTTTGGATGAATATCTATGTAGCGTCTTTGGCGAGGCTGGTGCTGTCGAGGCAGATGTTGGTGTTGTAGTGGGGCGACCTTTGGATGAATATCTATGTAGCGTCTTTGGCGAGGCTGGTGCTGTCGAGGCAGATGTTGGTGTTGTAGTGGGGCGACCTTTGGATGAATATCTGGCGGAGTTCTGGTAGAGTCCGGTGCTGGTTGAGTTTTTGGGGGGTTGATCACTGGGGTGGAAAGCGGCTCCATTGGGTGGTCTTGATGAATTAAACGCGGAGGTTGTGTGTCGTCGTCCTTATGTTCAATTTTTACCTCCACGGGAATTGCTTCTATCCTCTCCTCCCCTTCTATAGAGCCCGCGGTCTTATTATCTTGATCCCCAATGGCGTCCGTCGCTCCCGCACTCTCGTACACTTCCGACTCGTCCCGCCCGGTGTTCACATCCATAGAGATTTCTCCTCTGTCCAACACGAATTCCACGCTGGGGTAGGTTGGTGATTCCTGGGGCGTATCAGCATAATCCTGTAGTACCATAAATTTTGGACGATTGGCGTATCTTAGTGCTTCAATCACAAAGCTGTGCGAATGTTTATCTAAACACAGAACCGGAATCTGTGATTCAAAATCCTTTTCGCTTGCACGCATTATTATTTTAAAAATATGCACAATGACGGGATGAAAAGCTGTAATCAACTGTTGAATCTTCTGTTTATCAAAACTGGCAATTATCGGGATGTGAATCCAAAGAATATTTCTTTTTTCAGATATTGTTGACAATTTCTGTATTATTTCTCTTCTTAAGTCAGACTTGCTCGTTTCATGTCCGGTGGGACAATCAGTCAGGCTTACGATAATCCCGCGAACCGTACTTGGAGTTGTTTTCAATAATTCTGAATCAAACGGGTTTTTAACATGTTTGTAGAATCCTGGAGACTTGTCTGCTGTGATTTCTTGCACCTTCTTCAAATATTCACTAAATATCCCGTCCATTTTAAGATTTTTAGAACTGTCGGTGGTAGACTGATTGCTCAGGAACGCTGGTCACTGTTTTATGGCAAGGAGCCAGTATTTGTAAATTACGTAAATTATAAATTGATAAATAAGGCAATCATTCTTCGGTGTATCCTCAGCTTCTAGCAGACCACTTTCAACAATATATCGGGTGGTAAATTATATCATCTGGGTTGGAGGTCGTCCCTAATTCTCACGAAGGAGCCGTCAATTAGGAAGATTCTCTTCCTTTTTGCTCTGTAGCGTCTTTGGCGAGGCTGGTACTGTCGAGGCAGATGTTGGTGTTGTGGAGTTCTGGTAGAGTCCGGTGCTGGGGTGGAAAGCGGCTCCATTGGGTGGTCTTGATGAATTGCTTCTATCTTATTATCTTGATCCCCAGTGGCGTCCGTCGCTCCCGCACTCTCGTGCACTTCCGACTCGTCCCGCCCGGTGTTCACATCCATGGAGACTTCTCCTCCGTCCAACACGAATTCCACGTTGGGGTGGGTTGGTGATTTTGGGGGGGTATCAGCATAATCAATTGGCTGAAGCGCTCCAACCATATCCCCCATCATACCATGTATAGCTCTCTGCAACTCCTCTTCGGTGTAGGTTGGAGTATGCCCTGGAAATAGGTTTTCTCGGTTGGCCTCAAGGAATTCATCGAGGGGTTCTGCTCCCTCTTGTCGCAATACCCGGGAGATGAGTTTCCTCAGGTCCACGCTTGATGGTAATTTGACAGTTGAGGGGTTTATGCCCCTGGCAATACAACCAGCGTATAAGCATAAACAGAAACCACAGTCAACCGTATTGGTCTGAAGCTTAAGACCACTAGGATTCCCCTTTAAGGACCACTCTTCCCGGTTGATTTTTACACCCAACCGGCCCATTTCCCACTCGATATACTTTAAACATTCTTTTAATCTATCTGGGTACTCATTTCCCAGTGAGTCGTAGCTCCGCACGAGCCCATCTTTTAAAAAGGCGGCAATTAGGTACCAGTGGGATACACCGGGCTTCCCATCCTTCCGGATTGGTGCGGGGATGTGTACTGGGAACAATAAGATGTCATAATCATAAATTTTTATTTTATTGGTCCACCTTTCCACCCGCAGGAAACCGCCCTGGTCAATTGCCGTGAAAAACACTGTCGGGAAAGCATATAATTTCAATCCGTCAGCGCGTTCTTCATTTTTTTTACATAAAATAGAAATAAAGTCTTCAATGATCCCTTCGCCACACAAACCCTCCGGGGTGATACGGTGTGGCCCCATTCTTCTTGTATCCACGATCCCGCCTATAATACTTCCTACTATATGATGTGTATATGTTTTATCTTTAAAAAATTGAAAATCACAAGGACGTGAAACTATGCAATAAATAGTCTGTGATGCCCCTAGATATCCCGGGTGGCAATATTCAAATCATATATATATATTCGCCAGAGCCCCGTTTGTTCAAAGCCCCATTACCGGCGCCAAGGTTGGGGTTGACTTGACTGGGAGAAGCTTTAAGTTCCGCATCCACAGTCCTTAATAGGGTCCCTAACTTACTAACTAAATATATTCTAAGTTTTTTTTTTGACCTTTGGAGGTGCCCCGTCTAAGTTGTCAGAAAAGTCAGTCGTTATGTCAGTATTTCACTAAAGTGGATAGTGTGTCCGCAGCTTACGAACTTAGAGCTTCAGAACCGTGTCCGTATTTCACGTACTTGATCGGTTCTGTATCCGTATTTCACGAACCAAGCTCTCACTACCGTGGCCATATTTTTAGTCAGTAGTATGTCAGTATTTTATGAAAATTCCCCCATCTACAACTTACCCAACCTCTGTGTAACCTACCTAACATATGCATGCCTTAAAACTACCCACCCGAGTGGTAAAACATTCCCCCTATCTAACTTAAAAACTAAGTTGTCAGAAAAGTCAGTCTGTTATGTCAGTATTTCACTAAAGTAGATAGTGTGTCCGCAGCTTACGAACTTAGAGCTTCAGAACCGTGTCCGTATTTCACGTACATCATCGGTTCTGTATCCGTATTTCACGAACCAAGCTCTCACTACTAAACTATTCTAAGCTACGGGTGAGGGAAATTGGGAAATTGGAAGGAGACCCTCTGCGTGGATTGTAACCGCCAGCGCAAAGAGCCATAAAGGAAAGGAGGTTTGGAGGGGTTTAGGATATGAAAAGTTTTGGTGCTGGAAGGGAATTGCTCTTCGTTAACACCGCAAGGCAACCGGAGCAATTCGATAGGACTTATAACTACGAAGAGAGGACTTACCCAACCTCTGTGTAACCTACCTAACATATGCATGCCTTAAAACTACCCACCCGCGTGGTAAAACATTCCCCCTATCTAACTTAAAAACTAAGTTGTCAGAAAAGTCAGTCTGTTATGTCAGTATTTCACTAAAGTGGATAGTGTGTCCGCAGCTTACGAACTTAGAGCTTCAGAACCGTGTCCGTATTTCACGTACTTGATCGGTTCTGTATCCGTATTTCACGAACCAAGCTCTCACTACTAAACTATTCTAAGCTACGGGTGAGGGACAATTGGGAAATTGGAAGGAGACCCTCTGCGTGGATTGTAACCGCCAGCGCAAAGAGCCATAAAGGAAAGGAGGTTTGGAGGGGTTTTTGGGAATGAAAAGGTGCTGGAAGGGAATGATTCTTCGTTAACACCGCAAGGAATTCCCAGAATCATTCGACAGGACTTATAACTACGAAGAGAGGACTTACCCAACCTCTGTGTAACCTACCTAACATATGCATGCCTTAAAACTACCTATACCACTCAATTATTATTCAAAAATAACCATATTTAGCTTCAAACTAAAAATGGGGAGATGTGGGGAATATCGCGTTTTTGATTTTTTGGGGTGGTTGGGCCCAACCGGGGTTATGAGGAGGGAAACACTTATCACTACGAAGAGCACTAACCCAACTAACAGTTACGCGTCGCTGTCGACGTATAAATACTACTCTTTTGGTTAGTCATAATTTTAAAATACCCATATTTAAAATACCAGTGATTTGCGAGATGTTGGTCACGAAGCACTAACCCAATACTAATACACTAATATTTGCACGACGTATCACTCTTTTAAAATACCCCCTAATAACTTACAAACTAAAATAACAAGCGATTTTGGAAATTTCGAGCGCGTCTTAGGATCCTTTGCGGTAGTTTGGCCTAACCGACGTTATGAGGGGGGGAACACTTATTACTACTAAGAGAACAAACCTCTACATACTACTTAACCTACTTCGCCAGAGCCCCGTATGTGTAAAGCCTCGTACACCACGTCACGGTAGGGGTTGACTTGACCAGGAGAGGCTATGTTTTGCGCCGTTGCCTTGGTCCTTGTACAAGGTTCGCGGTCCTGGACTTAATGCCCAGGATCGGGCTGACATCCTATTTATAACCGGTATATTCTTTTTTAACCATACATTTAAAATTAAATTAAAGTTTGACAAATTCAAAATTACCTTTACAGAGCCATTTATCAAAGACTTCAAATACAGAAATAGCAAAAAGAATTTAACATTGTTACTTTTGGTGATTTCCCCTAAGGTATTGTAATATTTTATGTTGAAACACTGAACAAATTCTTATGTTTTTCTAAAGGAGACAAAATGAGTTTTATAACCAAGAAGTCTTAATGGACTCGTTTTTCAAAGGGTTTTCTGGTAAATTATATCACGCGAAAAAACCTCAATATTGCCAATGTTAATTAAAATATACTGATTGTCTTTAAACCACACTGCACAACATTCAAATAGACTAATGATTAACCTCTAGAGACCGGGTCTGTTTTAAGTCATGTAAATAAAAACACAATTTGAAATTTTTAAATATGATTTATTTTTCACAAGTTTTACAAATGAGTACAAATATGTGCAAATATGTGCGGCGAGTTCTATTTTATACCCAACAGTAGCCTGGCAAGTGAATTTTAATCCTACAAAGAGGACATGATTTATTTACTTTAAGCCATTTAAATATACACGTTGTACAAAATATGTGTTGACAATCATTAAGACTGATACAATCTTTTTTTTTAGTGTCAAGGCAAACCGGACAATCGGTTTCAGATTCTACTTTTGTAAATGGATTGGGCAGATTCCTCTTCACAAAATCAGAAATTTGTAAACCTCGCGACGTATATGTTTGAAAATCGATTAATTTGCAATATTTTATTATATCTTCATCTCTGAGTGTTTGATGTTTTGAGACAGACCACCAGCACAAAATATTTTTAAACGTATCCAGAAGAAAAGAATCAAGAGTTTGGTGTTTACTTATTAGTGAGCCAAACAGTAGTTTTAAAAGATCGATTTGATTACCCACTTTCGAGAAGTAAATGTAGCATAATACATTTTTACTTAATGATTGGTGTTTTATGAGATATGGCCACAGAACTGTTTTATAATACTCTTCTTCGTCTGTATTGTGAAATCTACACTGCGGATTGACCCCCTCCACCATCCACAACATAAAATCTTGAGTCAGCTTCTGTGATTTTATTATGACAATTGGATCAATCTTATGGTAAAACTGTCTAAGAATCCACTCCGGGACATTTTGGTGTTCCACAACTGCATTCCAGTCGAACTTGTGATTGAATGTGACCAACACTGCTTCAGAGAGATTTTGGTACTTAACCAAAAGCGAAAAGTTAATTTTTGAATGAAATCTTTCTATATCTTTAGTCGTCAGTCTTTGGTGGATGACAATTTCGTTAAAATTTAGAATCTCTTGAAACTTCAACATGAACCCATGCGTGAACTGTTCTCTCCGGTATAGTATTCTCCAAAGGTTGACTGGGAGTTGATGAATTTTTACCGTAATTTTTTCAAATTTGGTGAAGTGTAGGAATTGACTGCTGTTATCTAACGTCTCCTCTTCCAATGAAGTATACAAACTGTACAAGTCAGAAGGATCCGTAAGTTTGTCTATAAAGGCGGTAACACCATCAGCGCTTTTAATAGAATTTAAAATCTTCCACAAAATCTTTTTCCTAGTTAGGTGGGTTGACTTGATACCCATACTTTGGCAAATAGCTTTGAGTTCGTAAAATGTAATTCTCTCCACCATGGTTCTAGTTACCTATCACAAATCAACTCAAAAACAAACAACAACTTTACCGAACACGCAGGAGTTCATTACAGGAACTACTGGTATGTGTGGAGAACCGTTCCCTTATAAACCCTCAGAAAATAGAATTCGCAAAGTATTTGTGCATTTATTTCAAATGTTGACGGGGGTGGGGGAATTTGTTGAAACCGTTTTTTTGAATTTTATACGCGCGGGTGTGTGTAGAAATGAAGCGTATTCTGTTGGTGTTTGCGTGCGGCGGGGGACTGAGTCTGAGTGGAACGATCACATCACCAATAATCTAAAATTATTAAAATTAAAGCAATTAGAATTCAATTCATAAATGGAACTTTGAACAAAACAGTTTTAACTGTTGTAGTTAAATTTAACTTAGTTTTTGATTTAGCTAAATAACATTGTTGACTCGGATAGTACTCATGGAGACTTGTCGGTTAACACTAGTTAAAAATCACAAGTGCCGAGCCGAAAAATAAGATAAAATTTAAAAATCCCGATTCACAGAATTAACCCAAGTCTTGGTCTAAATGTTAGGAAACACTGACCCAAGAGGGTGTTGTCGTGCTAAAATCTCGCGGCGTTGTGGCGCGGGTGTGTGGTGGGTTCTAGGCACGGGTTAGTCTTGAGAATGTTTCATTTGCAAATAATAATATTTCAAAAGATAATTTTAAAATTGAATTTTGAATTGTGTCGCCTTGATGAGACAGACACTAGAATCAGTTGTTAGTTAAATAGCGGCGAGTGCGAATGTTTATAGGTGTTAGTACTCCGCGATTCCCGTTAAATATTACAAGTCCCGAGAGTCAAAAATCCACATAATTCAAAATATTTCAAAATAATTTAAAGTCCCCAGATTAAAAGTTTGAAAAAATCACAAGTGCCGAGCCGAAAAATAAGATAAAATTTAAAAATCCCGATTCACAGAATTAACCCAAGTCTTGGTCTAAATGTTAGGAAACACTGACCCAAGAGGGTGTTGTCGTGCTAAAATCTCGCGGCGTTGTGGCGCGGGTGTGTGGTGGGTTCTAGGCACGTGGTAACCTTGAGAATGTTTCATTTGCAAATAATAATATTTCAAAAGATAATTTTAAAATTGAATTTTGAATTGTGTCGCCTTGATGAGACAGACACTAGAATCAGTTGTTAGTTAAATAGCGGCGAGTGCGAATGTTTATAGGTGTTAGTACTCCGCGATTCCCGTTAAATATTACAAGTCCCGAGAGTCAAAAATCCACATAATTCAAAATATTTCAAAATAATTTAAAGTCCCCAGATTAAAAGTTTGAAAAAATCACAAGTGCCGAGCCGAAAAATAAGATAAAATTTAAAAATCCCGATTCACAGAATTAACCCAAGTCTTGGTCTAAATGTTAGGAAACACTGACCCAAGAGGGTGTTGTCGTGCTAAAATCTCGCGGCGTTGTGGCGCGGGTGTGTGGTGGGTTCTGGGCACGGGTTAGTCTTGAGAATGTTTCATTTGCAAATAATAATATTTCAAAAGATAATTTTAAAATTGAATTTTGAATTGTGTCGCCTTGATGAGACAGACACTAGAATCAGTTGTTAGTTAAATAGCGGCGAGTGCGAATGTTTATAGGTGTTAGTCCCCAGATTAAATGTTTAGAGCCCAATAGTTGGTTTCTAAGTGTTGGGAAATCACTGTGTTGGTTTCTAAGTGTTGGGAAATCGCTGTAAAATTTTACAAGTCCAGAGCCCTAAAATTAAATAAAATTAACTCCTTGTAGAATCGTACAAGTCCCGAATCTGCCTAAATCTTAATAATTTAAAACCCCAGAATCGGTATAAGTGATACAGGAACACTGACCCAAGAGGACGTTGTCGTGCTAAAATCTCGCGGCGTTGTGGCGCGGATGCGTGGTAGTTTCTAGGCACATGGTAACCCTGAGAATGTTTCATTTGCAAATAATAATATTTCAAAAGATAATTTTAAAATTGAATTTTGAATTGTGTCGCCTTGATAAGACAGACACTAGAATCAGTTGTTAGTTAAATCGCGGCGAGTGAACTTGTGCGAGTGTTTATAGGTGTTAGTCCCCAGGTTAAAAGTTTAGAGCCCAATAGTTGGTTTCTAAGTGTTGGGAAATCACTGTAAAATTTTACAAGTCCAGCGCCCTAAAATTAAACAAAATTAACTCATTGTAGAATCGTACAAGTCCCGAATCTGCCTAAATAATAATAATTTAAAACCCCAATTTTAAAATTGCATTTTGAATTGTGTCGCCTTGATAAGACAGACACTAGAATCAGTTGTTAGTTAAATAGCGGCGAGTGCGAATGTTTATAGGTGTTAGTCCCCAGGTTAAAAGTTTAGAGCCCAATAGTTGGTTTCTAAGTGTTGGGAAATCACTGTAAAATTTTACAAGTCCAGAGCCCTAAAATTAAATAAAATTAACTCATTGTAGAATTGTACAAGTCCCGAATCTGCCTAAATAATAATAATTTTAAACCCCAATTTTAAAATTGCATTTTGAATTGTGTCGCCTTGATGAGACAGACACTAGAATCAGTTGTTAGTTAAATAGCGGCGAGTGCGAATGTTTATAGGTGTTAGTCCCCAGATTAAATGTTTAGAGCCCAATAGTTGGTTTCTAAGTGTTGGGAAATCGCTGTAAAATTTTACAAGTCCAGAGCCCTAAAATTAAACAAAATTAACTCATTGTAGAATCGTACAAGTCCCGAATCTGCCTAAATAATAATAATTTTAAACCCCAATTTTAAAATTGCATTTTGAATTGTGTCGCCTTGATAAGACAGACACTAGAATCAGTTGTTAGTTAAATAGCGGCGAGTGCGAATGTTTATAGGTGTTAGTCCCCAGATTAAATGTTTAGAGCCCAATAGTTGGTTTCTAAGTGTTGGGAAATCGCTGTAAAATTTTACAAGTCCAGAGCCCTAAAATTAAATAAAATTAACTCATTGTAGAATCGTACAAGTCCCGAATCTGCCTAAATCTTAATAATTTAAAACCCCAGAATCGGTATAAGTGATACAGGAACACTGACCCAAGAGGACGTTGTCGTGCTAAAATCTCGCGGCTTTTTAAAGTTTTTGAGTTAGCGAATTAACCCACAAGACGGTTTTACTTCTCCATTTTAATACTACTCCTCAACATGAATAATATGGGGACTTTTAAGACCCGTAGGACGGGGCCGTGATATTTTATCGGGCCGAAACCTTGCACCTGGCGTGCGATTTGGCAACCTTGGACAAGAACGCTCGGTTTGGCAACGCCCGCGCGCCCCGGATGCGAACATTCCACGTAGCCCACTTTCAAATTTTGGTAACAAATGACGCATGCGTGGAGGCCTCTCAAAAGGTGGAAACGGGAGTGGTCCGATTTCACCATATTTCTGTCTCACTCGCACACCTCTTTACTCTCTCACACTAAACTGCATCGGCCCGCCACGCCGACTGATTCAATCGTATTTTATACTGGATCTTGTTAAAAACCGTTATCATATGAACTGTATTAATTCAATTTTTGTAAACAAATATTTTGATTAAAATTATCTGTTGTTTAATTTAAATAAAAAATACTAAAAAATACTAAAAAATACTCTTTTCAGTTATTTAAAGTGATCATATTTTAGCGAAACTTTGGTATGTGAATTGACCCAATTCTGGCCTATTTATATGCTTTGCGAGCGAATGTTAAAACTTAAATCTGTTAAAATACATTCTGGAGCATACTAATAAATTATATCAAAAATAATTAAAAATAATTATGATATATGAGTTGAGCTAGGCACATTTTAGTTGTATATTTGTGTTTATTATTCCTCATTTGATAATGTGTAAAATATAATACAACAAGTGGGACAATTTAACTTTAAATCTTACTATTAAACAGGAACAACTTTACAAGTTAAAATACAATCATAAAAAATACCCTTAAAAATGATTTGAGCTACAACGTAATAAAATATTTCGTATAAATATTCATAACACTTAAATTTCCACCGACAAGACCACATCACAAATAATTCTCAGAACACCATACGTAACAACACAAGCACATTATACTTTAGAGTTCATTTCAGCTGATCGCGGTTGAGGTATTTTTCAAATCGTGACATAGTTTGAAGACTCATCTTTTGATACCGACGAATAAGATTCCAATAATGGTTTTTTAATGAATTGCTTGTATATTTAACTCTGGTATTGTAAATTATAGAAATTAATCTCTCCGACATATCTTGTGTTTGGCAAATTAAAGGCCAATATGATATGTTTAAGTAAGATTCTATATCAATATATGAAATATAACACAGCTCTAATTCACTGGGCGTCGAAATCAAAAACAATAATAAGTCTTCGGATAAATTCTGCATACGTAGAAGTTGTTGTATGTTGATTGCAGTATACTTTTTAAAAATTATATCTTCTGGTATGAAATAGCCCCTTTTTACAATAATGTCCAAATCCAGATAATCTTGAAACCCGTACAGAATATCAGCTGTTAACCTAATGTTTTGAGAAAGAATTACCCAGTTAATTTTATGTCGGAATTCCATCAAAAATGGCGTTTTCAAATTATTTGAAAGAGAAATCATGTTCCAACTGTCGGTTGGGAAGTTTAATAGTTTGTTTCTCAATATTTCCAGCACAGATTCATTTCTTACTTTGATGTATAAATGTAGCACTTCTACGGTTGATAGATTCGATAAATTCCCGTACACATTATTGTTTTGCTCTAATAATGCAATTAATTTGTTCATCTTCTCCATATTTAGTTATATTTTAAAACTTACCAGGAAAAACTATTATTTTCACTAAATAAAAAGTATAAAATTACTAGCCACATCTAAACTGTAACAACAATACATACGTGCACGCGGACAACAAAAGGCCACCGCGGCTTCCTGTGTTTGTTTATATACCACTTCCTTGAGAATTTTAAAATTCTCGAGGTTACGAAGGCTAATGTAGTTCTGTTGTACAATTGCGTGTTGCGCAACTGGGTCACGGTGTGAGTACAATTGCGTGTTGCGCAACTGGGTCACGGTGTGAGTCGCCGGTCACTATTTACACAAGATCCCCGAGCGAGTTTCCGTGTTCTGCAACCGGATTTCCGGGCTGGTTTGTCCCCGAGAGAGTGTCTAGAATCGTTTCTTGGTTCGAAGTCAGTCAGTTCAACAACTCAACTCGCCCAAGAGAGTTCTTATGATCCTAAGTTGTTTTTAGAGTTTAGTAAAAATATATTTTTCAAAGTAAGTAGTTATCACATTTAAATCACATTTAAATCACATTTAAATCACATTTAAATCACATTTAAATCACATTTAAATATATCATACAACCGAAAGTGTAAACAAATGACTTTTAGACATCTTTAAAAATTTAAAAGTAAATAACTAATTTCACTTAAATATATCGTGAACTTGCAAACGCGTCATTTTGAAATGGAGAGCGTGTATACACCCCAGCAAAAGAAGATTGTTACACGCATTCTAAGATTTCTGATCATGCAATCCAAATTCACCCTATTGCAAGAAGATTATCATCACGAATTCCAACATTTAATAAACAGATTATTATTTAAATTTCCGCCCGACGAACAACAATCAATTATACACAAGGTTTCTCAAAAGCGACAATATCGCAAAAAAAACTCAAAACCACCTTCAGTAGATAATAATATACAGCAGTGTTCCGCCACGAATCAAGAGACGACAGAAGTGCGTAACGACTCAGATAGTTTGAACTTTGCAGAAGAAGGAAATTTAATTGGATTAATTCAAGTTAGACAAGCGGATGAAGAATCTATTGTTGGTGTCACAGATGACTGTATACTATTTCCGGAAAATCCTAACAGGATGGTGATCACGGCCCCAGAACTATCGTTAGAAGAACAAGAATATTTATCGACGTTATCGACGTTTTAAAACGGCTTGACAGAAAACAGGTTTTAAAATGTGTATAATTAAATAGTATATAAAAATATCTCTATAGTCCTCAGCAACCTGGCACCTACAACCTGGCCTTACTAGACCTTCTTCCAACCCTATAATAGTATAAGGCATAGTCTTTTGGGGTAATACCCATGAGTCATATACTAAACCATTATATTTGCAGCAGAAACATATTTTAAGATTGATTTTATACAAAACCAGATATGAATGATCAAAACCCCTTTTCATAAGTCAGAGAATTTTTTCGTTTAAATATATTTATGTTTATAAAGTTCTAAAACTAAAACTTTTCTAAAACTTTTCTACAATAAAAGTGGAAATATGCCCCAAAATGAGAATGAGTATAGAAAAAAATTAAGGAAAGCTAACCAGTTTTTTATTCCCAAGCCAACCAATACATTTTTTACAAAAACTTTCAATTTTATAGCTCCGAAACTGTTTAATAAACTTCCTGAAAATGTTAAGATTGCATTTAATATTAATTTTTTTTATGTAGATTAAGGAAATGGTTATTTCAACTAGAGAATACTGATTGTTATTTCAAATTCAGCAATAGTTTTATTTTTGATATTATAGCTGAGGGTTCACACGGGGACTATGCATTGCATGCAATGAGCTTCGACGGCACCCGGGGAGACCAACCCCAGAGGCAAGTCTCTGGAGAGGTGCCATAAGCCGCCTGAAAGAGTAAACCTTAGAATATTATAATACGTGTATAATTTATATGATAGACTATATGAATCTACAAATACAGTTTTATTTATTTTCTGTAATTAGTTTTTATGCACTGAGCACACGCTGAATTTCAGTGTTCATGAGAGAAATAAGGCGCGTCAAATATTTAAATTTTGTATTTTTCTTAACGTTTAATTTTAACGCTAAATTTACGTTTAATTTTTGTTTAATTTTTGTATATACATGGGTTGTCTGAGACAATTGTGTTTATTATATTTCGATCATTTCTGTTCGCTTACTTTACATTATTTTTAATTTAAGTGATGGAACCCTATAGCAGGCTTTGTCTTAAGAGGACCTATTGTTTTTTCATTATTTTATTTTTATTTTTATGCCAGCCCGACAAGTAAAATGTACATTATTATTTATTTAAGTTACAAACAAGCTGTGTAATTAAAAATAAAGTTAATACGGGTTGAGTTGTGTGTTTTTTGTGTGTTTTTTGTTATAATTTTGAATTTTTAAAATTATTATTCTGAAACCAATATTACCCCGATTGTAGAGTGCGCCCCGGGGAAATTTAAAGTAAATAATCTCAAACGAAGAACTAATATTTCTAATCACTCTCCCATTTATATATAGAATTCCTTGCAGCATTCTAATACTTCTAGAAGATGGTTGGCACCACCGTGCGGATTTCTAGTGATCAACGTTGGAGGAACACATCGCAACTGGGGTAATCTCTATGATTGTAGTGCATGATCAGTGCATGATCAGTGCATAATCACTCGAGAGTTTATTATTTTTACATATTTTTTTGTTATAAATAAAATCATGAAAAAGTCTAAGAAATCTCAAACTGCTGTGTGCACTTGTATGAATATTAAGAGAAAAAAACGTCCCACTATTGGTTATTTTAAATATTCTACCGCAAAGGGACCCAAATCTTTTACCAAGCTTAGAAATAAATGCCCCAAAGGGTCTAGATCGCGGTCTAGAACTAGACGATCTAGGTCGCGAAGTCGTTCTCGGTCGAGAAGTAAATAAAATTATATAAAAAATGTCTAATTGTATTTTCATAAAGTACAGAGACGTATTGAAATTTGAAGATTTTCATTTAAACCACCCTGCTACTTATTTGCCCTTTGTTGTTTATAACTGGTTAGCTCTTGGAATACTGCCGAAAATCTACAGTCACGAGGAATGGGGTTTTGAAAATAGCAGAAAAGAGATTTTACAAAATAAAAATCACCTCTTGGATGTTTTGGTTGTAATTATCAATTGTGTTTTGGGAATCAAAATAAAACTTAATGATGAATTGTACAGAAAAAATGTGGAATACTTGAAAGGGGTTAAACATCTTTCAAAAGACGTTGTTCTTCCGTTTATTACAATTGAGAATTACATGTCTATTAAGGACTCCAAGTTATTTATTGATAGCATTTCAAAATTCTTTCCGGTGGGGTCCATTAAGAAATCAACAGACGCTATACCGTGTTCTAGGCTTTATGAAATAGTTAGTGGAATGGTCGCTTGGGGTAGTTCGTACTGGGTAGTAATACATTTCACAACATTGGTTATAGATAAAATGGAGGAATCTAAACTTAAAGAAGAATATCAAGAAGCTTTATGCAGTTTAACGGGATTTTTTGATCTTTTATTACCATGTTCGATATGCAGATATCACTATTCAAGTTTGTTTAAGTTCAACGAAGAAGAAGATTTTGCCCGGCCGTTTCAGTTAACTCTTCCATTTGAATCAATGATGTACGCCAAGAATAACGAACTCTTTGAGTTTTATAGTATACTTCACGACAACTGTAAACCCATGGACAGGAGGGAAAGATTAGGTGTGGAATATCATAAAAAACAATATGAAAAATTTTACAATATTGTTTTTTATCCGCGACTGTCCAAGGAGGAGGGAATACATCAAAAATCACCAAGAGACTAAGTGTTTCTCAGTCTAGATTTTTCCTCTTCTAAATTACTTTGAATCTACATATTCCATTTTTGTATTAGTGGAAAACGCTCTGTGTTACAAAATTTAATCTAAATTTTATTTATTTTTTTCTTCTTTTCTCAAATATTAATGCAATTTTGTTATTTTTTTTACATTAATTGAATTAATAAATAAACATTAACTTTAAACTTTGCTTTAACGAAACCTGAATTTTCCCCTCTGATATGATAAAAAGATAGTCTATTTAGTCTCTGAAGCGGCCGAGGTAAGTTCAACAACTCAACTCGCCTAAGAAAATCTTGATCCTAAGTTGTTTTTAGAGTTTAGTGAAAATATATTTTTTAAAGTAAGTAGTTATCACATTTTTACTGGAGTGCAACATAAAGAGAATAATTTAGTGTGAAAGAAACCTATATGACGGAAGACCCGTTCGAAAGATAAAATTTGATGGAAAGCCATTAAAATTGGACTTAAAATCAAATGCAGACTTTGACAGGATAGGGGTTGAATTTTTGAGCAGTAGGGCTATGCTAAATAGTGGATTCTCTAGAGAAAGGATTATAAAAAAAGTAGCTAAATTCTCCACGATGAATTAGAATATAACATTTATTTTGACGATACTTTTAGCGCTCTTTATTCTTAAACGTTAACAGACAAAAACACCGCAAAACAAGACTGGAAGTACGAGGGAGGTGAAACGCCCCCCTAACCCATAATGAGAAACATACAATCTTTCTTAGCGAGCCAGGTCTTTATGTTTTTGTGGGTTAGTCAAATGACGAAATATTTTAACAAGATAGTGATAACTTGTACAACATTAAAGATTTTAAGTTTTGGAGTTGGTAAACTAAAACCTTAAAATAATAATAGTTGATAAACTCTGAAACAATGCCGCTTGTGTGTGAACGCTTATGATAACATCCATAGTCCTAAGCTACCCTCTTCCTCTTTTAATCCAAACTTCTCGTATTTTTTTTCAATCTCCTCCCCCGTCCAACTTGCAAGTCGATTGCAAACTCGATCCTCTCCTCTCCCTCCTCATCTGAAGAGTCATCATACTTTGGGTTTCTAAATTTAATGACCACGTAATCTACCTCTTCTTGTTTAAATTCTCCAAACTCTTTGAGGCTAGTATATGGACGATCTGTTTCATCACAATCATCCTCAATCCAAAATGATTCGCGCTCATGCCATTTGTCTTTGGTATAAATGTGGACGTCCAATTTGTTATACTTTGAAAAAAAATCTGCTTTTTGAATAATCTGCCTCTCTGAGAACCCGCTAAGGGACATGGCCTTAGTATCTATAAATTCGAATTCTATTCTGTCAAAATTTCCATTAGATTTTACTTCCAATTTCAAAAGTTCCCCGTTGAAATCTATTTTGCGAACGAGTCTCCCGTCCTTCATCAAATTTATAATGATCCAGCCAACTCCACCGTCCTCCGACGCGCCCGCGCCCTGAGCGCGTTGGTGGCGACATGCTTGGCAAATGCTTTCGCCTAGGTAACAGACATCATCATCATCACACGAATCGCTTTCGCTTAGGTACGAGACATCATCACACGGATCCATGTTGAAGACTATGTAGGAGTTTGAAACTACAGTATGTATGTAAATGGTAGGTATGTTTTGTTTCACACGGAGAAACTATTATATTCCCCTGCTTTCAACAAATTCTCCCACCCCCGTCAACATTTGAAATAAGGGCATAATACAAATTCCGAGGCTTTATAAAGGAACGGGTCCCCCCAATATACCAGTAGTTGCTGAACTCCTGCACTGGTGTTTGGTCTGATAGAGAACCGAAAAGAGCTCTATTTACCTCGCTGATTCCGATATCTAAGGACGTCTCAACATGGCTAAACATGCTTATATTATCGATTTTCAAGGATTTAAAGACAACAAAAACAATTTTATTATTAAAGAAATTGCACTTACAAAAACCAGCGGTAATTGGTTTCTGAGACACTGGTTTGTAAAATCGCCGTACGATTTTGACAAACTATCTCCGGACTACAGAAGACAGGCGATCTTCAACGCAAACTATTACCACGGAATTCCATGGCAGGAAGGAACTACGTCCTTCAATTACGTCAAGAGACAACTGGCGGAGCTGTTATCACAAAACACCACCGTCTACGTAAAGGGTCAAGAGAAACAAGTGTTCCTTCAAAGACTTTTTAAGAACGCCAAAGTTGAAAATTTGGACGACATGCCATCACTTAAAAAACTAAAATCTAAGTATCTAAATAATTATTGTTATTATCATAGATTTAATAGTTTCATGTGCGCTCTTGAAAATATTTATAAGATTCAAACCTACTTGGAACAAAGAGGGTATGAATAAAAATATTAAATGTCTATTGTGTTCTTTATTGCGGGTAAATGCCTAATTCTTTTGTAAATCTGTTTGCAAATATCTTGCATCAGGATTATAATAATGTTTATAAAAACTGTATTGGTACTTAATATTTTCAATAATTCTAGGAATCTCGTTGTTAAATTGCCTTATATGTTTATATATCATTGCAATGTTAGTCATGGAGTGGTAATTGGTTGGATAAATTCTCTTTTATAAGTTTTTTTTACAATACTATGTTTGTAGATTCACAGAATCAGCCCAAGTCTTATTTAGTACTTAAAATAATTTCGGCTAAAATATGATTTTTTTACTCTGAACTTAGAAAAATTTAGTGATTAAAATAATTTCGGCTAAAATAAAGTTTAGAACAAAAACGTAAGTGTTCAATCGAGGACCCGGAGCTACCGGGTACATAAATATTCAAAAATGGAGATTGTTTTTGTTGCATTTCTTGAATTTCCAATTTTTATATTGTCTCTGATTATACTTATTATATACCTTTTAGTATTTTTAATTAAAACAATTTTAAAAATCTTTTGGAAAGAGAGAGCGATAAAATTCCCCAAAAAATTCCCCAAAAATTTCCAAATCAAAGTCTACACGTAAAATCCTAGCGTGAAGATATTATATTTTGTGCTATTTTGTACCAGCACCTTGGGAGATGTTTACAAATAAAATACAAATCAAAACACTTACAATAAATGAAATTAAATTTGAGCTTGTCCTGAATGGGATATTCCCTTTATTTGAGTAGTATACTAAATCAAATGCGTATTTGGAAAATATTGTATGTTTAGTAACCCTTTTCAGTTGAAAATTGTATTCAAATGTTACGTTACTCGGATTTTGAAATTCGTGGTCTGCCACCTTATAACATATTGGAATCCAATATATAAGGTGGGGGTTTTGGAATAATAAATTTAATCCATATCTCTCACCCTCAACAACAGCACTGGGACCGTTAAAGCGACGTGTCAACATTTTTATTATAAAAATGAGTGTGAGATTTTATGATTTGGTTTACGTCATAGATTGCGGATCTAATTCAAATGTTACATTTTTAAAAGATAAATTAGATGATAGGTCTCTGTTACAGAGAAGAGCCGACAGGGAGAGATTCAGAAGAAATAAGATAGACGCGTATAGTGAAAAACTGAATAAAGTCATAACACACAAATTACAAGATTTCTATGAGAGGGAAAACTGTTTGAATAAACTCTGGCAAATGTTTCGAATTTCTAGTTTGCCCGAGGACAAAAAGGATTTTTTGAGGATAGTGAAATTTTTTGAACTCTACGAATTAATAAAAAATATAAATCTGTATAAAAAAAAAGAAATTAATAAGGAATACTTTTTAAAGGCTTTAGATTTGTTGAAGAGTTTAGAATCTTAAAATAAAAAGTATGCAGCTCATTACGGGTATTGAATTATTACAAAGTGAAAAAATAACAAATAACCATTCTGTAATTGATAGGTTTAAATTGTTTCATAATAATATATTATTTGATGAAGTTGAAGACTTAAAATATTTACTTTATTGTTTAGAACTCAGAAAAGTATTTTATTGGTAAACCATTCATTCAACAAACTTTTTGTACATCATATATAGTAATACGCCTATGACAATACCTACTGCCGCTCCGATTGTATATCTTACACGTTTTTTTCATTTATAAAAAATACAAAACATGGTCGATATTATGTCATTGGGTCTCGGAGCGGCAGTAGGTATTGTCATAGGCGTATTACTATATATGATGTACAAAAAGTTTGTTGAATGAATGGTTTACCAATAAAATACTTTTCTGAGTTCTAAACAATAAAGTAAATATTTTAAGTCTTCAACTTCATCAAATAATATATTATTATGAAACAATTTAAACCTATCAATTACAGAATGGTTATTTGTTATTTTTTCACTTTGTAATAATTCAATACCCGTAATGAGCTGCATACTTTTTATTTTAAGATTCTAAACTCTTCAACAAATCTAAAGCCTTTAAAAAGTATTCCTTATTAATTTCTTTTTTTTTATACAGATTTATATTTTTTATTAATTCGTAGAGTTCAAAAAATTTCACTATCCTCAAAAAATCCTTTTTGTCCTCGGGCAAACTAGAAATTCGAAACATTTGCCAGAGTTTATTCAAACAGTTTTCCCTCTCATAGAAATCTTGTAATTTGTGTGTTATGACTTTATTCAGTTTTTCACTATACGCGTCTATCTTATTTCTTCTGAATCTCTCCCTGTCGGCTCTTCTCTGTAACAGAGACCTATCATCTAATTTATCTTTTAAAAATGTAACATTTGAATTAGATCCGCAATCTATGACGTAAACCAAATCATAAAATCTCACACTCATTTTTATAATAAAAATGTTGACACGTCGCTTTAACGGTCCCAGTGCTGTTGTTGAGGGTGAGAGATATGGATTAAATTTATTATTCCAAAACCCCCACCTTATATATTGGATTCCAATATGTTATAAGGTGGCAGACCACGAATTTCAAAATCCGAGTAACGTAACATTTGAATACAATTTTCAACTGAAAAGGGTTACTAAACATACAATATTTTCCAAATACGCATTTGATTTAGTATACTACTCAAATAAAGGGAATATCCCATTCAGGACAAGCTCAAATTTAATTTCATTTATTGTAAGTGTTTTGATTTGTATTTTATTTGTAAACATCTCCCAAGGTGCTGGTACAAAATAGCACAAAATATAATATCTTCACGCTAGGATTTTACGTGTAGACTTTGATTTGGAAATTTTTGGGGAATTTTTTGGGGAATTTTATCGCTCTCTCTTTCCAAAAGATTTTTAAAATTGTTTTAATTAAAAATACTAAAAGGTATATAATAAGTATAATCAGAGACAATATAAAAATTGGAAATTCAAGAAATGCAACAAAAACAATCTCCATTTTTGAATATTTATGTACCCGGTAGCTCCGGGTCCTCGATTGAACACTTACGTTTTTGTTCTAAACTTTATTTTAGCCGAAATTATTTTAATCACTAAATTTTTCTAAGTTCAGAGTAAAAAAATCATATTTTAGCCGAAATTATTTTAAGTACTAAATAAGACTTGGGCTGATTCTGTGAATCTACAAACATAGTATTGTAAAAAAAACTTATAAAAGAGAATTTATCCAACCAATTACCACTCCATGACTAACATTGCAATGATATATAAACATATAAGGCAATTTAACAACGAGATTCCTAGAATTATTGAAAATATTAAGTACCAATACAGTTTTTATAAACATTATTATAATCCTGATGCAAGATATTTGCAAACAGATTTACAAAAGAATTAGGCATTTACCCGCAATAAAGAACACAATAGACATTTAATATTTTTATTCATACCCTCTTTGTTCCAAGTAGGTTTGAATCTTATAAATATTTTCAAGAGCGCACATGAAACTATTAAATCTATGATAATAACAATAATTATTTAGATACTTAGATTTTAGTTTTTTAAGTGATGGCATGTCGTCCAAATTTTCAACTTTGGCGTTCTTAAAAAGTCTTTGAAGGAACACTTGTTTCTCTTGACCCTTTACGTAGACGGTGGTGTTTTGTGATAACAGCTCCGCCAGTTGTCTCTTGACGTAATTGAAGGACGTAGTTCCTTCCTGCCATGGAATTCCGTGGTAATAGTTTGCGTTGAAGATCGCCTGTCTTCTGTAGTCCGGAGATAGTTTGTCAAAATCGTACGGCGATTTTACAAACCAGTGTCTCAGAAACCAATTACCGCTGGTTTTTGTAAGTGCAATTTCTTTAATAATAAAATTGTTTTTGTTGTCTTTAAATCCTTGAAAATCGATAATATAAGCATGTTTAGCCATGTTGAGACGTCCTTAGATATCGGAATCAGCGAGGTAAATAGAGCTCTTTTCGGTTCTCTATCAGACCAAACACCAGTGCAGGAGTTCAGCAACTACTGGTATATTGGGGGGACCCGTTCCTTTATAAAGCCTCGGAATTTGTATTATGCCCTTATTTCAAATGTTGACGGGGGTGGGAGAATTTGTTGAAAGCAGGGGAATATAATAGTTTCTCCGTGTGAAACAAAACATACCTACCATTTACATACATACTGTAGTTTCAAACTCCTACATAGTCTTCAACATGGATCCGTGTGATGATGTCTCGTACCTAAGCGAAAGCGATTCGTGTGATGATGATGATGTCTGTTACCTAGGCGAAAGCATTTGCCAAGCATGTCGCCACCAACGCGCTCAGGGCGCGGGCGCGTCGGAGGACGGTGGAGTTGGCTGGATCATTATAAATTTGATGAAGGACGGGAGACTCGTTCGCAAAATAGATTTCAACGGGGAACTTTTGAAATTGGAAGTAAAATCTAATGGAAATTTTGACAGAATAGAATTCGAATTTATAGATACTAAGGCCATGTCCCTTAGCGGGTTCTCAGAGAGGCAGATTATTCAAAAAGCAGATTTTTTTTCAAAGTATAACAAATTGGACGTCCACATTTATACCAAAGACAAATGGCATGAGCGCGAATCATTTTGGATTGAGGATGATTGTGATGAAACAGATCGTCCATATACTAGCCTCAAAGAGTTTGGAGAATTTAAACAAGAAGAGGTAGATTACGTGGTCATTAAATTTAGAAACCCAAAGTATGATGACTCTTCAGATGAGGAGGGAGAGGAGAGGATCGAGTTTGCAATCGACTTGCAAGTTGGACGGGGGAGGAGATTGAAAAAAAATACGAGAAGTTTGGATTAAAAGAGGAAGAGGGTAGCTTAGGACTATGGATGTTATCATAAGCGTTCACACACAAGCGGCATTGTTTCAGAGTTTATCAACTATTATTATTTTAAGGTTTTAGTTTACCAACTCCAAAACTTAAAATCTTTAATGTTGTACAAGTTATCACTATCTTGTTAAAATATTTCGTCATTTGACTAACCCACAAAAACATAAAGACCTGGCTCGCTAAGAAAGATTGTATGTTTCTCATTATGGGTTAGGGGGGCGTTTCACCTCCCTCGTACTTCCAGTCTTGTTTTGCGGTGTTTTTGTCTGTTAACGTTTAAGAATAAAGAGCGCTAAAAGTATCGTCAAAATAAATGTTATATTCTAATTCATCGTGGAGAATTTAGCTACTTTTTTTATAATCCTTTCTCTAGAGAATCCACTATTTAGCATAGCCCTACTGCTCAAAAATTCAACCCCTATCCTGTCAAAGTCTGCATTTGATTTTAAGTCCAATTTTAATGGCTTTCCATCAAATTTTATCTTTCGAACGGGTCTTCCGTCATATAGGTTTCTTTCACACTAAATTATTCTCTTTATGTTGCACTCCAGTAAAAATGTGATAACTACTTACTTTAAAAAATATATTTTCACTAAACTCTAAAAACAACTTAGGATCAAGATTTTCTTAGGCGAGTTGAGTTGTTGAACTTACCTCGGCCGCTTCAGAGACTAAATAGACTATCTTTTTATCATATCAGAGGGGAAAATTCAGGTTTCGTTAAAGCAAAGTTTAAAGTTAATGTTTATTTATTAATTCAATTAATGTAAAAAAAATAACAAAATTGCATTAATATTTGAGAAAAGAAGAAAAAAATAAATAAAATTTAGATTAAATTTTGTAACACAGAGCGTTTTCCACTAATACAAAAATGGAATATGTAGATTCAAAGTAATTTAGAAGAGGAAAAATCTAGACTGAGAAACACTTAGTCTCTTGGTGATTTTTGATGTATTCCCTCCTCCTTGGACAGTCGCGGATAAAAAACAATATTGTAAAATTTTTCATATTGTTTTTTATGATATTCCACACCTAATCTTTCCCTCCTGTCCATGGGTTTAC
This sequence comes from Allygus modestus, assembly GCA_963675035.1. Lineage (NCBI taxonomy): Eukaryota > Metazoa > Arthropoda > Insecta > Hemiptera > Cicadellidae > Allygus > Allygus modestus. The sequence goes on along the minus strand of OY776117.1, from coordinate 60,396,303 downwards.
AGTTGTCGTGAAGTATACTATAAAACTCAAAGAGTTCGTTATTCTTGGCGTACATCATTGATTCAAATGGAAGAGTTAACTGAAACGGCCGGGCAAAATCTTCTTCTTCGTTGAACTTAAACAAACTTGAATAGTGATATCTGCATATCGAACATGGTAATAAAAGATCAAAAAATCCCGTTAAACTGCATAAAGCTTCTTGATATTCTTCTTTAAGTTTAGATTCCTCCATTTTATCTATAACCAATGTTGTGAAATGTATTACTACCCAGTACGAACTACCCCAAGCGACCATTCCACTAACTATTTCATAAAGCCTAGAACACGGTATAGCGTCTGTTGATTTCTTAATGGACCCCACCGGAAAGAATTTTGAAATGCTATCAATAAATAACTTGGAGTCCTTAATAGACATGTAATTCTCAATTGTAATAAACGGAAGAACAACGTCTTTTGAAAGATGTTTAACCCCTTTCAAGTATTCCACATTTTTTCTGTACAATTCATCATTAAGTTTTATTTTGATTCCCAAAACACAATTGATAATTACAACCAAAACATCCAAGAGGTGATTTTTATTTTGTAAAATCTCTTTTCTGCTATTTTCAAAACCCCATTCCTCGTGACTGTAGATTTTCGGCAGTATTCCAAGAGCTAACCAGTTATAAACAACAAAGGGCAAATAAGTAGCAGGGTGGTTTAAATGAAAATCTTCAAATTTCAATGCGTCTCTGTACTTTATGAAAATACAATTAGACATTTTTTATATAATTTTATTTACTTCTCGACCGAGAACGACTTCGCGACCTAGATCGTCTAGTTCTAGACCGCGATCTAGACCCTTTGGGGCATTTATTTCTAAGCTTGGTAAAAGATTTGGGTCCCTTTGCGGTAGAATATTTAAAATAACCAATAGTGGGACGTTTTTTTCTCTTAATATTCATACAAGTGCACACAGCAGTTTGAGATTTCTTAGACTTTTTCATGATTTTATTTATAACAAAAAAATATGTAAAAATAATAAACTCTCGAGTGATTATGCACTGATCATGCACTGATCATGCACTACAATCATAGAGATTACCCCAGTTGCGATGTGTTCCTCCAACGTTGATCACTAGAAATCCGCACGGTGGTGCCAACCATCTTCTAGAAGTATTAGAATGCTGCAAGGAATTCTATATATAAATGGGAGAGTGATTAGAAATATTAGTTCTTCGTTTGAGATTATTTACTTTAAATTTCCCCGGGGCGCACTCTACAATCGGGGTAATATTGGTTTCAGAATAATAATTTTAAAAATTCAAAATTATAACAAAAAACACACAAAAAACACACAACTCAACCCGTATTAACTTTATTTTTAATTACACAGCTTGTTTGTAACTTAAATAAATAATAATGTACATTTTACTTGTCGGGCTGGCATAAAAATAAAAATAAAATAATGAAAAAACAATAGGTCCTCTTAAGACAAAGCCTGCTATAGGGTTCCATCACTTAAATTAAAAATAATGTAAAGTAAGCGAACAGAAATGATCGAAATATAATAAACACAATTGTCTCAGACAACCCATGTATATACAAAAATTAAACAAAAATTAAACGTAAATTTAGCGTTAAAATTAAACGTTAAGAAAAATACAAAATTAAATATTTGACGCGCCTTATTTCTCTCATGAACACTGAAATTCAGCGTGTGCTCAGTGCATAAAAACTAATTACAGAAAATAAATAAAACTGTATTTGTAGATTCATATAGTCTATCATATAAATTATACACGTATTATAATATTCTAAGGTTTACTCTTTCAGGCGGCTTATGGCACCTCTCCAGAGACTTGCCTCTGGGGTTGGTCTCCCCAGGTGCCGTCGAAGCTCATTGCATGCAATGCATAGTCCCCGTGTGAACCCTCAGCTATAATATCAAAAATAAAACTATTGCTGAATTTGAAATAACAATCAGTATTCTCTAGTTGAAATAACCATTTCCTTAATCTACATAAAAAAAATTAATATTAAATGCAATCTTAACATTTTCAGGAAGTTTATTAAACAGTTTCGGAGCTATAAAATTGAAAGTTTTTGTAAAAAATGTATTGGTTGGCTTGGGAATAAAAAACTGGTTAGCTTTCCTTAATTTTTTTCTATACTCATTCTCATTTTGGGGCATATTTCCACTTTTATTGTAGAAAAGTTTTAGAAAAGTTTTAGTTTTAGAACTTTATAAACATAAATATATTTAAACGAAAAAATTCTCTGACTTATGAAAAGGGGTTTTGATCATTCATATCTGGTTTTGTATAAAATCAATCTTAAAATATGTTTCTGCTGCAAATATAATGGTTTAGTATATGACTCATGGGTATTACCCCAAAAGACTATGCCTTATACTATTATAGGGTTGGAAGAAGGTCTAGTAAGGCCAGGTTGTAGGTGCCAGGTTGCTGAGGACTATAGAGATATTTTTATATACTATTTAATTATACACATTTTAAAACCTGTTTTCTGTCAAGCCGTTTTAAAACGTCGATAACGTCGATAAATATTCTTGTTCTTCTAACGATAGTTCTGGGGCCGTGATCACCATCCTGTTAGGATTTTCCGGAAATAGTATACAGTCATCTGTGACACCAACAATAGATTCTTCATCCGCTTGTCTAACTTGAATTAATCCAATTAAATTTCCTTCTTCTGCAAAGTTCAAACTATCTGAGTCGTTACGCACTTCTGTCGTCTCTTGATTCGTGGCGGAACACTGCTGTATATTATTATCTACTGAAGGTGGTTTTGAGTTTTTTTTGCGATATTGTCGCTTTTGAGAAACCTTGTGTATAATTGATTGTTGTTCGTCGGGCGGAAATTTAAATAATAATCTGTTTATTAAATGTTGGAATTCGTGATGATAATCTTCTTGCAATAGGGTGAATTTGGATTGCATGATCAGAAATCTTAGAATGCGTGTAACAATCTTCTTTTGCTGGGGTGTATACACGCTCTCCATTTCAAAATGACGCGTTTGCAAGTTCACGATATATTTAAGTGAAATTAGTTATTTACTTTTAAATTTTTAAAGATGTCTAAAAGTCATTTGTTTACACTTTCGGTTGTATGATATATTTAAATGTGATTTAAATGTGATTTAAATGTGATTTAAATGTGATTTAAATGTGATTTAAATGTGATAACTACTTACTTTGAAAAATATATTTTTACTAAACTCTAAAAACAACTTAGGATCATAAGAACTCTCTTGGGCGAGTTGAGTTGTTGAACTGACTGACTTCGAACCAAGAAACGATTCTAGACACTCTCTCGGGGACAAACCAGCCCGGAAATCCGGTTGCAGAACACGGAAACTCGCTCGGGGATCTTGTGTAAATAGTGACCGGCGACTCACACCGTGACCCAGTTGCGCAACACGCAATTGTACTCACACCGTGACCCAGTTGCGCAACACGCAATTGTACAACAGAACTACATTAGCCTTCGTAACCTCGAGAATTTTAAAATTCTCAAGGAAGTGGTATATAAACAAACACAGGAAGCCGCGGTGGCCTTTTGTTGTCCGCGTGCACGTATGTATTGTTGTTACAGTTTAGATGTGGCTAGTAATTTTATACTTTTTATTTAGTGAAAATAATAGTTTTTCCTGGTAAGTTTTAAAATATAACTAAATATGGAGAAGATGAACAAATTAATTGCATTATTAGAGCAAAACAATAATGTGTACGGGAATTTATCGAATCTATCAACCGTAGAAGTGCTACATTTATACATCAAAGTAAGAAATGAATCTGTGCTGGAAATATTGAGAAACAAACTATTAAACTTCCCAACCGACAGTTGGAACATGATTTCTCTTTCAAATAATTTGAAAACGCCATTTTTGATGGAATTCCGACATAAAATTAACTGGGTAATTCTTTCTCAAAACATTAGGTTAACAGCTGATATTCTGTACGGGTTTCAAGATTATCTGGATTTGGACATTATTGTAAAAAGGGGCTATTTCATACCAGAAGATATAATTTTTAAAAAGTATACTGCAATCAACATACAACAACTTCTACGTATGCAGAATTTATCCGAAGACTTATTATTGTTTTTGATTTCGACGCCCAGTGAATTAGAGCTGTGTTATATTTCATATATTGATATAGAATCTTACTTAAACATATCATATTGGCCTTTAATTTGCCAAACACAAGATATGTCGGAGAGATTAATTTCTATAATTTACAATACCAGAGTTAAATATACAAGCAATTCATTAAAAAACCATTATTGGAATCTTATTCGTCGGTATCAAAAGATGAGTCTTCAAACTATGTCACGATTTGAAAAATACCTCAACCGCGATCAGCTGAAATGAACTCTAAAGTATAATGTGCTTGTGTTGTTACGTATGGTGTTCTGAGAATTATTTGTGATGTGGTCTTGTCGGTGGAAATTTAAGTGTTATGAATATTTATACGAAATATTTTATTACGTTGTAGCTCAAATCATTTTTAAGGGTATTTTTTATGATTGTATTTTAACTTGTAAAGTTGTTCCTGTTTAATAGTAAGATTTAAAGTTAAATTGTCCCACTTGTTGTATTATATTTTACACATTATCAAATGAGGAATAATAAACACAAATATACAACTAAAATGTGCCTAGCTCAACTCATATATCATAATTATTTTTAATTATTTTTGATATAATTTATTAGTATGCTCCAGAATGTATTTTAACAGATTTAAGTTTTAACATTCGCTCGCAAAGCATATAAATAGGCCAGAATTGGGTCAATTCACATACCAAAGTTTCGCTAAAATATGATCACTTTAAATAACTGAAAAGAGTATTTTTTAGTATTTTTTAGTATTTTTTATTTAAATTAAACAACAGATAATTTTAATCAAAATATTTGTTTACAAAAATTGAATTAATACAGTTCATATGATAACGGTTTTTAACAAGATCCAGTATAAAATACGATTGAATCAGTCGGCGTGGCGGGCCGATGCAGTTTAGTGTGAGAGAGTAAAGAGGTGTGCGAGTGAGACAGAAATATGGTGAAATCGGACCACTCCCGTTTCCACCTTTTGAGAGGCCTCCACGCATGCGTCATTTGTTACCAAAATTTGAAAGTGGGCTACGTGGAATGTTCGCATCCGGGGCGCGCGGGCGTTGCCAAACCGAGCGTTCTTGTCCAAGGTTGCCAAATCGCACGCCAGGTGCAAGGTTTCGGCCCGATAAAATATCACGGCCCCGTCCTACGGGTCTTAAAAGTCCCCATATTATTCATGTTGAGGAGTAGTATTAAAATGGAGAAGTAAAACCGTCTTGTGGGTTAATTCGCTAACTCAAAAACTTTAAAAAGCCGCGAGATTTTAGCACGACAACGTCCTCTTGGGTCAGTGTTCCTGTATCACTTATACCGATTCTGGGGTTTTAAATTATTAAGATTTAGGCAGATTCGGGACTTGTACGATTCTACAATGAGTTAATTTTATTTAATTTTAGGGCTCTGGACTTGTAAAATTTTACAGCGATTTCCCAACACTTAGAAACCAACTATTGGGCTCTAAACATTTAATCTGGGGACTAACACCTATAAACATTCGCACTCGCCGCTATTTAACTAACAACTGATTCTAGTGTCTGTCTTATCAAGGCGACACAATTCAAAATGCAATTTTAAAATTGGGGTTTAAAATTATTATTATTTAGGCAGATTCGGGACTTGTACGATTCTACAATGAGTTAATTTTGTTTAATTTTAGGGCTCTGGACTTGTAAAATTTTACAGCGATTTCCCAACACTTAGAAACCAACTATTGGGCTCTAAACATTTAATCTGGGGACTAACACCTATAAACATTCGCACTCGCCGCTATTTAACTAACAACTGATTCTAGTGTCTGTCTCATCAAGGCGACACAATTCAAAATGCAATTTTAAAATTGGGGTTTAAAATTATTATTATTTAGGCAGATTCGGGACTTGTACAATTCTACAATGAGTTAATTTTATTTAATTTTAGGGCTCTGGACTTGTAAAATTTTACAGTGATTTCCCAACACTTAGAAACCAACTATTGGGCTCTAAACTTTTAACCTGGGGACTAACACCTATAAACATTCGCACTCGCCGCTATTTAACTAACAACTGATTCTAGTGTCTGTCTTATCAAGGCGACACAATTCAAAATGCAATTTTAAAATTGGGGTTTTAAATTATTATTATTTAGGCAGATTCGGGACTTGTACGATTCTACAATGAGTTAATTTTGTTTAATTTTAGGGCGCTGGACTTGTAAAATTTTACAGTGATTTCCCAACACTTAGAAACCAACTATTGGGCTCTAAACTTTTAACCTGGGGACTAACACCTATAAACACTCGCACAAGTTCACTCGCCGCGATTTAACTAACAACTGATTCTAGTGTCTGTCTTATCAAGGCGACACAATTCAAAATTCAATTTTAAAATTATCTTTTGAAATATTATTATTTGCAAATGAAACATTCTCAGGGTTACCATGTGCCTAGAAACTACCACGCATCCGCGCCACAACGCCGCGAGATTTTAGCACGACAACGTCCTCTTGGGTCAGTGTTCCTGTATCACTTATACCGATTCTGGGGTTTTAAATTATTAAGATTTAGGCAGATTCGGGACTTGTACGATTCTACAAGGAGTTAATTTTATTTAATTTTAGGGCTCTGGACTTGTAAAATTTTACAGCGATTTCCCAACACTTAGAAACCAACACAGTGATTTCCCAACACTTAGAAACCAACTATTGGGCTCTAAACATTTAATCTGGGGACTAACACCTATAAACATTCGCACTCGCCGCTATTTAACTAACAACTGATTCTAGTGTCTGTCTCATCAAGGCGACACAATTCAAAATTCAATTTTAAAATTATCTTTTGAAATATTATTATTTGCAAATGAAACATTCTCAAGACTAACCCGTGCCCAGAACCCACCACACACCCGCGCCACAACGCCGCGAGATTTTAGCACGACAACACCCTCTTGGGTCAGTGTTTCCTAACATTTAGACCAAGACTTGGGTTAATTCTGTGAATCGGGATTTTTAAATTTTATCTTATTTTTCGGCTCGGCACTTGTGATTTTTTCAAACTTTTAATCTGGGGACTTTAAATTATTTTGAAATATTTTGAATTATGTGGATTTTTGACTCTCGGGACTTGTAATATTTAACGGGAATCGCGGAGTACTAACACCTATAAACATTCGCACTCGCCGCTATTTAACTAACAACTGATTCTAGTGTCTGTCTCATCAAGGCGACACAATTCAAAATTCAATTTTAAAATTATCTTTTGAAATATTATTATTTGCAAATGAAACATTCTCAAGGTTACCACGTGCCTAGAACCCACCACACACCCGCGCCACAACGCCGCGAGATTTTAGCACGACAACACCCTCTTGGGTCAGTGTTTCCTAACATTTAGACCAAGACTTGGGTTAATTCTGTGAATCGGGATTTTTAAATTTTATCTTATTTTTCGGCTCGGCACTTGTGATTTTTTCAAACTTTTAATCTGGGGACTTTAAATTATTTTGAAATATTTTGAATTATGTGGATTTTTGACTCTCGGGACTTGTAATATTTAACGGGAATCGCGGAGTACTAACACCTATAAACATTCGCACTCGCCGCTATTTAACTAACAACTGATTCTAGTGTCTGTCTCATCAAGGCGACACAATTCAAAATTCAATTTTAAAATTATCTTTTGAAATATTATTATTTGCAAATGAAACATTCTCAAGACTAACCCGTGCCTAGAACCCACCACACACCCGCGCCACAACGCCGCGAGATTTTAGCACGACAACACCCTCTTGGGTCAGTGTTTCCTAACATTTAGACCAAGACTTGGGTTAATTCTGTGAATCGGGATTTTTAAATTTTATCTTATTTTTCGGCTCGGCACTTGTGATTTTTAACTAGTGTTAACCGACAAGTCTCCATGAGTACTATCCGAGTCAACAATGTTATTTAGCTAAATCAAAAACTAAGTTAAATTTAACTACAACAGTTAAAACTGTTTTGTTCAAAGTTCCATTTATGAATTGAATTCTAATTGCTTTAATTTTAATAATTTTAGATTATTGGTGATGTGATCGTTCCACTCAGACTCAGTCCCCCGCCGCACGCAAACACCAACAGAATACGCTTCATTTCTACACACACCCGCGCGTATAAAATTCAAAAAAACGGTTTCAACAAATTCCCCCACCCCCGTCAACATTTGAAATAAATGCACAAATACTTTGCGAATTCTATTTTCTGAGGGTTTATAAGGGAACGGTTCTCCACACATACCAGTAGTTCCTGTAATGAACTCCTGCGTGTTCGGTAAAGTTGTTGTTTGTTTTTGAGTTGATTTGTGATAGGTAACTAGAACCATGGTGGAGAGAATTACATTTTACGAACTCAAAGCTATTTGCCAAAGTATGGGTATCAAGTCAACCCACCTAACTAGGAAAAAGATTTTGTGGAAGATTTTAAATTCTATTAAAAGCGCTGATGGTGTTACCGCCTTTATAGACAAACTTACGGATCCTTCTGACTTGTACAGTTTGTATACTTCATTGGAAGAGGAGACGTTAGATAACAGCAGTCAATTCCTACACTTCACCAAATTTGAAAAAATTACGGTAAAAATTCATCAACTCCCAGTCAACCTTTGGAGAATACTATACCGGAGAGAACAGTTCACGCATGGGTTCATGTTGAAGTTTCAAGAGATTCTAAATTTTAACGAAATTGTCATCCACCAAAGACTGACGACTAAAGATATAGAAAGATTTCATTCAAAAATTAACTTTTCGCTTTTGGTTAAGTACCAAAATCTCTCTGAAGCAGTGTTGGTCACATTCAATCACAAGTTCGACTGGAATGCAGTTGTGGAACACCAAAATGTCCCGGAGTGGATTCTTAGACAGTTTTACCATAAGATTGATCCAATTGTCATAATAAAATCACAGAAGCTGACTCAAGATTTTATGTTGTGGATGGTGGAGGGGGTCAATCCGCAGTGTAGATTTCACAATACAGACGAAGAAGAGTATTATAAAACAGTTCTGTGGCCATATCTCATAAAACACCAATCATTAAGTAAAAATGTATTATGCTACATTTACTTCTCGAAAGTGGGTAATCAAATCGATCTTTTAAAACTACTGTTTGGCTCACTAATAAGTAAACACCAAACTCTTGATTCTTTTCTTCTGGATACGTTTAAAAATATTTTGTGCTGGTGGTCTGTCTCAAAACATCAAACACTCAGAGATGAAGATATAATAAAATATTGCAAATTAATCGATTTTCAAACATATACGTCGCGAGGTTTACAAATTTCTGATTTTGTGAAGAGGAATCTGCCCAATCCATTTACAAAAGTAGAATCTGAAACCGATTGTCCGGTTTGCCTTGACACTAAAAAAAAAGATTGTATCAGTCTTAATGATTGTCAACACATATTTTGTACAACGTGTATATTTAAATGGCTTAAAGTAAATAAATCATGTCCTCTTTGTAGGATTAAAATTCACTTGCCAGGCTACTGTTGGGTATAAAATAGAACTCGCCGCACATATTTGCACATATTTGTACTCATTTGTAAAACTTGTGAAAAATAAATCATATTTAAAAATTTCAAATTGTGTTTTTATTTACATGACTTAAAACAGACCCGGTCTCTAGAGGTTAATCATTAGTCTATTTGAATGTTGTGCAGTGTGGTTTAAAGACAATCAGTATATTTTAATTAACATTGGCAATATTGAGGTTTTTTCGCGTGATATAATTTACCAGAAAACCCTTTGAAAAACGAGTCCATTAAGACTTCTTGGTTATAAAACTCATTTTGTCTCCTTTAGAAAAACATAAGAATTTGTTCAGTGTTTCAACATAAAATATTACAATACCTTAGGGGAAATCACCAAAAGTAACAATGTTAAATTCTTTTTGCTATTTCTGTATTTGAAGTCTTTGATAAATGGCTCTGTAAAGGTAATTTTGAATTTGTCAAACTTTAATTTAATTTTAAATGTATGGTTAAAAAAGAATATACCGGTTATAAATAGGATGTCAGCCCGATCCTGGGCATTAAGTCCAGGACCGCGAACCTTGTACAAGGACCAAGGCAACGGCGCAAAACATAGCCTCTCCTGGTCAAGTCAACCCCTACCGTGACGTGGTGTACGAGGCTTTACACATACGGGGCTCTGGCGAAGTAGGTTAAGTAGTATGTAGAGGTTTGTTCTCTTAGTAGTAATAAGTGTTCCCCCCCTCATAACGTCGGTTAGGCCAAACTACCGCAAAGGATCCTAAGACGCGCTCGAAATTTCCAAAATCGCTTGTTATTTTAGTTTGTAAGTTATTAGGGGGTATTTTAAAAGAGTGATACGTCGTGCAAATATTAGTGTATTAGTATTGGGTTAGTGCTTCGTGACCAACATCTCGCAAATCACTGGTATTTTAAATATGGGTATTTTAAAATTATGACTAACCAAAAGAGTAGTATTTATACGTCGACAGCGACGCGTAACTGTTAGTTGGGTTAGTGCTCTTCGTAGTGATAAGTGTTTCCCTCCTCATAACCCCGGTTGGGCCCAACCACCCCAAAAAATCAAAAACGCGATATTCCCCACATCTCCCCATTTTTAGTTTGAAGCTAAATATGGTTATTTTTGAATAATAATTGAGTGGTATAGGTAGTTTTAAGGCATGCATATGTTAGGTAGGTTACACAGAGGTTGGGTAAGTCCTCTCTTCGTAGTTATAAGTCCTGTCGAATGATTCTGGGAATTCCTTGCGGTGTTAACGAAGAATCATTCCCTTCCAGCACCTTTTCATTCCCAAAAACCCCTCCAAACCTCCTTTCCTTTATGGCTCTTTGCGCTGGCGGTTACAATCCACGCAGAGGGTCTCCTTCCAATTTCCCAATTGTCCCTCACCCGTAGCTTAGAATAGTTTAGTAGTGAGAGCTTGGTTCGTGAAATACGGATACAGAACCGATCAAGTACGTGAAATACGGACACGGTTCTGAAGCTCTAAGTTCGTAAGCTGCGGACACACTATCCACTTTAGTGAAATACTGACATAACAGACTGACTTTTCTGACAACTTAGTTTTTAAGTTAGATAGGGGGAATGTTTTACCACGCGGGTGGGTAGTTTTAAGGCATGCATATGTTAGGTAGGTTACACAGAGGTTGGGTAAGTCCTCTCTTCGTAGTTATAAGTCCTATCGAATTGCTCCGGTTGCCTTGCGGTGTTAACGAAGAGCAATTCCCTTCCAGCACCAAAACTTTTCATATCCTAAACCCCTCCAAACCTCCTTTCCTTTATGGCTCTTTGCGCTGGCGGTTACAATCCACGCAGAGGGTCTCCTTCCAATTTCCCAATTTCCCTCACCCGTAGCTTAGAATAGTTTAGTAGTGAGAGCTTGGTTCGTGAAATACGGATACAGAACCGATGATGTACGTGAAATACGGACACGGTTCTGAAGCTCTAAGTTCGTAAGCTGCGGACACACTATCTACTTTAGTGAAATACTGACATAACAGACTGACTTTTCTGACAACTTAGTTTTTAAGTTAGATAGGGGGAATGTTTTACCACTCGGGTGGGTAGTTTTAAGGCATGCATATGTTAGGTAGGTTACACAGAGGTTGGGTAAGTTGTAGATGGGGGAATTTTCATAAAATACTGACATACTACTGACTAAAAATATGGCCACGGTAGTGAGAGCTTGGTTCGTGAAATACGGATACAGAACCGATCAAGTACGTGAAATACGGACACGGTTCTGAAGCTCTAAGTTCGTAAGCTGCGGACACACTATCCACTTTAGTGAAATACTGACATAACGACTGACTTTTCTGACAACTTAGACGGGGCACCTCCAAAGGTCAAAAAAAAAACTTAGAATATATTTAGTTAGTAAGTTAGGGACCCTATTAAGGACTGTGGATGCGGAACTTAAAGCTTCTCCCAGTCAAGTCAACCCCAACCTTGGCGCCGGTAATGGGGCTTTGAACAAACGGGGCTCTGGCGAATATATATATATGATTTGAATATTGCCACCCGGGATATCTAGGGGCATCACAGACTATTTATTGCATAGTTTCACGTCCTTGTGATTTTCAATTTTTTAAAGATAAAACATATACACATCATATAGTAGGAAGTATTATAGGCGGGATCGTGGATACAAGAAGAATGGGGCCACACCGTATCACCCCGGAGGGTTTGTGTGGCGAAGGGATCATTGAAGACTTTATTTCTATTTTATGTAAAAAAAATGAAGAACGCGCTGACGGATTGAAATTATATGCTTTCCCGACAGTGTTTTTCACGGCAATTGACCAGGGCGGTTTCCTGCGGGTGGAAAGGTGGACCAATAAAATAAAAATTTATGATTATGACATCTTATTGTTCCCAGTACACATCCCCGCACCAATCCGGAAGGATGGGAAGCCCGGTGTATCCCACTGGTACCTAATTGCCGCCTTTTTAAAAGATGGGCTCGTGCGGAGCTACGACTCACTGGGAAATGAGTACCCAGATAGATTAAAAGAATGTTTAAAGTATATCGAGTGGGAAATGGGCCGGTTGGGTGTAAAAATCAACCGGGAAGAGTGGTCCTTAAAGGGGAATCCTAGTGGTCTTAAGCTTCAGACCAATACGGTTGACTGTGGTTTCTGTTTATGCTTATACGCTGGTTGTATTGCCAGGGGCATAAACCCCTCAACTGTCAAATTACCATCAAGCGTGGACCTGAGGAAACTCATCTCCCGGGTATTGCGACAAGAGGGAGCAGAACCCCTCGATGAATTCCTTGAGGCCAACCGAGAAAACCTATTTCCAGGGCATACTCCAACCTACACCGAAGAGGAGTTGCAGAGAGCTATACATGGTATGATGGGGGATATGGTTGGAGCGCTTCAGCCAATTGATTATGCTGATACCCCCCCAAAATCACCAACCCACCCCAACGTGGAATTCGTGTTGGACGGAGGAGAAGTCTCCATGGATGTGAACACCGGGCGGGACGAGTCGGAAGTGCACGAGAGTGCGGGAGCGACGGACGCCACTGGGGATCAAGATAATAAGATAGAAGCAATTCATCAAGACCACCCAATGGAGCCGCTTTCCACCCCAGCACCGGACTCTACCAGAACTCCACAACACCAACATCTGCCTCGACAGTACCAGCCTCGCCAAAGACGCTACAGAGCAAAAAGGAAGAGAATCTTCCTAATTGACGGCTCCTTCGTGAGAATTAGGGACGACCTCCAACCCAGATGATATAATTTACCACCCGATATATTGTTGAAAGTGGTCTGCTAGAAGCTGAGGATACACCGAAGAATGATTGCCTTATTTATCAATTTATAATTTACGTAATTTACAAATACTGGCTCCTTGCCATAAAACAGTGACCAGCGTTCCTGAGCAATCAGTCTACCACCGACAGTTCTAAAAATCTTAAAATGGACGGGATATTTAGTGAATATTTGAAGAAGGTGCAAGAAATCACAGCAGACAAGTCTCCAGGATTCTACAAACATGTTAAAAACCCGTTTGATTCAGAATTATTGAAAACAACTCCAAGTACGGTTCGCGGGATTATCGTAAGCCTGACTGATTGTCCCACCGGACATGAAACGAGCAAGTCTGACTTAAGAAGAGAAATAATACAGAAATTGTCAACAATATCTGAAAAAAGAAATATTCTTTGGATTCACATCCCGATAATTGCCAGTTTTGATAAACAGAAGATTCAACAGTTGATTACAGCTTTTCATCCCGTCATTGTGCATATTTTTAAAATAATAATGCGTGCAAGCGAAAAGGATTTTGAATCACAGATTCCGGTTCTGTGTTTAGATAAACATTCGCACAGCTTTGTGATTGAAGCACTAAGATACGCCAATCGTCCAAAATTTATGGTACTACAGGATTATGCTGATACGCCCCAGGAATCACCAACCTACCCCAGCGTGGAATTCGTGTTGGACAGAGGAGAAATCTCTATGGATGTGAACACCGGGCGGGACGAGTCGGAAGTGTACGAGAGTGCGGGAGCGACGGACGCCATTGGGGATCAAGATAATAAGACCGCGGGCTCTATAGAAGGGGAGGAGAGGATAGAAGCAATTCCCGTGGAGGTAAAAATTGAACATAAGGACGACGACACACAACCTCCGCGTTTAATTCATCAAGACCACCCAATGGAGCCGCTTTCCACCCCAGTGATCAACCCCCCAAAAACTCAACCAGCACCGGACTCTACCAGAACTCCGCCAGATATTCATCCAAAGGTCGCCCCACTACAACACCAACATCTGCCTCGACAGCACCAGCCTCGCCAAAGACGCTACATAGATATTCATCCAAAGGTCGCCCCACTACAACACCAACATCTGCCTCGACAGCACCAGCCTCGCCAAAGACGCTACATAGATATTCATCCAAAGGTCGCCCCACTACAACACCAACATCTGCCTCGACAGCACCAGCCTCGCCAAAGACGCTACAGAGCAAAAAGGAAGAGAATCTTCCTAATTAACGGCTCCTTCGTGAGAATTAGGGACCCCAAACCCATATGTATAATTTACCACCCGATATATTGTTGAAAGTGGTCTGCTGGAAACTGAGGATACAACGAGGGATGAGAGCCTTATTTATGATTGCCTTATTTATCAATTTATAAATTATCAAGATAATTAATTTACGATTGCTGGCTACTTGCTATAAAACAGTGACCAGCGTTCCTGAGCAATCAGTCTACCTCTAGATATCTTAAAAAAATGGACGGGATATTTAGTGCATATTTGAAGAAGGTGCAAGAAATCACAGCAGACAAGTCTCCGGGATTCTACAAACAAGTTATAAACGTGTTTGACACGGAATTATTAAAAACAACTCCAAGTTCGGTTCGCGGGATTGTCGTGGGCCTGATCAATTCTCCGTCAAGAAAAACTAAAGATTTGTACCTTAGCACCGGACATAAAACGAGCAAGTCTGAGTTAAGAAGAGAAATGATACATAACTTATCTACAATATCTGAAAAAAAAAATATTCTTTGGATTCGCATCCCGATGATTGCCAGTTTTGATAAACAGAAGACTCGAGAGTTGATTACAGCTTTTCATCCCGTCATTGGGCACATTTTTAAAATAATAATGCGTGCAAGTGCAAACGACTTTGAATCACCGATTCCTATTTTGTGTTTGGGAAAAAACTCGCACAGCTGTGTGATTGAAGGATTAAGATACACCAATCGTCCGAAATTTATACTACTTCCTGCGGTTCACCCCAACAACATATCAGAGATGGAAGAGAAAATCTCTAAAACTACCTGCAAATACCAGCGTCTTCATCTGATTAGAAGAAAATATTATAATGTTGACATGTTTATTCAAGTATTTAAAATATTTGTGAATCTTGTATCATCAAGTATTTAGTCATATACAATTGTATCATATGTATCATATATATCACGTAATAAATAATTTAACCCTTATTGTTGTTTTTTTCTTTAAAATCTTCCAAACATTTGTAATAATCAAGAAGTTATTCAAATAACCAATTCTTTTGTTTTCTATTTTTGGAAACCATAAAATAAATTATTCTATTTGTGTCATTTGTATTGAAGGTGATTTCAATAATTCTTTAATTACAAAGCGTTTTCACGGATACTGTGGTCTTGACATTTAACTTTTAAACCTTTTCAAGTTTAAGTACTCATTTAAATAAAAAACCCTTCAAGTTTAAATACTCAATTCAATGATTATTATATTATTCTGGCATTTGTTGTTCAATTTTATTATGAGCAGATTTTGCAGATTTGAGATTTACAAAACCACAAATGGGTTAAATTGTACGAAATGCAAACCATTTTAGATTACCCATATTCAAAACTTTTTATTGAGACGTTTCTCGTCTTCGGGGTATTAAAGCATCCGCTTTATAGGGGCAAATTAGGGGGATTTTTTTCCCTCACAACTTAGTATTTTAGTATTTATAATTAAAGCAATTAAAAAAAATTAAATCTTTTGAAAAGAAGGGGGTCTATTTAACTCCCGAAGAGGCAATTTAAGTCAGTGTTGAGATTTACAGCATATGATCAACTATGGAGTATTGTTGCGAGCAGAGATGTTTTAAAATTCCTGGTGACCAGGTTGATGGGAGGGCTTGTAGGAAATGTCACCATTTTGGTTATTGCATTTGTAAATGTAAAAACTTCACAGCCTTCTCTACAGAATACAACACCACGCTCGGTGTGGAATACGGCGGCCGGGGAGATGGTGCATCTCTCAGAAAGAAGAAAGACTCGGATCGCGCTAGCCCGTGTTGTGGTATTAAAATGTACCATTCGCCAGTGTCTGTGGGATTAAATTATAATTTTACGAAAGAAACAAACACTCCTAGATTTCATTACGAGACCGAAAGACTTCATAGTTTTAAGGAGTGGCCAGTTACATTTTTAAGCCCCAAAGATTTATCCAAAGCTGGTTTTTATTATTTACGTGTTAATGATTATGTTAGATGCGCTTATTGTGGGATTGAAATTGGGTTTTGGAAAGGGGGTGACATTCCTTTCTTAGAACATAAGAAATTTAACCCGTCCTGTATATTTATAGAGAAGTTTTACCCTTTAGAATGTAAATAAAACTAACATTCAAAGGGTGTAGCATTTTATTTTCTTAACCCAAAGTCAGTATTTGAGAATTAACAAGAAATGTGAAAACTTTGGCATGTAAAACAACATTTGAAATAAGGGCATAATACAAATTCCGAGGCTTTATAAAGGAACGGTTCCCCTAATATACCAGTAGTTGCCAAACTCCTGCACTAGTGTTTGGTCTAGTGTTTTGTTCAGAGTTTGTGATTCGGAACCGAAAAGAGCTCTATTTACCTCGCTGATTCCGATATCTAAGGACATCTCAATGGCTGACCACGCTTATATTATCGATTTTCAAGGATTCAAAGATAATAACAACAATTTTATTATTAAAGAAATTGCACTTACAAAAACCAGTGGTAATTGGTTTCTGAGACACTGGTTTGTAAAATCGCCGTACAATTTTGACAAACTATCTCCGGAATACAGAAGACAGGCGATCTTCAACGCAAACTATTACCACGGAATTCCATGGCAGGAAGGAACCACGTCCTTCAACTACGTCAAGAGACAACTGGCGGAGCTAATATCACAAAACACCACCGTCTACGTAAAGGGTCAGGAGAAACAAGTGTTCCTCCAGAGACTTTTTAAGAACGCCAAAGTTGAAAATTTGGACGACATGCCATCACTTAAAAAACTAAAATCTAAGTATCTAAATAATTTTTGTTATTATCATAGATTTAACGGTTTCATGTGTGCTCTTGAAAATATTTATAAGATTCAAACCTACTTGGAACAAAGAGAATATGAATAAAAATATTAAACGTCTATTGTGTTCTTTAATGCGTGCACCCAAACTTAATTATCTTGCATCAAGATTATAGTAATGATTATAAAAACTGTATTGGTAATTAATATTTTCAATAATTCTAGGAATCTCGTTATTAAATTGCCTTACATGTTTATATATCATTGCAATGTTAGTTATGGAGTGATAATTGGTTGGATAAATTCTCTTGTACAATACTATGTTTGTGGATTCACAGAATCAGCCCAAGCCTTAGAGTTTAGAACAAAAACTGTTAGGAAATGTACACCGGAGGTATTGTTTCTTTGACTATTGTTCATTTTCCAAACCAAACTCTCAAGCGCCTTTGCTTAAGGAAGGGGAAATGATTCTATTTTGACTAACCCCCCCCCAACCTTCCCCTCGGGTATCCCTTTGAATAACATAGTTACAAATGTAAATGCAATTTATTAATTTCTTTATAAGTAATAGATTATAAAATCCAAGGGACCGAAACTACACAATCGAGGACCCGGAGCTACCGGGTACATAAATATTTAAAAATGGAGGTTGTTTTTGTTGCATTTCTTGAATTTCCAATTTTGATATTGTCTCTGATTATACTTATTATATACTTTTTAGTATTTTTAATAAAAACAATTTTAAAATCTTTTGGAAAGAGATAGCAGATAGTCTATTTAGTCTCTGAAGAGGCCGAAGTCAGTTCAACAACTCAACTCGCCTAAGAAAGTCTTGATCCTAAGTTGTTTTTAGAGTTTAGTAAAAATATATTTTTCAAAGTAAGTAGTTATCACATTTAAATCGTAAAATATCAATGTGATGACAATGAAAATACTTTAATATATTAAAACTAATTATCCAGATTCAAGGGCGAGTAGCCTGGAAAGTATAAATATTAATTTAGAAAAAGACTATTGACTATAAAACTTACTTGGATCCGAGACCTAACCGGCCCTGGACCCCGGGCCCCCCCGCCCCAACACTACACCCTAAAACTCCATCTCACAGACACACTGTGTAAATTACAAAAAATCAAACTTGAGAAACGCAAATTTAATAACTCCTTCTAGCATTGGTGAGTACGTTTACGCTTGTGTTCCTCCATTGTCCAAGGCGCGGATAGACCCCCTTTCAGAGAGTATATTTATAGCCTTACACGTATCTTCTTCATCAACAATTCAAAGGGAGGAACGAAAAGTTCCTCCCTTCTTCGGGCAGGAGGAGTGGCAAAAGTGACCAAGGCAGAGTCAAAGTCTGCATTTGATTTTAAGTCCAATTTTATTTTTCGAACAGGTCTTCCGTCACAAAATAGATTTATAAAGATCCAACCAATATTTTGTTCACAAACCCCCCCCCCCCATTTCAACAGGTACAGCAAACAAATTGCAATAGCACATATCAGAGCTACGTAAGGACGTCAGAGAAAAATATCGTAAAACAATGCCCGAAGAAGGGAGGAACGAAAAGCCCCCCTCCCCTTGAATTTTCAATTTCATGCGGTATACATCAATGAGCCGGGGCTATATTCATTAATTTTAAAATCCAAATTGCCCATTGCTGAGAAGTATCAAGACTGTGTTTTTGAAGATGTCTTACCCTCCATTAGAAAATATGGAATGTATCAGTTAAAGAATGAAAACTCTCAACTCATGCGAGAAATTACAAACGTTATGAAAACTAACCAACAGCTCACTCAAATTAACTTAGAATTTAAAACTAAAAACGACACAATGTGTAAAGAGAACCAGTCACTGAATGAGTTTTTGACATGATCTCTGGTTGCTTTTCGTGGGTTAGAGTAGCCCAGGATTTGAGCAATCTCTTTTGCTTTGAACTAAGGAGTATTTTTACTGTCAAACAGGACAGCAACGGCCTGTTTATTAAATATATAAGAAGTTAAGTGAGACATTTTAAGTATTGTGCGAATCATTGTAGGATAGGTCTACCCCACTTTGGGGTAGACCTACTTCCGGTTGAGTTTTCTTATATTTTTCACTTACATGCGTTGAAAGAGCTTTATGTAACTTAGAGGGATACTCTTTCTTTTGAACCAAGGATTATTTTCGCTATCAAATAGGACGGAAAAGAAGTGGCTCAAATCCTGGGCTACTCTAACCCTAAAAAGGCTCTTCTAGCACATATCAGTGAAATATACAAATCAACTCAACCGGAAGTAGTTGGGACCCAAAATGGGTCCCAACTCAATTATCATGATTCTAAAGTAGTTTTTATATCAGAACCGGGTTTATACGAGTTGATTTTTTCCTCTAAACTACCAGTTGCTAAAACATTTAAATACTGGGTTTTTGTGGCGATACTTTTAGCGCTCTTTATTCTTAAACGTTAACTTCACTCTGCCTCGGTCACTTTTGCCACTGCTCCTGCCAAGGTAAGAACTAGGTACTATTTCACAATACTTTATATAAAATGTCTCAATTAACCTCTTATATATTTAATGATCAATCTGTTACTGTCCTGTTTGACAGAGAAAATAATCCTTGGTTTAAAGCAAAAGAGATTGCTAAAATCTTGGGCTACTCTAACCCAAGAAAAGCAATCAGAGATCACGTCAGAGAAAAATATCGTAAAACAATGCCCGAAGAAGGGAGGAACGAAAAGTTCCTCCCCTTGAATTTTCAATTTCATGCGGTATACATCAATGAGCCGGGGCTATATTCATTAATTTTAAAATCCAAATTGCCCATAGCTGAGAAGTTTCAAGACTGGGTTTTTGAAGAAGTCCTGCCTTCCATTAGAAAGTGTGGAATGTATAAAATCCAACAAGAAAATAATCAGTTGTTACAATCACTTACAAAGTCTCTGGAAAACAACCAAAAGCTAGCTCAAATTAACTCAGAATTTAAAACTAAAAACGACATATTGTGTAAAGAGAACCGGTCACTGAATGAGTTGTTGACGTCCTTACGTAGCTCTGATCTGTGCTATTACAAAATTTGTTTGCTGTACCCGTTGAAATGGAGGGGGAGGAGGTTTGGGAACAAGATATTGGTTGGATTTTTATAAATCTATTTTGTGAGGGAAGACCCGTTCGAAGGAAAGTCATTAAAATTGAACTTAAAATCAAATGCAGACTTTGACGGGATAGAAGTTGAATTTTTGAGCGGTAAGGCTATGCTAAATAGCGGATTCTCTAAAGAAATGGTTATAAAAAAAGTAGCTAAATTCTCCACGATGAATTAGAATATAACATTTATTTGACGATACTTTTAGCGCTCTTTATTCTTAAACGTTAACTTCACTCTACCTCGGTCACTTTTGAGGTAAGACCTTACGTTGCTCTGATCTGTTCTATTGCACGATACTTGATATAAAATGTCTAACTTAACCTCTTATATATTTAATAACCAGGCCGTTGCTGTACTGTTTGACGGAGAAAATAATCCTTGGTTCAAAGGAAAAGATGTTGCTCAAATCCTGGGCTACTCTAACCCTAAAAAAGCTCTTCTAGCACATATCAGTGAAATATACAAATCAACTCAACCGGAAGTAGTTGGGACCCAAAATGGGTCCCAACTCAATTATCATGATTCTAAAGTGGTTTTTATATCAGAACCGGGTTTATACGAGTTGATTTTTTCCTCTAAACTACCAGTTGCTAAAACATTTAAATACTGGGTTTTTGAAGAAGTCCTGCCTTCCATTAGAAAGAATGGAATGTATAAAATTCAACAAGAAAATAATCAGTTGTTACAATCACTTACAAAATCACTGGAAACTAACCAACAGCTCACTCAAATTAACTCAGAATTTAAAACTAAAAACGACATATTGTGTAAAGAGAACCGGTCACTGAATGAGTTGTTGACTGAACAGGCACCGAGGGTTGCTGTGATGTCGGGCGGCGATGGACTAAAACATGTTTTATGTGTCCTTATTAAAGAAACTCTTCTGGAACTCTACGGGGTCTGCGAGTACAAATGTATTCGCATACAAAAAAGAAAATTTAACCAAGCTCTCAATAAAGCCAAAAATGAAGGTTTCGTACCTTGTTTCATCAAGTCTCCTGTTCCTAATGGGATTAATGTACTTAACAAAGCGAAAGAATTAATGAAGAGTAGTGGTATGCACTTTAACTCTGCATACAACAACATCCTAACTTCTCACAATTTTGTAAATATAGTTGAGCACGTCTTGGACAATGGAGGAACATAAGCGTAAACGTACTCGCCAATACTAGAAGGAGTTATTAAATTTGCGTTTCTCAAGTTTGATTTTTTGTAATTTACACATTTTTAAAATGTATGTCTTGATAATATAGCATCTGAAACAACTCATTACTTGTTATTATTTATCCTAAACCAAATTAAAATAAAAAACAAATGTTAAAAAAACGAATATTTGGTTTGATTTGTTTTAAAAATTATCGTTTGAACGAATTAATACAGATAACTTTTGCAAATCATATTAAAGGAAATTGCCCAATTTGTTTAGAGTATAACATCTTAACTCATATACAGTGTGGACACATTATATGCCACAAGTGTTCCAAATTAATTGGTGTAAAATGCGGGCTGTGTAGAGAGAGTGGATTAGTTTATTTATGAGAGTGAAGTTGGGTATTCACTGTGTTGGTTTTCAAAAGGTGAGTACTGGGACCATTCTACAAAATTTTCATAATACTTTCACGCTGGCATTCTGGTTTGACTGAGTTATCAAGTTGCGGGTTACCGATTTGGGATCACGCGATTGTTAACTTTGAGATCTGTTTTAAATCTTACCGCACCAAAGGTTTACAATTATATACAATTTTAATTTAAATACAATTTGATTATTTTCACCCCAGAGTGGGTATCACCCGATATCCACTGATATCACCTTAATCTGATTCGTCACCCCTTTGCCTTTTTGGTGGTGATTTAGTTGGTGGTGATTCTACGCGGACCCGTTTAACCCGCGGGAGTGTGATCCCTACTCGTTTAGTAGTTACAGCCTCATTATAATCTACTAATAATTTATTATATTTTTCTTCTAAACTATTGTGATCATTGTGTAACTCATTAAACTGTGTTTTTAATTTTTCAATCTCTGTTGCGCGATCTGTGTCACTAATTTCAAAGTCATATAATTTATTTTTAAGTTTGTCGTTTGTTTCTAATAACGACTCGTTAATTTTTTTAAGAGTTTCAATTTCCCGCGAATAATTCAACCCCCGTTCTTCGCACTCATTCAGTTCTTGTGTTATTGAAGAATTGGTTTCTTTAAGAGTTTCAACCTGCGACTTAAGAGTACTGTAATTTTTAATTTTGTCCAAAATATTTTGCATCGATGTTTCATTTAGTTGCCCGCTGTTTTTTGAGATTTCAATTAAAAAATTTACCAAATTATCAAAAGAAATATTAGGACATAAGCTATTTAGCTTGGTCATTAAATGCTCATTGAGGAATTTTATTTTTTCATTGAAAGTGTCGCCATATACAAATTCTAAATTTGCTTGAACTTCTTTTAGTGAGGTAATTAGTGTCGTTATATCATTTAGTGAGAATTTTCCATCAAACGATTCAATATAAGCGCGGCTTAACGTATCAATCTGGCTTTGAAAATCTTGAAAATTTGTCACGCCGGTAAAGTCATATATTCGTTTTAAAAATCCGGAAACTTGATTTAATGAATTTACTCCAAACATATTGACTAGGGATTCCGCCTCTTCAAACACGTTAATCACAGTGTTGTTGAAACGTTCGTTGTATATTGATAGCTTACTATTTAAAACTGTTATGCTTGATTCTCCACAATTGTTGTATAACGTTTTAAGCTGCCGCGACGCTTGCACAATATTTAATGAACCAAAATCTGCTAAGTGTTGGGTCAGGATTCCTAAATCCTCTGCTCCAATCAAGGTTAGAGTGTCCACTTTAAACTGTATTAATTCATTATTGTTTTGTTTAGAATCAATATAATTTTGAATCGACTGAAAACAGGTCCATTCGTTGTATACGTCTATTGATCCGGGAAGTTTTAAATGTGATGTAAAATATACCCTCGAATAGAGGTTTATATATTGTTCTGCCGACAGATTACCAACTTCGGTAATTTTGTTACTGGAAAGTAGTTGTTTGAATATTACCACGATTTGAAAATCCTGTTCAAGAAGTATTAGGTCACCTAGTTTTTTTATTCTTAACGTTTCATAAACCCGTTTTGTTATCAACGTTAGTTCACTAAACGAAGTTATTCCCACTAAATTAAATATCGATTCAATCTTAGATTTTATCTGTTCCAAATGCTGCCTCAAATCATCTTGACGGCTTGTTGAAAAATATGATCCAATTTCGTTTAAAACTACCAAGCTATCGTTAAACCTAGTGGCAAATTCTTTAAAGTCGTCCAGGCTCGAATCAACGTTTAGATGTGTAAAAGATTTTAATGCTTCTAATTTATTTTGACAGTCTTCGTCTTGTGTGAAATCGATTTCCATGTTTTGCGGATGGAGCAGATTTAATAATTGTTGTACAATTTTAAATAACAGTTTCTCGTTCGAATGTCTAGTCATTATAGGCGATGTGTCATGATAACCACTTATAGTGGTGACCATACTCTTTAGCCTGTTGGGAAACTTTATATCATTTAAACATTCTTGCAATTCTGTAGTGTAGGACGTCCATGTAAAGTAGCTATTTTGATTTGTCAACATGTAGAATATTGCATCGGTTATTATTGTAAACAAATCAATTTGGGGTACCTTCTTCGGTTCAATTAAGTAGAGGTTGTTGTATACATCTTTTAACAATTTACTAAACAAAGACTTGGCCTTTTTATTTTGTTTATCAAGAACGGCTTTTAATATAAGAGACTCGACCGTTTCACGCATTTTTATTTATGATTTTATGCGTTGATGGTAATATTGCTAGCGGCAAGTCTACTTTTACTGAAAGTCTTTGTGATTTATTAACAACACGAGGCTATAATGTTAAACTATTTACAGAACCTCTAGACAAGTGGCGGAATGTGGGGGGTTTAAATTTGTTGGAATTATTTTACAACGACTCCAAAAGATGGGCTCTAACATTTCAAATTAACGCGCTGTTAAGTGTTGCAGATATTGAAAAAAGTGCGGTAATACATTCTTTAAACAATTCAATTGTTATCATGGAGCGATCTTCGTTTAGCATTTTTGAAATATTTTGCAAGTACTTGAGGGAAAACGTGTTTAATTCAGCAGAATCTGCTATAATTGAGGATTTTAAAACTAAATATTCAAGTATAATAGATTATTATAATAAAATCCTCTACATTTACATCAGAACAACTTCTGATATTTGTTACAAGAGGTTAAAAGAAAGGGCGAGACCCGAAGAGATTGATTCAGTTGACCAATCGTATTTACAGTCTCTTGAAGATTTGTATGAAAAAAGTGTTACCACTCTTCGAGTGCCGTTAATTACAGTCAATGGAGAATACGATAAGAATTCGATTGAAGATGCCAAGAATATGTTTGATAACCAAAACACGGTAAATGAGATTTTAAATTACATCAGGCTGTACGGTTATTAAGATTTAGCTTTATATACAAAAATATAAACATTACAAGAAATATAATAAGGACAAGAGTTAGTGAAATATTTACTAATGGAATTACTATTATCAAAGTAATAAACACATATTTAATTATTTCTGGGCTTCGATCCGCAGTTTTAATGTGGGAAAATATCTTATTATAAGAAATGTCGACCTTTTCGTTTGATAAATCTTCCATATAACATTTTATTATATCAAGAAGGTTTTTTATGCCCCCATATTTCAAATCATATGCATTAGAAACTTTCTTTTTTAATTTTAACTTCATTACTTCCAAATTTAAAATTGTTTCGGGAGTGATAGTCTGTACTTTGATTTTATCATTAAAAGTTGTATCAAACTTATTCATCAAAGTATTAAACTCTAGGGAAGTCAGTGCTTTGTTTAACTTTAACGTATCCACAATATCTAATACCGTACCTAAAAAATATATTATAAACAATTCCCAGTTTCCAGCTACTCTTGCACATACAGTGAGAACTTTCAAAGTGTTTAGTATTAACAAATCGGTGACTATATTGTTTATTTCTAGTAAAATTATACTTTTAGATATGTGCTGATTTAGGTTATTCGTAAACTTGTAAAGGTATTGAATAGACAGGTTACTAACATAAAGGGAGATTTCTGGCGTTGAACCCACTATTAAGTCTTTTGTAAATTCGACAAGTTTCCTTTCAACGTTGGAAATTTTATATTCCGAACTTTTTTTATTACAAGAGTACGGAGATATGACGTGATCAGTTATTTCATGATTGAATATCAAACTTGGGTGTAATAGTGAACGTATCAACGTTTTACCAAACATATATTTTTCGAAAAAACTTTGCACGCTGGGAAGAAAACATTCGTTATTTTGAGCGTTAAATGATAAACCAAAATATTGACAGTACTCTGGCGACATAAAACATTTATTCAAATTCTGATCCCAAAGCAGGGGGGGGATGGATTTGTCATCACTGGGCTTTAAACAAAATATTTTCTTAGGTAAGTTGACTAACCTACAACATTTTAAGTTCTTATCAAAATACACGTCCAGTGGCTCATTCGCTTTAAAACAATTATCTTGACAAAAGTCCACTTGAACCTTTTCGTTAAAATTTGATTTACATATTAAATTACCATCCAAATGGGGAAACTGGCAATGGGATCTTACAACACCCTCCACACAAAACGCTGCGATATTTTTGCATCCATTTTCATCAAATGAAAACGTATAATCGTTTGGATAATGTTTCAAGAAACTCTTTGTAGGGGGTCCACCATATTCTATATAATTCCATGGCTTTTTTGTAACTATCACGTTTTTAAAATAAAAATGATTTGCATTTTTTAAATTGATAATTTGATTACATATTGCTGTTCTTTGACAGTATTTAACAACCTTTTCCATTTTTTATATATTTACATAGTTTTGCATATATATGTAAGCAATTCCTACGTTAACTTCATAATAATGTCTTCCACCAGTCTTGAATACCAGGAATTGTTGGCCAATGACGTTTCCGGGCGCTTATTCAAATTTAATAACCGCCCATCGGCAAATGTAAAAAACGGATTGATATTCGGTTTTCAGCGATTTAACAGCAATACTATAAACGGTATTTATGTTGAAAATATGTCTTTTTTCGAAAGGAATTACGGGACAGATAGTTCCAGCGTGGTGAAATGTAATTTTCGGGGCCATGCTGATATTCAGAATGACAATTTAAGAGACGTGCTTACTCAAAAAATTAAATCCAGCTTATATGAAACTTTAAAAAAGCACCTTTTCACAGAAGATTGTAGATTGGTCCTCAGATTTGGAGGAATAAGCACCTGTGCGGGAAATCAGGATGGCTCTAAATATCAAAGCATACATTTGAAGTGCTCTCAGGCCAAGAAACTGTTTGAAGATGTTTATTCTACTCAACTGTGTGTTAATAAGCCAAATTCACTCTTAGTCCCCTGTTTGTATAACAATTTTGTACACGATCACAAAGACTTTAACAAAATAAAATATTACTGTGACGAGACTACGGGGAAATATACTATGTACAATCATGAGGAATCGAATGAACGAAAATTCACAATTAACCATTTTCCAAGAATCCACCCCGACGAGAACATCTACCTACTATACTCAAACAAGTTATCCGGTCTTGTAAACATCCTTATTACTGGCGTATACATCAAAGACGATTCTGTTCTGAGCGATACGATGAAATTGTGGTGCATTATCCAATCATCACACTTGCTGAGCAACGTTTCAGAAATATCAACCCCTTTTTCACTTGACCAGGAGGAAGACGCTGATGACATCTTAGATTAGTATTTTAATATAAATTGTTTTATGTCATGACAAACATCCAATATGTCAAATAAATGTTTACTCCTCTCTGGTTTCCAAACAAATCTAACCCCAGTAATATGTTGAGGAATTTGATTAATGTTGTTTGTTAATGTTGAGATATAGTTTAAAAGGCGACTTTCATATTTAATCATACACTCTGTACTATTAAATATTAAAGTAACAATCCATAGTAAATATTCCAAGCCACCTCTTGTTTCATACGTGAAATGTTTGTTCTCAGTAAATTTTTCTGTAAGATGTTTTTTCAGTTTTGTCATATTTGAAAATATAGCAGTGAATATTTGCTGTAAGTTTTTATGAAATTGGCACCATAAAACCGTTGAGTAAATTAAATTTTGTAAAACTTCTGTTAACATTTTATCCAACATTTTTATTCATTTTTATTATGAAAACACGATACAGCTAGGCCCATAATATGGTAAGTGTTGTTCATAGATTTAACGGTTTCGTGTGTGCCGCTGAACACGTCTTTAAACTTCAAACCCACAGCAAAATGGTATATGAATAAAAATATTCAACATCCGTTGTGTTCTTTAAAAAATGGGTTTGCGTGCACCCATTACGGGTAAATGTTTAATTCTTTTGTAAAACTGTTTGCAAACATAATTATCTTGCACGGTAATCTTTTTAATATTACTTACACATAAATCAATTATTAACCTTTCATAGTATTTATAAAACAAAACCCAAATATGTTTATTAATCATATTTATTACAATTGTCTCATAAAAAGAACAGTCACCGGTACTTAGAGACAATGGATTTATGTTTATGTAAACAGTATTATCCTCGACGAGTTTTTTTTTACTGCCGATTATTATATTTATATCATTTAAAATATTTGAAACCGCGATGGATTCATCAAGTTTATAGTTAAGATTATTAAAACTATATTGGTACTTAATATTTTCAATAATTCTAGGAATCTCTTTGTTAAAGTCGTTATTAAATTGTTGTATATGTTTATATATCATGGCACTGTTAGTCATGGAGTGACAATTGGTTGGATAAAATCTCTTTTATAAGTTCGTTTTTTACAATACTAGATTTGTCAAAGGGATACACAATTGCGTTAATATTCTCAAGATATAGTGAGTTGACTCCTACGAGAACTAAATGCACCGTGGAATCTGTTTTCTGTATCCCGCTTTTTTGGAAATCCTCTTTTGACATAAAGTACGAGTATGCAAGTTTTTTCAGCCAAGTTTTTAATTCATATTGATTTGAACCAAAATAGTTATCTAAAGCTATAGATGGATTGGTTATTTTTGAAACTGTTTCCACAATTAATATTATCATATTAAAAAATATTAAAAATGCAGTTAGCGATATTATTCTTATTATACTTAATAATTCACTTAATAATAGTGGGTTTGTTTGAATGTTCTGCTGCCAGAGTGTTTGTACTCTGTATTCTGACCGGAATGGAGTTGTTTATTTTATACAATCACATCAAGATTAACTATTATTTACTTAATAGAAAAACAAATTAACAATGCTTAGAGCCTTGGTAAAATCTCTCAGGGGGTCCTCTTCTCCAGAATTGAAAATATTAAGTCCAAACTTTAATGAAATTTTATCTAAAGAAAGTTTGAGTGAAAATAGCGTTAGACACTTTATTCTAGATCTTGAAAGTGGTAAAAGCTTTGATAGTGCTTTAAGAAAACTAATAACTGAAACAAACCTTTCAGATTCTGAAATTAAACTGTTTCAAAATGAGCTGACGAAATCTAAGGGCATCGCTGAAGTTATGGTTGTTCAAGATTATATAAATAAATCCGACATACTGGAGACTTTGAAACTGGACGTTTTACCCAAGGACGCTGATGAACTGAACGAATTAATAAAGACAAATGACGATTTAAAAAATAAAATACAATCATTTATAAAATTAATAAATAAACATAAAATAAAGTTATCGTTAATTACCCTGACACTAGGTTCAGCAGGAAATTACTTATTCCAGGCGGCTAAAAATCTTTCCGGTTGTTATAGATATCAAATCACACCCTCTGGAAAATACAAATTGCTCTGTAAAGTCAACGATTGCGGTTTTAATATTGAAAAACATTCCTCAATTAATAAAGTATTCTGTGACGAACCTTGTCTACCGGATATTTGTGGTGAGAATTGTATGAAACGTACGACAGACAAATTTAAGTACGTCTGTGTTCAGTTACATTGGTATGACGTCGTCAGTGTTGTCACTAAACAATTTTCAAATACTTTAGGTAATTTTTTTATTCAGTCTTTAAAATATGTGTTTATATTCTTAATTGTGTTTAGTGTTTATACTTTCTCGGATAAATTGAGTTTATTTTACAGAATCGCTCTAGGATTAATAGTTTTATCAATTCTTGTTATAAAACTTATTTGATTTTTGAAATAATACGCGACTCACATCCGATAGTTTTTAATAGTTTTTTATAGTTGTTTAATAGTTGTTTATAGATATGATTTAACCGGGACATTGGGATAGTTAAAAGGTTTCATTAAAATTTAAAAAAAAAAACACGCGGGTTTAAATTTTAAAAAATCACTTTTCACCTCTATATAAAGCGACTAATCAAGCATTTTGTTAGTGTTTAAAACATGTCAGACGCGTGTCTTTTCTACGTAAAACTTAGTGAATCCGCTCGGAGTCCCTTTAAAGGTAGCCGAAATAGTGTAGGGTTTGATTTACACAGTCCAGCCAATTACGAACTACCACCGAAATCAATTATAACTATTCCTACAAATTTGGCATTTAAATTCCCACCATCAACGTATGGTAGACTGGCAATGAGGTCCAGTTTGGCGAAGTACGGCCTAGAAGTTCTAGGCGGGGTGATAGACCCAGACTTTAGGGGCAATGTTGTTGTCGTTTTGAAAAATTCAGGACCAAATCACATCATAATACGAGAGGGACAACGATTCGTTCAATTGATTTGTGAAAAGGTGGAATTTCCAGTTTTAAAACAGGCTTTGTCACTTGATTTCACCGAAAGAAACGAAAAAGGATTTGGATCGACTGGAAAATTTTAGGTTAATTTTAGGTTATTTTTGGTACATTTTTTGGTAAATTTTTTGGTACCTCAACGGGCTCTAAATAGGCTCTCAAAAAGGTAAATTTAGGTCATAAAGGCTCTCATTTAGGTCATTGGACCTATTTGGACCTATTTGGACCTATTTGGACCTATCTGATCGTATTGAAATTTTTGTTTTCAATTATCTAAATTTACTTTTAAAATAAATTGTGAAGTATATTTGTTAATGGTATTAAAGAATATTTTAAATCTTAACACGTAAAAGTGCCATAATTGTTTTAAATATTCCAAATACCTAATAATGAATATAAATATATAACCCACGTTTGATAAAAATGTGAATCCGTTAATGTTTTGCAAACACAAATTGTATATATGTTTATAAAACATATCCACTTCTCTTATTGTATTGTCAATCGAATTTATATAATAATCAACCTCGGATAAATACAAGTTGTAAATTTTGTTTACATAATTCAATTCATCTACTATACTCTGAGGAGTTAAGTATTTTAAATTTCTGCTAATTAACTGTTCCAGACTTGAATTCATTGTTGTATTTTTAAATAAATCAAAACTTTATTTGAGTTGTGTGTTACAAGCTGTGTAATTAAAAATAAAGTTACAACTATGTATTTTTGTTATGTATTATGAGAAAATAAAAATATTCTATTCTGTTAAGACATTTTTGGAACGTTAAAATATAGAACAGACTAATATATAAAAGTTGTACACGAAGCTATTGTTTTTCAGGAGATTAATAATGCTGGGCCTACGTTGCTAAGTTGGACAATTGCTTACATTGTCCCCCCCCCTCTTGCTCAGTTTTCCCACGTTGGATTAATTAAATAATTGAAGAGCTCTTTTGTTAATGCATCGACCTGAAAGACTTTATTGCTTTTTTATTCATATTCGTAAAACTACTTTAATCTGATTAATTATGATCTTTCAAAACACTGATTTATTGGTTTGTATACTAATTATACACACTTTCGGGCCTGGGTAAGCCAATAGGAGAATGGCCGCCACTTTCCAATATGGCGCCCAACTTCATTTTTTCTTATGGCATACCCCGTATTTTATGGTGATTTCGGTTAGCAAATGAGAATCTAAGACTTTTTTATTCTTGAGTAATTTCTGATATACTCAACCGTGAGATAAAGGTAAATCATTTTTGTTTTTTTTTTTTTTAACTGTGCCACCATTGGGATCTTGTAAACTGTACATCATACAGTAAACTTTAAATGGGGAACATTCCCCCGTTTTTAAAGAGGTTTAAAAATAAGTAGATAAAACTTTTGTAAATGGCCGCCACTTTTCAATATGGCGGTCAACCTCATGTTTTCTTATGGCATACCCTGTATTTTATGGTAATTTCGGTTAGCAAATGAGAATTTAAGAGTTTTTGAGTAATTTCTGATATACTCAACCGTTTATGAGATTCAGAGAGATAAAAATTTAATTCAAGCGGGCCTAGGTGTATTAGTTTCAAGTGAGCTAGTGGCTTATTCATATTTTACTTGTTGCTTATAATAAGAAAATAATTAAAATTATCTACAGGACACACATAAAAGATTTCTTTTAATTATAACAATTTCATTTTTGATACAAGAAATATATTTACAACGGGTGTTCAAAGTGGCCACCATCTGTATAAATACAAGCAGTTGCCCTTTTTAAAACACCATTCACGGCCTTATTGATTGTGTTGTGGTGAACTCCATCTGCAACAGTGTTGTATCGGGATTTGTACAAATTGTTTTTTAAATAACCCCAAACAAAGAAATCCATTGGTGTCGGGTCTGGGGACCTCGCTGGCCGTGGTAATGGGCCATTTGTACCAAGCCACTTTCCGGGAAAGTGAATGTTCAAGAACTGCACTACCACTTCACTGTTATGCGCCGGGGCACCGTCTTGTTGGTATATCAACCGGGTTCTTACATTTAAAGATACACCCTCAATTGAGTTCAACAAAATGTTCTCTAAAAACTGTAAATACATATGTCTTTTCAATTCCCCCCATAAAAGTGTAGTGCTATTGCTGCATTATTCAACACAACACACCAACAGTTTATCGAGAATCGAACTTGGTCGTGTCCTTCTCTCACTACTAACGGATTTACTTTAGCCCAACTGTTCTTCCTATTCCACATTCCCCTATTTGAAAAGTTAGTTTCATAAATCCATATAATGTTCGATAAAAACCCTGGTGTATTTACAGCCCCCCTAGCTAACCATCCACAAAACTTTAGCCTCCTATTTTCATCACCCGGCATCAAAGCTTGAACTTTCGCATACTTATAAGCGTGGTACTTGTTTGTTTTTAGTACTTTAAAAATTGAGGGGGTTTAAGTTTGCAAAATGGATGCAACTTCTCTAATAGAAGCATTAGGAAAAGCCTCAAAGTATGTTAAAACACCAATTTGAAATTCATCAGTAACAACTGTGCTTACTCTCTGACGCGGCTTTGCAAAAGAACCATTGGCTGTCAAGTTTACAATAAGTTGTTTGAAATACCTACAATTCGGTACTCGCCTATCAGGATACCCCTCTTGATGTGCAATATTTGCTGCACTACAGTTTCTGTTACACAGAAAATACACTTCGACCATGTCAAGTTTTTCATTGTTTGTAAATTCCATAGTAAGAGAACTGTCATAACAAGCGTAATTATAAAAAAAAACAAAATAAAAACAGGGGGTAAGGGGGTTTTGTTGATAGTCCCCGTAGCAGCAGACCCGCATACTCGGCCCCCGTGTTGTTCATATGGACAATAAGTAAAGTTGTATATCTCCCTTAATTGTGAACCTAAATTAACCCTAGCCGTGGCCATTCAACCAAATTGGTCGAACTTTTATGTCGTCTGTTTTGGCCATCAACCAAATTGGTCGAATGTCGTCTGTTTTGGCCATCAACCAAATTGGTCGAATGTCGTCTGTTTTGGCCATCAACCAAATTGGTCGAACTTTTATGTCGTCTGTTTTGGCCATCAACCAAATTGGTCGAACTCTACAAAAATTTTTGTAACGTTAATAAACCAACAATAATAAACTCAAAAGTCATCAATATATATATCATTCAAAAGATCACATTCTGAACTTTCATTTTATTACATAAATGAACCGTGTAGCAGCTGCATAACAATGTTACGACGATTAGAAATTGAATGAAGTTTTGGCACCACGCAATTGCTGCAGCCGACGCTCTGACATTGGCAAAACACGATATTTTTGAAATTACGCAGATCGGGCAATGTTTCTCGCAGGAAGATGCGGTTGGTACCAATGCACAGCTGAAGAGTTGCGCTTTATGTTGGTATTAATTTTTAGAATTAAATATTGATTGGACAGGTTATATGATTTTCTGAAAACAGGTGTTTTTGGTTTTTTTGTGTTATGGCCAATTCAACCAATTCAACCAAATTGGTCGAACTATAAAATCGTGTTTATATGCATTGTATGATATAGTTACTAGTCAAATAATATGTTATTTTGAAGAGGAAGAAATGTAGAGTAATTTAGTTTTGCCGTTGGCGGCACTGTTCCTAGCAGAACACCTGTCAGATACTCAACAATTCGTCATATGTTTTGATCAGTTGTTCGCCATTGCGGTATTCGTATATGCATTTCTAAGCATTAGATGATTTATATCTGCGAATCATTTATGAATTAGGTATTATTTCAGAGTTTTAGTGTTAGTGAAGTGTTTGTGTGTATATAACAGTAATCTTTATGCATAAATATCACTGAAGTGTTAGAAATTTGTGTTATAAAGTGTTGTGTATCCTTTGTCTCGAGATAATGATGACTATATCCAGAACTTATTGGAGATGGACTTGAGTTCTCCCAACATTTGATTTAGAACCTTTTAGTGAGAATGAGGAGGCTGTAGACGAGCCCGAAGCTGTAGAGGAGCCTAATCCTGTTATTGATCAAAATGAAAAATCCCCCTCTTTTACAGAGATTATATTGTTATCCCCCTCTTTTATATATTTGATTGTTTATAAATACCTGTAGTAATAATAAATAGATATAATATGACATTATTTATGTTTATACAAATTACAAAGATCTCATTGAAAAATACTACTTTTCACAAATTTGCCAAGTCTGCGACTGTTTGTTTGTCGCTACATAACACATATACAAATAATACCTTTACCCTAGGTATTATACATTTATATTTAGGGAATTGAATGTACTACAACATGTTTATAATAGTTTAGGGGTAAACAATTTGGTAAAAGAGTTATATACTAAATATTGTGAAATATTGTGAAATATTTGTTTACAAAAAACGTAAAAATAGCGAAACATTCTTTTATTTACACGTATTTATAAATGATAATAATTTTTTACCATCAACTATATGACTTTTTTGGATTTCTTATTTCATTAGCTTTACAAATATGTGTATATATATATTAGTATATACATATATTATATGACTTATTTACAACACAGTATAACACTGTACAGTTTATGCTTTTTTCGGTTTTCCGTTTATTATTATATTATGCCCCTAATACTTAGAAAAAAAAATTCTTTTCCCAACATGTTATATATTTCTATGTAGGGAATTAGATTGTCTACAAAATGTATATAATGAATTTTCCATAAAAAATCCGTAGAAAAAATTTCACCGAGGCTGTTTTTGAAATTTATAAAAACAATTTATTTATTTATTTTTTCACTTTATCGAAAAATTATTTTCCTGAATCTTTATTATTTTAGTATATATAGATTTTCCTGTTCTTTCTGGTCAAAATGAATATGGGGTTGGCTAGGTTTACTTGTACGGCTGAATTTATACAAATTTTCAAAAAAAGGTCTGCAAAATCGTCAAATCTGCTTGGCCATTTCCCACTTCAACATTAGGCCACTGCTAGGGTTAAGAGAACTTGGTATGTAGATTTACCTGGTTCAGTTATATTGATAATTGCAAAAAATGATTATCTTCCTCGTTGCAGCAAACTTCCGTCCTCAACCCCAATGTTATTCTTATGGAGAATAAATAACATGCTATATATCACTTATTTATGGATGTATTTTTGTGAAACTTGGTAAATAGCTCTATTTCGTAGTGAGTCACATATATATGCATTAGAAATTCTCTGAGTACGCGGGGGGTATTTAACACATCAAACAATTTCTTAAGTAAATAGTTTGCGGATGAAACTTGGGTTCGTCAATCCCTATTTGCAAGTAGTACCTTGCAAATGTATATAATTAATTAAAGAAATTATAGAATAAAATTTAAAACATAATTACTCCCCTTACTCTAAAATAATAATTATTAAAGCAGAGACAAATCGAATCAAATCATTACGCTCCCACGGGATTGATAAAACAAACAATCGCTGATATCGGCCGGTACGAACTGTTCGGACCGATCGGTGCCAAGGTCACTGGCCGCTCCATTACCCCACCCCGTGGGCGAGAGTACTCGCACTTCAGAGTGGAGAGCCCCCAGTGCGTTGTGCAACATCGATAGAATCTGTGGAACATGTTGCACATTGGGCAAGCGGCTTTCCCCCGAGTGATTGTCGATGCAGAGTGCGTATTGTCATCTGTTGCAACACTGGAGCCAGCTGTGATGGCCGGGGTGTTATGGCATGATGGCATCCGACATCCGACACAAAGGCAGCACGCGACTTCGGCTGTTTTCGTTAAGAAAATCAAACAATCCCCACGATCCAAGCATGCTGATAAAATAACTTACGGTCACCCACACGCCCATTACCCCGTGGGCCGATCAGAAGGAGGACATCTTCTGGGTCCATCTTCTGAGGACATCAGAGGACGCCGGACCTACAACAACAGGACGTGAGGTGTCACAGAGATGTTTGTATTTTTTTTGAAAAATAATATACAATAGACTAATTATGTGAGGTGGCAAACTACTTACAACAATGGTGGCAAAGCTTAACAATATTTTCAAGGCAGGATCGAACCAGGTACATAAGTACATCAGTACATCAGATAATATATGACTTAATACCACATAAAGCCGCATACCAAGTTTCATAAAAATATATTCATATATAAGTGATATTTTAATTATTCTCCATAAGAATAGCATTGGTGATGAGTACATAGGTTTGCTGAAACAAGGAACACAAACAATTGGTTTAAATATAAATAGAATTCAACTAGGCGAAGCCACATACTAAGTTTCACAAAAATACATCCATAAATGATATATAGCATTTTGTTTATTCTCTATAAGAATAACATTGGGGTTGAGGACGCAGGTTTGCTGCAACGAGGAAGATAATCATTTCAAAACACCCAATCTTGGTTTTGAACATTTTATAGAGCTTAAAAAAACAAATGATTTAGTATTTTAAATTATTAACCTAGGTTAAGCGGTTGCCGAGAAAATCCAAAACACCTGCTCATAAAATCTCTCATGTTAATCTTATGGAAAAGGGGGTTTTGGATTTTCCTCTCTTCATTTTAATGTAAACTTCACATTTGCTTTTACCAATCAATTCAGCTCTAAAAAACAATCATTGTGATTCTATGTCAAACCGTTGCAGAGATATTCAAAGTGCTAAACACAGTACATTGTCCAATGTTATCCTTATAGAGATAAATCTCTATATCTCGATTATTTTTTAAACTTGGTATATGGCTTCATTTCGTTGTGGTCTATTGATAATTTTCCAAAAAAACCAATATTTTTCTCATGGTTCCCGTAGCAGCAAACCTGCATACTCAAAGCCCATGTTATTCTTATGGAGGATAAGAAAAATGTTATGCATCACTTAATCGTGAACATAAATTAATATAACTTGGTATGTAGCTTCATCTAGTCGAGTTACATTAATATTTGTATAAAAATCCATAATTTGTGTTCCTTGTTGCAGCAAAACTTCGTACTCAACCCCCCTTTATACTACACTATGTCCTGAAGGGTTTTTGAACATTTATAACTTTCTCTCCAGTAAACTACATCTGACAGTAAATGAAACATTATGCACATTTACCCGTAACCATATACTTGATGAGATATCTGACTGGTGTCTCGATAGTAAGGAACAGTACCGGGGAGAACAATATGTAGGCTGGATATGTAGGCTGCAAAACATAGTCAGATCAGTATGATGCAAATCCAAAATCGTGATCCTTCTCTTATAATCTGGATACCTTTTTAACTATAAGAGAGCAAACGAAACCAAACTTTTGTTCATTTATATTTTTGTATAGCACTTTTGTTGATTCGTTATAAGAGAGTGATAAATAAAATTGTTCCAGAAAGTAATTGCAGAATTCCCGCAATTCTCGCCTGAAGGGTTGTTCAGCCTGTCACATATATTTGCAATATGTACGTGTTAAAATTTTTATGAACCCGGGGAAATTTGGGTAACAAATTTAACTCATGTTAAAATGTTTAAAATCTTAAAATCTACCCCATTACTGTAAAAAAATTGTAAAAGTGTTAACAAATCTTCATGTTATACACTTTACACTACCAAACATGATAAGTTATAATCTTTAAATTGAAACCAAAGAATTCTCGTTATAAATATAATTTATTTTACATTTTTAAAACATGTTTCAAAATGAACATTATAAAGCCTAGAGGTCTTTTACAACTTCCTTCTTGCAGCATCTTAATGACTTGTGACAGTCATAACAAGAATATTACTGTCAATAGATTTTATAGATTATCAACAAAATAGGAGCATAATATGATACATTAAAGGCATACTAGAAAATTAAATTTGTTTCAAGCCTTGTTCTATCAGCAGTTATCCCAACTAATATATTTGTGGTCAGCACAGATCGTGCATTCCAATGAAACCATTATTGAACTTGCCGATAAGAGTAACATGGACATAGCGTTTTCCTCCCATCTTAGGTAATAGGTACGTGGTAAACGACTGATGAAATTGATAACTGATTATCAACACAGTGCATGCTTCATATCACTAATTGAAACCATGTTTGGTGAATCGGGAGATATGATCATCATTAGAACCATTCTGCATTGAAAATTGTAGGACATGGTTAAGTCTATCCCCGCAGGCTTGCAACACATTGCCACTACATAATTGGCCGAAATATGCTCCCTTCCCACATTAATGATGCCAAATATTCCTACCTCTAAAGTGCATTTCTCGCTGATCAGATCAGATCTAAGATACAACATCTCGATTTGCTACACAAGTTTTCGCAAACAATGGCTTTTGTAAGATGGGTAGGAATAAAACGTTGAAAACTGTATTTCTACAGTTATGTTGAACATGTACATAATCATTTGATAATAAACCCAATTTAGGGGATAATTTTAATAATCCTAGGCAAATAAAATAAGAGAATACAAACCAGATTCATTGATGAAGTTAGACTGATATTGGAAGTTAAAGGGGGGTGTATCGATACACCCCCCTTTAGAGAGTATATTTATAGCCTTACACTTGTCTTCTTCATCAACATTTATCAATTTCATTACATTCCAAATTAACTATGCCCACGGATTTCGGAAACATTTGCTGTGCTCCAATTATGTACTAGATAATTTTTATTGTTTACTAAAAAAACCTTTTACTAAAAAAAAACTTCTTAAAGATATATGATACTGAAATATTACCACATCTATTTCCCCCCTTTTATTAGTTTATTAACAAACACTTTTATGAAAAATTCACACTAAAGTTAAGACAAAAGCATTTTATTTTTAGTGAAAATACAAAAAAATAATAGAACTTCAACGTTATTAGTTACACTGAGAAAATTCATAGAGTGGGAGAAAAATTTGTGGAGGAAGTGATGAACTTACGGCTAGCACATGCTTACATGTTTAGATTTACAATCACTTGACCAAACCATATCTGCAAAATAAAAATTGGAACTTTTAATACCAATGGGGGAAATTGAGATTTTCCTGAATGTTGACAGATATATAAATCATAAAAACATTTTGGAGTTTTACCACGATACCACGATACCACTTTCAAATTTGGCACAGTGGGGTTCCCATATGATTCCAAAATCAGTGCTTTAAATACAGATTTATTTGTTATATATTTTTAAAATTTGCAAATAACAAATTATTTAAAAATCTTGTTTTGGACCGTTTTCCTTAAGTGCTAACTCAAATTCTTAATAGAATATAACTTATAACTGAACACTACCCCAGCCCATTCTTGGTTTAAGGAGTATAACGATAACGAAAGTGACAATTTATAGTTTAAATATGCAATATACCTTTAGCCAAGGATCTCTGCCTATTGCTTTTTCCTATGGATCCCACGAAAGAGCTCTGAAACTATTGTAAATGCACCACTGTTCCAAAAAATATGTGTTTTATTTTAAAACAGACATATCACATTTTTCTAGACATTCAAATGAGGAGATATAGTTTTAGTGTCTAGTAACCATAGGCATTTACAAGAGGCAGTGATTTTTGGCTTTAGGGATACACTTATATTTTAAGGCCTTAAGCATATGGAGTCAAATGGGATAAAAAGCTAAAAAAAATTTTAAGGTGTTATCATATATAAAACCCCTACAATGTAGCTGATCAATTGTTCACAAAACATAACTCCAAATGAATGAAGAAATAAGGAATGTAGAGCAAGCTGTTCACTTACGGACACCCGTTACACTTTTTTAACAAAAGTTAGTATTACAAAATGAACAAACCCTTTTTAAAAATAGTTTTACTGTAAAAGTGAGATTATGGGTTTCCCTAATGCTCTGGTATTATTGTTTGAATTTTAGTTTTATAATTTAAGGAGTAATTTGTGTAACGGGGGTTACATAATTTAATGTAACGTGTGTTACAATCAACACAACCCACAACCATTCAGTTTTTGGTATATTTATATTAATTTTAACTAGAATTTAAATACATAGCTCTATTGAGAGTTTATTAATTTTGGTAATAACACCTAAAAAAGTTAACAATAATATGTTATCTCTACTATTATAGTACGCTTCTTTTTTCTATATTTTAGGCTAACCAACAAGGAACAAAAAATTGTTAATATCAAATATAATGTAGATTGATTGGTTCTTATTAGAGCCAGTTTAATAATTCAGATTCAATCATTCTTTTTGTATGTAATTTACAATTAAAGTGTCCAAAGTGTAACACCCGTTACAACGGAATCCCTGCATTGCTAGGTGGACAGTAAACAATACTACTCACCCTCTCTGACGGGCCACTGGGGAGAGAGACCGGGAGCCGGTAGATGAACTAGACCCCTTCCTCTTGGGTGACCGAGACGAAGATCTGTGTTTACTCTTCTTCTTCTTCTTCTTTGATTGTGCACCAGCCTCTGGCACAACCCGGCCTTCCTTGGGGAGGGGGGGGACTGAAAACCAATCTTTCCATCAAACCGAGGAAGAGCAAGAGATAAAAATGTCCAAATGTGTTTTGGATAGTATTTACTGCTATCGGCCATTGCTAGTATTAACTATTATTATCTTCATTGTTTGTTGATTTTATCACAAAAGTATTTATTACATAAATATTCTTAAATGACATTAAAACACAATATCGTAGTTTTAAAATGTTAATAAACCTTTATTATACTTGTAATTTATTGCTTGTAATATTCATTCATGTAAACTGCTTCAAATTATTTTATTTTATTTATTTTTCAAAATTGATCTCATTCCAAATTCAATTTGATATAGTACAAGCGTTTAAAACAAGTGACGGTGTCTACAAGAACTTCAGAAACATATGGCTGTGACTGACATTATTGAGAACCGTGTGATACAATTTAAAAAATTTAGTTTTCCAAAATGCGGTGGCCAAGTGATAGCTTTTTTGTGGGCATCTACCCAGAATTAACATTTTCCCTATAAAAAAGTGTAGTGGAACAACTAATACACTCTTTTTGTTAGGTAAGAAGAGTCACTGGCTTAAAGCAATGAAATACGGGGTGAAGTTATAGCATTAAATTACAACACTCGAGATAATAATTCACGCTTACCAAGTTGCTGTTTGGGGGGTTCCATGTTGTTAAACACACTAGAGGCGTGTCGCTGCAGCTGGAACTGCTTTAATGTAATTCCTAGGAAAATAACCAAACAAATAAAAAATATTAAATTAATATTGATACAATAAAATAATTAGAACTTAAAAAAACAAATACTTTAGTATTTTGAATCATTTTAGTGGTTGTAGAGAAAAGTAAAAAACGCGTCCATAAAGTTGTCCATGTTAATCTTATGGGAAAGGGGTTTTGGATTTTCCTCGTGACATCACAATAATTATTACAGATAATATTCACTTTATATGACTGCCTATTGTTTATTTTTTATATTTCAAATGAAATAACAATAATTCAAAACATTTGACCCGAATCACTATAACCACCAAATTTTAATTAAATATGTTTCTGAAAAACGTTTACTTTGTGTTTTTTGCGGTTTTCGGGGGAATTGTCCTTGAAAATAAAAAATAAACAACTGGAGATAAGTTATCATAGATTAGTACCTATAGCAAACATTACTACTGCTTTATCTGTATTCAATTTAATAATAGCAGAAATGGTGAAATGCCCCAGTAGTTTCCTCTTTCAAGCAACTTAAAATGCCTCTGAATTTGGAGTGGCAATGTTAGCCTGGCTATAGTTTTCATTCTAAAAAATACCCGTCAACGAAAGTGCGAGCCAAAGTATGACTTACATTGTGTTGAGAAAATCCTATTTAAATGTTGTAAAACGTAAAAACACGAGGTAAGCAAATATTGAAGGTTCTTCGTTCTGGAGTCACGGTCAATCCCCATGAGCGCTATGACCAATGACTACATATACAATAAGACAGGCAAGCCATATGGAAATAACTCAGCGCCGGTTGAGAAGTCGGAGAGACTGCTTCAGCGACCCGCCGCCAGTTGGCGCTAGTGGCGACGGGCGTTGACTGTACTACTGATCTCTTGGCGCGGACTGTACGAGTACCCTCTCTCTCTCTCTCTCTATTTCGCCGTACCAGCGGCATGGCAGTGGGCAGTAAGCGTGTATGCATGAAATGGATACGGGCATTATTCAGGTGTATGTCAACAGGCAGATAACCTCCAATAAATATGAGTTCTGATGTTTACCTTCTGTGCCTAAGCTATCAAATCTGGCTATCCCTATAGAGTATAAGGATGGCGGGGTGGAAGTGTATATGTATATAACATAATTATTTTAGTTACAACAAAAGGTACCTAAATTAAATACAAATAATGACTAATTATAGATACATCATTTAAAATTTATTAGCTCAAATATTGCGTAAATTATTTATCCTCAGAATGTTGATTTGAATTATAAAGGAAAAAATAAGAATATTGTTTTAAATTAAATTTTGATTTAAAATAAACATTCAAATCTCCTAAAATACAAAAATCTAGACCCGGCACGGTCCTTTCGTGTCAAGTAGTAGGCATGGTATCGAGCTTATTGTACGTTTACAAATCCAGGATAATCTCCAATAGTTTTAAACCCTATATAATGATGAAAACAAGGTTAAAATGTCCCATGCGGCACTTGGAATGGCTGTTATGAGGTATTAATTTAATCAGGAAAAACATTTCTTTAAAATATAAATAAATAATACACTATACTTGCATTAAAAATTTTGGACTTGGCCAGTTTACAACAGAAACCGAGTGGAATATAACCTGAGGTGCAGAAATATATTTTAAAGTTTATTATCTTAGGCCCCGTACGGTCAACAGTCAATAATTACAGTCAACGGCCTCGTCATTCGCTTATAGTGTGAGTAAAGTGGTCATTTCAAATACGGTACCTTAACCATTAAGGGTCGCGGAAAGCCTGTTCTATAGCTTAAGTCAATTGTA
This sequence comes from Allygus modestus, assembly GCA_963675035.1. Lineage (NCBI taxonomy): Eukaryota > Metazoa > Arthropoda > Insecta > Hemiptera > Cicadellidae > Allygus > Allygus modestus. The sequence continues at coordinate 60,353,092 of OY776117.1, read as the reverse complement.
CATCTTATTCGGAATAATTTTGATGAAGACACCGAGTTCATAAGTTAGGTCTACACAGGTGCTTGGAGAGGCTTGGTTTTGAGTTTTGACATAAAAACGTTTATTCCATTTAATTTAATTTATATTTAAGTATCCTTCGTATTCAAGTTTATAGGTGAAGATATAAATCAAATGAGGAGCACTTAACTATGCTGGATGTGGTCCAGGGCGGCGGTGCGCGTAGAACTGAACATGGCGGTTATTTACATCGGATTATTGAACAAACTATAAATTATATCGAAAATTGTTTTGAATGAAAATTTAACACCATCTAATTAGCTACAACTTTCTCGGTGGAATTTTTTTTCTACCTCAAAAATAATAAAAGTTATGGCTTACTGATTTTTCATGTCATCCTGTTACAACTCTCTAATATTTTCATTATTAAAAATTACACATAATTTTAAACTAAAATATATTTATACTGTTGGATGCGGAAACTCATGCAGAAAAGGAATATATGTTTCATTGTAGTTTTATTATTATTAGAATGTACATGAGCGTGTAAACGACAACGCGTTCACCGCTCGGGATTACTCAGTTTTGCCGTGCCCTAGCGACTAGCCGGACCGTTTTGATACATGCAGCGCTGTGAGCGGCGGGTCGCAGAGTTACCGCTTGGCGCTTGCGCGTCTTATTGTATATGTAGTCATTGCTATGACGGAGTGAGGGGTGCGATTTACTCTATGTAGAATCTTGTCAAAAGCACAATATTAAAATGGTCAATATCCGAATGAGTTACAAATAATTCAATACAGATTCAGTTTGCTTAAACAACCAGACGTATTACACATTTTATTCACGTTATTATTTTCAGTCAAGCTTAAAGATGTGTTTAGATTTAAACGGAAAATATACCGCTTCTATGATAACAAGATTGGTGATAAACGAAGTAATAATGAGTAATAAATCTAATTACGACAGTTTCTTAATTAATTCAAACAGTGTTATTAGTTTCATGGGGTCTTATACTGCATATCTTGTTTTGGGACCAATTGGTGCATCTTTTCTTAGGCGTGTTCGTAGTGCCACTGCGCAACGCTCAGACGGGTCGGGTGATCGCGCGGCTCCAATCAGTAACGCTAATACATCGTGTTTCTGATTCTACCACTACCAACCAATGATCGTTAGCAATGTGTAGCGCTATTACCCGTAGTTTGGTTAATACTGTTGTGGAGCATCAATGAGCAAATGGCCTCATCTGGTGAGCGGGTTATTTGATCAGTTTATTTACAAAGATTATTCTAAAAATTTCAAAACCTTAACGTGAGGCATAACCCGGCATTGTCCGTTAAATATAAGTCTACTACGACTCGCCGCCGACCAAACGGGGAAGTGACAGCAATCTCAGTCCAGAGGCGCGGCAGCCACCAGAGGGCGGTAATGAGATGCACACAACCGGGCCAGCTGGTCACGCCGCGCGGCCAATCTCCCCGCTCGCACCGTCGCACAGTGTGATGTGTTCACGATCTGGGGGGACTAAAATCAAATATGTTTAGTTTTAGCGAATTTCCCCTATAGGGAAGAAGCTATTACCGTAGGTCTCATGGTAAGACTTGAGCCCGAGACCATGAAAACGTTTTTTAGGTCCCCAGATGACAAAAACACTATTCGTTCAAATTTATATATATGTGTGTGTCCGTGAATGCCATAACTTGAGTAAAAATCGTCCGATTTCGATGAAATTTGGCTCAAATGTGTAAAATGACATTCATGACTTTAAGTTCGAAAACCAGAAAAATCGGGCTATGGGAGGGGGGGTTTATGGGGTTTTAAATTTTCCAAAAATCGTTTTTTGCATTTTTCACCCTACAATATTTTAAAAACTTAATTTTGATTATGACCACGTTATAGAGCTTAAAAAAAAAAATAATATGGTATTTTGAATTATTAAGCTAGGTTAAGTGGTTGCGGAGAAAATCCAAAAAAATCTACTCATAAAATCACCCGTGTTAATCTTATGGGGAAGGGGTATTTCCTTAGTTTACTTTAATGTAAACTTCACATTTGCTTTTACCAACCAACTCAGTTCCACAAAACAATCATTTTGGTGTTTAAATTGTGATTCTGCGTCCAACCGTTGCTGAGATATTCAAAGTGCTAAACACAGCACGTTGTCCAATGTTATCCTTATGGAGAATAAATAAAATATCTCGATTATTTATAAATGTATGTTGATGAAACTTGGTATGTGGCTTCACGTAGTACTGATATATTGATATTTGCACAACAAACTGATTTTTTGTTGATTATTCCCGTAGCAGCAAACCTGCGTACTCAGCCCCCATGTTATTCTTATCGAGAATAACTAAAGTGTTATATAGCGCCTACCTATGATTGAATATTGATTAAACTTGGTATGTGGCTTCTCCTAGTTAAATTATATTAGCATAAAGATCAACCGTTTGTGTTCCTTGTTTCAGCAAACCTGCCTACTCAGCTCCCGCGTTATTCTTATAGAGAATAAACAAAATGTTATATAGTGCCTACCTATGATTGAATATTGATGAAACTTGGTATGTGGCTTATCCTAGTTAAATTATATTAGCACAAAGAACAACCGTTTGTGTTCCTTGTTTCAGCAAACCTGCCTACTCAGCTCCCGCGTTATTCTTATAGAGAATAAACAAAATGTTATATAGTGCCTACCTATGATTGAATATTGATGAAACTTGGTATGTGGCTTCTCCTAGTTAAATTATATTAGCATAAAGATCAACTGTTTGTGTTCCTTGTTTCAGCAAACCTGCCTACTCAGCTCCCGTGTTATTCTTATAGAGAATAAATAAAATGTTATACGGGGTGATCAACTCAAGGAGGCCACCATTGGGATCTCAGAAAGTATTAATTTTACAGCAAACTTTTAATTGGGAACTTTACCTTATTTTTTATGCTCATTAGAATTACGTAGTTAAAATTTTAAAATTTGGTCGCCATTTTCCAATATGGCGGCTAACTTTGAAATTTCTTATGAAAACACCTATTTTTTATGACTCATATGGGTTTTAAATTCAATTTTAAGACCTTTTTATTCTTGTTGTTATTTTGATAAACTTGACCGTTTAGCTGCTAAGAGCGCTGTAAGTTTCAGAAACTCTTATTTCAACACTTATTAAATAGGCATGTTTTACTATTTGCAAACAATAAAATTTAACTCAGAGTGCAATATTATTGTACAATGGAATGTAAAAAGCTGTTGAAATTTCACAAATACTTTATTTTATACAAAAAAAGTACTTAAATTATTTAAAAACATCACTAACGCAACCTCTGTGTATTGGGTAAGTCCAAGTACAGCTCGCTACAATTGAACAACAGTAACACATGATTGTGTTGCTAGGCAATAATCAGCTGTTTCATTGTTGCAAATTTTCACAGTTGCTTTTAGCTCGTCTAACCTAGTAATTGTTTTGTTGCTGGTATTATTACTGTTAACCAGCGTCTGTTGTAATTTTGAATAGAACAAATATTACTTTTGTTTCAATGTAGTTCATAACCCCACTAACTAACCCCACTAGATTCTGTGGTTCTAACCCCACTAGATTTCTTCCTATGGTGACACTTGAAGGATGAACCGTACACCGATAGGTATGCTTCGGTGGAAGAAATGCGCAACAAAGTGATGGACATTTTTCATAACATTCACCATAACACATTATCACGAGCCGTAAATGACTTGCACAGAAGGGCTCACGCATGCATTTATGAAGATGGAGGACACATTGAACACCCGCTTTAAGTCATCATAGATAATTACTTGTAACAGTAATTTAAGTATGTTTTTGTACATAATAAAGTATTTGTGAAATTGCAACAGCTTTTTACATTCCATTGTACAATAATATTGCACTCTGAGTTAAATTTTATTGTTTGCAAATAGTAAAACATGCCTATTTAATAAGTGTTGAAATAAGAGTTTCTGAAACTTTCAGCGCTTCTAGCGGCTAAACGGTCACGTTTATTAAAATAACAACAAGAATAAAAAGGTCTTAAAATTGAATTTAAAACCCATATCAGTCATAACAAATAGGTGTTTTCATAAGAAATTTCAAAGTTGGCCGCCATATTGGAAAATGGCGACCAAATTTTAAAATTTTAACTACGTAATTCTAATGAGCATAAAAAATAAGGTAAAGTTCCCAATTAAAAGTTTGCTGTAAAATTAATACTTTCTGAGATCCCAATGGTGGCCTCCTTGAGTTGATCACCCTGTATAGTGCCTACCTATGATTGAATATTGATGAAACTTGGTATGTGGCTTCGCCTAGTTAAATTATATTAGCATCAAAACCAATTGTTTGTTTCTTTATTTCAGCAAACCTACGTACTCATCACCAATGCTATTCTTATGGAGAATAATTAAAATATCACTTATATATGAATATATTTTTATGAAACTTGGTATGCGGCTTTATATGGTATTAAGACATATATTATGCATTGGAAATTCGCTGAGTACGCGGGTTTGCTGTGACGGGGGTATCTATATATGTAATATGCTAAGGCACTTTATATAAACATAATTCTTCCACTATTTTTTAACTTATTTTGATGATTGAGGAGTTAAAAATATGTCCTCGATCCATATTTGTGTAAAGTGGATTTCATTACTTGTAAGTTCCATTGCGTAGAACTGGCCGCCTCAAAGGATAACGTGGCCTAAATTTTAATTCATTTCTTAAATTGCTGTGCAGTAAAACTCAGTTTTTAGCGAATTTCCCCTATGGGGAAGAAGCTATTACCGTGGGTCTCATGGTAAGACTTAAGTCCGAGATCGTGATAATTTTTTGAGGTCCCCAGATGACAAAAACACTATTCGTTCAAATTTATATATATATATATGTGTCCGCGAATGCGATAACTTGAGTAAAAAACGTCCGATTTTGATGAAATTTGGCTCAAATGTGTAAAATGACATTCATGACTTTAAGTTCGAAAACCAGAAAAATCGGGCTATGGGAAGGGGGGTTTATGGGGGTTTTAAACTTTCCAAAAATCAGTTTTTTTGCGTTTTTCACCCTACAATATTTTAAAAACTTAATTTTGATTTTGACCGTGTTATAGAGCTTAAAAAAACAAATAATTTAATATTTTGAATCAGTGGTTGCGGAGAAAATCCAAAAGAATCTACTCATAAAATCACCCGTGTTAATCTTATGGGGAAAGGGTATTTCCTATGTTAATTCTAATGTAAACTTCACATTTGCTTTTACCAACCAATTCAGCTCCACAAAACAATCATTTTGGTGTTTAAATTGTGATTCTACGCCCAACCGTTGCAGAGATATTCAAAGTGCTAAACACAGTACGTTGTCCAATGTTATCCTTATGGAGAATAAATAAAATATCTCGATTATTAATGAATGTATATTGATGAAACTTGGTATGTGGCTTCATATAGTACTGGTATATTGATATTTGCACAAAAAATTGATATTTTGTTGGTTATTCCTGTAGCAGCAAACCTGCGTACTCAGCCCCCATGTTATTCTTATAGAGAATAACTAAAATGTTATATAGCGCTTATTTATGATTGAATATTGATTAAACTTGGTATGTGGCTTCGCCTAGTTAAATTATATTAGCATAAAAAACAATTGTTTATGTCTTGCTTCAGCAAACCTACGTACTCATTACCAATGTTATTCTTATGGAGAATAATTAAAATCGCGTATATGTGAATATATTTTTATGAAACTTGGTACGCGGCTTTATGTGGAATTCAGACAAATATTATGCATTGGAAATTCGCTGAGTACGCGGGTTTGCTGCGACGGGGGTATTTTTGTTTATTTCCGCAAATTTGCTTGATTTTACGTCTCTAGTATATTGAGTTAGTAATTATTATTCGCTAAATTTAGGATATTATTATAGCTATTGTGTAGATTAAGCATTTCCGAATCTAGCTTTAACGTACGTTAAATACGGGGGGTCTTACGTAAGGTGTCTCAAACCAATTACAGACGAACCACTTAACCTAGAAGGATGAAATAAAATTATTTCCCACTAAATAGACCCCAAGGAATAACGTAAAAATAGTTTTAACTTGTTTAAAATACGGTGTGTACCAAAAACTGGGGGTCACTAGTTCGAATCTCGGAATTTTCAAGTGTCAACATGGGTCACGTTATACCATTTTAAAGCTCTTTAACAGACAAACATCGTGGTGAAAACAGGACTGACTTATCTCTAACCGTTTCAAAGTGGCGGCCATTTTTGCGAAGAGTATTAACATTTACGGAATACTCCAAAGGTTATTTAAGACCTTATTCACAGAGTTTAGACAAATCGTGATCACTTTAATTTTCAGAAAACGTACCAAAATCAACAATACATGCTTAAATCTTGCGCGTAACTCATAGTGTGGGGGGGGGGGGGGTGTGGTCAAGCGTTGTGGTGCATAACATGGGGGGGGTCTTAAATGACGATAAAATGTGTTACGTAACATGTGTATGGCCCCCTTACGTTATTTATATGGGAATAAAATACCCCTCATTACCCAACATGTACCGAACACTGTGCCGGTTTTTTATATTTAAATTTATAAAACATACACCAAACGTTTAAAGTACCGTACTTACTAAAAGTGGACTTTTTAATTAGGAATGGTTTAATATGAGGTTGGTTGAGATAAATCAAATTTAATTAGTGCACCATATTCCATTACGCTCTTTTTCTATATGCCTACAGTAATAACACGTTTAATATTGATTCTCAACACGGGATTTCTTGAACGGCGTTGAAGACAGAAGGAACTAAATCACTCTTAAGAGCAGCAGTCCCACATCCCACATCAATGGTTACTGGTTACAAAAGCGCCCATTCCAGAATATGGGGGACCGGACCTGGCGGCGACGTTTCGACAAGATGGGGGTATAGAAAAAACTCCCCTTTGTTTCTGGACCCGTGCCGACACCCGCCTAGCTGTCTCTCTCTCCCCTCTCACTCCACCTGCCCAACAATGGCTGCCGAGCACGGCAGCGAATCAGGTTGGCACTGGCGAATTTAATTATTTCGGTCTGACGAATCACAAAACAGCGGCGTTTCCCACGAGACTGGATGTATGAACGGCCGGGACTATATTCCAGTATTCGCCCCACTCTCAGTGCCGGTTAATTAGACAGTGATTGCCCCACTGTACAAACCTCTGCCTATTCATTACTTGGGTATTTAGCTAAGGTGACAATAACAATGTAACAATAAAAATATGAATTTTATGGGCACTATATACAAACAATGCTATGAGGTTTTACAAAAACCATTACGATGAGTTCACCTCGCCAAACCCAATGTGAAGGGCACGCGAGGGGCGGGGGAATGTTTGAACTTGTTCCGCACTTCCGACGAAGCTGGACGTGATAAGAGTGATAACAAACGGCTGATTGATAAGCCTCAACACGCCTCTCCGTGGCTGTAGCATTGGCTGTCACCCTATCTTTAATTAGTATACGGGCAGATAACTTTCACTGCAGACCCGCTTCTGGCTCTGGGAGCCGAACATATTAAAACAATGCAACCGTTCAACCGAAAGCATTTCTGGCCAGTCGTGTTTGACAAACCCTATTTTTAATTTAAATTGTTTAAAATTGTGGACCTTTATCAACCCCAGGCTCCCCCTCTACTATATATCATATTCCAAACTTTGGGTACCAGTATGGAAAATTACTCAAAACTTGAAGAAGATAAAAACTAATAAATACACGATTGTGTATAACGTTCTAAAGTTTCTCTATACATTTTTTACGAGGGATATATTAGTGGTTAGGCTTTAAGATTACAACAAAAACATGAGTATTACTTTGACAGTTCCCTGGTTGATTATGAACAGCTGTTAAAATTCTTTTGTGTTGATTTAAAACTCCTTAAGCCCAATGTTAATTTTTTTAACTTTTCATTTTAGTTTTTTTACATTATTTGATTTTTCCCGGGAATGAGGCCTGTCTAGAACTTATTTTTATCCCAGAAATTAGTTATTTTGAACGTTTGGGGGAAATCGTTGGAGCCGTTTTTGAGATCAGTGTCGCAAGCAAGCAAACCTTACTCATATTAGAGTATATGATACCCGGGGGCCAAGCTTTGCTCGGGGGAAGGCCAGTCAGTTTGTTTAGATGACTTGGAGCATATTTCACCACCTCCCCCTACTGATAATCAGAATTGTATAACTCATTTGCCTCTGTTCTACATTTTTACGGTCACTCCAGTTGTTATTTATAGCTCAATATCCCTTTGATTTATTTTACTACTCTATATGTAATCTTCTCTCAAATCTTTTAATCTCTGCTCTCAGGAAACCACATGTTAATAATCATAAACAACATGAGTTCCATGTGGTTCCATAAAATCAGATAATAAAACCTTTGAATGAAGATTACATGTAGAGTGGTCATATCCAGAATGACTCAAAGGTACATTATAATAACAACTGTTGTGACCTCAAAAATGCTCGTTAGTTACATGGTGAAAAACTACTCCAAGTCATAAACAAGATTGACCTTTCCCTAGCAAAGCTCAGTCCCAGGTAGTACTTAAACTATATGAGTATAACTTTAAGAGTTCGCTGAAAGATTTTGAACAGCTGTTATGACTCTTTTGCTTTTATTTTAATCTACAAAAGCCCAATGTGATTTTTTTAATTTTCCATAGTGGCGATTGTAAATAGCTTCCTCAACGGTTGACATGTTGGGTTTGTAACTTGAATTATACAAATGGGAGAACTACTCCAGAAGACAAGTAATTTAAAATAATTAATTAAATTATAATTGAATTATTTAGAGATATATAGATCTATAACGGATCTTATATATCCTGCAATTTATAAAAAAATAAAAGAAGCTATTACCGTAGGTCTCATGGTAAGACTTAAGCCCTAAACCATGATAACTTTTTGTTTTGGGGTCCCCAGATGCCAAAAACACTATTCGTTCAAATTTTTATATATATAAATGTGTCCGTAAGCACGATAACTCTCGTAAAAGGGGTCCGATCTTAATGAAATTTGGTACAAACGTGCAAAGTACCATTTATTTGAACGAGTTCGAAAACCAGACCAATCGGACTATGGGAAGGGGGGTTTATGGGGGTTTTGTACCCCAAAAATGGGTTTTTTGGATTTTTCTCATGTAATTATCATTTAAATCAAATTTTAATTTATACCGTTGAATTCAGCTTTAAAAAACAAACAATTTGGTATTTTGATCATTGCTCTACGTCAATTGGTTACTGAGATATTGAAAGTGCTAAACACAGTACGTTGTCCAATGTTATTCTTACGGAGAAAAAGAAAAATTTGATATCTCGGTTATTTATGAACATAAATTGACGAAACTAGGTATATCCCTTCATCTGGTTGTGGTTTGTTATTGTTTGAACAAAAAACTAATTTTTCACCCATGGTTCCCGTAGCAGCAAACCTAGGTATTTGGTCCCCATGTTATTCTTATGGAGAATAATAAAGATGTTATAAATCACTTATTTATGAAGGTATATGGATGAAACTTGGTATGTGACTTCACTTAGATGAGTTCTATTGATATTTGCATAAAAACCCATTATTTTGTGTGCCTTGTTGCAGCAAACCTAGGTATTTGGTCCCCATGTTATTCTTATGGAGAATAATAAAGATGTTATAAATCACTTATTTATGAAGGTATATGGATGAAACTTGGTATGTGACTTCACTTAGATGAGTTCTATTGATATTTGCATAAAAACCCATTATTTTGTGTGCCTTGTTGCAGCAAACCTAGGTATTTGGTCCCCATGTTATTCTTATGGAGAATAATAAAGATGTTATAAATCACTTATTTATGAAGGTATATGGATGAAACTTGGTATGTGACTTCACTTAGATGAGTTCTATTGATATTTGCATAAAAAACCATTATTTTGTGTGCCTTGTTGCAGCAAACCTAGGTATTTGGTCCCCATGTTATTCTTATGGAGAATAATAAAGATGTTATAAATCACTTATTTATGAAGGTATATGGATGAAACTTGGTATGTGACTTCACTTAGATGAGTTCTAATGATATTTGCATAAAAACCCATTATTTTGTGTGCCTTGTTGCAGCAAACCTAGGTATTTGGTCCCCATGTTATTCTTATGGAGAATAATAAAGATGTTATAAATCACTTATTTATGAAGGTATATGGATGAAACTTGGTATGTGACTTCACTTAGATGAGTTCTAATGATATTTGCATAAAAACCCATTATTTTGTGTGCCTTGTTGCAGCAAACCTAGGTATTTGGTCCCCATGTTATTCTTATGGAGAATAATAAAGATGTTATAAATCACTTATTTATAAAGGTATATGGATGAAACTTGGTATGTGACTTCACTTAGATGAGTTCTAATGATATTTGCATAAAAAACCATTATTTTGTGTGCCTTGTTGCAGCAAACCTACGTAGGCCCACTCATCCCAAATGTTATTCTTATAGAGAATAATTAATATTTTAAATATCGCTTATCTATGAATATATTTCTTATGAATTCTAGTAAGAGGCTTAATGTGTTATGTTATATATTCATTGGAAATTCGCTGAGTGCGCAGGTTTGCTGCGACAGCGTCAGCAGTCGCGGATCAGCACAGAGCGCAGAGGTCACGCACACGTCTTACTCTTTGTTGTCTGACCGTTGACCCCTGTGGCACAGCTGGTAGTGACGATGGCGGGAGTCGCCGGTCGCCCCGCACGCGAAGCCCCTCGGGCGCTCTCCCCGCATCTCCCATATATATCCCCCCTCCCCACCTCGCCCCCTCGTCTTGTTGTCATGCAGACCCGCGGTAGTGCTGTCAAGCGTCCATTAGGCGCTACGAGCTAAGGTTGTAACTTAGCCTTATTTACAAACCGATGTTTGAATCCCTAATAAACCCAGGTAATAGGCCATAACTGTGGCCAAATTGTCAACAACATCCAACAATGCCGTGGCGGCTTGGTAGCCGAATAAATGTAATTGGATTATACTGCAGCAGTTGGGCTCCTGTTTTATTATTAATCAAATAACTTTTTAGAGTTTATCAATTTTGGTTTCTTTGTAAATGCAAACTAATCCAAATGTAACATTGTAATGTAAAAATATGTTAGCATGGTTATTTCAATTTAACGCACTGTTTATGTTTTTGGGCAGTAGCAGTTTTGGGGAGTTTAATTAAAATTGGTTGGACGTGGTAAAATAACTAATAGTCATAAAAGTTAACTAAGTGATAAGTATTTTTGGTCGTTTAAATATTTTTCCGGTTCTGGACTAAATATGTAGGACCAACACTCTCGAGTAGGAAGCTGGAGGGGGGGGATTTTGCTGTATTCTACTGGACTGTGGGGTGGTATAACAGAACAAAAAAATACACTTTTTATCCTACGTAAGTAGGCAATAAGAGCACTTGCTGGTTTTAAACCAGTTCCAAAGGGGCGTTTAAAGAACCGGATATTAAAACATTGGTAAGCCAGTACATTCAGAATGTAATTTACCAGTGACCCGTAAGATGCCACGTGGAGGGAGAATCACCAGTACAAATCAAGGAGAGGAAGTTACTATATATTTCCAATACACTGCACAATAGAAAACCATCATTTGTAAGACCGAAAACTATACAATGCCTAAACCATCGAAGAGGTTGGAATAATAGAACTCGAGAAACAACTGTTGTTTTGTGTCACCCAGGATAATAACAGTTTTAGTATAAAATTAGCCTAATAAGCATACGATACTATCAATAAAACAACTTACATCATGTCTCCTATCTATAAAAACGGCTTTCAGCTTGTTAAACTGTATTGATACTGTACAACTACTCATTTGAAATCAAACAATAGTCAATGCCAGAAGGTTTTGGTGTTATGTATATAACAATTGAAGTTATGATTATAATAGTATAATAGAGGTATCTCAAACTTTAAACTCGCATCATACATTTATATCTATAGGGATATTAATATAATAATTGCAAATATAATTAATATAATAAATACCGTCTCATATGTTCATACTAAATTTATTCAAAATCAAACGGTTACAGTATAAGTTTCAGTTTCAAAATCAAAGTTTCAGTATAAGCGGCCTCGTATCTAAAAATAAACTGTACACCCACCTTATTTATCAGTCTGGGTGCCACGTTGATGTTCGGTGGAGCTCCGCAATCTCGTCAGTCAGTCTGGGCGCGCCCGTTGCTTGGTGTCCTCAGACGATCGGCTTCGGCTACTAACTAGCGTAAGAACGGAGTCCGGCTTTTAAACCCCCCGCTCGGAAACCGCCCCCCCCCGCGGAAGAAGCTATTACCGCAGGTCTCGCGGTAAGACTTAAGCCCGAGACCACGATAACCGTTTTAGGGTCCCGGGATGCCAAAAGCGGCATTTGTTCAAATTTATATATATGTGTGTGTCCGTTACCGCGATAACTTTTGAAAGAAGCGCCCGATTTTGATACAATTTGGCACAAGTGTTGAGAGTAACATTTATGACTTTGAGTTCAAAAACCAGATCGTTCACAGAGGAGAATGATTGGTTAATCCAAGTTTTAATCCAAGTTTTTTTATAAGTTAGTTCAACCAATTTCAGAGGTTGGACAACTATTTGTATGAGTTCAATTAACTAAGCTCAGAGAGTTAAAAAATATATGTTGGAACAAACAATTTTATAAGTTAAGTTAACCAATAAATTCATTGGTTAAAATAACTAATTTGTTTCAAAGTAGTTGGATTAATCACAAATGTAGTTGTTAAAACCTATATTGTCTAAGTTGACCAAACGGCTTGACTGGTTAAATTAACCAAATCCTCAATTTTCAAAGTAGTTTGTTACAACCCATATTCATTTAGTTGTTAGGCTCAATGCTTAACCCAGACAGTCCTAGAACCCCAGGCTTAACTTAGCTCTTGGAAGAATAGGCAAAGTTGCTGGGTTCTACGTTCCGTCTAGATCAAGGATTATGCATTCATGAGAAAGGGGGGCCTAACAGTTTTATGAGGACGAAATGAATGATTCAAAAGAAATTTTTTACAAAGACCTCCATGTACTAGGATTGTAAATTAATTAATTGTTTGGATCAAATAACTTTAATCATAAAAGGAAGCTGGTAATTATATGATAACTTACCTTCAAAACGTGGTATTAAATCGTCCAACCCCCAACTTATTAGAGTAGTTTACAACTAAGTTGACTCGAATAATTTTAAAATATTCATACAAGCGGTGGACTCATTTATATACTTTTAGGAGTAATATATTGCTGTCATGTCTATGCACACGTACCTCTCGGGTTAAAATAAATATATCTAACCTATATCAATTTCTGTGTCAGCTTACAATTATTAAGTTCTAAACAGAGTTTTTAATATTTCAATGATTAGCTATTAACATTTAAAATACGGCTGAAACATAATATGCTTATACCTTAATTTTAAAAACAGTATAACAGTATTATAACAGTATTATAACAGTATTATAACAGTATACCAGTATTTGGAAAAATAACAGTATACCTGCATACTCAGCCGCCATGTTATTCTTATGGAGAATAATTAAAATGTCATATTTTGTTTATTTGTGAATGTATATTGATGAAACTTGGTAGGTGGCCGTAACAGGCCACAGTAACTTTAATGAATAATTTGCAAACTAATTACTTTAATACTAAAAACATATTTAAGGTTTAATATGACGAATTAAAGTTGTGTCAGTTAAAAGCGTTTCCCCAATGCGATACTACATAGTATAATATATAAAAAATATATACAAAATTATAATTTTAGCGAATTTCCCCTATGGGGAAGAAGCTATTACCGTAGTCGGCATGGTAAGACCCGGGACCATGATAACTTTTCGTTTTGAGGTCCCCAGACCCCAAAACACCAGTCGTTCGAAACTGTGTGTATAATATATATATGTGTGTCCGTGAGCACGATAACTCTCGTGAAAATGATCCGATTTTGATGAAATTTGGTATAAACGTGTAAAGCAACATTTATGACTTTAAGTTCGAAAACCAGCCAGATCGCTCTATCCAAGGGGGTATTTTGGGGGGGTTTTGTACCCCAACAATGGGTATTTTGAATTTTTGACATATCATTTTTGAAGTAGTCAAATATTAGTTTTCCCCATTCGATTCAGCTTAAAAAAACACACAATTTGGTATTTCGATCATTCCTCTACGTCAATTGGTTACCGAGATATTTAAAGTGCTAAACACAGTACGTTGTCTAATGTTATTCTTATGGAGGAAAAGAAAATTTTTATATCTCGCTTATTTATGAACGTATACTGACGAAACTTGGTATACGGCTTAATCTGGTTGTGGACCATTGATATTTCCTCAAAAAAAATTTTTTTGACAAAGGCTCCCGTAGCAGCAAACCTGCGTACTCAGCCCATTCTTATGGAGAATAATTAAATGCTATGTCTCCCTTAATTATGAACATAAATGAATAAAAACTGGTATACGACTTTACCTAGTTAATTTCTATTGATATTAGCATAGAAATCCATTTTTTCTATTCCTTGTTGCAGCAAACCTGCGTACTCAGCCCATTCTTATGGAGAATAATTAAATGCTATGTCTCCCTTAATTATGAACATAAATGAATAAAAACTGGTATACGACTTTACCTAGTTAATTTCTATTGATATTAGCATAGAAATCCATTTTTTCTATTCCTTGTTGCAGCAAACCTGCGTACTCAGCCCATTCTTATGGAGAATAATTAAATGCTATGTCTCCCTTAATTATGAACATAAATGAATAAAAACTGGTATACGACTTTACCTAGTTAATTTCTATTGATATTAGCATAGAAATCCATTTTTTCTATTCCTTGTTGCAGCAAACCTGCGTACTCAGCCCATTCTTATGGAGAATAATTAAATGCTATGTCTCCCTTAATTATGAACATAAATGAATAAAAACTGGTATACGACTTTACCTAGTTAATTTCTATTGATATTAGCATAGAAATCCATTTTTTCTATTCCTTGTTGCAGCAAACCTGCGTACTCAGCCCATTCTTATGGAGAATAATTAAATGCTATGTCTCCCTTAATTATGAACATAAATGAATAAAAACTGGTATACGACTTTACCTAGTTAATTTCTATTGATATTAGCATAGAAATCCATTTTTTCTATTCCTTGTTGCAGCAAACCTGCGTACTCAGCCCATTCTTATGGAGAATAATTAAATGCTATGTCTCCCTTAATTATGAACATAAATGAATAAAAACTGGTATACGACTTTACCTAGTTAATTTCTATTGATATTAGCATAGAAATCCATTTTTTCTATTCCTTGTTGCAGCAAACCTGCGTACTCAGCCCATTCTTATGGAGAATAATTAAATGCTATGTCTCCCTTAATTATGAACATAAATGAATAAAAACTGGTATACAACATCACCTAGTTAAGTTCTATTGATATTAGCATAGAAATCCATTTTTTCTATTCCTTGTTGCAGCAAACCTGCGTACTCAGCCCATTCTTATGGAGAATAATTAAATGCTATGTCTCCCTTAATTATGAACATAAATGAATAAAAACTGGTATGCAGCAAACCTGCGTACTCAGCCCCATGTTATTCTTATGGAGGACAAGTAACGTGTTATCTCCCTTAATTATGAAAATAAAGCAATGAAATTTGGTATGTGGCTTTGCCTAGTTGTTATATTGATATTTGTATAAAACCCCAATTTTTGTGTCCCCTCCTTCAGCAAACCCGCATAATCGGTCGCCATGTTATTCTAATGGAGAATAATTAAAATGTCATATTTTGTTTATGAATGTATATTGATGAAACTTGGTATGTGGCTTTATTTGGTATTAAGATACATTTATATGCATTGGAAATTCGCTGAGTACGCAGGTTTGCTGCTGTATACTGTATTCGATTTTATTTAAACCCCGGTATAGTATAAATGTATAATGATACTGTATTACAAACTTAAGAAAACTAAGCAAATTAGATAAATACTTAAATTTGAGAATTAATAACTAATTGTCCACGTTTTCAAAATATATAGTCTTGTAATACACGTACTGTATTTACTATTGCATTCACAGACACACACACACACATATATATATAAACCCCCAATATTATTTTGTAAAAATATACAATCTTGAACGAATAATATGTTTGACTCCAGGATCTCCAAACGAAGCGTCTGGTTGTTATAAAACCACTTTCAAACAAGTTTTAATGCCAAAGTGACCCGCAGGTTTCGCGAAACCCAACACAAACCAAACCCGCCACCTGCCACCTGCCGTCACCCGCAGGTTTCACATGCCAAGGTAGCCCACAAGTTAGAAATTCAACTGCTATCTGTCGTTTCAAAAAAGTTGACTTACAAAAACATCAGACTCGTGGTCTGTATTGATTGACTATGCTAAAACGGATACAAACGGATACAAACGGATACAATAAGGGGTTCACAGCCCATATAAAACCATAAAACTATTTTATACACATTAAAATATATAGATTATCACCCCATTTATGTTATATATAAATGAACAATGAGTGTATACACGTTAGAATAATGTGAACTGTCCATTATCCTCCACAATATCTAGTGAATTTGTTCATTATATAATCCTCACACAAAAATTCACACAATATTGGAATACTAAGTTAGGGTCAAATATACATACAATTAAATCATACCCCCACACTACTTTTCTAGTGATGTACACGTCTATTTACTCCTCTCCTACAAAAGCACCTACGCAATCTGTCACACATTTCCACGTTCCGCATAGTCTTCTCTTACAGGTAGGGGACACACTAACATTGATATATCCTCTTAAAATCACATTATTCCCTCATTACCCTCCATCGTCACATACCATATCAAAAACCAACACACCATCACACACCTCTCCAAGTAACCCTGTCATACCCTTAGCCAAGTAATCTTACAATACCCCTATCCAAGTAAACTATATAATACCCTTAACCCATAATTTACACAAACCCCCCCCCCCCACAACCATACACACACACCCACTAGATCAATCACAGAATCGTTCACAATGAATCGTTCACTTACCATACAAGAACCAGTTCAATAAGAGACGAATTTACACCTACAAATAAAATTTAACTAACATGTCAAATAACCATGAAACACTACACTTACATAACTACTATTGTAGTATTAGTTAATATTAGTATAGTTAGTTCATTATCTTTTTAAAAAATATTATTATATTTACGTTTTACAGTGGTTGATCGATTTGGTGAAGGTACAGAGAAGAATGAATTCTTTCTTACAATAGCATAATATTGGTTATTGGTTCTGTAATGCTTTGCATTGAAAGGTCTAATAAAAAATGAAAATCTTTTATATCGTAACACCAATATGTAGCAATCATCGTGCCCCTTTTAAATTATTGTTTCGACGTCTAATCCACACGTATAATGCCATAGGTGGAGGGAAGGGGGGGACTATGTGTAAACTCGGTGAGGGTTCGTTACCCAAGGTGGCTTCTAAACTCAATAACAAGCAATCAGCTGACTTGTGTGGTCGACGTTGGTCAGAAGAGATGTGAACGCAAGAAGGTTTTTTATCCTGAAAAAGATTTAAAATGTTAAAGAACTATATAGTTCATTTATTTCATGTAGCTAAGCTATTAATCTAAACAATGTTTATTAAACCATGTTATAACATTTTTTAAAGGTAATCTAATGTTATCATGGTAGGGAATTGAAACTACATTTTATTTTTAAGCCTCCTTCTACCCCCTTAGGGTAAGGTAGCAATATATTCCAAGTGTCCTTGATTGGTCAACATTAGCTTAAGCTATTTTTCACATTTCAGTAATGATAATCAAACAATTTGATTTAAATTATAATTTATGTTCTCTCCTTAAGAATAATAGGGAAAAAAACGTTCTTCGTCAAGTGCTAATTGAAAATTTCAAGTTTATCCACAGAAGTAATCGAAGAATAATGGTTCAAGTTACTATATTATTTAGCTTGTTAAGCTCTTTTTGCTCGAGATAGGTAAATTTCATTTAAAATTAATTGTTTCGTGCAAAACCCAATAATACTTAATTTTGGAAAGTAAATAGCCGTGATAATAGTAAATGAAGTAAACAAATCCATTGTTTACTGGACAATGGACACTGGAACTCGGGATTACTCAGCAATTTTTCAGAATAAAATCATATATTTAAAAGTGTCAGTTTTAATGAAGGAAAATTATAATAGACTTGTGAAAAGATAAAATGTACATAACCACGCCACGATAAATATTAATAATTTAGAAATAAATATGGTTAGCTTAACAAGATCACAGAATTAACACACTTGTTAGGCTTAAACCTATTAAACATACATGCAATGGATTTTCATTGTTTTCCTGTTGAAGTTTCATCAAATAACTTGCTTTTCTGGTGTAAAACAAAATAATTTTCAAACAATCAATCATATTTAAATATATAATTTGTAAATAATAAAACTAACTTTAAGAATCTTTTGCATCTAAATCTGTTTTTATTTTAAACTAGCAGTTACCGGTAGCTCCAATCGCGACAAATTAAAATATTATAAATATTAACCTGACCAGTTTAGTTTTACTATATGACTTCCTTTGGTCTAACTGACAAACAACTACAGCTGGTAATTTTATAAATAATATCCTCTCATAAGATTTGCATTCCAAGGAGTGGAGCCCTAAGGTTGGATATGGACATTATCAGGTCTATTTATTGATGTGATATGTAAGCTATCTTCATATTTTAGTTTAATTGGTCCAGTAGTTTATACTTAATTTAACCTAAAATATCCATATATTCAAACTTTCACATTCAAAATATTAGTAGGATAGATTATCATAATGTTGTAGACAAAGTATATTGTCCATCAATCCTATGACTTAACACAGCTGGACTAAAATGTAAACTCAGAAACTTTTTACAGCCCTTTTGTCGATAATATTTAGATTTCATGTGTTATATTGATTTATCATTGTAATTAAAGCAGTCAAAGTTTCAACACCCCTTGATTTTGTGGTTCAAGTCAAATGCAAATCCCACCCCTGACTCCAGCTGTCAGCTGCTGCAAGTCCGTCTGTAGTGTTCATTTGGTCTGGCATTATGCATATTCATTTTGCTTATGAATTATGGATCACAAGGCAACTTCCGCTTGATTAATTTATAACTCATATGACAAATGTGTTTACATGATATAAATCTACTATAGTTATCAAGAAAACGTTAATTACTTGAAATAAAACTAGGCCTCGAGATCTTACACCAGTAAAAATCTAATCGGTTTGCCCATACTAATGGTTGCAACCTTTATTTTCATTGAGACCGAAGAATATTAGTCGGTGCTGCAATTCATGGTAAAAATGCGATGAGTAGTTAAGGGTCTTAACAAAATAAAATTACCATAAACTTACGATATTTAAATACCAATGCCACCTTCTAATTTAATACTACAACTTTCCTAATAGATGACATGCATTTAAAATTTATATTTTATAACACCACGTATAACAAAGTACGGAACGCTCCCTGTAGTTTGTTAAAATATTAAAATAAACTATTAGGCATTGGATAGTGGCATTAGCTTAAAGTCAAATACATTTAATTACATTTAAAATTGTGAGTGTACCACAACAATGGAGGATCTATGAGGCAACTTAAATTTTAAAATATGAACTCCCTGGAAGTGAACATTAAAGGCAGTATTTTTTAGTTTAGATTTTAGCCTTACAACTTTAAAACAAAGAAATTATCATTGGGTAGTGGTATCAACCTAAAGGGAAGTATCATTCAACATTTTCAAAATGTTTAGTTTTCCCAAAATTAGAGGTGGAAATAATATATACTTTAAGCATAAGTAGGTAAACTTCTATGAAAGGTTAAAGATTAGATTATTTAAATTTAACTATTACAAACTAACTAACGCAATGCAGTATTTAATATTTTATTGCTAAAGGAACATTACATCGTAAAGACAATCCTAACGGCAAGGGCTGAGTTAGGTTAGGATTGGGTTGAAAGGTAATATGATTAGGCGAAGAGGGGAGTAGGGATCGACGCTTGCTGAAACCTCCAAAGCTTACAATAAGGCGCAGGTAACCGCCCTGTTCCTGTAACCCGAGACTCTTTGTTGGCCGCCGCCGATACCGCCAATGGAGTCTCGTGGGGGAAGCAATTGAAGCTGATAGCAGCTGATTTAAACCCAATAAAATGGTATAATATCTCTACGGTCTGGTGCTAGATACATATTTTGTTGTTGGATTGATGTGGATTTTAAGATCGCTCTAACATTCATTGAAGGAAGTCAAAGGTTCATAATAAAGAGTCGCCAGAAAACCTCCCCCAAGAAGAAATGCCTATTGTACGTCATTTTGACGTCAAGAAGGACGGGGACTAAAATCGTATGAAATTTGGAACATAACTGGAATTCTACACCGAATTATTTTAATTTAATCAAATTAAAATCACGTTAATACTTCAATAATTAACTAACAGTTCGGCTCCCTTAAATCTACCCCCAGAATACTACCTCCAATGAACTAACGCCGGAAATCTACCCCCAGAAATAAATTCTCCAGAATACTACTTCCAATGAACTAACCCTGGAAATTTACCCCCAGAAATATATCCCCAGAAAACTACCCCCAAAGAGCTAACCCCGGAAATCTACCCCCAGAAGGATCCCCCCAAATAAAACTACCAGCTTTTACCAGCTGTAGGTAAAAGATAAATGCAAGCAACATTTCTTTACCACTAAATGAGTTTATCACCTATGGATGACAGTATTCTGAATTACATATTGGCCTAAATCATGCTATATGTTATTGATACTCCGGGCCACAGGCTGGTTTTATAAAAAAAAAAAAAAACTAAATTAAAAAAGCAATACATTCCATTCTTGTAATTTTTACCTTATTAGGAAGAATATGAATTTATAAAATATAGCGATTTGCTCAAATTTATTTTATTTACCCTCAGAGAAAATCAGTTTTAGGCAATTGAAAATGTTCAATAGTATTAGCTGTTATCAAAATTAAATAAATGTTATATTTTGATTTTTAGATTGCCTTACTAATGGACTTCACGAGATTCAGCAATTATCTCTTGCATTTGCATCATTGGTTAGTATTGTCTTAGATTACACTAACATAAAATTCCTGATAGTTAATCAATTATTGAAATTGTAACAGGGAATTCGTTTAATCGTAAAAGCGCTTTAGAGTTCAGTTTTTTTCAACGCTGGTGGCTTTAAAAAGAAACATTAAATGTGAAATCATCAAAAAAATTGCCTTGATATAATTTAAATATATACACGTTCGTATATCGCTTTAGTAGCACTATAAACAATTACACCTGGGTCCTGATTGGAACCTTCAGAAACTGTTTAAGATTTTGCTTAAGATAGGTATGGTTTTCATATTATGTTCCAAAAATCTTGTTATACCTTTCAACTAGCTAAAATACCTCCTTAATTGAATCCTTAATATGGTGTGTGTCAATTGCTTGAGTACATATATTTAGAGCAGAAATAAAACATAACAAATATAGGAGCAGTAACAAGTTCTTGGAGTTAAATTTACTCATTTAAACACTAATCATGATCACAACCTATGACGAGATTTTTAAATATGAATGACAAAGGTGCATGGAAGTGTGTTCCTTCCCACTTTCCACCGATGCCCGACAGGGCGAATGATTTAGTATGAACAGTGAGGGAAGATACTAAGGAGCAATTACATGGCATATGACCTTTCATCATCCATGTAATATCCATGTAATATCCGTGTAATAAAGGTTTTGCATGTATTCCCCATGTATCCGTCATGTAGACATCCAGCATAATAATTATTAGAGATGCAATTGAACTAAGTTAATTTATCCTAAATCACCCGTCGTGTAACTAATTATTAATTCATTTTATCTTAAAATTATATGTGAGTAAAGCCGCGATAAGAACCAAATGTAACAATTATGTATCGCCGCAGAAGACCCGCTTGACAAATTAGATAAATTGAAAAGAATCGCTACATTTTATAAATGTATACTAAGGAACAAATTACAGGAATGGAATGTAGTACTTTTATGTAGTTATTTCGCAACTAAAAGAGCCTGTGGCCCAGAGTACCAATAATACAGCATATTTTAGGCTAATAAAATATAACGCAGACTAATAAATAATCGATAAATGATTTTCCCGTGGTAGAGAAACGTTACCTACACCAACTTTTTTTCTATAGCAGGGAGTTTAATTTAAGGTGTTTAATTACTTATACTACTTTCTGAAGGTAGTATTCCAGTGTTCGTACTCTGCAGATTAGTTCTCTGGGGGGGAGAGAGTTTTCTGGGGCTAGTTTTCTGAGGTTAGATTTCTGGGGTTAATTTTCTGGAGGAAGTTTTCCGGTGCTATCTTTTCTGATATTTGTACCAAATTACCACCACTTAATTGAACTTCTTCAACCGTGAAATTTTGGTCTGCTAAAATATATAATAATTTTCTGTCCTTAATTTTTGTGGTGTAAAACTACCCCCCAAACCTCTGATGACAAAATGACGTAGCAGTTATTTCCCAAGGGTACTTGTCTGGGGGTAGTTTTCCCCCACCTCATAGAATACAGCCTTTATTAAATGTGTAAAGGCTATTTCTAGTTATTAACTATTTAGCAACGCAGTATACAATATTTGTTTAGGTAATTTGTTTAGGTTTAAGTAATTTTTACTTTCACGTTATTTTTCAGGGTTCAGGGTACTATTCCAATAAAAACAATTTCATGAAAATATAAGTAACGAAAGTTCACTACCACAATAAGTTATATCTAAGAAATTTATTTTGAGGAATTATTAATTATATATAAGTTTAAGTAATATATAAAAAACATATTAAATAAGGGCAATAGTATTATTATACTATTACAAAATATTTCAATATTTATTTCATAATAATATTTAAAATGTTACAATTTTCCATTAAAAACACATTCAAAATACACCTATTAACAATCTTCTATTTTTGGTATTTAATTCTTTGGCTTTTTAACGTTCTTTGAATTATAATTATATTATTCTTCTCAATTTAATCCAAAAGTCTTAGAACACAAAGCTCACTGGACCCAAAAAGAAATGAAATATAGGGATCCGCTTCAGCTGGATGCAGCTGACAGAAAACCGATTTCTTTTATCTTTAATAGTCGATAACTTTTCTTATTTTTAGTAAACATATTATAATGCATATTTTTTAAATGTAAATGATAATTGAAACTTATTATTGGACATCTTTTTTTATTTGTGATCCTTAAAATTTCCACGATTGAATCATAAAAGTTACACTATTAAAGTTAATTATCAGGTTGTGAAAATTGTCAATTTATTTAGGTTCAACGGCAAAAATTACCATTACAGCTTTTTAGTGTGTATTGAAACCTTAGAAGTCCGTGGCAACATGATTAGTAACAATCCTGTTAGATGTTTCCAGACGTCCAAATATCAAGTTAAATACTTTAATCGACTTAGACTCTGATATGACTTTGTATGGATTCCTTGATGACCTTACAAACCACACGAAGTATAGTTT
This sequence comes from Allygus modestus, assembly GCA_963675035.1. Taxonomy (NCBI): domain Eukaryota; kingdom Metazoa; phylum Arthropoda; class Insecta; order Hemiptera; family Cicadellidae; genus Allygus; species Allygus modestus. The sequence goes on along the minus strand of OY776117.1, from coordinate 60,329,503 downwards.
CTCTCAGGTTCGGGAAGTTAAGGCAAAACTATTTCCATTCTGGCTACCAGTACACAACTTTGCAGATATTTTTTATCTAACTAACTCACTAAATCCACCAGGATACACTCTCTCAGAGCACCATAATCCCCTTTGACGACTGGACTAGAGAAATTGCAACGTTTGATTTAAACGTGCATAACACTTATATCTGATGCTTGATTTAAATTGTTGAGGTGTCATTTAAAAGAAAATAAACGATTCAACATTCACCTTTAATATAAATATCGTCAAGTATTCTTATGACTGTCTGTCCAAACGTTAATTTTACAGCACATGATTTTTTTAATTTATCTGCAAAATATCGCTTTTAGTGTAGTCAGGATGCACCTGACTGTGACCCCTGACCATTAACCTAGCTGTAATAAATACTAGTTGTAAATGTATAATTTTCTATATGACCCATTTTGTACATGTAAATATTTTTGAAAAGGGGGCCAGTTTCACTGTAACTTTTTAATTTACACTTCAATTTAAATTAAATTTAGTTTGAAAATGTAAAACAGTATTTACTTTCACGAGTTTGAAAACCAGAGGAATTTGATCATGAGAATAGGATGGTATGAGTTTTTAAATAGATTAAAAATAACCTATTAAGATTGGTCATATACAGTTTTAAAAACCCATAACTTTGCCTTTGACTGTCATGAGTGCAGTTTTGCTGCGAGGGAGTATTCTATTTTGTTATTAATTTCGATACGTACATAGGTCATTTGGTGATTGCAAAGGTAACTGAAATAAAATACAATAAAAGAGTACATAATCTTTTTTTCACCAAAATAAAACTCTAAAATCAAGAAGACCCCGAGAAGGCAATAGCCGTGGATTTACTTTAAATGCTAATGCGATGATTCGCGGTATTGGTTTCTCGTCAGCCCCTGATAATGTCAGCCTAACCTTCCCTACCCTGATATGAAAATGAAGCATTCTTTCGTCCCCTCCTCCACCCTTTATACAGTGCATGTCTCTTAGTTATTATCCAGCCCTTATATCAATATCCAAGGATTGTGAGGTCCACACAATAATTGCATGTATTGAATTGAGCCATGTCTTTACGACAGAAAGTTATAAAAGTTCTATGGTGAACAAATTGAAAGCTTGAAAGCTACTATTAATGTTGACATTATTAAAGAAATGTTTAAATTAAATGTGCAGTAATCTGAATAGATGTAGCCTTTGCATTTACATGGTAACATTTTGGTAACCTCGTTACTATTATTTATTTTACCTAATCATTAAATTGGAATATAAATAAAACATAAAGGAATTAGAACCTGAACTTCGTATCAGCGGGGACGAGAAACAGTTTATTTTATGATTTTCTTAGACTAATAAAAGGTTTGCGTTTGTTACTTCGCCAATGGTTGACATAAATTAGGTAATAAAACTAAGAACTAAGAAACAAGAAGTAATACTTAATTATGAATTTACCTATTAATATATTTATCGTTTATATGTTTAAAGATTGTATAATACATTTGAAAATATATTAAAGTACATGTTAACAAAAATAACTCACAACAATAAAAGTTTGATTGTAAAATTAGTGTAATGACCCCATCGGGTTCCAATATCTTGATCTAGGAACCCATAACTTTGCAAAATTGGATAAAAGGTTAACTTTTTATGGCACAAAACATGACTACCATTTTCAAATATAGTAGCAAAAGTTGATCTGACCCGAAATATAAAACTTGGCATTTGAATCAAAATACAAAGTGCTCATTATCCAGCAAAAATATTTCTGTTTGTAATTTTATCTTTCTTGAAACCTTTTTATGCTGGCCTATAAGGGGAATTACATTGCGTGCTTACGCAATTTAGAATATATGTGCAGTGTCGCGATCCTTACCATTGGTCATTTATTTATTTATCGCTCTTTCGAATGGTTGAATAAGCATGTTTTAGTATCGTTATTACAGTTTTCAAATATAATCAGACTTTATATTGAAGAATTATAAACATTTGATAGCTACTAAGACGATTGGTTGACTTAATAACAAAATAAGTTCAAAATAAATAGCTTAGTGCGAAATAACTATTACCATTGCTCAAAGAGTCAGTCTTACAGGGTAAAAATTAAGAATAACAAATAGAGTAGCAAAAAATTAATAATAAGTCGCAAGTGAAAGCGTGTGTAGTCGACAGATCTCCGATAGTTTTCACTTTTTACAGTCATTAACGTCACTTTGACCCGAGAGAGAAAATTAGTTTCTTTAATAAACTTTGTTTTGAATTGCTTGAATATTCCTAAATATTTTATATTCGGAATTGGAACAGTGAATTCAGCGTGCCATTAAATAAATAAAAAATATATAGAATTAATAAGAAATCCATTCAAAACTAATTAATAACTGCAGTAATTTTTTACCTGGAATTAAACTCACTCATTATGCTCAACAAATCACATATCTAGATCATGTTTGCTATTTAATTTGGAAAGATTTGTTTATATCCCATTTCAATTATTACATATTTTTAAAATTTGTTTAATCTTAAGACGTCAGTAGTTGATATGCAATAAAACACCGATGACTGATATCGAAATACAAGTTTTGGGGAAAAGATGACCCGTAACGCAAATTATTTTTTCCGTCATGGATATTGGGATAAGAAATAATTATGAAGTGAATCCTTAAATTGATTATTAGAGTTTAACAGCTTCAACTGTGAAATGATAACAAATTGAATTACTCAGTAAACCTATAGGTATTGAAACGTGTAATATTATATTTACTCCACAACCCATTCAATATTCAATTACCATAAGAGACAATACAAACAAATTGATAACAAAAAAAACTTCTAATTATTTTGTAAAAACATAATTACTTCGTTAACTATCAAAGTAATTCCAAGTATTAGGCTCATTTTGAATAAACTATATAAAACAGCAATAGATAAAGTACTGCTGAAAATATTTCTATGGATCACACAAAAAGTAATATTACGAAAGGCTTTATTTACGGTAATACTTTTCTAAACAATATATCTGTGTGTGTATTGCTGTTTTTCAGAAGTATAGACTGTTTCAAAACGTAAAATGTCAAAGTTTCTGTTATGTCTATATGTCAGACGTCCTATTAAGTTAGTGTATATAGTTCGGCCAAATAACAACTTGCAGACCGAAGTGTCAAAGTTATGGCTAGAAATAAGATAATTTTACAACTTTTGACTTAGTTTGTCCATGTTCTTAGTTTAATTAAAATTCATATGTGAGTAATACGTTACAAATACTTGTATTTATGATGAACAGAATATTACCATCGAGGAATTAATACAACATAATGAGACATGCAACAATTCCTTAAACCACCTCAGAATTATGCTTGGTGATGTTAGCCTACTAATATTTACTTCAATATTGAAACACTTACAGTTCAAACCACACATAACCTTACCCAAGTAGCCCTTTATGATTAATAAACACAACAAAATTTCAAATAAATATTAGTTGTTTAATTGGGTGCTGAGGCAGCCCACACCTGAGGCGTGTTGTGCCCTCTGCACTGCGGCACTTAGTGTAATCTTCTAATGAGCTAGGTAAAGTCTACACTGCAATAATTACAACAAATTATCAGATAAATGCAAATAAAACAGTACCTGTCGCAAATGTTAGTAATAAATTAGTTAAGCGTGCAAAGTAGCTACCATTTGTTCTCATAGACGTAGATAGTAAAATTGAACATGGTAACATAAGTTAGCATTATACATGTCAGTTTTTAACAGATTTTAAGTACGAAAGCCCATGTTATCTTAACTGTGCTAAATACTTAGCTCTTCTTTTAGTAACCTTAACCGTAACATTTAACAAAAATGGTAAAACGAGTTGAATTTTCCCAAAATCCCTTGGTTGTTTTAAGCTGAAAGATGAGTTTGTTTTGCACTGATAATATAATCGTACTAGTAACAGCCTATTTGTTGTAATACGTTTTTGCCTTATAATTCTTGTTCCAACGCTTTTGGTTAGTTATACTCATTCATAAGAGGATTTAATTCCAGCCATTTCAGTGATGTTTCATAGTTATTTACATTATATAAACCCCTGGCTTTGACTAGTATATTTCAAATAGCAAATTATAATATTAAATGCATAATCAAAGTCACTATAAGCATAATTGCTGCAAAATATTACTGCTAGGATGTATTTCAAAAGCTCGATCCACAATTAACACTTAATTAAAACTGGTTTTCTTTTGTTGGATGTTTTATTTTCACAGTTAGTAAGAGAATTTAAAATAATATGCTGTCCATTAATTGTATCTTACATTTATACTTATATTACTATATTTATAGATATATTCTTATATTTCCTAATTTCCAGTGGCTCTTGGTGTGAAAACCTAAGCAAAGTTCGTTACCTAAAGAGGGAGCACAAATACGGTTACAACAATCAACACTCCTCTATCTCTCGCTCTCTCTAAGTGGACTTAAAATAATTATCAGTGTTAATCTTATTATGACTTAATTTGGGGACTAATAACGCTTTTATTCCACTTTTCAAGGTAACGATATTTTTACTTACGTGGAAGGAGGCGGGAATCAAGAAATACCACACTAAAAAAACGTGGGTACCACCTAGTTCTTCATATGACACGCCTAAAACCTTGCCTGGATGAGTGAAGTATCAAGCATGATCTATATTCGGAAAAATAATTAGACACATAAATTAACTGAAAACATTCACGATTTACTAGAATACCCTCTTTAATAAAAAAGTTTTTAAAAATTATATTGACACAGACAATTTGAGTATATTTATCTGTACCACTCAAAAATTAGTTAGTCGGGTATAATAATAAAAAAATATTCTTGCGTTATATTTAAAAGTATGTACCTCAGTTTATTATCAATTCAATCTGTGTTTGCTCGTTTCTCATGTCATCACACAGTACTGGAATGTTTCCCAAAGCCCCGTACCCGGCCAAGCTGAATAAAACTGAAGACAATGGTCTAAGACTATCCCGATAAAAAATGTCCTGCCTCACTAAATCATAATGTTCATTAAAAGAATAATAGCAATTGGTCCCTAACATAAAGACTATCGGATATCTGTCATCTGCATTCTTCTTAGTCAGGGTTATATACTTTATTTCTTTAAGATGCCACTTGGCTTATTTTTTAATATTCTTCAGAATTAATTAAGCAAAGTTCTGTTTTCGTCAGGGATAAATTTAATCTATTATAAATCATTGGAAATAGTTTAAATAAATTACGATGTACTTAACACATACAACAATGTAAAAACATTATTATTGAATAAAACGTACTTATATGTGTGGATGCATAGTTTATAATTCACTCAAATTATGAATAATTCGAAATATTCAAGGAGTCAATAATAGTCAAGAAAATTACTAAATATTGTTATTTTTAAAGTGTTATTTTTATTTTTGCAGAGAATTATTTAAAATTAGTTTAAATAGAAAGGATGTTAAGGTTGGAGAATAGGATGGATAAAAATTCGGTAGGTAGAAACCATTTTAATACAAAAATAAACAAAAATATTGGTTTATTATTTCGTTTTTAATAGCAAATATTGCATTAATAAGTTAGTTGTGTGTACAGATTCAAGGCAACGCCGAAAAGAGTTTGATCAGCTGAACAATGAGGACGAGAAGGTCACATTTCACACAAGCCTCGACCACATCCATCGCTGATTACCTAATCAAGCGTAAGACCTCTCCAATTTTGGGCATCAAAGCTGATACGAGATGGAACCTGATATTTTGAAACATAACCATGTCTTGGTTGTGAACTGTGAGCAGTTTTGTATGGAGTATGTGTTAATAGGGATTTTATCACAAATAATAGCGATAACAATGCTTGATTGTTTATTACTTTTATGACAAATTAGTTAGTCTAAATATATACAGCTGCACGCTGTACACTGGAGTATATTTGTGGCTATAAAACTGTTAATTCTGTGTGTATTCGTTTATTTATTTTAGGTTTCCTAGTTATATTACTGAAAATTATTTCTAATCCTATTTCGATGTTTTTATAAATTATAAATTAAAACTTCCAACCCTCCTACCAACTTCTAACGCTCCGTTTCATTGGCTACCCCTACAATAATTACCTATCCCATAGACATCCATTGGCGGTATCTCAGGCGGTTAATTACAAGGTTCTTAGGTTACAGGAATTAGGCGGTTACCTGCTTCCCTTTATAGGCTCTCCAATCTTTCCTTTCAATTCCCTTTCCGCCGAAATCCCAGACTTGTTACCCCTTACAAAATATTATTCAAAGATCTCCTTAATATACGACGGTGACACTTGTATGATTGTCAGAAAAATATGTTTATTTGCTTTCAACTAATATAATTATTAATTTTCCGTAGCTTATGTATCGGAAAGGTGTATACCAATGAATTCACTACCAATTCATTTCTTTGGTATGGATAATTTGGGTAACCTGTCATAGCTTGTTTTACAAAGCATTAAAAACAATGTGTATAAAGTTTAATTTAAATAAGCATGTTGGTTAAGCAGAAGTAAACTACTAACTAGTAAATAGAGGTGTAGACATATTCATATATTTGACAAGCCAGCTTAGAATCTTAACCAAGAAAAAGTACATTTTACCTATATTTTTTATGATGTTTTTGCTTTAGAAAATGCTTAAAGTTAACTTATAATTTAATTACACGGTAAAAATGTCCATTTTTTACTTAAATTATACAAATCTTAAGGATTTTTAGTGTAATGAGTAATACGGGGCACAGCCCTCTATGGGACAAACAGTTTTTAATTTTAAATAATCCTGATCACTTAATACTTTAACTGCTGTTAGTCTAATTCCAAGAAGTCTTTTAACATATTAAAATTTATGTTTATGCTTACTAGGAATTGGGCTTTGCACGAATTAGAAGTGGAGGAAGTGTTTATGATGGCCACATTTCACAATAAAACACCCTCTATTTGCAAAACCCATACGACTAACGCTAAAGGATAAATTATAAACTTATAAATTTGATAATGTTTTCATTAATATTATTTGTCTAACCACATCTTAATCTACGCATGATCTAATATCTGACTCTTAAAACTATGTCAAATTACCATTATCATGTAAATCACCCTATACGTCAACGCCAAATAATCCAAAGATGCGTTAAGACCATCAATACTTTGGTTCAGAGACCAATTAGAAGATAATTGGAGGTACGAAGCGAGGGGATGATGCGTTCAGACAGGCAAGGTAGAGCCAAAGTTTTTTGAGCATGCATAAGTGACTGGATTAAAACAACGTGAACTCAAAGTGTAAATATTAGAGAGAATCTCAAGATATATATTTTTTGTAAGTAAACAAATATCACAATACTGTAATTATATTTTTAACTTCATGCAAGTTTAGTGCACTATGAAAACTTCAAGTATGCAACATATTTATATGACACATATTCCTTTGTAGTTGAACATTTTGGTTGAATACGACCTTATCCACTCATTTTATTGTTAAGAACAAATTAAATTGAACAAAGTGTAAGAGTCTTTTGAATATATTCATGCTATTTGCCTCCTGGATTGATTGATTGTAAAAAATAAGGTTATATCCCTTGTCTTCATCAATCCAATGATTATAAGATTACTAGTTTCGGGACTAGTTTTATCCGATCATGAAATGTTGTTGTATCACAGAATAAAATACTGTCATCGTCTTGAGTTTAAAAACATTTCAACACCAAACACAAACTTGTACTTTCACATAGAAAAATTAAACATTTACAAATTCGCAATAAGTGTACACATTATTTCCCATGTGTGGCCGTATTTTGAATACATACGTGAAATGTCAATATATGTAATAAAATTGACTATTACGGACTGAGATCTTGGTCAATATTCTTGGTCAATTAATAGAAACCAAACCGGATTAATATCCCGCTAGTGGCCTTTTCAACAACAAAAATTAATTATGATGTTTAGGGTCTTTATCTTTGTTTGTCTTCTCGAGATATGTACTAATACTGTAAAAAGTAATAGACCGGGCATCTATGGCAGGTATCTATTCAAAGGTAGGCCCTATCTAAAACATTGCAATTGCTTTATAAATTGCAATTCCAAACCAATCCTAATTAATGTATTTTACCATATTAAACCTTTGAGTAAGCATTTTTTAACAATTTGGGTATATTAATAGTTTGCGGTCCGAAAAATAAGAAATTCACTTGTATTAAACTACTTTGAAAACTCTTTGGAGCGAGTGTAGTCCCGCCAGATGGTTTGCCAAAGATATCTCGAACAGACTGTCACCACTGAAGGTCGGGTCGTCTTGGCAAAAGTATCCCATATCGCAAAAAAACGTAAACTGATATTTCTACTTTGTAAAACACAATAGTGCCAGGACCATCGCAATCTTGGGAACGTACGAGAGAGAAGTTTTAATCTGAAACCTAATGTTTCAGAAGTTTTCATGAAGTTTCATGAAGTTTCATGAAGTTTTAATCATGTTTCTAATGGATCGTGTTTTTTAACTTTATGACAACAGTATATTAGTCTTTCGTACGCCAAAGTAAAATGTAAAATAATTTACCGTAGGCTCATTTTCACTCTGTTTTTCTAATATCATCCTACGCTATTACGATCATGCATTATCTCTTTGGAACCTCTCTACGGAAATGATAACACCGAAATGTAATCATGAAACATGTGGGTAATTTTTGGTAAACTGGCTGCATTCATTAACAACACTTTATATCAATGAAATAAGAAGGACATTACAACACTACAACATTTAGATCAGTATCATTATACAGGAAATTTAATCTCAACGAACAAAAAAAACAGTTGATTTTACTTTATGTCTGATACCTGTTCACGTAGAAGAAAATGTTAGCTTATCGCTGTCTAACTACGATCCATCTGACCAATTCATTTCAGTTCTGTAATGTATTTGTTATTGAATATAGATCCACTATAGCCACCTTTGATGAGACCTATATTTATTTTGGATAGATTTACGTTTATGATAAATAAAAAAAACTATAACTTGTCTTAACCTATCTGTTGCATTGCACTGTTCCGACTAGATATGTTTAGCTGCGGCGGATTGGTTAAGTTATGACAAGTTTTTTTATCAATAACGTCAAGTTGTTCCGTAAATAATATAATCACATTTGAGCTCCCCTTAGTGAATTTGTACATTTTATGAAAATATTTTATAAGTTTTCCCAAATAACCAAAAGGTACAAATTTAGACATAATGTCTATGTTCTAGTGGTAATACTTTCAGTAAACTTAGGAAGTCACAGAAGGCTGAGTTTTTCTAAAGTCTTTATACTTTATACATTGTATTTATGTTTTAGCGATTTCCGCTATAGATAAGAAGCTATTACCGAAGGTGTCGGTAATACCTAGGCCCGGAACCATGATAACTTTTAGTTTTGAGGCCCCCAGATGCCAAAAACACCATTCGATCAAAATCATAGGTATATATATTTATATGTGGCCGTAGGCACGATAACTTTCGTAAAAATGGTCCGATCTTGATGAAATGTGGTATAAACGTGTAAGGCAGCATCTATTTTCATGAGTTCGAGAACCAGACAGGTCACTCTACTTTTAGGGGAATTTTTGGAGGTTTTTGTACCCCAAAAAAGGGTTTTTTGAACTTTTTACATATAATTCTTTTTAAACCCAAATTTTAGTTTACACTATCAAGTTCAGCTTTAAAAACAAACAATTTGGGATTTTGATCATCGCTCTACGTCAATTGGTTTCCGAGATATTGAGAGTGCTAAACACAGTACGTTGTCCAATGTTAATCTTATGGAGAATAAGTAAAATTGTATATCTCGCTTATTAATGAATATGTATTAATGGAACTTGGTATATGGCTATATATGGTTGGGTTTTAATGCTATTCGCATACAAAACTGATTTGTTATGTTCCTCATGGCAGCAAACCTGCGTACTCAGCAGCTATAATGTTATTCTTATGGAGAATAATAAACATGTAATATCTTGCTTGTTTTTGAACATAAATTGATAAAACTTGGTATGTTGCTTCATCTGGAGGTGATCCATTGGTATTTGCTTAAAAACCAGATTTTTTGGTCCTTGATGCAGCCAATCTGCATACTCAGTCCTAATGTTTTTCTTATGGGGAATAAATAAAATGTCATATCTCGCTTATTTATTAATATGCTTTGATTAAAGTTGGTAAGGGGCTTCATGACTTAGTGAAGTACCATTTGAAATTCGCTGAGTATGCAGGTTTGCTGCAACGGGGGTATTTTAGTCTTGTATTCAAACGCTTTCAGTATGAAAACTCCTCTACAAGAAAGTGAATTCGCGTTGTCATTCACCTTCCGTTGCGTGAAGCGAAGATCCACTTGCTTTTTACCAATCCCATTTCACTTATCCCTCTCTATATTTAGTAGGACAGGGCTCTGGACTACCCCACTACCATTTAATTGTAGAAGGGGTCAGGAGACAAACGACGAGTGCATTGGTTTCGCTCATTAGTCTTTATTTACACAGCAAGTGTTTTCACCTTACTCGTTCCCTTTTCTCTCAGTAACCAAACTGGGTTTTTTTTTGTTTTGGATACTTGGTTTGTGTTGTCGCACCTCAGCTAAGTACTATATTTGCAGATATTATAGATCAGTGGTCCATCCTTGTTGTTTTCTACAATTGAAGTGTCACAGTATTAGTTAATTTAGCTTCGTTGCGTTTTCCTACAAAAAAGGTTCTACCAGGAGTTTATATTTTACTAACAATAAGGTACACAATTATTTTGTGTATGGGTATATATTTTAATATATCTTCATCGGGGAACTTTCTATTTTTTTATAAATGCTTCTAGATGTTTTAAAAGTATAGTTTAAAATATAAAACAATATTTTCTTGAGAGAACCCTCAAATATTTACACCGGATTAAAGTTGATATTTTGGCGTCTGAAAATCTAACAAGATTAAAGACCCTGTTGTCACGCTTATGTAGGGCTTCAGCTACAAATTACAAGTTCCTATAACGTATCAGTTAAATGTTGTTATATTAACAACAAATAAACGTATTTAATCATTTCCAGTAAAATAGTTAAACATAAAAAAGAAACTCACATCCAACGTCAAAATTCTTTATCCAAAATATAATCACATTTTCTTTTATTCTCAACTTTGGTATTGAATTTTAAAACCTGAGAACCGGTAGTCCCTTGGTAATGGTAATGGTAACCTTTTTTAAAATTTTAAATATTAAACTGTCTCTATTACGTTATAATTTACACTGTGCAAAAATATAAAACTATTGTCTCTACAAAAGGTAAAACTTTGGACTTTGAAAAATTGAAATTTGTCTCTTGATTAAAGGATTTATGCTGGTAAACTAAACTTGTTAATTTGTGTACGTATCGTGGGTGCCATCAGTAAAACAATGTTCAGTATTCCGACTTGGTATTCTGCAACACAAATCTTATACTCTAATTATAACAAAATATGTAGACGAGTAAAGCAACCATGAAAAAATGTAATTTTATAAGATGTATTTGTCAATTTTGTTGTAAGTAAAAAATTTACTACTTTCCTAATCATTCAGCACATCGAAAATATTTACAAAATAAACTGATATTTCAAATTAAGTATTATCTAGACCCATTTATGACAAAGCGTCCTAACACACAGAAATATTAGAATGCAATATACACTTGAAAGAAAGAAACAAAGAAAATAAAGAAATAAATAATTAATTTCTATTCAAGAACATAAGGCAACATAGAATTCACTTATTAAATAAATAAATAAACAACAATGATTCAACATAGAGTCTTAACCTTACAAAACAAAGATAATTAAGTGCAAAAATGAATAAATAAACAAAGCAACATAGTAAACATGGTAGCAACCATTTAAATTATTTTTAGTTATTCTGCCACATACAAGTTAGAAGTTAGGGGTAGTAATTAAATAAATTTTATGGGAAATTACAATTATTTACATCGGTGTTTTGTTAACTTGTGTCCTCATACATTTAGGGATCAAACCACCATTCTCTACTAGACTGTTTGTGTTAATAATTCTCAAATTAAATAAATAATTTAAATCGATAATTACAAAACACATTAATTACTGTATGGTTACTCACTCGGTTTGGTTTGCTATGTGTTTTAATTTAGTTATTTAATCCCGATTTAAATCTATATTATTATAATTTCGCTCACAATTAATTAGTTAGCAAAATATTTAAAATTACATTAGCGATTGCAAAATAACTCGTAAACGTTGGTACGTTTAAAATTTGACATTTTATTTATTTATTTATTTTGTTGTACCCGTTTCAAAAAGGTGGAGTAAGGTAACTCACTATCATGGGACAGTATCCAAGGACACCCGAAAAAGTAGATATAGAGCAGGTAAACAAATTCACTGGCTTAAATTTTACGTTGAGAGTTACAATGATTATTGGAGAGTACTCAAGGAGTACTCAAATATATCTTCTGAATGTTCCTGTAGGATGCAGGGAGTTCAAAAGGAGGATAATGAAATGTGTATTAAGGTTTGGAGCCTTAACACATTCCCTTCCAACACTAAGGTCCCTCTATATCATGTTGTGTGGGACGGTTTGTAGTAAACTTGTTAACCGGTAACCACCTATTTTATGTTTTGATGAACTGAGGATTTAAGAAATGTTTGACTCACTTTATATATTATAGCTTAGGAGTTTAAAAAATATTCCAACTCATAGACTGAAAAACTCATAGTCTGGTCATAGTCATAGTCTCATTTTGTGCATTAACATCAAATTATAGTGTAGGGATTACTTTAAATTATTAGGAGTATTAATGAACAATTAGTAGCATTCGCATTAATGAACAATTAGTAGCATTCGTATTAATGAACAATTATTAGTATTCGCATTAATGAACAATTAGTAGCATTCGCATTAATGAACAATTAGTAGCATTCGCTTACACATTACAAAAACACTGAAGTTTTACTCTGCCTTGGATGTAAGAAAAAACTAAATAAAAAAAAGGTAGACTAAAGGAATGCGGGATTTTACTGTTGGGGTAGGGAAGGTTAGGCTGACATTATTAGGGGCTGACGAGAAACCAATACAGCGAATCATCATATTAGCATTTAAAGTAAGTCTCCACAGTCACTGGCGATTGCTTTCTTTATATCAAGATATTGCTTCTTAAATTGAATATAAAATAATAATTTATTTATTTGTACGAGGATCTTTTATATCTAAAGACTAGTGATTTTTAAAATAAATTAGCTTACATAAATACTTACTCAGAGATCAGATATGAAACAAAATTGGAATAAAGTTACTGTACAATTTATAATACACTATTGATACAGATCCTTTTATCCTTTTTCCATATCTGTGGTAGAGTCCTTGCACTCCGTAGGACGTTTGATCAATAAATTTACTATACCCTGAATAAATAATTCAAACATTTCAGGTATAATTGCACCTTAATAATTCCAACCATAATATGACGAATTTACTGCTATGTAAAACGTAATACAATTTTGTTCTAAACTCGTAAAAATGATTTAAGGTATAAAAGGTGGAGTACCAGCTTTGCCAGAGTAAAATACTGTGGTAATTACTACGTGTGATATTTTCACATGAAAGTTCTAGACATATAACAATATGTAGCTAAAAAATAAAAACTGGAACTAATTTTACCCTACCAACCCAAATCAAACCCTATCATTTCACTACTTTCGGACTCAAAAGTGACTTAGGATTAAAAAAAAACTATGAACATAAAGTCTCAGCTCACTCTAAGACAGAGTCTTCAATCAAAAGAACTTATCAAATTGGGTTTCGTGGAATTATTTTTCCACGTTTAATTAGAGGTATTGTAGCTTATAGTAGGGGCCCCAGCCGCCTCTATCGTGCATACCAGGAAGTGAGCGATACCCAAAAGATATACTTTTGTTGATTATTGGGCCTTTTATGGGACACTTTGTGGCTTACGAAAACCAATGTTGGAACGATAAACTCTCTTGCAAAGTATGATGTATATCATGTTAAAGTTTTGCAATTTTTACAATTTTATAACTGTACTTGGCGCATGTTTATGATCATAGCTTCAAAACTAGTAGGTATAATTTGACAAGCTAACAACAAAATGTTCTGAATTAGTATTCAAACACTTAATATATTTTATACTCACAAAATGTCTTGTTTAGGTAGGGTAAATCAATTTAGCTTACTGTAAAAAGTAAAATATTTATTATTGTCTTTAATTTAATTATGGCTACAATATTTTTGTAGGTTTAATTCCATTAAATACCACATAATAATATGGAGAGAAATATTTTGAACCATTTTGTCTCATGCACGTTTTACCTAGAAAGTGCCGTTTTTGAGTAATATTTGTTGTAAAATTTCGCGAGCTCGCGTTCACCGCTGCGGGCAAACCAGAGCGCCGAGCCGCGCCAGGCGTCAGCCACGCGGGTTTTTTTAAATTATTGTTTCCCTATTAGCACTTTGATATGTTGTTGTTTTTATTTCAAATGGAACACCTACGTATTCGTAAATGATAAGAATAATAAAACAAGTCATCAGAGCCTAATATTTTACAATACAAATTTAATTACAATGAAATTAATAGGAATTAAAATTACAAATAATTATTTTAGAGTATAATTTATTAAATACGTATTTTTTTAAACAAGGCATTACAACTGAGTTATAATTTTCAATATTTTTATGGAGATAAGGTGAAAGCATTTCAACTTTTATTAACACCCAGTTTGTTTTTCATCATATTAATGTCAAACATTTGACGGGTTCGTACGAGTTTCATTTAAATTAAACATAAGACATATTTTCTTTGAATATTTAAATACAACATTATACAGGGTGTTAAAAAAGCCTTTCAGGACTTTGGGATATGGTCCCTCATGCAAGAAGAAAGAAGAAAAAATATCATATAATGTATGTCCTAAAACGCTTATTTTTCCGGCAGGTGCCTGTATGTTTTTTTATTTTTTATTTAATGCGTTATATCTTAAAAGATCTCAAGATATCAAATTCAACACTGTGAGGTTGAAAATTAATGTAATTCATAATTAATTGGCAATTAATGAGGTTGTGTTCACGGTGCGGTGCCGGTTGGCCGGCGGCGTACTGGTCCGCCAGGAGCGATGAACACGAGCTCGCCATATTTGACTAACAATCATATTACCCAAAAACGGCACTTTCTAGGTAAAAAATTCAAGAGACGATATGTTTTCCCCTATTATTATTAATATTTAGTGGAATTAAACCTACGAAAATATTGTAGCCACAATTATATGAAAGTCAATAATAAATATTTTATTTTTTACAGTAAGCTAAATTGATTTACCCTACCTAAACAAGACATTTTGTGAGTATAAATATATGTTATGTGTTTGAATACTAATTCTAAAGATTTTGATGGTTAGTTTGTCAAATTATACTTAATAGTTTTGGAGCTATGATCCTAAACATGAGCCAAGTACAGTTACAATATTGTAAAATTTGCAAAACTTTAACATGATACAAATTATATTTTGCAAGATAGTTTATCGTTCCAACATTGGTTTTCTTAAGCCCCAAAGTGTCCTATAAAAGGCCCAACTATCAACAAAAGTATATCTTTTGGGTATCACTTCCTCTACGAATCTAGGGTACTGGGTCCCTGTCTATTAACACTCTATCTGCTTTGTTTATAATATAAAAAATGTCTGATATGTCTAAATGATAATTTAAATATTGAAGTTTAGAAAGGAAACATGAACAGACACTGCCTCATGTAACATGAGTAACGTGTTATCTGCCTTCATTATGAAAATAAATTAATGCAATTTGGTATGTGGCTTTACCTACATGAGTTATATTGATATTTGTATAAAACCCCACTTTTTGTGTTCCTTACTTCAGCACACCTGCATACTCAGCTGCCATGTTATTCTTATGGAGAATAATTAAAATTTCATAAATCGTTTATTTATGAATGTATATTGATGAAACTTGGTATGTGGCTTTATTTGGTATTAAGATACATATATATGCATTGGAAATTCGCTGAGTACGCAGGTTTGCTGCTACGGGGGTATATATATATATATATATATATATGTGTGTGTGTGTGTGTGTGTGTGTGTGTGTCCGTGAGCACGATAACTCTCGTAAAAATGATCCGATTTTGATTAAATTTGGTATAAACGTGTAAAGCAACATTTATGACTTTAAGTTCGAAAACCAGCCAGATCACTCCATCCGAAGGGGTATTTTGGGGGGGTTTTGTACCCCAAAAATGGGTTTTTTGAAATTTGTACATGTTATTTTTGAAAAAATCAAATTTTAGTTTTTATCATTGGTTTCAGCTTAAGAAAACACACAATTTGGTATTTTTATCATTTCTCGACGTCAATTGGTTACCGAGATATTGAAAGTGCTAAACACAGTACGTTGTCTTATGTTATTCTTATGGAGGAAAAGAAAAATTTTATATCTCCCTTATTTATGAACGTATTCTGACAAAACTTGGTATATGTCTTCATCTGGTTGTGGTATATTGATATTTGCTCAAAAAAATTATTTTTTGCCAAAGGCTCCCGTAGCAGCAAACCTGCGTACTCAGCCCCATGTTATTCTTATGGATAATAATTAAATGCTATGTCTCCCTTAATTATGAACATAAATTAATAAAATCTGGTATATGACTTCACCTAGTTGAGTTATATTGATATTAGCATAAAAACCCATTTTTTGTGTTCCTTGTTGCAGCAAACCTGCGTACTCAGCCCCAATGTTATTCTTATGGAGAATAATTAAAATTGTGTATATAGCTTATTTGTGAATATATTTTTATGAAACTTGGTAAGTGGCTTTATGTATTATTAAGACATTTATATATCTATTGGAAATTCGCTGAGTACGCAGGTTTGCTGCTACGGGGGTATTTATTCATGGTGTTTCATTCTTGAACCTAACTGTTAGCCTCTAGAGTTGCACATAAAGCGAGATACTCATTGGTAAACACCATAAAAATCACTTTAACGGTTAGGTTTAGTGAAAAAAATACAAAGAATAAAAACGTTTTAAAATTACATTTTCTACCTGATTTAATAATAAAACTATGGGCATTTTATAAGAAAAACTAAAGTTGGCCACCGTATTGGAAAAATGGGGGATAAAATACAAATTTCAAAATCACAAAATTATACAGAACCAAAAATCCAGGGAAGTCGCATTTTAACGTTTTTTAATAGCTCTTATACTTTTCAAGAAAAACAGCTGGCACACTTATATCAATCACCCTGTATATCGGCAACTGTAATAATATTGCTAAATTTGTGAAAAAGTGACATTTTTAGCTTTAAGGAATTCTAGGTTATATTCCACCCAAGCGTCGACCACACCCGCCGATGACCACCTAATCAGGTGGAAGACCATTCCCGTTATAGGCATCGACGCTGGAACAAGGTGGAACTCGATATGGCGTATCGCAAGCACGGATAATATCACTTTGAACTCACAGTCGGCGGGTGTTGAAAATAAGGGGTTCGAAACGCCTACCTCAATATATTTAAAACTTAAATATAACTTTGTTGGTTTTTTATTTCGCTAAGTTGTAAAAGTATAAATTACATTTGAAAGTTTTTACAAACTGATAAATCGTTTATGGCTTTCCAAACACTGGAGTAACTTAGGGCGAATAATTAATAATTACTATCTAATTATGCCCATAGTAAAATTATGTCTAATTATGTCTTAATTGCTTATCTCAATTTGTCACGATACATCTTCTGTCACTATTGTCATTGAGGTGACATTATTAATTGAAGCAAACGTGTTTGTCGATAATTTTAAAATTGGAAAAATACACATATTACGTACACTCAAACGAACATAACGAAATTTGTATACTGACCGGGACGACAGGATCCCACACTTTTGATTACTGACCCGCACGCTGCGATGTTACAGCAGCCACGAGTAGTACTACAAAAACATTAAACTATATTTTGCAAACTTGGGAAATTTACAAATAAAATTTTAAGAAAAATAACCTTCACGTATTTAATTGTGTAAGATTCTAAACAAACTATTCATAGTTAAAAATGTTCTTAAGTTCACATGCTGTGCCGAATCTCACATGATGTCAAACAAATGCAACTGCTAGAAAAAGAGTCTATTGTGTAAATTTGTAATGCTGATAAATGTTTCTTAGTGCCATCCATATGTTACGAAATTTAATATTTTAAAGCTACAACAAAGGGTATATCTGTTATTAAATAGTTTTGTCAGTTTTATAATATAGCATAAATTACACCTTGCTTATAAATTGTTGTATGCACTATCACTAAACATTCCTTAGGGTTTCATGTCATCAGATTTTATTACTTTTATTTTAGTGTACAATACTATTTCTAAAGTGCAGTCTTGACTACGTACAGATTTTCAATCTGCTAAAAAACAAAAGACAAAGTGTAATTTGTCAAGTTTTACTTGTGGTAAACTTTGTAACTAAAATTTTGAAAGGCTTTAAGGGAAGTTTTCATTTTATGAAACCTGAGCGCCCAACATATATGGCTGGGCAAAATTAGGAAAATATCTATGACGCCAACTGGTGTTAACCGCACAGGGGCAGTTTCTAAAAACTATCGAATTTCAACAAAAAAATCGTAATGAATGTTTTTCAATTGATAAACACTTCTTCAACAGGTGAAATCAGAGTAGACCAAAGAAAGTAAAATAATATGGGGTTCAGTTTCTCTAACTCTTTAATTGTTGAAAAAACGTATCGTGTTTTAGGACGGATTAATTTCAAACAACATAATGATGATCAATATCTTTGTGCCTAAACTAAAATTTTATGTTTAATTAATAAATTCCTAATCTCGGTAATTTGCAGTTGGTTTAAATTAGATACGTGTTGAAATGTAGAACGACAACCGTATTAGTTAAACTAATTGTTCACCTTCTTGCTTCCGTAGGGTTTTTATATTTTGATTTTTATACCGCTATCCACATTCTGCTTAATATTGCTGTTTTAGTTTTGTTTGGAAACGCTGTTCAAACGTAGCAACACCTATTCACTTAATGTTCTTGTATGTGTTTTCACTTCCAAATCATTTCAACAATCGACTTATACTCTAATATGACTTTGTATGGGCTCTTTGGTGATGGATCTTGAAACTTCACATTGCGATTTCCATCGAGTCAACAATAGATTAAGGTTGACTTAACTTTCTTGTCATAGCAAAATTTAATTATAAGTGCACTCGATTATAATCGTTCATTGAAAATCAATAAATAAAATTATTAATTTAAAATTTTAAAAATAAATGTAATAAGGACGTTGATCTTGTACAAACATGTTTTGCTCCATGCACTACATACAACGTACTACAAGTAGTGTATTTAATGACTTGTTGATGTGTACGTTATTGTTTTGATTTCTTTACATTCAAATCTCGCAAAAATATTTTTACACGTTAATGGTTTTAAATTAAGCCTTAACGGTTATGCAATAATGTCGGCAATAGCTTGTACACAAATATTACCTTACTTCTTTAGTGTTTTTTTATATATTTATTTTATGTTTATAATGACAAATCTTAACTGACTTTTCAACAAATAATATAACGATTACGTCATAAATTGCTTTGAACAAAATAAAGTAGCATTTGTATAAACCACGTTCATAAAATATACTAGCTTGTTCCCCCATTACACTTAGCAATCCATTGTATTCCACAGATTTATTATGCAACTGGCTATCAGTTGCAGGTCAGTTTCAGCACCTGCAACTGCAACTATCTTGCAATCGATTGCTTGCAACTTATTTTCAAATGGAGAAGAGAATGACTTTAAAATTTGACTTAAAGTCGGAAAGTTAGTTGCATGCCATGAAACTAGTGTTCAACCATTAAATATATTGGTATTGCAATTAATTGCTTCGTCGTGTAATAACTTATTTTTTCTATGTATCTCTAGTTGCAAGGGACATTAATCTGTTTTTGTACTGGTACTATGCTGGCTGTGAAATTTATTTGATGTGTTGAGAGAATTAATCTTGTTTTATAACTTTTGTTAACAATGTAAGCCGGATATTTTAACAATTTTATCTTATTTTTGCATTTTGTTATAGTACCTCAATGTTCGCAAATTTTATATATGATATTTCAACAGATCTATTAAATTAAAAATAATAAAGAGCTATCCCATTAGTGCAACACCATCCAATTATAGTGCATGAGTTACAGTGCAGCGACTTGCAAATTTCCTATGAAGTAAACGTAAATAGAGGAACCAAATTACTTCATTTTCATATCAGGGGGGAAGGTTAGGCTGACATTATCAGGGGCTGACGAGAAACCAATACCGCGAATCATCGCATTAGCATTTAAAGTAAGTCTCCACAGTCACTGGTGATTGCTTTATCTGAGGTTCGTCTTCCTAAAATTTTGTGTATGAAATTAATAATGATTGGATTATTTTTACTAGCCTAATATAGTTTTATTTTAACAAAACTACAAAATCTAAAATATATGTTATACTATGTGTCTTCTTAAACGATTAATAATTAGTTAACTTAAGAAAACAACAATATTTTGAGTGTTTAACTTATACACAGGGGAAAATACGATATTCCATTTCTATAGAAATAGACAATTAGTAATCACCAATATAATTGTGTCTATTTTAGATCGTGGACTTTTCGTTGTTTATACTTATTGCTTGACAGTAACTAAAAAAAGGCCTATTAAACATCGCATAGGCTCTTTTATCTGATTTGTATTCATGAGACCTACAGCCAGTCCTTCAGTCAAATAAGGTTTTCCTTTTAGTGTTACTTGTCTCACTTTTACAACGTCAGAATACGAATATTCAGGTTTTACAGCTACTTTTATGTAGAGGCAATAACATAAACATTGTAATTTCATGGTTCTATTTTAATTATAAAAATATCATTTTTTAAAACCTAGTCTGATATAAACTTTAATAACTAATAATTGAGTTTATGAAAATAATTTGTTCCCTTTATTTCCAAGACAAATTCTATCATAAACCGATCTAACAATACCACAGACGAACTTGAAACGTGTATTCTCTTTACTGAGAAAAGTGTATTGAGAACACGATTATATTGTTTTGAGATTCAATTTTAACGAATCACAACGGTCACATTGAAAAATATTTTACCTACGTGAGTGGGAAAAGAACAAACAAACATTAGAAGGCGATGTTAACTTATCACTAGTCTTGATAGGCTATATAATACATTTAGTAAGATATAAAGCAAACCTGAGTCTGAAGGCACGTAGCTGTCAGTAATTTATCGTTGCACCTGCTATCTTTTGTTGAAACCATTGTTTTCATCTCTGTTTTACTTCTTGTTTTTATCGCGGAGCATTTTCGTGATTTAGTCTTTGTATTTCTGACAGTACTATAGGGTTAAACAACGTAGTAAAACGTCATCGAAATTACAACAACCTTTAGTAAAAACTGTTAAAGAAGTTAATTGATTTTCTATCCCAAATAACTGGAGTTGACTATAAAGGAAAACTATTAAAGATCTTCCAATCTCAGTCGGTTTTAAAATCAAATCACTTTATTTTTTAAACTGATTGCTTTCTATTTTGCACGTTTTACAACATTCAATGTTATTTTGCATATCAATTTTAATTTTTTTCCTTAACGTGAACTTGTGTCTTATTCAAATATTGCTGATATGCTGATTTTATTAATTTTGAATTCATTCATCAATTGATCATACTTTTATTATACTTTTATAATAAAAATTTACTTTAAAATTTATTTTTTTTATACTTTTATTATTTACTTTTATATATTCATTGCTCTTTTTTGCACCGTGTGTGCAAATTAAATGATATTCTATCTAGAAAATATTGCAGTGAACAAAACTTGCCGAGTTGGAAATTGCCAAAACGTTCAAAGGATAGTTTTCCTAAACAAATTACACAATGTTAAAAACAAATTATTTATTATAAACATAATTTTTCAGACACACAATAACATATTAGATACAAAATATACAAATACTTCCTTATTTTTCGATAATATAAGTCATTAAATAGTTACTTGAATAAATTATACTAGAAGATTAGGAGGTATTCCTTATATTTACTGACTAGATTTCTGAGTTCTAAAAAGTCTTCTGTTATTTTAATATGTGTTATCTTTATATAGTATTAGGTTACTTTTAATATTAAATTTTTAATTACGCAATACAAAATATATATAAACCTTATGTACATTATAATGGGTTTTATTTACTGCTAATAGTCACGAATAATAATAAATATATACAGTCAGGAACACTTTTGTTTATAGTACAAACTTAGGGTATTACTCGTATTAAGGATACCACTATGGAACAAGGGTGTAATGATATTTTTTACAGAAAAAGTACCATTGGCCGATAGCCTGGTTTTCAAACCTATTCAAATATTTGTTGTTATTCTGGAGAGCAAGTGATAGACTATCTCGTCACTATTGATGCTGGAGAAGGTTATCCCGGGAAGAGAACATGTCCGAAGATCGGTCAGTCTCTCCTATCAGTCGCATGGCAGGAGAAAATACTGGAACATTTTGAGCAAGCATTTAATGCCACACTTTTTAAACCAGCAAGACTTACTATAAACATATTTATCAAGTGTGGAAAGGTCATAACATTTTGAAATATTACTAACTTACATTATTCCCAACAGTTATATTATAAACACTCAGCTTTTTTTCACTGTATATTTTTTTAATGTATGAGTTATGAGAAAAATAATTATTTTCCCACAAGGTTTCAAGATACAACGATTTAAATATGTTATTTATAAGGATTTTAAGTGAATCTGCCTTAAGATAGTAGGTAAATTCTATTTATATCGGTAAATTTTATCAAAAAACACCAACAATTACTTTTAGGATCAAGGCAAATGTTTGGACCAGACGAAATATCCAAGTATATTCTAAATAAACAAATATTGTTTTAGTTAGATAAGATGAAGTTACTATACACCTTTAAAACAATTTTTTACATATCAATCATTACATTTTTGTAATAAAAAAGTTGGATACTTTAAGGAATTATCAAAGAAATGTTTGAAGGCCGCTCACTGTTCAGTACGCTGTGTAGTACAACAATATATTATGTAAAAATAATCTAAAATACGAGTATTGATCAGATTAACACATTTTTTGGGATTTTACATTCCAGCCTGAATGAAATAAGAGTTCTAAATATGCTTCTAGTTTATATATTGAAGTATATATTCTTGAACACCTATCACAAAATCAGAGCCTGTTTAATGTTCAAAAGGAAGTGGCCTGGTGTAGTATTTAGATTGTGTGGCTTTGATCATTCTGGATAAAATTAATGGACAAGGTTTTATTAAGCTGATAAACTTGACCAAGTCCAGCAATGATGTAATTTGATCAAAGCTAATCCTAAACAGCTTAATTGGGCTTTTATAAAGTATGACAAAATGATTTAAGGGAGTTTTAGTTTTATGTGGAGGAAATGTGGTGTCAGTGTGGTCTGCCCTCTTTGCAGACCTCGCATGTACTTTACAGGGCTACTAGGTTAGTGTAAAAAGTCATGGGTATACAGTTTTGGACTATACTGTTTTATCAGTACTGTTTCCGTTCTGACCTTCATTATAACTAAAGTCCTATTATGTTTATATAGAACGTTTAAACCAATTTGTTTTGTTACTTTTACTCTTATTTGTCGTGAATAATACGGTCGTAACAACTACCGGTACCGGACGCGGTACATCAGAGGTAGAGCGCTGGCCACACAAGTCAGCCGTGGTCAAGCGTAGGTTCGATCACGGCCGGACGTAGTGAAACCTTTTCACGAGCAGTCACTACTGGCTTGCCTATCTGACTGTTTACCGTTACCGTACCTCGCTGTCTATAGATCACCACAAAGGCCTATTGGCCTATGGCGACTAGCAGTTGAGGGGGTTTTTAACACAAAAATAAAGAACTGCAAAACCGTTTTAGTTAGAATATGTACATGGTAAATAAATGCTGATATGAAAAACAGGTTTACCTCTATATAGGTTAGGAGCGTCGCATTCTTCATCAATCAGTTTGTTATGCGGTAGGTAAAGACGGTGTCGCCATCTCCACGTAGCAGTTAGCACTACCCCGAGGAACACAAGGGCTGCTGCAGAAACTCCTGCAACCACCTCCCTCCCGGCACCCCCTTCACCCCTCACCCCTCCATGATGCCTCTCCGTGTGGCCAATGTGCCCCTGCGACCCTGGCATCCTTGCAGTAACTAGTTGACTAGAAGTGGTGTTGGTGGTTGGCTCGAGAACTTGGTGCGTGTCAAGAGTCATTGGTTCACTCTGAATGGCAGGGGTTCCAGGGCTGAATATCGCCACCTGCCGAATAATTGGTCTGTTAATGCTGATAATAATGCGGGACAACTTCAGCCATCGCCCTAAAATATTTACTTACAAATTCAAATATATTAAAATCCAACAAAACGTTCATTTCATCTATTGGGCATTATTCGCTATATCTTTCAAAAGTGTAAATTATATTTATATCTTAGCAGAAATTATTGTTTAATCCGACTTGAATTAAGTTTATTTTACATTTAATCCATGACACTTGGACTTCAAGGGAAAGGACAATCCTACTCAACTTTAGCTACTAATTCAGCTCAACTACTTGGATATTCACTTAAAAACTATTGCTAACTATGGGTAAAATTACAATAAAAGTTGCTTTCCTTGATTGTGAATGTTTTTAAATGCTCACAAAATAAATAGTTGTTCGATAGTAACTGTTTGGTTAAAAATTTATTTTTTATGGTGCCTCAATAACTATCAGGTATTTTTGAAACCCATAATAGCGGGGAATTTTTTAATTTATCATTGATTTATTTGGAATTTACCTATCGCTTCTAGTATTTAAAACTACACTAGGTTTTGGGGGGTAAGGTAACTCCTCCCGTTATCAAGTTGACCCTACTGAAATCTAAATAATGTAGACTAGTTAGGTATTAGTACTCGAAATTTAAATTACAAATAAATCAATAGCAGGTTATCTTGTCTGAGACTCTGGTTCATGGTTCTCATACACCTCAAATAAATGAATTTACAGTATTGTCGACCTCAAACTACATTTTCAAAGGTTGGACTAGATTATCAACTGCACAATTTCTATAGTCAGTGTGATTAATAAAAACTGTTGTTTTTTAATGTGGTACAAAGTAATTAAATTAGATCATGTTAAAACATTATAAATATAACTTTTAAAAGTTACCTGTATCCTATACGTGGTATCGGGCCACAGGGAGAGGGTGGCTATGCACGTGTTGGTGACAAGGTTTCCTCTCACCACATCGCCTTCAGCGGACCAGGTGACAAGGTAAGATATGTTCAGTCGGTTGTTCCTCAACAGCTGATTGTGATACGACTCCCAGCTGATCTGCGCTAGCACTAATGACGGCTGGTGGTGTAGAGACAGCAGGTTGACCCTCCAAGATTTGTCCAATCTGATCTGAAATTAATTCGTGTAAGTTCTAAAGACTTAATAATTTAATCAGAACATTTAATTCTGTGCTTTTCAAGTTTAAAAGTATAAAATCAATTGAACACCTACATAAGTTTAAATAATGGATGTAAGTTTTAATACAGATATTTTTTAGCTCGGATGTAAGTTTTTGTGTGCATAATGTGTACTTGATTCATTTAAGTTCATAGGTTTGTGAACTCTTAAGTTCTAGCAATGTATTAACATCTTTCGAAGGAAAAACAAACTTTTCATAAATGACTAAGCTATTAAAGAAATAACATTATTTTAGTTTTTCTTAACTTAAATTAGGGGGATTTCATTGTTTTAGGTGTTTCTCAATGTAAAATTGATGTTGTAGTTTTGTTGGATAAAATACAGTATAGTAGATTTTGTTTTAATTACTAAAAGTGATTCTAAAGTTTTGAATTCTAAATATCTCCTCTCAGTTACAACGTTTTTATAATATTTTAAATATTCACATCTATTGTTTAGCAATGAGATTCTTTATTTCAGCGGAAATAGATAAGGGGAAATTCATTTATTTTTATACATGACAGCGTTCTGCCACTTGTCCTGTCTCTTGGGCCACAGCTTTCAATCACTTGTAGGCCACAAAAATCCTACAGAGAAATAGCACAGCTTTCTGCCACGTGTGCTGGGGTCGACATTTACCGGTTACCAAATAATTTATCTTAGTACTCAATAAATTACACCAGTTTAACAAATTGAATTATTAATATTTATTTAAAATGAAAACACGATTAAATACAACATCCCTTCATTATTTACAAATAGCTAATCAAATAAATTCTACAACAGTCACAGCGACTGTGCTAGTAATAATACAGCAGTTGCACTTGTAGACAAATAATTAGGTTGGCAATACAGCGTTCTACCACTTGTCTGTTCTCTAAGATCGTTTTTCGATACTGAACCGTTGCCTGTGAGTTGCGAAGGAAAACCTCGTCGCCATTTTGGATTCATAACTAGCTTATGTACTAATAACATTATACATTAAAATTCTATCAGAACTAAATTATTTAAAATACAAATACTAACTTTTTTGATTATTTTAAGACATTCTCTTTCATTTGGGATACAAATATTTGTTAACAAAAATCTAATTAATTATTTTCTTCGGTAAATATTTCACAGTGAATTTAGCTGTCTGATGGCTGATGGAAGAACTGTCAAACTCAAGTTGTTCTAACCTAAACGTAAACTTGCTATAGAAATATTTACAAATGTTGAACAACTTATTATAATTAACAAATAATATATAATAAAGTGATAATAATATAATAACGTATAATAATGGTGATCTATAAGGTTCAGGAGAGTCTAGGCTAATAAGTTATAATCAATTTAACTTCTGTTAACTTATATAGGCTACGCTTCTTTGGTAGGCTTAGCTGAAATGGAAGCGTTAAACAGTACGTACTTGGTTTATTGAATCCTCCAGAGTGGTAACAGCATTCTTAAAGACTGGGTTTGATGCCTGGGCTACTGTCTTCTCCATCCCCAGACTGCGGAGTATGTGCAGCGCCTGGTCGACGGGGGACTCCACCACAGGGCCGTACATCTTGACCAGCCCGCGCCAGTCCACCACCAACACCCGGACTGTCTCCAGGTCCGCGGTAGAGAGGAGGGTGACACTCGGCTCCAGGGTGTGACAGAGCGGCGACCCCTCGGCCATCACTACGTACACGACAGGACCTGCCACGGGCGGCCACGAGACCCTGGAGTCGTTTACCACCAGCACCTCCTCCAGTGGCACTGGCGAGACGGGGCTTGATAGTGGGAGGAATCGACACGCCTCTAGACATCCTGGACCCTGGACATATATACAAAGTACATACAACCTTAAATAACCCCTTTTTTAATATTAAACAATGTATTCTTACTATTGGTTAATTTCTAGATACCTATTCAAATCGAATCAAATTATCAAATTATCAAATCAAATCAATTCAAACTTTTTTAAATGTCGTTATAAATCAATAGGTTATTGCGTATGGTCTTGGGTCCCCTGAGGGTGGCACATGCTTCCCCTCAAGGGACCTGGCAGATGGGACTGAAAAACTGCCTAATAGTATAATCACAATTGTGCCAAAGAAAGCAAGCTAACAAGAAACAATCTCTTATTGATCCCTGTTAGGGAAGGCAACCTAATCATAAATCGAAAATACAGTATTTTTCAACTCCGTAAGTTTGGATACGTCCCCAATAATTCAAACGGAGTAGTCGTTTATGTTTTAAACTCAGCGACGTTTGTAGGTAACTGGTAACTATTTTAACCACATAGTTCAACCTTACACGAAATCCTGCCTTATTGCTGATAAAACCATTTGGAAAGAGTAAATCTCGTTTCGAATTTACTACACTCTGAGTTGTTAGCCTTATTATGCCACAAAGATGATTTTATCAAAAGTTTAAAAATATTACAGATATGATTGGTCTGCTCTTTAGAGACTGCCTAGTAAACTACATTCATGATAAACTGAACTACACGTTTTTTTATTGCAAGTTTAAATGAAAGGCTAGCTTTTGCCTTACTTTTGAAATATCGAAAGTTTATTGAAGCAATTAATCAATGAGTGAATCTCCCATTTTTTCTGCGCCTAAATGATAATCTGAAATGTTATCCGAACGTAATATTGGAATAACGGATTTAGCAATTTTAAAATGCATAAATTCAAAGCAAATATACAACATATACTTACACAATCTTTTCTTCTACAATGCAGTCTACTATCAGTGATCGTTTGTAATATTCCACATGACTTCCAACACTGAAACATCGTCAGGATCATTGTAACTAAGTGGGGTGATAATTTTTAGAAAAGTATTTATGCACGTTAGTTTGAGTATTTGAATTTATTTATATTTTGATTTTTTTGAACTTTTAAATAGTTGTTCATAAACCGGTTTGCTTAACACATTATCAGGATCTATCCTCCTTTCTAACTGAAACCCTCTGCAATAATAAGTTTAAAGTAAATCTTAAAATTATGTTTTACGTCACTGACTACTTGTTTTAATGTATCAACGTGTAGGCTAGATAATAATCAGGCTATATAATATTTTTTATATATTCAAACTATTCTGTTAGAAAGTAATTTAACTTTTACAAATCTATAGTATGATTCTGTGTAAAATGAGTGTAATCAATGTCTTATTCTTTAACTTTGTTACGCAAGATATCAGTTCCAATGAATACAAAACTAGCAAATAATATTTACTTCGCTAACAATTATGTATTTATATTTTAATTTGTTCGTCAAAATCATCATATTTGTCATAGATTTCTTCCAAATCCATTCTTGGTGATAGCGAGTTTATTTTCTTTACGGTACCGGCCTACCCGTGGCTGGCCGCGCACGGCAAGGGTTTTCACAACGAACACTTGTCTGTGTTCGTTGGGTTTTCAGGGCTATTCGAACGCATGAATCTTACATTTATAGTTAAGGTTTCATATTTAAAGAAGACAACATGATGTACTCTTCCTTTTTGTAGTTTTATGAGTGAGTTTAATTCACACAATATGCACAAAATTTGAAACTATTATATGTATTTATTTAAATAATCAGCCTCTATTGGTGAAACTGTTATGTCTTAAATTATTGATTATGAGAAATTTGAAAGCTCTTTACGCCTAGATGTGCTCCACTTCGGGCCTTTTAATGTTCTGGCGTTAAGGTTATAGAAGACTATAAGTTAATATAATTGACCATTTAACATCTACTGATACTACAGAATCAGTACAGAATCATGAGAGTAACTAATTTCGGTGAGCTATTGATGATAGGCTGTTAAATTATAAAACTCAGTTTGATTGTGTCATAGTAATAATATGTTCAGTTGATTATTTTATTTTTTGGTTTTTTATATATATCGTAATTGTAATAAATTAACCCTAAAACACAATACTTTTCAGTAAACAGTTTTCACGTTTGTAATACAATAGTAATTAATTGTCGTTTGCAAATACAGAATTTTGATTTTATTTGAGAAATAGCCTAAGATTTTTAACTTCTCATAATAAAAGAATACATTGTGTTGAAACGAAAGTAAATTTAAGGATCTAATTCTCTTTAAACTTCGACTGAATTACCTGTGAGCAAAACAACGACTTTTTACACTTTGTGTCGGAGTCTGGAGCCGTTTGCATCTGGGAACAAAAAACATGATTAAGAACAACTCTAATCATGAAATCCGTAAACCAAACAAATTCAATATTCTCTTGAAGATACAAAACAGAAATCTTAGATCCACACAATTGAAAAACAATGGTAAACTATTGATGGGTTATAAAACCAAGTATTATTGCTAGAGGATGTTGCGTTTTAGACTGAAAACTTGAATAAAGCTGTGAAAATCGTGCACGGCCGGGCCTGCGGACTCGCGGTTCTCTTTAGTGTAGAATCGGGTATTTTTCAGCATCCTAAACAAACTCGCTTTGCAGATAACCACCTCATATTATAGCAGTACTTACTAAATTAACGCGTAAACTATATAAAATAAAATATTTTAGCAAGCACTGAATTCTGTTGGGAAATTTAACTTTAATATACTGAACACTAGTAAATAAACTTCCGCAAGGAGATTATTTATAACTCTTTGTATAAAGAGTTTTGTCCAATAATTTGTACAGTTAATATTACTTGTAGTCGTACTTAATTGTTTTATTTAATTTTTCAAGCAAATTATATGGGAAAATGCTAAGGGAGGTTCTAATTATTTGTCGAGGAGTGCCCTCTGTAGGTGAATAATTTCGAACTTTATTGTGATGAGCATGGATTAGTTGTTGTTGTAAGTTGTAGTATTCTCGGTATCATGGTAATCAAGGTTGACTAAGGTTTCATTATTATTCTTGACCAAAACAATCAATCTTATGAATTAATTAATGAATTTAGCCGGTAAGTTAAATATAAGTTGAAATGTTATCGATACAAGATTTTTTATCCGATATAATTTTATCACTTACCGGAACTTGAAACTTAAAGGCAAGTATAACAACACAAGATACATTTCGTTTTTTAATAAAGATATTTTCTCTTCTACTACGTATCGACATAAAGGGGACAAAATTAGATTATACAGTACTCAGTTTCGTCATCAAATGTCAACTGATTCTCTAGCAACGAATATTAAGTTTTAATCACACAAAAACTAAGAGTATTTTTTTTGTTTATAAGCTTTTAGCAACTTGCACATTTTTTTATTACCTAAAAAAATTTTTGGAAAAAACAGTTGATTGCGATGAAGAGCATATCGAGGATTAAGGATTCCACTTTTTCTCCAGTACGTCAGTATTTTGGTTGTTATGAAATGTACAACACGTATAAACTGATATACGAGTAGTTGCATCCGTTTGTGCAACAAGATTTTAATTGAGATCAATAGAAACTACTACAAAATATTACATTTATCTTTTAATAATGATTATTTACTCCAAGAAATATATAAATGTTGCACATTACCTGATAATAGACTTATTACAAAAGGCAACAACTTGTGTGTTTATATATTCAAGAGTAAAATGCTAAATGCGTTCAAAACAGTTTTAAAGTGTTCTTATGTCACAGGTGTCACGTGGATGTTATGTCGAGACCTCCAACAATAGAACGATGTGGTAGTTTTATAAGAACTCAAACTAATATTATGTTTCTGATGTCTAAGTCTATATTTATTTAATGTATTTTAATTCTGTTTATTTACTAATGTACAAATTCACATGCCATCTGCCAAAAGTTAGTTTACTGTAATATGTATAATCACTTTACAATATGTAAATTGTTCTACTTTAAAATGAACTTGATGTAGAACATATTTTGTACATTAGACAAAGGAGATCTAATAGCAGTTTAAAACGTTAAAATTAAAACGCCAATAAGAATAATTTACGTCAGTAGTTTTCCCGAGTGGCGTAGTAAAGAAGTTGAGTAAACACTTATGTAATAAACAGTAACTTAAGTTATTACCTTGTACAAACAAGTGGCTCTGCAACGTGCGAGTCTAGTGGGTGTGCCCAGCTCGAACTTGCTGTTCACCTTTGATATTAAAATAAAAACCACCAACAGACTTATAACCCACCAAGCACTCATCTCTCTTAACCATCTGACTTCATGTTACTCGCTAATTCACAAAATAAATTATAAATGTTACCATAGTCAAGTCAGTAGCACCAACGCGCAACAGTTCACTTTCGCGATCTTTTAGTCGGATGTAAAGAATTTCACGCTAAATCTCCCGTACTCGAGCGCGGCTGAAGAGCGACTGACTTATTTTATTTTATCAAAGAGGGTCGAGCGTGGAGGGTGGGGAAGGGGCCGGTGGTTAGTTTCAAATATCCCCATCAGACCGCAGCACTGTACGCACAAAGGGTTGTTTGCATGACGACCATTGAAATATTGCAGCGGGGCTTCAAGTACAGTATTATTTACACCCCTTCATTTCGCCATGCTGAAATAACTAGGTCTTTAGGGTGGTAGCCATGTTGGTAATTATGTAATGATGGAGTGCGCTCCAAAACAATGAATATATTTACTAAACCTTTATCTGTTTTATGTGGCAAAATTAAACAGGAAGTTAATAAATAGAGTATGTATGTATATTTTGAACTTTTGTATGCACTTATGTTTTATGTTGTATGGTGTTTTGTGAAACTGGTGAGTCGGTTGATTTTTTTTAGACACGAATTCATTCTCCGACATTAGGTTTTAGGAATACTTTTGTTAAATATATATGTATTAGTTTACTAGTGCCCAGAATGTCAATATGTTCCAGTTCACTAAACACTTGTTTTAATTCTAAAACTCACCACTCATGATGGCACTTACCTCATTTCAGCCGTGAATCCAGGATCTGAATTAAACTGCTGAGAGAGCAAGGTTTGCAACGTTTTAAAAATATGTATAAAAGACACTTTTCCTAGAGTTTACTTTTTATTTTAATTATTAGTCTCATATCTTTAAGTGTTACGGACTTTTTAATAAAATATCGAATCAAACACCTAGCTGCGACTACAATAATGATTATTAATTTATTATGATAATTTATTAAAATCAAGTAAAATGTGTTCTTAGTCTAAGGTTTCCTAACCGCAAGTAGGGAGAGATTTTAAAATGTATTCCAATAATTACAAAATTGAATTACGAAACGTCTAACCATCATTTGAGTAAACGTAAATGTTAATACTTAGGCCTATTTATTACCAACTATTTTACCACCCATAAATTCCTACTTAAATATTGTAATACCCAGCATTATTTTATAGATAATAGAATAATAGATGATAAAATAATTATTTTATGGCAGCTAAAACAATAATAATTGCCAATGTTTATAATCCTATTGTCCAACTTACCGTTTAGGGTAAAACAATACAAATAATTAAAAGGGCAGAATCGAATCACTTTTAATACATTAATCAAAAAAGCCATTACCATAATTTCATAAATTTACCTTTTTGGGTCTCATAAATGAAAAGCCTTTTTAATAATTCTTCACAGTTATTGCCTTTAAATTAGTATTATAAATGTAATAAAAATACGTAGTTTCAGTTAATAGATACATTTGTCCAGTAATCTTTGAACAAGTGACGTATTTTCAAACCGGCAACAAACTTTTGGGAAAAAATAAACCTTAATAAATTATTTACATTTCAATACAACGTTTTTACTTATGTCTACAATCCTTACTCCAAATTCTTAGCGTATACGTATTTCGGCAATTGATGCCATCCTCAGTGTCTTGTTATTCTGGTTTACCTGCAGCCTGGAGAAACCAGAAATAGTATCCACGTGGTGTCAATCGTTGATGTGTTTTATGTCCGTGTATTTGTGAATTAAATGAACATTTTAAACGTGTTTGATCCATCAATCGACGCGGTTTTACGGCTAAGAACATATAGTTTAGAAGATATCGTGAAGAACAACAAGTCGCTAAGGATGGTATAAACTCCCAATATACTACTCCAAGAAAGTTGAATTAGGATTGTTCGCTTTTTCAGACGTAAGTTTTAACTTTAACTTTTTAAATTTTATCAATAATAGACAATACCAGTAAAACTCACTTTATACATTTCTAGAATTACACTTACGAAGGAAAATAAAAACAGTTGATATGTTAAATACGTTAACCAAATTAGAGTATTTTTTTTGTTTCATGCCAAATGTGTCTGAGAGGCCCAAGAACTGTGAGCGAATCGCCGCCCTGATTGTTACAAAGGACGCAGAACTGTTTGCACAGGACACAGCGACACCTGGCGGGCTCCTACTCAAACACCAAATCCTTTTCTCCTCGTCCCTCGTTTGTTGAGCTAACCGTCTGCCAGGTGAACGTGTTCCCGTGGAATTGGACCCGGATTGCGAACCTCTAAAGCAAACACCGCGACTTTTGTAATGTCGGATCCCAAATTCATGGCACACCCGGTGTTTCGCTCGTTTCCTACGGGTTTTGTGCCTTCATCCGAGGTAAGGGTGGCCTCTCACGTTTTTTCTTTCTAAAAGCGTGCAATGATTTTGTAAAACGAAGAGAATAATATTGTATACAAGACAAATAATTACTGTCGTAA
Organism: Allygus modestus; assembly: GCA_963675035.1. Taxonomy (NCBI): domain Eukaryota; kingdom Metazoa; phylum Arthropoda; class Insecta; order Hemiptera; family Cicadellidae; genus Allygus; species Allygus modestus. The sequence goes on along the minus strand of OY776117.1, from coordinate 60,295,388 downwards.
ACTTAAATTACCAAGGTTCTTTACTAATACACAAAAAATAAATTTAATGAAACTATGCTTTTATCGTTTCATAAACTGCAGCTGTAATCACTGCTAAACACGGACGTTTGATAACAGCTAAAGTGTAGATTATAACAACTTTACGTACACATGTTACTTGCAACCCCTAACCTCCCGACACATATGACTCATCACCAGCCTCCCGGTCATTTAGCCGGTTACCACCAGGGACGGCGTTATTGTACCCGGTCAAGGGTCATCAGTTGCAAACAGACAGACCGGGCAATAAAGCCACCCTCGCGACGCGCTCCGTGTTACAAACGGGGGTTGAGGGTAAATTAGATCAGCCCTTCAGATCAATGAAATGACACCCCCGGGTCTCAGACGTCATGGCTAACTTATTTTTCTCATCAATCTTGATGAGATTTTAATTCTTTTTGAGCCGGGCTAATAACGGAATTTATAGTGTAAGGTAAAGAAATGAAAATGCCTTGTTTTTAAAGTATGTTTATTAAATTGCATTTTTCCTAGGCTCGGGGTTGTATTACGCAATATTTTCGGTCTGCTTTAATTTATAGTTAACTACAGTAATGATTTTTTTACTATTCAAGCAAGTTTCATTCGAAACAAGATTATATTAAAAATGTATCAGTATTTTCAATACATTTACTCATAAACGAAACAAACACACTATTTTCAGTTTAAAAATTACGGGGATTACAACTATCCATTTAAAAGAGTTTTTGTTATAAACGAAAAGAGTATTAAACTAAACAGACAATTAAGAAATTTATCAGAAAAAATACATAGTTTTAATTTGTAGCTAAAATAAGGAGAAACTGTATGTTCTAATGAGTAGAGTCTGTAGGTACACTGCATGGGCTCTTTTTATGAAATTCACTTAGTTATCTTTTTGGAGTGTTTGCATAAATTTCCCCGCCTTTTGTTTTCCTCCCTGAAAAGAGAAATAAAAAAAGATTCGCTTGGAAAACTTTAACAGGGTTATTTTCGCGCCCACGATTGGATAATCGAATTAGAAAAACCTTCATCAAGGCAATTTTTCCAAGGGTAGAATGTAATTACAAGTCCCCACATTTGAACCAGAGAGGCCATCAGTCTGACAGGTGTTTATTGATGGGGTGGGGAACGGGGAAGGGTAAAGGGGTGGTTTGGGGGGCAGAAGTATATTGCTGTCTGTCTGTCTATCAGCTTTTATTAAAGTTATTGACCCCTTTGTTAATTGCAACGACCTCCCCCCTCCCCCCTCTGCCACACACGATAATTGAGATGACAAATTACTGGTAATGTCAATTAGCTAAAACAAGATGGGATGAACAAACGCCCATGGTCATTTACAATTATTGGGATGGACGTTATCGTACCTAGTTGAAAGTGACGGTGCAGTTTCAAATACCAAATTATACTTGAAAATATTTTTTATTGGACAATATGATAATCAGTTTTATACTCAGTAGACTGATGTTCCTTTAAATAACAATGCACATAAATAGTAATGTATCACAATTGTTTCTATTCTCCGATGTAAGCTTTTTGTTATTTTATTTAGATCAAATAATAGATAGTTAAAATATATATTTTCAATACAAGATTTTAAGCATGATCACACACAAAAAATAAACAAACAGAACAACCCTAAATTGATAACTTTAAGTTAAACTTATGTAAATATACTTGGAAAATAAATTATACATAACACGGATTAGTGTAGGCACACAAGGAAGCCGTAGCCTTCGTCCAGCTTACAGTAATCAGCTTTCAGTTGTGTGCCGGGTTTCCCAAAATCCGTCAAAGCTTTAACAAGGATTACCTTTCACTTAACCCTCTAAGCTTCCTGTCTTTATCTTAATAACTTCCTTAAAGATTAATTAGCCCCATTGGGGAAAGGGGTGGGTAGATACATTATTTTCTATCAAAATGTCTTATTTAAACATGCCTTGTTTATATGTAATATACATAAGTAATTATAAATTGTTTTTAAGTTTGAAAATAAAATACTGTAAATGTTTAACTCACTATTAAAACTGAATTTGTTTATTTACCTCAGTGAATTTCAAAACAGGTGTGTACAATTTTTTACTAAACAATATATAAAATATTGTAATGGTGAAATGTTGAGCATTCACTTGCAGTCGACGTTTTGCTTAAGTTGTAAAAGTGAGGCAGGGTCATGTTCTTTTTTTAGAGTAATAGCTTTAAAGTTAGTCGAACGATGATGAAAAGGAAGTTATCTTTGTTTAGAGAAGGACTTCGAAAGAGGATTAAGCCTCGTTTGAAGAAGGGCTAATAAACGTACTTTGCTATAACAAGGTTTTGAAGATGGGCTCAAGCGTTGTTAAATGGAAGACTTATTTGTGACGGTATGCACTAAAGCCAACCAGCTCCTAGCCGCTCCAACAGCGCTCCTGTAGTTAATTTTATATGATATGCATCAATAACGTAACCTAACCGCTGCAATGCGATGCTACGAGCAGGATGTCGTTGGTAGTGCATATATAAGTACTGTGTTACTGAAATACATTTTTTTTAAGTGGGTCGAGGTTTGGTTGAAGAAAGGCTAATTAAAGGGCGTCAAATATTTTTGAAGAAGGGATAAAGTGATGGGGGTCAAGCTAAGTAAAAATAAGAGCTTATAGCAAGTGAGATTGGAAGTCTTTAATTAAAAGTTTAATGAATTTCATCAATTCACTCGCCGCTTGTCTTTAACCTGCACATTATTCTTATAGATGATACATAGTTCAGGTCATGTTAGAAACAAAAACACGCAGAACAATATAATCATGATCACCTATTGAAAAAATAACAAATAAATAACAAATTCACTAGCCCTAAGAAAATAGTGCTTCAACATGTTTAAAAGTAAAAAAACCCTCATTCATTGAAACCACCATCTATAAGATGAATGTTATTATTCATTGACGAGCTTTATCTCAATGATATGTGGAGAAAGTGGAGGGAGGCTTCTAAAAAAGTGTCAATATACTCAGTTTTATATGGAAAGTGGAAATGATTAGTTCTACAAATGGAGGAGACTGAAAAATATGTAAGTACACAAGCCGTCAATTCGCTGTCAAATACTCTTTGATTGACGGCGACAGGCTTTTAAACAATCGATATACCTCGATATCCCACTTTACTCAATATGTTTCATGCATTTTAAAATATTTTTGCGTGTTAAGGTTTGAAACGTAGTTATTCTATTTGCACAGGTGTTCTCTCAATCAGGTCTAATTTAGATGGGAACACGGATCATAACTTACTGAGTAAATAATTTACTGTTTTCAATAGTCAATAGTCAATAGAAAGCATAGAATTTGTGTTTTTATCACTTTTTTCTGTTAATTATTTAAAAATTAGTAAAATAATACTAAATGGAAAATGTGCTGCAACTATGGTTAATTGCTGCGTTTTACTTTTGACAGGCACATGTTTCTTTTAAGTTACTCTAACTTCAACTGATACAAATGTATCGTAGCCACATTCTGTCAAAACTTTCAATTTATTTGTGTTAATTGGCTCAATAATTTACAACGTAAATGGTATTGGCTGTACATGTATAGTTCAATGTGTGTAGATTATAATGTGCATGTTTTTTTACTGTGTGTTGAAAACATTGAGGAAAAACAAGATATTTATCAATATATTTGTCATATTTTCATAACGAAATTCGTTTTCATCGAAGCCAAATAACCAATTTCAATTGCATTTCCACGAATATAAATTTTCAAATATTAATTTACAACTAATAATTACTGACAATTTTCAACTCTAACATCGGGTTTCCCTATTTGTCCAATTAGTTCAAGACAGAGCAGCCACAGCTAGAAATAAATTTTAACAATTAATCATAAACTGTATTTTTACTATGCAGATCAAACCCTTAAAGGAGTCAAGGTCTCAGGGATATTGGCGGGATATACACCTTCACCGCCACAAGAAACTCACATAGTGATCATCCTGAGGGAGAAGTGGGAGGCGGCTTATCCTGTGGAGGTCAAGTTGGAACCCAGCCGCCTTCCTGCTACCTGCGTCTACTTCACCTACCTCTCTGGACTTATCCCCAAGGACTGTCGTATATAAGGAGAAGTAAATTCTCCATCAACAAAATTCAAAGCTTTCAGATAGTTAAAGGATTGCCAGAAGTCCCTTACAGGTATTAAATATTTATTAGTGAATTTCCTTTGGAAAGTGAACTATTAGCATGACCCGCACGGTGAAACTTAAGCCCGGGACCACCATAGAAGTTTCTACCGTGGCGAAAGTTTTAAGCCCTCTCTCGTCATTCTAGCATAAATATTTACCGAGTTATTAAAGGAAATGTGTATCGACTAAACACAGTGCGTTGTCTTATGGGGGTTTTACACTAGAAAACCATGCTATTCCTTTGTTTAGAGTACTTTTATCGCCCCCAGCAACCTTACGCCTACTTTAAAGCTTGTCTGGACCTTCTCCTAACCTTATAATGCGCAAAATTGTATTCCCAGCTTTGCAAGTAAATGAAACCAGGAGTATCAGAACAGCCAAAAAATCAATGTTTTCAGATTTCAATAAAAATTGGACAAATGTATGATTATACACTGATTTTGAGTTTTAAAAGTTGTTATGTGGAAATTCTCTTCCCTCACGTCAGCGTGCTGCGTGCAAACTCGTTTTTTTACTAAAACAACGTATTCGATTTATTGTTAAAATACAACTCAGTTAAAAGTACACTTTATGATCAACTGGTTGAAATAAGGCACGTACGTTACATTTTTATTGACGTTTGATCGAACGCGGATTGGCCGAAATACACCTTTTAACCAAATTATCAGTCAATACTTTAGCTTAGTTTCTTGAATAAAAAACCTTTACATTTTAGGTTATTAGCCTTTGAGGTAACTCGATTTAATCTTCTAAAATATAATATCATATATGTCTTACATTTCTTTTATACATCAACGTTCCTCTGAATCAAGCGTTTACACACTGTGTGATTAATAAGAAACTCAAGCATGACGATATTGACGAAATAACTATTTTAGCATTTGAATTTTTCAGTTTTATCATTACTAGTGACTGCAGGATGTACGAAGGTAGGGGATGGAAGTTTAAGCCAGATGTGAAGGAAAACCTCTATCCATTATAGATATCGCTTTTGTCCCGTTAAAAGACATTAAGAGTGGTAAGATTATGTTTTTAATTTATCTATTATTTAAAATGAGCAGAGATTATTGAAAGAGATTTGAAAGAGCAGAGATTTTTCATTCTTTTATTTGGCTTTTTGTTCTGAAAGAAGCCAAAACAAGTCAATGAAGCTTAATGAAACTTTTTGTTTACAATAAATTTCCAGAAACTCATGTTGATAGTTTATTATCTAGGATTATTATGGCTACACTTACAAGATGTACTGTCTTAGTAGCCCTTCCTTGTCAAGAGGAACGCCAGGATCTAGACCATCAACTTTAAAATAGTTTAACTGCGATCAGAGGTTAAAGCGTTAATTTTATATTACAATTTCAAAATGTATTTAATATATTCGTAAGTAAATATTTTTAGAGTTTACCCGAATAAGAAAGAACATTTAAATACAAAAGTATCTCCTATCTAAGTGTGATATTTATTTATATTGTACCACAACGTATCCCAATTTTAAGGTGACGGATTGAAAAAGTACAAAAATAAGGGTTTGCATTACTGGTGTTAAAGTTGTATCTTTCTTTATATGACTGGTCCGAAACTATTATGTATTGGATCCATCATTTTCCTGGCAGAGTGTTGCAATGAGTATAATGAGCGCTCCGTAATGAGTAAGTTATTTCGTAGTATCTTTTTTAGCGAATTTCCCCTATAGGGAAGAAGCTATTACCATAGGTTTTATGGTAAGACTTAAGCCCGAGACCATGATAACTTTTGTTTTGATGTCCCCAGATGACAAAAACACTATTCGTTCAAATTTATATATATACATGGCTGTGTGTGTCCGTTACCTCAATAACTTTTGAAAGAAACACCCGATTTTGATTAAATTTGGCACAAATGTGGAGAGTAGCATTTATGACTTAAGTTTGAAAACCAGATCGATCGGACCATGGGAAGGGGGTTTACAGTTTTCCAAAAAATCTTTTTTTTTGCAATTTTTACCCAAAAATGTTAAAAACACTCATTTGGTTGTATCCATTTTATAAAGCTTAAACAACTGATAATTTAGTATTTTGAATCATTAACCTAGGTTAAGTGGTTGCGGAGAAAATCCATAAAACGTGTCCCGTAATTTATGGGAAAAAGGTTTTTAGATAATTTTCTGAAAACTTCAGATTTCTTTTTATTGATACGTTTAGCTCAACAAAACAAAACTGTTGGTGTTTTAATTGTTTTTCTACGTCCAACCGTTGCAGAGATATTCAAAGTGCTAAACACACTTGTCCAATGTTATCCTTATGGATAATAAATACAATTTGATATCTTTATTATTTATGAATGTATATTGATGAAACTTGGTATTTGGCTTCAACTAGTTGTGATATATTGATATTAGCACAAAAACAATTTTTTTATAGTCCCCTTAGCAGCAAACCTGCATACTCGGCCCCCATGTTATTCATATGGAGAAAAAGTAAAGTTGTATATCTCCCTTAAATAAGTAAACGTACTCTTATATAAGGTGTCTTAATAAACTGAAACAATAGTAATTATAAACTATTTAAATTTTTATTTTTCCTTCTAAATCTGACACGCCTAATTTTCCATAGTTTAGTTAACATCCTTAATTTTGCGATGTTGCAGACACTGCGCTATTGTTTAACATGTTGGAGGCAAGATTGAAATTAGTACAATTCGGAATATAAAACGAATTTATCTGTAGCGGATACTTCACAAGGAAGTACTTCACGTTGACGAAGCAGCTGCATTCAACTAATACGATTATAAAAGAAACTACAATCGCTTTTGTTACTATGCCGAAAAAGGTTTAAACCAATATTGACAGATATGTATGCTATACATGGACAATAATTATTATCTTAAGTACTTAAATAACATTTTATATTTTATATTGTGTGTGCAGTTTGAAATAAAAAAAACTAAATTACTACAAACATGAATAACTAAACATTTTTCAAAATCTCCCAAATCATTTCCTCGGAACCACAACATATCAACACAAACTTTCATTTTGCAAAATTCATATGCTAGCTTGAAGACTTGGTCTACGACAAGTGCTTATTCGAAATCCACCTTCAGTTCTGATTTCCCCTATTTACATATTAATATATCTATGTTTGGAACTTATATATATTAGTTTAATTTGAATAGAGGTATATTAGGCACTAATTAAACATCTCTACACAGCCGAGTATGGTCTGACCGCGGACTGGAATACAGACAGACAGGTGGGAATAATGTTTGCAAGGTGCTTGAAACGGTATATTGCTGTTTGTTTAACTGTTCCGGCCTACCGCACTTGAAGCATGGCCTGCGCGATTGGTTATGACTGTTTTGAACATAGCTATGAATGAATCGCTCCTAAATATTACTTTTACTTTAAAGTAAATTCACAATGTTAAAAGTAAGTTATACAGTACTCTTGTTACATCAATCTTGATTGTTCACTGGATTGTCGATATCATTTATTTTAAAGTAATGCAATTATACCAAATAACTCAACCACTGTTGTAACATGAAGAAAAATTCGAAGTTCAACTTTGAAATGGATGTCGCTTCTCGGGTCTTTTCTACAAGAGGTCCACCAATTTTGAAAAATGTTAATTTACTGTCATGCAACGCTCTGCGGGGTTGGGTTAGGTCAGTTTATCATAAATAAATACATATTTTCTGTATCTTGCAAATTTTCATTTATGGTAAACTAGCTGTTACCCGCGGCTTCGCTCGTGACAAAATAAAACACATTACAAAGATCAACCTGACCAGCATTATCAAATCGTTGTTTGGTTTTACCATATGACTTCCTTTGCCATAACTGACAAACATATACAGTTGGTAATTTTATAAATGATATCTCCCATAAGATTTGCATTGGAACTTACAGGACCCGTGAAGTGGAATGTGGACATTATCAGGTATATATGTTAATGTGATACGTAAGCTATGTTCATGCAAAATCTTAGCTTAATCGGTCCACTAGTTTATGCGTGATGGAACTCCAAATATCCATAAATACATCCAAACATACACCCAAACTTTCACATTTATAATACTAGTAGGACTTACCTAACCTTTATCTACAGGGGGCCAAGTGCCAATAAACCAGTGGTGGCCCTCTTCTAGGAAAGACCCCGCTTTTCATTCATCGAATCATTGCATTTGAACGATAGTCTGACATGCGCTATGGGTTGTATCACTTTTTTGGATATAAACGTCCAATTTTCTTTACTTTATTCAGTTGATAGGTTCGTTTTTACATTTATTTTTTAAGTAAAACCAAAGTAAAATACTAGTACCAGCTGTTAGATCTTAATTAAATGTTCTTCTTATGCTTCTGACTTAATTCCCCTCATAGCGTATTGTACATTTTGGTTGTAGTACCAGTTATATTTTATTTATTCAAATTTATGTTCTCTCTGTCAACCTTTTGTTATTTTGTTGTAGCTATTGATATACAATTCAACTCATTTATATTCTTCCGTAAGATTTATATTGCAGCATTAAAGGTATGTAGGCCTTAGAGACAAATTTTAAGTTATAAAGAATTTAATTAAATAATCTATACCTTGACCTCTTTTAGTTAACTCATCAAGGATAAATACCCCCGTCGTAGCAAACCTGCATACTCAGCGAATTTCCAATGGAGATATAACTTTCTTAATACTACATAAAGCCACTTACCAAGTTTCATAAAAATATATTCACAAATAAGCTATATACACAATTTTAATTATTCTCCTTAAGAATAACATTGGGGCTGAGTACGCAGGTTTGCTACATCAAGGAACACACAAAATGGGGTTTTATGATAATATCAATATAACTCACTCATGGTGGTGTGGTGAATACCAGTTTTCATTCATATATGTTCATAATTAAGGGAGACATAGCATTTAATTATTATCCATATGCATAACATGGGGCTGAGTACGCAGGTTTGCTGCTTCGGGAGCCTTTAGCAAAAATTTGTTTTTTTGAGCAAATATCAATAGACCACAACCAGATGAAGCTGTATACCAAGTTTTGTCAGTATACGTTCATAAATAAGCGAGATATAATTTTTTATTTTCCTCCATAAGAATCTAGACAACGTACTGTGTTTAGCACTTTCAATATCTCGGTAACCAATTGACGTAGAGGAATGATCAAAATACCAAATTGTTTGTTTTTTAAGCTGAATCCAATGGTAAAAACTAAAATTTGACTATTTCCAAACTGATATGTAAATAAACGGTTTCAGGAAACTGACACATACTTTCTCCCTTTTAGCCCAACTGTAATGAATAAATTACTTTTTATTACCTAAATATAGAATACAAAGCACGGTCGAATGTACAGAAAATCTTGTAAACAAGTTATTTTACATAACATCCACCCAAATCCCTGCTTTGGAGGCCCTACAGAATCCATTGCTACACTCGTGGTATTAAGAGGGGAAATGCCCCTTATTCCCCCCCAGGGTTATTAAGCGGTAACATATTTCGAATTTCCTCTGTTGGTCAATGCTAACTAGACAAGCATATCAAGTTTGAATGATATTGATCAGTAAATAAGAGAGAAATAGTAATTTTTTATTCCCCATAAGAATAACGTACTGCGTTTACTGCAAAATTAAAATTTCAATTTTCTCCGCAACCAGCAATCGTAGAATAGTAAATACTAAATTATTTAGTTTTTTGAGCTCTTTGTAATGATGAATATTAAAATTTTTTATATTTATGTTTTTCTATGAAAAATAAAAAACTGAATTTTTGATGTTTTAAGTCCTGTAATTTCTGAACCCGAATTTTTACAGAAATGCGGGTGGTGTCATTTTGTTGGAAAACTAAATTTCTACAAACGACTAAAGCTTAATCAAAATCGTTAGAGCCGTTTTTGAGAAATTATGATTTTTCATGTTTTTTGGTGGTTTTTGGGGGATAATTACCCTTAAAATACAAAAACTCCAAAAAATAAAAAAAACCCTGGAGATATCGTGGATTAGTACCTACATACCAAATTTCATAAAAATCGGCCCATTGGTTAGGGCACTAGCTCTGTACACATCCACACACACACACACACACACACACACACACACACACACACACACACACACACACACACACACACACACACACACACACACACACACACACACACACACACACACACACACAGACAGACAGACATCACGTAAAAACCACTTTTTGGGTTCAGGGAGCACCAAAACGAATATTTCCACTAACAACTCAAATTCAAAAATTTTGACGAAAACAATACTTTCTCCATATACAATTGTATAGGAGGAGAAAGTAAAAATTCAAAAAAATATATTTTCGGGGTACAAAACCCCCAAAATACCCCTTCGGATAGAGCGATTTTGCTGGTTTTCGAACTTAGGGTCATAAATATTGCTTTACACGTTTATACAAAATTTCATCAAAATCGGATAATTTTTCCGAGAGTTATCGTGCTCACGAACACCCACACACACACACATATATATATTATTAGATTGATAACAAAATTTCCAGAGTACCCTTTTTTTAAACATTTTTTTAAAATGTTGTTATCAATCTAATAACATTATTAGTAGCCCTATTCGTGAACTCAAGTAAAATATCAATATATATATATATATATATATATATATATATATATATATATATATACAGTTTCAAACGAATGGTGTGTTTGGGGTCTGGAGACCTAAAAACGAAAAGTTATCATGGTCCCGGGCCTAGGTCTTACCATGCCGAGTACGGTAATAGCTTCTTCCCTATAGGGGAAATTCGCTAAAATTGGCTTAAAAGCTGTTATAACCCTGCTTGTGTAATTAATTTTAATTCAGTTTAATACTTAAACAATTTACATTTAGAACTATTAAAAAATATTATTTATCAAACAATAGGTATTTTCAAGTATTCAAATTCCATAACACGGATTCAAAGATTACGTGTAAAATTTTTCGGAACATTATAATACATGGTTTTACTGTTTTACGGTAACCATGATTTTTTATATATTTAAAAAGTTGTATTTCTTGTTTTTATATCTTTCAATTATAGTGTTATAATAACTATATAAAAACGCAGTATTTTTGGTCTTAAACAGAAAGAGTGTTAATTGTATAGGCTATTTGAATATGATTTAAAAATAGCATCGTGAAGATTCAACATTAGGTTTATGCGACGAAAAGATAATTATGTATAAAATAAATCCTCCAGTACCAATTTCTTCCTATAATGTCTGTGAACGGAAACCCAATGTAATTTTAGCGCCTGTCATTTAAACGCCAAGAGTGTTTGATTGACGCTGACATGGATTTAGGTAATCGAATGAACATCAGGCTGCTGCGCCGACTGGTGCGTAAAATGTTCCTCGCTGATTCAATACTTTAACAAAATACTCTAACTGTAATTTGATTAATATATTTTACATTTTTTTAAGAGCTTTTAAAACTAGGACAAACTTAAACGAGTTTGCACGCAGCACGCTGACGTTAGGGAAGTGAATTCCCCAATAAAAACTTTAAAAAATCAAATAACGGGTTTAAACAAAGATTTGTGACATTTATAGCAAAATGGAAAATGTTCAGTTTTTTTGGTTGTTCTGATGCACCTGGTTTTATTTAAATGCAGTATTGGGATGACAATGTTGTGCATTGTAAGCTTAGGAGGATGTGTCATCATGATCAAAAATCGGTATCGGGGTATTAGGAGTGCTAAAACTACATCAAGATATGAAAAACAGCCTTTTCCAATGTAAAATTCCCATAAGACAACGTACTGTGTTTACTCAATTTTCATTTTCTTTAATAACTCGATAAATATTAGTGCTAGCATGATGAGGGAGGGCTTCAACTTTTCGCCTTTTTACGTTCTATAACCTTTTATCCATTAATCTTACATTTAGGGCTTTTCTGACCCTTTTTGGGCTCAAAAACCCAAATTTAAAAATTTAAAATCCACAAAAAAGGGGGTTAGAGTTTTCCGATTCTTTTACCCAACGAACTTGTCCAACTGATTACAAAAAGGAATGCCCCTACAAAATTTGAAGTAAATCGGACAAAAAATGCGACCGCTAGAGTGCAAACACACACACACACACACACACACATATATATATATATATGTATATATATATATGTCTATATATATGTCTATATATATACGTCTATATATATATGTCTATATATATACATATATATATATATATAAAATTTTGAACGATCCCCCAAAACGTGTTCAGGGGGTCACGTTAGGAACTTCTATGGTGGTCCCGGGCTTAAGTTTCACCGTGCAGGTCATGATAATAGTTCACTTTCCATAGGAAATTCACTAATAAGCCTGAAACATTACTATGACAGTTATACATGGTAGTATTGTCAACTAATGTTTGTATCCTTTGATGTGTGTATTTTTAATTTCAATCAATAAACCAGCTCGCTAAATTTTGCTTAATCCTACCGCTAACTAATTAAATTGTATTACCTTTATATAACCGAAGGTTTAGTAATAATAATAAGTTTAAAAATAGAGTTAATTTTAGTTTTATGTATATACAAATTTTAATACTATCGCATGTTATTAAACATTGTTAATTATAACTGTATGGCTTGAATACGTGATAATGTTTCTAGATTTATAATTTAAATGTTTCAGGAATGTAAACGACAATTTTGTCTTAACTACACATAAACTGACACATTATAGCTGTAAAACTACGAGAAATCACACATTACATTTGACACTGAGGAAACCAAAACATTACAGCTGTTAATCTATTACAACCGTCCCTTATTGAAATACTTAACACCTACTTACATGCACTTACATTTAAAATCCATGAGAAACCCTACACTAAGCACTAAAATGAATATTTACACTAAACAGTTCCTCAATGATAATAATAAGATAACTGACTACCAGATATTTTTAAAGGTCATGAAATAGGTATTTAAAATAAAAAGTAAGGTCCATCCACATGTACAAGTGCATTTGAAGCACTTATTTTAAAGAGTGAGTTTGTAAATCTACTTGTACTCTAATTGAATGGTATATTATGTTTAAATAAATTCAATAAATATAATTCGACTATTTTGATTCAATAAACACTTGATACATTAAAATACAATTTCTCGATATATTGCACATTCTCTATTTTATTACTTAATTAATTACTAAATACTCTACAGTGACCGTAATAATTTTCAATACATTTTTTACAAAATTATTAAAATATCGATATAACATGTTTTAAGACATTGGAAAGGTAATTATAATACTGTAGTACGATATTTAAGAATACTTATCAGTTTTAGTATTTCTTTGGCCATTTAGGAAAGTATACAGAATGTGTTAATATACTCATTCATTGTGAATTACGTAAATTTAGTTTAATTAACAAAAACAACCTCAATACACTATTTTTAATAGCAAACCCACATTTTCGGCAAGCCTTCATCGAAAATTCAAGTAATCTAAATTGAACTTTAGCAAAATAAAACTAAAAACAGATGACTTATTTAAATACCATAAATGATTTTGATGGTTAAGTTGTAAAATATCTATATTAATTTCATCTCAGGGGTTTACATATTAACAAATGTACATTTACAATTAATTTTACAGTAAATTAAACCTCATAGATTTAAACAATTATTATTTAGCGAAATGTTACTCATTCATTGTGCACTGAGTTACTAGACTTTAGTTTTCTGTGGCTCTAAAATTATTCATTCCGTTTAGGTATTTTTCCCGAACAAACTGATGGCTCAAGTGACGCCACGGTTGCAAGTGGTGGCGCGAACGGAGTGGGGGGCTCGACCTCCCAGGACCTCCCCCGAGATCCCGGCCATGGTCCACCCGGCGGCCATCGTGTATTCCACCTACAGCACGGACTCCCCGACCTGCCAGGACCGCGAGTCGTGCTGCCACTGCCGCACCGTCCGAGAGATCCAGGATAGACACATGGACGTCGAGGGCGCTCCTGACATCGCGTACAAGTAAGAGAGCGGTGAAACAAGTGGAACCGTTGTAATTGTGATATCAATAAATCACTGTGTAAGACGCTGACGTAACTGTAATAGCGGACAAGAGAGTTGACAGTTGGGCAGTGGCGAATAGCATGGTTGTACGCTGTCACGGTTGCCATTTTGCCATACAAAATATCACTCAATTATTATTCCGATCAGCTGATGTACAGTTTTGGCACGTTTACTATTGGCTAATTTTGGTTGACAGCCCTGCAAGCAACGGCCTCAACTGGCAACTCTTTTATAGGGCGTATTGTAAGGCGAATACAAATGAATGATAAACGGTATCAGGAAACTGACACATACTTTCTACCTTTTAGCCCAACTTTAATGAATAAATTACGTTTTATTTACTAAATATAGAATACAAAGCACGGTCGAATATACAAAAAATCTTGTAAACAAGTTGTTTTAAAAGACATCCACCCAAATCCCTGCTTTGGAGGCACTGCAGAATCCATTGCTGCACTCGTAGTTTTAGGAGGGGAAATGCCCCCTATTCCCCCCAAGGTTATTAAGGGGCAACATATTTCGAATGTCTTCTGTTGGTCAATACTAACTTGACAAGCATATCAAGTTTGAATGAAATTGATCAGTAAATAAGAGAGAAATAGTAATTTTTTACTCCCCATAAGAATAACATGGGTACAACGTACTGCGTTTACCGCAAAATGAAAATTTACATTTTCTCCGAAACCAGCAATCGTAGAATAGTAATTCAAAATACTAAATTATTTAGTTTTTTTTAGCTCTTTTTAATGGTGAATAGTAATCGTTTTTATATTTATGTCTTTTTATGAATAATCCAAAAAAAAGAATTTTTGATATTTTAAGTCCAGTATTTTCTGAACCCGAATTTTTACAGGAATGCGGGTGGTGTCATTTTGTTGGAGAACTAAATTTCTACAAACGACTAAAGTTTAATCAAAATCGTTAGAGCCGTTTTTGAGAAATTTTGATTTTTCATGTTTTTTGGCGGTTTTTGGGGGATAATTACCCTTAAAAATAAAAAATTCAAAAAAATGAAAAAAATGCCTGGAGATATCGTGGATTAGTACCTACATGCCAAATTTCATAAAAATCGGCCCATTGGTTAAGGCTCTAGCTCTGTACACATCCACACAGACACACTCACACACACGGACACACACACACACACAGACAGACATCACGTAAAAACCACTTTTTTGGGTTCAGGGAGCACCAAAACGAATATTTCCTCTAACAACTCAAATTCGAAAATTTTTACGAAAACAATACTTTCTCCATATACTATGTATAAGGGGAGAAAGTAATAATGGCAGAATGGGTGAGATGCCTTGTGGAGCCTGGTTACTGACTATGATCGACTGAATCTTTAGCCAGGATCGTTAATTAATAGTCCATTGCCCAATTACTGATAGTGTAGGTGAGGCTTGTAGGAACAACTGAATTGCAAAGTACCTCTGTTTCCAACTGCAAATGCATGGCCAGTTATGATAACTGGTACGATAAACCATTGCTTTGTTTGCCTATATGCCAGATAAACTCCGCAACTTTTTTTTTATTTATTTGCTCACATGAACTATTTACAAATTTCCACTTTTTGAAAAATACACTTCATGATCAAAGAGTGCAAATTATTTTACGTCAATTTACAATGGATATAGGCCTATTCAAATATATATTCAAGGTAAATAAAAAAACATATTAAACTCCTGATTAAAATAAAATAATTCTTTTAATTATTAAACTAACTGCACCTACTATAAGGATGTTTACAAGTAACTATAGCTTGAAAATACATTTGAATGCAGTTTTATAGTCGGTGGAGACCAATTGGTATGCGAGGGCCGCGGGTGGAGCAAGCAACCGGAGGGGAAACATCTGTTCCCCGATGTGGCTAGTAAGCTTGTGGACATAGCTTTCATTGGAGACTATACCAGTAAGTACAACAATAGTACATGTAATAAGTTGAAGACGATAGGGATATCGTACTATTGGAACTCATTATAAACAATTTTAACTCTGACAGATCTTGGTTATTAAGTGTAAATTGCGTTCCCTCCATTGTAATACATGCTAACCACATGGTATCCCATATCGGTTACTTCGTTCTGTAGGAGCTCTATGAGAGAAGGGTTGAATCTGAGCACAGTTATATTTTGTTACTTACTACCACTCAGTCTCTGATCATGATGCACTCAACATGTCACAACAGTACTATCAGCTGTCATTACCATACCACTGCATTTAGATGATACATTTTCAAGATTTTGAGGCATTTCTTTATTGATTGTATTTTATGCATTATTATATTGAATGATTTATCGTGTACAGTCATCGGAAAGAAGAGATCTGCGATGGAAAAGGTAGTTTGGCGACAGCAAGCCATCATTAGAGGGAGGCAGAATCACTTTTCAACCTACCCAGCACCTTGGGTCAGAGTGGGGCAACCCCAGGTCGACTCGATCTCTCACTCTTTTGGCTTCTCGAACCCCATCAGCCCTTCCAGGCATCCCTCCAACTCACCTGCTTTCCAGAATTCAATGCAGGGTCCTTCCTCAGGTCGATTCACCCCCAAGCCTGAAAGGTTTCGAGGGTTTGTCTTGTCAGGTAAGAGCCCTTCCTCCCAGGCACATCCAAATATGACATTGGACAAGCAAATGAGATAAAATATTCCCTTTAAACTCTTCGTTGACGAAGTGTCCAATCACTGCCGGAAGTTGCATACTCGAAGAAACCAGTCCCTTGAGAAATGATAAGGTACGAAGGTGAAAGGGAAGCTGGTCACACTGGATAGCCAAAAGGAATAAAATGTTTTGACGTATTTTTGCTGTATCCAATGTTGACTTCCAAACTAGCATAGACCTGTCTTTAATCAAGCCACTGTATTAACACCTGTAATTATTGTGTTACCGCTCGTTCTACTCAGGTGTATTGCATGCAGCTTTTTCAGAGGTATTTTCATTTGACACATTCTGTATAGTACAATTATAGTAATGTAATTCATAGTCTATATAGTACTCCAAAGTCTGATAATCGAGACGGACCTATATTTTATATCAGAGTTCAGAAGGTAACGTAGACATGTACCATATTGCACTTTCTAATCGGCCATTTACATATTTTCTGTTCCAGATCAAACTCTACCGTACAGCTTGGCTAAGATAGCCCTGGAGTTAGTGGGGAATTATATTAATGAGAAGTATCTTACAAGTGGCTATCGACTGAAGGAGAGTCACCGAAAACTTAACTTTGATGAAGATTAAGTAAGCTTAAATATGTTTTTGTAATACGTTATTAAGTCAATAGAATTTTTCCGACCCTACTATAGCTGAAATTAGTTTAGGTTAAAGACATTTGCTATTTGTTACATGAGAGATTCTTAAAAATGTTGAGCATTATTTAATCATTTATAGTAGGATGTCAATATTTTTGTGAATTAATTAAATACTAAATCATTCGTGAGTATTTAAATCTATCAAGTACAATCGTGACAGTTAAATTGTGATGCTTTGTAAGATTTTGTTTTACTATACAGGGTGTCACAAAAATCCGGAACTGGCTAAACATAACCATATTCTACATACAAAAATAAATCGAAAATGTTCAGTAAAATCTTTTCGATTTCAACTTCGTTTAGCCGCTACCCGCCATATTGTTTGTTTCACTTAAACATTTCTATTTCCGTAATGGATTAATGTATCAAGTAAAAATTTGGTATGGAGCTTTACAGGATAAATGTCTAAATGCACAAAAAAATTATTTTTTTTCGACGTTTATTTTCAAAATGGCGGCCACTTTAAATTTTTAAAGTCAAATTCCATGAAAACTAGCAACTGAAACAAAATTTTACAAAATATACAATTTAAAGCACTTTGTAATCCAAATCTAATGACATTTTTACTGTAAAAATCGGTTAATAAATAAAAAAGTTATGGTAATTTTTTTATAATAAATTTCAAAATGGCGGCCATATACAAATTTCAAAGTCGAATTCCTGGAAAACTAGCAACTAAAACAAAATTTTACAAGTCATAAAATTTAAAGGACTTGGTCAAATGCACTAGAGAATTTGACTTTGAAAATGTTCAATAAAATTTGATTTAAATTAAAATTACATGTGAAAAACCCAAAAAACACATTATTGGGGTACAAAACCCCCAAAACCCCCCTTCGGGTAGTGCGATTCACCTGGTTTTCGAACTCGTTCAAATAAATGGTACTTTACACATTTGTACCAAATTTCATTAAGATCGGACCTTTTTTACGAGAGTTATCGTGCTTACACACACACACACACACACACACACACACACACACACACACACATATATATATATATATATATATAGCAGTATATATATATATATATATATATATATATATATATATATATATATATATATAAACATTTGAACGAATGGTGTTTTTGGCATCTGGGGACCTCAAAATGAAAAGTTATCATGGTCTCGGGCTTAAGTCTTACCATGAGACCTACGGTAATAGCTTTTTCCCTATAGGGGAAATTCGCTAAAAACTGAACAATTTTCAAGAAATAGCATATAAACTCACTCGTTTCGACGGGCTTTAAAGGTAGCCTATCGGTTAAAGTAGGCTAAGGGTACAAATATTTTAAATAAATTGAAAAATCAATGTCATATGCAAGTTGTAAAACTACAATTGTACACGTTATTTTCATACGGTTCTGAGAGAACATCCAATAATATGAAGGTAGCAGTGACGACACTGTTGGATTATTCAACTGTTAAAATATTTACTTATGTACGCTTCTTGCCGATGAAATTTGTTTAACGTTTTGAAGCTTTATGTTTTCTTTGAGGCACTTAAACAAAACTAATGTTTGCATAACTTAATTGGAAATAATACCTAAAAATAAAAACGAATTATTGAGTTAAAGATTTTTAAGTTTACAACTTTTCGTTTTGTATTGTCAAAGAAGGTAGCAATATGTTTAAGTTTTCTAACATTTAACAAGTTAGAAAATTGTTTAATATCTCAGAGTGTTATTAAAAAACTAAAAACTATTAAAAACGCATTACATTGTTATTTGGCCTGTTAATGTACAACCATTTTGTTTAATAGCTTTGGATATGATCTCATATTAGAACATGTAGTTGCATAATATTTATTTATTAGCCCATTAACCATTTAATTGTAAAATTATAGCTAAAATTTGAATTAATTCCAGAAAAATATTGACGGTCCGTGACACACAACAAAAATAACAAATTATAAAATACATTCAACGTTAGTTTAACAAAATAGATTTTACAAATGAAATACTTACCAGCAGAAGTGATGAAAAAAATTAGGTAATACTATGCGTTAATATACCGTCAACCTTTCGTTATACTTATAATTTAACTAGAAGTATCAAGTTCATCGACGTACATAGTACTGTGTGACATAACTGCTAGTATTATGAAACCACTAGAACAAATGCAAGTCACAATAGTGGATGCAAGCCACATGGGAAACCTCTTCGTAATGTATTTTCAAAAGCTCTATGCGAGAATAATACCTGCACCTTGTTCGATCACCTTGTACGTCGTATCAAGATTTTTTTATATTAAAAAGTCATATTCAAAGTATCGTATTAGTTTGAAATGTTGTAGGATGCATATGCTACTGTAGTTAACATGGTTTAAATCTAAAGTAGTGTACGGAGTTTTCCATCGAAGAAAGAAGGATTACTGATAATGCTAATCATTTAAAATCTTTTTTATTATACCGCAGGAAAGTAAAAGTTGTTTTTGTAAACAAAGCAGACAACTATTAAATTAAATTAGGTTTTTGGATTGACATTCGCAAGCAAGTAGCAACAAAAATTATATATTGAGTGGGATTAGAGTTTATAATACTGTATACTGATCAGCAAAGTTAAGTATCCAATTACAATTCAGATTTATATATTCTATATTTTCAGTTTCTATTTTACATTGTTCTGCTTTTACTCTTCCGGCTAAACTGCGTGTTATCACTGATAATCGAACCAGAAGTATATAATTTTCATTTAGTAAATCGTGCGTCTCAGAAAATATGACAGCAGGACAGCATTCTAGCTGTTCACAGCTGGAATTATGATTTTGTTTGCAATTTAGCTAGGTTTTATAGTTTTGTGTAAAGCTGAATCAATCGTTTTTAAATATCGATGCCATTATTCTCCCTAAAGTGTGATTTGTACTTGAGTATAAAAAACATGATTACAGTCACAAATACAATTAAAAATATGAGGGATTAGGTTATGGTGATAAAATGAGAAGGTAGAAGTTAAGGTGAGTGATATAAACCAGTCCTACATATTTTAAGTAAAAAATTCTGATTCAATTTTCTTATCTTTAGTTAGTTCTATTTCATAGAGTATGCGCTATATTGGATGAAATTTGGTGAAACAATGGATGATACTCTGGGAAGAAATTGTAATAAAAGGGATAAAAAACTAAGAACTATGGACCTATCCTATTAGTATTGAATGCATACATATTTATACAGTTCTTGTGACGCTCTAATAAATTTTAAATATGCAATATGTTGGGACTTTTTTAAATAACATCTTTAAATTTTCCACGGCGTATTTCCCATTTTATTATATGCAATTCAAAATTAACGTGTTAAACACACATTTTTAAAGAGGAATTTGAAGCTACTAAATTTATTTTATGACTAATGAACAATATTTATTTAGTTTTTCCATGTCCGTCATTTTTTACGAGCTAATAACAGCTAGTATTACATATTAAAATTTCATAGGTATTACCAATAAAATCATAATAACTGCCTGAAATTATAATTGTTTAATTTTTCACTTTTAATTTTAATGGCTGAAACAGGAAAATCACTCTCTATGTTAAATATTTCTTAGATTAATTGTAGCAGCCTAACCGCACAGTATACAGGGTGTCACAAAAATCCGGAACTGGCTGTACCATTGAATTCAGCTTAAAAAAACAAACAATTTGGTATTTTTATCATTGCTTTACGTCAATTGGTTACCGAGATATTGAAAGTGCTAAACACATTACGTTGTCTAATGTTATTCTTATGGAGAAAAAGAAAAATTGTATATCTCGCTTATTTATGAACATAAACTGACGAGATTTGGTATATGGCTTGATCTGGTTGTGGTTTATTGTTTTTTCCACAAAAAAACAATTTTTCGCCTATGGTTCCTGTAGCAGCAAACCTAGGTAGTTGGTCCCCATGTTATTCTTATGGAAAATACTTAAAATGTTATATATCGCTTATTTATGAATGTATATGGATGAAACTTGGTAGGTGACTTCACTAAGATGAGTTCTATTGATAGTTGCATAAAAACCCATTATTTTGTGTGCCTTGTTGCAGCAAATCTGCGTACTCATCCCCAATGTTATTCTTATGGAGAAAGCGATATTAATATTTTAAATATCGCTTGTTTGTGAATACATTTCTTATGAATCCTGTTAAGTGTTTTAATGTGGTATGTTATATATTCATTGGAAATTTGCTGAGTTTGCAGGTTTGCTGCGACGGGGGTATTTTATAATTTAGAAAAGTTTTGAAACACATGTTTAAAACTTTTAAAATATTGTATTCTTATTTTACAGGTAACTAAACTAAATTATCTCGTAACTCAATCGTTTAAAACATCCGTCAGTCTAAAACACCCTATTAAAAAATGGAGAAGGATAAATACAACCCTTGCCGGAAGCCCCCGATGATGCGTCGCAAGCCCCCAGTGGAGGTGCCACGAGACGTAGTACTGAGGGGTGCGTGGGGTGCCTTGCCGGCCAGTGAGACTACCCCGATGGTGCCTACAGTCCTGCCAGTGGATAACGTGATATTCACCTACTACACCGAGACGAAACCTTGTGAGGACAACGAGTCATGTGAGAGGATCCTGAGGGAGATCCGGGTGGCCCACATGGCTCGGGGACTGCCCGATATAGCATACAAGTAAGGGTGCAGACAATCAAGGGTTGTAGACTGCATGATATGTTATAGTTACATTGTATAACTATAACATTTCCGCAACTTTTTGTGAAGTTACACTATACGTTAAAACAAACTACGTACAAATATTTTAAATAGTCGAGAATTAAAACCTGACGTTTGGCTGGAGTGGGCAAATATCCTACTCCATCAGGGTTTCATCCGTCGGATCAATTTGTCATATGTGTTAAAAATTCGTGAGTGATACCATTCTACGGTAAAGAACCCACACGTACAAAGTTGACATTTAGAAAACCTTTTAGTTTAGTTAAGAAATTCGGTTATCAAGGAACATTATTCCTTATAATACGAATGAATACGTGTAAAAATCATTTAGCAAGGCAAGTCCCAAAAAAAATAGAATAATACAGCAAATTTGGTAACCTTGTTTAATAAAAAGGAATCTGTATCACCTCCTCTTTCCACAGTTGGGTCCATAAGTGTGTCTTAGGTGAGTGAGCCTAAGCATTATTTGTTGTCAAGCTTTAAAATTCATTTAGCCTGTTTGTCTATGTATTTGTGAGTTGTTCACTAAGAATTTTACAAACAAAAATTAAAGAAGGAGTTTTTGATTCCACTAACTAATATAGCATTTTTAATACATTACTGAAAATTCTATGCAAGCCAAAGATGTTCTTTCTCGCGGGCTAATTAGACGGCAACTTCTAAGGGAGGGAGCTATAAACGGATCAGATGTTTGATTTGCTTTCATTAGAGTTTGTTTTCTGAAGTTTGTTGCGAAAAAAACACCGGGTATTAAAAATAATGTAAGGTTTGTTATGAATAGTCCTTAAAATACGTAAGAAATTAATTTTACAGGTTTTTTACATGCTTGGAAGAGAAACTCTACAAAAAAGTCTTAATACCATTGATAAGTGCTAAATGAAGAAAATTGAATAGAAATCATTTTTGTTCTTTATTAGAAGTGAACAAGGCTGATTGTTGTTTACAAATTTACGAAGGGTTTATAAATTATTATAAATTATTGTTGGGTTTATAATTAAAACTTTGTATTCTTAACTTATGATCAGTAACATAAAATATTAAATTAGTTATTATATGTTTATACATTTACTATATGTGCAGTTTCATTATTGGAGGAAACTTGAAAATGTATGAGGGGAGAGGATGGGACTTCAGACCAGAAACAATTAGCAATTTTCTGACATTTACGACAATAGTATAGAAATCGCATTCATTGGGGATTACAGAGGTGAGAAAAATAGATCTAACTAAAAACATTATCCATTTCTAGTAGTAGTAGTAGTAGTAGTATTAGTAGTAGTATCCATTTCCGTAGAATTTTCTTTACAATATCTAAGCTTAATCTTTTCTTTAGCTTAATCTAAGAAAATAATAATAACAAATATTTATCTCAATCCATAATTTTGGAATACATTAAACCAAATTATAAATTCGTAGGAACTAATTTATACGTGTTATAGAGATGAAACCATATCATGTAGCATATCAATATATTGCTTATAATATCTACGATATGTAAATTCCTCCCAGAAAATCGTACAAAAATCCGTTAGGGCTTCGTCGCATTGGTTTTAAATATTTCAGTTTATTTTCTAATTGAGTTGACGACTGTATTTGGTTTAAGTATTTTTAAACGCATGATAATAACCAAACCTCTTTTATGTATTTCGAACTCTTTAGATTGATAACTTATTTAATTGTAAATTAACTTCACATTTGTAATTGTTGAATGTTTACCTTTAGCAACACAAAAATACATGTTGATAAAAATAACGTTAAGTCGAGCGAAATCTAAATACATTCCTCTAGTAGAAGCCGTTTAATCTTTATTTGCAAAGGGGTCAGATTTCGGGTATTGTTTAGAACAATAAATATTAAGAAACATGCATAAGTATGCACTTGTTTAAAACCATATTTCCCATGTTTCATGAGCTTAATGAGATTTTATTTAAAATTGTCATTTAAAATGGCTATGTCTGTTAATGTGATACATGTTTTTTTATACATATATATATATATATATATATATATATATATACATATTTACATCGACAGTTAGATTCCAGTGGGTTTGCTTACAGTTCATACACTCTTATTTATTGATATCAATTATTAAGTCAATCGATAAAATCACATCTTGTATGTACACTATATGAAGCCCTGAAATACCCCTTTATAGCATAACATTTTCCACGATAGTTATTAATCTGATTGTCTAGTTTACTAAATAGATTCTTAACTTGTAAAATCCCCCTTATGCCTCAATAATATTCATAATGTTACAGCGACCGAACTAAAACACAGAAGGCTTTCACGCGATGTCTAAAGGAGTGGACGCAGAAAATGTAACAGAGTTCTTCCTAATAAAAGAAACAACGCCGAAATTGAGACTCGAAACTTTGGGCTCTGACGAAAGACCATGGCAAACGGTGAAAAGAAGAGAGCTTAACATAGAACATGACCATACCAAAGAAAAAACTAACCCTTATGAATTTAAACTCAATTGTATTTTAATTATTTGTTGTATTTATTCATTGCAGTTTCATTGTACACATGTTAACTTTACTAATGAATACACAAAAATAAAAACATCATTTGTGCAATGGGTTTATTACCACCCTAGTTATAATTGTGATGTAATTTTAAAAGAGTCCTTTAGTAAAGGCACGAGTTATTTTATAAGAAGAACTAAATTGCATGATATGGCGCTATTTAAATTGACAATTATTTATTAAGTAACTTGTTCAACTAGAAACTGTCCGTTGAGTACCAGTGAAAAGGCATAAGAGTTCGTGAACAGTAGGGAATTCAACTATGATACACCCAAGGTGGACTTGTAAAAATAAGTGCTAACTCAACAAAAAATATTTGTATGATAATTTTAAAATGTAATATTATTTTTGTATAAAATTAACCAACCAATTTTAAAAGGAATATGTCCACCCTTGATTATTATTGAGGAAAGACACACACCTAAAAATATATTGTTTGACTTTTTTAACAAAATTATAATGATAACTTTTTTACTTTGTACTCAAAATGGACTGAAAATAAAGCTTGAACCTGAGCTCAGCAATCTGTGCATAATCGGTTTTTAAAGAGGTCAAATGACGGGTCAGGATAAAGAGCTTGACAGGATGGTGGTTGCATCAGAGTTCCGTGGTGAGTGGCACTTTCGCGCTCAGCGAATACTCGTAAGAACGTTAATTCCGGTTATTTTTTAATGTACCGGGTGTTTGAAAAAGAACTCTCTATTTTTGAGAACAATTTGAATGATGAAACATACAAAATCTTAAATTTATGAATACATAGCGTAAAAAAGAATATATTAAAGTTTTGGTTTTGTCCTAATAATCTTCGACGAGCGCACCTTTAGTTTCTCTACACAGATCAACACGATTTTCCACTTCTCGCCAGGT
Source organism: Allygus modestus (assembly GCA_963675035.1). Lineage (NCBI taxonomy): Eukaryota > Metazoa > Arthropoda > Insecta > Hemiptera > Cicadellidae > Allygus > Allygus modestus. Next base: position 60,269,831 of record OY776117.1, on the reverse strand, counting down.
ATTCGCCAACAACTCACGCAACTATTCCGATGATCCTTTGTCGTCAATGGTAAATGACACGGATATTTTCAGCATATGCCACATTATTTACATGTCTCCAAAAGAAAAGGTTCAGTGGGTTAAATCTGGGCTTCGAGGTGGCCAGGACAATGTATCATCGGAGCAGTGGCAGTAGTCACACATGCAATGTTGGCGAATACTCGGGGAAAAGTGGAAAATCGTATTGATCTGTGTAGAGCAACTAGTGGTGCGCTCTTCGATGTTTACTAGGACAAAACAAAAACTTGATAATGTTCCCTTTCACACTATCTAATATATAAAAATCAATGTTTGTACGTCTGTTCGTCTGTCCGTTCATATTTTATGCGCTACCATACCGTTCATCTGATTGCTTTGAAATTTTGCCTAGTAAGACAGGTTAACCCTGGGAAGATTATAGGCCATTAACCGAAGTCCTAGGATATTAGGGCTGTGCCCCACTGGACTTCAAAGTTTCAATGTTAATCTTATGAAAGAAGGATTTCTTTTGATTTTATCAGATGATATCTATAACTTGAAATATTGTAAACGGCTGTTTATTATTATGGAAATAAAAAACTACTTGAATGGCAACTCTCATAATGGAAATAAAAAAACTACTTGAATGGCAACTGAAACTTTTTTCGATAGGCGAGTGAGCGTAACGAACGAGCTAATCCCGGAGGCGAGTGAGCGAAGCGATCGAGCTCATATTTAAAATGAACGAGTATTTGACATCAAACAGATTCAATGCCTCTTCTGCGGCAGCAACGTGCCGGGTAGCAGCTAGTGTATTCATAAATGTAAGGTTTTGTATGTTTCACTATTAAAACTGTTCTCGAAAATAGGGAGTTCTTTTTCAAACACCCGGCATAGTAAATGACACATATAAGTACTACCAATATAAATAAAGTTATTCCAATTGCATACAACTTCCAACTTTGTCTTCTTTGACCTACTTATGTCTTTTTAGTAAGCATTTTCATTTGGCTCAAACACACCATTAGTGAGAAATAAAGTTATTTCTAAAAGCAAACCTTGACATTAAATGTACTACTTGACTAGAAATCACAACTTCTTCTTATTTATGGATGTTATTACTATGTGTACCGAATAAGTAGGTTAACTAAACTCCTCAGTATTATAGAAGAGGGAACATTTTACTTGATAGCATCAATTGTTCTGCCATATGGCATTTAGGTAGACCTTTACAAGCGACTCTCTAGGTTACAATTTTGAAATAGTATCATTAATGTCATTGGAAACCCTTTATTTGCGTCCATTTAATCCAAACAAAACCTCAATATCCGTTGTATATGCGAGTTGTGTTCTAGGAATCATATACGGTTTACTTGTTTTAATTTCAGTTCCGAATTATTGTCAATAGTAAACAGTTATGGGCCTAGTGAAAATGGTTTCATATCGATGATTTTATTATCTAATGCTAATTTTTTTTTTTTTCAAAATAGGCCTACAGGGTGTCCAGCCTGAAGTTATCCGATAGCTAACGTTTTTACTTTATGTCTTGCATCTAACTTCTTATGGGGAATCCCCTTTCCTTTGTTATCTCCTATTTAAAATGCATTTCATTTCAGTCACGCCATTTTTCCAATATGGTGGAAAACTTTAGTTTTTCGTATGAAATTCCCATTCTTTTACAGTCTTATCGGGTAGAAAACGTAATTTAAAAACGTTTTTATTCTTTGTATTTTTTCACTAAACCTACCCGTTCACCTTCCAGAATTACTCAATTAAGTGACTTTTATTGTTTTTAGCAATGAGTATCTCACGTTATGTGTAACTCTGGAGATTAAACAGTTAGGTTTAGAAAAGAAACACAAGGAATAAAAACGTTTTAAATTACACTTTCTATCTCATTAATTAATAAACATTCATATAACATTAATATTCCATCCCATATGCCATATTTAATCTTCAACAATCTAGTCAAAAAATAAATTTGTATTATATATATTTTTTCAGGCACTAGTCATTGTTCACTTATATTTACTAAACAATTAACATTCAAGATCCCTAGCGCAAGATGCAAATTGCTGTAAAATGGTGGATGCCGCGGAAACCAATAAATAAATACAATTAAGGGAAATCTAATTCAAATATTTCCCGCAATTTTTCCAAGATGGCAATCAATATAAATTTTTGATATAGTATAACTCTTTATTTTATTTTTCAATTAGGTAGAAAAACAGAAGTCAGTTAGTTACATAAACGAAGAGAAAATAGAAAAAATGGTTTCGAACTATTAAAAGAGCAACGCCAAAGAAATCGTTTTAGCATCAATTTGATTTAAATGGACGTTAAGGATAGCAATTTTAAATACTTTAACTTTAAAATTTTTCCAGCATGTGAAAATGGGGAGACCCCAGCTTCTGCCGTAACGTCAAGCCTCTTCGCGTAAAATGCAGCACCTAGAATGATTTTGGGTATTGGAGATTATTTGTTAATGTTCTCCAAACTCAATTATTCAATATTTCTTAATTTCCTTTACAAAATTAATAGAAAACTTGCGATTTACTGTTAAAATATGTACTTCAAGTAATTATTATTGATTTAATTATTCACTTTGTAGTTGTTGATTTATTTCTTAAGGGCATAAAATTACACTTTTCTTGAACTGATATTTAAAAAAATCTTTATTTTAACAAACCGTTGAAACATGTTTGTGATGATGTTAATTATAAGCCAAACTACAAATGGACCGGTCAAAGTGGGGATTGGTCCATGTGTCACTGTCAGACCGTCATCGCCCAATATGCACTGATTACCCTGTCTGATACAGGTACAAGGAGAACCAAAGCACTGTTGGGTTTATATTTATAATTCTGCTAATTCACTAAACTGTATTTACTTAATTACTCGTAACGCAACGGTTCTGCAGTTTAAAGTAAATACTGGGAGACGAGCTTGGCTTTAAGGACTATACCAGTTTTCATTTTTTACATGACACTTTTTTAGGATTAATTACAAGCAGTTGTCTAAACCATTTTTACTACTTCTCTGTAGTCCGCAGGTTAACAAACAACAAATATTAATTATTATCAATTAATATTTGTACTAACAGTTTAAACTGTAAGAGAGTGTATCGTATATACTGAGACTTTTTATTAAACTTTGGCATACTTGAAATTTTAAACTGAAAACATTTCAGTTTTCGATTTGCAACTCAATAAAAAATGATATTTTCTTATCAACGCAATTTTTTATTTTTAAATAGAGTTCTTCCATTTTTATGATATTGTTACCCCAGTTGAATTTCAATTTTCATCGACTCTGTTTAACTAGTTTCCTAAACAAATGTAAAATACAAATACATATTCAATTTTAGATTGCTTAATTGTATCACAAATAACAAAATGCAAATTAGATGTCAGTTGGGAATCCAATCCCGGGATTTCAAGTTCCAATCCCGGGATTTTCGGGGTTATGAAAATATGTCGAAATAGTGATATAAAGAAGAGTTTTGAATATTATAAACACAATTAATAATTTAAATTCATTAAAAAACAGTTAAAGAAATGTATTAAATTTAATTGACACCAGTTTAAGTAACTAAATATTTGTTATGATTATCGTTTAATAATACAGTTGTTATATTGAAAATTTCAAGAGAATTATGTTTTTGTTTTTATTAATAACTCGTTGGTACCCGCAACTTCGTTCGCGTGGTTTTTTGTTATCCCCGTTGCTATCAGTTGATCCCTATTGATTCCTGTTAGTTCCTGATCTTAAAATATTGTCATTATTTAATGTCATTCAAGCTGTAACTAATATTGTACTTTTGTTAGCATTTACATCTGTTGAAATATTCAATTTAATCAATTTATATTCAAGTGAAAATCTATTATATTACATTTATGTAGTGAAAAAGTTTTGTTGAAACCGGTTAATTAGTTTTCCGGTGAAAAGCGGACAAACTTAGTCGAAATCAAATAACCCAAACAACTTTTTCTTTGACGGGGCATACTGGTTTATTGCCTTTATATATAAATATAATATCAACCTTATATTGTTGATCCTAATCTTACACAATATTTATCATAAACAAAAAATTATCATTAATAATCAGCTGTTAAATTACAATCACAATAAAACCGTTATAATCCAAGTTGGTCAGCACTGGACGTTTGAAAACGCCCTCTATAAATAAATCAAAGGCTATGGGGGTGAAGTCCTAAACGAAATTACCTTTTTAATTATCATTCGCCAGTGCACTAGATCATAAGCTTTAAAATGACAGCTCAATCGTAAAAACCATTTAAGTAGGACAGGTGGAAAAGGGATGTAACTGAGAAAACCTTTTATTGTATTAAGTATATAGATTGTAAGGTTTTCGTGTAATAAACTAATGCAAAAAGTTGTAGTTGCTCCGTAGAGTTTAAAACCTAGTAATTGAAGAACAATTAAAGCTTTCCACTGCCCGCAGAACTGCTGCTTCATATAATTATTTCATACAGTACACATTTTTTAAGGTCTTAAAATTGTGCCATCCTATAGTAAAACATATTTCTAATCACAGCTGTTACCAATATAAACATCAATTTGCACACGTGCCAAAACAAACTTTTCTCCCATTAGAATAACAAGGTAATTTCAACGCCCCAGGATGAAATTTAACAATTGAAGTACAGTAGCCTAAAACCTTCCACTACATTCTTAGAACACAGTGAAAAAGTTTCGTCACAATCGGTTAATTAGTTTTCCCGTGAAAAGCGGTCAAAATTAGTATAAATCAAATAAAATTAGTTTTTTAAGAGCTCGCTGTTTAATTTCAAAAAAACTTATGGTAGTTTTAATCCGTCTAAAACCTTCTCATATGTGCATACAATACAGAAAATAAGTTTCAGCCATAACAGTACTCTCGTTTTTTGCGTGAAAAGCGGACAAAGGTGTGATACAGAGCGTTACCAACCAACCAACCAGCAGACAAACAGACAGAAATTTTATATAGATACCAATCATTTTAGAATGCAGGTTAAGTTTACTTAGTAATATTATACAAGTCGTATTATTATTAGAGAATCCTTTGTCAAAATATAATTTATTTTTCATTCTAGGCCTATACAATATGTTATTAAATATTTTTTGTTTCGATGTTATGTGTCATGAAATATGAATACATTTGTTAGTATTTCCAGAATAAACACTGAGTAAAGCTTCATTTCGATATCCAGTTCCATTTTTAGACAGATAGAACAAAGAGTGTTGTTCTAATAGTTTTATAAACATCTACTGAGCAATCGTTTTGCGTTAAGGGATAAGGAGTGTTCGTGGTACCGTACAAGAATTTACCATGGCAAATGTCAGACACTTAAAACTATATACAATATGTACTACAAGCTTAGGTCATTGTGACAAATGGTTTAAATTACCTTTTCCGTTAGTGATCTTATTCGTCCTAAATGCAGGCGGCCGGTTTCGAGGTTGTTTATAACCTCGTCTTCAGGCTACAATTCATGTATGTCATTCACTATCAAGAGATCGTCGAATATTAAAACACAATGCACTAAACAAACATGACACGGACGCACGAAATTACAAAGAATTATAAACTGAACATTGACATTGATGTTTGGCCAAACTTAATCACAACGACCGACGCGGCGTGGGCGGTTGTGTGCCTATACTGAGGACGAATAGGATCACTTACAGTAAAAGATAATTTAAACCGTTTAAGTATTCAGAAAGTAATCCTGGCCCATACTAACCCAAAAATGAATTTCTTAACATTTAAAACAATGTAAAAAATTATTTGCCCTAACATCTATCTGATTAAATAGATTCCAAATGTGTACAAAATTGCCAGCTATCTATCTTACAAAGTCATAAATTATTAACGTTAAACATGAAAAACAAATAAATAAATTTGTCCCTGTTGTTTGTACGCAAATTAATGTTAGTCCCGAGATTGGTCCCGGGATCCCGGGATTCTTCAATGTAATCCCTAAATCCCGGGATTGAATTCCCTAGATGGCAGTCATCATAGTTTTAATAAATTGATAAAGTTTTAAATAATATAGAATTTCCTGTTCCTAAGATGGTCTCGTAAATCACATAGGTGCTTTAAAAAGACTGTGGAAAATCCAAATCTCATAATGTTAACAAGATTTTCAATCTCGGGTTGAAAATAATGGATACGAAGTGTAGTTAAAAATATATTTACACATACCTACTTTGTATTTACATACTAGACGGCAAATATATATATATATAAATATATATATAATATATTATATATATATAATATATTATATATATTAAATATATATAATATATATTATATATATTAAATATATATAATATATATTATATATAAATATATATATATATATATAAAAGATAGTACAATGTAGGGTGATGGGATGGTATTGTGCGTTTGCCTTTAGTATGAAAATAATACAGTATAAGTGTAAAATTGGAAGTGCTGAAGGCGTCTTTGACTATGATAATAGATTTAATAGACTTTAATCTAGTTCCTGTAATGAGTTAATAAAAAAACTTAACCGAAACCCCCATTTCTAATTTCTAATTTAATATTTACCAATATTTAATAAATTTAATATTTTATTTAATATTAAAACTACAACTATTGGCAATGTTTTAATTTTAAGTTAGTTATTAAACCAATATTACAGCTCCTATATCAATACTACATCTTGTCTAAGTTTCGATGTTTCTAATTTTAAGATGAAAATCTCATTTCAAAATATATTTACCATGTTCGGAAATGAAGAGTCGCCACGTAGAGGAGTAACGACATTGACACAACGTGGTTACAGCGACGTGACTGATTTACGTGACTTTCGGACGTCTTGTGGCGTTACATCACCTCATCACTGCCTTCTACTTTTACACAATTATATTTGTTTCCAAGTGGTTCTCCGACATCGGTGATGAAATGTCCCGTTAAAACGTGTTAAACTCAAAACCATTTGTAACTATATTTGCTATCGGTTATAATTTTAGTGCAGAGTGTTAAATTCTTAAAGATCTTTAATCATATTAGTTATTTCAAATTATTTTTGCAGATTGTGGTTAATAAAAGGTATTTCAAACTGTTCAGTTTTTGTTAAAACTATAAAAATAAATTTAAATACTTATGATATATTGATCAAAAGGAAGGCTCTGTGATTTTTGTTGCAAAAATCACGTTATTTTAGAAACCTAAATCCATGTCTTTTTTTGTTATTTACATTTAAATCAGCTGCATTAAAATTGCATTGACTTTATTTTGACAACTTAAAAAATCTGGCAGATTGAGTTGTTATAATGACTGTCATGCTCATGAAATCTAAAATTCCAAAATTTCAAAAATTACCATGGACACATTTGCGTCACGTAACGAAAATCCACATTGTATTTCAGGTACTGAATCATACAGCCCCCAAGACTGTTGTCTTTAACGAATGGTTTATTAGGTTTTGTGATTTAGATGGTTATATAGTTGAGTTGCTAATTACATTTATGAATGACATCTTTTTAAAAATAATTTTAGTTTAACTCACACTTAACGATTATATGCTCATAATAAAAGGTCAAGCATTGTGTTTTGTTATCGTGCTGGCCAATATTACTTTTCACTTTATCAGCTACTTGGAAAACCAAGTAGCCTATTAAATATGAGTTTACTTCCTTTGTAAACTTTTCCATAAGCATTACATTGAATAACAAATTAATAATAGCACGGTGTAAGCGTTTTTATATTATCTATTGAATCGTAAAAACGTCCATTATACTCAGGTTACAGCGACTCCCTTATTTCCTAGCTCCATCATCATCTGGCGTAATATGCTTCCAGCTCTTTACTTGACCCTAAAAAAGTGGAACATTTCTAGTCTGTAAGAGTAAAACCTCAAACTTAATATAATGTAATAATATATACAATCCTAATATACGTCTTTTTAGTGGTTTGGGATTCGGAGCCTAAAATATACTGCAGGTGACCGACGGCAGATCCCAAACTGCTATACTTACTGAGCTATGAATTGGTGATTGTGACCTAAATTCTTATTCTTAATAAGTTGCTAAACCCGAAATTGGTATTTGTTGAACTCAACTATATAACCATCTAAATCACAAAACCTACAAAAACCATTCGTTAAAGACATCGGTTTTGGGGGCTGTATGATTCAGTACCTAAAATACAATGTGGATTGTTGTGGCGTTACGAAAAGGTGCCCATCATTATTTAGGACATTTTGGAATTTTAGATTTCATGAGTATGACAGTCATTATAACAACTCAATCTGCCAGATTTTTTAAATTGACAAAATAAAGTCAATGCAATTTTTATGCAGCTGATTTAAATGTAAATAACAAAATAGGACACGGATTTGGAAAAATAACGTGCTTTTTGCAACATAAATCACAGAGCCTTCCTTTGGATTGCTATATCATAAGTGTTTATATTTATTTGTATAGTTTTAACAGCTATGGACCCCTAAAGTGTCCATCAAGACAGTCATTAAAAAGATTTCCTGATACTATAGTAAATTATTTGCTAGTAAGGCTGTTTCTATGATTGTCCTTTTACCCTACTTTTGTTTCTGCCCCATGGAGGTGCATCATTAATACGTGCTATAATCGTCATTAATGTATATTTTACCCTACTTTTGTTTCTGCCCCATGGAGTTACATCATTAATACGTGCTATAATCTCATTAATGTATATTTTACCCTAATTTTGTTTCTGACCCATGGAGGTGCACCATCACTACGTACTATAATCGTCATTAATGTATATTTTACCCTACTTTTGTTTCTGCCCCATGGAGTTACATCATTAATACGTGCTATAATCGTCATTAATGCATATTTTACCCTTCTTTTGTTTCTGACCCATGGAGGTGCACCATCACTACGTACTATAATCGTCATTAATGTAAATTTTACCCTACTTTTGTTTCTGATCCATAGAGGTGCATCATCACTACGTACTATAATCGTCATTAATGTATAATTTACCTTACTTTTGTTTCTGACCCATGGATGTGCATAATCACTACGTACTATCATCTAATTAATGCATATTTTACCCTTCTTTTGTTTCTGATCCATTTGGGTGTATCATCACTTTATACTAATATCGTCATTAATGTATATTTTACCCTACTTTTGTTTCTGACCCATGGATGTGCATCATCACTACATAGTTATCGTCATTATGAAGGAGTATCATCACACATAACTATCATCATCCTGAAGGTTGTGAAGGATCAAAACGTATTTTAAGGGGTTTCACTACAATATAAATTTGGCAGTTACAGATCGCCGTCTCTCTAATTTCAAACTTTTGTCATATTTCATTTAACAGGTAATATGTACAATAACAGTTGTCTCGTAGAATTAATGTAACTCACAAAATTCGGTGAATCGTTCCCAATAAAAATTCAAAATACATTGTTTAGTTTAAGGATATTTGATTTTGCGTGATTTAACATTATTTACAAATCCAAATAAATTTCCAATTAATCCAATTTTCTTTTCCTTATGCAACAAAGGTTTAGGCCCCAGTATGGTAAACAATGTGGCATATATTTATGTGGTAAATATTCAATAAAATACCCAAACTAATTAAATCCCCGCTCTTTTATTTGATAATGTTTTTTATTCACAGTAAATATCCTCAAATGATTAAATAAAGTATAATTCGAGTATTAAGTGAGATTGGTTAAAATGTTAGCCACACAATCCAAGATGAAAGCTAACAACAGTATTTACACTGTCAAGATCAGGTTTTTCGTCCGACAAAAGAAGATGTTTAACTAAAGGTCTGAGTTTGCTCGTTCAAAAAGGTTTGAGTTTCGTAAAATAAAGTTCAGAAACTCATAGATTCCATAAACATACTCTTACATAAAGGGAATGGGAATGGTGAGTACGTCATACTCACGAAGTAGGGAGTCATAATAAAGCGTTAAAAGGTATAAATCATAGATTGCTTTAATTTTGGAACAAATTTTGCATTTAAAATCCCGTTGTGACTGTTGTAATGGGGATATCACGCATACGTACAATTTCATTATCGCCCTAAAATATAAAAAAGTTAATAAAAGCCTCCTGAGGTAAATTTGTTTGTATTACATTATTTTGTTAATATTCAAAACATTAAATTAAATTTTCCCATAATACGCAGCTTAGGTTGTCTGTTTTATAAGTACCAAGAGCTCCATTACACAATCAAAATCATACGGTTTAAAATTCTTTTGTAAGAAAAAAATTCAAGTGTAGTATAAATTACAACTCGAATCTTATTTCTTCATCACAAAAATGAGTATATAAAGCAAATTGATGTGAAGTTTAAAGTACCCCCGTCGCAGAAAACCTGCGTACTCAGCGAATTTCCAATGAATATATATGTCTTAATAACACATTATGCCTCTTACCAGAATTCATAAGAAATATATTCATAAATAAGCCATATTTAAAATATTCATTATCCTCCATTAGAATAACATTAGGGATGAGTACGCAGGTTTGCTGCAACAAGGAACACAAAATAATGGGTTTTTATGCAAATATCAATAGAACTCATCTAAGTGAAGTCACATACCAAGTTTCATCCATATACATTCATAAATAAGCGATATATAACATATTTATTATTCTCCATAAGAATAACATGGGGACCGAATACCTAGGTTTGCTGCTACGGGAACCATAGGCGAAAAAGTAGTTTTTTGTTTAAACAACAACAAACCACAACCAGATGAAGCGATATACCAAGTTTCGTCAGTTTATGTTCATAAACAACCGAGATATAAAATTTTTCTTTTTCTCCATAAGAATAACATTGGACAACGTACTGTGTTTAGCACTTTCAATATCTCAGTAACCAATTGACGTAGAGAAATGATCAAAATACCAAATTGTTTGTTTTTTTAAGCTGAATCCAATGGTATAAATTAAAATTTGATTTAAATGATTATTACATGTGAAAACTCCAAAAAAAAACATTTTTGGGGCACAAAACCCCCCCAAAACCCCCCTTCGGATGGTGCGATTTGTCTGGTTTTCGAACTCGTTCAAATAAATGGTACTTTACACGTTTGTACCAAATTTCATTAAGATCGGACCTCTTTTGCGAGAGTTATCGTGCTTACGGACACATATATATATATACATATATAAAAATTTGAACGAATGGTGTTTTTGGCATCTGGGGACCTCAAAACGAAAAGTTATCATGGTCTCGGGCTTAAGTCTTACCATGAGACCTACGGTAATAGCTTCTTCCCTATAGGGGAAATTCGCTAAAACTACCAAACTCTATTTTATTAATAGATGATTTACTAAATTTTAATTTATAGCACCACTTATGCACGGCATAGCTGTCATGTCAAAAATAACTGCAATTGTAATCCATCAAGTCGCCAGTTGATCTCCTAAGGCGTGTAATCGTTGGCAACTGTAAACCATCTAATTGCAAAGTGCGGGATTAGGATAGTGATAGCTCGATATATCAACGTCAGACCTGCCCGGCCAGTGGTGGCCTCAGGCTCATGGTTAACTATTTGGCAAATAATACAGGGCCGCGAAATTACCAGTGTGCCGTAAAAAACTCTTTACGTTTACCTTTTTTGTGGTTTATAAAATCACTTTTCTAGAAGCTCGTCAGCTAAATAAATGTATAAGTAGAAACAAGTTCGCACGCAGCACGCTGACGTGAGGGAAGTGAATTTCCACATATAAAACTTTTAAAACTCAAAACCAGTGTAAAAACATACTTCTATTCCAATTTTATTGAAATCTGACAACATTGATTGTTTGGCTGTTCTGATGGTCCTGGTTTCCATTTACCTGCAATGCTAGGAATACAATTTTGCGCATTATAAGGTTAGGAGGAGGTCCAGTCAGGCTTGAAAGTAGGCGCGAGGTTGCTGGGGATGATACAAATACACCAACATATGAATAACATGCTTTTCTAATGTAAAAACCCCATAAGACAACGTACTGTGTTTAGCCGATATACATTTTCTTTAATAACTCGGTAAATATTTATGCTAGAATGACGAGAGAGGGCTTAAAACTTTCGCTTCACTAATTCCCATCTTAATACAAGCATTAATTTTATGTCCGAGGCTTTTCTGACCCTTTTTGGGCCCAAACACTCGAAATTTGAAAGAATAATCCCCAATAAAGGGAGTTTTTATTAGAGAAAGGAACATCCCTACCAAATTTTAATTAAATCAGACAAAAAATGCGACCGCTAGAGTGCATACACACACATATATATATAATTTTGAACGACCTCCCAAAACGTGTTCAGGGGGTCACGTTATGAACTTCTAAGGTGGACCCGGGCTTAAGTTTCACCGTGCGGGTCATGCTAATAGTTCACTTTCCATAGGAAATTCACTAATAAATTGGTGAGTAAAAATACCTCATGGGTTAAAATCCTGTGACAAATCGAAGGATAGAGATACATATATTTATATACAGATATATATATATCTGTATATAAATATATGTATCTCTATCCTTATATATCCTTATATATATATATATATATATGTATAACAAAATGTATATATAGATCTTTATTGTTTAAACATTTTACAAATATGCACAATATATAAGAAATATTTATATGGCATAAGAAAGGAAAACAAAATGTATATACATTCACATTCATGGTATTAGGCCCTTTAATTAGAGTTGTTGAAAATAGCCATCGATGTAATTGACGGGTTCTCAATTAAAATATGTTTTAATTTATTTAAATCTTTTCTAGATTCCACTGCTAGTTTATATTTCTTTTTGTAAGGTCTTAGTCAAAAAGGTTTTTACTAAAAAGAATAAGAAGAAAATAGCACACAGATAAATCTGAATGTAGAATTTGGTAAATAAATTTGATTGTGGAATAAACTAGCAAAATTATAATAAAAACATAAATATTTGTTTTCCTTTTATCTGCACGGTAGATATAATTAATAGTAAAGGTGGTCAAATGTACTTAACCATCCTCAACCCATTGAATATATTGGTATATAGTGGTTGTTTATACAAGCAAATTGCGGTTGAATGCGGTAATTCAAGTCGGTCGTAAATTGAAAATCCACTTTGCTATCAGTAAAGGCTAATGACTGCCATTATCTCTTTATTTCAGTAATATTTATTAGAAAAACATTTATTTAAAACTCGTACGCTTAGTAGACGTATGATTTTGCATTAACTTTTTGACAACAGTCAAATGATCTCATAGATAATTCTTGCGTCATTTTTTTCGTTCTTTTTCTCAGTTTAGGTTACGTAAATTAACAATCAATATTTCAGCCAACGAGGATAGGGCTGAAATTGTTGTACACTATTAGAATCACCTTAACAATTCGTTATCGTATCTTCCTGGTATATTTTACGCTACTGTTTCATTCATATTAGATCACATCAGTTTATCATACTGCTTAGCTACTTACAAAAAACTAATGTATGTAAAGAATACAATTTTACTTTGAATAGTTTTAAATTATAAAATCAATATACACAAGTCCTGTCAGAATACATTTAAATAGCCAATTTTATTTATTTGCAAGATGTATATTTTGATAACGATAAAATCTACAATTTGACAGTTTTTAAGTGGTTTCTGTATTCTAAAAATGTTGTTACATATATCAAAAACGTATTTTTATTTGAAATTGAAATTCTTCAAACAGTAATTACATTTGTATTCATCCACTATTAATAAGGATATTTTAATTATGGTTTTTTTTATTAAAAGTAGATATGTTAAACTTTAATTTCAAGCAAGTCCTAATAGATTCACTTTCAGTGCGTTCTGTAACGTTTTAGTGGGTATGGTATGTCCTAATGGTATCTACAGTTTATCATTACTCAAGTTCAAGTGTAAGTTCAAGCTCAAAAAACTTTAATTAATGAAAGTTTTTTTGTATTTTTGAATACAAGCCACATGTATCACGTGGAGTCATTGCAGGATATCGTCCAAATTAATTAGAAGATCCTTTGAGCTACGTGAAATGCAATACTTGTTATTAACAAGTATTGCATTTCAACCATTGGTTTATGTTGTTCGCCTGTCATTCAATCAGTGTTGGAGTTTTATTGAGTAGGTACACTTACTATTATTTATTACTACAAAAATATTCACATTTAACTTCGATACCAATTGTGTAAGGATTTTGTAATTAGATTATATAAATTAAAATTATTTCATAATCTATATTTGTATGGATGATACGTGCAATCTATAAACGGTAACCATTAAGAAACAAAAATTAATATTCAACAACACGAACACGCCAATGATATTCTATCAGTACAGCCGTATGGGCACTTACATATTGTAAAGGGCACTTTCAATTATCACATGATATGGAACCATTTCTATTTGAACATTATGTTTAATTGATATTGTTCCATGCATAGTAATTGTTTTACCAATATTATATTTGTGGGTTTTATTATACGCTTAGTTAATTCAAATGTATCCATAGTCTCATTCAGGCAAGACTAACACATAAGCACGCATCAGATATATGCTACTATATTTACGTTATTTATTATCAACTTCAATGTTTACATCATTTCAAAAAACCTTATATTTCATACCATTCTTCAAACATTAAAAAATGGTGTATTCTATACACAAAAACCATTAAACAACTTATATGCTACATAGCAAATAACCACAATCAATTATTTTGTGATTATAATTAAACAAATGACAATCATATTATGCATTTTTTACTCTTTCAAAATAGCATATAAAATAATTCCATCACATAATTAGTTTATGTACCTATTACACTATTTTTAACTATTTTAATTATGTTTAACAATAGGCAAGTCAATACTAGTTTACTGTTATACTTTAGTATGTAAGTTACAAGTGTTTATAATATACAATTTTATAATTCCATTTGAATTATATGAATATAATTAAAAACTATTAAATAGTATCCTTTAATTATATTTTAATCCAAATTCAAACTTGCTTCCTAAATAAATAATTTAAATTTAAGAACAACACATGTTACAATTAAATATAAAACAAAATAACTACAGCACGTGTGTACGCCTCCTATATTTAACATTAGCCTGACACCAGGATCATTAGGAACAAAAATGTGACTTTGACATATCTAGCCTTTATCTCCCTCAACCCGTACAACGTAATCAACGGTTAACAAATGACTTCCAGGGGTTGATTCGCCCCAAGGATTTAGGGGAGATCGCGTAGACTCGCAGTGATTAGTATAAAAAGAATAGTTTGTGAACATGCTGCTTTTTATTTGGAGGTTCTTAAAGATAAATAATGAATACTTAGATTAATTGTAGATTTTAATGATTTTAAATTGTAGATTTGTAAATTTTAATGATTAAATCAGAAAATATCAACATGATTACGTAGTTTTTCGATTGCATTTATGTCAAATTAAAATATATATATATATAACTTTAAAGTCATATTAACAGAAGAGTTTGATCACTGTCTCAAAAACAAATAAAATCTTACAGTTTTGTTGCTCGGTACAGTATCGTGCGATTAAAAACAGGCTACACACAGACATAACTATTTCTACTGTTTAACATTCTAAAATTATTACTTCATCGTAGTGTTCTACCTACAATATGTTTTTTTAATTACAATCAATTCACTAAAGCAAACTCTATTCTTTGGCTAACTTAACCTAACTCCAGAACTAGGACACAACCTAATAAGTTATATCATAGGCTGGGAAGCAATAATTGTGTTTGATGATAAAATTAAAACAATGACAAATTTGATTATAAGTCGATGGGAAGTGTTGATGTAACCGAACCTAATACTAGAATATTCCATAGTGTATTAAAAAATAATTATAATAGTATGATAATATGAATTTACGACTTTTAAAACAATATTTGTAATACTAGGTTTTAACTTATATAGAATACGGAACAAGAATTTTCAATAACACGTCAGTTCCAACCCGTTTTCAACTAAAATATGTAATACATAAATATATATATATATATATTTTTTATTTTAACAGAACAAAATAACAAAGACCAGGTTAAAGTTAAATATTATCTCGTTCCAGAAGAACAAACTCAACCACTCTTTGTAAATGTTTCTGTTAGTTTTGCCCCTGGGATTCTGACTGGACTTTTTTACTTCATTTTACCAGGTATTTTACTTCGTCGGCCATTATTGACATTTATTATAAATGTGTGTTCATTTTTAAATTTCGGGTTTACAAATAAGGCTCAGTATTTTTGAACCCGCTTAATTTTTTAACTTGCAGTTTAATTACGGTTGCTTGTTGTTTAATTTGTTTCAGGCAGTTAAACTACTGTAAAGCCTCCTATTTAGGTCATTTGACCGCTTATTTTGCATAATATCATTTCACCGCTTACAACTTGTGTGTACTTCAATTACAAAAGTAGTCTGTAACCACATACGTCTACTTTTTCTCGCAGTAATTATATTAAGATTAGCATTGCTTTCATAATGATGATTAATTTAATTTGATTTTAACCTTTGTAAGATTTTCAGTGAAATACCAGGTCTTCTGGTACTATCATTGATTATACATCACTACTGAAATATTAAAATAAAGTCATTGAAAAAATGAACTTATGTCTTGAAGTGTTTGCTTCAACTTTACCTTAAACTAAAAACTGTTTTTATTTGAAAAACCATGAAAATCACCATCACCATATGAATAATCCCAAAACCATGAAAATCATGAATAATCCCTTATGTAGAAGTTGAAATATGTTACATGTATTGTATTTTTACGTTTTATTCACCTAAAATAATAATATTCATCTTAAATTGCTGTCTTTTACACTTTTTTAATACATCCTTTATAATAAGTATTAAAGTTTTTTTTTCATCGTGCAAAACGTTGGATATCAGATTCGAGTTAAACCTGCAAAGTATGTAAGGAAATAAAAATTGTAGTTCAATATATTCAAGGATTTAATATTTACGAATGAGTACTACACCTATAACTAAACTATATGAATCTCAAGCTACACATCAATTTAAATTAACTCAACTCAACATTCAGCGCCTTTTTTAAAAACATCGGTTACTGTTAGTCTTAGTTAGTTACTGAGGATGCCTCTCCACAGCAAAGGCTAGACATTCGACACTATAAATAACTCGTCGACGCGGCTGATGCCGAAATCGCACCTGCCACCGACCGCAAAAGCTTACGAATAGAAACTATTTTCTTTTAGAAATGTATGACTACATTAGTGTTAGATTAGTGCCAGAGACAAGTAACAATTAATACATGATAATCGGAGATGAAGTGTTTAACGATATGCATATAATTATTATTCAACGAAGTTATCACAATATTTAAAAACGGGGATAAAATACATTTACAGAATTCAGAGTTTTACACAGTTGACAAAATTAAGTAATTAATTCTAATCAGATTGGATAAACTATACAAACCCTCGATTCTTACTTACATATGATAAAACTGTGTAAGCTGTTTAAAAAGTAAGGATTATTTACATTCCAGGGACGTTACGAGGAGGTAAAGTTGAACGAGTGTGTTACGTTTTACGCGGCGACATTTGGTGCTGGGGTGATCAAGCGTGATGAGTGCTCTTGTAATAAACTATAAAAACCTGCTCATCTCGGCTGCATTAGCTGTAACCTTACGTAATGTTCGCAGGGAATTTTACAAGCGAATTGTTGACTCATTCAGTGTACAAAGTAATTTCTGTCTTAGAACACACTTACAGTAGTCTCTATTTCAGATGCACTGCTTGATTAAAATAGCATTTAAATTATTAACTTGGTCAGTAATTAGGAAAACTTTTTACATAAAATATTGGTAATCATATTATTGTTGGTCAGTGTTTCATTATAGTGAACTAACAATATAAAGTTTCATTTAGTTAGCTTAATTCAGATGTATTAAACTTCATTATTGGCCAATTGCCATTACATGACAAATCAAATTAACCACTGAACATTTGGTAAAAATATATCACTAAGAACAAAATCATTTTAAACTTTAAAATTTCAATAATTAAAATTAGAAATAAGGGTGAGGGCTCGGCACTAAACTTCATTGAGCGTGATGGTATCTCAACACGTTTCCTAATGAGATACCTAACCACACATTTTTCTTAGTTGTCTTTTAGTTTTATTTTCATGTTGTTATTTTTAGTTTAGATATAACTTATTTTTGTTTATTATATACGTTTTTTATTGAAAGGGTGATTAATAACTGCATTCTATTGTAGAGGTATTATTAATCTATAAATTATGCATAAATACATTGTTTTCTAATGTATTATTGTAATGTATATTATTATTATGCACAGTAATAATAAACTATGAATATTTCTAATGTATTAATTAATGTAAAACATTTTTTATAGTGGAAATTGTGTGGCAATAAAAATCATGAATAACTATAGTAAAAAAATTGACCGATTCCGGTATGTTTTATAATAATCGATAAACATTTCAGCCTAGTTTTAATATTATTTTAATTTGCTTTTGTGTTTAATAAGGGGGTCTACAATTCCAAAAAATCAATATAAAACAAAAAACATTTAAAATATAACAGTTAATGTTTTAATAGGCAGGTATTTACAGTTATTCTATTCTTATATTATGATTAAAAGTTAGCAGTAGTTATGAAAGTGAAGAACACCTTGCACAATATTTATTTACAAGGCCATATTTTATGGAAGACGCGTACACTACTACATAATGTATTTACTCGTACATTCTACTCACATAAAAGTCCGTAAATATACAGTAAAGATGGTAGTATAGTATACTTTGTCAGTCACACAGAGCATAGTTCGACTTAGGGAGGGAAATATTTATTTTTAAAACTCATTATTTTATCCAGAAACCCGTGTAAATTTACAGTTTTATATTTTATTACAATTCTTTTATAAAGGGTTTATTACTTCGTTTCTATTATTAACATCTTGAAAAATGTTGGAACTTGTTAATCGCATAAACATTTATTTATTGCAGCCAACTTAGAAAACATTAAAAACTCTTAACTACGTATCCTGTAAAAAATATGCTTTCTTAAAAGGTGAATTTACAAAAATGAATTCACTGGCAAGCAATACAACTTTCTGTATGTTTTAAAATATGTATTCTAAGAGTTGAAACTGAGGGAGGGTTCACATTACTGGGGATCTTTAAGTTCTGGCCTAAAGCAAAACTGTCGTCTTGCAGCACTAGGCAGTTCTCTCTTAAACACCCTTCCTTTTATAAATCCCGCTGCAAATTACCTTAGGGGTTAATTTTATTTGAAAAAATACCTAATCTTTAATTTGAGTCAATGAACACAAGTTTGAATAAATATGTATTTTTTACTTTGAAAATAGTGATTCATTATTGATTTGATTAGCAAAATAAATTAAACCACCAATAGTTTAAAAACACGCAGAACTATAGAAAAGGTATTGTTACAAATGTAAAACTAACACTATATAGATTAAATTTAAATTATTATTTTTTAAGCCTTAAATCCTTTAAATCCGCCTTGAGGGAAATAGTGGCAAAATATGTATCGTGATACTCCAAAACGGTTCCACGGTGTGTAAAATTATGTTGACACCATATACTTCACCGGTAATTGGTCAGCTATAAATCGTATCTAAGTTTGATTTTGGATATGGCATTTTTAATATGTTTTATATCTTCACCACTATTCGTTTCATTATTATGATTTGTTTAAACTATTCCTCTTACATAGTTGACCGTAACTGAGCATTATCAAGTCAAATATATGACTTCTAATTTGGCTCTCTGCAATTTTTCAGGTTATCGCACTTGTATTGCCACTACCTTTTCTGCGGTCACCGATATTTTCACTTATTATTTGGTTCTTTACAATACGATTTGTTTAGTTATTTAAGAACTACTCAAAATTAGCATGGTGAATGTACAGTCCAATAAAGAACATTCAGTAATAACTCATAGCATTTGTGAATACCTATTTATGGAAATATAAAACAATTTTTTGTGATGAAGTAATAATATGATTGGAGAAATTCAAACTTGTAATAAAATGGCTACCGAAATAAAATCGTTCTAAATTTATAAAGCTTTCAATAGCGTATCTATATAATCAGTTTGAAACCATTATATAATCATAGAGGCTTTATGACGTATAGATTATAGGAAAAAAGTAAGTATAAATTGCCTGGCACTTTATTAGGTACCCCTAGTAATATTCTAAACCTAATCAAGTTTGAGAGCTGTATTCCAGTTTATTAGAGTATTTTACTTGGTTTGTAAAAAAGTACATTTTAATGCAGGAAAAAAGTAAGTATAAATTGCCTGGCACTTTATTAGGTACCCCTAGTAATATTCTAAACCTAATCAAGTTTGAGAGCTGTATTCCAGTTTATTAGAGTATTTTACTCGGTTTGCAAAAAAGTACATTTTAATACAAACTTCACGTTTTTGTTTATTGTTTTATTTAATGGTTATATTTATACGATCGAATAACAAATCTTCCAGAATAACTATAAACGATGTATTTGAAAAGGGTTTTGAAATCCCCATCAAACTTTGATCATTGTTGCTGATATTGAAACAATCACAGAGATTGGATTTGTTACGAGCCCAATCAAAAATTCTATTTCCTTCACTGATCAGTGTTACACGGATATATCTTTTTTGGATGATTCTACAAGAATAATTGGTTTAGGGATATCAAATTCATCAATATATCTATTTATAAAAATGGACTTCTGTAAGTTAAATTATCATCCTCTAACTTTACTCAGTCTCTCGAGAATGATTTCATAAAATCTTCCTTTTATTTAAGTGTTACTATAATTTGTTTAACTATTCATACTATACTCTATGAAGATATAGCAATGACTTCTTTTTATGGCCTATATTTCAAAATATGTTTTCCATGTTGTAAATTAAATACATTGTGACCTCATTATTCAAGTTAATGTTCAAGTTAGACAAATATTATATTGTGAAAGACAAGCGATAACGAAACTTAAGAAATCAAAATGTGTTACAAATTCACGTTTCAGATTATATTGGAACAAAACTTGGAAAAACATACACCAAATTGTTTCGAAAATTAAAAATAAAATTACTCAAAAATACAACAAACAATCGAACGAGCAGTTTATGTTTTATTTGAGATAATTCTTTGTTTAAACGCACCTTTGTGTTTCTCCAATCATATTATATTTGTGTTACTTCATCGCAATAAATTGTTTTATATCTATTTAAGTAGGTCTTCACAAATGCTATGAGTGATTACTGAATGTTCTTTATTGAACTGTACATTTGCCGTGTTTATGTAGACTAGATTTATCTAATTTTGAGACGTACATATCGTATTGCAAAGAACCAAATAATAAGTGAAAATATCGGGGACCGCAGAAAAGGTAGTGGCAATAAAAGTGCGATAGCCTGAACAATTGCAGAGATCCAAATTAGAACAAGTCATACATTTGAACTTAAATCTCACGGTTGCGGTAAAGTTAAAATAAAATAACGTTCATTTAGATATATTAATCAGAACTATAAAACTCTGTATTATTTCTTAGTAAAATAGCAAAATTTAAAAAAATTCTTAGAATCATTGTTAGTAATGCAATCGATGAACTATTGATATGTTTTTATTCTTTACAGTAATATCTACCTTACGATTAAGAAAACACTATAGTTAGAAACAATAATTTGTTGTCTTTTCAAAACAAAAATTATTAAAAACCAAATAAAAATATGTATACGTAATTTACAAACAAACATCAGCGTAAAGAATGTTTACGATTATAAATATTATTAGCGAATGTGAACAAAGGTACATAATAGGGCCTACTCAGTTAAAACAACTCATTTAAAATTGTAACGAATGTTTCCACCTTGAAAACCGTCTATTTAAGTTAGAAATTGAAATGGATAGAAATTTAGTATTCACGATTTTTTAACAAAGTTTCCGTTATCTTCTTATTTTACGGGTACAACAACGTAACAACGTAAGACAACACAACAAATTGACTGTTCTTAATACATAACGGAGTATCGCATGTCACTGATCACTGACCAGTTATGCTGTATCAGTGGGACCTGAAGTAAAGGTTTTCCAACCGGAACTGATTAGTCAAAGCCCCTTTCTCGACCTCAACGATACTCATATCCTCTGAAACGCTCTCGCGTGTAAAATATGCACCAGTGAGTGGTCACGATTGATTCTGAATATGCATCCGTTCTGATTTAGACGGAGCTTTGTGCACTGAAGCACTATTACGCACATGGCTTTTGTAAATGTTACATCAATCATAATGATAGTGTTTGCAATTTATGTTCGACGTGAATGAATTAAATAATGGAAAGAAAGAAAGAAGAAAGAAAGAAAGAATTTATTTCTATTCAAGTACATAACATAACATTGAATTCACTTATTACATAAATAAATAACAAATTAATAAACAACAAATGATTCAACATAGAGTCTTAACCTAACAAAACAAAGATAATTAAGTGATAGTTAATAAGTAAACAAAGTACCTAAACAGAAATTAGGTCCCCCAAAGGCGAACCTGTGTCGGGGTGACCATCATTTTAATAAGAAAGGGATGCAGGCCGGTGCATTACAAAAACTGAATTAACAAAGTAACAGTAATGACAATAAATAAAAAGTGCTAACTATCGTAATAAAGAAACATATATCGTACAAATAATAAACAGTATCAGGCATAATGACATAATACCGAACAATTTTAACAAACGAACTTTACTTGGCCAAAGCGCTATACTCAAACATTGAATTCAAAAAGAATATTTATATCTGGAATATCAAATAGCCAAATGAAGAATGGAGAATGGAGAAATGGAGAATAGATGTTGAGAATACTGAAGTTGTCCTTAATATCTCCCATGGTGTAGCTTATGTTTGCAGGTTTTTAAGGATTTTAAGAAAGGAAATGCAATTAATACTTTGGAAGAATCGTTTACTTTCATTGGAAATGTTAAGGATAGGGGTAGTTTGATTAATGAATCTTTGCCTCAGGTGGTAGAATCACAGCTGTTCCTGGAACTACTGGTAGCCAATATTAAAGTATAAGCTGTGACGCCATTTTTATTCTTTTCATAAACCTCTCACAAATTACTTCCATCCTCTGAGCTGCAAGCTTCAATATGTAATTGTATATCTTAAGAAAGAATATAAATTATTAAAATACACTATTATAGCCCCTGAACTGTAAAAGGTGTGTACCTATTTTAGTCTAATAGCAATCAGTTGAATTGTACAGGTTAAAGTATATTAAACAGCTTTTTGATAAATTTCACAGTTATATTACAAATTCAGATTTTATAATCATAATTTGAATAATGTGGCACCTGGTAAGGCAACAGAATGTGTACATACGTTGTGAGCGTTAAGTTTAAATATCCTTTTTGAGGAAAGCATGGGTATTTTTAATCTTTAAATTCAGTAATATACACAAATAAGTGCTTGAACACGTATAGGACTCCTGCTTCAATGAGATTGGTTGTAAAACTGTATTGGAGCATGAAAATAAAATAAAACAATAAAAGAAATTCGATCTCAAAAAGAAGGTTGATTCGTATCTTGCAAAAGTAATTCTCCAAATAATTTCATAGAGGGATAAAGACGTTTAAAGACTTGTTTTGTAATCATACTTGACGTATATTTTCTAGCTCCAAATAAAGGAATATAAGAATTCAATAAATTAAAACCTCCACATCGGGCATTATAAAAAATTAATTTTTCAACCAGCTGCTATAAATTACATTCTTGACAAAATGGTAAAAACCAAAAACTAATAACAAACCTTTTAAATACAATTAAATTGTCAGTTCACTTACAAAACACAGTGTAAGACGGTGATACAAGTACATAGGCTAAATCACGTGTTTATCTAGGAGTCACGTGAGTCACGTCGCAGAGTCACGTTGCTCCTGAGTCGTTACACTACTACGTGGTAACTTCCCGTTTAAGCAGATTGTGAATGGCTTCTCAAGAAATATCTTTTTGGTTTAAAGTTGAAGTTATGAGTCTCTAAAGTTCATAAGGAAGACATAGGAAATGCTCATAGGCATGTTGGTTACACGTTTTGTTTGAGCGGCATTGGCTGGATTCAATAAAAAATGACCAATTGTTATAATAATAAATTACTCTAATTGTAGCTAAATAAGAATATAAATTAATATGCATACTTGCAAACAATTGTACGTTAGTACAAAAGTGCATAATTTAAAACCACTTTGCCCTATGAATTGCACAATATTATGTATACATATATGTTTAACAAGATATTAAGCAAAGTATTAAGACATCATAGATTTTTCAGACTTGCATTGTATAGCGTTTACTGTCATCCGTATTCTTTTCAATAGACAATTAACGAATTTCAAATCATTCAATAAGAAGATTAATTTTTACTCAGTTGAGTTGTTTTTAATGTAAATTTGCATGATAATATATTTATGTCATTGTACAAACACACAGAGTCCACCGGATTTCAACAATGCAGCAGCGGCGACAACAGAAGCTGCAGGGGAGTATAAATATGTGATAGATACAAGTTTAACCGCTAGATAACTGGTGACAGGAAACGATGTATTTTTCACCGCCGACACTTCCTGGTATCGAGGCTTGGATATGTAAAACAGTCAGGCTTTGGTTAAGCTTCCACAGAAAAGTTTTTAAGCTCAAGTATTTCATGTAAATTCAGTTTATATACACGTAGTGATTTATTTTTCAGGTATTTTCTCACGAAAAAGTAAAATAAATTTTATTTTTTCGAAACTTGTTTACGGTCTGGTGTAAAATATATGAATTATAATTTACATTGTCCACTCTAGTACTTCTAAATCTAAGTATTATTTAAACTAGTATTCCAAAGCCTACCCGTTATTTTATGTTGAGTATGATACAGTGATATTTTTGCTTGTTTTCTCTGTAATTTTGTATGTATTGTCAATGTTACTCCTTTGTATTGTGCCCACTATGCAAAGGTATTTGATGCTGTTATAAATGGTATGTTATTATGTATTCTGTTACCTTAGTGGCCCTTACTTTACCTGTTTTACCTGAACTACCGTCCTTTGCGTTGCTGATCAAACTTCTGGATGGACTTCGTCAGATATTTCTTTTTTAACTATCAAATTTATATCTACTAAACACAGAGCGTAGCCTTCTGGGGGATTTACACCTGTTTGTTCACCTGTTGGTGTATTTTTATCATCCCAAGCAACTTCACGCCTACTTTCAATCCTGACTGGACTTTCTCCTAACCTTATAACGCGCAATATTGTATTCCCAGCATTGCAGGTAAATGGAACCAGGAGCATCAGAACAGCCAAAAAATCAATGTTTTTAGATTTCGATAGAAAATTTTAAAAATTGTGTGTCTTAACGATTTTAATTTTTAAAATTTTGTATGTGGAAATTCACTACCCTCACGTCAGCGTGCTGCGTGCGATCTCGTTTGTTTTCTCTTCACCTGTGGGGAGCGAGTTGAACATCCTCATCACCAAATTGGGAAAGCGATCCTTGTAGTTTACCATCTTGTAATTGTTGATGATGCACTTAATGAGTTGCCGATGAAACACTAAAGAACTATTTATTCTTACAGAGTGTCATTTTGACAAATCTTTCCTGGAAAATATACTTGAGATCGACTGTATAAACACTAAATTAAAAGTTAACAAGCGCAGAAACTCAACGTGAAGTAACTTCAAATGCCGGAACCTCATATAGTTACAAGACTGTCAGACGAAATGACTCTTAGTTCCTTTTTAGCGAATTTCCCCTATAGGAAAGAAGCTATTACGGTAGTCGGCATGGTAATACCTAGGCCCGGGACCATGATAACTTTCGTTTTGAGGTCCCCAGACCCCAAAAACACCATTCGTTTGTAACTGTATACATATATATATATATATATATATATATATATATATATATATATATATATATATCTTGTATATATATATAAATCTTGTATATATATCTTTATATATATATATATATATCTTGTATATTAGAGCTACTAATATTATTATTTTTAAAAACATTATTAACAAGTACCCTTTATTGAAACATTTTTATTTTGACTGACTAGTTTCAACCATAATGGCCATCTTCAGAGTCACATAACCTCAACAAATTTTCTTTTATATTAATTACAAACATATGTTAAAAATAAATAATACATGATCACTAATTCTAAAATTGTGTATATAAATATAAAGGTAAAAATAAAATAAAATATTAATTTGTATATACTATGTAAAGTTACTTTCTCTGAGTACTAATTTCATCAATTTTTTCAAAGATAGGGTCTTGTTGACTAACTTGCTTATTATTTAAAATATTTTGTGGATCTTTCTTATTATTTAAGTATATATGCATCCCTTCCTTGACGTTAAGTTGTTCTTGTTTTTTCCGTACTCCAAAACTGATAAGTTTTCTTCTAAGTTTTATATTTATGTCCTGTATTAATTATGTGTTCTGCATAATTGGATATCATAGTTGTATTATTTCTTGACTTTAGGGCTTGTAAATGTATGTTTGTAATTAATATAAAAGAAAATTTGTTGAGGTTATGTGACTCTAAAGAAAGCCATGATAGTTGAAACTAGTCAGTCAAAATAAAAATTTTTCAAAAAAGGGTATTTGTCAATAATGTTTTTAAAAATAATATATATGTCCGTGAGCACGATAACTCTCGTAAAAATTATCCGATTATGATGAAATTTGGTATAAACGTGTAAAGCTTCATTTATGACTTTAATTTCGAAAACCAGATAGATCTACCTATCCGAAGGGGTATTTTGGGGGGGTTTTACACCCCAAAAATGGGGTTTTTGAATTTTTTACGTATAATTTTTGTTTTTCTATTGGAATCACCTTAAAAATACACACAATTTGGTGTTTTGATCATTGCTCTACGTCAAATGGTTACGGAGATATTGAAGGTGCTAAACACAGTACGTTGCCCAATGTTATTCTTATGGAGAATAAGAACAATGGTTTATCTCGCTTATTTATCAACTTACCCTGATGAAACTTGGTATATTGCTTCATATCATTGTGGTATATTGATATTTGCACTAAAAAAAGTTTTGGGCCGATAGTTCCCGTAGCAGCAAACCTGCGTACTCATCTCCCATGTTATTCTTATAGAGAATAAGTAAGTGTTATCTCCCTTAATTATGAACATAAATTAATAAAACTTGGTATGTGGCTTTACCTTCTTGAGTTATATTGATATTTGTATAAAACCCCGTTTTTTGTGTCCCTTGCTTCAGCAACCCTGCATACTCAGCCGCCATGTTGTTCATATGGAGAATAATTAAAATGTCATAAATCGTTTATTTATGCATTTATATTGATGAAACTTGGTATGTGGCTTTATGTGGTATTAAGATACATATATATGCATCGGAAATTCGCTGAGTACGCAGGTTTGCTGCTACGGGCGTATTATTATTCTTTGTAAATTTGTTATGAATTCCAGTAGAACTCAGAAAAATTTAAAAACAATGTTTGAAAAATGCGAATCCGGAAATTTATAAGTTTTATGTTTTTCTTTTCTTTTCATAAGTTTTGGAAGAACAATAAATTAAGACTCGGGCTTTGAAGACTCGCATTTTACCTTGATTACTTGGGTTTAAACAAGTTTTTAATTCATATTGCATAGCGAAGCACTAAATAAAATAAAGTTAATGTACTGCTCTTGAAAAATATTGGAATACCGTATGTCACTGATCACTGAGATCACTGACCAGGTTATGCTGTATGTCAGCGGGGCCGGAAGTAAAGGTTTTCCAACCGGAACTGATTAGTCAAAGCCCCTTTCTCGACCTCAACGATACTCATATCCCCTGATATGCTCTCGCATGTAAAATGTGTACCAGTGAGTGGTCACAATTGATTCTGAATATTCATCAGTCCTTATTTAGAATAGGTAATGAATTTTAAAAATAATTAATTAATATTTGTTTTAATGTTGCATATATACATTTTGTGTGGCTCACTTAATGGACTACCCGTTGAAAATAATATGGTTTCATTAGTAATGTGTAAATGCAAGACTGAAAATGTTAATTAATATTATTCGATTATAGATTTTCCTTAAATTAATCTCCCCCAACAGTGGCTTATAGTTTATTTTTTTTACGTATTTAGTTAAAAATTAACTCTCTGGTGATGTAGGGTTTCCTTTAATAAAAATGGAACCAAACATTTCATGGACATTTTATCTAACGGCAAAAAACAAACAACAAATTCGATGTCCACAAAATCATCAATGCGTGGATTTTGAAATTTTTATTTGACTACTTAGATGGCAATAAAACAATTAACTTTAATGTCATAATGACATATAAGAAATTGAATTTTCAAAAGCTGCTTTTATATAAACGTTGAACTCTAATTGTATGATTTGGGGTAACTCTTAATTGTTCATTAAGTAATCACAGTATATTTACTGATGTATATGAGTAAAGCTTCCAGCTATTAAACCCATTAATCAACTCAACATCGTATTATATTTGTAAATGATTTATAAATAAAGGTTTTTTATTATTTTAATACTACAATAGATTATAATACCCCCGTCGCAACAAACCTGCGTACTCAGCGAATTTCAAATGCATAATATATGTCTTAATACCACATAAAGCCGCGAACCAAGTTTCATAAAAATATATTCACATATAAGCGATTTTAAAATTATTCTCCATAAGAATAACATTGGTAATGAGTACGTATGTTTGCTGAAACAAGGAACAGAAACAATTGGTTTTTATGCAAATATAAATAGAATTTATCTAGGCGAAGCCACATACTAAGTTTCATCAATATTCAATCATAAATAAGCGCTATATAACATCATAGTTATTCTTCATAAGAATAACATGGGGGCTGAGAAAGCAGGTTTGCTGCAACAAGGAACAGAAAATGGGTTTTTATATAATTATCAATATAACTCAACCAAGTGAAGCTACATACCAAGTTTTATTAATTTATATTCATAATTAAGGGAGACATTACATTTTACTTATTCTCCATAAGAAAAACATGGGGGCTGAGTACGCAGGTTTGCAGGGATTATTAACAAAAAATAAATTTGTTGTGCAAATATCAATATACCAGTACTACGTGAAGCCACATACCAAGTTTCATCACCATACATTCATAAATAATCGAGATAGCAAATTTTATTTATTCTCCATAAGGATAACATTGGACAACGTACTGTGTTTAGCACTTTGAATATCTCTGCAACGGTTAGGCGTGGAATCACAATTTAAACACCAAAATGATTGTTTTGTGGAACTGATCAGAATGGTAAAAGCAAATGTAAAGTTTACATTAAAATAAACTTAGGAAAAGCCAAAAACCTTTTTCCCATAAGATTGACATGGGAGATTTTATGAGCAGGATTTTTTTGGATTTTCTCCGCAACCACTTAACCTAGGTTAATAATTCAAAATACTAAATTATTTGTTTTTTTAAGCTCTATACCATGGTCAAAACCAAAATTAAGTTTTTTTTAAATTTTAGGGTAAAAATGCAAAAAACTGATTTTTGGAAAAATTAAAACCTCCATATACCCCCCTTCCCATGGTCCGATTTTTCTGGTTTTCGAACTTAAAGTCATGAATGTCAGTTTACACATTTGAGCCAAATTTCATCAAAATCGGACGATTTTTACTCAAGTTATCGTGTTAACGGACACACATATATATATATATATATATATATATATATATATAAATTTGAACGAATGGTGTTTTTGGCATCTGGGGACCTCAAAACAAAAAGTTATCATGGTCTCGGGCTTAAGTCTTACCATGAGACCTACGGTAATAGCTTCTTCCCTATAGGGGAAATTCGCTAAAATGCGTCCAAAAATGCTGAAGGCTCTTGTCGGTAGCCCAAACTAACTTGATCATTTTTTAATTGTGTTTTAGCGAATTTCCCCTATAGGGAAGAAGCTATTACCGTAGGTGGCATGGTAAGACTTAAGCCCGAGACCATGATAACTTTTAGTTTTGAGGTCCCAGATCCCAAAAACACTATTCGTTCAAATTTATATATATGTATATATATATATATATATATATATATATATATATATATATATATATATATATATATGTGTATATATATATATATATGTGTGTGTGTGTGAGTGTGTGTGTGTGTGTGTGCGTGTGTCCGTTACCGCGATAACATTTGAAAAAAACACCCGATTTTGATGACATTTGGCACAAATGTGGAGAGTAGCATTTATGACTTTAAGTTCGAAAACCAGATTGATCGCACTATGGGAAGGGGGTTTTATGGGGGTTTACAATTTTCCAAAAATCGGTTTTTTGAAAATTTGACCACAAAATATTAAAAACACTCAATTTTGGATATAGCCATTTTATTGAGCTTAAAAAACAAATAATTTAGTATTTTTAATCATTAACCTAGGTTAAGTGGCTGCGGAGAAAATCCAAAAAAACGTCTCCCATGTTAATCTTAAGGGAAAAAGGTTTTTAGATTTTTCTCAGATAGTTTTACTAAAAACTTCACCTTTCTGTTTATTAATGTGTTTAGCTCAACAAAACAAACATTTTGGTGTTTTAATCGTTGTTCTACGTCCAACCGTTGCAGGGATATTCAAATTGCTAAACACAGTACGTTGTCCAATGTTATCCTTATGGAGAATAAATAAAATTCTATATCTCGATTATTTATGAATGTATATTGATGAAACTTGGTATGTCACTTCAACTAGTTGTGGTATATTGATATTAGCACAAAAAACAAGTTTTTTGTTGATAGTCCCCGTAGCAGCAAACCTGCATACTCGGCTCCCATGTTATTCATAAGGAGAATAAGTAAAGTTGTATATCTCCCTTAATTATGAACCTACATTAAGAGAACTTTGTATGTAGCTTCACCTGGTTCTGTTGTATTGATAATTGCAAACAAAACACATTACTTATCTTCCTCATTGCAGCAAACCTGCGTCCTCAACCCTAATGTTATTCTTATGGAGAATAAATAAAATGCTATATATCACTTATTTATGGATGTATTTTTGTGAAACTTGGTAAATAGCTCTATGTAGTAATGAGTCACATATATATGCATTGGAAATTCGCTGAGTACGCAGGTTTGCTGTGACGGTGGTATTTACACTTTTCTCTTTAAGGCACAACATCAATGCACTTGCTTGCAACATAACTTTTGCGGATGCGCAAACACATCCCATACCATTATAACGTGAATACACCTTAGTGCTGTACTTTATTTGCCGGTTAATGCGTGCAATGTAACAGATCAGACGAAAGAGCACATAATGTTCATCATCAAGGTGACTTTTATTGCTAATAATATTTCTCAAAACGAGGTCATAACATTTTATGACGAAGCCAGCGGCAACCAGCCGCTACATTACAGTATTGCCAAGATGAGCTGCTTTTTACTCTGCTCTAAATTTTGCAACTTTCATTACAAGATGTTTTATAGAAAGGTATTGAGATTATGATACTATTTTACTTCAGAAATCCTTATTTTATTATAACAAATAGCTTAAAAACATATACAAAGAAACATTTTTATCTCTCTCTTTTCAGAAAGATATTTAATTTTATATATTTATAATTACGCCTTTTACTTTATTAGTAATGTTGGTAAATTATTAATCAGTAAAGTACAATGCATGCGTTTAAAATGGCGTAGGTTTCTATGCAATCCTTTACTCTAATACGAGTAATGTGTGTTTTTTTGTTTGCAAAACTTATCTCAGAATCCAGAGAAATGATTTTGTTAAAACTTTGGAATTAAGAGCCTTTGGGCCTAAAAAACTATTGGTAAAAACTTAAACCCCATAAAACTCATATTATGTTAAAAATCTCACTTTAAAATTAGGAATTCTTACAATGGACTTATGAATTTTCAAATAAAAAAATGCACAACACCTATGAATAAATTAACCAGTGAACTGTCAAAGAAGCACTTACACATGGTACTCGACTTGTGATATCTTGAAAATCGACGAGGTTAATATGTCAAGCTCTCGTCTGGAGCAAAAGAGTGAAGTCTATATGCTGACCACCATTTTCCTAAGATAACTAATCAAATCAGATCCTCTCCTCAAAAGTTACATGTTTTTCAGCTGACAAACATGTTGGTTTCAAAATAACAGAGGATAAAATGGCAGTCAACTATGTAGACTTTACTTTTCAACCCAGACGAGACCTCTAGACATATTATCCTCGTTGTTGAAAAACAGTGATTAGAAGCATTTAATGAAGATTGCATATAGAGTATACATATACAAATTAATTAAATCTGTATATAAATATGTAAGGGCATTGAATTATAATAACGACTGGAGTTAAGCAAATCTGATCCTAATACAACATGTATCTATTGAGTTTTTTAACACGAAAACTAATCTAATTTCACCTTGCATGGCTCAGTCCCCCCGGGACTTAGTGTTTAAGCAACTCCACAATGTTTTTTGAATACTCGAATATACTTCTCGGGTTTGTGGCAGTGTGTTCCAATAATACAAACATTTAATATTATACCAGAGGTAATTTAACTTTTTCGTGGTGAGAGGAAGTGTATGGGGGGGTTGTTAGTAGGAGGGGGCTGTTAGTAGGAGGGGGCAGTGGAAATAATGAGGTCAGCTGGTCCCTCTCCCCCTAACCACATTTCTGCGCTATACGAAAAATCTGCGAGACCACGTAATATAAATTGTTAAGATCGGAAAAAGGAGCGGTGCGGAAGTCCACAGGATTCCTGTTTACGGCTATGATAATTATGATATCAATATACTATAAACGGCATTTTATATAAGAAAATTAATTCTACTCATGTTCTTTTTTATAATTTCAAAATAGCGTATCTGCCTTGGGTTGTTGTAGTTTGAAAAATCTCATTTTTATACATTTAAATTTAACTTTTAAATGCAACTTAGTTAAATAAATTTTAAAAGTAAAAATATAAATTTAAATTTAAATATAAAGTTTACCATGGAATTGGAGAAAAACAAATAGTGGAATTTGTATAAATTTTCAATCAAATCACCCAGAATCAACTAAAAAAGGAATAATAAAAGGAATGCAACACAGAAATAAAATTATATCAAGTAATGAAAATATTAAGAAAAAATAAGATGAGACTATTGTCGAAATATTACAAAATAATGGATATCCAAAAAGTTTTATACTTAAGAACTTAAAAGAAAATCAAAATAAGGATAATTTAGAAAATAAACCTATTTCGCGTATAACAATACCTTACATTAGAAGACTTTAAGAAAAAATCAGAAGAATTAACAGAAAATACAACATAAGAACAACATTCTACTCGAAAAATAAACTTAAAACAAACTTAGTTCGATTTAATTACAATTATGAAAAAGATGTTATTTACGAGATACCATGCTCTGATTGTGATAGTGTATATATAGGTCAAACTGGATCATTTCTCGAGAAAAGACTAAAACAACACCAATATAATTTAAAAACAGCAAAGACAGAAATAAGTAATTTAGCACAAGTGTACACAAGTGTGTGTTTATTCACAAGTGTACGAAAAATTATAAAATAAATTTAAATAAAACCAAAATTCTGGCAAAAGAACATGATAAATTCAAAAGAATATTTATAGAATCAGCAGTAATGGCTTATTCAGAAAAATATTTTTCCAGTACCAAGTTTTGAAATTAATAGTATGTGGAAACCAATTTTAAAACAAGAATTTGAAAAGAATAATTAATAATTATATTTTACAATTTTAATTTATTATAATTTACCAACTAAATATTTAAGAACAGATGTTAATCACATGTTTAAGAAAATTGGTTATCATATTTTGTAAACAAACAAATTTAAACAACTGACGATGAATTGAGTATCAATTCGAAATATATTGGTTTAAATTTTAAAATTGTTTTACTTAATATAGTAAAACAATTTTACAATTACATCCCGTAGTTAATATAGTTTTAAAGAAGATTAGAATGCCTGATAATCAACCAAGCATACAATCACCATCTTCAACAACATCAGAAGGATTTAGAACAAAAAATGCATTTGTAGATAATATTTCCCTATTTAATATTATACTTTAACTTGAATTATACGGTTTATGTAGCGGTTTTAAAGAAGAATCCTGCAAACCCTTTCGTAGCGCTGCGCGGAAGGGGTAGATCAGAGCCCATGTTGACTAACATAAAGAGCTAACATAAAGAGATAATCCTAGAATTATTAGTGAATTTCCTATGGAAAGTGAACTATTAGCATGACCCGCACGGTGAAACTTAAGCCCGAGACCACCATAGAAGTTCCTAACGTGACCCCCTGAACACGTTTTGGGGGGTCGTTCAAAATTGTATATATATATATATATACATATATACATATATATAGACATATATATATATATATATATATATATATATATATATATATATATATATATATATATATGTGTGTGTGTTTGCACTCTAGCGGTCGCAATTTTTGTCCGATTTACTTCAAATTTGGTAGGGACGTTCCTTTCTGTAATCAGTTGGACAAGTTCGTTGGGCAAAACAATCGGAAAACTCTAAACCCATGTTTTGGGGGATTAATCTTTCA
Organism: Allygus modestus; assembly: GCA_963675035.1. Lineage (NCBI taxonomy): Eukaryota > Metazoa > Arthropoda > Insecta > Hemiptera > Cicadellidae > Allygus > Allygus modestus. The sequence continues at coordinate 60,235,186 of OY776117.1, read as the reverse complement.
AATTTTGAGTTTTTGGATCTAAAAATGGTCATAAAAGCCCCAGATGTACAATAAATGCATGTAAAAAGATGGGAATTAGAGAGGCGAAAGTTTTAAGCCCTCTCTCGTCATTCTAGCATAAATATGTACCGAGTTATTAAAGAAAATGTGTATTGACTAAACACAGTACGTTGTCTTATGGGGGTTTTACACGAGAAAAGCCTGTTATTCCTTTGTTAGAGTACTTTTATCATCCCCAGCAACCTCACACCTACTTTCAAGCCTGTCTGGACCTTCTCCTAACCTTATATTGGGCAAAATTGTATTCCCAGCTTTGCAAGTAAATGAAACCAGGAGTATCAGAACAGCCAAAAAAATCAATGTTTTCAGATTTCAATAAAAATTGGACAAATGTATGTTTTACACTGATTTTGAGTTTTAAAAGTTTTTATTTGGAAATTCACTTCCCTCACGTCAGCGTGCTGCGTGCGAACTCGTTTGTTATTGTACTTTTTACCTATTCGTCACCAGACATTTTGAACACTCAATCTTCGACACGGGGTTCTTTAGTCTAAATAAACAAATTGTAAAAAACAACAACTTTAATATATTAAACAAATTAAGTTGTAAACTGTGTAATCCTTTACGGATAAAATTATTCTCCATTCCATACTTTATTAACAAGTTCTGAATCTTCTTCATCACTGGGGTAGGAGGGTGATCTGGAAAAATACAATACATATTTTATTTTAATATTATAATTTAAGGCATTTATATTTATTAATTAGATAACTATATTATTCATGAATAAGTTTTAACGGTTTCTCAGACGATGAGTAAAGCCTGTGATTTCCCGCGGATGACATTTCGTTGTAATTATTGACTTATAATAACTAGAGTAACCCTTGCATGCAGAAAATAAGGAAATCAGCGAAGAAAATCTGCTCGCGATGGAAGAGGGTGTGGGGGAAAATTACTGCAGGCTTGTTGAATACATTGATTGTCCTTTTCCGAGCTAAGCTCGAACCCCCAAGTATTAAACTATTAATAAAACTACGAAAAATAAGGAAATGACGTAAGTGTCGAATCGCGAGACAATTTAGAACCACAACAGAGAACACGCGGACAAGCTTCTCTTGTGAAATGCATCTGCACCTGGACGTATTATCTTCGACATTCTCTTATAATTAAAATTATTGACTTCCAAAAGTATAAAAATTAAAATTCGTCAAGGTTGTCTCAGAATTTTTTTTGGAAAAACACCAGTTTGTTGATATGTATAGGATAAAATGATGTCTCTCAATTTATTCTGTGCTCGTTGCTTCATTCAGAATATAAATAATAAACTACTTAAATGGCAACACAATCTGTTCCATTCCAAGACTACAGAATTCCAAGATAGGAATACACTATAAATAATAAAAATATGAAAGCCTATGAAAGATATTTGAGTGTTAAGACAAGAATGAATTAAATAGTTGATTAGCCTACAAACCACTGAATACATTTTAAGAAATGTTTACCTATATGCAGTTTAAATTATTCAAGTAGTCACTGCAGTATCGAAATGTAACAATTTCTTAGTTCAATTTCTCAATTTCTTAATCGAGATCTGCAAAGTCACGGACTGCAGTATTTATTTAAACCTCTTTACGGATACAGGTAAAAATAAACTGCATATATTCTTAGGGAATGAGAATTAATTATTCATTTAGATTTTTTTTGTGGTCCAAAAAGACGTGACAATTTTCAAAATGAAATAACGTTATACGAAATAATACTTACATTTATTAAAGTAGTCAAAGTATGCACATAGTTATGCCATTTTCATTTATGGAATATACTATCACGTAAATGTTCCCCAATAACATCCAAACGTTGTTAATCTTTTCTGAAAATCTGCCATTACTCGGCGTACCGTGGACATTGGTATTTTAACAACTTCATTTCTTATGCAGTTCTTTAATGTTTTGTAACTAAAGCTTTGCACTTAAGGTAGCCAAGCAAACTTCTAATAGTATTCCTACAGTGAACAGCGCCGTGACGAGGCACATGGAGATTGTTACATAACCATAACAATACCGTAAAGAATCCTTCAAAAACAAAAGCACGATGTTGAACTGTCCACTGCTTCATGATTACTGAAATGGCATCAGCTGTGATCTTAACTGTTGTAGCAATCAACAGTCTAAAGATAATAACAGCTGAGAAACAGCTGTTTAAAAAGTGACAGGTTTTTTTTGGACCACCCATTATTTAACCTCGTGCAACCTTGCTCGGTACCAAGCAACTGGTCTCTTTGCTGAAATCAAATCGGTAGTTTTAAATATCTTAGTTTTGATTCTAAACTCGCAACTGTTTCAATAACCACGCGAGTTTCTACTACATTTTTACCAATACGCCTGAAAGGGCTTTCACTGGAATGTGCCAAACATCGCGATGGAGATACACCGGTTCTGTAGTCCGCTGTATCGCTTGGGCTTGTTGACAGCGACGGTCCATCCCCGGCCCTCATACACGGTGCCGTCGCCGCCGATCAGGAAACTGTAACACGGGGTCAGTAACAGTTACAAAACTTTTAGCGTTTCTACCTGCTTCTTTCATAAAGGGTCATACACATGCACTTAAGGGGGGGTATGGCCTAGCGTTATGCAGCGATATGGGGGGAGGAGGGGGGTTTAGATCAACGATACGTAACTCACACATATTAACCCTCAGATCCGATGCACTCCCGTATCTATTGATACTGTTATAAATCTTTTAAAATTAAAAAATAACTCGGTAGTTAGTTATATAAAAAATACTTCCGACATACTATTTTAAAAACAGTTAAACTAAAAATAAATACATAATGTGTTTTGAGTAAGTTCTGTATTGCTTTACACCTATGTTTTGTGTTGTGTTAGAACGTAAAATCAAGACTTGGTACAGTATTTTTCAATGCCACCCACATCTTTAGTTTTTTTAAGTTGTTTTGTATTTGTATTAGTTATAAATTAAATTTGTTACGTTTTAGCTGAGATGGTTCATTTTGTTGTTTATATTATTGGTAATAGTCATGTTTGCTTGTACACATTTTTCTTGGAAATAAGTTATTACGAAATGTTGTTGAAAGGTCATTGGAAGTTTAATGATTCATCGAAATCTGTATTCCAAATTGTTATTAAAACGTTATTTAAAAGGTTTAAGCTGTTTTAAAGCCTACTACGAATTGAGTTACGTAACACATTAGGGGGTTGGTGGGTATGGTCAAACGTTATGGTGTGTCTGAAACGTATGAGGGAGGTCTGAAATTACAAAAAAATGCGTTACGTAATGTGTGTATGGCCAATTTTAACTTTCAAATTCCGTCCCTCAACGGATTATACATATGCCACTTTTGGTACCAGATTTCTTAGATAAATTATACCACCTTCTACTTAGCAAAAAGATTGAAGTGATTGTTAAAATATCTTTGTGCACATCAAATTTATTTGGATCAGTCAATAATATTACTGCCATCCGCTAGGTCCGTAAAGACGATAGCAGGTTGATAATATTATGGCATCAATAAATGTGTACTCTTTTATCCATTTTTCTGGTTAATCAGTTTGACAATGCATTTTTTCAACTTTTTTTATAATTTATTTAGTAATGCGTTTATTCTAACTTTGAAAACAATCGCCCCAAAACTTTACTCAAATTTTCACTCGGCTTTCTAAAAATGTATGTTGGCCAGTTGGAGGGCAGAGTGGGGTCCGCTTGTTTGAGCCTGATCACAGCTGTTACAGGAGCACGGGAGTTTGCCCTCTGAAAGGTCAATTTGGCTGTCTGTCCCATCCCACCCTTTCCTTTCCTGCTATATCTTATCTTTCCGGTAACCTGCGCAAAATTCCCGTTTGTGGACGGCGTGCCTAGCGGCTAATGATGGAGTTTCCTAATCCATCAATTGTCAACAGCAAAAATGTATGTGAGTCGAGGATATGACATTAATCGATCACTGACTTGAGAAACACTGACTGGGCCAAAGTCATATTACGTCCTACTTAACCTGCACCACCTGATCTAGCAGTCATTTGTCATTGGGCCATTAATTAATGATGCTTTCTAAGAACAGGTCGACCTTAGATAGTAACAAGACCAGGGTTTGGACCTTTCCAATCAAAACTTTAAAAAATGCCACTGGAGTAAATAGACACAAAAACTAAACAAAACAAAACAAAAGCAAATAACCACTTACTTGTACGCGTTGTCCGGCTTGTCACCACACTTGGTGCTGCGGTAGTGGAGGTACTGAAGCTCCGCGAAGCACTGGTCGTTGGCGACGCAGTGCGACTTCCTGGTGAATGTGGAGAAAACGTACGGCACGGGGTTATTCAGGGGATCTTTCCACTTGGGGAGAATCTTACCCCATTCATTCCTAGGGACGATGGAGAGGGTGGGATCCTTATGGTCTTCCGCATCTTGGTTAAAGGGGCGGCAGGCCCGCGGTTGTGGTGTGGCGTCGAGGCGGAAGATACGTATCCCGGAGCTTCGACGGTCTCGGTACTGGCGAAGGGCCTGGAAATGTTAAGAGTCTTCATCACCGGAAGTGGTCAGCCGCCATCTTGGAGTTTGGATTTTTGTTCCATAAGACCAATGTTGACTTATGTGCCTCCGTTACTCCTCACCCGATGGTTACCAAACATTAGTTTAGGTGTCAAAATAAAGGTGGAGTGATTCTCGAGGGAGTTACAATTTCGATTTCCTTAATTTGGGCATTATTATTTTATAATATTTTTTTTAATTTTGTAACTATATTACTGTACAGTTTCTCATTAATTTGTAAAATAATTTGAGATTGTCTTTCACTAGAGGACGACGAAACTTTTAATTAGACACCAAAATTAATTGTATGTGACGATCAGGTGAGGAGTAACGGAGGCACATTAGTCTCATTAAAGTTAACATTAGTCTCATGGAACAAAACTCAAAAGACGGCGCGGCGTCCGGCAACTTCCAGTGATGAAGACTCTTAATAAGCTATCTTCTCAGGTAAAAGTGGTATTTATAGTTCGCTTCATTCATCACACGCATTTTTATGTGACCTAATAGAAAGTTGTAAATATACAAACCATACTAAACAAAAACATACAGCTATAATATACCAAATAATGCTGTTATATATGATAAAATGTTGCATTACTTCTGTTAGTGGCTTCTGCTTCGCTTTACCCGGCTTGGCAGCTAACAACGGTGCACGGCATAGCTCCGAAAAGCACAACTCCGACAAGGCCTAACTCCGACAAAAATACGAATTCTAACTTAAATAAATCAGAAATGCACAACTCCGACACTTTTACGGCTCTAAAGCAGTACTCCGACATAAAGTTTACGTTTGGCGTTACTCCGACAGATAGTTGTCCCCAATGCGTTACTCCGACAGATGTTTTTCGGACTTATGCTTTACGGAGTGATTCGTGTCGGAGCTGTGCATAACTGCTTAAAAAAGTGTCGGAGTAACGCATTAGCGGCCGACAACCAAATAAGGAGAACCGAACGAACCGATGACGATTATACCAATAATCGAATGATCATTCGGTTTATTTTAATCGAATGGTCATTCGGTTTATTTTAATCGAATGGTCATTCGGTTTATTTTAATCTAATGTTCATTCGTTTCATTTTAATAGAAATATTAGTTTTTCCTTAAGTATCCTTATACCAAATACAACAAACGTATTCTGCTTGAAAACATTGTAACGGCATGAACTCTTGGAAAACGTTTTGTAACGTTCCTTCCCAAATACCTTAATAAGTTCATCTATATATTAAGTTATAAAGTCGTTGTTCAAGTTTTGCAATGTCATATACATTGTGATTTTTGTTTATAAGTTTATTACTTATTAACTTTTATTTTAAAGCCACATTCCTCCGAAACCGAAGATCTTAATATATTTTAACGTGATGTTTACGAACAAGCTATTTAAGGTGGGGTTAAGGGAAAATCACAATTGTATAAAATGACTATCCTGTTTTTGGTGGATAGAAGAAAAACGCTACACCAGTAGTTAGTTGTTATAACTACATCAGAAATACACCTCAGAGGTTACCTGTAAAATTTATTCTTGATAAGACAAACTTGCAATGTAACAAGCCGCGAGCTAACCGACGCAATTTGTAGACGGCAGTGTTTGTATAGTCCATACTTGTAGTTGAAGGCGTAATTGACCACCTTTTTGCGCCCTCTTAGAAATTACATCCTTTGTAAATGTATTAATTGTCAAATTTCTCATGCCTGTAAAAAATAACGTATGAGTTAGTATATTCAATTTGTTTTAATAAAACAAAGTTTATACAATTTGAATTGTAAAGGACAGGCGTATTTGAATGTAATAAACGGCAATGCCAAAAATGTTGTATTTATTTACTATTGTTTGTATCAGGTTAACCTCAGAGAGACCACTGGTTTCCATGGTTAATCGTTGATTAGGTTATAACATCTCTCCATGAAGAATTTTCAATCGATATTCACACAAGGATTTTAAATAATTGATATTATTATTCGGATTCGCCTTTTTACCCGGATTGCTTATTACCCAGATGTTACCCGGATTACAACATACACAGTTATTATTGTCTTAATATATTATAAATTTCCAAGTGATCTATAATAATGTTATGAGCTTGTCCCTTACTAAAATACTTAGTATTCTTCTTAGACACCAACACATTGATGGCGTATTTTGTCAAATATGCATGATTGATGTCATTGTTTAACAATGGTCTCCCTAGTTTGTAGTACACACCGTTATACAGTTATGTTGTTAACAATGAGATTGCATTTAGAGCATGTCTACCACTTATAGTATTAAAATGTTTATTGTGTCCGTTGTGATGCAATTAATTACGTTTACACTCTCATTTCAACAATTTTAGTCCCAGTGTGTTTCTAGTTTTGTGTTTGTACTTAGTGATATATGCAACAGGTAAATTGGATTTATTCTAGTTTATATCGTTTTAAATAAATCAAATTGTTTGTTAAAATGGTGTTTGTAGTTTCCATAACAAGCGGACCGGTGCCCAACAACTGTTAATTATAATATTTTAGAGGCTAACCTAAACTGCTGTCATTTAACCAACTGTTGTGCACTATTGTTTGTGTAAAAGATATTAGCAAATTTACTAGACTTATTACTTACTACAATAAATTACTTAACAACCTATAATTTGCATAGGTAACTACAACCAAAAATAAACTACTTTGCAGTTTTATTTGTTTTGTTAAACGTAGATTATTCATCTCATAGAAAACCCAACCCATTATATTAGTATTGATATTGACAACTGTTATGGAGTATTGAGTGCCCGTGATCAGTAAAGCCTCGTTCTCATGACGCGCGGCTTGCCGAGTCAGACGGCATTGATCATTCATCAGAAGACAAGTTGTCTCTGCATTTCCGAGCCGACTGTTCTGACGGCGCCGCGCCGGTGCGGGACGGCACGGTAGGTAAAGACTAGCCGCGGACGGGTCGTGGACCAGGCCAAGCCAATTAAGCTGGTTTTGTGAATTTAGAAATAATGAGCGATCACAGTAAGGAATTTATTTATTTTTTATATGGAATTGTGAGAACGAGGCTTAAGCACCGTACAAGGGCGTAGCGAAGTTTTTTTTTCGGATTGCTAGATCGCCCTGGTTTATAAGGATGTAACAGATAGTAACTAAATTAAAATTCATTAGGATAAAAAAACGAACAAGTGACAAAATAATAAAAAATGTTTTTATATTATTGCTTGAAACAGAAAACTTATTATAGTATCATTAATTGTATATTTAAAGTTAAAATTGCTTTGATGGCCTAACAAACTACAAGAGAACCAGCTTCCTCGCCTCGCTCGCCATTACATCCAGTACTTGTTCTGATGAAACACTGACATTGCCGTAATGAACGGAGATAGTGCAAGATCAGTTAGTCTTAAATGAAAATGTAATAATAATTAACATAAATGAATAATTATGCAGTAATTCATGGTGTATATACCGATCATATATATCATCAATCATATATCATAGACTAGCTCATCACTGTAGTTAGTCTATGCATATATTATTGTACCGTAAAAAAAACATTATAGTGCATGATCCTACAGACTTATATTGTTAAACTACAGAATAATAATTTGTAGTTAAGAGTAGTGCATACATACTAAATAAGGCTACAAAATACCTTTTAGGTTACGCAAATTTCATGTACATTTAAGATTGTGAAATCCTCTTAAAAGGAAACTAGGTTACAATTTGTGTCCATCCTATTTTTATTTGCAACCATCACCGGATTTAGGAAATGTGGGCTCCTAGGCGTAGCCGGTGGTGCGGGCCCTTACATCCCAGGTCAGCAAGCTGGCGACCTTTGTTTTGCATGTTTGATGTTGTTGTATGCAGGATTAATATGGTGGGGCACCCTAGGCGCACGTCTGTGTAGCCTATGCTTAAATCCGACTCTATTTCCATCAATTGTTTATTTAAATTTACTTAACAAGAATTTATGAAAAATCTGAAATTTGTCATCCATACCTTTAATATCATATACCTCCAACAAACTTATATATTTCAACATATCAATGAACAGGTTAACATTATGATCGTTAACTATCCTAACTAATTGCTTAGGCCTACCCAAATTTAAATTACAACTAAAAAGAATTTCGTGGTTGTCCGACAAAATTGTATGGATTACTTCTGAAGACCACTTTGTTTTTGCATGTCTGTAACCACATTGTCAATGCAATTATCAGTACTTGATAAACCCGGCCTAGTAATTTCTAAGGCAGTTATTTTAAGTCCAAAACAGTCAAACAAGTTGTTTAAATCTCTCTCAAAATCATTGACATAAGTAAATTTAACATTGAAATCTGCAGCTATAACTACATTAAAATCAGGCTTGATTACTAAAGACAACATATCATAGAGACAGTTCAGAAATTTTTTAAAAAAAGCTTAGTCATCATTATAAGGCCTATAAACAGATAGCACAATAATTTATTTCCTTTATTATATTGCAGCAACCTCCAAGGGCGTAGCCAGGATTTTATTTTGGGGGGTGCTGAACCAGGGGGAAATGTTTATAAGGATGTAACAGATATTAACTAAACTCAAATTCATTAGGATAAAAAAACGAACAAGAGACAAAATAACAACAAAAGCGAGTTTTATTATTGCTTGAAACAGAAAACTTATTATAATATAGTAAATTCTATGTTTAAAGTTAGATTGCTTTGATGACATCAAACTACAACAGAACCAGTTTCCGGGGCACGCTCGCCAAAACATCCACTACTTGTTCTAGTGAAACACTCTGACATTGCCGTAATGAACGGACAAGAGTGAAAGAACAGTTAGTCTTGAATAAAAATGTACTAATAATGAAAGTAAATAATTAATTCCTTAGTAATTCATTGTGTATACCGATCATATCACCAATCATATACCATAGTATACATTATAGTGCATGATCCTACAGACTGATGTTATTAAACTAAAGAATAAAAATATGTAGTATATACTATACATGGGCTACAAAATACCTATAAGGTTACGGAAATTTTCATGTAAATTTAAGATTGTGAAATCCTCTTAAAAGGTAACTAGGTTACTTTATGTCCATCCGATTTTTATTTACAACCATCGCCGGATTTAGGAGCTGTGGCCCCTAGGTGCAGCCGGTGGTGCGGGCTCTTACCACCCAGGCCAGCAAGCTGGCGACCTTTTTTATTTCCATGTTTTATGTTGTTGCATGTGTGATTCGTGTGGCGCGGGCCCCTATGCGCGCGCCTGTGTAGCCTATGCTTAAATCCGGCCCTGTTTATAACAATTGTTTATTTTAATTTACTTTACTTAAAAAAATAATCCTGGATTAAAGCAGTAATTGTGAGTCTGCGTCCTAAAACCATAGTTTGTTTAAAAAGCTACTGTCCGTTTTAGTGTTGTGTTGCATACAGTCCGCACCAACTAACCTCGCTCACTTGTTAGATAAAGTAACCAGCAAGGCAGCAACCCTGAGGTTTTTTTTGGAGGTTAAAGAAGCCTCTGTTAGTCATAGTTAAAAACGTAATTTGATGAGAATTTCGGGGGGTGCCGGAGCACCTTCAGCACACCCCCTGGCTACATCCTTGGCAACCTCACACACCATCTCTATTGAAAGATCCCTAATATGTGATAAATCCTTAAAATTTATATTATTACTAACAAATATTGCTGCACCACCATGTGCTACATTAGGCCTACCATAAAAATAAGCTGCTGTATAACCAGGTACACATAAACATTCAGCATCAGTCTCATTAATCGAATGTACAGCTACAGCAATGACATGTACATTATATTTTGTACATCAAAAATTCATATAATCAATTTTGTTATTAAAACCCTGAACATTCCAAAACAAAAACCTAACATTATGGCACTATTTACATATTTTGTTACCGACTTATCCCTTAACAACATATAATCACAGCATATTTTATTATTTTCAGCAGGTACAACCTCATAAGTGACTTTTTCAAAATTAGCACGAACTGACCTAGAACCACTTAATGTACAAAAAAAGTACTTTCACATCCATCCCATCAAGTGCTATTGTTATAAAGCAGTGGGGGCTGCTTTATCCTTAATTTATTTGACAAATAACATTCAATAGTTGTTTCTTACCAGCACGATTGAAATGCATGCCATGAGTGCTAAATTTTCTATGTTTCATTTTCAAACCCCGCGCTCTGTTTAACATTTGCTTCAGCGCAGTAGTCAGCGTCAATAACGGACTCGTTCACCATCCTACTTAAGTTTTGTTATCTTCTATTAGAATCAAATTCAAGTCCCTGACGTCTCTTCGCTCCTCTTCTAACACCAGTACTAGGTCCAGATTGTTTTCTCTACTTTTTATAAGGTTAAATACAACTGGGGCAACACCAATTAACATTCTTGGTTATTCGAAAAGCTCCCTTCTTTAGTTTAGAACATTTCTCCAAAGAGTGTAGCCAACAATCACAAATATCACACTGGATCGAGTCACAATCTGAATCAACAATGATGGCATGACATTACCCACAAGTAACCGCTTCCTCCATGATTTATTATGAAGAAAACGAGACAATATATTTTAAGTAGGCCAAGGTGGAAGAGCAAAAAATTGTAAGCCAACTACATGCACCAGGATTTACTTACAAGCGTACCAAACAGTTCATTTATAGATGAAAACTCTGTTGGAATATCCTTACCTCAGAAGTGAAAAGTAATTAGCCTACATTACTATGTTATAGACACAGTCAATTAATATATTTTGTTGCTACCCAAGCCTATTCCGTCAATTTCACAACTTAATAACAAGAAAACACTATTGAGAGCTTATACAGAACACATCTAATCACTGTTCACAAGGCAGTAAAATAACTGTCTTCACGTTTCTTTACAAACCTTATGCATATAACTGCTCTCCCAAAATGGTTTAAGGAATAATAAATTGAATTAAAGACCATAAGCTTCTTTAACAATTAAATTTTAGGCATACTACCTTTTATTTATCTTTTAATGATTTATCAGTTGTTAGCCAAGTCAAAGAATATATTTATTATAAATATAATTTGTCATTATCGGTTTACAATTTTTAAACAATACAATTGGTATCACTGGTTCCTATTTTTTCACCCCCCACCCTGTAATATCTTGGTGGCATACCGGTGCCACGCTGTATGCTTCCATCTCTACACCTTGTGGCGTCGATTACAGTATCTCTTAACCATTTATTTAATAGTTTTACATGTTGAGGGATGTCAAAAATTGTTTTTATTAAATTACGCAGACATGGGCAGCTTGCACTGCCATTTTACATAATTGCTTATTGTTGTTACGAAGTTTAGCAGGCGTAACTTGCACTGTCTTAGTTATAGACATTGTTTATTGTTCTTATGAAGTTTAGCAGACCTGGGCAACTTGTCCCATAGAATATTTATTCTATGCTTGTACTGCGGTAAAATCTCGAACCTGGAGGACTTAGTTTAAGGAATACCCACTAGGTAGCAGCACTTACTGGGTGGTGCTGCTAAGCAGCGGCGATATTTTTAACTACAACCTCAGGTTTAACATTAGAGTTAGAGTTAGTTATTCAGAAACACGAACAAATTAGATTCAGAGGCCCTACACTATAGAAACCATTTGAAATAAAGTATTTTTAAAATATAGTGATTGATAGTAGGCCCTATTTATTGATTCAGTGTTTTTGAATGGTCCCGCCCACAAGAAAAATGTAGGCCTACATCCATTAAATGAAAAATGATTAAAATATTATTTTAATATTATTTTTAATAATACCTATTTTAATGTTATTTTGGGCGCTAATTTATTTAGTTTTCCATTATACACTACTTTGCTCATTTAACATTCCTTGTAACTGTTATGGTTTACGAGATCCCAATGGTGAGCATAAAACAAGGAAAACACTGTATACTCTGGGTTCGATGGTCTCAATTATCGATATTTTTTTCGATATTTTATCGGAATTTAATATCGGGTCCTAGCCAGTATCGAAACAGCGCCCAGGCGGGAAGCCTTTGTCGGAGTTACGCTTAACTTTGCAGTTGTGTCGGAGTAACGCCAAACCGCTCAAAACTTGTCGGAGTTGTGCATTTCGGAATTAAAACATTTACTTAAGCTTTAAATCAGACTTTTTAAGGGTTTTGATTGGATTGGATTGTATTGGTTTTTTTGTATTGGATTTATGTATTTCATGTGCTATGCGTTGCTCCGAAATCATTTACATGATGTCGAACAGAATAACACCAAAAAGGCGTAACTCCGACACAATAATACAAACTAATGCACAACTCCGACAGTAAAACCAACAGAAATGCACAACTCCGACAAATCTGTCGGAGAAACGCCTTGTCGGAGTTGTGCTTTTCGGAGCTATGCATGGCACTCGCAGCTAACAATACACCCAATGGGTGATGTGAGAAATCAAATAGTTCACATGTACTTTTCCTATCTACTTAACATTGAGTTAAAGCTTTTGCTAAGCTTTATTTACATCACCCTGGTTTGAGCACCAGGCAAAAGATTATAAAAAAAATAGTATAATTTATTTCTTCTGTGTAAACAAATCAATCGAAAAGTATGAATGTTTGTGTGTTTCTGGCCAAACGAAAGCACTATACGGAGTTGAAGTTTAACGCTTTCAAGGAATGTTCCTAATTTTATGTAGTTTTGCAGTTTACTTTTGGTTCTACGAATTTGCCTTTGGGTTCCGCCCAAAGTTGTAGTGCGTTCGAATTATTATCTCATGGACAACAATATTCACCATTGCTTGGTAAGTATTTAAATAAGCATATGTTATGACAAATTTATACCGGTTCTTTCATACCTTTTTACGACTACCATAGTAAAATAATTAATTAGATTGGTCACATGCAGAGACAACCAGACATGAATACTTAATCTAATAACAATAATATAACTGACTCACTGCCGACTGTCTTCCATAGTTGGTACAATAGGTCGTTCAATAGCACCTTAAGAACTTTTTTTATTTGTCACTTTACAAAATAATCGACCGGATAAAGCTCATTAGCTTTCAACACAATCGTAGTAATAACTTATCTGAAGTTGTGTTACTTTCTTATCTCCTAATTCACATAACAAATTAAAAGTTACATCTTTACATTATATTTTAAAGTATTATTTTTAATAAAGTATTAAAATGTCCATTCTGTTTGTTTTGTGTTTTTATTGACAACAACCATAATACTAAAAAGTCTCATCCAGCTGAATCACTTACAGCTCAAAGGTTACATAGGGCCTGAATTTCGTGTGTGTCTAATAAAGTAAATACACTGTTTTTTTACGAATTTAAAATCGTTAAAAGCTAATTTAATTATTTTTTCAAATTCCCCTACGACAAACATTGCTAGGGAGTTCAAATAGTTTGATATTTTTTTACATTAAATAAATATGTTTTTTAATTAACCTTTATTTGAGAATTCTCTGCAACGATCATGGCAGTTTATGTTTTACTAACATATTAATTTGTAAGTGAAGTCAAGGCATTTAAGCTGTATACAGAAAAACCTTGTTAGGATGTAAAAAAAAACAAATAGCAAGCAATGCCATTTATAAAGTGATACACTTTGAAAGAGCTTAGGAACATGTGAACAAATAAAATTCTTACGATAAATTAGTACATAAATGTAATATTTATTTTCATACTTAATATACTGTACTGTATATAGAAATAGGCGAGTTGTTCTATCGGGAAATTCTATAAATTTGTGTAAATACAATTCTTGAATCATTTTTTAATGTTCACTCTATAAATATTAGCGAATTTCCCCTATAGGGAAGAAGCTATTACCGTAGGTCTCATGGTAAGACTTAAGCCCGAGACCATGATAACTTTTTGTTTTGAGGTCCCAGATGCCAAAAACACTATTCGTTCAAATTTATATACTGTATATGTATATATCTATATATATATATATGTGTCCGTTACCGCGATAACTTGAGTAAAAAACGTCCGATTTCAATGAAATTTGGCTCAAATGTGTAAAGTGACATTCATGACTTTAAGTTCGAAAACTAGAAATATCGGACCACGGAAGGGGGGTTTATGGGGGTTTTCAATTTTCCAAAAATCAGTTTTTTGCATTTTTCACCCTAAAAATTTTAAAAAACTTAATTTTGGTTTTGACCATGTTATAGAGCTTAAAAAAACAAATAATATGGTATTTTGAATTATTAACCTAGGTTAAGTGGTTGCGGAGAAAATCCAAAAAAACCTGCTCATAAAATCTCCCATGTTAATCTTATGGGAAAAAGGTTTTTGGCTTTTCCTCAGTTAATTTCTATGTAAACTTCACATTTGCTTTTACCAATCAGTTTAGCTCTACAAAACAATCATTTTGGTGTTTAAATTGTGATTCTACGTCCAACCGTTGCCGTGATATTCAAAGTGCTAAACACAGTACATTGTCCAATATTATCCTTATGGAGAATATTTAAAACTTGATATCTCGATTATTGATGAAACTTGGTAGGTGGCTTCACCTAGTACTGGTATATTGATATTTCCACAAAAAATTGATTTTTTGTTGATTATCCTCTTAGCAGCAAACCTGCATTCTCATCCCTAATGTTATTCTTATGGAGAATACGGAAAGCTTTATATCTCCCTTAATTATGAACATAAATCATTAAAACTTGGTATATAGCTTCACCTGGTTGAGTTATACCTATTGATAATTGCAAAAAAACGCAATTTTATCTTCCTCGTTGCAGCAAACCTGCGTTCTCAGCCCTAATGTTATTCTTATAGAGAATAAATAAAATGCTATATATCACTTATTTATTTAAGTATTTTTATGAAACTTGGTAAGTGGCTTTATGTGGTAGTAGGAAATATATTCATTCATAGGAAATTCGCTGAGTACGCAGGTTTGCTGCGACGGGGGTATTGTAACTTAATACCTGAAGTGAATTTTGGATTGAAATGAAATTTAAGGTATACACACTTAATGTTAATCAACAAAAGTGAATATAGTAAATGAATTAGCAGCAAAACATAAGGTTATTAACTTTATATGACTTAAGTACGCATTTCCATTGTACTTTAAAACGTATCTTCAAGTCATATTGAGGTTCCAAATAAACGAGTTCGCACGCAGCACGCTGACGTGAGGGAAGTGAATTTCCACACACAACACTTTTAAAACTCAAAACCAGTGTAAAAACGTACATTTTTTCCAATTTTATTGAAATCTGAAAACATTGATTTTTTGGCTGTTCTGATGCTCCTGGTTTCATTTACCTGCAATGCTAGGAATACAATTTTGCGCATTATATGGTTAGGAGACGGTTCAGTCAGGCTCTTGAAAGTAGGCGCGAGGTTGCTGGGGATGAAACAAATACACCAACAAATGAATAACATGCTTTCCTAATGTAAAAACCCAATAAGACAACGTACTGTGTTTAGCCTATATGCATTTTCTTTAATAACTTGGTAAATATTTACGCTATAATAACGGGTAGACTTTCATAAGTGGTGCCAAAAACAACCGAATGAAAAAATCGAAATTTGTAATATCGATGTTTTCTACCGATATATATCATACGATATTAAATAACATTCAATCGTAAACAGAAACAAAACAAATAACTTTCTTTAAAAAAATAAGAATATAAGAACATGGTTCAAAGAAAAAAACTATAGTCCAGGATATAACATTTTAGTTGATTTGATGAAGTGAAAGAATCCATCTTCGTCCGTCATCTTTACTTCACGGCGATAAAGGTACTCGCAAAGGTGTTCAGCCAAGTAATCGGATCTGATTCCGGTTTTCAAGGATCGTTTAACAGCTCTCCAAGAGCTTTCGATTGTCTGGGTATTTGCCCCAGATAACGGATCTATGAAATTCTTACTATGATTGACTGTAAAGTGAACATACCCTTTGTCAGTCAAACCGAAGTAAGATTTCCATAGATCCGTTGTCTTCCGCATATGTCACAATCTGGAGTTTTTGGTATTAATTCTACCTCTTGCAAATATAAAAAACATTGCAAATCATCCTTTAAAGCTAAATTACAAAGCTTACGAAAATTGAACGTCATTTTTATAAAAAAATTAGTTCAACTTTGTTTATTTATAATTTTTATTAAAATATCATATGTTTTAAAATTATTATTCTAAATCGATTATTAATATCAATATATCGATATTACAAATTTCGAATTTTCATTCGATAGAAAATATCGATATTACAAATTTCGATTTTTTCATTCGGTTGTTTTTGGCACCACTTATGAAAGTCTACCCATAATAACGAGAGAGGGCTTAAAACTTTCGCTTCACCAATTCCCACCTTAAAATAAGCATTAATTTTAGTCGAGGGCTTTTCTGGCCCTTTTTGGGCCCAAAGACTCTAAATTTTAAAGAATAATCCCCAAAAAAGGGGGTTAGAAATTTCCGATTGTTTTGCCCAACGAACTTGTCCAACTGATTATAGAAAGGAACATCCCTACCAAATTTTAAGTAAATCGGACAAAAAATGTGACCGCCAAAGTGCATACATATATATATATATATATATATATATATATATATATATATATATATATATATATATATATAATTTTGAACGACACCCCAAAACGTGTTCAGGGGATCATGTTAGGAACTTCTATGGTGGTCCCGGGCTTAAGTTTCACCGTGCGGGTCATGCTAATATTTTACTTTTCCATAGGAAATTCACTAATAAGAATTTATACAATTGTAATTTTGGCAGGTATGTTAGTTTAATATGAATAACTCAGTTAATATATCGGTCCCATGGTTCAAGGGATTAAAAACACCAAAATAATCGTGCAGAACATTCATAATACCACGTAATTAACAAAGTGATGGTAATTATGCACGAGTAGTCATACACAACTACTTTCCCAGAAGGAATTTGTAAGGAAACACATCTTCAGTTTACATAGCAAAGGTGGAAATGGTGTAATAAACTGACAGGAAATGGGATCCTCTTGTTAACTTGTTGACTGTAATATTCCGTTTTATTATAGTTGTACTGCAATATTCGTTTCATTGTACTTTTGTCAGCGACTAAGAACACGTCTTCCTCAAATATACAAATAAAATAGTTGCCGTTATTAATTTTGTATTTCTTTGTTTGCTCTTAAAAAATATAAATACAATTTTTCCTCGGAAATTTCACAAATCACAAGAGCCAAACATGTTCAAATACAGTCACTCATTTGTAAAATCTATAAACATGTACATTTTCCTCTTGTTTTGAAATTGGTTAGTAATGTAGTTTTTGTAATTATAACTACAAGCAGATGTCCCGTTCTTCGTATATAAGATAATAGTTTTAGGGGTCTAAAATCGCCGAACCAAAATCCAGAAATTATTTCAATAATATACAGGGTGTTACAAAAATGCGTAGTGTGCTAAGCAGAACCGGATTCTACATACAAAAACAAATCGAAAATATAAATAACATTTTTTCAATTTTTGCTTAGTTTAACTGTAATTCGCCATTTTGTATTTTTGTATAAATAATTAATAAATCAAAAACCCTTGGAGATATTTGTAAACAATTTGATATAAAGTTTTAGTTTTATTTTATTAACATTTTTCCAAAATATTGGCTGTCAAACATACTAAATTTCAAAATGGTGGCCATTTAAAGATTTAAAAGTCAATGTCCATGTAAACTAGTAGTTAAAACGAAGTTTTACTAGATATAACATTTGATTTTCTTTTTAATCCAAATCCAATTACACTTTGTAAAAACCAATAATAAATAAAGTTTTGGTAATATGTTATAATAAATTTCAAAATGGCGGTCATTAAACAATTTCAAAGTCAAATTCCCCAGTGCACTTGACCATCTAATTTCGTGTGCTTTAAATTTATTGTTTTGTAAAATTTTGTTTTAGTTGTTTGTTTTTATGGAATTTGACTTTTGAAATTTTGTAATTCCCGCCATTTAGAAATGTATTATCAACAATTACCACACTTTTTTGTTTATTAATAGATTTTTACAATCAAGTTATTGGATTTGGATTAAAAAGAGCATTAAATTTGATGTATTTTAACATTTTATTTTAGCTGCTAGTTGTCATGGAATGTGACTTTGATATCTTAAATGCCGGCATTTTTAAATTTGATTAGTTTGACAACAAATATTTTTGGGAAGTTTTAATAACATAAAACTAAAGTTTATACCAAATTTCGTACAAATATCTCCAAGGATTTTTGAATTATTAATTATTTACAAAATACAAAATTACGGATTACGGCTAAACTAAGCCAAAATCAAAGAAATGTTACTTTACATTTTCGACTTGTTTTTCTATGTAGAATCCGGATCTGCATAGCGCGCTACGCACTTTTGTGACACTCTATAGATGAATATGTTATCTTATAATAAGGATTAATTGAAGTTTGTACATTCAACGAAGAACATAAAACAGGAACTATTCCAGTAATTCATTCCATTCTAAAAACCTTCTAAATAGTTTTATTATATTTATTTTATACGTTGCCACGTGAAATCAGACAAAATCGGGTCCATGAACAAATTATACACACTAAATTATAAACAGCCAGACACTTAGGGGACAAAGTTGTTAACATTTTTGATTCATACGACATTTAAAATCGAGATTCTAAGCTATGAATTTTATAATGTCACTATGTTTTATTTATATTCATAAAATGTTGCCCACACTACGAGATGTAATTATTAAATATGTATCCGTATCATGCTAGTAAATAAGTTATTTCTACACCTAGGTCTGTGTATAAAATATACCCTAGGCGTGTGTAAACACATAACAATAATAATCAATTTATTGCCAAACAGGACATTCCATCAGAGGAAAAGAAATTAAACTTTCTCACAACTATTCTAGAAGATGATAAAATTATCAAGCTAAAATCCGGGGATGGGAAGTATAGAAATCCAAGACCATGTGATCACGCAGTTGTGAAGTCACATTAGCCTCTACGTGACCTAACACCAAGGCTTTTATCTTCATCGTCTTTCAAATAACCCTGGGCTAACGGAAGGAAAATGAAATAACTTTTCTTCGTTGCAATTTAGAAATTGCACGCGTTAAAACAATAAACTAAATCAAACAGAACATTACTTAAATATTTGTTTATTTTACTACCTGGCATCGTATATTGTGATATAGGATGTACATTTGACTCTCTGTATAAAGTTATTACATACAAATATTTAGTCTCAGTGGCTCTTTCTCCATTAAAGAGCAAACAAGGTTAATTTAGTTGTTGGTTGCCTTAAAATCGTTGAGTTATTGAATCTGGAACTTCATATCTCTCTTAATAAAGCAAAAAGACACAGAACCAGCGAGCACATAATAGAATAGAGAAGACAAGTTCTTATAACCCGTGCATTAAAAGTGTGGCAAGATCCGCCATGTTGGTCTGGCTTACAGCCTGAAATCTACGATCCGCGAGCTCAATGCGCGGTAAAACTTCGCGACCGATACACGGCCATTATCAACAGTAATAGTTGAAGAATATTGTTGAAATTTTGCTTGCTTATTGTATAGTCTGAGGATAACGATGGTAATAGGCTTAATTTAAAGTTAATAATAATGTTATTAAATGGTATATAAATAATTTAATACACACTTGTAGCTCCGTTTTTCAAAACCAGACATGAAAAAGTTGTTCTGTGGGAAAGTTTTTTATTTTTTTGTCAGCGGGAAAGTTGTAGAAAAGTAAACAAATTTAATGTTTTATTCCTAATTTTTCTTTCCATGTATGGTTTCCTCAGAAATCGAGGTATAAGAAAGCGGCAAAAATGTCTTTCGCGCAGCCCGCTGCCGCGCCGCGCCCCGCCCGACCGTAGGCAGTGCAGTGTGTTTGTTTTCCGGCTACGTTGTTTTTCTTTTTATTTGTAATTTTACTTATTTATATGTTTGTAATAGCTTCGAAGTTTCACTCGATATAGCTGATTAAGGATATTAAATAACTTAGTCCAAATAGTTTAAAGACATTAATCAATGTTCATTTACCCAAAGAAATTACAGTATTATTCAGTTGTTGTCACACCTGATATGTATGCAGACCTTCATTAATAATATTACTGTAATGATGGTTCATTATACAGAAAAGTACTTATGAGCTATTATTTCGATCATTAAACAACAATTATTATCGTCTTCCTCATTATCAGAAAAATGTAAAACGTTGGGGAATAAATCCATACCATACCTACAGATTGACCAAGTACATGGTTTTACATTTACTGAGAATATCGTTTTCACTTAGACTATTATAGTTAGGTACTTCTGAAACATCTTTCGCAAAGTCGGCACACTTTTAGAAGGTTGTACAAGACCTTAATTTACGAATTTAAAAGTAATTATTTTAAAATTTAAACGATAATACAAATGTGGATTTTATTATATTATTTATTCCAAGTGTCGGTCTTTTAGTCCATAAATAAAAATACTGTTTATTATATATATATAAGATAACTGGTACTTTAATTTTCGTTTTTTGTGGCCAACACAAAAAGAATAATTAATAGATGTAGAGCGACTAGATTTCATAGAGAAATTATATGAATATTCAATACAATTTATGACTAAGCAAGCATACTTTTTAACCACTTAATATGAATATTCAAAATTAAAACAATGTGCTCTTGTGAAGTGTAATCCCAGCGGTGATTGATACCCCGATTTAAATAGGTGTCCGGTGATTGCAATCAATTTACCATCTCGTGTAATTCAACATCTCAGGTTTACAACAAAAGCCTCACTGCAACTAATTGAAATAGTGCGTAGCGGTGTGTGGTAGACGCTCGGACTAGGGCGGCGCCGCCATCTTGGACTGTATCATCCGTCCGCCAGGCTGGCCGCACTCTCCGCTCCGAGTAGCTTCTCTATTCTATTATGTGCTCGCTGCATAGAACTTAGTTATTTATTCCTGGAAAAATAACCCATAGTCGTGGATAGCAAAACGTATTTTACTTATGTCTGTCAGCCTGTATGAGTTTCTTATAAAATAAACCATAGTCTGAGAATAAATCAAGACATTCAACTAAAACTAGTAGATGAGTAAACAAATTAAATAATGAGAAGCTTTAAAATATCAAGTAATAATCAAGTGAAAAGTGCGATCTTTTTATTAACAGCTTCGTTTATGTGGTTTAATTTGGTAGGGTTTTATTTTGTAACGTTTTCTAGAATGTGCTGAACTCAAGAGCATATAATCATAAATTGATAAGAAAAGGTAAAAGCTATTAAATAAATACAAACACAGTCACTCAATCACCTGTATAGTGATTAACGATACCTGTATATCAACTAAACGTCTGAAGGGTTTTTAAACATAGTTTATTTTGTACAGAGCACCAACAACAAAAAATAGGGGGACAACCATTCACTCTAGTACTAATGCTTGAAGATTTGAATGAGATGTGAAATGTCATTTTAGGATTTTTAGCATTTTAGGGTAATTTTACCCTAAAATGCTAAATTTACTACCTCGATATTTCCGGTCATTTGATACACTCTTAATGTAATATATGTTATAAATCGTGTAAAATAAGGTTTTAAGTCAAACGTAACCCTTTTCGAACTGTTTGTACTTCGTAAATTCGTTTTTTTGTTACTATGTTGAGTCTAAGCACCGAACATGTAAAGCTATGAAAGTGAGATATTTCAAAGCCGAAATATTCCAACAAGCAAAGAACGTTCTTCACGGATACAAACCGGGTGTTTTGCTGATCCCCGACAATCTGTCAAGAGGACAAAAAGCGATTATTGTTGACATGGAGGTAAAACAACGTCCGCCCGACCAGCAATTTGTCTGCATGACAGCGATTTAACCGTTTACGCAATGTTGCGTTAGTTACACATATTAACATGTGTACGTTAAGTTCTTGCGAAAAAAGAACCGTTTAGTTTTTCAAGCTTTATTTTAAAAACAGTTATGATAAACAACCTTTATGGTCTTTAACTTTATTATATGTTTTAGCAAACTGTTAAATGGATTTTCGTAACGTAATCAGAAAACTTAACAAATTATATTACTTTAAGAAAAACATGTTATTATCCTCAAACCGATCAAAACGTATAACTCATGAGTTTTGATAGTGCGATGCATAGTAACCCTGGTTTAAAAATATTGAACCCTTTTGTTTTATTGTTTTATAATACCTCCAGATGAAAACAATGTTTTATTTTTTGTTACGTCCATATAAAAACTAGCCAATCTATAAAATTATATTATTTTACCAGTTGACCTAACCGTGCAACGTTTTACGCTGAATATTTTTAATACACTAATTGACCTTTCTTGTATTTCAACACCATCGACATTTTGTTATGAGGACATACAAACACTTATAAGGAAAGTGGTGCAAACCCCTCAATTTTTTTGTGGACACCTCGGGATTTGAACCCATGAACCGAAGTCCAAGACGCTATCCGTTAGGCAAGCGAGATGCGAGGTATTTTTAATATCTGTGGTTTAAAATACTGCGCGAGCTCTGAAATGTGAGGAGACTAATCAGCTTTCACCTTCCTTCTCAAAATCAGAGTTAAAACAATGGTAATTAGCAGGGCCAGTAGATTTAGGGTAACGACTGAGCAATTCCAGGAAGCAATTTCGAGAGAAGGAAAACAAATTGCGGATGATTCACACCAACTGCCGCGACAAACTTTCGTACTCTTATTAAAACCCTAATGGCTGAACCGGAGCGAATTCATAATTTAAGGGAAAAGAGTGTATTGTAAAATACTGACAACAGTTAAGTACCATTTTATAATTTTGGGAATAAAACATTATAATATAGAAGGACGAAGGGCTCCGAGTAAAACTCAACTTTAAGATAAAAGTAAATAAAACGCTTATGTTTCCACCGACACGTTCTCGTCCGAAATTCGAGTCTGCGGTTAAGTTAGGCGTTCGTCTGCAATAAATTTGGAATACTTTAAATACCTATATTAAATTTGACACTCAATCTATACCTTGCTATTGATTTTAAATATATTCCTAATTAGCATGATACGTGTTGTTGATACAGGGTTGCGGTATTTAAATAAAAAAGGTCTCACAACACTTCCACATTTAATTTTGTGTGAGACTTTTTTTATTTACATCCCGTATTGATTATAATAGCAGACAAACTATCACGTAACGTAGAACAATAATGATAATTAGTACTAATTCTGTCATTGGCTTTCAAATAAACGTGTAAACATCATCACAGATCGTAATATTGCAGAGGATCTGTAATAAAACTGTAGAAAAGACGAGCCGCTGTGAACTTGTTGACACCAACATTCGGTTTTATTACAATTTTATCGCCTTTACGAAATATGCATTACCTCTGAAAGCCAATGTGAACAGCGATTCAGTAAAATTATTTTCATTCATGAAAAATTGTTTAAGGTAATTTCATTTCACGTTTTTCTTTATTACGTTACAAGACAAGTGACAAATTGTAAAAATATGAACCTCATTTAGAAACACCTGTAACGTTCCGCACGTGCACACTATAAACTGTCGGTGTGCTCAGTGCTGTATAAAATTATTAGTTAAAATTTTATTTATTCAATATTTGTTTAAGTACTGTACTTTAAACAATGTATGAGAGTATATACTGGCCAGAAATAGATAGAATACTTGAAAAATAAAGTAAGCTGGTAAAACATTTGGTTTACCTTGCTTTACAAAATTAAACGTGATAGGTTTTCTTCGGAGGTAACTAGGCGTAAGCGAATAAATTATCGGCGGGGCCTCCATAACGCCGAATCCTATAACGTCGAAACAAGAAGATCATAGCCTATAGCACCGAATTACACATAGTCTAGTATTCGTTTTCTGCGTTGTTTGATTATTTCAAATTTTTGTGTTTTAATATTTGGCCCTACATGATTTCTCGTAAATAATGGAAATATATTTCAAATTAATAGTCATAAGTTTTTTTGATAATTTTAAAATCATTTTCAAGATTCATCAAGACACATAATTTTATATAGGCATGTAATTTAGTCAAACAAATGTATCATCTATTTTACTTTTTGTTACGTAAGAAGGATTTTTTGTGAGTTTATTCTGACTAAATCTACCAAAAGGTCTCCTGCTACAGTTCTGTAAAATCAACATGTTTGAAAAGGAATTACGATTTAAGTACGGTATTTGTATTACAAATAGTTAATTTAATTTCCAGTTATGTTTAGCAAATTTCCCCTATAGGGAAGAAGCTATTACCGTAGGTGGCATGGTAAAACTTAACCTTGAGACCATGATAACTTTTTGTTTTGAGGTCCCCAGATGCCAAAAACACTATTCGTTCAAATTTATATATAAATTATTATTATTATATATGTGTGTGTGTGTGTGTGTCCGTGAATGCGAAGTTTGAAACCCAGGGAAATCGAACCACGGGAAGGAATATTTATGGGGATTTTAAATTTTCAAAAAATCTGTTTTTTTGCATTTTTTGCTCAAATATTTTGAAAACACTCAATTTTGGTTTTGACCATTTGATAGAGCTTAAACAAAATAATATAGTGTTTTGAATCATTAACCTAGGTTAAGTAGTTGCGGGGAAAATCCAAAAAATGTTCATAAAATTTCCCATGTTAATCTTAAGGAAAAAAGGTTTTTAGATTTTCCTCAATTAATTTTACTGAAAACTTCACAGTTGTTTTTACCAATCAGTTCAGATCTACAAAACAATCATTTTGGTGTTTAAATTGTGATTCTACGTCCAACCGTTGCAGAGATATTCAAAGTACTAAACACAGTACATTGTCCAATTTTATCCTTATGGAGAATAATTAAAAATTGATATCTCAATTATTTATGAATGTATATTGATGAAACTTGGCATGTGGCTTCACCTAATACTGGTGTATTGATATTTACACAGAAAAGTTTGTTGATTGTCCCCGTAGCAGCAAACCTGCATACTCAGCCCTATTGTTATTCTTATAGAGAATAAGTAAAGTTGTAAATCTCCCTTAATTATGAACATAAATTAATTAAACTACGTATGTGGCTTCTCCTGGTTAAGTTATATTGATAATTGCACAAGAATATATTTCTTCTCTTTCTTGTTGCAGCAAACCTGCAAACCTGCAAACCTTTAATGTTATTTTTATAGAAAATACACAAAATGCTATATGTCATTTTATGTGGTGGTGAGAAACATATAAATGCATTGGAAATTTGCTGAGTAAGCAGGTTTGCTGCGACGGGGGTATTTAAATACTTGCCCTGTATTTTAGATTACTTTGCAAATACAGGAATTAAATGTTGTATAGGTACGATTGTAATTTGAAATATAAAATATTACAACGTTTACAAACATTTGTTTTTTTTTATTAATTTCAAGGATTTTTTAACATAGAAGATTATTCAATACTTTAGGGATATAACTCCTAAAAAATGTATGACCTGTCCATTATTGTATACAAATTAATTATGTTTTGCTTAAAGTTACTGTGAGTTTATTGATATACAAAAAGCGTTTTGTACATACGGTTCATAGTCAGCGTGATTGAAAGTGCATTTAATAAATTTTAAGACAAAAAACTAAATTAAAGATTAAGCATTTAACTCCGTACAAATTTGTCTACAACCAGGTTGAAAGTAAAATTTTAATTTTTCAGCTAACTTAGTAAATATTACTCAAACAAATACTAAAAGACAATAATAAGATGAAGTGACTTACAGCATTTGTATTATTTTAACTGCATAAGCAAGCCATATTCAGAAATTTGTTTAGCTTCCTTAAAAATCACATTGCAAAATGTATATTATTGGGCCCCCTCCTCTTCATCTGTTATATAACAAATATTGCTCAGTCCTTATCAAAATTGCCACAAAATAATTTAGTTTTATACCCAGATGATTCAAACCTCAAAGTATCTGCACAAACAGTTGAAGATGTTGAAATTCTATCATTCGTGGAATTGTCAAATATTTTGGACTTTTTTGACAAACACAATTTGTAACTGAACACATCAAAAACAAATTTTGTATCTTTTAAAACTGCACAGTGTAGAAGAAAACATGAACCAACCATTGCAATAGATTCTGAGCTAATTGAAATGGGAAAGTTTACAAATTTTTTGGGGTTAGAAATAGATGAAAATCTAAATTGGAATAATCATTGTCAAAAGGTACTTTCTAAAATAAATTCAGGAATTTACGCTTTGTATAGAATGTCATTTTTTTGCAATAGTATCGCTACACTGAAAACAATTTACTATGCTCATATTCATTCCCATATATCATTTGGCCTTGCTTTGTATGGATCAACAAAAAAGGAAAACTTAAATGAAATTTTGAAGAAACAGAAAAAGGCGGTGAGAATTATTCTAAAATTGAAACCTGATCAATCTGTAAAAGAATATTTTAAAACATTAAAAATATTAACTGTTTTTGCTCAATACATATATGACACAATTTTAATAGCAATTAACAATCCTTGAACAGAGAGCATGTTCAACCTCACCCATATAGTACACGAAATAAAAATATCATCATACGTGCTCATAGACTGGCATTTTATGACAAAAAATCTTCCTATATTGGAACAAAATTTTTAAGCCAAATACCCACTTCCTTACAACAAGAAAGAGATCCAAATAGATTTAAAAAACTGCTGAAAGAATATTTATTTTCTAGGTCTTTATACTCATTTGAGGAATTGCATGAGAATTGTAAGCAGGCCTAGGCTTTAATTGTATAGTTTATAAAATGTATTGACACTATTTACTTGTATCATGTGTACATATGACAAATAAAGATATTTTGAGTTGAGTTGAGTTGAGTTGAGTATTATTTCTTCAACCTTTCGATATTATACAGCCCTTCAAAACATCAGATTATACTCCCTTTCATGACTTTTTCATTTAACTCAACTAAGGTGAACCAATCAAACTATGATAATTTTTCAAATACCAAGTTTGTTTTCTCAATATTACATTAAACACTTTTGAAAAATAAAAAGTCAATACAAAAAAGTTTGTTTTTGTTAAATTTAAACTTTGTAAAACATATGGCTTAGTCATCTTGGGAACAGACCTTCCTATTTTGTTCGTAATGTAAACTTAGATAAGTTGTTCTTAAGCATCAGATGAGGTACACATATATAAAATTGTAAATACTTATTCACAAGCCCCTTACATAAACATTTGGCGATTTTTATTCGTCTCCGTTGTTATTTATAGTAGGTAATTTTATTATATAGCACAATTGTTGTGGGAAATGTTATGTAAAACAAAATTTGTAATCACATAGCTTGCAATTAAATTTTTAAGAATGGAGTTGGTTAAAAACTGAAAAAGTGCCAATGTTCTTTAATTTTCCAATTTGACAGCGGAAGCACAGTGTGTTGAGTGACGAAAAATTATTTTTTGCCCGTCACTATCAACCTAAAAACATTTAAACAATCCAACACTAACTGACTTTTTGTAGGGTAAAACTTCTCTATTTACTGGAATAAATAGTTGCATGGCTAGCCTATAAAAATTAATAATTAGTTTTTGTACATTAATATTTAGCTGTCAAATGTATGTTGAAGGCGTGAGTTTTAATGACATTATGCTAAACAACATTATGAAATAACAAACCGTCAGGTACGAGCTTAATCAGAAGAAGAGCGTATGAGAGGGGGTCATTCATTGTTGGAAGAAAGGGCCTAATATAGGGTAATGCTTTGCCAAGAGCTAAGAGGGTAACTATAATTTCTGTTGATGTTTGGCAATACAGTAACATAATATAAATTTCAAATTAACATACCAGCCTACTTAGTTTAAAATAGACATTGTACATTTTAAAATTTAAATTTTATTTAAAAAGGTATAATAAAACGTTACAGTTTTATACCAAAACGTATACAGTACTGATTTGTCAAAAAGTGTTTTTATATTTAATCCAACCCTATGTTGAATTGTCAAATAATTCCTTCTTTTGATTTGATTTAAGGACAATATGTATCTAAAGACCCGCAGACAGACATGAAATATATGTATCTTGTACAAAAATATTTAAATTAGTAAAGTAGATTTAAGAACATATAACGTTAATACCCCCGTCGCAGCAAACCTGCACACTCAGCAAATTTCCAATGGAGATATATAAATGTCTTAATACTACATAAAGGCACTTACCAAGTTTCATAAAAATATATTCACAAATAAGCGGTATAAACTATTTTAATTATTCTCTATAAGAATAACATTGGGGCTGAGTACGCAGGTTTGCTGCAACAAGGAACACAACAAATAGGTTTTTATATGCTAATATCAATATAACTCAGTTAGGGGAAGTCGTATACCGGTTTTTATTCATTTATGTTCATAATTAAGGGAGACATAGCATTTAATTATTCTCCATAAGAATAACATGGGGCTGAGTACGCAGGTTTGCTGCTACGGGAGCCTTTGACAAAAAATTGTTTTTTTGAGCAAATATCAGTAAACTACAACCAGATGAAGCCTTATACCAAGTTTCGTCAATATATGTTCATAAATAAGCGAGATATAAAATTGTTCTTTTCCTCCATAAGAATAACATTAGACAACGTACTGTGTTTAGCACTTTCAATATCTCGGTAACCAATTAACATAGAGCAATGATCAAAATACCAAATCGTGTGTTTTTCAAGCTGAATCCAATGGTAACAACTAATATTTGACTATTTCAAAAATTATATATAAAAAATTCGAAAACCCCATTTTTGGGGTACAAAACCCCCTCAAAATACCCCTTCGGATGGAGCGATCTGGCTGGTTTTCGAACTTAAAGTTATAAATGTTGCTTTACGCGTTTATACCAAATTTCATCAAAATCGGATCATTTTTACGAGAGTTATCGTGCTGACGGACACATATATATATATATATATATACAGTTTCGAACAAATGAGTTTTTGGGGTCTGGGGACCTCAAAACAAAAAGTTATCATCGTCCCGGGCCTAGGTCTTACTAATGCCGACTACGGTAATAGCTTCTTCCCTATAGGGGAAATTCGCTAAAGTGTGTGTTTTTGGGCTGTAAATTAATAATGCTTGCTTAATAACCTTATGTAGTTGCAAGTGCAAGGGATGGAATTCCATTTCCATCAAAATATTAAAAGATACCTTTTGCTTGCATACATTTAAAAAAATTATAACTATGTCTAATTAGCTTATCCACCAACATTTTATTCCATACAAAACTGAAATTGTTCTGATGGGCACATTGTTATTAATGCTCCAATAACTAGTAGTTCTACTGTTCAAATCTATAATACAACAATATTTTCTAAGTTTATTTTCCTAGAATCATTAAATAATAGATGATATTAAGATTATTTTAAAAATTGTTTACTGTATGAATTTAACAAGGCCATAACTGATGCAAAATGGATCTTTAAATAAACAATAAATTGTTACTAGGAAAATTATTAGTGAATTTCCTTTGGAAAGTGAACTATTAGCATGACCCGCACTGTGAAACTTAAACCCGGGACCACCATAGAAGTTCCTATCGTGACCCCCTGAACACGTTTTGGGGGGTCGTTCAAAATTTTATATATATATATATAGACATATATATATATATATATATATATATATATATATGTGTTTGCACTCTAGCGGTCACATTTTTTGTCCGATTTACTTCAAATTTGGTAGGGACGGTTCTTTCTGTAATCAGTTTGACAAGTTTGTTGGGCAAAACAATCGGAAAACTTTAAACCCCTTTTTTGGGGGATTAATCTTTCAAATTTCGAGTTTTTGGGCCCAAAAAGGGTCAGAAACGCCCCAGATGTAAAATCAAAGCATGAAAAAAGATGGGAATTAGAGAGGTGAAAGTTGTAAGCCCTCTCTCGTCATTCTAGCATAAATATTTACCGAGTTATTAAAGAAAATGTGTATCGACCAAACACAGTACGTTGTCTTATGGGGGTTTTACACTAGAAAAGACTATTATTCCTTTGTTAGAGTACTTTTACCATCCCCAGCAATCTCACGTCTACTTTCAACCCTGTCTGGACCTTCTCCTAACCTTGTAATGCGCAAAATTGTATTCCCAGCTTTGCAAGTAAATGAAACCAGGAGTATCAGAACAGCCAAAAAATCAGTGTTTTCAGATTTCAATAAAAATTTGACAAATGTATGTTTTTACATTGATTTTGAGTTTTAAAAGTTTTTATGTAAAAATTCACTTCCCTCACGTCAGCGTGCTGCGTGCGAAATCGTTTTCGTATAAGACTGATCTGCATATATTTCAAAAATAAATCTTCTAATATTCAAACATAATTGTAAAATGCAACTATATTACTCTGAAAATAAAACTATATTATTCTGAGATTTCATTTGTACACAATACTTTGCCATTGCTTTCACAATGGTTGTGTATTCAAAATAAAAACTACTGTAATCTTTGGATAAACTGACGATAATTAGTAATTGGTATAATCATTTTAACAGGCTTTGAAGTAGTTTTCACACAATTACACAGTACAACAATTGCTATATATGGTACCATTTTTTGATACAAAGATAGGCTAAGAAATAAAACTGAGAGAAAACTAATTCCAGTTATTCATAATTTTTTGATAAAGGTTGTAAACAAAATCGTGTTTAAAAGGCTTGCAAATAAAGTTCAACGACTTGCAGTAAAATAAAAGGTTCCATAAAAAAGAGTGATGTAAAAGTCTGCAACAGTGCATCGTCATCTCAGTCAATTGTAATAAACCTGAGAGGCATTACAACCTCCTGGATGTGAACGGCATTACTTTAGTTTAATGCAAACTAAGTGACTTTGTACCTTAGTATTTCAACAAAAGAGATAAAACAGGAGTCATTGAACTTATCAGAAAACACTATGTCACGTAACTATAACAATTTTTCATCTTATGTTTAAACTAATTGTTCATACATATGGATTATTTAATGTTCATAATTTTTTATGCTGAAAAGTAGCTACCTCTCACTTCAACTCTTCCGCTAAATACTGAGAGGCAATAGCATCAATGGTCAGCTTTTTATTTTTACCCTGCCTTTTACTGGTGGGGAGTAACTAAAAATATTAAAATGGAATGTATTATCGGCTATATCTCATTTTAAAGGTCTTGTCAAAGGTGAAATAAAATAAAAATTTAATTATCTAAAACAAAACTTGTGGCCCTAATAATAGTCTATTAAATCAAACAAAACTCTGTATATTTATTTATTTATTTTCATCCAAGTTGTGGATTTTGGAGTCATATCCCTCCAAAATGCCTAAACCTGAAAAATACACCCCTCCTGTAGTTTTATAGATTTATTACAGTTGAAAACTAGTCATTTTATAGGTTATTAATAATCAGATCTACATTTATTTTTCCTACGTACTTAAAGATAAAAACTTGTGAGTTTTGTGGTGCTATAAGGACAAAGACTTCGGTGTGCAGGGGCCAAATCCAATAGTGGGGTTAAAACTACAACAGTGTTTTCTAATAATCGACTATATCATTGGCTGTGTGGCATAGTGGTTAGAGCGCTCACAATCCCAAGTTTACCAGATCGATCCTAAGCAAATTCTAAAACTTTTTTGAAGG
This sequence comes from Allygus modestus, assembly GCA_963675035.1. Classification (NCBI taxonomy): domain Eukaryota; kingdom Metazoa; phylum Arthropoda; class Insecta; order Hemiptera; family Cicadellidae; genus Allygus; species Allygus modestus. The sequence continues at coordinate 60,203,107 of OY776117.1, read as the reverse complement.
TTCAAAATTGGATTCAGCTGTCATTGGTCATTGGGCTATGAATTAATTGCCCTTGCTACAGAACCTGTCTATCTTAGTAATAGGGCTGCACAAGGCATCTCACTCTTTCTACACTCTTAATTATTTCATATTCACCTTAAAATATAGTTGTGTTAGTGCCTCAAATAGTGATTTCGATAATAACAAATTTTAACCATACATAAAACAAAATAAAATATAATTCTAATTCGAAGAAACTTTTGTTTTACAGTTTTGCAGAGCATCACAGTTACAGTTTTACGGTTTGCATGCAGTTTTGCATCTTATACAACTTTATGTAACAAGGAGGTTGACGTTTATTACAGGTTTATAAAACACAACCACCTTTTCATTCCTGCTTTCAACATTAAACTTTATGCTTGGCTACAAAGAAGCCATAAGTGTGCTCTAGTAAAACTTCAATAACGCATTCGCTTCATAACCTTTGTTGATTAAGTAAAATCAACAACCAACAATCTTCTGTATCTTTAGAAGAAGTAGATGTAGAAGTAGCTGAAGAAGTAGGGAATATACGCATCTGATATTTTCTTTCTTTCACTTTATTGTTTACACTATCTTGTTATACTATCTTATTCGAGATTATATGCGACCAGATGTTTTCTTTGCATTTTGAAAGCATGAAACCAATGCACTGTTACAAACTAGCTTCATCATTACAGCCTTTTCAAGTCTTCGCTACTCCATATCATTTCCGTCAGAGTTTCAAGAATTGATGTTGGTGCTTGAAACTTTAATCCTGGACAAAGAGATGATTACCATATATTGGTTTATAGTACACAAAAGACACTCACATTTCTCTAGATTTTTGTATGGTAGTCTAAAAACTAGAAACAATAGTTTTTGCACTTTAGAAAAAATCCTATAAAGTTCAGTACAATATTGCTATAAAGTTAAAATAATCTTTAAGGTTCAAAATTATTGTAATAGAGATGATAGTAATTATTATCTCACTACCTTTTACAGATTTGTATTTTTAATTTTGTACAGTTATCAAGTACAATATCAGTTTGCTGTGTTGTCTCTCCGCAACTTCCACAGCAGGTAAAGTATGTGCTGAACAAACATAAAGTAATAGTTACTTGAGATTGCCAACGTCAATGATTGTCCAAAGTTTCCAATCTCGTGCTCAAATATTGGCAGGAGTCTCGATGTTATTGCTTTTCTTCAAATCACTTTTTATCTACAAACTTTTTTTGCAAGTATAAACATACCTTTGAACAGTTCTTATTGGTTGGGAAATGGGTTTTCTCTCGGTATTTCACTTTGTTGATAATATTTTCATTTGGATTGATTAGAAATAGTGTTATGTTTTATTGTACTCAACGACAATCTCCAATTACAATTGATTGATTCTAGCAGCACAACAATCTTCTACCTAGTTTATCATACACATTTGAGTTTTATAATCAAGATTTTCGTTCCACATAGAATGTGTAAATGTGCACTTATGTTTAAAACCAAACGGTAATAATATGTTGCAATTTAAGTTAAATAATAATCCACACAATTTATTTTAAACGTTTTTATTTGTACAAGTAGCGCATACAAATTAAACTATTTCAAAAGAACTTTTCATTATTTCAAAATCAAATTAATATTAAATGTTGAAATATATATATATATATATATATATTTATATATATATAAATATATATATATAAGTATAATATATATAAGTATATATATTATATATATATAAGTATATATAAGTATATATATATATATATATATATATATATATATATATATAAGTATAAATATATATATATATATATTATAAATATATATAAATATATATATATATAAGGGAAATATATATATATATATATATATATTATTTTGTGCAGTACTGAGACTTCTAAGAAAATACAAAGAAAGATATTCAAGACCATGCCCAAGTATGAATTGCTTCATGAAGTTTAACAATACGGGAATAATGACTTATATTTTATATTCTATCTTTTTAATAAAATTATCCTAGCCATCCTGATTTTTAATTCTCTCTCTCGATTGTATTGCAATTCTTCTACTAATAAACATTTCATAATTAATGTTTAAAATTATACAAAATCTACATGAACTAAACAAATCTTTTATACTTAAAATAAAATTATAAGCAAATTGATAATGGCTTGAAATTTTTGTTTATGAATAAATATTAATAAAGTATAAAGTAAACTATTTTATTTTAATAATCAAGGAAAAAGTATTCTTCTTCACATTGATATTGATCTTATTTACAAAAACTATTTTGATGTTGTATAAATTGTTTTAAATTGTTGGAAAAAATTGATACTATTATTCGGTTTTGACTTATATGTTGCAAATATAAATTAAGAGTCATAATTAAAACAAAATACTTTTTCTTGAAGTATCATTAGATTGGTTTAATAGCTGAAATGAAAATTATTAATAATAAAAAAATAAGTGGGTAAACTACCATCAACAAATAATTAGCTCTACACAGCACAAAGAACATAGGTTTAATACAATTGATACTGTAGAATCATTCAAATGAGTTTGACAGCTATTTGGCCTCGGTATTAAAAACCCCTCTGTTGATCTTTAACACATATAGAACTGTAATGGTTTTTTATTCTAAATATTTAAATATGTTTTTTACACATTTTTTTAACTAACAAATACATACTCCTACGATGTTGGATATTTGAAAGTATTTTGTAGGACTATCAAAACTATTTTAGGGAAATTTCTTAATCAGTATCCTACGGTTTATATTCTTCTGATTGAGTTTGCGTGGTAGTTATTATTTTTATTTAAATTTTAACTTTATTTATGTATTTAATGCAGGGAAAAACCTACTACAACTTCATGATAAATTGTATACATATTTATATACAAACAAATCAAATAATTCTCCAATCAAAGTGACCCTTTTAGGTTGAACAACATGAAATTCAATATGTACCTCTTGTTTCACAGTCAGCAGAGTTCAATCGACTTTGTGTGTTTGACTTGTACAGTTTACATAGTGAATTATTACAAAGTGTATTTTTATCGTTTTCTACTTGTAGTCCAATTTCATTTCACCTCATACACTGACATCAACTTATGTTTTCTACTTGTAGTCCAATATCATTTCACCTCATACACTGACATCAACTTATGTTTTCTACTTGTAGTCCAATATCATTTCACCTCATACACTGACATCAACCTATGTTTTCTACTTGTAGTCCAATATCATTTCACCTCATACACTGACATCAACTTATGTTTTCTACTTGTAGTTCAATATCATTTCACCTCATACACTGACATCAACCTATGTTTTCTACTTGTAGTCCAATATCATTTCACCTCATACACTGACATCAACTTATGTTTTCTACTTGTAGTCCAATATCATTTCACCTCATACACTGACATCAACTTATGTTTTCTACTTGTAGTCCAATATCATTTCACCTCATACACTGACATCAACCTATGTTTTCTACTTGTAGTCCAATATCATTTCACCTCATACACTGACATCAACTTATGTTTTCTACTTGTAGTCCAATATCATTTCACCTCATACACTGACATCAACTTATGTTTTCTACTTGTAGTCCAATATCATTTCACTTCATACACTGACATCAACTTATGTTTTCTACTTGTAGTCCAATATCATTTCACCTCATACACTGACATCAACTTATGTTTTCTACTTGTAATCCAATATCATTTCACCTCATACACTGACATCAACCTATGTTTTCTACTTGTAATCCAATATCATTTCACCTCATACACTGACATCAACTTATGTTTTCTACTTGTAGTCCAATATCATTTCACCTCATACACTGACATCAACTTATGTTTTCTACTTGTAGTCCAATATCATTTCAACTCATACACTGACATCAACTTATGTTTTCTACTTGTAGTCCAATATCATTTCACCTCATACACTGACATCAACTTATGTTTTCTACTTGTAGTCCAATATCATTTCACCTCATACACTGATATCAACTTATGTTTTCTACTTGTAGTCCAATATCATTTCACCTCATACACTGACATCAACTTATGTTTTCTACTTGTAGACCAATATCATTTCACCTCATACACTGACATCAACTTATGTTTTCTACTTGTAGTCTAATATCATTTCACCTCATACACTGACATCAACCTATGTTTTCTACTTGAAGTCCAATATCATTTCACCTCATACACTGACATCAACTTATGTTTTCTACTTGTAATCCAATATCATTTCACCTCATACACTGACATCAACTTATGTTTTCTACTTATAGTCCAATATCATTTCACCTCATACACTGACATCAACTTATGTTTTCTACTTGTAATCCAATATCATTTCACCTCATACACTGACATCAACTTATGTTTTCTACTTGTAATCCAATATCATTTCACCTCATACACTGACATCAACTTATTTTTCTACTTGTAATCCAATATCATTTCACCTCATACACTGACATCAACTTATGAACTTATGTTTTCTACTTTTAATCCAATATCATTTCACCTCATACACTGACATCAACTTATGTTTTCTACTTGTAATCCAATATCATTTCACCTCATACACTGACATCAACTTATGTTTTTCTGCAATCTGGTAACATATTACTCCTTGGTTAATGATGTCTTTAACAGCTTTTTTCATTACTTCCGTAACACTGTTTCCTGAAACAAATATATGTATGTAAAGATTAGTCAACAATTAATATTGTCAATGAATTCTTAACTAAACTTAACTATTAATGATATCAATTTTAATTTATTTATCACAAATAGTTACATACATTGAAGCCAAGCTTCTATAATATATGACGCTTCAAATTTAACCAATTACAGTAAATTATTCATGTAAACCAATAGTATCTGATTACACAGTAATCGTATAACTGAACATTGTATATTTATACATTTAAATCTAACATAACTGTTTCTACCTCAAAGTAATAAAATAACAATAATGAATTTATTGGAGAGCCTTACAAATAGAGTTAAACTTGTGTGTTTATAATTTGTATTTATTGCTATAAGCAGTGGTGCACTCGCAAAATATGCAGTGCCAGAACGGTTCATACCTTCCTTTTTAGATCACGTATCTATGGTTGTAAGTAAAAGGTCTAATTATAATTTAATTCAGATAAATATACTGGTACCTTTCATAGCATTGTGTGATTTTGAACAAATTAATGAAATAAATGCCGATTTTTACTCTAAAAATTGTCAATTGTGTACGGAAAAGTTTTGTGAAAAAACACTTCTCTGCTGCTCTAGTAATATTGAGGTTATGACGCGGCCCGACCTGTCCAACGAGGTTAATATATCTAGGGCTCCCTTCTGGGTAAACAAGTGAAGCCAACATGCTGACTGCCATTCATAGGCGTGCGCAGAGTCCGGTCAGCGTGGGTGCCGGAACCGAAAACTGCCCCCCCCCCACCAATCAAAGAACTTATTTATCTGCCAAATAATTAAATTTGTCAATTACTGTATATAATCTAATAGTTTACTCCTTCTTTACACAAATATGTAATAATCTTATTCAATACAATAAATATTGTTTCTGCATAGGTATATTTAGTTTACAAAATCATTTATTAATTTTATAACAAAACTTAATTTTGGAACATTATTTTAACACTGTGCACTTGAAAGGCCACTTTCAGTGGCCAGTGCCTACACCATAACAGCTTGCATTTATTCCCGCCTACACTGCCCTCTCGGATCTTATGGCCACTCTGGGTTCCCTTTGTCAGCCTGGCAGCCATTTCGGCCCTCTTCACATACCAGCTTGTATTTATTTTTATGATCGTAGCCTCAAATGTGATATTGGAGGGTATATTGGATGGTTATAAAAACTCTTTGTATAACTACCCTAAATACCATTATTGACTTTGATAATTACCCTAAAAAATCAAAAATTCAGAAAAATAAAAAAATATGCCTGGAGATATTGTACATTAGTACCTACATACCAAATTTCATCAAAATCGGATAACGGGTACGGTCTTCAGCTCTGTACACATCCAGACACACAAACAGACGGACAGACACACAGACACATCACTCCGAAAACCATTTTTTTAGAATCAGGGACCATTAAAATGAATATTTCCACTAGTAAATCAAATTTGAAAATGTTGACAAAAACAATACTTTCTCCATATACTACGTATAGGGGAAAGTAAAAATGTGTTACATATAAAATGCGTACAGCCCCTGTGAAAGATGCCTTATGAATGGTGCAGATACAGGGGGGAGGTTATGAAAGACATGACACCCACAAAAAAAAACCTTAGACTTTCACGTATTTTACCATTTTTCAATGTAAAGCTTATGGTATTTTGACAATTTATATATTTTTCACTCATGAATCCCCTCTAAAATGAGTCTGTATCCGCCCCTGTATGAATGAATATTTAAACTATTGATATATTCAATATTGAATTAATCCATCTAAACTATACTTAAGGTTTTGTTGTTCAATAACAAATCATCATTTTAATAATAATGTTGATTTGTTTGAGGTAGACCATTTAAATTAGAATTTATTTATGCATTTGTATTATTTTCAATTACTAAGAAATTCTTGGTTTTATACCGTTACCTTTTATAATATATATATAGTGTAGTGTATTTAAAAAAAAGGTAAAAGAATGGATTTAATTCTTATTCCTGAATAGGTAAAAAATCCTTTTTTAAGTCTAAAAGCCAGGCTAACTTTAGATTCTTAGTTGTTAGCTTCCTTTACTCGAAATTTCTAGTTATATCATTCATTATACATTATGTATAATCAATGGTTTTATTTTGTAACTTGTCAGCAGTATTAATTATGCTACTTCTAACCTTACTTCAAAACAAAGATTAATATGAAAACAATTTGGCTCTTAATAGTGAAAAGCTATACAGTATATCGGCAACCAAAGTCTCAACTTTACGGCAGTTTCGTTTCATAACAACAGTGAATCATTTGATACAGTAAGCATTTGAATAAGCAGATTTTCTATAGTAGGTTCTTCCAAAAAAAAACAGCTAATCAAGAATTTGTTTTCTTCTGAATTGCCACTGAAACCTGGACTACCTCATCGGGAAAGGTTCCCACACATTTTTGTTAGAAAGAAAAGAAACAAAAACTCAAAATGATACCTACTTGTGAGCTACGTCAACCAGGTCTCTTCTGTATATCGCGCATAACAGGTTTACACTCTTCAGCAGTGTGGCAATGTCCGACCCGGTGTAGCAGCGCAAAAGCACTGACATTGCTGGGCGTACGAGGGGCTGCAACCCGGGAAACTTGGGGGTTGCCAGGGCGCCCCACTCCTTACGGGTAACCATGGTCAACGGGGCCACGATCTTGCTCTGGCTAACTAGAGGAGAAAAATTCTTGTTGATTTAAGTACTAAAAACAACTCACTTTCATTAAGTATTGGAATCTCGTATCACAATTTAAAGGTTTAAATATCTTTAAAAGTGTTTAATAAATTAGTGTTTATACTGTTATACCACTCCCTGTTTGCTGTCATCTGTATATGCTTAATGTTACAGTAGTGTTTGTCACCACACAGAGTGACATAGAAAAATAAACACTCACTGAAGCCAAAAACTTCATCAGGCATTGATGAAACAACAGCCAAACATTTAAAATCTATAACAACTAATTGAGCCACCCACAGACAGATTTCATCAACAAATCCCTTCAACAAGGAGTATTATTCCCATCACAGTTAAAACTATCCAAAGCAGGTAGCTACACACCAATATATCACTAATACCCACGTTTTCTAAAATGTTTAAAAAAATTATCTCCACAAACTTCCTCACCTAGAACAAAACAACGGCTCACCAGCCAACAGCATGGGTTTCTAAAAGGTAGAGCTGCAACAACTGCCCTAATTCAACTTTCAGAGCTTATAACTGACCAACTGGAAGCAAAAGCTGCCTCGTCACCAGCTTGTTCTTGATTTTAGCAAAGTGTTTGATTGCCTCAATCACACTCAACTCCTTACGAAACTGGCAGCCCTAGGGATAAAGGGGAAAGACAGGAATATGGTTCCATAGTTACCTAAATGGCAGGCAACAATTGGTTGAAATCCTATATAGAATAATACAACTCAAAAGGTACATTCTGAATGGGCCAATGTAGGGAGTAACACAAGGATCAGTCCTGGGGCCAGTTCTGTTCCTCCTTTTCATAAATGACCAGCTTTTCCAGATCAGCTAGAAAACTACTGCCAAACCCCAATGTATGTAGCCGACAGTCATCACCATAGCGCACAATTCAATGAACAAGCTACTACAACCCTCAACATAAAAATTTACTCTCAGGCTCCAGTGATCCTGTTTCTTTGATTTCTGCATTTTCCATTTTGATTACTTAGGTACTTTTTTAACTCACAACTAAAATTATGTTCAATTTGTTGCCCGATGAAATGTTATCAGGTGCCATCAACGAGTTTACATATTGCATGTTATCATTTAACTTTTGAGATATTACCATATCACAAATTTATGATAACCCTAATATATAACTTCACAATTCTATATAATTAAACCTGGTTGTGTAGTCATTTTTTTATTAACGTTAGCAACCACTTAAAATTACTTTTGTCTTCTCTTTATAAGTATTTCTAAGATAAACTTTGTATAGATCAAAGGAAGTTATATAGAACAATTTTGCTAATACAATTTATTTGTATTTTTAAAATGAGTGGGATTAAAACATTATTCTGATGTTATCATTTTTAGTAAAAATGTCTTGTGAAAGTTGCATGTCGCATAATATACATTGTTTAATATTTTTATATGTGTTAGTAACACTAGTTGAGCCTTTAATGAGTAAGTAATCTTCATGCAGAGCTTGAGCACGATGTATACAACCAACTGTGTGAGTTAAGACAGATAGTTACTAGCCCTTCCACTGTGTAGTGTTCGCTGTTCTCATCAAAACTATTCGGAATAGTCTTACTTTCACAGTTTGTTGAATATATCTTGTACAACTTATGTAAGAAAGTCGCTTATTCAGCTATCCAACTTTAATTAACAATATTTTCACAGGTAAATGTAATATGGTATCTAGTTTAACACTTTCTCTCTTTTAATAAAATGTGTTACTTTGCCCGTGTAGGTTTGTCTTACACTTGTTTGTTTTCTCTTTGAACTGTGTTTATTTTATGGATTGTATAAAAAGGTCATTGAGGATATTAGAGTATAGTTAGTTAGTGGAGATCTCAAATTCATAAGTGGTGCTGCCGGTGGTGGTGTCAAGGTTGATAAGACTGTTAAAATTTTACAAATCAATAGCCAATGTATTCGTAACAAAGTATTAGAATTAGAATATTTAGCACATAGTGAACAAATTGACATTATTTGTATTAGTGAGCATTGGCTTAAGGAATCTCAAATTTCTCTGTACACTCCAACTGGATTTGAGGCAGTTGGCTTTGTCTGTCGTGAAACTAAAAAGAATGGAGGTGCAGGAATTTTTATAAACCCCACTCTTGATTTTAGTGAAATTGACCTCAATAAGTATAACTGTGAAAACAATATTGAAATTTCTGGTATACAATTAAAAGACATAGCTATTGTCTCTTTGTATAGGCCACCTAGTGGTGATATAAATATTTTCTTTGTAAATTTTGAAAGAGTTGTAAAGGCTGTGATGAAGGTGTCATCTAATATAATTGTGTGTGGTGATTATAATATCCAATTTCTCAAAATGAGTGATCCCATCACCATCTCTTTTCTAAATATTTTGAGGTCACTAAATTTGAAAGTTACCAATCACCTTCCAACAAGGAAAAAATCTTGTTTGGATAACATTCTTGTTAATTTTTCAGAGGATTGGTATGATATAAAACTCTTAAAAGATTGTATCTCGGACCATGATCCCCTGCTTTTTAGTTTTAAAATTTTTTTAGTTAAGGACTATCAAGACAATAGTTTGATTGAAAATAGACTAGTTCGTAAGCAAAATGAAAGTCAAGTTGCTCTTTTTATTGGCAAATTGTTGGTTGAAAAGTGGGAGATGGTTGATCACTATTTAAATGGTTTTATTGATGTAGAAATGTTATGTGATAGGTTTTTTAACAGATATGTTAGTATTTGGCACTCGTCATCTCCTTTAGTGTTATGTAAAAGTAGTTGTGCGGGTCCAAAAAAAAAGTTTAATTGGTTTAATGCTGACTTGAAAAAATGTAAAGATCTTATGATAGGCTATTATGATGTTTTCAAAAATATGGAAAGAAGTAAGTCTGAATTGACTGAGGCAGCTCGCAAAACTTATTTATTTTTCAAAAATCAATACAAAACTAAGATAAAGGATGCCAAGAGACTGACTTTTGAGCAGTACATTGACAGAGCAAACAATAAATGTAAGGCTGCTTGGGAGGTGATCACAGCTGAAACAAAGAACACTACAGGTACGAGGAAAGTTACACTTAATCCTGATAAACTTAATAATTATTTCCTTGATTCAGTTTCAGATTTACATGGGAAAATTCCCTCCACTAACACACCAGCATTAAATCTTGCACAACGACTAAAACACACTACACCAGATTTCATGTGGAGGACAATAACATCTGATGAGGTAACCAAAACAGTTTCTAAACTTTCCAATTCCAAGAGTACTGATTTTTATTGGATTTCAAATTATTTACTTAAAAGTACAATTATATACTTTTGTGAACCTTTCACTTTTGTTATCAATCAATGCATTCTTCATGGTTATTTTTCGGATCTTTTCAAGATATCTAAGATCATACCTGTTTTCAAAAAGGGTGATAAAAATTCACCTCAAAATTATCGCCCGGTGTCTATAGTTCCTATTTTTTCTAAGGTTTTTGAATCTATCATGTATACTCAATTAGTTTATCATTTTGAGTCTAATAACCTCATTAGCAACTGTCAGCATGGCTTCAGATCAAAATTTTCCACAACTTCAGCTGTTTCAAGTTTGGTTCAAGATGCTCTATTGGCTTTGGAGAAGAAAGAATCTGTCACCCTTACGCTTTGTGATTTAAGCAAAGCGTTTGACTGTGTTGAACATGAAATTCTCTTGGAAAAACTCTGTTTGTATGGGTTTGCTAATGACTCACTTCATTTAATTAAATCTTATCTTACTAATCGCAAACAATATGTATCAATTTCTGGTCTTGATTCATCAACTCTCTCTGTCACCACAGGCGTTCCGCAAGGATCGGTTCTTGGTCCCTTCCTGTTTATAGTGTTTGTCAACGACTTGCCTTCCAATGTTCCTTCAAAAGTTGTAGTCTATGCAGATGATACCACTTTATTTTCTTCTAATAATAATTTGAAAAACTTGAATGAAAGGGTGAGACAGGCCTTTATTTCTGTTGAAAATTGGTTCTCTTCCAACAAATTGCTTTGTAACAAAGATAAAACGCAAGAATTGTTGATCAGCCTGTCACATTTTAGTGGTCATCAGTCCGTCAAATTGCTCGGTTTCCACATTGACAACAAATTAATCTCTTCGTAGGAGATGCTTATTTGAGGGCTGCTTATTTCGCATTTTTTCAGTCTCATGTCTCATATGGTATCATCCTGTGGGGGCACTCTAGTGCTGTTCATGAAATTTTGTTAATTCAAAAGAAGGTGATTAGGACTATTTGTAGAGCAGAACATGATGCACATTGCAAACCGCTTTTTATTGATTTGAATATTATGACAGTTGTTAACCTCTACATTTTTTACATTCTAACTTACACTAAATCTCACATTACAGAATTCATTGATAGGCACACCATCCATCATCACAACACCAGAAACAGGAACAAAATTGATCTTCCGCAACACAGGCTGGCCAAATCAGGTAACTCTTTCAAATTCAACTGTGTGAAATTTTTTAATAAGTTGCCTCATTCAGCTCGACATGTTTCCACAAACAGGTTTAAGTCAATTTTAAATCAATGGCTCATCGCCAATCCTTTTTATGGAATTGAGGAATTTATGGCATGTAAACAGTACATGACCTTTTAAGGTATGTAGGTCTTAGTTTTAAGTACTTTGTTTATTTTATTAGTTATAAGACCACTGCTGACTTGTCCTATCTCTGTTTTGTAACGGACTAATGGAAATAAAGATTACTGATTACTGATTACTGATTACTGAGTGTTTTAAACGGTATAACGGACAAGACGAAATGTTAATGTTTCATTCTGTCCAAGTGGATTTATGTCCAAAATTATTTAACAGTTCTTTTTGTCCAAACTCAATAATATATCGAGTGGTGTTATGACCAAAACTGGAAGAAATTATTTTACTATCATCTAAAAAGAATAAGTAAATGTTACTTAATCTCACAACAATTTTAAAAAATCCAGGCATAATTTCAGTCTGATATTTAGGATAAATATTTTGTTTAGTTTGTGAAAAATGGCGTTTTGAGTATTCAATATAGCTTTTGTCATATGTCTGCTCTGGTGGCTTAGTTGCCACCAACACAGCACCCCAACAACATTGGTCAATGGTCATTGGTGTGTTTATAAATCCAATGAGGTATACTGTCGTTGTCACTCTCCAACGACAGTATACGGTAGTTGTTTTTGGAATTTGAAATTTTCAAATATTGAAAACAAAAACGAGTACAGCTAGTACAGCAGTACAGCGACAGACAGCGTCACACTATTACCCATTAATTAAAGATTTTCTGAGTCCAATGGGGGGGCGCGCGCCCTCTGGCTGGATCCAACACTGACCACCAAATTCATTGAAACTTTTTTATGAGGTAGGCATCAGCCTCTTTTACCTTACTTTGCCCGTCTGTATATACTAAAGATTTGTGTGTGGAACATAACCAGCAAAGCAAGGGGTGAGCCGTTATAACACAAGTATGTACAGTTTGAGTTTTCTTATTTCATTATTGTTAAAGTTGTTTATTTGTAATTGAAAACTTGTTTTTGTAGTAATAACTGACCTTTTGTAACCCACACAAAATATGGAATGGCATAATTTATCCCCAAAAATTAATTCCTTTAGACCAAGTTACTTTGTTCTCAGTCATAACTCAATATTTGATCAACACACGTTGGGTAAGCATGAAGTATAGTCAAGTAATGCAAACTGCATTTATATTCGACCATTATTCTGAAAACAAAATTCAGTTTTTTATAAATATAGTTATAGAAACTTCTGCCTTCTCAAAACTGTTCTAGTGTTGTCAATATAGAATATTATGAAGCAGAAAACTGTACAATAGAACCTAAATTAAGGGGTTCTTCACAATATATTAGTAATTTATAAATTTACTTTGAATTATGTTTTTGTTTTATTCCAAGGTAATCATAACAAGTTAACATTTGGGTTTGAAAATCTACATTATTAAAATGATTTATTGATTTATATTTGGAAATTTTAGTTTGGTATGTTTGGTATCCTTATATAACTATGACTATGGCTATCAATCAAAAGGTCTTACCATTTAAGGTTTTGAAATAAATTTTACTCAGTGATTTTGTTTAGTCAACCAGCTGTTTATAATGTAAATTTTCAAAAGATCAGACTCTATACCTGCTAGATTCCCGTGCAGAGAATGGGACATCAGCTATAGTTTTGTTTAAGTGAGAATGTATAAACTTAAATCATTCTCACGACAATATAAACTCTGCCAGGTATTCTTTAATAACAAAATAAAATAAAAAAAAAACATTGTAGATATCACTTGGTCATATCATTGCTCCTTTTAGTTTTCAGGCTACATATTTCTTTGTTTTCTACCAACTTGGTAATTTCGATTATATCAGGATATGGACTGATGTACTCAAACTCCACTCCAAATTCAATTAGCTCGTGGACTGTATTATTCATGGTGTCAGGAGCCCCTTCTAAAAACACCCAAAAACGTAGACATACCCTCATTAAAACACACAAAACATAAACATACCCTGATTAAAAACACACACAAACATAAACATACCTTGATTAAAAACACACAGAAACATAAACACACCCTGATTAAAACACACACACAAACATATACCCTGATTCAAACCACAAAGAAATATACTCATCATATATTTACCAATACTTGCTTCATATGGTTTTTTTTCAGTTGGATATAGTTTGTTTTAGTGAATTTCCCCTATAGGGAAGAAGCTATTACCGTAGGTTTCATGGTAAGACTTAAGCCCGAGACTATGATAACTTTTTGTTTTGAGGTCCCTAGATACCAAAAACACTTTTCGTTCAAATTTATATCGTTCAAATATTATATCGTATATTCGTTCACATATGTACATATATATATATATATATATATATATATATATATATATATATATATATATATATATATATATATATATATATACATATATGTTTGAAGTGTTGCTATGTAACATATCGTAGTATTGCTGAGTTTAGGAGGAATTCATGTTTTGAATCAGAACAAAAAATATTCAGTGGATTACGAGATACAGGGTGTCTCGTATTTAGAATTTTCCAAACTCTAAGAAAATCACCATCCACTTTGGTCAATTTACCCACAGTTTTTGAGTTACAGGTAAAAAACCATAATTACCACTAATTCTGCAGTTACATCTTTTGAAACATATAAATTAGTGAAAGGGTACAATTAGTGTATAATTTGTACAACTTCATCTTAAGTTCCACCAGATGGATTTTAATATTCAACCCCCCAATGGAAACCCTTAATTTTGTAGGTTGTAAAAAGTTACGAAAGTCTAAATTATTTTATAATTTATGGAAGGTAATTTTATTAATTTTTGTACAGTCAACCTTTGCCTTTGTTTAACAGGTTTTGTTAACTAATGCTTTATATTGATTTGTTGGAAACTGCATATAACCATAAACTTAAAAGAATACTTCATCACCCATTGTGGTGATCCCTTCTTTTAATTATAGATAAAAGATCAAAACAACCTCCAACAGAAAATTTGTTTTAACTTGAAGGAATCAACTGACTGAACTCAAACAATGTCTAGACATTTACGTGTTACTTACCTTAATGTAAGGTAATGATAATAGTATTGTATTGATATAAAACAACCATAAAGTTATGGGTCAATGTAATAAATATGTCCTTTTTGATATTAACTAATGATTATAACAATGCAATAATTACAATATTTTAATACAACACATATCCTATAGATGTTCAAACAAATTAAGAACAAGTTTAAGACAAAACCAATTTTGGGTAGTTTTAAAAATAATTGTATTTTTTACCCTAAGTGCATAAACTCATGTTATAAAATCCGCCATGTATCAAAATTAATTTGTATTTGAATAAATTCCAATTGGTTTTGACTTTAATATAATTTGTTAGTTTATTACTAAACCGACGCCTGCACTAAATAATATCTCCGGCGCTCGCCGAGAATGGATCGTCTGTGTGAATTGTGGGTCTACGAGTACGCAGCGATCCCTCTTGCTCAAGTCAAGAAAGAATGCAAGATTATCTTATCAATATCTACATTAACGATCTTGATGATGATTTTGTCAATGAGTTTAGCAATTTTCAAGCATACGTTGAAGCTACAGTTGAGAAATTCAAAGCTTGTTTGTCGAGAGGCATTTTCAAATTACCTTAGGTATTAGGTATGATTAGCTTCAGGGTGTATATCCAATTATATAGATAGCACTCCATAATCCATATACCATATACAGCCACTTATACCAAGTTTCATAAATACATACTCACAAATGAGCCGTACAAAAAATTGTAATTTGTCTCTATAAGAATAACATGGGGATTGAGTACTCAGGTTTGCTGCAACAAGGAACGGTAATTATTAGGTTTTAATGTAAATATCAACAGACCACAACCAGGTGAAACCACAAACCAAGTTTCAGCCGTAAGCATTAATAATAAGCAATGTATACAATTTTAATTATTCTCTATAAGAATAACATGGGCGCTGAGTACGCAGGTTTGCTGCTACGGGAACCATCGGCAAAATATAGTTTTTTTTTTGACAATTACAATTTTTTTGACATAGATCACAATGAAATGGAAGCCATATAACAAGTTTCGTTCGTATACGTTCATAAATAAGCGAGATATAGAATGTTTCTTATTCTCCATAAGAATAACATAGGACAACGTACTATGTTTAGCACTTTGAATATCTCTGTAACCAATTGTCGTAGAGAAATGATAAAAACACCAAATTTTTGTTTTTTAAGCCGAATGCAATGGTGAAAAGTAAATTAGATTTCTTTAAATATTATATGTACAGTACTTAACTCAAAAAACCCATTTTTAGGGTACAAAACTCCCCTAAAGTACCCCTTCTGATAAAGCGATCTGTCTGGTTTTCGAACTTAGTCATAAATGTTGCTTTAAACGTTTGTACCAAATTTCACCAAAATCAGACCAATTTTACGAAAGTTATCGTGCCTACGGACACACACACACACATATATATATATATATATATAGTATTGAACAAATGGTGTTTTTGCCATCTGGAGACCTCAAAATGAAAAGTTGTTTTGGTCCCGGGCCTAGGTCTTACCATGCCGACTACGGTAATAGCTTCTTCCCTATAAGGGAAATTCGCTAAAAAAAAAAAAAAATCTACCAGGAAACCCCATGGCAGAACAACGGGCGACAGTTCGACATTGTCGCAGAAAGAACGTGAGGGTTGCAGAAAGATCGGCCACATAAAATTACAGTACGGCTGTAGTCAAATCAACAATGTTTCAATAAAGCTAAACTGCATAAAAATTATCCATTCTGCAAACAAAAACTACCAACGAGATATATACAAATTAATGGAAATGTATTATTGTAACTCCAAAGTTGTGCAGTCTAAATTTAGAGGCAGAATACGATCCGCGAGTGTAGACAGTTACTGTACTCACAGAATGAATGGCTCGAGCTGGCTGGTAGTGAGCGATGTCCTATACCTATCGTATCATTACGTAATATTGCGATATGACAAAGTGCGGTACAATATTTCGATGGTGTATTTGGGAAGTGATATATATCATCCATTTCCTTATAATATTTTTGAGTGCTCGTTTTGGAATCAAGACATATTATATAAGGGAACCCTGTAATATTTTAACGACACAATATGTGAAAAACGATGCAATGTTAGTAGTACACATCACAAGACTGATACGAAACGGCAATACGATATTTAATCGATATGATATTTGAAGAAAATCGGGATGTTCTATACTGTACCATCTGATTAATATTAAGCTGTTATTATTGAAACTATATATATACATTAGTTTAATATGTTCAGGCTATACAGTACATTGTTGTAATTGTTGCAATTCAATTAATTTTCTTTTGGGTTGCCGAAAAGAGAATTATTTGGAGAGTTTTCCAATAAGATTGGTTTATTTAAATAATTTTCCTAGTTACTAGATTTTGCAAGTGGCTTTATATGATTCCAATGGTTGCGGTAGGCGTATGAAAAATCACAATAGGCTTACAGAAAGTTTTGGGATTTTACATATTCCGTTGCAGAAAGAATGAACAAATTGTGCCTTGGGGCCAGGAAAAGGATTTTAGACTTTCAGGAAGGATGTGTCGGTTTCGGTTCTCAAAAATTTTATCAGTTTATGGGACAACCGAATTCAAGATCCAATATCTCTTGGTTTCAGTTCCATCGTAAATGACAGCCAGATCGCATAACACCATACGTAAATGAAGATCACATCGTACAACAACGGCTGTAATTGACGATCGCACCACATAATATTGGCCGTAAAAGATGACCGGACCATGCACCATCAACGTAATATATGGCTGAACCACATGATAAGTTGCCGTACTTGATGATCGCAACGTGTGCCTTCGGTATCTTTGTACAACTGAACTGGACGGATTTTAATGTTTAACCCATCATTGTAAACCGTTAAGTGTATAGATTATGAAAGTCTGAAATATGTAGTAAGTTATAGTGGAAAAAGCGTAAAATATTAAATTATAAGAAATACATTCAAAATTTTTACAAAAATTAATTTTTGTAATTAATCAATAAATGTAATTTTTGTTTCCAGTCAACATTTATCTTTGTACTATCAGTGATGTAGCTAACGCAGTTAGATTTCTCTTTGGGTTTTTTGTTATTACAATTTGCCAATTTTCCATTCAGAACTGTCCATTGGAGAGTTCCTGAGTATTTGATAACGTCAAATCGGCACTAGAATTGGTCTTAGACGAGGAAATATAGGTCATCTAAGTTCACTGCCATAGTTGTAATAACAAATAACTAACCTAAAAAAGCAACAGAATAACAAAGTTTGTTGAACAAATATTCAAACGAAGAACACACACTGACTTGTTACATGATTAAGTTCATTAAGTTCAAAAATTAAACAAAAATAATTAAAAGATTGATTATTTTTCAGGAGAAAAATAAAACGTGTATCTTAGTTGACATCAAACAACTGTAGGTATTTCATATCGATATAAAGCAAATTTCATTAGCTTCAATAACTTCTGTTGTGGTAGATTTTTCTATTTTTTTTTTAACTATAGATAAAAAATCAAACTAACTTCCAAATTCACAATCTATCTTTAGCAATACACATGAATGTTAATGGTATCTTAAAATTTTGTTGTGTTCCTTGTTGCAGCAAACCTGCATACTCATTCCCCATGTTATTCTTAGAGAAAAATCAAAATAGTATATATCGCTTATTTATGAATGTGTAATGGTGAAACTTGGTATGTGGTTTCACCTAGGTGATTTATATTGATATTTGCATGAAAACCAATATTTTGTGTTCCTTGTTGCAGCAAACCTACGTACTCATCCCCAATGTTATTCTTACGGAGAATAATTAAAATTGTATATATCGATTATTTGTGAATATATGTTTATGAAACTTGCTATGCGGCTTTATGTGGTATTAAGACATATATTATGCATTGGATATTCGCTGAGTACGCAGGTTTGCTGCGACGGGGGTATTTGTTATATCAGTTTTGTAGCCTTGTGCTTTGTACTTTGGTGTTAAGTTTGAAAACCAGACAGATCGACCTATCCGAAGGGGTGTTTTGGGGGGGGGTTTTGTACGCCAAAAATGTTTTTTTGAGTTTTTTACATATAATTTTTGAAAAGTCAAATTTTAGTGTTTTTTCCATTGGAATCAGCTTAAGAAGACGCACAATGTTGTGTTTTGATCGTTTAAAAGGAAGTTTCATAAGCTACATGAATACAACATCTGTTATGGTCAATTTCTCTATCGTTTTTGAAGTATAAATAAAAATTCAACTTAACTTCCAAATTCGCAATCTATCTTTAGCAAAACACATGAATGTAAGGGGTGTCTTTGTACAACTAAATCTGTAGTTCCAACGGGCGGATTTAAATAGTCAACCCCTCATTGGAAACCCTGAACCTGCGTAAATTGTCAAATAATTGTGAAAGTCTAACATTTAGAAATATATGGTAGAAAAAGCGTAAAGTATTAATTTAAATAAAATTCAGTAGACATTTGTAAATAAATTTATTGTTTTTTATCCAGTCAATATTTTTTTTGTAGAAACAGATCTATGGCTAACGCCTTACATCGATTTAAAGTAAATTTCATAATCTTCAAAAATATAACATCTGTTGTGGTCGAATTTCCCACCGTTTTTATACTTTTAGCTGGTGACCCATTCTCCGCACGGGGATTTAGCAGGCATAGAGCCAAATATTTTTAAAATATATTTAAATTTCAATCACTCAATAAAATATAACTTTTTAGATTATCATTGGAAATTTCAAAACTTATGGGGCGAAACTTTGAAAGTGAAGGGTTTTTTAACACTCCAAAAGGCACATCTAACGACTAAGAGCTTTTAATTGATACCAAACATGTACAAAGTTAATAGTTTTAAACGTCAAAAATCACTGAACAAAAATCAAGAAATTGTTACAATGTATAGATAATGTAATAAATCAATTCAACCTCCAAATTTGCAATCTATCTTTGGCAATATACAACAAATGTAAGGGGTATCTTTGCAAAACTAAAGGTGGAGTAAACATTCATTAAAACAATATGAAAGTCTAAAATCTATTGCTCTAGAGACCGTTGTATTTTTTTACAACAGGCTTTGCTGCTAGTTAGATTTATAATTTAATAAACTGCAGAGAGCCATAAATCTTCATCCTGATTTTCAGCGTTCTATAACGGCAAATATTTGTAAAAGTCAATGAGATACTTCCCTACGAAATAAAGCCAAAGAGTAACAAGTAGCCTAATAGACGTTAGAGTGAACAGGGAAACAGGGTTTAGCTTATTTGGCAATCGTTGCATTTCGAAGAAGTTGCAAACGTAAATACATTTTTGTTCTCTAATAGTGATTTAAACACAAAATTTGCGTTGTTCAACGCTTTTTGGAATGGAAATTTCTAAGAGAATTCCCCGTAGTTATATTTTTTACCTTAAAACTCCGGGGAAATTCGGTGACTTGGCAACTCTAGCTTAACGATTACTTTCCAGTAATGATTACAACTGATACAAGTACTTTTTAGTCCTGGTTACGAATACTGATTACTTTGTATCAATGGTTTGTCTTGAATGTGTAGGCCTATCAATAATTATGAATGTTAAGGGACACGTCAATTAATGATGTCTTCAATTTTGTATACCAATATCAGCTCTAGTCACCTACACAGTTTTTTTTTTGTATCCCTCCCCTTGACAAAGGTATATCCACGCCACTGATGTTATGCGGGTATCAGGTATTTTATTGCCTTGCCCGCTGAATTAAAAAATATTTGAGATTTTGATAAATTTAAAAACAAGTTAAAGAAATTTATGATTCGTAAATCTTTATATTCTTTGGAGGAGTTTTTTTAGTGGTTCATATAATTTTAAAAGAGAATAAGGCAGAGCAAAAGCTTTTCCAATTGCTGATGATCAAATGGGGAAAGCAATTGATTTTTTTAAATCGGCCCATTCATGTTAGCTTATTCTTTCAGTTTGAAACATAGGACAGTGTAAATGTTTTCAATTTAATCTTTCAATAAAAATTTATAAACAAGTTTTGGAAAATGTGAATCTTATACTACTACAGAACATAGCCTACTAGCTTTTTTAATTCATACAGAAATTTATAGTAGTAATTTAGTGATACTTGGGAGACATGTTTTAACAAACCTTTAATCATCCAGGGTCCAGGTCCCAAGGTGGCCAATTAACTGAAAGGCTACTATACTTCATACTAGGAGTACGCTCTTATATCGCCTATGAGGATTGAGCTCACAGTTAAAAATACAAACAAAAATGTTCCAATTGACAATATGCCTCATGGGCCCCCATTATAACTGCAGCTTGACAATGACATACAAATCCAGAACATGGCAAACAACGAGGCCTGAAATCTGTCAATCAGTCAGACAAAGTGCATATGAAGTAGTTACTCACCCCTTGGCCTCACTGAGGGCTGTATCATCTAGGCCCTCATAATATTAGCTGAAAATTTTGATAAAATATGTTGGCGACAATAAAGGTCCCCAATCAGTGAGAGCACGTGGTTTAAAGTAGTTATTTACACTTTGGTCCACTGGAGAACCCATCAGCATATTTATTTTATTGTAGCTTAATATTGCTGTAAAAATATATACGTATAAATACAGAACTTTATGAAAAATACGTTTTAAAATCAGTCAATTGGTTTTAAATGCCTAAATATTTTAAACTCTAATCCAGAGGTTTTAATGTAACACATTAACCTTACTGGGGGGGGGGGGGGCGGTGACTATGCCCCCCAGGCCTCCCATTGTTATTGTAGCTTGATACGGTTGTTCAAATACATAGCCTATAAATGCAGAACTTAAAAAACAATAAGGCTTAAATCAGTCAATTTGTTTTTAAGAAGAATAAATTGTCTCATTTCAAAAACAAAGCAAAAGTAGTATCTTATGTTAAATATAATCTAGGAAGTAATTAAAATTCTTTGACCCACTTCTTAGAACCCACCAGTCATTGTGTCAAGGTCCAACATTTTGTATACATCTTAATATATAAATACACCCGTAGCAGCAAACCTGCGTACTCAGCAAATTTCCAATGCATATATATGTATCTTAATACCACATAAAGCCACAAATCAAGTTTCATCAATATACATTCATAAATAAACGATTTATGACATTTTAATTATTCTCCATAAGAATAACATGGCGGCTGAGTATGCAGGTTGCTGAAGCAAGGAACACAAAAAATGGGGTTTTATAAATATATCAATATAACTCAAGAAGGTAAAGCCACATACCAGATTTTATTAATTTATGTTCATAATTAAGGGAGATAACACGTTACTTATTCTCTATAAGAATAACATGGGAGCTGAGTACGTAGGTTTGCTGCTACGGGAACTGTCGGTCAACAAATGTTTCTTAGTGCAAATATCAATATACCACAACGATATGAAGCGTTATACCAAGTTTCATCAGGAAAGTTCATAAATAAGCGAGATATACAATTTTTCTTATTCTCCCTAAGAATAACATCGGACATGTACTGTCTTTAGCACTTTCAATATCTCTGTAACCATTTGACGTAGAGCAATGATCAAAACACCAAATTGTGCGTATTTTTAAGCTGATTCCAATGGAAAAAAACTAAAATTTGACTTTTTCAAAAATTATTTGTAAAAAACTGAAAAAAACTTATTTTTAGAGTACAAAACCCCCCCCCAAAAAAATACCCCTTTGGATAGGTCTATCTGTCTGGTTTTCGAACTTAAAAGTCATAAATGCTGCTTTAAACAATTATACCAAATTTCATCAAAATCAGACTATTTTTACGAGAGTTATCGTGCTCACGGACAAATATATACACATATATATATATATACAGTTTTGAACGAATGGTGTTTTTGGCATCTGGGGACCTCAAAATGAAAAGTTATTATGGTCCCGGGCCTAGGTCTTACCATGCCGACTACGGTAATAGCTTCTTCCCTATAGGGGAAATTCGCTAATCCCTAAAGGGGAAATTCGCTAAAAATAAATTTAAGTGTCCGGGTTAACCTCCACAAATGGTCTAGAACCGGACATCCACCTAACAAACGTTATAACGTATAAACTAACCTCTCCTGCCCGTAGTTAGACGGTGTTTTGAGGTCTGCAGATGCCTTTGCACCAATCAAAGGCTTAAAAGTGAAATAAATACAAAATTGTTATGGGTTGGGAATGAAAAAAGGGTATTCTTACGTCACGTTTCAGCTGTTTATTCTTTGTAACTAAAATGACACTAAACAAAGAACCGTAAGGGGAAAAGACGTTTAAAATACAGTTTGAAACAAGGGGCCCATTATATTTTCCACGGACATGATCACTTATGGTCGATTTAGACAAAGAATACTTCTTCGCCGCTGCTCTTATAATTAATACCGTATCAGAGCTAAAAACCACAATGTTGTTATTAAGTTATGGTGGGAATACTGTGTTTACAGCAGGAACGAGTCGTAACGGTTGACAAGAGTCACATCCATGGAGTTTAATTAAAGTGTCCGGGTCAAAACTGGAATAAGCCTGTCGATAATGTGAAACTTTTTTTACATATATGTTGTTTATCTCTTTAAATAGCATGGCATTATGCACGCTTAAATTTCATATAAAATTATGACTTATTCATGAAAACAATTGGACAAACGTAAAAAAATGACAAGTCTTAGACATAATATTTTATTTCTGTGAAAAGACGTGAGTTATAAACGATTAGAGCATGCCTCGTTTAGAGAGCATGTTCTGCTCTTAACAAATGTAGGCCTACCTATAACGAACGACTGCTCAAGTTTGCAGGTTAGTTTAGAAATATTTATGTTTACAAATATGTACGTGTCTGGGTCAAGACCCCCTGTCCGGGTCTAGCCGGTTTTACGATATGGTATGTTATGTTTTAGTTTAGGTGTCTTGAAATTTGTCCAGATAACAAACGTTGGTTCCAATATTACTTTAAACATGCATTGTCAGGAATAACATTATCATGTTACGTTTGTTTATTTCATTTTTATTTTAAGTTTAATTGAATAAACTAAACTAAACAAACATGACGTAGGTACGGTATTTACAAACATACAAGCTATTAAATATTAATCAGTGTTAAAAATATCAACCTAATTAATATACTATAGCCTATCGAACAATTTCATTTGGTTCTTTATTTTGTTCCACTTATAAAAGTATACCCGAGCCGAGTAAGATCGAAACCATATTGGATTCGCCTGGGTTAGTTAAATGTAAGTTAAACAAAAGTCATAGCCTATTTTGGATTTAAAATTTGTATCACTTTACCCTTGTTTCCAGCAAAAACAAATGTGATTTCCAAACTCTAGAGGTAAATTTATATGAGGTTAGTTCAATGAAATTGCTCATTTTCAATCAAAAAGTAGGCCTAGGATGAACTTGTGCCAAAAGCCACAATTATCCAGAGACTAAGTTTTACCTTACGGAACAATTTTAGAAAATGTTTATTTTGGATAAAAATGAAGAAATTTAGACAAACATTTGATTAAAACAGTGGTGTATGGACATCATAAATTATACATAGAAAATTAAAATCGATAGGCATACCTTACAAATATTAACCTCCAAAAAGGACCAAACTTATTGGAGTTTGCCTTATTGCCTTATTGAGTTTGAATAAACACTTATGTAGACCTCGTGCGGATCTTCGTGAAGCCTGAGTAGGGGATGCCAGCAGAAGAGTGGGGGGGGATCAGCGTTGGAGAGGAAGATCACAATACTATATGTCATAATACTATTCCTGCAAAAAACTTTGGCTGTGTAACATTAAATATATTTTACTCGGTGAATGTGTAGTATTTAAGTTTTTATGACAGTCTTGATAAAAATGAGGATGGTATTTAAACCATAATTGACAATACACTCTATGTTTTTTAGTGGTGTATTTTAAAATATATCTTAACAAATTGTAAATTATTACATTAGGCTTCTTGAGTTTTTTTCACATGGAATCGTCAACACAAGCCGTTGAACTGTTTCCCTGGTGTAGGCAGTATAGTTCTTGTACGATCAGCTGTTTTTTAAACTTAAAAAAGTTTGCTGTTGCTGATTGTTTATTTGTAATTTTAATATTTTTCCTATTGAACTAATGTTTAAACATATGGACGCAGCAGTGAACTCGCTAGGTTGAAGGCAAATGAAAATGATTTGTATTAGGCCTAATCGATAATGCTGTCCCGCACTTCTCGCTAATACGCCCAAACACATATACGGCCGAACTCCGAATGTCCGGAGTAATCCCGAGAAGTGTGGGAGCTGCACAAACTCTTTGGCATCAGTACACTATCGCCGAATGATTCGCTCGAATGCTCCTCCGAACGAGTCGCGACAACGAATTTTGCACCAAATTAAACAAATGTGCACAATGAAGTAACCAGTACACGCTCGCCCAATACCATGAAATACCATGCTCGCCCATTCGCTTCCGCTCGTCACCTTTGATTCAAGCCAAAAACCTGACAAAAACGGAGCACAGGCAAACACGAATCATGGCGAGGTGAACTATCCCAAACATAAACGAGCACACTGAGTGAACTATCGCGATCGCTTTAGTTGGGCCATTGTGTACTGAAAGCAAGAATATGGGACGGAATGTTCAGTGAACATTCGGGAGGATGTTCGGTCGAATGTTTAGGCCTGGTCACGAGATATGTGGGACAGACTTAACCTATATACGATCTTAGCTTAACAATCACTACGCGTTTGCAATGTTTTTGGTTTGGCATGTAACAGATGATTGTCACAAGCGATTTCTTTTAGTCAATAGTCTAAGAATATCAATCACTCCCCCCCCCCTAACGGTTTAAACCACTTTTACCAATAACAGCCAGGCTTCACAAAAATCCGCACTAGGTCGAGGGTAGTTCTGGTAATGCAATTATCATTTTTGTAGGAAAATAAATTTATATTAAACTTAAGTTTTCAATCTGACAAAAAGGAAATAGGCTAGACCCAGAATATGGTGAAAACTAACGTGCCACATTAAGTTTTAATAACATATCATCATAGTTAAAAGCACGATGTATAGGTAGCTATAGTTTGTCCTTTTTTCTGTTCTTACAAATGTTAATTATTGTCATATTGTAAAGTTGCATTGGTGATAGCCGTCAATAAATAAATAAATAACCAAAATATCTAATTTTATTTGGTAACTTACCGTACGTTATATTAGCGAGATAATAATTTTTTGAACAAATTAAGACTTTCTAGTGTTAATGAGTGGAAATTATACTATGAATAATTACATATATTAGCGTTTAATCACGTAAGAAGGAGGTTTATCACCTTAATACTTTTTTTGTTGACATCTTTCCTTTCAGTCATTTTGTCGTCTGGAGAGGTCCAAGTCCCATAGTCCAGCGCTCGGCCTGCATTTTTTTACATAGAGTACGGTACCAATAAAGTTATTTATTATAATAGTATTTAAAATAATAATGCATCTTTTAATTAATATAAAATAAAATAGTCATAACATTTTTAAAAGCTAATGATATTTAAACCTTAGTTTTTGTGTTTCAAGTTACGTAAAGAAGTTTTTTCCCTAGTCAACATGAACATGAATTACTACAGTTCTGTAGTGAATCTATGGCAATACTTACGTTACTCTATAGTTGAAACATAGACGTTGGCTAAATATCAACGATTCAAGTACCACTAAAATGTCTCCCAATGTTAATCTTATGGGATAAAAAATAGTTTTGTTTTAAAGATAATTTGATTATTACTTAACCAAATATTCCCAATAACGAACTCGACCGAGATTTCGTACTATAGAAAGTTTGAAGTGGATCTATTGAGGCGTTTTTGAGTTATTTAGGTCACAGACACGCCAGTTCGAGTTGATTCTCTTACCAATCTAAGCAGGAAGTTATGTATAAGGATTTTCTTTCACTCAATCCAATTACCTCCAGTGTGGGTTTTTAACCTGCAATTGGCTGAGTAGTGTGTTCTTAGTGTTAAAACTCACCAGCTCAACATACCTGGTTTGAACATGTATAGGGAAAACACTTGCGACTTTGAGCATTATACATCGATTTGTCAGGTAAGAATATGTTAAGTTCGGAGCTGAATGATGTAGACTGTTATCAGAAATAACAAATTATCCAGTGCACTTCAATAATAGGTATATAGGATGATGAAATATATATTTGTTTTTAAAACAATAATAAATATATAAGTTTTGTTTAAAAATGTTTTTAATGTGATTTAAAATAAAAACCGTAAGTTACAGCAATTATTACATAATATTTTGTAAGACATTGACACATTTACACACTTTACATTAAATATGTAAATAAAAAACAAATATGAGGTGACTTAACAGTTACATGTGAGATAATAATTTGTGAATAGGCCTATATCTTGTTCATACCGATTTGTCACGATAATAAAATTTAGTTGCTTAATTTTAATGTACGATACATTTAATAAAACTCAGTTACTCAAATTTAAAACAATTGACTTCTACAGCAAAAGATTATTTCAGATTTTTAAAAGCGATAAACTAGCGCCAGTTAAAAACCATCAAGATAAGTAGTAATGTTATCAATTAAATCATTTTAATCTCTTAAGTACAACTACAAAAAATACTCTGCATTATCTGGGCTTGCCTCCATTATCATAAAATATGGAGTAATGTTTAAACACATACATAATATGCGTAACTTTACGTATAGCTCATTAACACAAAATTATAAATATACTGAGATATAACTATACTAACATACTTAAAATAAACCCTCCCTTCAACTTTAAATTAAAGACAACTATTGTTACTACTATCTATCGAGTATCTGAATACAAGTGTACCTATACATTTTCATTAAATAAAATCAATATGCGATGAATTTCTTCCGCGTATTAAGATGAACTGACAATCATCATGCTTCTACGTAGTTTTCAACAGTCTGGAAGTGGTTATTTTGTTCCTTGTTCTAGTTTTCATTATTAATACATTGGCGGACGGCTGAAATCAGACAAGTTGCAATTAGTCAATAGCAACTTAAAAACCCTAGTTAAATATATGTAATCCATTGTAAACTTTAAATGTTTCACGTTATGGACAGTATGTTTCATTATTATTTTGAATCCATCTCATACCATTCAAGCACCTTTAATAGTGCCTTACCATCAAAGTTCCTTAAATGTTTGAATTTATCGCTCTTTATTTTTTGACAGTTAAAAATCTATAAAACATTCATACAGCATGTTCAAAATCTTATTAGTAAAAAAAAAACGAAATTGCTAAACACTAGACCAAAATTTACATATTTCACAAAGTAAGTACAAGGGTTACATATATATAGGGTTTTGTACGTTCAATGATATATAGTGATCAACATAACCAGTTTAAATTGATCTACCTAATTTTGTTTTTTGGCTGTTAGGTTGTGTTTAGTAAACTTATAAATTAATAGGAGAAACTCACTGAATGATTTGTACTGCCGAATGAAATGGTTGAAGAGCAATTTTCATAACTCTGAAGAAATTTAAAAAATGCTAACACAATGGTATCACTGATATCAGAAGTAGTGTGTCGGTTTTGTCATTTAATTTCATCGCCGAATACAACACTAACAACGGTAAATATCCCGACGATATATATTTTATTGTAAATATTGAACTACCGGTATATTTCAAGTTTTTTCCCTTTCTTTTCAATTTGTAAAACAAAACATTTTAATATTATGCCTTAGAAATATACTGAACACACCTTCACCATAAGTTGGTTATTAGTAACTAAACGATCACGTAGTGGACGATAAATCGTGTTGAGCTTGTATAATTCGTCGCTTTATATACATATCATCCCATAATGTCAGTTTTAGGGCCCTTGAAAGAAGTGTATATTCTTACAACAAAATGTTAACACAAGTGAAGTATGACACAAACACTGTCGTCGGGATATCCATAATAAAGATATTCAAAGATTTTAGTTTAATTCGGCTTTTTCTATTTGGAAAAATAGGAGCACTACGTTTTCAGCCTCTTAATTGAAAAACAGTGTATTTTCATCAAATATAAAAACTTCTTTGGTAGAAAAACTGTCATTACTGAAACAAACATAAATATTTTGTCAAGGGTCTTACGTGTGCCCTTAAAATACTGCTCTATATACTAGTCAAAATAATATGTAAATAATTTGGGTCAAATTAAAGATTGTTTCAAATCATCACCAAACCTAATCGGTGTATACATGTTGCCAGATAGTTTGGGGATTTAGTGTGATAAAAATATGCTACGGCGTATATTAGGACTCAAATAGTACTCATTTAAAAAAGTAACTCCTCCAAAAATGGAAACTTGACAGTATGCAGGAAATATTAACGATATTATTTTGATTACCAATATTTTAGTTTTGTCAATACCTTCCTCCTCTGCCAATCGGCGAACGACTTCTGAATCTGTCCCTTGCACCATAGCCGCCGTAATCGTCTGTACCTCCGACTTCCCTGCCGGCGAACCTGCCACCAGGGGCAGCTCCGGGACGACGCATATCTCCGTTGCCGTAACCCCCCCTACCACCTCCGAATCTGTCGCCAGCCGGATACTCCGCCCTAGCTGGTCGTGCTGCAAAGTCTCTTGGGGCGGCCAAGTCTCGAGGTGGTTCAAAATCTCTCACCGCATCTCTCCTCATCCCGATATCCCTGGTTCCACCGTAATCTCTAGGAGGCGCAGCACCCCTAGCCGCATAGTCTCTAGCAGCTTCAACGTCACGAACTGGCGGGCCGTCCCTCGGGGGATAATCTCTGGCACCGAGGTTGGTTTGGCTCAAATCTCTACCGGAGGGGTATGCTCTTGGGGGCCCATCCACAGGAGGTAAGTCACGAGGTGCCCCATAATTTCGCGCTCCGTTCATTTCCCTTTCAACCCCATATTCCCTTCCGCCGAAATCTCTCCCATCTCTACCAGCCATGTAATCCCTGTCCGGACCGTCTCTTGGAGGGTATCCTCTCCCACCCATATCCCTTGGTGGAAAATCCCTCCCACCCATGTCTCTGGGAGGATAATCTCTCTCCATGTCTCGAGGTGGATAATCCCTTCCGCCGCCGATCCCTCTAGGTGGGTAATCCCTCCCTCCAACATCTCTTGGAGGATAATCTCTAGCAGGAGCATCTGGACCTGCCCCAAATCCCCTTCGTACACCTATACCATCATAATCTCTTCCCGCCCCGAGTTCCCTTCGCGCACCAAAATCCCTTGGCGGTCCAAATTCTCTTTCGGGGTACTCAGGCTTGCGCCTTTCGAAGTCATCGAATCTGTCGTCCCCTCCGAACGGTTCTCGGTCAAAGGGCCTACCACCGAACCCACCTCGCCCCCTGGGCATTCCTCTGCCACGACCAAAGTCACCACCTCGTCCACCCCGGAAGTCCCCTCGGCCACCTCGAAAGTCACCACGACCCCCTCTAAAACCTCCTTCTCGGTCCATGCCTCTTCCTCCACGAGTCATCCCTCCTCCTCGCGACATCCCTCCTCGACCTCTTGGTCGTCCACGAGATATCTCTACACGAAGCTTAGAACCTAGAATATTTGCATTGTGCATAGCATTTACGGCGGTTTCTGCATCTTCCTTGTTCTCAAACTCTACAAAAGCGAAGCCAGGGGGATTGAATGCGACCCATACTCTAGTTAGTTTCCCAAATTTCTCAAATTCGGCTTCAATCGCTTCTTTTTTGATGGTCTCCAACAATCCGCCGACATAAACGATCGTTCCTTTGTCCGCTTTGTCGCTGTACACCCTGTAACGCATAAATAAACCATACAGTAAATATCTGTCATTGACAAGAAAACCCTTGAGAAATATTAACGTTGATAAGCTGATAGAGCAGTAGTATATTATCTGAAACAAATTGTGCATTTGAACGTCGTTAACACCATAAAACGATACTGTCAATACCAATATTGATCCATTTGATAATTCAGGCTTTGGAAAATTGTTTAAGTAAAACTCATGTATTAGGTATTTCCAACACCACATCATTGAAATCGTCACGGATAACTCTTTAACCTTCAATAATAATAATAAAAAAGATCTAAATTTAAAAATATATTTTTTAGTTTAATATTTAATGCACAAGAATCATGTTCGGCTTTCCTAATAACTAAGCACAACAAATTCCCAGTTATCACACTTTAAACCCTCATAAATTGCTTTGTTTTTTTCAAATTGGTTTCCACACCTACTAAATAGTCTAGTCAATAATAACAAATTTAAATTAAATTTTTGAACCCAGCACCAATGACATTTTGATTGTAAAAATCGGTTAATAAAAAAAGTTATGGTAATTTATTATATAAAAATTACCTTTAACTTTTTTATTTATTAACCAATTTTTACAATCAAAATGTCATTGGATTTGGATTACAAAGTGCTTTAAATCTGATGTCTTGTCTAGTTTTCATGGAATTTGACTTTGAAATATTTAAATGGCCGCCATTTTGAAATTTGATAAACAATCTTTACCCTACTTGCATAACTCATTTAAAACAATACTAAGTTTTTTTTTCTTTTCTTTGTACAGGTTTTATGACGTTTCAATCATTTTTTTTTAATAAACTGGCAGATACATCCACCTACCGTGAACGCAACATGAACTGAGTGATAGGTAAATATAATCTCCCGCCTATATTCCAGGAAGGGAGGGAGTTAACATCTAGAATAAATATCCATAAATAAAGTAGTCATCCCACTAATAGTGACTGTAAGAATAATTCAGGGGGAGGCAGTAGCTCCCAATATTTTTTAGAGAAAAATATTATTTCGTCATTGATTTGTTATTTATTTATGTAATAAGTGAATTCAATGTTATGTTATGTACTTGAATAGAAATAAATACTTTCTTTCTTTCTTTCTTTCATACTGCTACAAAAACAGCTGTTTTTAATACATGCTTTGCGGGGCTGAAGTAATCCTTTTTCTCCCTAGGGAGAAAAAGAGTCAGCTGATGTCGAGGTTATCAGCTGTTCGTTATTACAATTTAGAACAGTTGCAAATACGTGCATGTCAATGGTAAGTTATCGATCGTATCGAGAGTGGCAATCGATTATTAGTATCGATTACTTCATTGTTGCATTGTTGTCAGTATTTTGCCTCAGTGAGGAGATAAGCTGAGCGATAACTATGTTAGCGGTAAGTCTGATTCATGATTCGAAACAATTGATAATAACATTCAATCAATAACGTTACAATCGATAGTACACAGCGTTCGATATATCAATCGTGATGGTCAGCTGACATAACATCAATACAATTGACAGAGAATCACCTGATTGTTTTAAATAGCTGAAAATGGAAACAACTCTTTCGTCTGTAAAATCTTTGTTTTTTAAGTAGTTAGCTCAATATTTTATGCAGTATGACGAAAGATATAGTTCATAACACAGGTCTAAAGTGGCCTTTCGTTACTCGCTCAAGTTACGACCTCGCCTGGCGGCTCGGTCGTAAACCTTGACCTCGTACGAAAAGCGTCACTTTAGCCCCTTATAATGAAATATGCTCTTAATGCATACAAATTTGCGATAATCACAACCACCAAAATTTCTGCCAGTCAACAAAACTCATATTATGCTTAGCGACTAATGCCACAAGCCCCCTAGTAGTGCTGGCCCACAGTACTGTTCTTTTGTGTATATTTATTAAAACTAGCTTTGCCCAAGAGCTTCGCTTATTCACATGAGTACAGTTTTATGGTTAAATCACAGAGCTGATCAAATTCCAATATTTAAAGAAGCGTTTTAACTTCACATTTAAATTGAATCTATGGTTGTATCAAAAAAAGTAATATTTTACATAAGACCTTTCATTCAAATATGTGATTGATGTTTTTAAGACTTACGGTACCTCAAAGTTCCAAGGTATGTTTTTGCTTTATA
Organism: Allygus modestus; assembly: GCA_963675035.1. Taxonomy (NCBI): domain Eukaryota; kingdom Metazoa; phylum Arthropoda; class Insecta; order Hemiptera; family Cicadellidae; genus Allygus; species Allygus modestus. Next base: position 60,170,219 of record OY776117.1, on the reverse strand, counting down.
CAGATATACAAATGCAAGTGTTTTAAATCTGTACGGTAAGCGAAAAATTGAGGTTTAAACTTGAAATGAATTTGAGCACAGCACTATGGCGTGAAGGAATTTCAAAACTTCAAACCAGTAAGATATTGAAACACACCCATTTTTCCCAAATGTTATGGAAATTGAAAGACAATTTATCTTTTGGCTGTTCTGATACTCCTTGTACGATTTATCTGCAAAATCAGGGATTCTACAGAATTTCAATTTTCTATTTCCCTGACCATTCTGTAAAACTCCCCTGACCAACTTTCGAAGTACATCTTAGCATTTTTGAAACAAGCATGTGTAATGGAGGGGAAGTGAGTTAGTTAGTTTATTATAATATTTCTGTAGTTAAATATGCAAGAGGGAAGTCAAGATTGTGTAAGGAGGAAGTATTGGGTATGTTGTGTGAGTAGGCTGGAATTGTTATCAAATAATAGCTTGTTTTGCTGATCTGCTGAAGGCTCTGGCTTAAGTAGGTCAGTTGGGTAGTTTTGGGGGTCGGTCAGTCAGTCTGTGAGATGGAGTATTAGGGTGTAGTGTTGGGGCTGGGGGCCTCAGGGTCCAGGGCCTGTTAGGTCTCGGATCCAAGTAAGTTTTATAGTCACTAGTCTTCTTTTCTAAATTAATATTATTTATACTTTCCAGGCTACTCGCCCTTGAATCTGGATAATTAGTGTTAATATATTAAAGTATTTTCATTGTCATCACATTGATATTTTACCGTTTAATCACCATTTGTAAAATGTAGAGTTTTATTCTTTGTTTAATAAAAGTTATATTATTACATTACATGTCTCTTTAATTTATTGAGCTACGTCCTCGTGGTGGCAAGTGGGTTTATACTGTTTGGCCAGCAGATAAGCTTGCTTGTCCGCCACAAGTGGTGGAGGCGCCGGGTGGTGTAATTTTGTTGGAAAACTAAAGTTCTACAAACGACTAGAGTTTAATCCAAATCGTTGGAGCCGTTTTTGAGAAATCTTAATTTTTCATGTTTTTTGGCGGTTTTTTTGGGGGATAATTACCCTTAAAAATAAAAAATTCCAAAAAAATGAAAAAAAGCCTGGAGATATTGTGGATTAATATCAACATACCAAATTTCATAAAAATCGGACCATTGGTTAGGGCTCTAGCTCTGTACACATCCATACAGACACACAGACATCACGTAAAAATCACTTTTTTGGGTTCAGGGAGCACCAAAACTAATATTTCCACTAACAACTCAAATTCAAAAATTTTGACGAAAACATTACTTTCTCCAAATACTATGACAAGGGGAGAAAGTAAAAAATTACAACTTTTTTATTTATTAACCGATTTTTACAATCAAAATGTCATTGGATTTGGATTACAAAGTGTTTTAAATTTTATATCTTGTAAAAGTTTGTTTTAGCTGCTAGTTTTCATGGAATTTGACTTGGAAATATTTAAATGGCCGACATTTTGAAATCTGATGTTTGATAACAAATATTTTTGAAAAATTTTAAAACCAAAAACTTTAAGTTTATACCAAGTTTCATAAAAATATCTCCAAAGGTTTTTGAATTATTATTTTCACAAAAATAGCCTAAACTAAGCCAAAATCAAAAAAAGTTACTTTACATTTTCAACTTGTTTTTTATGTAGAATCCGGTTCTGCATAGCACGCTACACATTTTTGTGACAACCTGTATATTTAATATGTAAAACATTATTTTCTATATCATGTATTTCATAAAATAAATATAGTATGGAATAGTAATCAATATTGACTATAAGCTACAAATTTATGTTTAAATCTTTAGTTCGTCGGGTCAAGACGTAACAAAATACGCTTTATCTCTGGGTTCCCTGACCTTCCCTGACGAATTTCCATTCCCTGACTTCCCCTGCCCGTAGAAACCCTGAAAATGTCAGGAGGTCCAGTCAGGATTTAAGTATAAAGATGATAAACTAAGCCAAGATATGAAAAACAGCCTTTTCTAATGTAAAATGTCCATAATACAATGTACTGTGTTTAATGAATTTACATTTTCTTAAATAACTCGGTAAATATTTATACTGTAATTATGAGAGGTTTTAAGTTTTGGCATTTAAAATTTTTCTATCGTATTTGTATGCATTGATTTTACATCCGTTCCCTCTTTTTGAGGCCCAAAAACACCAAATTTTAATTTTTAAAATCCCAAAAAAAGAGTTTAAATGAATATCCGTTACTTCTTTCTGTAGTTCTTGAGATATCGAATCAGGACCCTCACCGATAATTCTTGATCAACTTATACTTCATTTTGACTAAGTTCAAGATTCAAGATCTTTATTTGTCATTAAGTAATACAAGTATCACAATAGACATCGTCAAACATGTTATGATTGGAAATGTTAAAAATTATTAATTCTAGTCACAAATCATAAAATATAGAGTATGTTTCACTCAAAATAAGTTATAAAAACTAAAATTAATTTTAACATAACCACTGATGTGTAGCCAAATTTACTCAATTAGCCTGCAAAATAATGATGTTCACAACAAAAATTATTCACATGAAGAAATCAAACATAGAAAAAACAAATGAAAACAATCCACTAAAAACATTGGACAAAGCAAAAAGATTCTGAATACTTTGATTAAATTTCAAATCAGACATGTTATGCTTCAAGAAATCATTTACTGAGTAAAAGGGTCTTAAGGAAAACCATTCTCTAAGTGCTTTTTTAAATTTGTTAACTGATACACCTGAGGCAAAATTAGGTAATCAATTAAATAATTATACTTGCATGTAAAGGTGACTATTTATCAATTTGCTTAATCTGAAAGATGGTAGGTCCAATTTATCTTGATTTCTTGTAGCATATGAATTACTACTTTATTTAGTCTACAACTATGGTGTCCCAGATTTTCTTTCACATTAATTAAAGTGTGATAGATAAATAAGCTTGGTAAAGTTAGAATTTTTTGAATTTTGAAGTGTTCGAAGCAGCTATCACTACTTTTAATCCCCATAATGATTCTCATAGCCTTCTTTTGACAAATAAAAACCCTTGCTGCACCTGGACAATTTCCCCATAACCTAATTCCATATATAAGATGAGGATGGAAAATACCCCCGTCGCAGCAAACCTGCATACTCAGCGAATTTCCAATGAATTAAAACATAACACATTAAGCCACTTAACATGATTCATGAGAAATATATTCACAAACAAGCGATATTTAAAATATTAATTATTCTCCATAAGAATAACATTGGGGATGAGTACACAGGTTTGCTGCAACAAGGAACACAAAATAATGGGGTTTTATGCAAAATATCAAAGGAACTCAGCTAAGTGAAGTCACATACCAAGTTTCATCCATATACATTCATAAATAAGCGATATATAACAATTTAATTATTTTCCATAAGGGTAACATGGGGACCGAGTACCTAGGTTTGCTGCTACGGGAACCATAGGTGAAATTTTTTTTGTGCAAACAACAATAAACCACAACCAGATGAAGCTATATACCAAATTTCGTCAGTTTATGTTCATAAATAAGCGAGATATACAATTTTTCTTTTTCTCCATAAGAATAACATGAGACAACGTACTGTGTTTAGCACTTTCAATATCTCAGTCACCAATTGACATAGAGCAATTGATCAGGATACCAAATTGTTTGTTTTTTTATGCTGAATTCAATGGTGAAAATTAAAATTTGATTTTAATAAAAATTACATGTGGAAACCCCGAAAAACCCATTTTTGGGGTACAAAACCCCCCCAAAACCCCCCTTCGGATGGTGCGATTCGTCTGGTTTTCGAACTCGTTCAAATAAATGGTACTTTACACGTTTGTACCAAATTTCATTAAGATCGGACCTTTTTTACGAGAGTTATCGTGCTTACGGACACATATATATATAAATATATATATATATATATATATATACATATATACAAATTTGAACGAATGGTGTTTTTGGCATCTGGGGACCTCAAAATGAAAAGTTACCATGGTCTCGGGCTTAAGTCTTACCATGAGACCTACGGTAATAGCTTCTTTCCTACAGGGGAAATTCGCTAAAAGCATAATATGCTGTAATTAACATGTTGTAACTAACAAAAGACTTTAATTTTCTCAAAAGAAAAAGAACCCTAGACAGTTTTGAGATTACATGTGTTATTTGGGAGTCCCAGGACAATTTATTATCAAGGTGTAATCCCAAGGACAATTTATTATCAAGGTGTAATCCCAAAAGTTTAACTGTTTGTTTTTTTTTGAAAAGCGATATTTTTAAGGCTAAAAATGATTTCTTCAGTCTTTTCTGAATTAATTTTAAGATTATTCGATTCAAACCAAAAATTTGATTTTAAAAAGGTTTAGTTTTGCTGGTGCGGTCAATGAGTCATGGTTAATTTAAAAAAAAGTAGTATCAGCAAAAAGTAATGTTTTTTGAAATGTAGGATGGAAGGTCATTAATAGCAATTACAAACAAAAGCGGACCTAAAATAGACCCTTGGGGTACTCCCAATAATACCTCTTTGAGATCGGATTTATCACCACCAACTACCATTTGCCTTCGATTTTCTAAGTAGGATTTGAATAGCTTAAGTTCAGTATTTTTTATCCCATAAAATTCTAATTTCTGTAAAATAATATTGTGAGATATACTATCAAAAGCCTTACTAAGATCTACGAGAACAGAACACACTACCTTCTTACTCTCAAAAGCGAGAAGAATTTCATTTACAATTGTTTCTACAGCTTGGACTGTAGACCTCCCAGGGATAAACCCAAACTGAGATGAACTAAACATGTTGTGTGAATTGAAGAATTTAAAAGTTTGATTTTTAATAATAGCTTCAACAACTTTACCAAATATTGGTACCAACGAAATTGGCCTATAACTTGAAGGATTATCTTTGTCATTTTTCTTATAAAGAGGTACTGTTATAGAATTTTCCATATAGGCCTAGTTAGGAAAACACCTGAATTTAAAATGGTATTTGCAATGTATGACAGGGGAAAAGAAATTTCACATATGATATTTTTAAGAACATAATTAGATATGCCAAAATAGTCTTCACTTTTTGAATTGCTAAAATTTTGAACAATGCGTATGGCGTCATTTGGTCTTACTTGTGAAAAAGTTCATATTTTTGGCTGCTATCTAGGATCCGCCATATTGGTTTAATGGTACTTCCTTAATTTTTAAGCAATTTAAATTGTTGGCCGCCATCTTATATCCGCCATTAAGGAATGAGATAATTTATGTTGTGGGGAAACTAATTTTTGCAAGAAGATTTCAAATATTTGATTCATTTTACAGTAGAAGCTCGCTAATCCGGCACGTTCGGGACTTTGGCAGTGCCGGATTACCGAAAATGCCGGATTACTGAGCGCTGTCTAAAAGTAGCCGTTACTGCGAGAATATCGGAAATAACGCTAAAAATAGAGAGTCAAAAGGCTATCATCCATTATTCCATGTTTTATTGAGATTTCTCCGATTTCGGCAGTGATGGAAAATGTTAAAAACAAACATTTCAACCAGAAAATAGATTAACAGTATTATATCTTAATACATGCAGTATAGTTACTCCTGCCGATTGCCTGCGAACTCTGCCGATCGCGGTGCATACGGTGCACAAAACAATTTTGTTAGAACCCTTAGACTGATGCCGGATTAGCGGGCTTTTACTGTGCTCTATTGTTAAAGCTTTGGATATAGCAGCCATGGTTACATTTACCCCAACTTTTTTCCATGTGGGGCAAGTGAAACCAATCTTCTGGGGCAAATGTAACCATGGGAGTTACATTTGCCCGTGTGATGTTATCCAGAGACCAAATTATTTATATAACCTATTTTTTCCTATAATTTCTTTATATTTTGTTTAAAAATATATAATTTTAATAAACATAAAGAGGCCCAACCTAAACCTAATCTTATTATAACCTCAATTTTCCTACTTTGGGCCGAAGAGGAGAACTAACATTCAGTGTGCTCTTTGATTCGTATAATATTCAGTAAAATATGCCCAAGAGGACCTATTCACATAATTTTAAGTTAATTTTTGGCTAAATGTAATTTTAAATAAATGTTGTTTTCAAGTTTGTGAGTGAACGATGAAGTATACAGTGCTTAAATATAACGTTCTTGGTATAACACAAGTTTAATTTTTAGGTAGTTTAAATATAACAAAAAATTTTTTTTCTAGGTACATATATTGTTGACATAGTCAATGAATCAATTAAGTACTATTTTGTGTTCATTTTTTATAACACATATTTTTTGGTTCACCGAACACGGCTGGAGGTGCACAAAAAAGTTTGTATCTTTGGTAAAATTAAAGATATTTCAATAATTCAAAAGGTCCCAAACTCAGTTAAATTGGAGAATCTGGACTCATACCCCATTTCTCTTTTAATATGCTTTATATGGGTATGACAGGCTAGGGCTGATTTCCAGAACTATACATGCAATAGGCCTAACAAAGTGGCAATTCGTGGTCAAAGTTTTACTATGCCAAAACAGGGTTACACTTACCCCACTTCACCCTACCCCAAAAATGTTTTTTTAGAGTTTTTTACATTTAATATTTTAGTCAATCAAATTTTAGTTTTCAGTTTCACCATTGAATTTAGCTTAAAACATTTGGTTTTTTGATCACTGCTCAACGTCAATAGGTTACAGAGATATTGAAAACGCTCTACATTGTCCAATTTTATTCTTATAGGGAATAAGAATAAAAAAGTTATCTCATTTATAAACGTACACTGACAAAACTTGGTAAATGGCTTCATGGGGTTGTGGTCTATTGATATTATTTGCTAAAGAAAACAATTATTGTCGATGGTTCCCATACCTAGCAGCAAACCTGCGAACTCAGCCCCAATGTTATTCTTAAGGAGAATAATTAAAATTGTATATATGGCTTATTTTTTTAATGAAACTTGATTATGTAGTGGATTAAAACTGGCTTTATGTAGTATTAAGACATTTATACATTGCAAATTCGCTGAGTATGCAGGTTTGCTGCAACGGGGGTATTTTAAGGTTACGGCATTTAAAATTGTTTTTTAGCGAATTTCCCCTATAGGGAAGAAGCTATTACCGTAGTCGGCATGGTAAGACCTAGGCCCGGGACCATGATAACTTGTTGTTTTGAGGTCCCCGGATGCCAAAAACACCATTCGTTCAAGACTGTACATATATATATGTGTGTCCGTGAGCACGATAACTCTCGTAAAAATAATCCTATTTTGATAAAATTTGGTATAAACGTGTAAAGCAGCATTTATGACTAACTTCGAAAACCAGACAGATCGACCTATCCGAAGGGGTGTTTATGGGGGGGTTTTGTACGCCAAAAATGGGTTTTTTGAGTTTTTTACATATAATTTTTGAAAAGGTCAAATTTTAGTTTTTCCATTGGAATCAGCTTAGAAAGACACACAAAGTTGATGTTTTGATCATTGCTCTACGTCAAATGGTTACAGAGATATTGAAAGTGCTAAACACAGTACAATGTCCAATGTTATTCTTATGGAGGATAACAAAAATTGTATATCTCGCTTATTCATCAACTTATCCTGATGAAATTAGGTATATTGCTTCATATCGTTGTGGTTTATTGATATTTGCACTAAACAAATTTTTTGGCCGATAGTTCCCGTAGCAGCAAACCTGCGTACTCAGCCCCCATGTTATGCTTATGGAGAATAAGTAACGTGTTATCTATTTTAATTATGATCATAAATTAATAAAATTTGGTATGTGGCTTTACCTAGTTGAGTTATATTGATATTTGTATAAAACCCCATTTTTTGTATTCCTTGCTTCAGCAAACCTGCATACTCAGCCGCCATGTTATTCTTATAGAGAATAATTAAAATGTCATAAATAGTTTATTTATGAATGTATATTAATGAACCTTCGTATGTGGCTTAATGTGGTATTAAGATACATTTATATATGCATTGGAAAATCGCTGAGTACACAGGTTTGCTGCTACGAGGGTATTTTTAAATCACCGATATTTTGAGAACGAATAATGGTTTTAACTGTTTGCAGCATTGGATTCACCGTTAAAAGTTACTTCTATATGATGGGTCACAACTCCACCTTTAAATTTGGAAAAAAATTGAATCAAAGATAGCGGTCAAAAATATGAACTAAGTCAAAATGAAGTATAAGTACGTAAACAATAATCGGCGGTAGTCAGGAGTCGATATCTTAAGAAATGTATAAAAAAATAAGGGGGGAGCTCATTTAAAACTCACCCTGTATATTACCTACATAAGTCATTGTCACGATCTAGTCATTAGAACAAGTATACCTATATACTTAGGCCTACTTTGGAAATAAAGTCACAAGTGTTAAATTACAAACATCTCATCACTTGTAACATTAATTATTACAATTAAAATAAACGCTAAAACAGAAATTGATACCGCTTCAAAAAAAACAACAGCGTGAACAACGCATGGGGAACAAACACAAACAAATGGAATGAAAACAAAACTGACTGCTAGCAACAGTGACAGAGCAAAATGTTCTAGCGATCGATAGTTTTAAGCCTTTGAATTGTACTGATGCATTAACCAGCCAGGAGGTAGGCCTATATGATATTGCCGCATACTATACGAAATACACAGAGTCCCTCACAACGACGATCCCACTTTGAAGATCTTTGAATTTTTGTAGATTTGATCATTTATTTAATTGTAGATTTGTTCATGTTATTTTTGTATTTTTGCATGCGAGGTTCGAACTGAGACAAAATGCCCTTATAAATAATGTTATATTTGTTGCAGAAGACGTTCAGTCACCCAAAGACAAATAAATTGAGGTTGTTAACAATGATTTTATTGCTTGTAAGGTTAAAAATCGGTATACTTAAAAAATCAGGGTATGGTTTGAATTTTTCCAAGCACTCAGAAAATAACTAGAGTCTTATAATTTACATAGGCCTACTGTACGTCTCCTTACCAAGAAGTAATCAGGAACAATGACCAGTTTTAATTATTTAACCCCCTCAAAAAATCCAGGCCTTAGAATTTTCATAATAGGCATAATTTGCAGGTTAGGTTTGACCCAAATTTGAGAATTCTTTACTGACAACAACTTGTTTGAAAACAGTAGGCCTAATTAACAAGTTATTTGATACACATTACACATTAAATTAACTAAGTTAATGATATTAAATTTAGCCTATTTAAATAGAACCAGTTCCTTAAATGTTAGAAATGGTTAACAACTAAACATTATTATGACCTCAAATTAATATTTACAAGAGTAATAGTTAGTAATTAGTACAGCTTAATAGCATGGGCCCATTTCCAAAATTGGGGAAAAGTTTATCAAATTTAGTTAAAATATAATTAGTTAGAGGATACCATAAATATTTTTACAGATTACAAACTAACTAGTGGCTTACAGGGGCTGCAGCCCCAACATATGTTTTTTGTACAAGTGAATCACAGCTGATCATTAGTTCATTTTGCTTAATAAAAACACTGCAGTGATATTTCCATAAGAAAATCATTGGACCTTTGAAGTCCAGTGAGGCGTAGCCCACGTAATTTTTGATATTTCTGATATTTTTCCCACCGCCCATGGCCCTCAAGCTTTAAAATGAATCGTCATAACCTAACTTAACTTATTCCTAGCTCAAGATATTTCGTAGGGACCAATTCGCTTACCGAATTAAATATAAAGATTTTATTTAAAATAATATGTATAGGTTAAATGCATAACTCATTATTCAGAAAAATAGAACTATTAGGATATAAATGCCTATTTTATAAGACCTTTGATTGCTACAAATCCCCCTCCCCCCACCATCACATAAAAAGTGTTTAAGGATATTAATACCTTATTAAATGGATCCAATAACTCAGTTTGGTAATACATAGAATATAAACTTGTTAAAAATACAAAATATCTAAATAGTTGAAGTACTTTTACTCTAAGGGCATGATTTATAATTCCTCCCTACAAAGTTGTTCAAATGTCACTAAACCACTATTTAATCTTCTTCTTCTGAACAACTGAGAGATGGTTCACAACCAACTTTAATTAAAACTATTAAATTTGACAGTTTAAAAAACAACATAGCCTCCTAAAAAATACAACCCCAAATCAACGCACGGCAACACAGTTTACACGAAAATGTCATGACTTTTTCAGAGCAGGCGAGCAAGCGGTGCAGACGATGCCAGCCCGCAGCCTGGCTTCAGAACTTGCTTTTCACAGTGAATATTTTCTAAAGCAAAAATCAACCAGTATGTTACTTTGTAACCGCACAGCTATTGTAATTGCAGGCCTAATATGTTTTTATTTTATTTGATGCCAACTTGAGTAACTTTGAATTGTTACTGATTTGACGATGTATCAATTTTGATCAGAATTAATCCTATTGCAGGCGTTCAAAATATGTGGTGCGAAGCCCATGTGAAATCCTCGCACAACTGTTAGTTATTTATGGGTTTTCGGATATAAATGTAAACTAGATCATTTTCCTCCCAAAATAAATCATCATTATAACTAAGTTTATCACTTACATCCAGGCCGGATTTAGTCATGGACCACACGGGCCCAGTACACAAGCGGCAACATTTTAGGGGCGGCATGTTTTCTAAATCAATCACTGCCACATTTCTTAAAATGTGAATTATAGTCAGACAGATCAAATATCAGGATATATGAAGCACATGCAGTATATTTTTTTTGTTTACAGTAAAATTAAAACACTACACTGAAACACAGATTGCAGCAAAATAAAACCAGCACTATTATGTGTCGTTCATCACAAATCAGTTAGTGACGTCGTCTGCATCAAACTTTTGCTAACAATTCCAACGAGGTTGGATGATTCGTTTTCTCAGTTTTCAAAACACTTTCTAATCTCCAACATTACCACTTCTAAGGTTTTTTTTTGGGGGGAAGGGGGTTCACAAAATACAAATCTAAAGAAATTCTTCTCATAGGCTTACTCCAAAACTTATCTAATGTACAAATAATATAATGAATTTTCCATAACAAATTTATAGAAAAAAAATATACCAAGGCTGCTTTTGAAATTTCAAAATGCAATTTTTTTTATTCTTTTCAATTTACCAAAAGAATTACCTTTCTAGATCTTTATTATTTTACTATTTCGAGAATCTACTGTTCTTTCCGATCAAAATGAATATAAGGTTGGTAAGGTTTACTTCTACGGTTGAATTTATACGAATTTTCAAAAAAAGGTCTGTAAAATCGCCAAATTTAGCCTGCCATTCCCACTTACACCACTGGCCACTGCTAGGGTTAAGCTCTACAACATGATCAAAACTAAAATTAAGTGTTTTAAAAATTATAGGGTGAAAAATGCAAAAAACTGATTTTTGGAAAATTTAAACCCCCATTAAGTTAACCCCCCTTCCCAAGGTCCGATTTTTCTGGTTTTCGAACTTAAAAGTCATGAATATCACTTTACACATCTGAGCCAAATTTCATCGACATCAGACTTTTTTTACTCAAATTATCGCATTAATGGAAAGATATATCCATAGGCTATATATAAATTTGAACGAATAGTGTTTTTGGCATCTGGGGACCTCAAGACAAAAAGAAATCATGGTCTCGGGCTTAGGTCTTACCATGAAAACTACAGTAATAGCTTCTTCCCCATAGGGTAAATTCGCTAAAAGTAAAATATATTTAAAAAGTTAAGTTATTGTCAAGAGGCTTACAACTTAAGTAGGCACTAAGACAGGACTAATTTTTTATTTATAACTGCATTTCTTAGATTGCTTTATGTGCATAGGCTATAATTCCTTTGTGCCAAAACTTAGGAATTTGGTGCCTACAATAACTTATCAACAAAATTGTTTCAGGGTCTTAAGTTATACAACACAAGGTTATTTCCACAGCCAAAATTTAGCCATTCTAAATGATCATGCCTACCTTTAAAATTAAGATTCAAACCAGTGTTGACAATAGGCCTATATATATAAGTTATACGGTTCAGTTGAAAATAAGATGCAATCTTTGCTTTTTTCTAAGGGTGAACACACAAGCACAGAGACAACGCGAGCACACAAGCCCGACATCAACCACGACTACGACTCTGACAAATCTTGGTCGGGGACAGTACAACAAGAAACTTGACAATGTCCACGACTCAGCCCTTCAACTGAGCAGGCACTATTGGTCGGGTCGGAGTCGGAGGCAGTGCCCATCGTGTGGAAACACTGTGTAAAATCCGGCCGCAAGAAAGGCGAGTCGGGCCTGACCAAAACTCCAGATTCTGGTTGGGCTGACCTAGCCCCGACCGACGTGTCGCCTTTGCCTGTTGCGTGTCGTTCCATTTGTTTCCATGTTAACCCTAGGAGTGGCCAATGGCCGAGATTCGGCCCTATTTTGTGCAACCTACTGTGGCAGGGGCCGAGAATCGGCCATTCGGGACCGAAAATTTTGTAACATAAAAAAACCACTAATAATCAACTCAAAAGTGAACAATATATATATCATTCGAAAGATAATATTCTGAACTTTTATTTTATTACATAAAAAAAACCTGTAGCAGCTATACAACAATGTCACGACAATTAGAAATCAAATGAATTTTTGGCGCGATGCGATTCTAGCAGCCGATGCTAAGAAAATGTCAAAACACTACTTTTTTGAAATTACCCAGCTTGGGTAATTTTTGTCGTGGGAAGTTGCGGTTGGTACCAATGCACTGCTAAAGAGATGCGCTTTATTTTGGTATTGATGTTTTGAACGAAATATTGATTAGACAGATCATATGATTTTTTGAAAACAGGTGTTTTCTGTTTTTTGGTACAATGGCAGATGGCCGAAAAAGAGCCATCAGGAAAATCGGATTTATATCTAGTGTAAGTTAAAGTTACTAGTCAAATAATATGTTATTTTGAAGAGGAAGAAATATAGAGTAATTTAGTTTTGCCGTTGGCAGCACTGTTTTATTCTGAAAATCATCACCAAGGAATTGTTTCATCACGTCACATTTTTGCCTAATCGGCAACTGCGCAGCTGTTTGCTGTTTACGAAGTCTCAGTCAGTTTGTTTGGCTCGCTCCAAACTGTATTGTATTTGGTATCACTGTAAACAGCAGATTTCAGGCTTTCTTCATATATCTGTCTCGATGTGTTGTGTTTCTTTTGACAATATGACATGACATTTGAAATATGCAATGTCGAAGTCCCAGTCCAAAATGGCGCACTATGTTTGACCGCTGTCAGTTGTGTAAGTGTTTTAGTTATTTATTTAGCCGAATTTACGCAAAAATGGATTATAGTGACATTCGGGGGGCTCTTGAATAAAGTATTAGTAATGTTGATGACGATTTAGAGGGTAATATAGGCAGTGATATTGAGATGAACGACTTTCCTGATGTTGCGTCGTACTTAGGCCTAGGCTAATTGGATTATTTATCTGGTAGTGGTGAGTTATATATTTATATGTATACTCCTATGTATTCTATGTATAACATGTTATATATTTCTATGTAGGGAATTGAATGTACTACAACATGATTATATTGCTTTGGGGACAAAACATTATCAAAAAAGTTATATACTAAATACTGTGAAATATTTTTTTTTCCAAATACACCAAAATAGCAAAACATTCTTTTATTTACATTAATTTATAAGTGATAACAATTTTTTACCATCAACTTTATGACTTTTTTGGATTCCTTACTTCATTAGCTTTACAAATAAGTATATTTCATTATTAGTATATACATATATTACATGACTTATTTACAACACAACCTAACACCGTACAGTTTACATATATTTCGGGTTTCCGTTTATTATTATATTACACCCCTAAAACTTACAAATTATTTCCATACCATGTTATATATTTCTAAGTAGATTGTTTACAAAATGTATATAATAAATTTTCCATAAAAAATCTGTAGAACAAATTTCACCGAGGCTACTTTTGAAATTTCAAAAATAAAATTCTAATTGTTTTTCTTCTTTTCACTTTACCGAAAAAATTACCTTTCTACATCTTTATTATTTTAGTATTTCTAGATTACCCTGTTCTTCCTGATCAAAATGAATATAAGGTTGGCTAGGTTTACTTCTACAGTTGAATTTATACGAATTTTCAAAAAAATGTCTGCAAAATCGACAAATTTAACCTGCCATTCCACACTTTAGCGTTGGGCCACTCCTAGGGTTAACTGGCCGGCTCCGACAAGTCGTGGTCGTGGTCGCAGAGTCAGGCTAGTGCACGTTAGCCTTAACAAATGATGAGAGCCTTGACCTTGCCCTTTTCTTGGAGTAAAATAATCTATAGTTTCTATTGATAGATCAACAACGGTAGTTATTTATATATTAAATGTTTATCGGAACTATGAAACTGCAGCCTTAACAGCATTCTTTTAGTGACACTTGTAGGCCTCACGGCAACATTGGCGTAACTGATAAGATATTGCTCTTCTTAAATTGGTTCTAACGTTTGATAGAAAATCCACTGTGAACATGCTTTACTCTTGCAACCTAAGCTGTCAATCCTTCAACCACAGGGCTACAACCCTAGGCCTTTTCATAGCATTAGGCCTCTATGAAAGCCAATGTTAAGTTTTGAGAAGCCCATTTTTGCTTATTTACACGTTCTCATCGTTAGTGGGGGTTTATAATAAAAATGTAGACCTAGACTTGGTTTAAAAGATAAAACGCCGGGGATTCGCCCAAGCCAGGAAGAAATGAATGGGTTCTGCGAGGAAATAAAGGATTTCGCGAAATAACTGGCTGAATTCCTATACTAGTATCAATTTATAAAAATACTTACATGTTTATTAGTTAGAGAAGACTATTTAGAAATCACTTTGTTAGCGGTATATTCAATAAAATCGTTCCTCCTGACCAAACCCACACTGAACAAAATGGAGGCGTCAAAGGAAAGAGAGCTTCGAAGTTCGAAGAACAATCGTTCAAGGAACAAGTAAAGCAACGCGAACAGGAACGGGTGCCGCCGGGCTTTTATTTTACTTTCGGTATAAGTATAACCAAAAATAATAGATGAAGATTGCTAAAAAATGTAATATAAGATTAAGGCAATTCAAATATTACGTCACGCTCCAAGTGGGAAGAGGTCAAGCGATGCGTGACACAGCGTGACAGGGGGGTTTTCCTAGTATGAAGAATCAGACTTTCAATTTAAATCAAGTATATGCCTATATACAAATAACGGAAATACTTTAATTCCTCTGTAACACGCTGACGCAACTACGCGGGGCGTAATTTAAGGCGAATATGAATGAATACTGAGTGTAGAATGAGTGAGATTCAATACAATAGAACATTTATAATATAACGTACATTGTTATACATTTTTGTTTGAAATTTTCTGTCAAAAATTAGAGTTGTGCAAATTGTACATCATTTGTATTAATTTATTTCACTTTTTGCTCTAATCCTTTTACAATTTTTAACTCAGTAGAGTGTTTTATAACAGGTGGAGGGAAGATAACTAAACAATGTTAAACATATATTATTTTAGAGTGTGACAAGAGGTGAAGATGGGTCATGACTAGCGTGACGCTGAATGACATCAGAGGGTGGGGGGTTAAAAAAAGGCCAACAATAACGTGAATTAATACGTGTGCGATCCCTTAGACATAGATATATTTCATTATCGTATTGGTTTCATAAGCAGTAGCAAAATCGGAGTCATATGTTAGTTGGCAAAAAGATCTGTTCGTTTTTAATGTTTAAACTCAGTTCATTATTATAACTTGTTATGTTGCTTCACCAAGTTGAGTTCTATGATTATATTGATATTTGCATAAAACTCCTTTTTTGTGTTTCTCGCTACAGCAAACCTGCGTACTCAGCTACCGCGTTATTCTTATCATCAGTAGTACAAGATAGAGTACTTTGGTATTATACGGATGCCACTATTTTTGGAGGTTAATTTTTACTGGATACAAAGGATAACTACATAATTCGAAAAAACTTACTTTTATTGACTTACTGTAAAAATTTTACATCATTCTGATGAGCGGTCTTTGTGTTGTACCTCTCAAAAGGCAGCGATGTCCGCTAGGATCGTGTTGAATGCGTCGCCGCCGCTAGCAGCCACACCCGTTCGTCACATGTACTCCGCAAAATATACAGCGCGCTGCAGCAGTTATCTTAGGATGGGTTATCATAAAAATACGTACGGTTTCCTCTTCATTTCGAGGTAAATCCCACACCAAAAGAACGTCACTCGTTATGAAAACAAATGTAACGTAGTGCACGGCAATAAATCACTCATGACACTGACCCAGATACAGGCGGTGACAGGTGATGCGCGCGCTCCGGTCAACGACCTGGCCTTGGCCTATTTGGAGGGGGTTTGGCGGCCGGAAGTATGACTCATCAGGTATCATTCGATTTGTAACAAAACAAGGAAAGTCCTACAATCATTTTTATGATAACCCATCCTAACATAACTGCCGCAGCGCGCTGTATAAGGGTGGCATCCGTATAATACCAAAGTACCCAAGATAGTACTATACTGTAGTTATTCTATGGTATTTGGCCTTTCTACGTTTGGGGCTTTTTGACCCTTTTTGGACCCAAAAACTTAAAATTTGAAAACTTAAAATCCCAAAAAAAGGGGTTACAATTTTCCGATTGTTTTGCCCAACGAACTTGTCGAAGTGATTATAAAAAGGAATGTCTCTACCAAATTTGAAGTAAATCGGACAAAAATTGTAACCGCTGTAGTGCGAATACACATACACACACACACACACACACACACACACACACACACACACACACACACATATATATATATATATATATATATATGTGTGTGTGTGTGTGTGTGTGTGTAAATATATATAAATATATAAATAGATATATATAAACAGCTTTTAAGGACCCCTCAAAACGTGTTTAGGGGGTCACGTTAGGAACTTCTATGGTGGTCACGGGCTTAAATCTCACCGTGC
This sequence comes from Allygus modestus, assembly GCA_963675035.1. Lineage (NCBI taxonomy): Eukaryota > Metazoa > Arthropoda > Insecta > Hemiptera > Cicadellidae > Allygus > Allygus modestus. Next base: position 60,153,258 of record OY776117.1, on the reverse strand, counting down.
GGATCAGGCTAATAGTTCACTTTCCCTTAGCAAATTCACCAAAAAGGTCATCAACTTGGACCTGAACGGCAAAGGCCCGCAAAACCCTCGTTGAGCCGACAGATCCTAAATCCGGCGCTGGTTTGGGAGAATAATTAAAATGTAATGTAGCTCTTATTTGTGAATATATTTGTATGAAACTTAGTAAGCAGCTTAATACAGTAATAAAACATACATATTCATTTGAAATTCACTGAGTACACATCAGGTTTGCTGCAACGAGGGTATTTTTTCGTTTGTTTGATTCTTGTGTGTGTGATTTTTGCGTGATGCAGACCCCAAGGCGTGCACCTATGTTGTTTATGCTTAAATCCGGCTCTGAGTGGTAATAAGTTTTGTATTATGGTACTTTTGTGGCCCCTATATACCTCGGCATGAATCCAGATCTGTGATGAGGTAATTTTTAATTTTTTATAAAAATATAGCAACCCCCTCCTTTGTGCTCTAAGTGGCACAGTTTATTATTTCTTCGATGGTTCAAATAAGTCCAGTTTTGATTTTCGATGTCATTCAAATGAGATTTTAGATCATGAGAAGGCCCCGAGCCTCATATATGAGTTTCCAATCTCAACACGTTACGTTTTTGTTCAACGCCCTGTATGAGATGGATATTTTTCAGGTCCTTGGGCCTGAATTAATTGTTTAACTTTTTATAGATGAGGACTTTCTTTGCCAAGGTGACAATAAGAACCACTTTTTGTGCACTGATGTCGCGTGTTTACATGAGGTAGATCCGTGGTTATCAATTATGTTGCAAAACATCTTGTCCTCTTATTTTTGAGATGGAGACCATGCAGGTATAATCAGGGGTAAATTTAAGCAAAGGCCACATCAAACGCGCCACGGATGAGGAGGGCCCACACCACACAGAACCACATTCGAAAGTGTCACCGTACAATCAAAAAAAACCTAGGGGTCCACAACTCCTAAATCCGGCCCTGGATATAATGTGCTCTAGTAGCAAAAATCGTTGACCCAACGTTCCCACGTTCTGTCTTACGGTTGGCCAACCAACGATTTGCCAACGTCAGGCCAAAACGACGCAAACAAACCATTCCTCAACAGTCAGCAAACAACATTTATATTAATAAAAATGTCAATCCACCTTATTTTCTCAAATTAAGCTCATGTATTAGTTCTTTAACCGATAACATACGATAGTAAAAAGGATTTTCGCTGCAAAGATATTTATGAGATTTATGAGTGGGTCTTGAACCTACAACCTGGGACTTACTGTGCACACGCCTTAACTCCCACAAGTTATTAGAAAGATTATTAACTAACTCACGAGATAAGAAGAATGAACTGGGATCTAATATTTACCAATAGGCTACACCTATACACGATTAGATAATATGTGAATCTATATTTCGTGCAAATCTCTGGAATAAAAGTAATAAATGTTGTAACAAATTAATTTGGTACATTTGATTTATGTATCTATTCTTACTATTGAATGTGATAACCTGCAAACAATTAATAAATACAAGTCTAAAATTTTAAAATCATGATTAATTAGTAGTTTGATTCACTCTTTTTTTGACTCAATAGGAATAAACCTAAACCTAAAGCTTAAGCTGGGGTTTCCTAGGTGAGGAAATTTTCGGTGGCGGAGCGCGGAACGCGGAGATTTTCCGCTCGTAGTTTCAGAGCAGCGGAATTCTATTTTTCTAGACACGGAATATTTCGACAACCGACTGCGGAATAACCTAGTTCATTTTGGTTGTGACTGTTGATGGGATAACACCAAGGGCAACAAAATAAAATAATATGTTCTTAAACGTAGGTCTGTTTCAACACAACGTACTGTGTTTAGTAATTTCAAAATCTCCTCAACCAATTGTCGAATAGCCACAATAATGTAAAAGAACAGACAGAAATGGTTATAATTTGTTTTTCAGATTTAAACTATTGAGATTTTACTTTGAAAACACAGTAAAACTGCCTATTATTTAAGCTAAAACAACAGTAAATATTATGTAGGTATATAACAATTAATGTTATTTTAAAAGTCCGTTTATTTTTGTTATGATTTAATTATCTGTTGTTTATTATACCATTTACCACGTCCTCTTCTCCATGATCGTAGAGATTAGGGAAGCGTCAGTTCTTTCTTCTTATTCATCTTGTTTCTTTTGACTTGTAGTTAGAGTGATTAGTAGTCAGTATAGTGTTGGCTGTTTGTGAGCCTATCCCAAATTATTATTATTATGTTCCTCAAAGAATTCTTTTAGATTATAGTCGGGCCTTAGTAAAAGATACGATTTCAATTTTTTTATAAAAACTGTTCTATTATTTATGATTTTTAAATTTTCTGGTAAACAGTTATAAAGTTTGAACCCCATAATGGAAGGTGTGTTACTTGTTTTTGTTAATCGATGTTGGGGGAAGTCCAAATTTGTTTTGTTTCTTAGTTTATATTGGTGACAGTCTGATCGTTTTTTGGGAGGATTATGCAGGATTAGGCTTATTGTTTCTAAGATGTAGATATAAATTAAAGATAGGATTTTGTCGCTGATAAAATGTGGGTGCAGTGGTCTTCATATTGTAATTCTTCAATGATTCTGATGTTTTTTTTTAAGTATCATAGTTTTTTTGAACTAGTGTATCGGATGCAGTTCCCCAGGCAATGATTCCGTCATTCCAGGCAATGATCTTATTTGAAATCAAATAGGGCGTGATAGCTGTGATTGTTATATTTTTATTTGTTAATTGTTTTAGTCTTCTAAGCGCAAAAAGGGTTGATGCCAGTTGTTTTGTAGCTGTTCGATATGAGGGTGCCACTTTAAATGTCCATCTAGTAATTAAAAACAGTAATTAATATATAAACATTGCATTACATTACATTTGTATTGTGTTATAGTTTGTATTGGATTTATGACTCCAAGAAACGTTGTGGTACTAGAAGTAATAATTGATTGTTTAGTAGTTGTAGATGCAACAGTGGTGGTTTTGAAGTTGACATTGATGGTTTTACTTTGATTTAATTTTAAGTTTAGTGTATTGCATGAGTCCTCATCAGCTATCTTCAGTGTTTCTTCTAATTTGGTCTAAGTTATTGATGTCAGTCGACGGTGATAAAATTGTGGTATCGTCCGCGAACTCCAGATAATTGGATTGCATTGTATTCATTCAACACGTTTCTCGTCATCTGACGCCCTAAATTTACCCGAACTCATTCTGTTAAGGGTGTTTGGCCGCTAGGCTAGTCTGGCGGTGAGGAGCAGTAGTTCTACAAGTCGCCACCGCGCGCCGCTAGGAAGACAACTCGGGCAGTGCTGTGAGTGTGTGTGATCTGGCTGGGGGGAGAGAGGAGCCTGTTCTCCTCATTTCTCCCCCTCCCCCCACGCAGCACTGTCTTTCCGTCTACGTCTACTCGCTTCTTCGTCGGTCCGAGGCACACGGTACACGGCCCCGGCCCGCGGATCGACTGGTTGAGTAGTAGGGTTGGGTCGCTTACCATTTTCAACTGATGTGCCTTTCAATGTCGCCGACAACTAATCTTAAATATATTTTTATTTTGAGCGTTCACTTTATAGTTTTGATGAGTAAATTTTTTGTAGCCAGTACAGATTTTGTCATTAAAAATGTTTGACAAAGTTGTGAGCAGATTTAAATACAGTGGAACTCGGATCGTTCGAATCTCAAAGGACTGCAGTAATAAAATTCGAACTATCCAATAAATTGAATTTTAACTATAGAGGTTCGAATTATCCTAGCTTTACTGTATTAAAACAAATAACATTATTTATTATAATAAACATTAATTATAAATATAAAATGGTTTTTAAGAATTACAATTTTACAAATATATTTAATCATAATACATTGATCTTATTAATTTATACAAATACTGTATTAAATAAATGTATAGGGTGTCCCGGAACTATTCCATCAAAATCTTTCTATAAATATACAACTGTGGAATATTTTACTCCAATCACCACAATCACCAACATACTAACCTTTGTTAGATGTATTTTTTACCGCTATTGTTGGAGTTTAGTATCCGTTTGTTTTTAAAGCTAAAGAAGAATTTGTTATTTATTGTTACAAAGTAAATTTCAGGCACGATCAGGGGCGAATCCAAGGAGTCACATTGGGTGGGGGGAAATAACAGGTTTTTTTTTGGGGGGGGGGGTGTATAGAATACGCCTCAGGGGTGGGGGGTTCGGCAGTCCTCCCCCGGAAATTTGATAAACCTTCCATATCAATAATAATTTGATCGGCTGTAAAGAATAGCCGAACGCGTTTTATTGACCAACATGTGTGTTATCGGCCTAAAAAGACGACTGTCTTGAATTCATGGACCAAAATCGTGGTCGCCGCAATTCATGGTCGCCGTAACTTTGAAACCGAAAACGACAAGTAAGCCTAAACGTAGTTAATCGGCCAAAGAAAACCGCAATAGTTTTCACTACCGGACTTTTGCCCGAACAAGACATCGGACCGAGCAGGGAGCAGGGCACGAAGGTAGTAGCTAAATTCACTCCGAACTTCTTCTCGATCAAGACCCCGAACAAGACATCGGATCGGACAGAGATTGACTGCGAAAACCACCGAGCGGGGTAAAAACAGTGGGGACGACTTTAGTTGCCGTTGTGCAAGTCGGCAGTATACTTGTGTGTAGATTTCACCCATTTCACCCACCTCCCTACGATTTTACCCACTTCTCTCCAAGCGTCATTCATCTTCCCATAAAACTGGCCGATTGTTGTACTCGGAAATAAACATCAAAGTGTTTTTCTCAGACCACTCCATCGTGCAGACTACTTTACATAAACTAGTGAACTGGAAACTAAAATGAAAACAGTCAAGACCGCAACCCTCACCGTCGTCGTATCGCTAGCGGCGGAGCTCGGGACGGCGGTCGAAGAAGCGTAAGGAGGTACCACACACTACCGAACCCCGAACCAGACCCCGAACAAGACATCGGACCGATCTTTCTTTGATCGTTCATCAAAAAACCGCCTAGAGAGCGCTCGGTCCGATGTCTGGTCCGAAGTCTTGTTCGATGTCTGGTTCAGAGGCCCCACTAACTACCGGATTTTCTCCCTTCGACCCCAAATCCTGCTCGGTCCGATGTTTTGTTCGGGAAAAAGTCCGGTAGTGTGTGGCCGTATTAAAGGCTAACACGCCAGCGGAAGTATCAAAGTATGTAATCTTCGAAATCGAAGATTTTACCGAAACTAAGATCGAAATTTTATCAGCCTAAAATAGCAATATATTCTCATTTCGCCGTCTAAATCGTCAATCGAGCCGCATTTTAGCATGAAAATGGTCAAACTTGGTTTTTAGATAAATTTACTAACCAGGCCTGTGTAGTTATCAGCCAAAATCGGTAATTTTTTGCAATCATTTTACAGCATATTACCATTGACTCATATTACGCATATATACATGAGTCATAAATACGACCGCAAATTTTGTTATCGGCCGAAAATTGAGTACACACCGTATTTCATGCCAGAAATGTACTTATTCGCTCAAAAACGGCAATCGGACCACATTTTCCCAGCGAAAAATGAAGCCGGATTCCGTTTTATAGGCCCGAACGACTACCGGAACGTATATTTTACGAATACAATCGGCGATTCGACCCCGTTCTATCACCAATGAACGCCTATTTTGACTATTTACTGATTTATAAAACATATATACTCTAAATAAAAAATATACACTGCTTGGAAAATAATTGGATTTTATGGTCTTATTGATTTTCTAATTAGTGTCTTACTTAATTATAATTCTAAATTGTTTACTCTTAACTAATAGTTTGCTCGGATGTGCTCAGTAAAAGTGGATACAAACAGTGATGTTATCGGGATCTGAGGGCAATGGCTGCCACGTGCTAAGCCTAGCTTCTCTTTGCAAAAATGAGTGTTGTTGCTTACAAAATTCCCTAGGCTATTTAAATATAGCTCACAAATGATCTTCTTTGACTTGATAATAAATATACTTATACTTGTGGTCTCCTTTACTTTATTGTAGTGAGTAGAATGTGTTTTGGTATTTATTCTGGATGTCAACAAAAGGTAGGTGTACAAATTCTAAGATTTCTTTAACTATTTGAATAAAATACAGAGTTACAGAGGAACAATACAATATTTATTTATCTATTAGTACAATTATGTTTCAAAAAAGGTTCTCAAAGGGATTTACAATAATATACAACTCAGGGGGAACAGTTACAATGTGTGGCCTAGCCTAGAAGGTAAATGACAAATATACTTGTAGGCCTAAAACTAAATGTTCATATTTTGGGTTCTAAATGGGGTTTCTTTACAAATGAGGGCTCTTTTTCTCAGGGGGGAAGTATCGTGCTGACTTGAATAACGTTTGGGATGATATTTGAAAGAATATTAAGTCCAATTAAGCTGATGTGTTGAAAAATTACAACAATGGAAATTTTGGTTGTTGTCCAAAAGGAGAGTCCAATGGTTTCACTGACTTTATGAATGGTTAAAATACTCAAAATTAAATTTGGAAAGATAGTTCAATATAAAAAAATACTCTCTTGAGGTTACTTTAACTTTCAGAACATTAGGCTTGTTCTATTTAAATGTCTGTATTCTTTCCAGTCCCTAAATAGAATACAATGGAAGGAGTTTACCAATCTGCTTACAAATGTTCTTCGCTCAAATACCAGTTTTTTTTGGGGAAATCAAATAAAAAGGAGTGAATTTAAAGATGGTATTAATTGAGCAGTAAGTCCCTAATAAAATGAGCTCTAAGCGATGCAAAACTTAGGCCATACTGGGAAATTTAAAATAGGAACTGTGTCCTTCACAGATTCTAGGTCTTAACACTAGGGCATCTGGAGCAAGAAGAAGGATCTGGTAGAGATGAGGTCTGGAAGCATGGTCCATTGTTGAGAAGCACATGTTCACACAATTGTTAACACTGGTCACTGTAATTTAGATTCCTTAAGGACTATTTTTGAAAAGTATATTATATTAAATTTTAATTTTATTGCAATCCTCTCACATAACTTATATCTAAATTATTATTATTAACAAACATATTAAATTAAGTGAGTAGGCTATTATATGGGGATAGGCTATGAATAATTATTGGTGGTTAAATTAATGAAATACATATTATTATACAATTGCACACATAAATAAACTTTAAATATATAGAGGGGAATAGCTTTCTGAGGAGTGATGATAAAGATGATTAATTATTAGGCATAGACATGGGACAATTAGCACATATAACACATTTAGGGGAAATTAATTAATTAGTACATTTATATGGAAACTTAAATATAAAATAACACATAATAGGAAAATTATTACTAAATGATGAATGAATGACATGTAATACTATAATTATCTCCTCAGAAATCTGTATGATATGAAATTAAAGACAGATTTCGATCAAGTATGAAATGGAATACATGAATTATTTAGTATGAAATATATTTACAGCTAGTTATGAGGTACATTAAATGATTGATGTTGGTTGGTGATAATACACTTCTTATTCTAAATTTACATAAACATAGGAACAATACATAAATGGGGAAATATGGGATGAGGGATTAAGATAGTTCATGACCGCACAGGGGAAATTGGGGTTAAGGGAACATTTAATATAATAATTGTTCATTGGCATGGGGATGAAATTCTTCACTCGCATAAAACACTTTGGTTTATACATTGTTTGTTACAAGGGCAAAATTCACTGTTTATAATCATCGCATTCATAAATAAGTTGGTATTTAACACTGTTTTGGGGAATAATCACACTGTTCACACTTGGGGAATAGGGAAGGGGTACGCACTCGCGGTTAAGGTTCATGACGATCTCCTCATTTAAAATTATTACACTTGATGGGTGATGATGATGATGATGAACTATTTACACTGTTTTAAGAGTTTATGTTGTCAGGGTCTTCTTCACTATTTACAGTATCCTCTTCTATTATCGGTTCTATGTATCTTTTTAATGCAGATATGTGGTATGGTCCAAATAAGATGTCTTCGTTTTCTCTGGTTACATGAAAAGTAGATTTTCCTAATATTTGCTTGATGACGAATGGTCCTTCGTAAACCTCGAAAAGCTTTGCAGTTTCTCCATAAATAGCTCGGGAGAGGGGATGTGATTTTATTAGCACTTTATCGTTTATCTTTAATGTTTGTGGTTTTCGATTCTGATTTAACTTTGCTGATCTTTTAATTCGTTTGGCATCTAACCTGCGTTTAGCGATGAGTAACTTCTGTTCTATTGGAGTATCAATTATGAATGGATTTTCAGACAAGTATTTTTCCCAAAAGCGGTGGTCTCGAACGCCGAATTGTAGTTCGTTAGGAGTGAATCCGGTCGATTCATGATATAATTCATTGAGGCATGCATTAATATCAGGAATATATTTCGCCCGCTTCTTGTGTTGACGGGAGCAATAGGTGCGTAGACATCTCTTGACTTCTCGAATAGGTCTCTCGGCAAGGTTGTAGCATGGGTGGTACACTGGATTGAAGATTAATTCGATATCATTCTGCTCCATCTTCTGGATGTATTCTCCGCTCTTGAATTGTGTTCCATTATCAGACTGGATTCTTTTAGGGTATCCATAATTTGGGAAGTGTTGAGTGAATAATTTATTTAATATTGTTTTAGTGGTGGCTTTTTGCATAGGGTATAACTTGATGAATTTGGTGAATATATCGATGACAATAAGTATATATTTAACGTTTGACACACTGGTAGGAAGAGGTCCGATGATATCAACGGCTAGCTGTTCGTTCTTTCCTGTACATAGCACTCCTTTCGCTGTGGCCACCAGCGGTCGGTTGCTTATCTTACATTTCTGGCAGGTATCGCACGTAGATAAATATTTCCTTATGGTTCGATTCATGTTTCGAAATCTGAAGGTTTCTTGTAATAATTGAAAGCATTTCTTGGCTCCGCAATGTAGGTAGAATAGGTGACATTCCCAAATGAGGTCTTGAATCATGCAGTGGGGTACAGCGATTAACCATTTATTTTTCAATTTTTGATAAAGGGTATGGTTATGAATGCGGAAATTATATGATAATTTTTGTGCGACTTCTGAATCTGGTTGTTCTTCTAATGTTTCAATGATGGGTTGGAGTTTGGTGTCTTCTCGTTGGAGTTGGGGTAAGTTTCTTAATGCGCTCTTCAGATTTTGATCGGGGATATTCTCAATGTAATGGATAGTTAATTCTCTTGGATTGTTGTATGAAATAGCGGATTGATCGATGGAGATGCGACTTAGCGTGTCTGCAGTGATGTTATCTGTACCTTTACAGTGGACAATTTTGAAGTTATATTCCTGTATGGTGAGTATCCATCTTGCCAAGCGATTATTCAATAATCGGCACGTTTTTAAGAAAGTAAGTGCGTGGTTATCTGTTATTATGGTTAATTTCGTTCCCAAGACAATGTATCGAGACTTTTGTAGACAATAAATGATGGCAAGGAGTTCCTTTTCGGTGGTGGTGTACCTTTGTTCGACTGGTTGTAACGTTCTCGACATAAACATTATGGCAGCTTTCTCACCATTTTCTCGTAATTGATACAAATGTCCGCCTATAGCATAGTCAGAAGCGTCAGTTTGTAAGAAGAATTCTTTAGATGGGTCTGGGTGTTTTAAGACGTTGGTTTCCAGAAATAGTTGTTTAATCTTCATAAAGGTGACATCATCTTCTTTAGTCCAGATAAATTTGTTCTTCTTTGAAGTTAATCGCATCAATGGTTGTGTGGTTGCAGAGAATTTATCTATGAATTTATTATAATAATTTATGTTGCCAAGGAAAGCTTTAAGTTGAGTTCTGTTTTTTGGTGTAGGGAAATTTAGTATCGGTTCTACTTTGCTCTGGTCCATGTGGAGTCCATCGTTAGTTAAGGTGTATCCCAGAAATGGTACAGAATTTTGGCAAAACTTTGATTTATTAAATCGAATGGTCATGTTGGCTTCTTCTAATTTGCTGAATATGTACTCTAGATGTTTCATGTGAGACTCGAAATCGGGTGAAATTATGCATATGTCGTCAACGTAGATTGCAGTAAAATTCTCAGCTTCAGAATCGAATACATTGTCTAGCGCTCGAACTAAAGCAGCTTGTGATGTAGAGATACCAAATGGTGTCACAGTGTACTGGTATATTTTACCTCTGAATTGGAATGCCGTATATTGTTTGGAATTTTCTGTTAATGGTATTTGCCAATATGATGCTGTCAGGTCGATACTACTTATAAATTTTGCATTTTTGCATTTTCCAAGGATTTCATTTACACTTCTGTTACATTCAAAATCAGGTATTATAATTTCGTTTGCTTTTCGGGCGTCAAGGCATAGTCGTATTTCTCCCGTCTTCTTAATAACTGGAATTATTGGGTTGATAAAAGTGTTTTTACTCCTCTCAATTACACCTAAGGATTCCATTCTGTCGATCTCTTGTTGTACAGCATCTTGATATTGTTGAGGTACAGGATAAGTAGTGCTTTTAAAATGTTGTGGATTATCTACTCGTAACTCATGAGAATATTTGTTGCATATGCCTGGTTGTTCGGAGAAAACATGTTTATACTTATTCAATAACTGACTTAAAATTGTTTGTTCTTCTTTCTTGATATAATCATTTGATGCTAAAGATGTATTAATTTCTTCTTGTGTCAATGTGCTGTCGTTTGTTGGATTTGTTTGTAATTTGTTGAAGTTGTGTGCTGTGCTATCATATTTATCATATATTAAATCATCATTGTACTCATCGTACATCATATTATCAAAATTATTATTCATATTATTATTTGGCCTATGGCTATTATTAATTATTATTTGACATAACTGGCCTTCATGATGACACATATTAAACTTCATAGTAACATTATCATTATTGATTTTCATATTTATTTCGTTTGTGTTGAAATTTAAATCCATTTTGAGGGCAGATAGAACATCGACTCCGAGAATTATGGGTTTTATTAAATGTGGCACTATCAAATATTCAATTAGCATCGTATGTTTATCAATGGTGGTGGGAACATATATTGTGCGGGAAACACGTTTAGACTTTTCTCCAACAGCTGTTTTGATAACGGTGTTATTCACTGGTAATTCTTCAAATGGTTGTAGCTTCATTTTGTTTTCATTGAACCAAGCTTCGGCTATGCAAGTTACAGAAGAACCGGAATCAATTAAGGCATTAGTGCTGATATTGTTTAATATTATGTTGATTTCTGGACAGTTAATTTGTGTATAATTTAAATTGACATCATTTTCGTACTCATCTTCTAAAAGGAAATTTTTATCACATATTATGTTGTTGGACTGCATAAGATTTATAGAGTGATTGATAGTTTGACCGAGGATAGTGTAAGTAGGCGCTGTATTTAATGGGTGATCGCATGACAACATAACCCTTTCTCGGCCGTGGTCTACAGCGCCAAGTCGTTTCCCTGTCTCGTTTGAGACGGTGAGGAACGTGGACTAGCAGTATTGTTGTTACTTGAATGAGGGCTCATTGGAGATACAGTTGGAGCATTAGGTGGATTGGGATTCTGTCTAAATATGGCGCAGAGTTGATTCTGTTCGTTGGTAGGGTGTTGACGATCATTTTTGTAGTTTTGTTCATAGTTTCTGGGATGATATTGCTCACGTTGATACGGCTTGTTGTCATGGTGACTTCGATGGTATTGCTGGTTGTTGTTACCATTATTCCTGTAATTTTGTTGATTTCGATACGAAGTGTTGTTTGGAGGGTATTTATTCTGTTGATAATTGTGGTAGTTGTTCATTTTCGGTTGATAGGCCCGTTGGTTAGCATATCGATCGTTGTAATTCTGTTGGTTTGAAGTGGTTGGACTGGCTGGTCGGTTGCTTTGCTGGTTGTTGTGGTTCCTGGCTTTCTTAGGTCCATCTTTTATGTCTTCTTTCTGCAGTAGTCTCTCCATCGCTCGGATCGTAGTGATGTTCTGTACGCTTATGCTGTCTTGGATTATTGCGTCAAATCGCTCCGCCATAAGAGTCACTATCTCCTCTTCACTTAGGCTAGGTGTCATTGATTGTAGTAGCAATACTCTTTCTGTCAAGTACTCCGTCCGGCTTAACGTTCCGTTGGCTCTATACTTCTCCGACTCGATTTTTGCTTTAATTCCTCGTTGGACTGCCTGGCTCCAGTATTTGAGTTCGAATTCTCTGGCAAAATGTTCCCAATCAATAATTTCACTTTTTATCAGCTGTAGCCATCGTGATGCTGGTCCTTCGAAGGATGTCTCAAGCAGGTCTTTCAGGTACTCAGTTGAGTCGCAACATTGATTCCTTTCGATTCCTCGTTCGTAATATCTCCTCAATTTGTATAAATATTCATTTGGATTGCCGCTCCGTCCATTAAATTTCGGCATTAGACGATCATTGGCTTCGTTTCCACTGCATATTACTTTGATTTGTCCGGCCATTCCGTTTAATTGATTTGCTTGCTTCAGATTGGTTACTTCAGTTTCACATTTGTTTAAATTTTGATTCAAGGTTTGGATTTCAATTTGTTGTGCCTCAATTAGTTTTGTTTGCAAGTTAATTTTGGGGATAACTTCATTTTTCAGTGCCGTTAGGTTTGCTTTTGAGTTCCGTTCATTATCCAATTGGGTTTTAACAGTTAATTCTTCTATTTTCAGATCAAAATTTTGCTTGTGCTCTTCCAGATGAGTTTTGACAGTAGATATAATATTTTCCTGATATTGTTTATTTTCAAATTCGGCAGCGATTTGCTGTTGTGAGATACTGTCCAACACGAATTGCCTCATTTGAGTTTGTGAATTTTCAATTCTAAGTATCAATTTGTCAGTTAATTTTGCAGTTTCTTCAGATTGGGCATTTTGGGTCATTTTGATGGCATTAATTTCTGATCGAATTTCGATTTGGTTTTCTCTTGTTTCTTGTATCTGGGATTCGAAAGCATTTCGACAGGCTTGTATTTCCTGTTGAGTTTCATTGGTATTTTCGTTAATGATTTTGGTTAATTCGGCTTTCGTCTGATGAATTTGTTGTTGGAAATCTGCATGGATTGTTTGAATTTCGGATTTAGTTCCTCGTATTTCGGATTTCAATTCGGCATTATTTAGTTCAATTTTGGCGCTGGTCTGTTCAATTTTCGTATTTAAATCGATACTGGTTTGTTCAAATTTGTTATTTAAATCAAGACTAGTTTGTTCAAATTTGTTGTTTAAATCAAGACTAGTTTGTTCAATTTTCGTATTTAAATCGATACTGGTTTGTTCAAATTTGTTTCCCAAATTAGTCATAAGGGTGACTAGCATATTTATATCGATTACAGGTGTCGGTGTAGTCGGGTTTGTAACGTTTAATCTGCTAGTTGCGTCGTCTGTGTGTGCATCAGTCAGCGAGCGCGAGGAATGAATCAGCGTCGACTTGTTCAATGAGCTAGCGATACGTCCTCGTTCATTCTGATCAATGAATTCAGTTCGGGAACCTTCGGGTGTGTCCGTCAGCGTTCGGGTCGGTCGGCTGGCGATTTTTCGTTCTGCTGTTGAGAAAGCAGAGTTAGCGTCTACGGGCAGGCTGGGAGAGAAATCTCGCGTAGAGGTTACGAAATCGACGTTCTCTGATTGGCTGATGGGTTCAGTAAAGGTTTGGTGGTCTTTGCTTTTGACAGTTTCTTCTTCGTTCTGTACAACATGGCGGCTGCTGATTTCATCGTCGCTCGAATCGGCGTCTGCTGCGGGGTAGTTTCGTGTTTTCCGTAGATTGTATTTGTTTTCGGCCATCGTGTGTTCGTTTTATTATAATATGCGAGATAATTAAATATGCGGTACATTTTATACACAGTTATTATTGGTGGGGGAGGGAAACAATTACGGGAACTTAATATTAAATATGGTCTTATTCTAGGCTTACTCTAGTTGAGGATTGCAATGTTTATCAACCGTTATTCAAGCCAGTACGTTGGGTCGCCAATTCTTATTGATTTTCTAATTAGTGTCTTACTTAATTATAATTCTAAATTGTTTACTCTTAACTAATAGTTTGCTCGGATGTGCTCAGTAAAAGTGGATACAAACAGTGATGTTATCGGGATCTGAGGGCAATGGCTGCCACGTGCTAAGCCTAGCTTCTCTTTGCAAAAATGAGTGTTGTTGCTTACAAAATTCCCTAGGCTATTTAAATATAGCTCACAAATGATCTTCTTTGACTTGATAATAAATATACTTATACTTGTGGTCTCCTTTACTTTATTGTAGTGAGTAGAATGTGTTTTGGTATTTATTCTGGATGTCAACAAAAGGTAGGTGTACAAATTCTAAGATTTCTTTAACTATTTGAATAAAATACAGAGTTACAGAGGAACAATACAATATTTATTTATCTATTAGTACAATTATGTTTCAAAAAAGGTTCTCAAAGGGATTTACAATAATATACAACTCAGGGGGAACAGTTACAATGTGTGGCCTAGCCTAGAAGGTAAATGACAAATATACTTGTAGGCCTAAAACTAAATGTTCATATTTTGGGTTCTAAATGGGGTTTCTTTACAAATGAGGGCTCTTTTTCTCAGGGGGGAAGTATCGTGCTGACTTGAATAACGTTTGGGATGATATTTGAAAGAATATTAAGTCCAATTAAGCTGATGTGTTGAAAAATTACAACAATGGAAATTTTGGTTGTTGTCCAAAAGGAGAGTCCAATGGTTTCACTGACTTTATGAATGGTTAAAATACTCAAAATTAAATTTGGAAAGATAGTTCAATATAAAAAAATACTCTCTTGAGGTTACTTTAACTTTCAGAACATTAGGCTTGTTCTATTTAAATGTCTGTATTCTTTCCAGTCCCTAAATAGAATACAATGGAAGGAGTTTACCAATCTGCTTACAAATGTTCTTCGCTCAAATACCAGTTTTTTTTGGGGAAATCAAATAAAAAGGAGTGAATTTAAAGATGGTATTAATTGAGCAGTAAGTCCCTAATAAAATGAGCTCTAAGCGATGCAAAACTTAGGCCATACTGGGAAATTTAAAATAGGAACTGTGTCCTTCACAGATTCTAGGTCTTAACACTAGGGCATCTGGAGCAAGAAGAAGGATCTGGTAGAGATGAGGTCTGGAAGCATGGTCCATTGTTGAGAAGCACATGTTCACACAATTGTTAACACTGGTCACTGTAATTTAGATTCCTTAAGGACTATTTTTGAAAAGTATATTATATTAAATTTTAATTTTATTGCAATCCTCTCACATAACTTATATCTAAATTATTATTATTAACAAACATATTAAATTAAGTGAGTAGGCTATTATATGGGGATAGGCTATGAATAATTATTGGTGGTTAAATTAATGAAATACATATTATTATACAATTGCACACATAAATAAACTTTAAATATATAGAGGGGAATAGCTTTCTGAGGAGTGATGATAAAGATGATTAATTATTAGGCATAGACATGGGACAATTAGCACATATAACACATTTAGGGGAAATTAATTAATTAGTACATTTATATGGAAACTTAAATATAAAATAACACATAATAGGAAAATTATTACTAAATGATGAATGAATGACATGTAATACTATAATTGTTCTCTTTATTTATTTATAAAAAATATCAATAAGTTATCAGTAAGTCTTCAGGAAATCTGTTTCAATATGATATTGGCAATATCAGTAGTTAAAGCAATTACTATATTATGTCTGTTCAAGTCTTCTCTGTTATTCATTTGGTTGATTAATAGATTTGAATATATAGTACATTTTCAGTGAAAAATCCTCAATATTTTATCTTTGTTTACTCCAAACTGAATTTAGATGGAATTGGAAATGCTTACTTGTTGCAATACAAAAAAAAAACATGTGGTGGTGGCCTTGTGTAACCACTCTACTACCTGGCTACACAAGCAAATCTTTATTCACAATTTAGAAGTCGAGTGTCAAACCTGGACAATACTCTCATAACTGAATAGAATTATGCATTAAATTAAATATCAGAATTTACACTTCAGTTGAATATCTTATCTGGCTATAAATATTTGTGACAAAGTTATGGGAGAGGGTTTAGGCCTACATTTTCTGGCTTTTTATGTCATATAATGTAATATGCATTAATTTTACATCCCGATGTCTTTTTACCGGTTTTGGGAGCCAAAAACACAACATTCGTATTTTTTATATCCTCCAAAAAAAGGAAGTTAGGGTCTTTCTGATTGTTTTGCAAAATTAACTTGTCCAACTGATTATAGAAAGGAATGTCTTCACGAAATATGAAGTAAATCGTAAATTTACACATTCCTATCACTTAGTTAAATACATTTTCAGAAGAAGCTGGATCTTTAGTTACATGACAGGTAGCCTATAACTTGTTTCACACAACAATGTTTTACTGGCAATTGATTTTCTATTTCTTGCATGCCTATATTTCTTACAAGGCATTTATTGCTACGGTTGCAGTAATACCATAATACTCTGAAAACTGAAAAACGCGGACACGCGGTGCTCGTGTTGTGCGAGTGGCGAGATTCGTGGAAGGTGTGGCTGGAGGGAGTGTAGGGGGCGGCGCGACCTTGGACTACGCGCTCGTGCGAGGGGTGTGCGCGTGGTGGCGCTGTGCGTGTGAGTTTGTGTTAGTGGGGCGTAGTGCGGCTGGCCTATTCTGCCCCGGAAGACAATTTCCAAGAATCAAAGGAGCAGGTCACAGACCAAACGAAAAAATATATAAACTTCAAACAAATTCTCTCATATATATCATACTGACCCGCACAACTTAATCTATTATTTATACCACAAAATTGTATTATTATATTTGTAATATTTTTTTTAATGAAAAATCTATTTTTATTTTTTTATTTTGAAATGAAATTATATTAGTAATAATAACCTGAATTTATCCCACACAACTGCAAAATTTTCATTGAAATCGGACCAACGGTTTTCTTCCTGACCTTCTCCCAACATTTGACAAAATCGCTACTTTTAAGACCCATAACTTCCTTAATAGTAATGCGAATTATTTAATATATATCCATTTTGTTTCCTAATTTTCATCCTGATGTGAAAAAAATAATATTTTACAAATTAATTTTTTGACCAAACACCCTTAAGCACGGCGCGCACTGACTCTGATCCGGCCCGCCCTTTTAAAATGTAAAAATACACGTAATCAAATAAATGAGACGCCGTGCACTACACCGGTCCGCCTCAGCCCACCCTCTACGGACCAATCCGTCTCCGGCCTCGGTCGGTCTTAGGATCGACAGGGGCTGAGGCCGGTTGTGTGGGGTGAGCGGAAGTGACTCATTCACCCCTTCAGCAGACGTTATCCGCACATGGTGTTATTCGTTTTGACGTCTTAAATTTGTCAATTGTTGTGACACTGTTTTCGTTATTTTTTGGTATTTGTAATTTGCTATACACGATGTTTCATTAAAATATGTTTTTTAAATCAGTATTGATGGTTTTAACTATCTTGCAAACCTTTAAATTTCTAGGGCCACTTCCCCCAACTCAAGTTTAAAGTAAAACTGAGGTTTTTTTAACTTGAGATTAAGGCACGATTCGTTTTCCCGAAAATGTGATCTTGCCAGATTAGTTTAATCCACAAAATATCAAGTTGACAATGTTTTTAAAATTATTTTGTTTGTTTGTTTATATACCGTCTAGTTAAACTAAAAACAAATGTATATTATACTGGACTCAATTTTATTTTACAGTTGTTATAGGTTAACTATGGATATACAAGTTATGATAGGACGAAATAACCAAACAGTGTTCTCTCTTTAGGTTTAACATAAACAAGGTTTAAACTACCCTCAACACATTGGGAAAGCGGAATTTCCCATAAACTTACGTTTAAACTAAAGATTTTAAATAACTGTATACGTGGTACTGACGTACTTTCGGCCGGAGTGGAACGGAGAGGGCTGGTGCAGTGCGCGGGTAAAATCCGTAGCCGAGTTAAGTAAGGCCGAGCTGAGGTGGACCGGAGCCGACTCCGTGCGCGCCGTGCTTAACAAGACAAAATCACTGGACAACAGCCTCAACACTATTCCACGGTGGAGAGCGGACTCCTCTGCTACGGGAGCGGACAAAGTTAATCCGCGGCGCGGCGCGGAACAATTCCGCTGTGTAGGAAATCAGCGTCATTTGATTACACGATGAGGAGAGGCCAGCATTCTCAGCTCTCCGCGTTCCGCTCTCTGCTGCCGAAAAGTTCCGCACCTACGGAAAACCCAGCTTTATGCGTAGTAAAAAATCGGCGATTTTTGTCATAGAATACAAAAATTCAACACTGTTTTGATTTTAAGTATTTTAATGTAAGTTTGTATAATTTTTAATTAATATTGTTCTGAATTAATTGGAACTTTAAAATACTTGTTTACTGTTAAATTGTAATATTATATACAAATAAGACTACATATTAGTGATAAATATACATTTACCTTTACCTATAACGTTGAGCCAACGATTAATTACTCTGTTTCGGCCGGGCCAACAACAAAACGTTGAAACTATTCCCATATTTCGCAAAATAGGCCCCAATCGGCCCAGGTCAAAGAAAGAAGCAGGATGTCCATTGTAGTGCCATAGACTAACTACAATACAGTATCGTAGTTAGCCTATGGTATTGCTGTTGTCTTCAGTCAGTGATCCCCACTTCTCAGGTGAAACGCTCTCCCATAAAGCGGCCTCTTATTATGTTTTCTCTATGGTCCATTGTAGTAAGTAGCCTTTTCCAACATCCAGTAACATTCTCTCTTTATGTTTATTATAAAAGTACGTTTTAAACGTAATGATGGTAAAAATCGCAAAAATAATGCTTTAAAATAACATGAGGAGCTGAATATGAAATATTACGATTATACATTCTAGGATAAGTATTAGTAGTTTATTGTCTGACCATTTCTCAGAGCAAAGTTACATGATGATAATTTACCACGTGAACCTTACGGTGTCAACAGGGCTGGATATAAGCAAAGGCTTAATAGGCGTGCACCTAGGAGCCCGTAGGCCTACACCACACATACATACTTAGTACAGGTTTGCTGAGTTGATTTATTTAAGGTTTTCTAATTAGCCGGAAGAGACCTCGTAAAACAGCTGTAAGGTCACGTGATCACCAATCCAATCTGCAGTGTTGCTAGAAACAAGATATTTATCGTGCGAGTACCATATTCCTCATCATTGTAATTAAAATTAACATTGTTCAACTGATTAAATTATATGAACAGCTGTTATTTTATGAAAATAAATATTGTTTTGATTTGTTTGTATTATTAGATTGATGTATTAAGGGTTAAAATTTTATTTCTGCATGTCCAGTGACAATTTAAAAATAGCTGTACCATTATTATACCCTTAAGGTTGGCAACACTTTATAGCATGTTGTTGATTTATGCATCAGCTGGACGCCCTCGTAAGACATCTTTGCTGCGAACATTACTCTGATGGAAATAATCATATCTGGTCTGAAAGCTCTACGAACCTTGTTGGTTTAGGAGCTATAGGCCTAAACCACTAGGCTCAACTAATGGTGTGGGGCCTTTCCGGCCGTGCTGGTGACTCATTTTCTTCTTTGTTTGCTTGTATGAGGCTTGTGTATGTGTTTTATGTGTGGTGCGGACTGCAGCCCAAGTAGCACAAATCGTTGGGCCAACGTTGGGAAATAGTTGGCACAGTTCGTTGGCCAAGGGTAATAAATGTTCGTTGGTGCACTGTTGGGCCAACGTTGTATTTTCCAACCAAATTCCAACAATGCCAACCAATATCCAACAAAATGCCAACAGTTTATAATTTCGTATTTAAATGGTAATGTTTTATTTAAAAAAAACACGCTTTCCCATGGATTTGGCTTAGTAAGCCAATAATATATATTTAAAAATATATTTTAGTTGCAAAAATATCATGTTCTAGTCGAGCCTTGAATCTACGACCTTTGACTTTCTGTGCCACGTCCTTAACCCGCACGGCCACTCTGCATCATAAAAGTGAATGGAAGGACTGGGATATAACAATTAAAAATAGTCTACACCTACACGACTAGGACAATATACTTTCCTTTCATTCTTCTTAAAATTACTTTTTCGGTTGGGTGCTAATTAAAATTACTTATTTTACTTAACTTAAATAACTTGAAACGTGCTTTATTGGGGGTCGGGGAATGGTGATGCAAAAAGGACGCTATCTGGTTTGTGGGCAATGGCCGCCATGGATCAAGCCTAACTTGACTCTACAATAAATGGTGAAATATCCTAAAAAATTCACTAGGCTATTTAAATGTACCTCATAAATACCTCGTTTACAAATAAATATATTTCTTACACTGTCTTCCTTCTTCTTGTAGTGTGTAGAATTGTTTGCTGTAGTTAGTATTGGATACCCCACAGAAGGTGTACTTTTATCATAAATACGTTTTACCTATAATTAAATGAAATGCAGTATACAGGTGAACAACATAGTATTTATTTATCTGAAGGACAAATAATTGAATTCTGGATGCTATTAATTAAGGGGATTCACAATTAGTTTACAATTACTGGGAAGTGACTCTGGCCTAGGCTATCAAATGGGTTACAACAGACAAGATGCTTAAGATTAAAATGTTCATATATAGTTCTTAAATAAATGGGTTCTTAAATAAATGAGGGCTCTTATCTCAGGGGGAAGTGTCGTGCTGACTTGAATAAAATGAATTAAATGAATGAAAGAATATTTAAGGCCAAATTGGGTTTGTTTACAAATTGCAGCAATGACAACATATTTATGTTATCCAAAAGGAAAGTCCAATGGTTTTCACTGAATTTGCTAATAATTAAAAGATATTCAAATTAAATTTAGCAAAGATAGTTCAATTTTATGTTAGCTTATTCTTGATGTTATTAAAATCTCAGAACATTGGGCTTGTGCTATCAATTGTCTGTATTCTTTCAACTGTCCCTATAATAGAATACAAAATGGAGATGGTTTACCAATCAGCCTACAAGGGTTCTTCACTCAATACCAATTTCTGGGTTAAAACAAATAAAAAGGGTTGAATGAAATTAAAGTGGTATATTATGAGCAATATAGTCCCTAAACAATGGACAATAAGCAATTTCAAACTTAAACATTAAAACTTACGTTATTTTTCATGTAACTATACAAGTAGCATTGACAATGATCTGATGTTACAAATAAAAAGGTAAAAATACAGGATAAACTATAATACATAAAAAGAAAAACAAAACAGTTAACAACTAAACATTACTTTTGTCATTTAAAAATTCTTGGACACTGTAGTACTCTTTAGATATGGTGAAGTATGACTGTTTCTAAAAAAATTGGTGTTGTGGTAAGGTGTGGATAATTTAGTTGATGCATGACTGAGATTATAATGACTGGTCTTACGAAAATGAAACTGGTGTTTGTTTTTTATGTAAAAAAATACTTTCATAAATGTAATTGCAAAAGAGTGTCTTCAGGTCATTTCCGGAAAACACGCCTCGACATGAATCTATTGAAAAACGCTTCTTCATTGAAAAAAACTATTCTAATTACTTTCTTTTGCAGGCGAAAAATCGTTATTGATTTTTTGTACTCTGCTCCCCATAATGGGATGTCATAACTAAGATGTGGATACAGGCACCCAAAGTAGGCAGTTAAAAGAACACTGGAATCAGAAAACTTAGACAATCTTCGAAGAATAAAAATGCCACTATTCATTTTGCGAGAAACTTTATCAATATGGTCAGAACAATTTAGGCGGGGATTTACAATTAAACCCAAAAAACTTGTGCGTTGACAGGAATTAATTTCATTCTCACCAATAAACAAGCTAGAGGAGTCGTCAGATGGGTTCCTGAACTTGAAATCAGTAAAGTGAGTTTTTTCAGCACTAACAGAAAGATTATTATCAACTAGCCACTGTAATAACAAACTAATTGTATGAAGGATTCAATTTCAAGATCACTACGGGAAGAATTACTCACGTTCAAACAGGTGCCATCGGCAAAAATACAAAAATCAACATTTGACACACTTGTATGGATATAATTTATAAAGAGTAAAAACAGGATCGGTCCCATCACCGACCCCTGTGGAACACCACATGTGACAACAATTTCACCAGATTTCTGAGAAGAAATACATATTTTAGCGAATTTCCCCTATAGGGAAGAAGCTATTACCGTAGGTCTCATGGTAAGACTTAAGCACGAGACCATGATAACTTTTCATTTTGAGATCCCCAGATGCCAAAAACACCATTCGTTCAAATTTTTATATAAACCCAGGACGGGAACCAGATCTAAGCATTCATAATTGGCTTATTTATGAATGTATATGGATGAAACTTGGTATGTGACTTCACTAAGTTGAGTTCTATTGATATTTGCATAAAAACCCATTATTTTGTATGCCTTGTTGCAGCAAACCTGCGTACTCATCCCCAATGTTATTCTTATGGAGAATAATTAATATTTTAAATATCGCTTGTATGTATTTTGTGGGTAAGGGTGTTTTTAGGCTACTGTTTTTTTATATATATGTGTGTGTGTGTGTGTGTGTGTGTGTCCGTAAGCACGATAACTCTCGTAAAAAAGGTCCGATCTTAATGAAATTTGGTACAAATGTGTAAAGTACCATTTATTTGAACGAGTTCGAAAACCAGATGAATCGCACCATCCAAAGGGGGGTTTTGGGGGGATTTTGTACCCCAAAAATGTGTTTTTTGGGGTTTTCACATTTAATTTCAATTTAAATCAAATTTTATTTATACCATTGAATTCAGCTTAAAAAAACAAACAATTTGGTATTTTGATCATTGCTCTACGTCAATTGGTTACCAAGATATTGAAAGTGCTAAACCCAGTACGTTGTCTAATGTTATTCTTATGGAGAAAAAGAAAAATTGTACATCTCGCTTATTTATGAACATAAACTGGCGAAATTTGGTATATGGCTTGATCTGGTTATGGTTTATTGTTGTTTGCACAAAACAAAAATTTTCGCCTATGGCTCCTGTAGCAGCAAACCTAGGTACTTGGTCCCCATCTTATTCTTATGGAAAATACTTAAAATGTTATATATCGCTTATTTATGAATGTATATGGATGAAACTTTATATGTTGAATGTTGTATAATTTAAATCGGCTTTTATTTGTTTATGTTAGAAATTGTACCTTTTTTGAAGAGGGGCTTTACAACTGCTGTTTTAAGAAATTTGGGAAATTTTCCTTCAACAAAAGAAACATTGGCCAGAATATACAAAGACCTAGAAAAACATTTCACCCACTTTCTTGAGTAGCTTTGATGAGATACCATCTTCACCCGCAGAATCATTAGGTTCAGAGAATTATAAGAGTAACAATATAACTTGGAAAACCTCCTCCTCACTAACTGGATTTAAAAAGAGAGTCAAACATGACGGAGGAATGAGTAAAGGGCGGTTCATTGCTGCTGGATCACCATCAAATGTACGAGTAATGTGAGTAAAAAAATGCATTGAAAGCATGGACTACGTCATCAGCTTTCGACAGAGGCTCTCCACTATATCAGACTCGATTACAAAGGATTTATTGAATGGTTTGTTGGTTTTCTTATTGGGAATAGTTTCATTCACTATGTCCCAAACCGCTTTGGATTTACTGCGAGAAGAGTTAAGATATGAGCAAGGGTATTTACTGATTTTGTGTTTCTAACCGCAGTTCGAAACTACTTTTTGAGATTTTTGTAAGAGATCTTTTGTGGATGATTATGTGTGAGATCTTTTGTGTAGTAATACATATGAAGAAGATTGTCTCGCATCTGTATCAATGTATGATCAAGTTTTATCTTCGTGGAGATATTTTTCGGATGAATCTTAAATTTCTTACAAGAGAACGAAAGTTTGAAATAATAATTTAAAACAGAATTAAAAGAGTCCAACTTATAATTGATACCAGTGGCTGAGTGCACTTGATCCCATTGTTCACGTATTAAAACATTTCTAAAAATTCGGCAATTGTCCTCATTGAACGACCTTTTGAACTTGAATTCCGGAATAACACCCTCCAAAGGTGCTAACATTTTAACATCAGAAACCTGGGCATATGGTGAACCGAAATACCAGTAACAACAACCTCAGTGTTAAAAACTTTCGGACAGATGTTGCAGAAGACATTATCAATCACTGATTTACTTCCGTTAAATTCTCTGGTATAGGAGTAAACAGTGTCATGCAAACTAAAGGACAACATCAAATCAGATAGTTTTCTGGAAGAATTATCGTTAACAGACATGTCAATATTGAAATCCCCAGCAATTACAATCCTAGTATTTGGTTTAGCAAGGAATTCTAGACACCTGCGAAGGGATTCAAAAAATGATCGATAATTTCTACATTTTAGCGAATTTCCCCTATAGGGAAGAAGCTATTACCGTAGGTCTCATGGTAAGACTTAAGCCCGAGACCATGATAACTTTTCATTTTGAGGTCCCGAGATGCCAAAAACACCATTCGTTCAAATTTTTATATATGTATATATATATATATATTTATATATATATGTGTGTGTCCGTAAGCACGATAACTCTCGTAAAAAAGGTCCGATCTTAATGAAATTTGGTACAAATCTGTAAAGTACCATTTATTTGAACGAGTTCGAAAATCAGATGAATCGCACCATCCGAAGGGGGGTTTTTGGGGGGTTTTGTACCCCCAAAATGTGTTTTATGGGGTTTTTACATGTAATTTTAATTTAAATCAAATTTTAATTCACACCATTGAATTCAGCTTAAAAAACAAACAATTTAATATTTTGATCATTGCTCTACGTCAATTGGTTACCGAGATATTGAAAGTGCTAAACACAGTACGTTGTCTAAGTTATTCTTATGGAGAAAAAGAAAAATTGTACATCTCGCTTATTTATGAACATAAACTGGCAAAATTTGGTATATGGCTTGATCTGGTTGTGGTTTATTGTTGTTTGCACAAAAAAACATTTTTCGCCTATGGTTCCTGTAGCAGCAAACCTAGGTACTCGGTCCCCATGTTATTCTTATGGAAAATACTTAAAATGTTATATATAGCTTATTTATGAATGTATATGGATGAAACTTGGTATGTGACTTCACTAAGTTGAGTTCTATTGATATTTGCATAAAAACCCATTATTTTGTATGCCTTGTTGCAGCAAACCTGCGTACTCATCCCCAATGTTATTCTTATGGAGAATAATTAATATTTTAAATATCGCTTGTTTGTGAATACATTTCTTATGAATCCTGTTAAGTGTTTTAATGTGTTGTGTTATATATTCATTGGAAATTCGCTGAGTATGCAGGTTTGCTGCGACGGGGGTATTTATATGGTGGCCTGTAAACGGCAAGCAAAGGATACGAAACATTGACCAACTGAAATTTAATAGCTGCAAGCTCACAGTATCCTTCAGAGCAAAACTTATCTACGTCAACTGCCTGAAAACTAAAGTTATTTTTTATAAGATTACATACTCCGCCCTTATTTAATTGGAGCGACAGTAACCAGAAGCAGTGATACAGCCTGGAATGCAAAATGAACCTAGTTCAGAATCACAAAGGAAATGAATCTGACTTACATATATGATAATAGGAGAGACTAGCTCAATAAAGATTTCAATCATATTTAGTTTTGATTCGATACCCTGAACATTTTGGTGAGCAATATCCTGAAGACATCATCATTTGCTTTGGTGTCCGTGTGAGTGTTTCCTTTGCCTATGCAGCTGTAAATGGTTTATGGTCGTTATGTTGGCCAGATGCATTTTTGACGTTTTGGTGGTATAGTTATTTTATTCGCAGTTGCTACGTACCCGGCAGACGGCTCCCCATTGGGTACCCGGCAGAAGTCGATGACGTCACCTAATGGAAATAATCATACCTGGGCTGAAAGCTCTACGAACCTTGGTAGTTGGTTGACAAGCCTCGGTGACCTAGTGGAAATGGTAATAGATCCACGAGCGGACGGTCCCGTGTTCAAATCTCACTTTTGATCTATACTTTTTGAGATTTTAAATTTTCTTTTAAGTTGTCTTTAACTTGTTTGGTGTTAAATCTTACTTTTGTTGTTTACTTTTTCAGGTCTGAAATTCGTGTTTAATTTTACTTTAATTTATTTGTAATTATGTTGCACAACGAATAGATACCGTACAGTGTTCTGCAGGGTTAGGTTACTATATTTTGTCGTGAACTGTAACCTAGTTATTTGTTATTTTGTTCACTCAAATCCATTTAGTAAATAGCTTAAACATATGTATTTATAGCGCTATATAGCCTTGAACTGGTACAGCTAAAGCTTATGATGTTACCTTTATGTTATATCGGCTTTGGAAAATAAGCAAATTGTAATCGCTTGAAAATGTATACCAAATAACTTTAAAACTAACAGTAGTTACTAAGTTGATGTAGTACTCTAGTTTGTCTATATTTACGGATTCAGATTATACTCAGTGCATGTATGCTTGTTACAGCAGTTCATAAGCTATATAGCGCAGACGACTCTAGAAAAGAAACACGTTCCGCTGCTAGTGACGTTACAGATAATGTCAAGCGCATAAAAAAACAATCAGTGACGTCATCGACTTCTGCCGGGTACCCTATGGGGAGCCGGCTGCCGGGTACGTCGCCACAACGTATTTTATTTCCTATTGCTTGAAATATTGTCATCGTTCTCCCAATGCATTGTGATTGGTCCAGTTAACGTCAAGGTGACAACGCAATAGAGCAAAAAGTCAGTGTTGACGGCACATTTTTGGAAAATATTTAGTCAGACAGTAGTGACTCCAGATATAACATAGAGCTCATTGGGTGGATTTACCAACGCGGGTTACCCAACGATTGGTTCGTTGGCCCAACGTCTACAATGGTCGGATTTGCCAACGCGGGTTAACCAACGATTGGTTCGTTGGCCCAACGTCTCCTATGACTGGATTTTCCAACCGACCATTATCCAACCACTTTTCTCCATCCCAACAATTCCCCATCGTTGGGCCAATGATGTGTGCTACAAGGGAGTGTTGTTTACTCTATTTCTAGTAAATTATGTGTGGATGTAGGAAACAATCAGGTCACAGCTTTTGACATAAAGAGCATTTAAAAAGTTTAAACAGCATCCTTCGGTGCGATTCCGAGATCCATTTTCCAGAATTTTGTTGAGTAATTATATATATATATATATTATATAATTTACTCATAAGAGTGGATGTTAAAAAAATGACTCTCTATTTTCCTTTTCCGAAGTTGCCTATGATACATTTTGGTGTAGAGAGTAGCGTTTTTCACTTTTGTAAACCCCTTATCTTTTACGCCGGGTCTTATTGATCCATTTCAGCTTCAACGTGTTTATGCTTGACTATTACGGAGCGTTGTGCATTGAATTTCATCCGTAAACTGTATTCAGCCTAGAGTGCATTGAATTGAACTTACTCTACTTTTCACTGGATTGAAACATAAACTCACGTAGTTTCACTGTCTCCGACACATTTTTCAATCTACTCTAGTCTGAGATTCAATCTAATCGTATTGCTAACAACCTTCTACGTTTGATTCTTTCCTTGCCTCCATTATTGTTTTGTGTTTGGAGTTGAGGGACGAAGCTACCTTGAACGAATGTGATATTTTAATCTGAAAAAACACTATCGTTCCTTCGCTGGGGATTTAAACATTGTATGTATGATTTATATTTTATAAATACTAAAATAAAATTGAATGAATTGCATGCAAACAATTGATCGGCTGTGTTAGCTAGACGGCTAACACAACTTTGTAGAATCCACTATGTTATATAGGCGAGCCTGGGATAAAGTTGAAGCTAGGGTCTCTATTTTTGAATAATAGGCCTACTTAATACTTTTGAAAAGCCTATTAGGCCTTATAGAAGCTTTATTATAAGCACCCAACTTATAATGAATGAGTTCTCTTAGATGTACCAGCTACTAACTTATAAGGGCCTAGGCCCTTTGTGGCTAAACAGTGAAGATGGAAATTAAGGGTTATTTGTTTAAGACATAGTGTCCATGTTTGTTAAAGCATGATCACTATTTATTATTTTTAACCCTTACACTACAGACTTGTAATTTACAGAATCCACAAAGGCCAACCGTGCCATGCATGTGCATATTACAAAGAGCCAGACCGTTTTTGGGAATTTTCTCTCATAAATCTATTTTTGATATATTGATACGGTACGTAAGGGTGCAGTTCCTTATCTGGGCTACCATACTATCGAATGAAAATATCGAAGTTTTAACAATCGATATATATATCGAATACCGTAATTAGGAAAATATTCAAATTTTAATAATCAGATGTTTCTAAACATTATTAACCCTAGCAGTGGCCTAATGTTGAAGTGGGAAATGGCCAAGCAGATTTGGCGACTTTGCAGACCTTTTTTTGAAAATTTGTATAAATTCAACCGTACAAGTAAACCTAGCCATCCTCATATTCATTTTGACCGGAAAGAACAGGAGGATCTAGAAATATTAAAATAATAAAGATTCAGGAAAATAATTTGTCGGTAAAGTGAAAAAAAAGAATTTTTTTTATAAAATTCAAAAACAGCCTCGGTGACATTTTTTCTACAGATTTTTTATGGAAAATTCATTAGGCTATATACATTTTGTAGACAATCTAATTCCCTACATAGAAATATATAACATGTTAGGCAAAGAATTTTTTTTGTAAGTATTAGGGGCATAATACAATGATTAATGGAAAACCGAAAAAAGTATAAACTGTACAGTGTTATATTTTGTTGTAAATAAGTCATGTTATATATGTAAAATTACACATTTGGGTACTTTGGTATTATACGGATGCCACCCTTAAGTTATACAGCGCGCTGCGGCAGTTATGTTAGGATGGGTTATCATAAAATTGATTGTAGGACTTTCCTTGTTTCGTTACGAATCGAATGATACCTGATGAGTCATACTTCAGGCCACCAAACCCCCTCCAAATAGGCCAAGGTCAGGTCGTTGACCGGAGCGCGCGCATCACCTGCCACCGCCTGTATCTGGGTCAGTGTCATGAGTGATTTATTGCCGTGACTACGTTACATTTGTTTCCATAATGAGTGGCGTTCTTTTGGTGTGGGATTTACCTCGAAATGAAGAGGAAACCGTACGTATTTTTATGATAACCCATCCTAACATAACTGCCGCAGCGCGCTGTATATTTGGCGGAGTACATGTGGCGATCGGGTGTGGCTGCTAGCGG
This sequence comes from Allygus modestus, assembly GCA_963675035.1. NCBI lineage: Eukaryota > Metazoa > Arthropoda > Insecta > Hemiptera > Cicadellidae > Allygus > Allygus modestus. The sequence continues at coordinate 60,124,020 of OY776117.1, read as the reverse complement.
CGGCGAAGCATTCAACACGATCCTAGCGGACATCGCTGTCTTGGGAGGCACAACACAAAGACCACTCATCAGAATGATGTAAAATTTGTACTGTAAGTCAATAAAAGTACGTTTTAGCGAATTTCCCGTATAGGGAAGAAGCTATTACCGTAGGTCTCATAGTAAGACTTAAGCCCCAGACCATGATAACTTTTTGTTTTGAGGTCCCCAGATGCCAAAAACACTACTTGTTCAAATTTATATATATGTATATATATATATATATATATATATTATATATATAACATATATTTTATATATATATATATATATATATGTGTCCGTTTGAACTTTTGAAAGAAGCGCCCGATTTTGATGAAATTTGGCACAAATGTGGAGAGTAACATTTATGACTTTAAGTTCGAAAACCAGAAAAATCGGACGATGGGAATGGGAGTTTATGGGGTTTTTAAATTTTCCAAAAATCAGTTTTTTGCATTTTTCACCCTAAAATTTTTAAAAAACTTAATTTTGGTTTTGACCATGTTATAGAGCTTAAAAAAACAAATAATATGGTATTTTGAATTATTAACCTAGGTTAAGTGGTTGCAGAGAAAATCCAAAAAACGTACTCATAAAATCTCCCATGTTAATTTTATGGGAAAACAGTTTTTGGCTTTTCCTCAGTTTATTTTAATGTAAACTTCACATTTGCCCTTACTAATCTGTTCAGTTCCACAAAACAATTTTTGGTTTTTAAATTTTCATTCTACGCCCAACCGTTGCTGAGATATTCAAAGTGCTAAACACAGTACGTTGTGTAATGTTATTCTTATGGAGAAAAAGAAAAATTGTACATCTCGCTTATTTATGTACATAGACTGGCGAAATTTGGTATATGGCTTGATCTGGTTGTGGTTTATTGTTGTTTGCACAAAAAAAATTTTTCGCCTATGGTTCCTGTAGCAGCAAACCTGCGTACTCAGCCCACATGTTATTCTTATGTAGAATAAGTCAGATGTATTGAGTCTCTTAATTATGAACATAAATTAATAAAACTTGGTATGTAGCTTCACTTCATTAAATTATATTGATAATTGCATAAAAACCAATTTTTTCCTTGTTGCAGCAAACCTGCTTACTCAGTCCCCATGTTATTCTTATGGAGAATCACTAAAATGTTACATAGCGCTTATTTATGATTGAATGTTGATGAAACATGGTATGTGGCTTCGCCTAGTTACATTCTATTTATATTTGCATAAAAACCAATTGTTTGTGTTCCTTATTTCAGCAAACCTACGTACTCATTACCAATGTTATTCTTATGGAGAATGATTAAAATCGCTTATATGTGAATATATTATTATGAAACTTAGTATGCGGCTTTATGTGGTATTAAGACATATATTATGCATTGGAAATTCGCTGAGTATGCAGGTTTGCTGCGACGGGGGTATTTTAGAATTATGTAGTTATCCTTTGTATCCGGTAAAAATTTAACCTCCAAAAATAGTGGCATCCGTATAATACCAAAGTACCCATATTTGTAAAGCTAATGAAGTAAGAAATCCAAAAAAAAAGTCATATAGTTGATGGTAAAAAATTATTATCACTTATAAATTCATGTAAATAAAAGAATGTTTTGCTATTTTTACGTTTTTTGTAAACAAATATTTCACAATATTTAGTATATAACTCTTTCACCAAATTTTTACCCCTTAACCATTATAAACATGTTGTAGTACATTCAATTCCCTAAATATAAATTTATAATACCTAGGGTAAAGTATTATTTGTATATGTGTTATGTAGCAACAAACAAATAGTCGCGGACTTGGCAAATTTGTGAAACGTAGTATTTTTCAATGAGATCTTTGTAATTTGTATAAACATAAATAATGTCATATTATATCTTATTTATTATTACTACAGGTATTTATAAACAATCGAATATATATATATTTACATATACATAGGGTAGTGGCGTGTTATATACGAGATAACGTGCGGTCAATAGGCCTATGTAGGGGTTTACGAAATAATTTTTCTAAATCATATTAGGCCTACCCAATAATAAAAAAGAGCCAACATTACAATTATAAACATAAAAATCAAACATTTAACCCTTTGAGTGCCAGAGTTTTTCAGTCGTCATATCCCTAGAGTGCCAGAGTTTTTAACACAGTATATCCAAAAAGTGCCAGGCACAAAATCAACATTTTGTATTTGGTAAGATATTATGAAACTTTTTTTGTTTTGCAAGTTTAAAGTTTATCTATAATATTATGCACATATATAATATTTAAAAAATAAAAAATTCGAATACATATATGTATGTGGGAAATTTCTTTTAATTTTTTTTATTTGTTTCAGGTAAATAAACATTGTTCAAATATAAGATTTTCACCAAATAACTACTAGATTTATAGAGGACATGTTTCCCAAAATATTTCCTGAAAGTTTCATCAAATTTGGGCTTTAGGCGGACAAGTTATTTCCATAAATGTAAAAAAATATAAAAACGGCAAATTAGTACACAAGACAGTAGCCTAACTTTATTCAAGGGTTTAAGTTTTATTACAATTTTATTTCATAAAGCAGACTAACTAGGCCTCGTATATTTATGGAGTATATGTTTACCTGAACATATCCTGGAAATGTCCTGGAAGAAATAATGAAAAGTAATGACGTAAGACAAATTTTCTATAACAACGATTCACAAATTCAACATTTTGCAAGGGTTTTGTACATAAAATCAATAACTTTTTTATTTGGTAAGATATTATTATGAAACTTTTCTTGTTTTGCAAGTTTAAAGTTTAGCTATAATATTATGCACACATATAATATCTAAAAAATAAAAAATAAAAAATTTGAATAGGTATATATTAGGCCTATACATGCGGGAAATTTTTTATATATTTTTTCAGATAAATAAACATTGTTCAAATATAAGATTTTCACCAAATAACTACTAGATTTATAGAGCTAGAAAATATCCTGGAAATGTCCTGAAAGAAATAATAAAAAGTAATGACGTAAGAAAAATTTTCCATAACAACGATATATCGTTGCAATGTATTTTTCGGTAAGACCACCGACGACGATATATCGTTGTGAAGTATTTTTCGGATGTTCCGTGCACAACGATATATCGTTGCGTGGCACTCAAAGGGTTAAGTTATTATACATAAAAACAAACAAAACTCACCCTCCCCCTGAGGTCCTCGTGTCGATGACTAGTTGCGGCGCGGGGGCCGCCCTTGACCAATCTGGAGGACGCAAGGAATGGATCTCAACATCCTACACCTGCAGGTGGCGTGGATCCCTTTTTGGCATTCAGTGCAATGGTACGATCCCCTTTGTAAATTATTTTGTCCCTCAGCCTTGCACACAGCACACACTCGCTTAAGAGTTCTTTGGCAGCAGAACGATGTTGTGGCGATGTTGAATAGGCCTAGGGTTGTCCCCACCTGGACCGATACTGGGCGGAAGGGGACGAGGCGCACTGGAGGTTGACAGTTGTTCAATTATACTGATATTGAATTTAGACCTGATGTTGGTGGGGGGAAATCAGGCCTCTGGCTAGGCCCGGGGACCGCATCAAGTGAAAAAATTGTTTGGGGGACTTTCTCTGTACAGGGGTGTCTAGCAGTCGGGAAGTCGGGAATTTGTATAGAAATTAATAATACCATACCCCCGTCGCAAAAAACCTGCGTACTCAGCGATTTCCAATGCATAATATTTGTCTGAATTCCACATAAAGCCGCGTACCAAGTTTCATAAAAATATATTCACATATAAGCGATTTTAATTATTCTCCATAAGAATAGCATTGGTAATGAGTAGGTAGGTTTGCTGAACCAAGGAACACAAACAATTGATTTTTATGCTAATATAAATATAATTTAACTAGGCGAAGCCACATACCAAGTTTCATCAATATTCAATCATAAATAAGCTCATTAACACATTTTATAGTTATTCTCCATAAGAATAACATGGGGGCTGAGTAAGCAGGTTTGCTGCAACAAGGAACAAAAAATGGGTTTTTATGCAATTATGAATATAACTCAACCAAGTGAAGCTACATACCAAGTTTTATTAATTTATGTTCAAAATTAAGGGAGTCATTACATTTTACTTATTCTCCATAAGAATAACATGGGGGCTGAGTATGCAAGTGTGCTGCTACGGGAATAACCAATAAAAAATCAATTTTTTGTGCAAATATGCCAGTACCACGTACCAGTACTACGTGAAGCCACATACCAAGTTTCATCAACATACATTCATAAATAATCGAGATATCAAATTTTATGTATTCTCCATAAGGATAACATTGGACAATGTACTGTGTTTAGCACTTTGAATATCTCAGCAACGGTTGGGCGTAGAATCACAATTTAAACCCCAAAATGATTGTTTTGTGGAACTGAACAGATTTCTAAAAGCAAATGTGAAGTTTAAATTAAAATAAACTGAGGAAATGCCAAAAACCTTTTTCCCATAAGATTAACATGGGAGATTTTATGAGCAGGTTTTTTTGGATTTTCTCCGCAACCACTTAACTCAGGTTAATAATTCAAAATACCATATTATTTCTTTTTTAAGCTCTATTATATGGTCAAAACCAAGATTAAGTTTTTAAAAATTTGTAGGGTGAAAAATGCAAAAAACTTATTTTTTGAAAATTTAAAACCCCCATAAACCCCCCTTCCCATGGTCCGATTTTTCTGGTTTTCGAACTTAGTCATGAATGTCATTTTACACATTCCCAAAAGATTAACATGTGACATTTTTTTGGGATTTTTTACGCAACCTAGGTTTATGATTCAAAATACTAAATTATTTGTTTTTTTAAGCTCTATAATATGGCTATAACCAAAATTGAGTGTTTTTAACATTTTGGAGTCAGATTTGCAAAAAAACAATTTTTGGAAAATTGTAAACCCCTTCCCATAGTGCGATTGATCTGGTGTTCGAACTTTAAGTCTTAAATGCTACTCTCCACATTTGTGCCGAATTTCATCAAAATCGGGTTTTTCTTTCAAAAGTTATCGCGGTAACGGACACATATATATATAGAGAGAGAGATATATACATATATATAAATTTTAATGAATAGTGTTTTTGGCATCTGGGGACCTCAAAACGAAAAGTTATGATGGTCTCGGGCTTAAGCCTTACCATGCCATCTACGGTAATAGCTTCTTCCCTAAAATATATATATTTATATATATATATATATATATATATATATATATATATATTTATGTTCATATATTATGCAGTATTTTGAGTTTTTAATAAAAATATTATACTGAGTTTTGGTTTTGTTAGTGATTTTTCTTCCAAGTGTCATTCTTTTTCACGATTTAAATTTGTTTACTAGTTTAATAAATAAACGGTATCAGAAAACTGACACATACCCTTTTAGTCCAACTTTAATGAATAAATTACTTTTTATTTACTAAATATAGAATATAAAGCACGGTCGAATGTACAGAAAATATTGTAAACAAGTTGTTTTCAAAAATATCCACCGAAATCCCTGTTGAGGAGGCACTACAGAATCCATCGCTACACACTTGGTTTTAAGAGGGGAAATGCCCCCTATTCCCCTCCCAGGGTAATTAAGGGGCAACATATTTTGAATTTCTTCTGTTGGTCAATGCTAACTTGACAAGCATATCAAGTTTGAATGAAATTGATCAACAAATAAGAGAGAAATTGTAATTTTTGTATTCCCCATAAGAATAACATTGGAAATCGTACTGTATTTACTGAAAAATTTAAATTTAAATTTTCCCCGCAACCAGTAATCGTAGAATAGTTATTCAAGATGCCAAATTATTTAGTTTTTTGAGCTTTTTTAAATGGTGAAAAGTAATATTTTTCACATTTATGTTTTTTTATGAAAAATCCAAAAAACTGAATTTTTGATATTTTAAGTCTTGTAATTTCTGAACCCGAATTTTTACAGAAATGCGGGTAGTGTCATTTTTTTTGTTGGTAAATTAAAGTTTTACAAACGACTAAAGTTGAATCAAAATCGTTAGCCATTTTTGATAAATCTAGATTTTTCATGTTTTTTTGGGGATAATTACCCTTAAAAATTAAAAAATCAAAAAATGAAAAAACGCCTGGAGATATCGTGTATTAGTACCTATATACCAAATTTCATAAAAATCGAACCATCAGTTAGGGATCTAGCTCTGTACACATCCATACAGACAGACACACAGACATCACGTAAAAATCTTTTTTTTGGGTTCAGGGAGCACCAAAACGAATATTTCCACTAACAACTAAAATTTGAAAATTTTGACGAAAACAATACTTTCTCCTTATACTATGTATAAGGGGGAGAAAGTAAAAATCCAAAAAGTGGTAAAAACATGATATTTTTACTCTTATGACGTTTGTAGTATATTTGTACTGTCTTGAGAAAGTCTGGAAAATTTTGGAAAAAGCCTTAAAAAGTCTGGAAAAAGTCTTGAATTTTGAGATCAAATATCACTAGACACCCTGCTGTAGTAGAGGGGGATTTTTCATTTTGATCAGTAGGCTCCTCTACAGCCGGGAAGCCGTCCAGGTGTCACCCCGAAAACCCGTCACCTCGGCATTTTGGCCACAGCCGACAACCTGTCACCTCGTAAAAATATACCGATGCCGTCAAGGTGTCACCTCTTTTCTAGAGGTGATTGTTTGTCATGTGCAGAGACGACAACCTGTCACCTCGCACGCTTGCGTCAAGGTGTCACCCCGACAACCCGTCACCTTCTCTACTCCCAGGTGACGATCTGTCGTCGCCGTTCACGACAAACCGTCACCTCGCACGCTTGCGTCAAGGTGTCACCCCGACAACCTGCCACCCCGCTCCATCTGTTTCCGTCTTCTTATAACGCAAAAATAGGCTTTCTCCACTTGGCTTATTAGCGCTACCATGCTTAAAACAAATAATAAACTTTTAAAAATTATAAATTATTCATGTTTAATCTTCTACCGTATTTAAAACTACATTAATTTAGAGGCACGGTCGTGTCTCGTCGCCAAGTCCACCAGCAGACGACGACGCGACGTGAGTAACTATTAACACGAAGGAAAATGCGGCGATTTTTCGACCCACCAAAAAAGAAATTTTTTAAAAATTATAAATTATTCATGTTTAATCTTCAACCGTATTTAAAACTACATTAATTTAGAGGCACGGTCGTGTCTCGTCGCCAAGTCCACCAGCAGACGACGAGCGAACGACGACGCGACGTGAGCAACTATTAACACGAAGGAAAATGCGGCGATTTTTCGACCCACCAAAAAAGAAATTTAAAGCCCTAATTTGATCTAATTCTGTTTTAACACTTTTTAAAACTCATAAGTATACGACAGTTTGTTTTAGAATGGTATAATAATCGAGAAATAAACGTTTTAAGTAGCGAAAAAAATTACAAGTTTCCTAAATTTTGATCGAATCTTCAAATCAAATCAAATCAAAAATTCCTTTATTCTGTCACATGTAAATTATTTACAAAGAATAGAGTCAGTACTAGCATAAATAATACATAAATAATAATACATCATCTACCTCATAATAAATCTTCTACCTCGATGTTCAGAAAGCCTAACGACTTTATTTCTCATCAAACCTAAATGAAATTTCAAAGTCACTCATATTTTTGCGAATTTCCCATATAGGGAAGAAGCTATTACCGTAGGTCTCATGGTAAGACTTAAGCCCGAGACCATGATAACTTTTCATTTTGAGGTCCCCAGATGCCAAAAACACCATTCGTTCAAATTTTTATATATGTATATATATATATATATATGTGTGTGTGTCCGTAAGCACGATAACTCTCGTAAAAAAGGTCCGATCTTAATGAAATTTGGTACAAACGTGTAAAGTACCATTTATTTGAACGAGTTCGAAAACCAGACGAATCGCACCATCCGAACGCGATGGTTTTTAGGGGGGGTTTTGTACCCTAAAAATGGGTTTTTTGGGGTTTCCACATGTAATTTTTATTAAAATCAAATTTTAATTTTCACCATTGAATTCAGCATAAAAAAACAAACAATTTGGTATCTTGATCATTGCTCTACGTCAATTGGTTACTGAGATATTGAAAGTGCTAAACACAGTACGTTGTCTAATGTTATTCTTATGGAGAAAAAGAAAAATTGTATATCTCGCTTATTTATGAACATAAACTGACGAAATTTGGTATATAGCTTCATCTGGTTGTGGTTTATTGTTGTTTGCACAAAAAAAAATTTTTCACCTATGGTTCCCGTAGCAGCAAACCTAGGTACTCGGTCCCCATGTTACTCTTATGGAAAATAATTAAAGTGTTATATATCGCTTATTTATGAATGTATATGGATGAAACTTGGTATGTGACTTCACTTAGCTGAGTTCTATTGATATTTTGCATAAAACCCCATTATTTTATGTTCCTTGTTGCAGCAAACCTGCGTACTCATCCCCAATGTTATTCTTATGGAGAATAATTAATATTTTAAATATTGCTTGTTTGTGAATACATTTCTTATGAATCCTGTTAAGTGGCTTAGTGTGTTATGTTATAATTCATTGGAAATTCGCTGAGTATGCAGGTTTGCTGCGACGGGGGTATTTTCTCATAGAAGTGCCTTATGATACTATGAATAAAGTTTAAAATCGAAATATATTAAAAGTAATCACTTTAAAATTTTTCATTTAAATTTTAGTTGACTTTTAAAACGTAAACAAAGAAGATGACACAGATAGTAGGTTTCGCAAGTAAAATGCTGAAAAAGCTGACACACCAGGATTCATATATTCTCTGTAACCCGTGCAAACATCAAGTATGTAAATAAATTTATGATATGCTAGGAATTGTATCTTTGTGACCACAAATAAAATTTTAGATTGGCTTCATTCGACTTTTAAATTTAAAAATCCTATTAGGTACTTTAAATGAACAATTTTCGTAACTTTGTTTCAGAAATCAATCCATGTATATTTATATATATTTATCCTTGTATATTTATATGTTTCGCGGATCTAGGAAACGGCTCTAACGATTCTCATGAATTTTTTACTTTTAACTGCATTTATGCAGTTAAATTTTGTGTAAAAAATGCAATGTTACGAGAAAATTGGATTTAAAAGTTGAAAAATTTATTATATAGAACCTTATGGGTTGCTATGTTGGTTACAAAATAACAAGGAAATAGTAAAAAAAGAATCATCAGGTTCATAAACAAGCCAAGTTGCATAATCTGATTTTTCCCCCAAGCAACGGTCAACCAGGTATTAATAAATACTACTTGAACACATAACTTTTCACTTGTATAATCAAGATTAAGATACGGTATTATTCTCTGGGAGTCTAGAGTCTAGAAAAGAACGCTTTGCCAAAATATTTAAAATTTAAATCAACAACAATAGTAACCAGTACAGATATTCGTAACCATAATTACTAGACAAACTCCTCATAGATTGGAATTAGCCGCTACACTACCTCAAAATCTCTTAACAAATTACCAGAAAACTTATCATTAGCCTCGGAAACAAAATTCAGTTAAAGAAATACCTTTTAAAGTTACAGAAATACCAGTTAAAGAAAGATAGGTTCTTATACATTATAACCTTAACACGAGATTGATCTAACATAGTTAATTACCAACTCCAAAAATTATATCTTAAAGAATAGCGTGTAAAGTCTTCATGATAGGTAGTCGTTTCATAGTCAGTCCTTATAAGCCATCTTAATAAACCTTCATAATAGCGTCTTAATTTTTTAACATACCAACTGATAAAACCAAATAAGTAATAACTGTAATAAAGCATATATGTTGCAGTTTTACCTTATAATTTATTCTTTGGGATTTCATCTTAAAGGCAACAACAAGAAACTGGTTTATAACCTCAGTTTGAGCGTGTGCGTAGCCACGGGAAATTGCTAGTAGGCCTAATCGTATAACGGGTGGTCCAAAAATAGCGCTCACATTTTGTTTTGTGACAGCACAGCTATTTCATTGGTTAGAGAGATGATTTTTGCGGTGAACTGTTCTTTAGATACTACCATTTTTTCATATCAGTGGTTTCAACTATTCAACTTTTCTCATGAAGGCGGCATAGAAAATAAATAATATGTAAATTCTATGCGAATTGTGATTTGCGGGATTGATCAAATTCTCACGATAATCAATCACATCACTTTGAATCTAGCAATACATGACAAAGTCAAAAAAATTTCGTCAGTTCCCATCTAGTAACGGAAAAAATGCAATGATATAGACACAAATGACTACTTTGAAAACTGTCTTGCCTTATGCATATAAACCAACTGCAGCTTGCACATGAAACACATTTTCATTATGGTCACCCCCCAGTGAAACTTATTTTTAACTACTAAGGGGATTGTGTTCAAATTTTCCGATGATGTTTTGACGAAATTGCAAAATAATTTCTATAATGACTACTTCTGCGGTATTGCGAAAGTGTTTTACCTACCTTAGAATTATTATAAACATGACAAACAGCATTGAAGCGAGCTACAAAATACGTTTAGTAGAATTCACGCATTATAATTTTTTTATGCCGCCTCTATTAAGAAAGTTGAAATAGTTTAAAACCACTGATAGAACCATTCACCACAAAAATCATCAGCAGTTTTGTTGGACCATACCAAGTATAAAGTCTAAGAAGCTGTGTCTCTATTGCAGTGTTAAACAAATTGATTATGTGTGCAAATATGTAATTTTAGTTCAAAGGGAGGAGCCTATCGGGGTGGCGATTTGCTGTGGTGTGTCAAGTTGTCAGTTGCATCGACGTCTAACCGCCACCTCTCACGCTCGCGTCAAGGTGTAACCCCGATAAGGTGTCACCTCCTCTCTTTGGAGGTGACGATTAGACGCCTCCGTACACGACAACCCGTCACCTCGCACGCTCGCGTCAAGGAGTCACCCCGACAACCTGTCACCTCCTTCAAATGGTGACGGGTTGTCAGGGACGATGCGCGTCAACTCGTCACCTCAAAACCTGTTTTAAAAGGTGATGGTTTGTCGGGGTGACAGGTTGACGGGGTGACACCTAGACGCGGTCCCCTACAGCCTCCTCATCCTAACTAAAAGGTTCTAAATCAAATGTTGGGAGAACTCAAGTCCATCTCCAATAAGTTCTGGATGTAGTCATCCTTATCTCGAGACAAAGGAAACACAACACTTTATATAACACAAATTTCTCACACTTCAGTAATATTTATGCATAATATAACTTAATGCATAAAGATTACTGTTATATACACACAAACACTTCACTAACACTAAAACTCCGAAATAATACCTAATTCATAAATGATTCGCCGATAAAAATCATCTAATGCTTAGAAATGCATATAACAATAACGCAATGGCGAACAACTGATCAAAACATATGACGAATTGTTGAGTATCTGACAGGTGTTCTGCTAGGAGCAGTGCTGCCAACGGCAAAACTAAATTACTCTACATTTCTTCCTCTTCAAAATAACATATTATTTGACTAGTAACTATAACATACAATGCATATAAACGCGATTTTATAGTTCGACCAATTTGGTCGAATTGGCCATAACACAAAAAAAAACACCGTTTTCAGAAAATCATATAACCTGTCCAATCAATATTTAATTCTAAAAATTAATACCAACATAAAGCGCAACTCTTCAGCTGTGCATTGTACCAACCGCATCTTCCTGCGAGAAAAATTACCCGATCTGGGTAATTTCAAAAAATATCGTGTTTTGCCATTGTCAGAGCGTCGGCTACAGCAATTGCGTTGTGCCTAAACTTAATTCAATTTCTAATCGTCGTAACATTGTTATACAGCTGCTACACGGTTCATTTATGTAATAAAATGAAAGTTCAGAATGTGATCTTTTGAATGATATATATATATTGATGACTTTTGAGTTTATTATTGTTGGTTTATTAACGTTACAAAATTTTCTGTAAAGTTTGACCAAATTGGTCGAATGGCCACGGCTAGGGTTGATTAAAATTGTTTATTTACATTTCACAATAAAGTAAATAAAAGGAGAAGTAGAACGTGATTGTGATTTTGTGAATTTACATATTTGTTTAAACATGTGTTTAATCCAATAGAAAAATGTTAGTTTTCTTCAAGACAAAGAACTAACTTAACCCATTGGCGTAGACATACGAGCAGGTCTCGTTCCTTACTTGTAATTTTATTAACGTGTGAATTGGAGTATAAAATTGGTGTTTTTAAATGGATTAATGGCATATTTTAATTCAAATATTGTTTTCTTTCAGTTTAGAAAGTCGCATTGGCACACACACAGTAGACATAAGTAAAAATTAGCAAAATCAGTGTTGACCATGTGCAAGTCTCAAAGAATTAACCGATCCCGTCAACTTCCAAGAAAGCCTGCCACCGTTAATTTTACTTGGGCCCTCCCACCAACGTTGCCACAGACCGGATAACTCATTGAGAGTTGCACAACTGGTCAGTTTTGGTCGTGTGCGGGAATCGAACCCACGAACATCGTATCGCCACCTGGCCAAGGTGTTTCCACGATGTAGCCAACTCAGCTAACACGACCAAAGGCCTGGCGGCGATATTAAGGGTTTTCAGTCAGTCCGCGCCCCTAGCGGATAGAACCGTAGACGCCCGCGGTCATTAGTTACAGATTTTGCTACTAGAGTGCAGCACCAATCAATTCCCGTTATAGGCTACTACAAATAGAATAAAATTACTACCTCAATGGGTTAATACCTAATAATATAAATTGTGATGTATGTGGAGGCAAAACAAAATACCCCCGTTGCAGCAAACCTGCATACTCAGCGAATTTCTAATGAATATATAACATAACACATTAAAACAATTAACAGGATTCATAATAAATATATTCACAAACAAGCGATATTTAAAATATTAATTATTCTCCATAAGAATAACATTGGGGATAAGAACGCAGGTTTGCTGCAACAAGGCACACAAAATAATGGATTTTATGCAAATATCAATAGAACTCATCTTAGTGAAGTGACATACCATGTTTCATCCATATACATGGATAAATAAGCGATATATAACATTTTAAGTATTTTCCATATGAATAACATGGGGGACCAAGTACCTAGGTTTGCTGCTACAGGAACCAAAGGTGAAAAAAATCTTGTTTTGTGCAAACAACAATAAACCACAACCAGATGAAGCCATATACCAAATTTCGTCAGTATATGTTCATAAATAAGCTAGATATACAAATTTTATTTTTCTCCATAAGAATAACATTAGACAACGTACTGTGTTTAGCACTTTCAATATCTCAGTAACCAATTGACGTAGAGCAATGATCAAAATACCAAATTGTTTGTTTTTTAAGCTGAATTCAATGGTATAAATTAAAATTTGATTTAAATAAAAATTACACGTGAAAACCCCAAAAAACACATTTTTGGGGTACAAAACCCCCTTTGGATGGTGCGATTCATCTAGTTTTCGAACTCTTTCAAATAAATGGTACTTTACACATTTGTACCAAATTTCATTAAAAGATCAGACGTTTTTTACGAGAGTTATCGTGCTTACGGACACATATACAGGGTGGTCTGGACCTAGCATTAAAAAATGTTTTGGGTGATAGAACTACATAAATGCAACTTAAATATACAATTAAAAAAAATTATACCCCACACATCCACTAAAAAAAAATAATTTTGTATTATATTTTTTAACCGTACTTTTACCCAAAAATTAATAATTTCTGGGAAATTTCGAAACATTTGTCAAACTGTAATACTACCATCGTATTCTAAATTAAATTTCAAGTAAGGACAAATAGGTTTTAATGAGCAAGACACTACATAATCACTTATTAAATTCATTAGAAGTGTAAAGTTATCATTTCCTTTAAAAAATAAAAAATGAATATTTCATGCATAATTCTTTAAAAAATTTGCTAGAGAGTAGCAAATGCTATAAAAACTGCTTCAAAATGTGGGCTTTCAGAAGATATGATACAACACTAGATTCGTTACCATTTTAGTACAGTAATACGCGTTTGAATGGTGTAACGCGTGGTTTGGGAAAATAATAATTAAACTCTGTCGTACTAAAAAGACACATATGAAAATTTGCATTATTACAGCTATATCATGAAGTTAAATTTCCTTTTTTACCTGTATTTTGTCGGTAGCTTAAAATGGTTGGTTTCTTATTTAGGCCCATATTGACAATCACAGCTTCTCAAGAAGTGTGACTGGTTTCCACGAGTTATTTCTACTAAAGTTATGTTTCCATTCTGTCAAGTCCCGGGCTCATGTGACGACTCGAGTTGCGACGCAGGTTTCACGGGGGTTTTTCAGCCCCGTTTCTATTAGGATAAACATGATGCATCACTTGTAACCGGATGTGCCGGGGCCGAATCCAAGACCTCGCTGCAACATGTGTCTTGGCGCTTTTTGGCGGCCTAGTGATGTAACTTATATGTAGTACGTATTTACGATTTGACCTTTGTGTTTAATAAAGGTTTTGTTAGCGAATTTCTCCTATAGGGAAGAAGCTATTACTGTAGTCGGCATGGGAAGACCTAGGCCTGGGATCATGATAACTTTTCGTTTTGAGGTCCCCAGACCCAAAAAACACCATTTGTTCGAAACTGTATATATATGTGTCCGTGAGCACGATAACTCTCGTAAAAATTATCCGATTTTCATGAAATTTGGTATAAACATGTGAAGTAACATTTATGATTATAAGTTCGAAAACCAGCCAGATCGCTCCATCCAAAGGGGTATTTTGGGGGGTTTAGTACCCCAAAAATTAGTTTTTTGAATTTTTTACGTACAATTTGTCTAAATAGTCAAATTTTATTTTCTACCATTGGATCCAGCGTACAAAAAAAACACATTTTGGTATTTTGATCATTACTCTACGTCAATTGGTTACCGAGATATTGAAAGTGCTAAACACAGTACGTTGTCTAATGTTATTCTTATGGAGGAAAAGAAAAAAAATATATCTCGCTTATTTATGAACGTATAATGACGAAACTTGGTATAAAGTGGTTGTACTTCATCTGGTTGTGGTCTATTGATATTTCCTAAAAAAAAAAATTTTTGCCAAAGGCTCCCGTAGCAGCGAACCTGCGTACTCAGCCCCCATCTTATTCTTATGGGGGATAATTAAATGCTATGTCTCCCTTAATTATGAACATAAATGAATAAAAACTGGAATACGACTTCACCTAGTCAATTGGGTTATATTGATATCAGCATAAAACCCATTTTTTGTGTTCCTTGTTGCAGCAAACCTGCGTACTCAGCCCCAATATTATTCTTATAAAGAACAATTAAAATTGTATATATCGCTTATTTGTGAATATATTTTTATGAAACTTGGTAAGTGGCTTTATGTATTATTAAGACGTATGTATACATATATATATATATATCCATTGGAAATTCGCTGATACGTTGGTTGAGTCGCAGGTTTGCTGTGACGGGGGTATTTTTATTTGTGGATTAAATTTATATAGAAACAAATATATAAATACATTGAACTATATGGCTTTAAGAACATATAACATACTTGTTAATTTGTTAAAGGTAAACAACTAAACACTATTGTATGTACGCAATGAATAAATTCATTTCTACCCTGCATGTAACTTTCCTTAAAGTGCAATTAGTTATGGTACCGTTTCAAAGAATTATTATTGAACCACTATTAAACAAAGGAAAACAGTTGAATATTTCAATTGCTGGCAATGGAATTTCTATCCGGTCAGGTGGTTTTAGGCTATATTTTAAC
Organism: Allygus modestus; assembly: GCA_963675035.1. Classification (NCBI taxonomy): domain Eukaryota; kingdom Metazoa; phylum Arthropoda; class Insecta; order Hemiptera; family Cicadellidae; genus Allygus; species Allygus modestus. Next base: position 60,108,224 of record OY776117.1, on the reverse strand, counting down.
AATGTTGAGCGGGGGACAGGTTGCAGGAAGTTTCCATTACCCTGGGTCTCATGTGACAGTAACATGCCCGGGGCAAAACTTTCCGGGACAGGTTTGAGTCATCTCTTGCGACGAAACCTGCCCCGTGAGGTGTTTCCATTCGAACAACTCTAGGTAACATGTTACCGTCTCTTGCAAAGACTCATGTTGCGACACGTTTCTGTCCGAATGGAAGCGAGGCTTAAACCTTCTTTTCCGGTTCGCTGCTACGGGAACTATAGGCAAAAATATTGATTTTTGTGCAAATATCAGTAGACTACAGCATTATGAAGCAATATATCAAGTTTCTTCAGGATAGGTTTATAAATAATCAAGATATAAAATGTTGTTATTCTCCATAAGAATAACATTGGACAACGTACTGTGTTAAGCACTTTCAATATCTCTGTAACCAATTGACGGAGTGCAATGATCAAAACACAAAATTGTTTTTTTTTTCTTTTAGCTGAATTCAATGGTGAAAACTAAATACTAAAGTTGTAGAAAATTGAATTCATAACTAACGATTTTTCGTCAGATTTAATATCCGATCATCCGTTTAGCCGCTATTCATCAGAGAAGGGGTAATTGTGAGTGTTTTGGCCCATTCTACCATATGTTGGCCATTCTAATCACGTTTGTATCAGCTGATTTAAATAAACCTCCCGTGTAGGTGATAATTTGCTCACCATGAGGTTTATATAAATCAGCTGCTACAAAACATGTGAGCACATTATCGCCTGCATGGGAGGTTCAATATTGAAAATATTGTTTGTTACGATATCGGAAAATGTTCGGATTGTTTTTGTTATATTGAATTAATTTAGCCCAGTGGATATGTTGTAAGATTCACAATCATGCGGTCTCTTGTTCAAATGCTACTTTTGATGTACCGGTTTAATTTTTGAGGTCTGAAATTTCTGTTTAATTTGACTTTATTTTTACAAATCCATTTATTTGTAATTATGTTACACAACGAACAGCCACCATATAGCGTTCTGCGGAGTTAGGTCAGGTTACTATAATTTTTTGTGAACTACAGCCTAATATTTTGTTATTTTTTATACGTAAATCCATTTTTAGAACTCTTAATTTAACATTGTAACTACAACCTTTTATTTAACTTGTATCTGGCTGACTTGTAATTGAGTGAGCACTTTATTTTTCGCTTTTATACACCTTGAAACAACTATCGTAGTCCGGAGTTCATTTGATAAAACGAACAAGCAGCTAGTTAGTAAAACTGTTCGATATCGAACCGATATTGGACCGCCAGTGTAGGCTATAATGTGCTCACCAAAGTCATTGTTGTATATTTTTCCCTTTGGTTAACGGACTACAGTAGTTCAGTTTGATTTAAACTTGTGTTAACTGAGGAGCGCAAGTGAGCAAAGCGAACTCCAAAAGGGGGTTTGGGGGCGATGCCTCCAATGGCGATAAGCCTAGTATATATATATATATATATATATATATATATATATATATATATATATACAGTTTTGAAAGAATCGTGTTTTTGGCTTCTGGGGACCTCAAAACGGAAAGTTATCATGGTCCCGGGCCTAGGTCTTACCATGGCGACTACGGTAATAGCTTCTTCCCTGTAGGGGAAATTCGCTAAAACAACTTGAAATATTCTATTACTGGAGAATTTATAGGATAGCAATGTTTCACTTTCGAGAAAGAAACTTCATGAAAACCAAAGTCGTGGGTAATACCATTGACTATAAATACTGAAGTAGACTTCTCATTGCCATTATAAAATGTGTCCCTAGTTTTGTGTATGCCAGGATTGAAACAGGTCGTAGTTTACACCAATCACCAACAGAGTATACTGCTGTCAACTATTACTTATCCTCTCAAGGAGGGGATAATACAACAGAAGGTGTGTCAGGAAGCAAATATAAGTTGATTATTACTTGCTTTCTGGGGTGGAGATATTTTAAAAGTTAACGTAAATAACTAAAATAAATAGTTGACAGCAGCACAATCTGTCGGTGACCTAATCAAACTACTTCAATTTTAAATTCTAGCATACAGTAAAAGTGGGACAGCTGGACCATATGGATGGGATGTCTCCTTCAGTATTTATAGTCAATGGTAATACCTAGATAATTTTCTTCCGCCACTTCCATCCACCCTGTACTATCTACTTCATCCTCAGCATCATCGGCAACTGAGCCTTCTTCATTGCAAGGTCTTCCCCTAGGCCTAGGCTCTAAACTTGGAACAGAAGCTTGGCCTGTTTGATGAGCTGAGCATGAAATAACATAAGGCCTATGAGGAGGCAAAGGGTCGGGGTCATCCACATCCTCTTCAGAAGACTCATAATCTAACCGTCCAACATTTGTAACGGGAATAGGCTTGTTTTACCGTGGTATATTAACTTTTTGAATAAGTAACATATGTTTATGCTACCGCTACCATTTTAGCGTCTATAACAACTGGGACGTTTGACAACCAGCAAGGGCAGATGAAAACCAGTAGCCTAAAGCCTCATGCTCAACTCAACTCTGTAATAAATTTGTTATTAAAATGTTGTGTCCTTTTACAGATGCTGTATCGTGGTGACAGACCAATGTCTAGAGGAACCAGAGTATATGTCGGTGGATTAGTGGACACCAAGAAAGAAGAGCTTGAATCTGAATTTGAAAAATATGGGAAGTTAAATAGTGTTTGGGTTGCATTTAATCCTCCTGGATTTGCCTTTGTTGAATTTTCAAACCGAAGCGATGCAGAAGCCGCTTGTGATAATTTAAATGATTCTGATATTTTTGGACCTAAGGTACGAGTAGAAATATCTCGTGGAAGAGGAAGAGGAGGATTTAGAGGAGGAAGAGGAATGGATAGAGGCGGTAGGGGAGGTGGAGATAGAGGAAGTAGTAGGGGGAGAGGAGGAGGATTTAGAGAAAGGGGAGGTGGTTTTGGTGGTGGATTCGAGAGAGATGATGGACAGATTAGGAAAAGTTTCAGAGGTGGGCGGGGTGGAAGCAGAGGAGGAGGCAGATTTGATGACGGGGGTTATGGAGGTGGTGGAAGGAGATCTGATTATGGAGATGAATACGATGGAGGTAGAGATGCCAGTGTAGGAAGAGGAGGGTTTGGTGGGAGAGGGAGAAGTTTTGACTCTCCAAGAGAGTTCAGAGGCAGAGGCCGAGGGGGAGGAAGGGGTTACAGCAGGGGAGGTGGCGGGGACTACGGTGGAAGGGTCTCCAACGGAGACTACGGTTCTGGTGATTATGGCGGTCCCAGAAACACTTCGAGGTTCAGGAGTCGATCACCTGTCAACCATGGAAGGTATTCAAATTTCTAAAACCCTTTGTTTCCTAATTAATTCAGGCCCATTATTTCTGGACCCTTCCGCACTACAATTTGTCATGTCTTTAAAACACAACTTAAGAAGAACATTAATGTACTTAAAAGTTTATGGTGACAAAGTCAACCCTAGGCTCTTACGTGTATGTACTTTTTCATTTGGTACATGTATGTTCATAGAATAAAATTAAAAATTTCACAATATCCTTCCCAGCAGAATATGTCCCGCCATATTAGTTTGAGTTACATCAATCTATTTTTCAATGAGCAAACCTATTTTAAGCTGTTAAAAAAGATCTCAGAATCTGGAGACAATCTAGGACAAATGCATATGTTTAGATAACATCGATTCAGGTGCTTCTTACTTTTTGCGGAACAATACAATCCATGTTATGATTGTTAATCCAAATTAAGATCTAATTTAGTCTTTCGCCATTTTTACAAAATCATTATCAACGAAAGAAAAACTACAATTTCACAGTTAGCACATTCAAATCTGCGTTGTCAAGAAAACCCACAATAAATGTTCAGGTAAAGACTATGCCTCTCAGTAAGGCTTATGGGTAAAGAATGTGGTGTGGAGACTAATATATATATATATGCTGAGAACAAAAACTATTTTTATGTATTACAACATCTAATCGATGCATCAAAACATAACTGTTCTAAATTAAATATTTTCAAATGTGGTTCTAGATAAATATTACAAGCTGCAACCCAATTAGGCCTAGTCTACACCACTATTGGCACGCTTTTAATTTGCCAAACGACACTTTCTCTGTTCATGGATTTAATTTTTATATTTTTACCACACTGAACATAAATGTGTATAGATCTGTATAAAGTTTATTGTGAAAGGCAACAAAAATGCCATTTCAGAAATAAAATATAATTCTTTTCAGGACAGATCAAAATATTTATACGCCACCCTTAAAACCTATATTTTATGCTTAGGAAAGAGTAGATTAGGCCTAATAATCATTTAATAGGATTTCATTGCTTTTACTATTGTTTTGTGCAATCTGCAGTTACCAAATTCGAAACAAAAGAGTTTACTTCAATGCATAGTAAACTATAACATTCGTAAGAGGTTTGTAAAACATATCCAGAATATTCTTCCTGCGTCCTGTGGAAAGACTACAATTTGTTAAGGTCATGCTGAGCAAATATTGTTATGACATACTGGACCTTCAAATAAAATTGAATGATTTATTTCCTACGATTTTATGTTTCGGAGGAACACAAACTATTTTTGATAACTCACATATCAAGTCTAGTAGTTGAATAGACTTAATGAAATGGATCACACAACTCATGCTATTTCTTCGATATGTTATCAATTCAACAACATTTCTGTGGAATGTTTTCAGCCGTCAAGCCTACTGAAGTGAAAGGGGTTTCAAATGAAAAGAGGCGAATCGATCCACCCAACCTTCGAAATAATGAGCAAACTACGTTGAGAAATCTGCACTTCTCTTAGGCATAGGAATATAACCATTATTATTATTTGTCATTTCTGAATATTAGTGCAATAGAATACAGTGTCTATGTGTTGTTCCTCTTCAAGGAGTATGAAAACCGTCTAGTCTCTACTCTGTCAAGTCAATATGAGATTTATTTCCTTTTATCTTTATTAGATCAAATGTCGCTTTTTGTTTTGTGCACTTCATTAACAAACTATGTTTAGTGAATCTTCGTTCAAATAAATAAATAAATACTCAGTTGCTTATTCAATTATTGATAAACTACGTAGAAGATAAGGTTAAGAAAAATGTCTCCAGTTTGAAAATTCAGCGGCAGTATTAGGAAATGCAACCCAATTCTATTTAACTTTTCATCGGTAAGTATTAAATTAGTAAAATAAACAAGTTACAGGGTATCTGTTAGTAAGTGTCTGTTGGGAGTTTTAAGTTCAAATATAACATTACTTTAAATTTAAAAGTTATATTTTGAGTGTGACCTTTTTCCAGTGAAGATTTTCCAAAAAGTGGTTGGTACAAGTTAAAATAGCATAAAGACATTTTTCACTGTGCAGAATTTATCATGTATGATTCAAGCATGGATTGATGCATCATCTATTGAACAATAACACTGCCAAAAAATTTCAACAAATGACTGGACATTTTTGTTATCTTGTAAGAGGTATTATTTTATTTCTTTGTATATATTACCTGTGTTTTTAAAGTCTTCAAATAAAAGTCTTTTTAAGTAATAAGCGAATTGTTTTTTACCTTCTAAACTGTAAACTAGAATTACAGTTTATTATTATTTGAAAGATTTAGGGGAGAAATTAGTATGAATTAAAAACATAATTGCATTGTAACAAGTGAAGAAAGATAGCAGTGTGTGTTTTTAGCAAATTTCATTTGGAAAAGTGAGCTATTGGTATGACGGTGAGATTTAAGCACAGGCAAAATCCCAGAGTGTGTATAACAAATTCATTTGCAGCATTCTGAGATTGGGAATTCATGTTATTTTTTTTGTTCAGGAGTTCAAAGTAAAAAATTTAAAAAACACTGCTTGTAACTTTTTCTTAAATTTCTTTGTATTTGTTTTTGTTACAAACTGAATAATTAACTTTGGTTTGTTTACCATACCTTATTATAAAAAGTAATACCTAGTTTCAAAAACAAATCTGATCCAAATAATTATTGTACATCTTTTTCTGTATATGAACCCATTAAATATAGTAATTCTATAACGGGATTTGATTGGTGCTGCACTTTAGTAGCAACATCTGTAGGCCTAACTAATGAGTGCGGGCAACAACGGTTCTCTCCGCTAGGGGCACGGACTGACTCATTAACCCATTGGCGTAGACATACGAGCTGGTCTCGTTCCTTACTTGTAATTTTATAAACCTGTGAATTGGAGTATAAAATTGGTGTTTTTAAATGGATTAATGGCGTATATTAATTAAAATATTGTTTTCTTTCAGTTTAGAGAGTCGCATTGGCACACACACAGTAGACATAAGTAAAAATTAGCAAAATCAGTGTTGACCATGTGCAAGTCTCAAAGAATTAACCGATCCCGTCAACTTCCAAGCAAGCCTGCCACCGTTTGTTTTACTTGGGCCCTCCCACCAACGTTGCCACAGACCGGTTATCTCATTGAGAGTTGCACAACTGGTCAGTTTTGGTCATGTACGGGAATCGAACCCACGAACATCGTATCACCACCTGTGTTTCCACGACGTAGCCAACTCAGCTAACACGACCAAAGGCCTGGCGGCGATATTAAGGTTTTTCAGTCAGTCCGCGCCCCTAGCGGATAGAACTGTAGACGCCCGCGGTCATTAGTTACATATTTTGCTACTAGAGTACATCACCAATCAATTCCCGTTATAGGCTACTGCAAATGGAATAAAATTACTACCTCAATGGGTTAACCAAAATAAAACACCTTGGCCAAGTGTTGATACGACGTGGGTTAAATTCCCACACAGGACCAAAACTGACCAGTCGTGCAACTCTCATTGAGTTAACCGGTCTGTGGCAACATTGTTGGGTGGATCCAAGTAAAATAAACGGTGGCAGGCTTGCTTGGAAGTTGATGGGATCGGTGAATTCCTGGTAAGTTGCTCATGGTACACACTGATTTTGCTACTTTTAGCGAATTTCCCCTATAGGGAAGACTATTACCGTAGGTCTCATGGTAAGACTTAAGTCCGAGACCATGATTATTTTTTGTTTTGAGGTCCCCAGATGACAAACACTATTGTTCAAATTTATATATATGTATATATATATATCTATATATATATCTATATATGTGTCCGTGAATGCGATAACTTCAGTAAAAAACGTCCGATTTTGATGAAATTTGGCTCAAATGTGTAAAATGACATTCATGACTAAGTTCGAAAACCAGAAAAATCGGACCATGGCAAGGGGGGTTTATGGGGGTTTTAAATTTTCCAAAAATCATTTTTTTGCATTTTACACCCTACAGTTTTTTTAAAATTAATTTTGGTTTGACCATGTTATAGAGCTTAAAAAAACTAACAATATGGTATTTTGAATTATTAACCTAGGTTTAGTGGTTGCGGAGCAAATCCAAAAAAACCTACTCATAAAATCTCACATGTTAATCTTATGGGAAAAAGGTTTTTGGCATTTTCTCAGTTTATTTTAATTTAAACTTCACATTTTCTTTTAGAAATCTCTTCAGTTCCACCAAATAATCATTTTGGTGATTAAATTATGAATCTAGGCCCAACCGTTGCTGAGATATTCAAAGTGCTAAACACAGTACGTTGTCCAATGTTATCCTTATGGAGAATAAATAAAATTTGATATCTTGATTATTTATGAATGTATGTTGATGAAACTTATGTGGCTTCACATAGTTCTGGTATATTGATATTTGCACAAAAAATTGATTATTTGTTGGTTATTCCCGTAGCAGCATACCTGCGTACTCAGCCCCATATTATTCTTATGGAGAATAAGTAAAATGTAATGACTCCCTTAATTTTGAACATAAAATAATAAAACTTGGTATGTAGCTTCACTTGGTTGAGTTATGTTCATAATTGCATAAAAACCCATTTTTTGTTCCTAGTTGCAGCAAACCTTCTTACTCAGCCCCCATGTTATTCTTATGGAGAATAACTAAAATGTTATATAGTGTTTATTTATGATTGAATATTGATGAAACTTGGTATTTATATTAGCATAAAAATCAATTGTTTGTGTTCCTTGTTTCAGCAAACCTACGTACTCATTACCAATGTCATTCTTATGGAGAATAATTAAAATCGCTTATATGTGAATATATTTTTATGAAACTTGGTACGCGGCTTTATGTGGAATTCAGACAAATATTATGCATTGGAAATTCGCTGAGTACGCAGGTTTGCTGCGACGGGGGTATTTACTTATGTCTACTGTGTGTGTCAATGTGACTCTTTAAACTGAAAGAAAACAATATTTAAATTAAAATACGTCATTAATCCATTCAAAAACACCGATTTTCTATTTCAATTCATAGTTTAAAAAAATTACAAGTAAGGAACGAGACCAGCTCTTAAGTCTATGCCAGTGGGTTAGTAGGCAGCACAAAACTGTCCCTCCTTTTTTCTCAGCTTGTGTGCGTCGTAGTAGAAATTCACGCAGACTGTTAAAAAGGTAGTGTCCTATGGATGAGCAGAAAACCATTATAATTTACATACGCTCTCAGGCTTTCAAAGTTTCAATGTTTACCTTATGGAAGAACAGTAATTGACTGAATAATATGATGTTTAACAGCTGTTGATATAAAAAATGCTAGCAAATCAGCTAGAACAGATGTTCAGGCATAAGGTAAATAAAAATACATCTGAAATGGCAACCCAAGGTTGATTTTGAGATCATTAAACACAATAGGGGATGTGTAACCGAAGAATTATTCTATGTAACCATTAATACAAGTAAAACTGAGATACAAATAGAAAACGTTTACATCAAAAAATACATTTCAAGTAAATACAACATAAATATTTCAGATTGAAAACAGGTTATTTTAATTTTTAAACGATGTTTACATTATATGGACAAATATGTGTTTAGTGGTATTTGTTTTCTATACATAGTAGCATACTTTAATGATGATGTAGAAAACGTCAACCATTGACTATAAATAGTCAATGACGTCAACAAAGTACATTTCAAATATATATATTTCATAAATATTTCAGATTAAAAACGGTTAATTTTTTGACATTTTTAAACAATGTTTACGTTATGTGCACAAATAAGTGTTTTTTGGTATTCATGTTTTTATACGTAGTAGCTTACTTTAATGACAATGGTAAGTGGAAATAACTGTTAAAGATTCGGGCAGCGCGTCCCAACATAAAAATATATAAACTCTAGTGGTGGTAATTATATAATTATACTGGATAGTCAGTGGGGCCAGGGTACCAAAACTTAATGGATAGCATGGAGGGATTTCATACACTTTTTAGGGTAAAATTAATACACTCGGATTGTATGTATACATTTTATATTGGGTCTAGCAAAACGTACATAAAATAAACATGAACTCGCATTTGGCATAGTCTAATCGTTAAAATCCACACAACGCTTAAGAAATGAAAATAAGGAGATTGCTCCCAGAACCAATTGTGATCTTGCACAGGAGCGTATTCGTATGTTATAAAATTTAAACTAAAACAAATCCCCTGCGGCACTCAAAATCCATACCTTGAACATCTCGCGGGCACTTTGTCGACACTTTATTATATTGCGGCATATGAAAGCATATTACACAGGCTAATGAAAATAATTGATAAATCTCGTGGCTTTTCACTAGGGCGTCAAACCGATTCAGAGCTATTCCCAGCTCTATCGAGAAACACAGGAATGCTCTTGTTCAAATTGGTTTTTATTTAATTTCTAGTTTATTTAAATTAATTACCGTTAAACCAGAGCAATTCCCAGCTCGACTAAGAAACACAGGAATGCTACTGATTAATCATATTGGATTTAAATTTAAGAGCCGGTCCCAGCTCGTTTCCGAGACACAGGATCGCTCCAAAATATTAATAACTTGGTTTAGTCGATTAACCGATTGAGGTAGTAATTTTATTCTATTTGCAGTAGCCTATAACTGGACTTGATTGGTGCTGCACTCTAGTAGCAAAATATATAACTAATGACCGCGGGCGTCTACGGTTCTATCCGCTAGGGGCGCGGACTGACTGAAAAACCTTAATATCGCCACCAGGCCTTTGGTCGTGTTAGCTGAGTTGGCTACGTCGTGGAAACACCTTGGCCAGGTGGTGATACGATGTTCGTAGGTTCGATTCCCGCACACGACAAAAACTGACCAGTTGTGCAACTCTCAATGAGTTAACCGGTCTGTGCCAACGTTGGTGGGAGGGCCCAAGTAAAACAAACGGTGGCAGGCTTGCTTGGAAGTTGACGGGATCGGTTAATTCTTTGAGACTTGCACATGGTCAACACTGATTTTGCTAATTTTTACTTATGTCTACTGTGTGTATGCCAATGCGACTCTAAACTGAAATAAAACAATATTTTAATTAATATACGCCATTAATCCATTTAAAAACACCAATTTTGTACTCCCAATTCACAGGTTATTAAAATTACAAGTAAGGAACGAGACCAGCTCGTATGTCTACGCCAATGGGTTAACAGGTAGAGCAATTCCAAGCTCTGCTTCGGATACACAGGAATGCTCAGTTGGTATTTTTTTAATTAATGAAAGAAAATTCAGGTGAGCAGTTCCCAGCTCGGAAGCCAAGACACAGGAATGCTCTAAAAGTTATGTTTTTAATTTAGATTATTTTAATTTAATTTAATATTCACAAATTTGCTTTCGGTTAAGGTTACACTGTTATTTCGGTTCGGCACTGTTATTTTACACTAAAACTCAATACGGAATCTCTTATGGCGTCGCGGGAAAGGTGGTTAGACTAAGATAATAGGGTTGAAGGTAACTTACGGAAGTGATGAGTCCTGCACTGCACCTGACCGACGACTGCCTAGGTCGATCGCGTAATTTTAAAAACTACCGTATGAACTCCAAAATGTTCTAAAATATATAAACTCTAGTGGTGGTAATTATATAATTGTACTGGATAGTCAGTGAGGGTGTAAGGAACGAGACCAGCTCTTAAGTCTATGCCAATGGGTTAGTAGGCAGCACAAAACTGTCCCTCTTTTTTCTCAGCTTGTGTGCATTGTAGTAGAAATTCCCATTTTCCAAAAAGTACATTTTAACCTTACATGGAATGAACACATTAATTCGGTTCTGAAAAAATATCCTCCTGGTCTGTACACTCTACTCAGAAAGTCCAAAATAAATAGTCTGAAAACTATACATTATTAACTTTTCCGTGGTTCACTCACACATTTCATATGGACTCCTTATAAGGAGTCAAGGTCAAGTCGTAGGATTTTTTTTAATCTCTGACGATTTCTTGAGATTAGCGCAAACACGTTCATATGCGGCTTTTAGTACCAGAAGTTTGTTTTTAACAAACATAACGGAAGTGATGAGTCCTGCACTGCACCTGACCGACGACTGCCTAGGTCGATCGCGTAATTTTAAAAACTACCTTATGAACTCCAAAATGTTCCGAGGATCAGCGGACACGCCCTAATTAATTTAACTAGCCAAAGCCTTATCAGTTACCGGTCCAAGGTCAAGCAAGGTCTCTCTGTACACACCCTCCTCCCTAAGGGGTGAAAATTTGAGGTGTTATCCAAAGGTGTGAAGTCCGCAAATATGAAAAATAAAGACTATTCACTCCCATTCCCATACTATTCACTACCCATTCCATACACATACATCACCAAACAAAAATGGTATTTCGCAGGCAGTCCAAAATTAAAGTCCGTTAATCACCTCCAATACATCAATCCATCTTCCTAGAGTTGGCGGGGAACTTACCGGGCTACAGCATTTGCCAAAGATACACTCGGGGCTATTCCGGAATCTGAATAAAGGGGACATACTTTTAATCCGGTTCTCCAAGTCCTTTCCCGGCGTCATAGGAGGGGTTTTACAAAGTACGGCACTGAACATTGGATCCGATTTCAAAAGCGGTGACTTAGGGGACTCGAAAAACTTTCGTTGACCCGGCGAATCGAGCAACAAAATATCCGGGTCGAATTTGACATCACCTACATGCGCAGGAGATGTGGCACCGGGAGCGTCAGTAGGAACTACCTTGACGGTGGCAGGCGTTAGAAGTCTCTTCTTCCTTCTCGAGAATACTCCAAGATCTAAGTTCTGCTACAGTACGGGTGGGTCTAGGACGTCCCTCATCCGTCACCGGCGTTCCGGGTAAGGTGGTGTTAAAGTGACGCGAAGCGATGGCGGGCTCTTAGTGGGATCTGGAATCGGCAATTTTTCCCAGCGATTGCGCCGAAGGGGCCAAGTTTTTCGATTGCGATGAGGTTTTCTCTTCCCTCTTTTGCGTTTTTCCGCACGCTTACTCATAACTGAACTTCAATCTGGTAACAAAAATTAATATTAACATAAGATAGTAAGACACATAATACACAACATAGTTAAGTAAAAAGATAACATCCGTACAACGTAAATATTTATTCGTGATATTATATGAATACAGTCTTGTCAATAATAACACCTGAAAACAAATTTCAATGCCAAAATAAAATACGTTATTGTAAATATTACAACGAAAACTTTGATAATAGGGCGAGATTTGAATGGACGTAGAGAATTCCTTATCTATGATACGGCCCGTGGCCTAACGCGTAATCTCTCGGTGACTCATAACTGAATGTCCTTTCATTCGTAGCCACTAAGCAACTCTTAACCAAGAAAACTCATCTGAAATGATTTAACTTATTCACTGTGAAGTTTTAAATCCTTCACATGCCACTTACCCATGGATTTTCCTTCATTGTCAGCCAATTCATAAACATTGAGCCCTAAACATTTCTTTACTACAAATGGCCCAACAAATTTCGGGGCCAAAGAGGCGCTAAAATGTTTTGAAGCGTCAGACAAAACATAATTACGCTTTATCACCTTATCACCAACCTCAAAGCGCACAGGGCGTCGTCTCAAGTCGTAGGATTTTTTTTAATCTGACGATTTCTTGAGATTAGGTTACACGTTCATATGCGTCTTTTAGCACCAGAAGTTTGTTTTTAATAAACAAAGGAAAGTCTTTCACACCATCTTGGACCGTAACCTTCCTGTCATAGTTTTCAAAATGTAGTGAATTAGGGAGAATAGGCTTGCAGCCGACACAAGAAAACTTGGCTTGAAATCCGTCGACGTGTGAACAGACTTGTTCCAGGCAAAAATCAATTGTTCTATGTTTTTGTCCCAATGCTTGTGATTATCTTCACAAAACTGCCGTATCACACCTTTAATTGTCCTATTTGACCACTCAACGGGGTTACACTGAGGTGAGTTCGGGGGTGTGAAATTGTGATTAATTTTGTACTGTTGGGCCAACCCGGTAAAAAGTTTAGTAGAAGTGGATAAGGTACTTTGGTATTATACGGATGCCACTATTTTTGGGGGTTAATTTTTACCGGATACAAAGGATAACTACATAATTCGAAAAACGTACTTTTATTGACTTACTGTAAAAATTTTACATCATTCTGATGAGCGGTCTTTGTGTTATGCCTCCCAAAAGCCAGCGATGTCCGCTAGGATCGTGTTGAATGCGTCGCCGCCGCTAGCAGCCACACCCGATCACCACATTTACTCCGCAAAATATACAGCGCGCTGCGGCAGTTATGTTAGGATGGGTTATCATAAAAATACGTACGGTTTCCTCTTCATTTCGAGGTAAATCCCACACCAAAAGAACGTCACTCATTATGAAAACAAATGTAACGTAGTGCACGGCAATAAATCACTCATGACACTGACCCAGATACAGGCGGTGACAGCTGATGCGCGCGCTCCGGTCAACGACCTGACCTTGGCCTATTTGGAGGGGGTTTGGCGGCCGGAAGTATGACTCATCAGGTATCATTCGATTTGTAACGGAACAAGGAAAGTCCTACAATCATTTTTATGATAACCCATCCTAACATAACTGCCGCAGCGCGCTGTATAAGGGTGGCATCCGTATAATACCAAAGTACCGTGGATAATAAGGACTGTTGTATGAATGATTGACGTTGACGTAATGTTTATTCCTTACGAAAGGGTTTATTTATCCCTCTTGTACTGGTCTGTAGGACAAGAAAATGTCTTCGGGAATATTGTCCATCCGAAAAGAACATTAGTGTTAGAATTTTCAAACAACATTAGAGAGTTACACATTTTAAGACAAAGGTAATTTGTTAACAATAATTGTATTTGCTAGTAACAACATGCTCAGAAGATAATTAAAAATTTGTTGTGTATTTCATAATTAGAAGTAGCAATAATAATAATACCAATGATCTGCAGTTTATTTTGTCGGTTGGAAAACTAATTTCTTGAAATACTTTAATAATTACTTGCTTAAATACTTGGGGTTCCCAACTGGTATTGGCAATACTTGGGCAGGACATAGGTTAATGAGTTACAAAACTTGTTTCTTAAATAGCACAAGTCTCAATTGCCATAATTTTCATTTATGGTTAATTATTGGATTAGACTGTAAGCTAATAGCATTAGATTATACAAGCTTAATCCGGACAATCAACTTTGTATGCTCAAGACGTGCGGGACTAGGATGACTCACCGCTCTCCCCTCCACTGATGAGGGCACCACTGATATTCGCGTGGCTTCTCCTGCCGCACCCGCTGCCCTCTCTATTTCTATTCTGTTCTCGCTGGTTCAAACAGTTGGAGTAGATCGAGATTGCCATCTGTTGTTTCCATCATCTGTTCAGTCAAACTGAAGCTCGATATGGCCCAGCTGGTTACCTCAGTCACTCCGGCAGTGGAGTAAGCCATAGGCCAAGATATTCCGCATGATGGCACAATATTTGGGCTTAACTATAGATTGTAACCTTACATGGAATGAACACATTAATTCAGTTCTGAAAAAATATCCTCCTGGTCTGTACGCTCTACTCAGAAAGTCCAAAATAAATAGTCTGAAAACTATACATCATTAACTTTTCCGTGGTTCACTCACACATTTCATATGGACTCTGTATTTGGTAATACATCAAAAAAGAACCTTGATAAAATCTTGTTTAGACAAAAAAATCCATTCCTTATCATGTTTGAAATAGGACCGAAAGTATTAGTTAAACAAATTTCCAAAGAACAGGGGATATTAACAGTATATGGTTTGCTAATTTTACAATAAATTATATACGTAATGACACACCAACCACACAAAATTAGAAACCATATTCATCAATATTTTTCAAGATATCAATCTACAATAGAGAAGCACAATTTAGAACTTAAAAAAATAAAACATCTTATAAGGAGGGTCTTCACTTCCTCAGATTCATTCAAAACCAAATTAAAAATAAGTAACTATTGAGAAATTTATGTTAAAACTGAAAAAATAACTTTTTGCATTTATCCCCATATTCATTAGAAGATTTGTATGATTCTGACTGTAATATTGAATTATTTGATTCCGCAGTGTAAAATTATAATCTTAACCCTTTGCGCTTGGATAAGTTCTTTAGAAATGGTCCCCTGGGGTCGTCTGTCCACACTCTGTGGCCGTAGCCATTTTCCCGCCAGCCAGGATTTTTACTTTCTCCCCCTATACATAGTATATGGAGAAAGTATTGTTTTCGTAAAAATTTTCGAATTTGAGTTGTTAGTGGAAATATTCGTTTTGGTGCTCTCTGAACCCAAAAAAGTGGTTTTTACGTGATGTGTGTGTGTGTGTGTGGATGTGTACAGAGCTAGAGCCCTAACCTATGGGCCGATTTTTATGAAATTTGGTATGTTGGTACTAATCCACGATATCTCCAGGCGTTTTTTTCATTTTTTTGAATTTTTGATTTTTAAGGGTAATTATCCCCCAAAAACCGCCAAAAAACATGAAAAATCCAAATTTCTCAAAAACGGCTCTAACGATTTTGATTAAACTTTAGTGGTTTGTAGAACTTTAGGTTTCCAACAAAATGACACCACCCGCATTTTTGGAAAAATTCGGGTTCAGAAATTACAGGACTTAAAACATCCAAAATTCAGTTTTTTGGATTTTTCATAAAAAATCATAAATGTTAAAAAAGATTACTATTCATCATTAAAAAGAGCTCAAAAAACTAAATAAATTGGTATTTTAAATTACTATTCTACGATTGCTAGTTGCGGAGAAAATTTAAATTTTCATTTAGCTGTAAACGCAGTACGTTGTCCAATGTTATTCTTATGGGGAATACAAAAATAACTATTTCTCTCTTATTTACTGATCAATATCATTAAAATTTGATATGCAGGTCAAGTTAGCATTGACCAACAGATGATGTTCGAAATGTGTTGCTATTTAACCCTGGGGGGGCAAGGGGGCATTTCCCCTCTCAAAACCACTGTGTGTAGCAACGGACTCTATAGTGCCTCCCAAAAAGGGATTTGGGTGGATATTTCTGAAAATAACTATTTTAGACAATTTTCTGTACATTTATCTATACTTCATATTCTATATTTAGTAAATAACAAATGTTTTTGTCATTAAAGTTTGGCTTAAAGGGAGAAAGTATGTGTCAGTTTCCTGATACCGTTTATTTTATGTCACACTTATGCTCAGCGCTCACATGTCCACACCCAGTGGACAGAGTTAAATGGCGCATGCGATCGCGAACGCTCGCATGTCCACTGTGTGTGGACAGTGACAATGCATACTTTAACATCATTTAATATTCTTTCTACTGTATTGTGCTGAAATCTGACGGTGAATTTCGAAACTAGATCAATCCCAGAATGCAACGGGCATAAATGTCTGCTGTTGCGTTCTATTGTAAACGGTAAACAACAACAGTTAGTCAAGCGCTTTTGTCTTACGCTGTTTAGTCTTCGGCTTATATGCCTGATAATTATTATTATACGTATTATTTCAAGTTTTCTTATTTTTTCAAAAGTAGGAAACATTACATTCCGGCGAAATTCGTAACGCGCTTGAAGGTGAAAGTGAGTTTGGCAGTGATTCGTACCATGAAAGTGACATCAACATCTTGTTCTATTTATGTTATAAGCAGTTTTTTAAATTATTTCTTAACATTTTCCTAAATATAATTAACAATAAATAAATTATGTGATTATCGATGGTAAATAAATCAGTTTCAAAGTATATAACGAGTTTTCCTTAGACTTTGAATGTACGCTCCAACTTGACGTTTTAGTCTAGAGTGAAGAAAATAATTCCGAGCTGGCAGAAGCAGACGACCGACAATGGCTGCCGAGCTGGCTTCGAAATCTAGTGCGGCCACTGAGTGTGGGCATGCGAGCTCTGGGCGCTGAGCGTCAGAAAATAATTCCCAGCTGACAGAATCCATACTGTCCACTGAGTGTGGACATTCGAGCGCAAAGGGTTAAAATTATCTAGAATTAAGAAAACGATTTTACACTATTCGATGTACACATGTTGTTATATATGAACAAATAAAGATATTTTATTTGATGGGGACATGCGTTCAGCTTTTCGTTATGCTTTCATTTAATAATCAGCTGCGTTATTCAAATAAATATGTAGCACGACAAGAAGAACAGATGATTCATAAATAAAAAAAAAATTACTGATTACTGGAATGGTAACACACTTCTCTTATCTGTTTTAACTCCGCAACGGTAAATACCCCCGTAGCAGCAAACCTGCGTACTCAGCGAATTTCCAATGCATATATATGTATCTTAATACCACATAAAGCCACACACCATGTTTCATCAATATACATTCATAAATAAACAATTTTATGACATTTTAATTATTCTCCATAAGAATAACATGGCGGCTGAGTATGCAGGTCTGCTGAAGCAAGGAACAAAAAAATGGGGTTTTATACAAATATCAATATAACTCAAGTAGGTAAAGCCACATACCAAATTTTATTAATTTATGTTCATAATTAAGGGAGAAAACACGTTACTTATTCCCCATAAGAATAACATGGGGCTGAGTATGCAGGTTTGCTGCTACGGGAACTATCGGCCAAAAAATGTTTTTTAGCGCAAATATAAATAGACCACAACAATATGAAACAATAGGGGAGAATGGGGGAATGGCGACCACCTAAGCGGGAATGATTCTTGCGTGGATTGTGTTGGTGGAATCTTTGTTTGATTCACTGCATTAGTTGTCAAATTTAGTTTACTACAACATACTAAATTCTCAAAACTATAGATTAAGTATTTTTTTTATAAAAAATTGTTTAACTTAGTCACTACATCGATCGGTATTCCCCAACTAGTGGGGTAATGCCGACCGGGTGCTCCCCCATGTATTTTAAATGGGGAAAAAACTTTTTTTTCCATTTTGTTATAAAACGTAGAATAACATCCAAACTATCATATAATGGATTTAAATGTAAAAAAATAATACTTCTACAAAGCAAAATCAAAAGATATTCTTTATTAAGTATAAGATATAACTATATAAGTTTAAGGTGATATCAAATTGATCAAAGTGTAAACAACTTAAAAGCTAACGTTGACTTAACATGTAAGTAAATTATTACTTTAGTAAACAAATTAAAAACCTAAATGACAAAGAAGTTTAAACGAAGTCCTAAAAGAAGTTACAAGAACTTAAGTCTAAAAACGCCTACAGTGGTCACAAATAAAATCTTCAGGAGAGTCAGCTCTACTGCAAATACTAATGCATCCACATACCGCATTCACATAAACTATTACTTCTACAACAACCACAAACATATTTTGTTGTGATTTTGACCGTTTAATTCTTGTTAGGGGAGCACTGATCACATTAGCGTTAAATTACGTGTTGGGGAGCGCCGACCAACTTAGCATTTAATTTCGTGTAGGGAAGTACCGATCACTGGTCGGCATAACCCCAACGCTTTTGGCCGGCGCTACCCAAAACACATAACTTTACAATACCTAACATAGCTACTGTCAGGAACAAGCCATCCATTAAATAAATACGTGGTAATAATCTTTGATACGAGGTGTTTGTTATTCTATGAGTTAGGACTAACAAATATGTGTAGAAAGTGTAATTATGGAGGTCTAATATACGGTGAAAATTAGAACGAGATACACTAAAAACTTTTGAGGTTAGAAAATCCTAAACGGGTAGCATGAGACTGGCGGCTGGCAGGAAATAGACTCAGGGGGCTGCCGCTAGGAGCGCTGTTCTGTTTGTTTCGAGTTGAGTCTCGTCTGTCAAGGTCAGTACCCCTGGTCGGCGCTACCCAATGGTCAGTGCCACCCCACTCTCCCCTATACCAAGTTTCATCAGGAAACGTTCATAAATAAGCGAGATATACAATTTATCTTATTCTCCATAAGAATAACATTAGACAATGTACTGTGTTTAGCACTTTCAATATCTCTGTAACCATTTGACATAGAGCAATGATCAAAACACCAAATTGTGCTTATTTCTAAGCTGATTCCAATGAAAAAACTAAAGTTAGATTTTTTTCAAAAATTATATGTAAAAATCTCAAAAAAACCATTTCTTGGGTACAAAACCCCCCCAAAATACCCCTTCGGATAGGTCCATCTGTCTGGTTTTCGAACTTAAAGTCATAAATGCTGCTTTACACGTTTATACCAAATTTCGTCAAAATCGGATGAATTTTACGAGAGTTATCGTGCTCACGGACACACACATATATATATATATATATATACAGTTTTGAACGAATGGTGTTTTTGGCATCTGGGGACCTCAAAACGAAAAGTTATCATGGTCCCGGGCCTAGGTCTTACCATGCCGACTACGGTAATAGCTTCTTTCCCTATAGGGGAAATTCGCTAAAACATATAATTGTGGTCTAATGTAAATACAAAATATTTCTAACTACTGGAATGGTAACACCCTTCTTTAATCCGGTTTAACTCCACATTAAAAAAATAAGCCTGTTTGTAAAGGGGGAGGATGAGGTGGAGAGGTTTCAGGCATAAATAAATGCCCCTGTCGCAGCAAACCTGCGTACTCAGCGAATCTCCAATGCATGTGTATGTTTCTCACTACCACATAAAGCCCCTCACTCACCAAGTTTCATAAAAATACGCGAATAAATAATGATTTACAGCATTTTATTTATTCTCCATAAGAATAACATTGACAGCTGAGTACGCAGGTTTGATGCAACAAGGAAGATAAGAAATGAGTATTTATGAATTATCAATATAACTATATCAGTCGAAGCTACTTACCAAGTTTTAGCGAATTTCCCCTATAGGGAAGAAGCTATTACCGTAGGTCTCATGGTAAGACTTAAGCCCGAGACCATGATAACTTTTCATTTCAAGGTCCCCAGATGCCAAAAACACCATTCGTTCAAATTTGTATATATGTATATATATATATATATATATATATATATATATATATATTTATATATATATATGTGTCCGTAAGCACGATAACTCTCGTAAAAAAGCTCCGATCTTAATGAAATTTGGTACAAATGTGTAAAGTACCATTTATTTGAACGAGTTCGAAAACCAGACGAATCGCATCATCCAAAGGGGGGTTTTTGGGGGGTTTTGTACCCCAAAAATGGGTTTTTTGGGGTTTTCACATGTAATTTTTATTTTAATCAAATTGCAATTTTTACTATTAAAATCAGCTTAAAAAAACAAACAATTTGGTATTTTGATCATTGCTCTACGTCAATTGGTTACTGAGATATTGAAAGTGCTAAACACAGTACGTTGTCTAATGTTATTCATATGGAGAAAAAGAAAAATTTTATATCTCGCTTATTTATGAACATAAACTGACAAAATTTGGTATATGACTTCATCTGGTTGTAGTTTATTATTGTTTGCTCAAAAAAACAATTTTTCGCCTATGATTCCCGTTTCAGCAAACCTAGGTACTCGGTCCCCATGTTATTCTTATGGAAAATATTAAAAATATTATATATCGCTTATTTATGAATGTATATGGATGAAACTTGGTATGTGACTTCACTTAGATGAGTTCTATTGATATTTGCATAAAAACCCATTATTTTGTATTCCTTGTTGCAGCAAACCTGCGTACTCATCCCCAATGTTGTTCTTATGGAGAATAATTAATATTTTAAATATCGCTTGTTTGTGATTATATTTCTTATGAATCCTGTTAAGTGGCTTAATGTGTTATGTTATATATTCATTGGAAATTCGCTGAGTATGCAGGTTTGCTGCGACGGGGGTATTATTAATTTATGTTCATATCTAGCTGTTCATGCCACAGGCTTCGCCCCGCAAGTAATCCTTACTAATATATACAAATGGGATGGTGTGTGTCTGTCTGTCTGTCTGTCTTGTCTGCTTTTAGCGAATTTCCCCTATAGGGAAGAAGCTATTACCATAGTCGGCATGGTCAGACCTAGGCCCGGGACCATGATAACTTTTCGTTTTGAGGTCCCCAGACCCCAAAAACACCATTCGTTTGAAACTGTATATATATATATATATATATATATATATATATGTGTGTGTGTGTGTGTCCGTGAGCACGATAACTCTCGTAAAAATTATCCGATTTTGATGAAATTTGGTATAAACGTGTAAAGCAACATTTATGACTTTAAGTTCGAAAACCAGCCAGATCGCTCCATCCGAAGGGGTATTTTGAGGGGGTTTTGTACCCCAAAAATGGGTTTTTTGAATTTTTTACATATAATTTTGGAAAAAGTCAAATTTTGGTTTTCACCATTGGATTCGGCTTAAAAAAACACACAATTTGGTATTTTGATCATTTCTCAATTGGTCAATTGGTTACCGAGATATTGAAAGTGTTAAACACAGTACGTTGTCTAATGTTATTCTTATGGAGAAAAAGACAAATTTTATATCTCGCTTATTTATGAACGTATACTGACGAAACTTGGTATACGGCTTCATCTGGTTGTGGACCATTGATATTTGCTCAAAAAAACAATTTTTTTCCAAAGGCTCCCGTAGCAGCAAACCTGCGTACTCAGCCCCATGTTATTCTTATGGAGGACAAGTAACGTGTTATCTCCCTTCATTATGAAAATAAATTAATGAAATTTGGTATGTGGCTTTGCCTAAGTGAGTTATATTGATATTTGTATAAACCCCATTTTTTGTGTTCCTTCCTTCAGCAAACCTGCATACTCAGCCGCCATGTTATTCTTATGGAGAATAATTAAAATGTCATAAATCGTTTATTTATGAATGTATATTAATGAAACTTGGTATGTGGCTTTATGTGGTATTAAGATACATATATATGCATTGGAAATTAGCTGAGTACACAGGTTTGCTGCTACGGGGGTATTTATTCCTCAAATCACTCAAAAACTACTGAACCGATTGGCATGACAATTTACAGGAATTTTCCTTATATACAAAAATAAACCCATAGGCCTATTTTAGTTTTGAAAATCCTAAAGGGCTTTGCCTCATGGGAGTTCAAAGTTCCCATGTATTTCTTATGGACATTCATTTTTGTTCGAGCTGATGAAAACAAAGCTGATCTTGATTCGTAGTATTTCAGTTTGCGTTGGTGGGATTCTTTCACGGGCTAATCACAGAATGCAGCACACATAACTGTTGTATTCCCGGGTGAAACCCGGTACGATGGCAGCTAGTAATTTATAAAAACTATGACAGTTGTGTGTGCTCTTTTTGTAACAGTAATAAACTTATCGAATCTAATTGAATTCATTAACACCAAAAGAACTAAACATCTGATTTATTTTATTCGTTATGTTTGTGTATTTATTAGTGAATTTCCTTTGGCAAAGTGAACTATTAGCAAGATCCGCACGGTGAAACTTAAGCCCGGGAACACCATAGAAGTTCCTAACGCCGCTGAACACGTTTCGGGGGTCGCTAAAAACAAAATATATATGTATTCCCACTGTAGCGATCACAATTTTGTTCTGATTTACTTCAAATTTGGTAGAGACATTCCTTTTTGTAATCAGTTGGACAAGTTCATTGGGCAAAACAATCGGAAAACTCTAACCCCCTTTTTTGGAGATTTTAAGTTTTCAAATTTTGAGTTTTTGGGCCCAAAAAGGGTCAGAAAACCCCCAGATGTATACTTATTGCACATTAAATTATTGTATATAAAAAGCCAAAGATTTTAAGCCCTCCCTCATCATTCTAGCACAAGTACTTACCGAGTTATTAAAGAAAATGTTATTTGTCAAAATGCATTACGTTGTCTTATGGGAATTTTACACTGGAAAAGGCTGCTTTTCATATCTTTATATAGTTTTATCACCCCCAATACCCCTATACCAACTTGTTATCCTGGTTATTCCTCGTCCTAACCTGTTAATGTACAACAAAACAGCCAAAAAATACAAATTTTCAATTTTCCTAAAAAATATTACCAGTGTTGTTTTAATCACTTTATTAGTTTTTTTTAAAGGTTTTAATGCGGGAATTCACTTCCCTCACGTCAGCGTGCTGCGTGCGATCTCGTTAATACTGTACAATATAATACAATACAGGCGAACAATTAATGTAACCTTATTATGTTATGTTTAAATAATGATTTGGTTAAATAGTTTGACTTCAGCGACTCGTTTGATTATACCATCATGTCCATTATCCTCACCAGAACATGGCGGCCGGCACGCAGATTCCCTGAGACGTGTTGCCTCCTATATTTAGTTAGAAGTCGGTGTTTTCGACCTATCTACCAACGCTGAAAATATTACACCTAAGAAAACTTTGTTAACTTTGGCTGTTTTAGCGAATTTCCCCTATAGGGAAGAAGCTATTACCTTAGGTCTCATAGTAAGACTTAAGCCCGAGACCATGATAATTTTTTGTTTTGAGGCCCCCAGATGACAAAAACACTATTCGTTCAAATTTATATATATGTATATATATATCTATATATGTGTCCGTGAATGCGATAACTTGAGTAAAAAACGTTCGATTTCGATGAAATTTGGCTCAAATGTGTAAAATGACATTCATGACTTTAAGTTCGAAAACCATAAAAATAGGACCATGGGAAGGGGGGTTTATGGGGGTTTTAAATTTTTCAAAAATCAGTTTTTTGCATTTTTCACCCTAAAATTTTTGAACAACTTATTTTTGGTTTTGACCATGTTGTAGAGCTTAAAAAAACAAATAATATAGTATTTTGAATTATTAACCTAGGTTAAGTGGTTGCGGAGAAAATCCAAAAAACCTACTCATAAAATCTCCCATGTTAATCTTATGGGAAAAAGGTTTTTGGCTTTTCCTCAGTTTATTTTAATGTAAACTTCACATTTGCTTTTACCGATCTGTTCAGTTCCACAAAACGATCATTTTGGTGTTTAAATTGTGATTCTACGCCCAACCGTTGCTGAGATATTCAAAGTGCTAAACACAGTACGTTGTCCAATGTTATCCTTATGGAGAATAAATAAAATTCTATATCTCGATTATTTATGAATGTATATTGATAAAACTTTGTATGTGGCTTCACGTAGTACTGGTATATTGATATTTACACAAAAAATTGATTTTTTGTTGATTATTCCCGTAGCAGCAAACCTGCATACAGGTTTTTCCATGTTATTCTTATGTAGAATAAGTAAAATGTAATGACTCCCTTAATTATGAACATAAATTAATAAAACTTGGTATGTAGCTTCACTTGGTTGAGTTATATTGATAATTGCATAAAAACCCATTTTTTTCTTCCTTGTTGCAGCAAACCTGCTTACTCAGCCCCCATGTTATTCTTATGGAGAATAACTAAAATGTTATATAGCGCTTATTTATGAATGAAATTGATGAAACTTGGTATGTGGCTTCGCCTAGTTAAATTATATTTATATTTGCATAAAAACCAATTGTTTATGTTCCTTGTTTCAGCAAACCTACGTACTCATAACCAATGTTATTCTTATGGATAATAATTAAAATCGCTTATATGTGAATATATTTTTATGAAACTTGGTATGCGGCTTTATGTGGTATTAAGACAAATATTATGCATTGGAAATTCGCTGAGTACGCAGGTTTGCTGCGACGGGGGTATTTTGTTGCTGTATTTTAATTAAATTAACAATTACAATACATAAAACATATGCATAATCGTATTTTGCTACTTGCCATTATTAACTGAAAACCACATCGTTGAAATGTATGAATTAGCGTTTAAATGCCCCAGTCAGTTTGTCCCCTTGAAAACTGCTAATATATTCGTAAATGTAGAGAAGTGTTTTTCCTTAAGCAACCAACTACCTAAATAGGATTACAAAAACATGATAACTGGTGAAAATCGAAACTTAAAACAACTATTTATTGTGCGGGGCCTAAAAACTACACCTTCCCTTATCCACTTAAAACAGGGCACTTCACTTCACTTTACTACTTATTAAAAAAATTGTCTAATGAATAAAACATATGCTTCTTTAAATATTTGACCAGTTTTCTTTGAATTTTTTTAAACAAGTTTCATTGTGAATGTTTATTAGAATTTTGTTATACAATTGGCTGCTGGTATAGAATGAAGCTGCTGTTTTATCTTTGGGAAGAAAAAGATGATTTATTCGAGTGAGATAGCTATGACCTGATTTTAAAAGTGAAAATTTATGGAAATTATCTTTAACAAAGAGAAGAGTATGTAAAATAAAAATGCATGGGAATGAAGTAAATCAAGCCTTTTGAAAATGGGCTTAGAAGAGGCAATATGACTAGAATGTGTCATAGTACGAAATGCACTCTTTTAAATCTTAAATATCGTAGAACTAGTTTGAGAATTACCCAAAAAATTATACCATACATTAAATTAGAATAAATATAGGCAAAATAAACCATTTTCAAGATCTTATTATCGAGGAGTTTAGATAGCAACAAAATCAGAAAGTGACATCTACTCAAAATTTTTGAAAGATGTTCAGTATGAGAATCCCATTTTAAAGAACAATCAACCTGCAATCCTAAGAACTTACATTCATTTGAAGTGTTAATCAAAGTTTTGAGATACGAGTCATCTGAGTACCTGGAATTTTATTAGTTTGAGTGGAAGTTAATTGCAAAAGTGTTATCTATATTTAAGAGAAGACCATTAGCTTTAAACCACAAATTAATTGTCATAAAGTCACTTTTTAAATTTGAACAACACCAGATTGGGTGGGGTGCTTGCTAATGGAAGTTGTATCATCTGTAAAGTTATCAGTTTGGAGTTTTTAACTATTTTAGGGAGGTCATTAGAAAACACTAAATAAAGGAAAGGTCCCAAAATAGAACGTTGAGGGACACCAGCAGTTATATGAACATATTGGCTTTGTTTGTACACTGAACAAATCATACTGAACTGATTTTTTGCGGTTAGTCAAATATGATTGAATCCACAGAATTGCACCTCCTTTTACACCATAATGATGGAGCTTTCTGATAAGCAATTCATGGTTGACAGAATCGAAGGCCTTCGACAGATCACAGAACACACCAACGGTATACTGAGATCTGTCGACAGCCTCAGACAGTTCACAAATAAATTCATAAATTGCTTTTGTTGTGTTTTGTCCCTTCCTGAAACAAAACTGATTTCCTCAAACAAACTTTCTGCCCTCAAAAATTCAGATAAACGTTGTGTATTGATAGTCATGGTACATTAAATATTCAGATATACATTGTGTTCATATTTTTATGCTCACTGTTAGGATATCGTAAACCATAGTCATTACAACCAAGGTTGAATGAGCAAAGTATCGCGTAATCAATTATCAACAAAATAAAATGGCACAAATAATTCGTAAATATTCCTCTAAACTTGTTTGCCGCACCCAAAAAACCATTTTGGACCAAAAACAAAAATTGCTTATAACTTTTCTCGCTTATAAAGATACACAAACATGTCAGAACAAAGTTACGTAAAAATGTACGTAGATTTCAAAAATGTAGCTTAACGTTAAATTAAATAGATCTTCGGTTTCTGTTGTAAAATGGCCCAAGTCCAAAATCTTTAATGCAAGTATAGTGTTTTAAATATTTTATTTTGAAGCAAAGTTTTCCTGATTAAACAAATACCACATAACAGCCATTCCAAGTGCCGTATGGGACATTTTAACCTTGTTTTCATCATTGTGTAAGGTTTACAAATATTGGAGATTATCCTGGATTTGTAAACTACATGACACGAAAGGACCGTGCCGAGTCTAGATATTGGTGTTTTAAGAGATTTTAATGTTAATTTTAAATCATAATTTAATTCAATACAATATTCCTATTTTTCCCTTTCTAATTCAAATTAACGCTCTGAGGATAAATAATTCAAACAACGTCATTGTTTGAGCTAATAACATTTTAAATTATGTATCTTAAATTAGTCTTTATTCGTATATAATTTAGGTACCTTTTGATATAACTAAAATAATTATGTTTTAGGCCTATACATTTACACTTCAACCCTGCCATCCTTATACTCTATAAGCCAGATTTGATAGCTTAGTCACAGAAGGTAACACCATAACTCAAATTTATTGGAGGTTATATGCCTGACGACATACACGCATACTGCCCTAGCGTGGGCTAGTGGGTGTAGGAGTTGCCCGTGGCGCGGCGCACAGTGGGGTATTTGACCACAAAACCTGGCATATATAAAAAATACCCCCTTCGCAGCAAACCTGCGTACTCAGCGAATTTCCAGTCTATAATATATGACTTAATACCACATACCAAGTTACATAAAAATATATTCACAAATAAGCAATACATACAATTGTAACTATCCTCCATAAGAAAAACATTGGGGATGAGTACATAAAATACATAGAGTACATACATACTTAGCATAGAGTACATGCTGAAATAAGGAACATAAACAATTGGTTTCTATGCAGATATAAATGTAACTCAACTAGGTGAAGCCACATACCTAGTTTCATCAATATACATTCATAAATAAGCGATATATTCCATTTTGATTAATCTCCATAAGAATAACATGGGGGATGAGTACGCAGGTTTGCTACTACAAGGAACCAAAAAAATGGGTATTTAGGGAAATATCAATATAACTCAACTAGGTGAAGTCATATAAGAGGTTTTATTAATTTATGTTCATAATTAAGTGAGACGTAGCATTTTAATTTGTCTCCATAAAAATAACATGGGGCTGAGTACACAGGTTTGCTGCTACGGGAAGCTTTAGCAAAAAATTTTTTAGTAAATATCAATAGACCACAACCAGATAAAGCCATATACCAAGTTTCGTCAGTTCATAAAGAAGCAAAATATAATTTATTTCTTATTCTCCATAAGAATAACATTAGACAACGTACTGTGTTTAGCACTTACAATATCTCAGTAACCGATTGACGTAGAGGAATTATCAAAATACCAAATTGTGTTTTTGTTTAAAGCTGAATCGAATGGTAAAAACTACAATTTGACTATTTCAAAAATTATATGTAAAAAGTTCAAAATACCCCTTAAGGTAGAGCGATATTCTGGTTTTCGAACTTAAAGTCATAAATGTTGCTTTACACGTTTGTAAAAAATTTCACCAAAATCGGGCCTTTTTTACGAGAGTTATCGCACCCACGGACACACACATATATATATATATATATATATATATATATATATATATACAGTTTCGAACGAATGGTGTTTTAAGGGTCTGGGGACCTCAAAACTAAAAGTTATCATGATCCCGGGCCTAGATCTCACCATGCCGACTACGGTAATAGCTTCTTCCCTATAGGGGAAATTCGCTAAAATAAAAGTGAAACAGGAATTCACTCATTATTACATCAAGATAGTAAATATTCCAAAGAATAAAAATCAACTACTGACTGGCCAATAAACACGTTCTTTCCTTAGATAATGCATCAGTACAAGACCAGTTCTCAAGGAAGCAGTCAGGTAGCTAGAAGGTCATGTTCTATAATGCCGTATTTTAGATTATTTTTCTCCCTTATTTAGTATTTTTTTATTGATCCAGCATGGCAACATATACAAAATACATTCGTGGAGTTTTAAATATAACGGTTTATAAATTTTGATTAGTTTTGTAAAATATGTAACAAAAATATTGCAAATTTGTTATAGTTATGATTTATAAGAAGCATTATGTTAGTGTTCCAAATGAGATCAAGCTGTAATTCTAATTTTAATGTAAAGGTTTTTTCGTAAACTTGTTTCAATAAAAATCAAATCTTGCACATATTTGGACCTTTTATGGATATTAATTTTTTTGTGAAACACTGTATACCACTGCCGCAGTAGGTCTATTAATAACCACCGCAATATTACTATACAAATACCCCCGTAGCAGCAAACCTGCGTACTCAGCAAATTTCCAATGTATATAAATGTATCTTAATACCACATAAAGCCACATACCAAGTTTCATCAATATACATTCATAAATAAACGATTTATGACATTTTAATTATTCTCCATAAGAATAACATGGCGGCTGAGTATGCAGGTTTGCTGAAGCAAGGAACACAAAAAATGGGGTTTTATACAAATATCAATATAACTCATGTAGTTAAAGCAACATACCAAATTTCATTAATTTATTTTCATAATTAAGGGAGACATAGCATTTAATTATTATCCATAAGAATAACATGGGGCTGAGTACGCAGGTTTGCTGCTACGGGGAAATTATTACGTTGAAATTATTTGCTCAAAATTTTTTTTGAGCAAATATCAATGGTCCACAACCAGATGAAGCCGTATACTAAGTTTCGTCAGTATACGTTCATAAATAAGCGAGATATAAAATTTGTATTGTGTATTTTCCTCCATCAGAATAACATTAGACAACGTGTACTGTGTTTTAGCACTTTCAATATCTCGGTAACCAATTGACGTAGAGAAATGATCAAAATACCAAATTGTGTGTTTTTTGAAGCTGAATCCAATGGGAAAAACTAAAATTTGACTTTTTCCAAAATTATATGTAAAAAATTTGAAAAACCCATTTTAGGGGTACAAACCCCCCCCAAAATACCCCTTCGGATAGAGCGATCTGGCTGGTTTTCGAACTTAAAGTCATAAATGTTGCTTTACATGTTTATACCAAATTTCATCAAAATCGGATAATTTTTACGAGAGTTATCGTGCTCACGGACACACACACACACACACACACATATATATATATATATATATATATATATATATATACAGTTTCGAACGAATGGTGTTTTTGGGGTCTGGGGACCTCAAAACGAAAAGTTATCATGGTCCCGGGCCTGGGTCTTACCATGCCGACTACGGTATTAGCTTCTTCCCTATAGGGGAAATTCGCTAGAATAAAAGTGAAACAGGAATTCACTCATTATTACATCAAGATAGTAAATATTCCAAAGAATCAAAATAATTACCATGTGAAATTACCGTTGGGAATAAAACTTGGTTTAGTGACAAAAAAAGTAAATTTTGATGTTGTTAGTAGACATACAGTTTTAAGATATAATAGTTATTTCAGTTTACAAACTTGCAATGATTCCTGTTATAATTTGACTTTAAAATGCATTTGAAAAAAATTCAAATTATACATTAAGCTTTTTTCCTTTCAAAAATTGAACGGTTGAAAATATTTTTATTTGTGAAATGCTACTTTTATTATCAATGATTTAATTTAGAGATGTATACTTAGTTAACTTGAATGTAATATAAAGATAACAATAAGTTGTTATTTTCCAAATGCCAATAAATTCTTTCTCTACCAAATGTAATGGCTGTTATAAGTGTTTGATTTTTCTAATTCTAAAACTTTTAAATTTGTTAACAAAAAATTTATATTTATTCACCTTTGACCTTCAATCAGGCTTCCTCAAAACTAATTCATGAAAAAATGGTGTATTATTATTTATAGTATTACTAGTTAGCCTGTCGCGGCTTCGCTCGCGATCACAACGTAATATTATACTGACATTCCTGTATAAATATTGTGTTACCATTCCAAAGCTAACAAGGCCTGCTGATTAACTGTGTTTACTCTATCCAGCTGATTGCTTAAAACTTATAGTTATTTTCCAATGTTAAGCTTATAGGAAAAAACTCAACTTTAAGGGGCCCCAGGGCCTCACTCACAAATTATTTCTCTATAAGAAAAGTTTCTTGCACAACTTTACGTTAGGCTCTTTCCAATGACACCAAAAACATGAAAATCGGTTCAGTAGTTTAGGAGGAGTTATTGTCACAAAGAACCTGCTCGCCTATTAAATAAGTATATAGATTATGTAATTTTAAAAATGAAGTTTTTTCGTAAAGTTTTCATCTTTTCTGTACAGATTTAGTTTTAGGTTTATAAAATAGCAATCAATACCAAAATTTGATTACCTACAGCGATGTTTTGAATTTATGCCACGTTTTACAGTAAAATACCTTGCGGCGGTTGATCAGCTGGTAGGGCAAAACAGATAGAGAGGGTACTCGTACAGTCCGTACCAAGAGATCAGCAGTACAGTCAACGCCCGCCGCCACTAGCAGCGGGTCGCTGAAGCAACCTCTCCTACCTCAACAGGCACTGAGTTATCTCCATAAGGCTTGACCGTCTTATTTTAGTTTATGTAGTCATTGCTATACACCTGCAATAGATGGTAAATGCAATGCTAAAATCGGATAACCAAGAAACAGCACAATCCATTGAGTGCGGTCGGCAACAGGGGCTATCGAATGTGTTTCCTCCTAGTGACATTACGCGAACTACTTGGATTCCCTTAGGCAGGCGAACAGACAGCGCTCACTTGATTGAAGCTCGTGAAAGACGGTTATGACGACGACACCAATTTTATTACAAGTTTGTAACTGTTATTACAATATTATTTGTATTTCACACAACCTTTATTATTACAGCCTTTGTTAAATCTTTTAACTTCCGAGTGGCGAGGAAAGCGAGATAGTTGTTTTATTAGCAAAATGAGATTTTAAAAACCCGCCACGGCCGAGCTGAGTGCGCCGATTGGCATGAGCCACAGTTACGTACGCCATTGCGTGCGATGGTGGTTACTTTTCTATCCTGTGCTTTCAGAGCTACACGGAGAATCCCGCCTCTTTTGTTATCAGACGGGCCCTTAAGGTTTTCAGTCTAGTACAGGTGTATAGTCAATGGTGCAACTAAGGTCAGGTTCACACGAGCGCTTGGCAGCAGCGTCAACGCAGCTTAATTTTGCAGCACGTTTAATCAGAATCAGAATTATCTTTACGAGACGCTCCCCCGCAATATGTTGCGGATATAATCCTTATAACAGCTGTTTATTGAATTAAGAAAAACACATGTGACAGAAACCAAATAAAACTCTCCTCCATATGAATAACATGGAGACTTGGAAGTCCCGCTGGGTTGAGCCCTGGGGCCTAAATTGAAATTCTGGCTCGACAGTGACTTAGAACACAAGAGTTTCCACCGACCGGGAAAACCGGGAATTATGCGTGAACTTTGATCACCGGGAAAAAATGCATGGATTATGCGGGAATTTTCGGCCGAACCGGGAATTTAAGGTTGCGATCGTCGGCGATTGCGTAACGCGTTCTGAATAGTAGGCGACGTTAGCGATGCGTTCTCGATTGCCAGCAACGTTAGAGATACGTTCCCGATGGTCGGTGACGTTAGCGATATGTTCCCGATGGTAGGCGACATTAGCGATACGTTCCCGTTGGTCGGCGACGTTAGCGATACGTTCCCGATGGTCGGTAACGTTAGCGATGCGGTCTCGATGGTCGGCGACATTAGCCACGTGAGTCTTTATATGAGGAAACTGCAGTCTTGACTGTCGGTAAAATTTGTATTATGATTAACAAATTAATTTGTATGTTGTTACAAACAGTGAGTAATAGAAGTAGCTCATTTGTAATTAATTGCGGTCTGGTCAAAATTGTTAATCGTTGATAAGGAGCTCAGTTTCTAATATTTAGTCTTTGGAGGCTGGATAATTTGTGAAAGCATCATTAGCTGGGTAGTGGATAAGTGGCCCGGTCGGTCGCTTCATAATCTGAGGTTTGTTAAAAGATTGATTCCCAGCAAAAATCTTGAAAGTGTTAGGAAAGTTCAATACTGGATTCAGCTGCCATAATAATCCTTTCAAAGACATTTTTTAATTTAAATAGTAACAAGATCAGGGTTTGGGCCCAGGGCCCACTCCCTATCAAGAACTTTGAAAAATATGCCTTTGATGTTGATAGACACACAAAAAAAGATTTGTATACACTATTTTCTTATTTTTATAATAAATAGTATATTGCCAAAGTTATATGGAATTTTATATAATTACGTGTATCTGTTGACATAACCTCCCCCTCATATCAATTAAAATATTGTAATGTTTTTATATAGGGAGAAAAATCAAGATCATTAATACAAACTATTCGACTTGTGCGGAATTCCGCACTGCGAACCAAATCTTGTCAGCTGATCAGATGTTCTTTCGTTTACATTTTCGCTCCTGTCAAACTATTCCCTTTATTTATCTTTTATATTATTCAAATTTCCGAGAAGCGGTACACTTTTATACTGTGGGTCTATTTTTCGTCTTTAGCCGGCACGATAAGCTTTAAAATGAGGGGTAAATCATGAAATTTTATAAAGGAATAAGGTTGATGTCGCAGAAAAACAGGCTAGAGAAATAACATATATAAGGTAAT
Source organism: Allygus modestus (assembly GCA_963675035.1). Lineage (NCBI taxonomy): Eukaryota > Metazoa > Arthropoda > Insecta > Hemiptera > Cicadellidae > Allygus > Allygus modestus. The sequence continues at coordinate 60,074,762 of OY776117.1, read as the reverse complement.
TGGCCCAGCTTGTATACCCATTTTTTGTAGAAAGCATAACAAAATATGAGATATAAATTAATAATAAAAATTATATTGTACTTTTAAAAAAGTTATACTGTAATTGTTTGTTAAAATAGCACTTTTATTTATATTCTAAATCGTTATAGGTGTTGCAAATACATAAAAAATGCCGCGTGAGTTTAACTGGAATTTTGAGATTTTTACCTGGAAAACCTGGAATTGTGCATGAATTTTGAAATGCAACTTTGGTGGCACCCCTGAGAACATGAAATTATCTTTTAAATGAAAAAATAATCATCAAAATCGGTTAAGTATCAACTTAAGGAAGTGAGTGAACAAAAAGCAGGAAATTTTTAAATATATATGTAGATTTTCAATCATTAAGATTACAAAATAGTGTCAAGAATTGATACATTAATGTAAATTTAATCTGTGAAGACAGGTTAGTTCTGGAAGTTTCCTTGTATAAATTCTTCAATTGAGAAGAAAGGTCGGTCCAGAAGCCATTCTTTCAGTGCAGATTTTAGTGAGTTCCCTCTCTTGTGATGAAGTTCTTGTGGTAGTGAGTTGTAGAGTTTCCTACCGATGTAGGATGGTTTAGTTTTGTATAGCTTCAGGGAGGATGTATAGTTCACCATTTCTGGTATTGTGTTGGTGAGTGTCCCTGTTTCTTTGCAGATCTTTTCCATCCACATACATCACTACTTCTTGAATGCACAGTGAAACTACTGTTATAGTTCTTAGGGACCTGAATGCATCCCTACAGCCAGCTTTCCAAGCGATGAATACTTGCTAATGCTCTAATAGATTTTTTTGTATTGATCAGAATTCTTTTGAGGTTTGTTTTTGTTGTACCACCCCATACCGCAAGGCCATATCTTAGCTGAAACTCAAAGAGGGAGAAATAAGCTGATTTTTTAATAGCATGTAGTCGGATGGAGCAGTTCACTGCGCGGTGACGCCTCAGGCATGAACTGCTCCATTTGAGTACATGCTCCGCATAAACGTGCTGCAAAATGAGGCTGCGTTGATGCCGCTGGATAGCGTTCGTGTGAACCCAGCCTAATAGTGCACCTGTCTTTAAGTTGAATGAAGCAAAGGGTGGACGGCTCGGATCCAAGCTAACAGGAAAGGTGAATTCTTCCCGATTTGCATATATGATCAGATGTTTTGCTACTTTTGGCTTATTCTTACTGTGAGTCCACTTGGAAGTGTTTTTATAACTTTAATTGTTCAGGTGTTCAAAATAATTTTAAAAATCAACAAAACATCATAGATTCAACCACTCCAATAACAAAGCTTGGCAGTCAAATGATCTAAACCAACCATTACGGAACAGGAATGAACAGCACTAAGAAAAAACATTGTTAAAGTTGAAATTAATTATATGAATAAAATACACAAGAGTAAACACAGGTTGGAAGGAACTGAGGGTCATAAAAAGACTGTGGAGGTTTAGAAAATTGAATAATCGTTTAATAATTACTTTTGGAATGTATAAATAATGCTAAGTCCATCAATGATTACAGTTATACTAAAATAATGACATGTGTATATAAAATACTGTATCTATAAAAGAGGATTGAAAATTTATAAGGATATACTAATATCATATATGAAGACATCACCCTGTATGTGAACAGTATCTACTATGCTGTAAGGCACTCGATGTTTGAAGGTCAGTATTATCTTCTCACCCAACCTTACAATGAAGGCATCTCTTTGGCACTCGATCACCACTTTGAAGGAAAATCTAAAATGAGTAACAAAATATGTGTTATTTAAGAAATTATTGCAGACATTTTCTATTATTATTTGAGAAAAAAGTTCACAACATTTCCGTAAAAGAAGACCTAGTGCATAACAAAATTAGTGACACAGAGAAAGCTAAAACAGAACTGTAAAAGCCAAAAAATCAAACAAAAAAACACAAAAGACATCGCTCAAACCAGACCATACAACCACACACCACAAGTACTCAGGCGAGACTGGTGTGGTAGAGGGGGTCCAGGCTACATGAGAGGGTGTGGCAGAAAACAGAAGATATGAGCAATGGAAAACCCCCATTGTGTTTGTTTGTGACATTTGTTTTCTGATGCCTATCTCCAGGTTAATGTACATGCCTATCTCCGGGCCATTGTACATAAAATGGACCAAATTATTAGTCAATCCTCAATTGAAATCAGGCCTCTACAGCTGCCTATACTAAACAAAGAATTGGAACATGGAAATAAAAAGCCTCAGTAGATAACAAAACATTTAATCCACCTCAAAATTCACACAATATGTTAGCCCATAGTAAGGCCTGAGGAAAACAAATCAGATAAACAAATAATTCACAAACGTGTGGTTTTTCCATTGCTCACATTCTTGTTTAGGTTGCCACAGTTAAGAGCTAGTGTCTCACCTATCACGTGGCCTGGACCCCCACCACGTCTGCCTGAGCACTCGTGCTGTACAGTTGTGCATTAGTGATGTCTCTTTCCATGTGTTTGACTTTATCGTTTCTTTTAGATTTATTTGTTGTCTGCTTTTACAGTTTTCTGTTTTAGCATCTCTATGATTTTTTACAACACTTCCTGGATTGCCCCAATAACTTTTTTATGTTTTAGCGAATCTCCCGTATAAGGAAGAAGCTATTACCGTAGGTCTCATGGTAAGACTTGAGACCGAGACCATGATAACTTTTTGTTTTGAGGTCCCCAGATGTCAAAAACACTACTCATTCAAATTTATATATATGTATATGTATATATATATATATATATATGTGTGTCCGTGAATGCGATAACTTGAGTAAAAAATGTCCGATTACGATGAAATTTGGCTCAAACATGTAAAGTAACATTTATGACTTTAAGTTCGAAAACCAGAAAAATCAGTCTATGGGAAGGGGAGTTTATGGGGGTTTTAAATTTACCAAAAATCAGTCTTTTGCATTTTTCACCCTAAAATTTTTAAAACACTTAGTTTTGGTTCGGACCATGTTATTGCTTAAAGAAAAACAATATAGTATTTTAAATTATTAACCTAGGTTAAGTGGTTGCGGAGAAAATCCAAAAAAATCCCGCTCATAAAATCTCCCATGTTAATCTTATGGGAAAAATGTTTTTTGCTTTTCCTCAGTTCATTTTAATGTAAACTTTACATTTTCTTTTACCAATCAGTTTAGCTCCACAAAACAACCATTTTGGTGTTTAAATTTTGAATCTATGTCCAACCGTTGCAGAGATATTCAAAGTGCTAAACACAGTACGTTGTCCAATGTTATCCTTAAGGAGAATAAATAAAATTTGATATCTCCATTATTTACGAATGCATATTGATGAAACTTGGTATGTGGCTTCATTTAGTATTGTTATATTGATATTTGCACAAAAATTGATTTTTAGTTGATTATCCCCGTAGCAGCAAATCTGCATACTCAGCCCTAATGTTATTCTCATGGAGAATAAGTAAAGTTTTATATCTCCCTTAATTATGAACATAAATTAATAATACCCCCGTCGCAGCAAACCTGCGTACTCAGCGAATTTCCTATGAATGAATATATTTCTTACTACCACATAAAGCCACTTACCTTTCATAAAAATACTTAAATAAATAAGTGATATATAGCATTTTATTTATTATCTATAAGAATAACATTAGGGCTGAGAACGCAGGTTTGCTGCAACGAGGAAGATAAAAATGTGGGTTTTTTGCAATTATCAATATAACTCAACCAGGTGAAGCTATATACCAAGTTTTAATGATTTATGTTCATAATTAAGGGAGATATAAAGCTTTCCGTATTCTCCATAAGAATAACATTAGGGATGAGAATGCAGGTTTGCTGCTAAGAGGATAATCAACAAAAAATCAATTTTTTGTGGAAATATCAATATACCAGTACTAGGTGAAGCCACCTACCAAGTTTCATCAATATACGTTCATAAATAATCGAGATATCAAATTTTAAATATTCTCCATAAGGATAACATTGGACAACATACTGTGTTTAGCACTTTGAATATCACGGCAACAGTTGGACGTAGAATCACAATTTAAACACCAAAATGATTGTTTTGTAGAGCTAAACTGAATGGTATAAGCAAATGTGAAGTTTACATAGAAATGAACTGAGGAAAAGCCAAAAACCTTTTTCCCATAAGATTAACATGGGAGATTTTATGAGCAGGTTTTTTTGGATTTTCTCCACAACCACTTAACCTAGGTTAATAATTCAAAATACCATATTATTTGTTTTTTAAGCTCTATAACATGGTCAAAACCAAAATTAAGTTTTTTAAAAATTTTAGGGTGAAAAATGCAAAAAACTGATTTTTGGAAAATTTAAAACCCCCATAAACCCCCATTCCCGTGGTCCGATATTTCTGGTTTTCGAACTTAAAGTCATGAATGTCACCTTAAACATTTGAGCCAAATTTCATCGAAATCGGACGTTTTTTACTCAAGTTATCGCGGTAACGGACACACATATATATGTGTCCGTTAACGCGATAACTTGAGTAAAAAACGTCCGATTTCGATGAAATTTGGCTCAAATGTTATATATATATATATATACACATATATATATACATATATATATATATATATATATATATATATACACATATATATAAATTTGAACAAATAGTGTTTTTGGCATCTGGGGACCTCAAAACAAAAAGTTATCATGGTCTCGGGCTTAAGTCTTACCATGAGACCTACGGTAAGTCTACCATAAGGGTACGGTCTTCCCCATAGGGGAAATTCGCTAAAACTTAGTATGTAGCTTCACCTGGTTGAATTATATTGATAATTGCAAAAAAACACATTTCTTATCTTCCTTGTTGCAGCAAACCTGCGTACTCAGCCCTAAAAAATAAAATGCTAAAGATCACTTATTTATTTATGTATTTTTATGAAACTTGGTAAGTGGCTTTATGTGGTAATGAGAAATATATGCATGCATTGGAAATTCGCTGAGTACGCAGGTTTGCTGCGATGGGGGTATTATGTATTCTTATCACCTAATGATAGGATTAGATTCCAGGTCCCTAAACGTCGCAAAACTTATTTTTCTGAAACAATTATGGCAAATGTCTGCAGTAATTTCTTAAATAACATAACTCAACCATCAACAATGATTCAATACAGTTGAAAAGATTTTTTATTTTCAGAATAGTGTTAATTTACAAATTAAATACAGTAACTAAAGAACAAAATATTATGTTTTCAATAAACGGATATAACAAGTATGTAAATTATACCTGCATGGGCACTTGGTCTATGGGCAGGTACGAATTGACATCAGAACAGATGATAAATGAAAAAATCGGGATTTTGAATCTTAGTCGGGAAAAACGTACAAACTCTAAAAATAAAATACAGAATCCCGCCTAAAACTCGAACAAAGACTCAGATGATAAAAATAATTATTTTTCTTCAATCTGTTGACAGTTTCTTCCAAAACGTCACAGTTTCACGGAGAAGAAGAAGGAATCAGGGGAGAGGGTAGGTTTTTGTTTCTGTGGAAACGAGTGTGTTGCTATGGAAACGCTGTCGCGCCTGCTACTAAGCAGCTCGTTCCGCCTGTTTGTGTTTAAATTTAGACCAGAGTTGGTCCGACCCAGCATCAGCCATCGCTAGTATTAACTATTATTACCTTGACTTTTTGTAGATTTCATCACATTTTCAATTTTCAAAAGTATTTAATTTACATAAAAATATGTCTTAAATTACTTTAAAATAAGGTAACTTACTGTGACAGAAAAATATGTATAAACCTTTATAACATTTATAATATTTAATTTATTAAATCCCAATGTTTATCAAATCCTTAGAGTTTAATGTGATGTATAATGTGAAAGAAGCCTATCAAATGCTTTTACACTATGCTAACTAAATGAGAGCAATTGCTATTTTTTATTCACATTGCCCATTGTCTACATAACTTATGGTTTGAAATAAATGCTTATAATGTGTTGGTAGTAAACAAATACATTTAACCCATAATTTTGTGTATATTCTTAAAAATATTGATTTCCAGTATCCATTAATATTAATTTCCATTATTTAACTTGATTGTGTGAAAACTGTTGACCTGATTAGGGTGAAATTTTCTGTAAGTGTATTTACCAATTCCAATGAGGAATAGGACAGTTTATCGTTAACTGTCCTAAAGAGCGAACAAAAGGAAAAATATTAATTGAAATAAAATTAAGTAAACAGTAATATGTATGCAAACTTGCAACAAGTATCTATGTAAACATAACGCTAAGTCGGGAATTTTGATCAACATGGTCAGGAAAACTCGGGAAAAAGGGGGGAATTTTATTTGGAAAATTTGGTAGACACCCTGTAAAAGTAACACGAGTTGCAATGATTGTTCTTAAAATTCTTCAGAAACTATATAGGCCTACAATTTATATTTAGATTATTTTATTTAGGTAGTGATTATTTGTTGAACAATAATTAACGATATGGGACACAAAAATTACAGCAGCTTTACCTTGATGGAACATTAGATGTTTTCGAAATTGCAGTAAAATAGAGAGAATTTAAAATAGTTGTATTAGTTGAATTATGTCCAACTTGAGGTTTGGTTACCTCTTACAATGGGAGGTGAGATAGTTAATTTTGACAGGTTATCTCACCATCACCTTAATGGGTGAAATTTTATTTTTACCAAATCAGCTTTCCATTTTACAAAAATTTGGTCATCGGAGTCCCTTTTTCCTTGGCAGGTCAGAGATCAGAAGTGTCTGATCTCTGACCTGCCAAGGAAAAAGGGACTCCGATGACCAAATTTTTGTAAAATGGAAAGCTGATTTGGTAAAAATAAAATTTCAAAAGCATTTTCTTGTTATTCCGGGTTCAGAATAAAAAATATAGTTTATACAAAAATATGTCATTTTTTGCTCTTATTTTGGGCAATTGTCTGGATCTGAAATGGCATATTGTGTAAGTAAGATTCTGTTAAGTTTGATTTTTTTAAATGATGACAGAACAACTTAAGGCTCAGCTCTACACAAGAAACATACCATCTACATAAAAATCAATTAAAAACTAAAGGATCAGTTCCAGTCACATAAACAAAGTCTAGCATATTAAATAAGTACCTATAGCTATAGTTGGATGTATCAATCAAACATAATTTTATGGTCCAATTATAGTTCATGCCCATACCGCAAGAAGCAATGCACATTTTTGTCCAGTCTCAATTAAAAGGGTAGTGCCAGTTTTCAACCTATAAAACATTGTTTTTCTGTTGTTGATGGCCGGTAAAATGTGATGTAGTTTCCACTTAGTCAATATTATTTATCGGTCATTATCTTTCCGGTCGTTATACCATGTTCTGATCTATGTCTACATCTGATTTTGTGCAGCTAAAACGTAATTTACAGCCAAATGTGATCTGAAGTTGTTTACAGCTGATATTACACAGTTTGATTGCCTTTTCAGGCTGATATCATGCTATGAAATCGTAATTCATGAGTGATAATACATTGTCCATCATTAATGGCCAACTCAATATCGTCTGCCAGTCGTTTTGGTTAACCTAACAGTCGTTACGGCCAATATTAAACAGTTCGGCAGCAGTTTTCATTAGCCTTGAATCGGCAAAGAAAATCACGAGTATTTTGGAAACATTGAAATGGTTTTCTAGCTCAAACTCCTTTGAAAGCCTTATTTTCTCCTATTATGGGATTAGACACATTTTGCACCCTCGTTTTGTTTTTTGATGTGAGTGATAGATACACATTTTGGCTCCTGAGATAATGGATGATGATATGGACCTGTTCAAAGCTTTACATCCCTCATTCCTCCGGACCACTATAGGTACACATCTCATTGCATTACCACTCACCCAGGGGTAAACAGGAACTCTGTAAGGGACAGATCCTCTTTCCCCCAGCCTTCGCCGAGCCACGCGTTGGCCAACATGACCTGATGGTCCCCTCCCTGGCTGAACCTGATGGATATGTGCAGAGGTATCTCCGGGTGAGGCCACAGATGACAGCCTTCCTGCAGGTTGATATAAAACCTGCAACATTGAGCTTTTTTACTTATTTATTTGTTTTTTAAAAAACCTTAACGCATTGAGGTAGTAATTTTATTCTATTTGCAGTAGCCTATAACGGGAATTGATTGGTGCTGCACTCTAGTAGCAAAATATGTAACTAATGACCGCGGGCGCCTACGGTTCTATCCGCTATGGGCGCGGACTGACTGAAAAACCTTAATATCGCCGCCAGGCCTTTGGTCGTGTTAGCTGAGTTGGCTACGTCGTGGAAACACCTTGGCCAGGTGGTGATATGATGTTCGTGGGTTCGATTCCCGCACACGACCAAAACTGACCAGTTGTGCAACTCAATGAGTTAACCGGTCTGTGGCAACGTTGGTGGGAGGGCCCAAGTAAAACAAAAGGTGGCAGGCTTGCTTGGAAGTTGACGGGATCAGTTAATTCTTTGAGACTTGCACATGGTCAACACTGATTTTGCTAATTTTTACTCATGTCTACTGTGTGTGTGCCAATGCGACTCTCTAAACTGAAAGAAAACAATATTTTAATTAAAATACACCATTAATCCATTTAAAAAAACTAATTTTATACTCCAATTCACAGGTTGATAAAATTACAAGTAAGGAACAAGACCAGCTCGTATGTCTACGCCAATGGGTTAACTGCCCGTCACCATTGGAATATTAAGAAACATTGATTGTTTGGTTTGTGTTTGTTTACATTGCTCTTAAATTGCTAAGCTAATACTTGAAATAACAAGATTGATTTGTACAATTAACAAAGAGGGTTTATTGATTAAACATATAAAATAAATATCTCATGGGCTAAACAAACGGGATACAGGATAGTTTACAATATGGGGGATAGTGCTTAGATTGATCTACTTTACATACAAAGTGCTCAGCCTAGAAAATTTAGTATTTTTACAGGTTTCTTGTTCTCAGGGTGGGGATTTCGAGCTGGCATGGATAAATATATGACATCAGATACAAAGACATAATATTTAAGATTTTAAAAAATAGTCCAAAGTATATAATTTAGTTACTTGAATACACAATAGCCAATTTTGGATCTCAAAATTAAAGGCCCTAACAGTCATCGTTGGAAGTCATGGCTTCCATTACTCTTGAAGTTGATTTTGGAAAATATATTGTTCAATGTTATTAATTACAGTAATGTTCTTGGAAATAAAATAAGAAAAAAAGTTCTCAGGTTCAGATTGTTACATTAATTATTGAATGATTAAATTGGTTTAGTTCTTGGCCTAATTAAAGTTCCAGTAGGCTATCCCAATGGTGATGTAAAAAACTGGAAAGATCTTATCATGGTTTATGAAACATCTCAATGATCCACTCAGAAATTGAGCATTTGGGTTATCAAATATGAGATTTCGATCAGATGTGGAGTAAAACAATAATAAATGGAAATGGGACAATAACAATCAATTAAATTATCATATTTACAAATGGGGGAAACAAAAGAGTATTCACACTGTGGTCGCTTCACCATTGAGTTCATATTTCGCACTCGTATCAGCTGTGATAAGTGTGGGGGGAAACATATGGTATAGTCCATGAATGGATTGCACTAAGGGGGGGGGACACTGATTGTTTATCACTGGGGTAGAGTTTCTTCGGTCCATCTATCCTCTTGTAACTGGGCTTTCAGTTTGTATTGTTTGTGTGGGAATTGTGTTACATGCATATTTAAATTCTAAATGGGTTTAAAACTTATAATTAATGACTTAAATCTATCATTATTTACAAACATGGTTTTTCAGCGGTTTCATACTTGACTTAATGGGGAGTGTAGGGAATTATGGGATATTTAAACGGGAAATGAACACTTAACAATATCTTCAGGCTGAATTTTGCGCAGTAACATATCTCTTGATGAATTAACGGTACGGGATAAGTATTACACTTGAAATTTTGTGGATCGTTCACCTATAAAGTATGTTGGTACTTGTTGCACAAACCGGGCTCGTTAGAAAATGTATCTTGATAGTTCATGATTAATTCGTGTAGCTGTTCTTTTTGGGGCTGGGTTAGGAGTTGATTTTTATGTAGTGTGTCTTGTAACTCATGAGATAGTGTATCAGTGTTGTTAGTATTACTTGTCTGTGTTGACCCAAAATTATTTATATTTATATTGTGTGATTGATTAAAATAAAAAACACCAAATGGTCTCAAGCGCACACACAATAAACAAAACAGTTGGTAGGTCGTGGAACTTGTTTGTTTTCTGGGTCAGGCAAAATGCCTGTGGCCTTCATTATTTATTATGTAACATAAAATACCATCTGTAGAAACTTCGCTAAACTTCGATGTAACATTATTATTATTTATTTTAAATATCATTTGTTTACTATTGAAGTCTATTGCCATCTCCCATATGCTAAGCGTATCTATTCCAAGTATGAGGGGTGTTAAATTAGATACAAGCAGTGATTGTTATGGTGGTCTCTTGATTTCCAACCTTAATATTTAAAAATATTTTAGGTTCACGTTTTGATTTTTCACCAGTCGCTACATTAATATTGGTATTAGTTATGGGGAGTTCTTCGTATTTATCTATTTTATTTTGATTATCATGAAATCATTGTTCTGAGAAACACGTTATGTTTGAGCCGATATTGACTAAAGCATTGATTTGTATTTTATTTATTTCGATTGCTACTTCTGGACATTTTATTTGTTGGGTTGCTCTAGTGATAATATTTTGATCTACATCTTCAGACACTAAGAAATCTTTATCACAACAGATATTACTAACTGTGAGGTTTAGATCGTTTGTATATACATTATTATAAGAATTGTGTTCATTATTATCTGGCCAATTTAATCCGAGGTTTGAATTTTTCACTGAAGATACAGTGATGTTGGGGTGCTGTTAAGTATGGCCTGCTGTATTTTCAGTGTTTCGGAGTTTAAAGGATCGACATTGCATGTCGGTGACGAACCTTTAGGGGATTTACTACCGTCTTCAAGTAATGCGGCGCAAATCTGGTGTTGTTTGTGTGTGGGATATTGTTTTTCGGGCTGGTGAGAATTGTTATTCCTCATTTGTTGAGAGTTTTGGGCATTGTTATGTTGGTTGTAGTTATTGTCATTGTTACGCCGGTAGTTGTTTTGGTATCTGCTAGAGTGATAGTTATTATTGTGGTTTTTGTTGTTTTGGTTGTGTTGGTTGTTATAGTGTGGTGATTGGTTATAAGGCTGTGGTGGTTGATTGTTATCTCGTTCGTATTTCGGACGATAGGCTTTAAAGTTTACTTCTCGGCGAGGATCATATTGTGGATTGTGTGGTTGTGCTGTTCGTGGTGACGGTTGTTCTGTTGTTCGTGGTGACGGTTGTTCTGTTGTTCGTGGTGACGGTTGTTCTGTTGGGGACTGTCGATGAGTGTCCCTTAATATTTTCCCTTTGTAGCAACGCTTTGAATTCTTGCACTGAGTTAACGTTTTGCACACGGCGGGCGTCTTGTATTAATTCCGAAAAATGTTCTGACAACAAGGATAAGATTTTGTCTTCATTCATTCTTGGTGTTAATGAATTTAGTAAAATCACTCGTTCCACGAAGTACTCTGCTCTTGTTAAATGTTCGTTGGGCCAGTAACGCTCTGTCTCAATTTTTTGACGGAAACCACGTTGTATGTCTCAGTTAAAATACCGGGTTAGGAACGCTTGTTCAAAGTCGGACCATTTTTGGACATCATGTTTTATGAGGTAAAACCAGCGAGAGGCATGATGTTCGAGGAATCGCTCTAAAATGTCGTGTAGGTGTTCTGTTGTTGAGGTTTTGGGATTGAGGTTGATGCTGCGGTCATAATATTTCCTTAACTTGTTCAGAAATTCGGGAGGGTTTTGTGACCTGCCGTAAAATTTAGGGATCGCATGTTCGGACATTGTGTTTGCGCTTCCGTTACAACTAACTTGTATTATCGATGGAACTTGTAGGTCAGGTTGGTTGAGTTTCGTCTCGAACGTCTCTACTTTCGTAGTGAGGGAATTTATTTGGGTGTTTTGTTTAATGATTTCATTTCGGTTAAACTCAACTTGTCGGATACTGTCGTTTACGTTAATCTCGACTTCGCTTAGCCGTTTTAGCTGTTTAACATTTAGATCGACTATTTGCTTTTGTATTGATTGGCAAGATTCGTTTAGTTTAGTTTCAAAATCGTGAGAAGTTTTTTGGTTCTCTGAAGAGATAGTTTGTATGATCGTGTCATGTTGTTCTTCAAGGTCACGAGCTAAGTTGGTTCGGATATTTTTAGTTTGATCGAGAAGCATCTCGGTTACATTGGTTTTGATTTTTTGGATTTCTAGACCGTGGGTTTGCTGGATAGATTTAATTTGGTTTAGTTCTTCACAAAAGATTTCTTGGGACTTGGTAACTTAGTTTATTTGTACTTTAATTGAATCTTTATATTCCTGGATTTCCGATTTTAGTTCTGATTTCAGTGTTTTATGGCTGGACACGATTTCGGATTTGAGTGTTAAGTGACTAGATTCGATGTCTGATTTAACTGAGTTGATGTCTGATTTAATTTCGGATTTGACTGAGTTAATATTAGATTGGATTTCCTATTTTACTGAGTTATTTAGGGATTCCATAATTTTACTAATTTGCAAAAACATCACGTTCTCAATATTAGCAGTGGTTGTAGGAGTTTCAAAGCTTAGTGGGTGATTAATTGATTCTGTAGGGACGGTAATTTGTGTTGTGAGGTTGGTCGACCTGTAGATCATCTGGGGACTGCTTGCTTCTGTGCGCGGAATTGTGGGTAATGTTGTCAGTTTGGGGAAGGGAGTCGACGGCGTTGGTGATGGTCGCTTCGCTTTCGGCTGTTACAACATGGCGGTCTCGGGTTACCGTTATTATTGCTGCCTGCCTAGTAGCGTCGTCTATGTCTTCATATTTGTCAAATAAATTAAAAGCTGTTTCAGAAATGTCTGAAATGTTGTCAATGTGTTCTTGGGGAAATATGGTAGTGTCTATGAGGGTGTTTTGTTCTGTGTTAATGTCTTGTGTATTGTCACGGGAGATATTAGTTTGTTGTTCGTCCTCGTCGCAAAATTTAGCGGGTTTCTTAATGTGGGATCGGAGGTTGTATTTACGGGGCATGTCTGGGGTGTGGGGTATTACAATGTTATCAATAAAGGATACAATTTGGGGGTATTTATTGCTTATTGTCTACAACTTATTATAACTTATAGTAAGGGGGGAACATCTATATCTAAGCTGTTTCAAATACGGTGAATGTCATTTATTTATCCAGCCACTACGTTGGGACGCCAAATTGGAATATTAAGAAACATTGATTGTTTTGTCTGTGTTTGTTTACATTGCTCTTAAATTGCTAAGCTAATACTTAAAGTAACTAGATTGATTCGTACAATTAACAAAGAGGGTTTATTGATTAAACATATAAAAGAAATATCTCATGGGCTAAACAAACGGGATACAGGATAGTTTACAATATGGCGGTCTCAGGTTACCGTTATTATTGCTGCCTGCCTAGTAGCGTCTAGTAGCTGCCTGATAGTGCTTAGATTGATCTACTTTACATACTAAGTGCTCAGGCTAGAAAATTTAGTATTTTTACAGGGTTCTTGTTCTCAGGGTGGGGATTTCGAGCTGGCATGGATAAATATATGTCATCAGATACAAAGACATAATATTTAAGATTTTAAAAAATAGTCCAAAGTATATAATTTAGTTAGTTCAATACACAATAGCCAATTTTGGATCTCAAAAGGCCCTAACAGTCATTGTTGGAGATCATGTTATCAATTACTCTTGAAGTTGATTTTGGAAAATATATTATATTGTTCAATGTTATTAATTACAGAAATGTTCTTGGAAATCAAACAACAAAAATATTTCTCAGGTTAGATTTTTACATTAATTATTAAATGATTAAATTAGTTGAGTTCTTGGCCTAATTAAAGTTCCAGTAGGCTATCCAAAGGTGATGTAATGTAAATACCCCCGTCGCAGCAAACCTGCATACTCAGCGAATTTCCAATGGAGATATAAATGTCTTAATACCACATAAAGCCACTTACCAAGTTTCATAAAAATATATTCACAACTAAGCGATACATGCAATTTGAATTATTCTCTATAAGAATAACATTGAGGCTGAGTACGCAGGTTTGCTGCAACAAGGAACACAATAAATGGGTTTTTACGCTAATATCAATAGAACTTAACTAGGTGAAGTCGTATACCAGTTTTTATTCATTTATGTTCATAATTAAGAGAGACATAGCATTTAATTATTCTCCATAAGAATAACATGGGGGGTGAGTACGCAGTTTTCCTGCTACGGGAGCCTTTGGCAAAAAATTTTTTTTAGCAAATATCAATAGACCAAAACTAGATGAAGCCGTATACCAAGTTTCGTGAGTATACGTTTATAAATAAGCGAGATATAAAATTTGTCTTTTACTCCATCAGAATAACATTAGACAACGTACTGTGTTTAGCACATTCAATATCTCGGTAACCAATTGACGTAGAGGAATGATCAAAATACCAAATTGTGTGTGTTTTTTTAAAGCTGAATCTAATGGTAAAAACTAATATTTGACTATTTAAATAATTATATGTAAAAAGTTCAAAAAATCTATTTTTGGGGTACAAACCCCCCCCCCCAAAATACCCCTTTGGATGAAGTGATCTGGCTGGTTTTCGAACTTACCCCCACTGGAGTTAAACCATTCAACCCTATAAGAATCCCTTTACTTAATACAATAATTCAAAGTCATAAATGTTGCTTTACATGTTTATACCAAATTTAATGAAAATCGGATCATTTTTACAAGAGTTATCGTGCTCACGGACACATATATATATATATATAGTTTCGAACGAAGGGTGTTTTTGGGGTCCGGGGACTTCAAAACGAAAATTTATCATAGTCCCGGGCCTAGGTCTTACCATGCCGACTACGGTAATAGCTTCTTCCCTATAGGGGAAATTCGCTAAAACCGGAAAGATCTTACCAAAGTTTAGGTTTTACATATTGCCACAGAGCTACTGGTCTTGAGGAGGCCTGTTAAAATGGGTATTGCTCTGTAACTCGTTGATGATAAAAATATTTTGGCACGATAGGCGCAAAATAACTATTTAAAAGGGAGAAAACTCAGGACAGGGCCCTCTTTAGCTGTTTAAACTAGGCCTTGATTATCTCCATTCCTGGTGAAGAAGCTTTTTTCATTCTTGCATTAGTTTTGGGGGTTTACAAAGCCCAAGTACTTCTGGGTTGGAGAGTAAATACACTTATTTTCACTTTTGGCGCTTGCTAGCCAATACACTTTCACATTCACATGTTTATCTATTTAATGAGATCATTTTAGAATTTTATATTTGAATTTAGATAGGCATTTTAAACAGCTTGGGGATTACTTATAGGCTATTTACATGGTAACTAGGCTATCTATATATATTAGTAAATATGTGTTTTATGGTCTGATGATGATTATTAGGCTTTAACTATAATTGATGAAGATAATTTGAAAATGGATATGGGCAATTTTACATTTGAACATGGGTTAAAATATATTCCTGGGTATTTAACATTTTATTTACATAGGCCTATCCAGTCAATTTATTATTTCTACCTATCATGGTTTATGAAACATCTCACTATAGGCCAAGAGGCCTTTGCGGCGATCTAGACAGTCAACGGTAATAGTTACATGGGCAAGCCAGTGGTGGCTGCTCGTGAAAAATTATCACTGCAGACGGCCAGGATCGAACCTACGCTTGACCACGGCACCACCTCTGAGCTACTGTGACCGGTAACCAGTACACTGTGAGCCCCATGGCAGAACAACGGGCGACAGTGTGACATTGTCGCAGAAAGAAAGCGAAGGCTGCAGAAAGATCAGCCACATTAAAGTACACGGCTGCAGACAAATCAACAATGTGTCAATAAAGTTATTGCTGCTGAACAATCCTCCATTCTGATAACAAAAACTTTAGAGATTCATATAAATTCAAGTAAACGTAATATTGTAACCTCAAAGTTGTGCAGTCTATTTTTAGAGGCAGAAATTGTTTTGGGATTTTACATATTCCGTTGCAGATAGAATTAAACCATTCTGCTTTGGGGTTTGTGACTTTCAACAGACTAGTAAGAAATTGAACGTACATTCTAGAAGGTAATCCTTAATTCAGAATACAGCAATGTTCAGCAATTATTTTGTATACATGTATTAAAACAGAGATCTTTTTATTGCACTTGTAAATCTCTTTCTGCTATGTAATATAAGCATTTGTATCACTATTGACAAAATGATCTTAGAACTAAAGAAAATTGTAAAGTAATGTGATTCAGTTTTGCAAAAACAAAAAGCTTAAAATTTGGAGATGTTAACAAACAAGATTACCCAGTTTTTGAACTATCAAAATTTATAAATCTTTACTTACGCGATAGGCAAAAGCTTCACTCTTCCATTTATTTCTATTTTAGATTTTTCTTCTAGTCTGCCTTTAAGAACTCCGTAAACTGGTGTTATCTGCAAATACAGACACAACTGAAATACGGGATGTAAGTAAAAAAGTATTGTAAATGTAAAGAAAATGTAAGATGTTTTTGTTTGCATCCCATGATTATTACGACACGTATCATGCTAACTAAGGAGTTACAACTGAAATATGCACATCGTACGAGTGAGAGAAAACAAAATATAGATGATAAACAAAATAGAATGCAAATTATCAAGCAACAGTTTGAAAACTGATATCAAAGCTAGACTTATTCAAATAAAACAAAATAATTTGTTGAATAACATAGTATGTGATGTTATAAAATTAAGAAAATACATTAAAGGTGTCTTACAACACTTACAAATATATTCTGTTTGGTGATCCCTGATAATGGTAATTCCTCAAAATAATGGTTTTTGAGGTGAGGTGATATCTGTATGTCTGGGTTGTGTACAGACCTAGAGACCACACGAGTGGCTCTATTTTGTTAATAATTTGGTATGTAGGTACTAACCTATAATATATTCAGGTGTTTTATTTTCTTTTTTCTTTTAAGTGTTTAAATTTTATTTAAGGACCTCTAAAAACCAAAAGGAAAAATTCAAATTTTTAAAAGAGGCTACAATAATTTTAATTACAATTTAGTGGTTTACAGAGTTTTAAATCTCATAATGAAATTACTCTAACAGCATTTCTGGAAAAATTCACATTTAGAAATTAAAGGTTCTAAAATTCAGTTTTTAAAACTTTTATAAAACCTTAAACTTTAGTTTACCTTATCATAATTAACATCTAGAGACTAGACCGGATTGGACTAATCTTGACTTTACTTCCTCTGGGATTGCTTTGTCCTTGGGAACAAAATCGTCCTTGGTCATTAATGTTGTGTGCGAGTTTAATGACCATTTCTTTTGTTTTAAGAGTACTTTTTGTTCTTTTGACAATCATCTAATGAAAAAAACTTAATTTGAACGGCCTGAAGATGACTTCACAAAGAAGTCGAAACTAGAAGTAACAACTTTGGATTACCAATCAACCCGGTATTTAAAACCACTATTGAAAATTCTTATATTTGTTATTTCGCTTCAAAACCAAAGACAACGAATTAAGGTAGGTATTACCTGTGAAGCATTTTTTGTGACTCCAGGAACACTAACAGGGAACTTGTACGGGCTGGGCGGGAAGTTAGCAGGCAGAGAGGCGGGGTATTGACCACTGTTGGCCACATGAACACTCACGAGGCTGACCCCTCCGCACACCTGCAGTCCCGTAATGTTGAGCAATGATGTTCGGTAGGTGTACGAGCAGTAGTGTGTCCCATTGACTGCCACCTGCGTGCAGAACACCATCCATTATACACAGAACATTCATTTACGGGTGGGAGGAGAAAGATGCAGGTTAAAGATCTTGTCAGGGTCCATGGCGAAGAGAGCAGTGAACAGTCAATTGAATATAACAACAAATTGTAAGCAGCTTTTAAAGTTATAATGTTAATCTTATGTATAGTTATTTTATTTATATGTACCGGTAGTCAACTGATTAAAATGTAAACATTTCAAAACATCCGACTCTACGCCTGTGAGATTCCCTGATCAGCTAGTTTATTATAATGAGTTTTAGCATTGTAATAATTGGGAAACCTTAGTTGAATTCTTTTGCTAAACAAGTTATCCTACCAGGAACTCTGAGTGTGTGAGGAAGATCTGGATGATGAATGGTTTCCCGCGCTGGAAGGGGAACATTGTCTGGCTGTTGCCCTCCTCATGGCCCCACTTGCCGTAGAGCAGGGAGTTGCGGGCCGAGTACTGTTGGTCAAGACGCGGGTTGAAGTGGAAAGCGATGTCATCAGTCGTGTCGCCGGCCACAACCAAGTTTAACGCGAAACTGGAACACACAAGTGTCAAAGGTTCACACAAAGTAAAGTGTAGTTACCTAAAGGTAATTCACCAGGTAATAATGTATGATTTTAAATCATTATTAAATTTAATAACCCTACTATCATTAATATCACAATTTTCTTGGATGGTGGTACAAATTAAATGAGATTTAAATAAAATCGTCATACAACATTTTGAAATATATTTCCTCTTACAGTGTACTGTACACGTAAAACATGGTAAACATACATAATAGATGGTACAAGGCTATCAATTTTGACTAGGCACACTGGTCATCATCAGGCGCAATGAGAGAATGACAATGGCTTCCTTGCTTATATCCTACTAGCTGCCAGAAGTTCTGGAAATAAGTTCCTGCATGTGCCACCAGTTAAATCAAATCAAAATATCTTTATTTGTCTCTTGCACAAAGGTACAATAGTGTCAAAACATACATAATGATTAGTCTAAATAATACTTAATTACTATTTCTTTACAAAATTGTCCATGCAAAACTAATCTAATGAGTAAAGAGCTTCCTGCATCAGGAACTCCTTTAATGACTTCTTGAATTTGCCACTGACTTTAAGAAGAGGAAACTTGAAAAACTTATCTGCCCTCCCATGGGTTGTATGAGGGACAACATACATATTGAACAGTTTACAAGAAACCTCATGGAATTAAAAAATAAAAACAGGCGCATCAGTCCATGTCATAGTCTTTAATGATAGTAAATCAAATGGTTTTCTAAATAATGGACAGAATTATCAAGAATTTTCTAGACAACTACGGAGCATCATTTCAAGAGCTGCCAGTGCTCCAACAGCCTCCACTACAGAGCCGTTCCAAAAATGTCGGACAAGAACGCTTTCCCACCACATAACTTATACTATTTCAGACTACCGAAATCATCGACCAAAGGGAAGCAAGGATTTTAGAAAATGGAACTGAAGCAGAAGAGGAGGCATCTTCACTTGCTGTCCAGTCTTTAAACTCAGTTGTCACAACCAGTCAAATAAAAGTTAGCAAAAAAAAAATTAAAATTAAAATTAACAAATTTTTACCAAAATATCAAAGACCTCGCTTCAAGAATAGAAGAATTATCGATTACCCTTGATGAGTTAAATCCACAAAATGTAGTTTTAACAGAGCACGATATTAAAAATAACGAAATAAGTAGACTTAAGATAAATAACTATGGAATTAACCGTTTTTACTGTAGAGAAAGCACTTCTAAAGGTGGAGTTTTGATACCCGGGGAAAAAGAGTTTGAACTGGAAGCAGGTGGAGGTGCCGAAAGTGTTATCAGATAAATTACTGGATACAAAAATTTTAGTTCTGTGTTTGCAAATATTTATTTAATAGTTTTAAGCTACTGGTTATAGGGATATATAGATCATCAAGTTCTAGCTGTGCAGTATTCCTTGACAGATTAAGTGTTTTGGTTGATTTTTATTCAAAAAATATAAATATATAATTCTGGCGGGAGACATAAACATTAACGTTTTAAAAATTATATAAATCATATCATGTTAAAAAATACTTTAAAAAGTCTCAATATGAGATACCTTGCTGCTCCCCATACGGGTAACAGAACATTCAAAAACAGCTATTGATAATCTTATTGTAAACAACTTTCAGGGCTCTAACTTAGTTATTGAAGGCATTATAACGTGTCTATCTGATCATGATGGTCAGTTGTTACATTTAAAAAGCTTACAATTTAAGTCTGAAAAGCAAATACCAATAAAACGTGACGTGCGTAAATTTTCAACTCAAAATTTACAATATTTTATTAAACTGCTTGAAAATTAGCTCTGGGAAAATGTCTATATGGCCCCAGTTGATGCAAAATACGATGAATTTTCAAAAATATTTTATTTTTATCTTAACCAAACTTTTCCAAAAACTATTGTAACTGAAAGGAGGAAGAAGCATTCCTGGCTCACAGAAAACTTAAAAATTGAAAAAAGACAATTGTTACAATTGGCAAAAGATACACGCAGCAAAAATCTCCCTCCACTAAATGATCTTTTAACAGAAAAGAAAATGAGTTAAAAATAAATTTGACTTTAGGCAAAACAAAATATTTGGAGGAAAAATTGAAAAATCTGAAAACGTACAAACAGCCGTTTGGGATATTATTAATTCTGAGGTTGGTGATAAAAAATTAGAGCATGTAAAAGCCATATCTTTGGAAGAAGGCAATAATATTACTACTGATCCTAGAATTATATAAAATAAGTTCAATGATTATTTTATCAATGTAATTAAGGATAACTGTTTGGATACTTCTAGCATTAGTAGCTTAAATAACATAAATTCTCCTGATAAAAGTCAAGAACAAAGTTTAAATGTGAGAACAATATTTGCATTTAAATCAGTTAATGTAGAGGAGGTGGAAAAGGTTATAAGTTACTAAAAAATAAAAATTCCTCTGGACACGATGAAATCCCAATTAAATTTATTGAAAGAGCAAAACATCAACTTAGCACAGTCTTATATCATTTAATTAACTCATCATTTATATCAGGAATCTTTCCAAAGCAGTTAAAAGTTTCAAAAGTAGTACCCATTCATAAATAAACGGTATTAGGAAACTGACACATACTTTCTCCCTTTAAGCCAAACTTTAATGACAAAAATATTTGTTATTTACTAAATATAGAATATGAAGTATAGATAAATGTACAGAAAATTGTCTAAAATAGTTGTTTTCAGAAATATCCACCCAAATCCCTTTTTGGGAGGCACTATAGAGTCCGTTGCTACACACAGTGGTTTTGAGAGGGAAAATTCCCCCTTGCCCCCCCAGGGTTAAATAGCAACATATTTCGAACATCCTCTGTTGGTCAATGCTAACTTGACCTACATATCAAATTTTAATGAAATTGATCAGTAAATAAGAGAGAAATAGTTATTTTTGTTTTCCCCATAAGAATAACATTGGACAACGTACTGCGTTTACTGCTAAATGAAAATTTCAATTTTCTCCGCAACTAGCAATCGTAGAATAGTAATTTAAAATACTAATTGATTTTAATTTTTGAGCTCTTGTTAATGGTGAATAGTAATCTTTTTTTAACATTTATGATTTTTTATGAAAATTCCAAAAAACTGAATTTTGGATGTTTTAAGTCCTGTAATTTCTGAACCCGAATTTTTACAGAAATGCGGGTGGTGTCATTTTGTTGGAAACCTAAAGTTTAATCAAAATCGTTAGAGCCGTTTTTGAGAAATTTGGATTTTACATGCTTTTTGGCGATTTTTGGGGGATAATTACCCTTAAAAATCAAAAATTCAAAAAAATGAAAAAAACGCCTGGAGATATTGAGGATTAGTACCTACATACCAAATTTCATAAAAATCGGTTAATAGGTTAGGGCTCTAGCTCTGTACACATCCACACAGACACACACACACACACACACACACACACACACACACACACACACACACACACACACACACACACACACACACACACACACACACGGACACACACACACAGACAGACATCACGTAAAAACCACTTTTTTGGGTTCAGGGAGCACCCACTTTTTATATTTCCACTAACAACTCAAATTCAAAAATTTTTACGAAAACAATACTTTCTCCATATACTATGTATAGGGGGAGAAAGTAAAAAATGACGGTAAAACCATGTCAAACTAGTGTCCCATCTCTCTTTTACCTGTCATTTCAAACATTCATGAAAAAATTGCTCATAAACAATTGATAGAATATCTAGAAAATACTAATAAGCTAAATAATTTTCAACATGGTTTTAGGCCCGGGAAATGTAATAACAGCTGCTATTTCTTTTATTAAATCTGTCATTGATTCAGTAGATAAAGGTGAACATACCACAGGAATTTTCATGGATTTATCTAAAGCATTCAATAGTGTGAATCATTCTCTTTTAATTAAAAAATTAAAGTGATTAAGCTTATCAAAAACTGCAATTAAGTGATTTGAGTCATATTTAGACAAACAAATCCAATTTGTTTAAATTACCCACATATCAAAAGACAACCGTGTCTCAAAAGTTGTTTCAGAATCTCACGTCATTAAACTTGGTGTCCCTCAAGGATCAATTATGGGCCCTCTCCTTTACCTACGCTATAATAATGACATTTCAAATTCGGTAACTTATATGCCACAAAATAATCTATGCCTCTATGCAGATGATGCAAATCTAAAAGTATCTGCAAGCTGTAAAGAACATGTAGAGATACTGAGCTTTATTCAATTGGAAAGTGTAGGAGATTTTCTGGTACAATATAACTTGGCATTAAATATTCAACAACTAACGTTATCATATTTAAAACACATCAGAATAAACAGTTGACTGAACCAAAAATTATATGTAATTCGAAAGAAATTGATTAAAGGACCAACACGCAATTCTTAGGGTTAAATAAATAAATAACTTTATTGTCGTTGGGCATTACAAATAAGACATGACAATAGTTAACAGAACAATAAATTGAGAGACATTATAGTACATTTATTTACTTAAATTTCTTTTAGGTCCAAATTGTTCTTAAAACATTCATCAATTTCGTAAGGGCAGTTATTTAGTAAAATACTCTTGATTTTCTTTTTAAAGCTTCTTTCACTTACATTTATTTGTCCAATCAGTTAGTAATTTACTAAAAATTTTGATTCCCATTTCATTGAAATTCCTTTTGATTTTTGAGTATTTGAAACATGTAACTTGAAATTTATTTTGATTTCTTGTTTGATGTAGGTGAATATCTGCCTAGACCAATACCTGAAATGGGACTTTCACATTGATAAGGTTTTACCAAAAATAAGCTCTGGAATTTAGTCACTCTATAGAATGTCTTTCTTTTGCAATAGAAAACATTAAGAAACATTTATTTTGCAAATGTGCATTCCCATATTTGTTTTGGTCTATGTCTTTATCGTGCAACATCGAAAATTAACATGGATAGCATTCTAAAACAACAAAAACGAGCAATCAGACTTATTATGAAATTAAAATATTATGAATCTGCAAAGGAGCACTTTAAAAATCTACGCATTTTAACAATATATAGCCAAGACATTTTTGATACAGTTCTCACGGTAAAACATAATGAAACAATCTTTGATTTAAATGAAAAATCCCACTTTTACCAATACAAGACACAACAAATATATGAATAAATCACGCCATCAGTTAAAATTCTATGTGAAAAAGCCCACGTTTATGGGAATGAAATTTCTAAAACATCCACAAACAATATTAAAAATATTACAAACAAAAATAAGTTTAAAAAAGTACTTAAAGATTTCTTGGTAGACAAAACCTTATACTCTTTGGAAGAGTACTTTCCATCTACTCTGAATTTTGGAGTTTGAATTTACGTTTTTTTCTCTGTAAAATAAAATACCCCCGTAGCAGCAAACCTGCGTACTCAGCGAATTTCCAATGCATATATATGTATCTTGATACCACATAAAGCCACATACCAAGTTTCATCAATATACATTCATAAATAAACGATTTATGACATTTTAATTATTCTCCATAAGAATAACATGGCGGCTGAGTATGCAGGTTTGCTGAAGCAAGGAACACAAAAAATGGGGTTTTATACAAATATCAATATAACTCATGTAGGTAAAGCCACATACCAAATTTCATTAATTTATTTTCATAATGAAGGCAGATAACACGTTACTTATTCTCAATAAGATTAACATGGGGCTGAGTACGCAGGTTTGCTGCTACGGGAGCCTTTGGCAAAAAATTCTTTTTAGCAAATATCAATGGTCCACAACCAGATGAAGCCGTATACCAAGTTTCGTCATTATACGTTCATAAATAAGCGAGATATAAAATTTTTATTTTTCTCCATAAGAATAACATTAGACAACGTACTGTGTTTAGCACTTTCAATATCTCGGTAACCAATTGACGTAGAGAAATGATCAAAATACCAAATTGTGTATTTTTTAAGCTGAATCCAATGGGAAAAACTAAAATTTGACTATTTCCAAAATTATATATAAAAAATTCGAAAAACCCAATTTTGGGGTACAAAACCCCCCCAAAATACCCCTTCGGATAGAGCGATCTGGCTGGTTTTTGAACTTAAAGTCATAAATGTTGCTTTACACGTTTATACCAAATTTCATCAAAATCGGATAATTTTTACGAGAGTTATCGTGCTCACGGACATATATATATATATATATATATATATATATACATATATATAAAACTAAACAATAGTATTTTTAGCGAATTCCCCCTATAGGGAAGAAGCTATTACCGTAGTCGGCATGGTAAGACCTAGGCCTGGGACCATGACAACTTTTCGTTTTGAGGTCCCCAGACCCCAAAAACACCATTCGTTCGAAACTGTATATATATCTATATATATATATATATGTGTGTCCGGGAGCACGATAACTCTCGTAAAAATGATCCGATTTTGATGAAATTTGGTATAACCGTGTAAAGCAACATTTATGACTTTAAGTTCGAAAACCAGCCAGATCGCTCTACCCGAAGGGGTATTTTGGGGGGGTTTTGTACCCCAAAAATGGCTTTTAGCGAATTTCCCCTACAGGGAAGAAGCTATTACCGTAGGTCTCATGGTAAGACTTAAGCCCGAGACCATGATAACTTTTCATTTTGAGGTCCCCAGATGACAAAACCACCATTCGTTCAAATTTTTATATATGTGTGTGTCCGTAAGCACGATAACTCTCGTAAAAAAGGTCCGATCTTAATGAAATTTGGTACAAATGTGTAATGTGCCATTTATTTGAACGAGTTCGAAAACCAGATGAATCGCCCCATCCGAAGGGGGGTTTTGGGGGGTTTTGTACCCCAAAAATGTGTTTTTTTGGGGTTTTCACATGTAGTTTTAATTTAAATCAAATTTTAATTTATACCATTAAATTCAGCTTAAAAAAAAACAATTTGGTATTTTGAACATTGCTCTACGTCAATTATTGGTTACCAAGATATTGAAAGTGCTAAAAACAGTACGTTGTCTAATGTTATTCTTATGGAGAAAAAGAAAAATTGTATATCTCGCTTATTTATCAACATAAACTGGCGAAATTTGGTATATGGCTTGATCTGGTTGTGGTTTATTGTTGTTTGAACAAAAAAACAATTTTTTGCCTATGGTTCCTGTAGCAGCAAACCTAGGTACTTGGTCCCCATGTTATTCTTATGGAAAATACTTAAAATGTTATATATCGCTTATGAATGAATGTATATGGATGAAACTTGGTATGTGACTTCACTAAGATGAGTTCTATTGATATTTGCATAAAAACCCATTATTTTATGTTCCTTGTTGCGGCAAACCTGCGTACTCATCCCCAATGTTATTCTTATAGAGAATAATTAATATTTTAAATATCGCTTGTTTGTGAATACATTTCTTATGAATTCTGTTAAGTGTTTTAATGTGTTATGTTATATATTCATTGGAAATTCGCTGAGTATGCAGGTTTGCTGCGACGGGGGTATTTTATTTCTTACTTATTAGTTGTTCACAAATTTATAAAAATTCTTATCCTAAGTTACAAAAATTGTATTGACACAATTCAATTGTATACTATAGTAAAACCCCACTTAACCGAAATAATGGGGGCGGGACCGTTCCGGATAACCCAATTTTTCGGATAATCAATTGTTGGTATTTCGAGGTTAATTTGGAAAAATATGCAAACATCTTGGAGTTTGCAGCAGGTGTGAGAGTTCACGGTACACTGATCCTTTAGTACGACATAGGAATATGGAAAATGCAGCATGGTGACCCATACTGCATTTTCCACATTCCTATATCGTACTAAAGGATCAGTCTACAACCCTCCACCCTCTCGCAGCCGGATCAGGTATGTGTAGAAACCCATCAAAACAACCCATAAGTTCAGTGACCGCCGCGGTGGACGATCTCTCGAATGAATCATACGCTGGACTTATCTTCTCTATTACTGATTGTCTATTTCTTGTAGACCGCGGACAGCCATGAATCATACGCTGGACTTATCTTCTCTATTATTGATTGTCTATTTCTTGTAGACCGTTTCGGTTAACCCGGGTTTCGGTTTAGCGAGGTCCGGTTAAGCGGGGTTTTACTGTATGTATATTTGATGAATAAAGATTATTGAATTTGAATTTGAATTGTCTTTAATATATTTTATTTCCTTTGGGACATATTTAAAAAATTGTATTCCAAAATAGGAGGTTTTTTTGGTGAAACATTCTAATCTAAGCTGTGGTAATATTTTATCATGTTTGTTTCTTGTATTATATGAATGAAAATCATTGTTACTCTTGAATTGGCCAATGTATGTTTCAATGCATAATACACTCAAGTATGTAGAGACTATGAACGATTAAAATATTTAGCTCAAAGTAACGTTTCACGGATACATCAGTTTTAAGATTTAACATTGTTCTTATAGCTTTCTTTTGCAGGGCAAGAATTTTTTTCAAATTTTGGATCGAAGTCCCTCTATATATACTTATTCCATATGCAATATTGGACTGTATCTGTTTTAAAAACAGTTTTTAAAACAGATAAATTACAAAGAAAGGACATTTTATTCAAAGCAAAAATACCAGAATTGATCCTTTTAATGATTCTTTCAACATGCATATCCCAACTGAGATTGTTATCTACTGTTAACCGAAGGAATTTAGTATGATTCACTTCCTCCAACTCTTTAGAGTCAGAAAAAATAAGATGATTTGGGTGGTTTCTGTTTTGTTTAGTATGGAAAGATATGAAATTTGTGTTTTCTGTATTCAGCATAAATTTATTTTCAATAAAAAAGTGTTGTAATTTTGAAAGTTGAATGAAAGCTACAACTACTAAATCAATTTTACTTTTAGCTGATACAATTAAATTTGAATCATCTGCATATAAATACAGCTGGTTTTTTATGGTTTGAAGGTCACTTAAACATTTAGGCAAATGTAACAAATAAACGACAAACAACAGTAGAAAATGGAACCTTGTGGTACTCCATTTTTTATTACCGTACTTGAGTATTTGTTTGATATTGATGGGTTTTATTATTTTTTATCTGAGAAATCTCAACATATTGCTTCCTTTCAGAAAGGTAGGAAGTAAACCATTTAAAATTAAAATTGTGGATCCCAAAATTTTAAAATTTTTGAAGAAGTAATTCATGAGATATGCTGTCAAAAGCACTTTATAAATCCATAAAAATTCCAACTGGTTTTTTCAATTGATTACAAAAGTAGTTCTGTGAAGTCTACTAAAGCAGTGTTGGTAGATTTATTTTTCCCAAACCCATGTTGTTCATTATCAAAAAGGTTGTTTATTTCCAGATGTGTATAAAGTCGGTTATACATTGCTTTTTCAAAAATTTTTTAAATTGATGGTAAAACTGAAACTGGGCGGTAATTTTGAACTTCAGTCCTGTATTTTTGAAACTCATTGCAGGATTCAGTCCTGCTTCCCTTTTTATAAATTGGGATCACTTTGGTTACCTTCAACTTTCCTGGAAGTACACCAGGAAAAAAGAGATAGTGATAAAAGAGGAATTGTTTTACAAGCCGATATTTTATAATTTTTATGATTCAAATCGGTACTTCATCATAACCACTTGACCATTTATTTGTTAGTGAATCAATAATGTAATAGTCAAAATTTACATGTTCATTTATCAATATATCCCTATATTTTTATTGTTATTTATAAATACAAAATTCCTCCCATGTGTTTATTATATTGTACCGTGATTCAAAATATTTAATTCTTTAATTTAAAAATAACTAAATAAAGCTTGAGCAACGAAATAATTAGCTGGGAGACAATAGGTTTTCTATGGAAAATGTTGACCAATAATTTTCTGAAGGACGAGTCATCATCGCAAGTAATTAGGCGGGTTCAACGGGTTGGATGTGATTCAAGGATTTAGGACATTACATAAGCAAATAACATGCTTGTATGGACAGGTAAAACGACAAGGTAAGGTTGGAGGGGGTCGACAGTGACCGAGGACACTGTCTCTCCACAACAAGGAGCCAAGGCAGGAGGTCGTCCGATGGCGGTGAGAGGAGAGCGACCAGAGACTGCGTCACACGGGGCACTATGTTTCAAGAGGTACAGCACAAGCACGATATTTGCATAAAGGGTTTTTTAAATTTTTTTATTAAAAGAGTTTTATTAATAAAGTAAAATTGTTGAGCACATTATTACAATACAAAGTTAAAGTAATTGAGAATTTAAAGTATGAGAATTATTAATTAAAGAATTTCAAAGTCAGTAAAATGATAAATACTGGCGATTATTAAGAGAATATTGTTTGTGTGTTACTATTTCATATTATAGGAGAGAATATAGATTTTCAGTTTGTCAGAAAGTGTTCATATTATTATTATTCATTTTACCCAAAGCCTAAGTTTACCATGCCAGGATTATAAATTTAATTTTAGCAAAATGTGTAAAGGTCCTCGAGGAGTGTTTGTTAGCCACTTACATAAAAAGGCAGATAAATATATGTAAGGGTGTTAAAAGTGGTATAATATTTCCTTTGTTGTTGAAATTATTGAGGTTTTCTTTCTACTAGAAAATTGTCACACTTTACGGAATATAGAAGAAAACCTTGGCTATATTATAACACTATAAACTACAGGCATTGATTAAAGCAAAGAAAATAGAATGAATATATAAATTACCTTTTTCTTCTTTGAAATGTTAAATACCATGCAATTATGTTTTTGTTACTTGTGCCATGAAATAGTAAAACATCCCTAAACATTAATGGTTATTAATAGATGTTCACATAAGCGTAATGTCAGTATTTTGTTTGGAGGGGCAAAAATGGTTATGATCATGATTATTGTGACTTTTCATGTACTATGAATAGTACTATGAACAGTCTTTTCATATGTACTATGAATTGACTGATTAAATTACTCGCTGTTAAATAGTTAAATTTGTTAACACGTTCGCTGCGGCTGCCCCGAGGCGGGTCGTTTGCAAAATGCGGCCCGCCAATCGCTAGTCGGGGTCACGTTACTAAATCTTGGCTAACCAATGGCCGTAGCGCTCGAAGGCGCTGTACTACATTACAGTTACAATATAGCTGAACGTAGTTCTAAGAAGCACCAACAGATAGCAGCACATGATAGGTCGATGTAGAGAGTCAGTATTGCCATTTCGAGGGATTTTATTAAGAAAAAAGCAGTTTTCCCAGTCCCGTAGTTGCAGGAATTGAGGGAAATTTTAGTGCCAACCTACACCACAAATGTCACAAATGCTGAGCTCACTTTGAAGCAATGTTTGGCAGGGGAGCTCGCTACTAGTATTATAGTAGGCCGCTTGGCGGGCTAGTAGCGAGGTACTATATTTATAGTAGCCCGCAGCCAACGTGATAAAGGCCACTATCAACGTCACCAGTGCTGAGTAGGCCTAAATAAATATCTTCCCAAACACTCAAAGGTGCAGATTATCGATGCCAAATGATTTTTGATGGATTGTTTACTGATAAGCTTATTATCAACTTGTCCCAATTTTTCAAACTAATCAAAGGCAAGTCATCTTATCTTTACTGAAGCGATGATAAAGAAAATCAAACAAATCAAAGTGACTATACAGTTAAACTTGTTCACACATTTAGAGGTCTATAACTTTGCACTCTACTATTGAATTCAAATTAATTTACACCTTTTAAACGTAAATGTTGAATTTTAAATTAAACTTGTTTTTGCTATTTAGGGATGAGGACTTTGAGGCGAGTTCAAACTATAAACGTTGAATAAAGATATTTTGGCTTTAAACATGACTACTATTCAACAAGTAAAATTAAATATTGATATGAGACTAAATTTCAAATTATGATTCATCTGTTGCACTATTATCAGCTTCTTGCGTTTCATCTCTTTAAAAATACGTTAACTCGTAACTTCAAACCCCCCCAAAAAAGTTTAAGGGAATACCTTTATTTGTTAGTAGGTTCTTTACTTTGCTTAAATTATGTTTCTTATTTTACCAGCAACATTTGAGCGTTCTGTTATTATTAACTGAATAATGATGCTATGAGGAGTTCAATTTAAAACTTGTAGAGGCATTTTTTATTAATTATATACAGTATGATGAACAAAAGCAAAACTATTTGAAGGAAATGAAAAAGGTAGTGCAGATTTTAAAAATATCCGTCTGTTATAAAATAACGTGACAACAAAATGTATATTAAGTCAAATTGTGATCCAAATAGTAAAAACATCCTTCGGTAGTAGCAAATTTGATGAATAGATTACTTCCAATTACTTAGTTCTTAAAACTTATTTTGATAATATAACTTAAATGGAAAATTTATAGTCTGTTTGGTTACTTTATCAAACATGCTGAACTAGGCTGAAGATGAGTTCACATTTGAACTTGAAATATACCTTTTGGAGTGTAATATGTATTTTATTTGTACTAGTGGAGAAACAAATTCATTTATGATAATAATGTAACTTAAAAATAACAATGAGCGGAACAAATAATTTATTACAAAATATTTTTCCAGGAAAGTTAATTTTAGTGTATTGTTCAAAGTAAATAGGTGAACAAGTTAGTTTTAGAAGGTTTTACTTGATTTTAACCACGCCCCCACAAAACAAACCCCACAAAAAATATGGATGGGGGCGCAGAAAATATTTAATATGAACTGTGAGGCTTGGCCAAAAAAGTGTAATAACCGCTGATCTATAGTACAGATGAAAAAGAAAGCCGATGTAAAATAAATAATGGACAGTGAGGACAAAGGTGATCAGGTGGGCTCGTATATTGAGTTAGTTACATATTTTGTAATCTATATTTAATGTGTGTCTGTGTCTGTGTGTGTGTGTGTGTGAGCATACGGGTGGTTATTTTAACCATGGCAAAATCGGAATTTTTTAAACCCAAAAACAATTTGTATTTAATGGTTTGAAAAAATCTTATCTAAATGTAAACAAATATGAACACTTGTACTAGGTAAATAGAAATTATTGTTTCTTACCACACCTGATGGCATTATCTCCTAAAGCTCCTTGGAAAGTGATGTCTGACTGAGGATGTAAGGGTGCTCTCAATACATGGTTAAACGGAACAACCTGCAACAAAAACAATACTTTTTATGCGAGAAAACCATTTAAATCTAGATTAATTATGGTCAAGCCAAAAGGGCACACCTTGACCAAAAATGCTACTCAAAATGTAATCAATTTACTAAAAATATACTCTGCTGACTACACAACAATATGCTAAATTTTCAGTTTTTTCCTTAACACAAACTCAGTACATTTTATCAGTACAGCAAAATCAGCCCAAAATAAATCTTAAGTTCAAGTAAATCTAGAAGTGTAAGTAAATCTAATTAGTTTAAAGTATATCTTAATTTATCTAACCCAAAGAATACCAGCTATAAAATAACCTTAAAAGTATTCAATTAACGTGATATGAACTGTTTTTATTAGCTATCATTACCAAACAAAATATACCGTAGCTTTATCAGCTTCAAACGACTTAAAACCAAAAACTATATCGGTATTGGATTGCTTTGAGCCAAAGTAAGGAAAGCAACTAAACATGTCTAAAGTAGCAGGACCTGTCAAGCTCTGACAACAGCTGACTGAAGGAACACAATACACTGGTCTGCATGCACATTTCCTTGAGTTTATTTTTTTTGTTTTCGGATAAAAGTCAACTCTTGGAAGACAAATTTAGTATTAACTTAATTAGTATCTTCTTTGACTTGTTATAAGAGAAATTAATATTTTCAAGAATTTTAAATATTTATATTTTCAGGGGCAGGAGGAGAGGGTATTTTAATATAAAGTATTATGCACACAATTAAAATAAGACTTAATTCTTAATTTATAGTAGCCTGTAACAATAAATCTATCTGATGAATTTTCCAATTTTTGTTAATAATTCACAATTATTTCCCTCAACATTTAAAAATAAATTGAGAGTGTTTTACAACAATTAGTACTTTAGTTTTCGGAAACTTAAGCTGATGACACTGCCATCCCTTTACATCTATAAATGTTTACTTTTGCTAGAAAAAATTTTGAAAAAATAAGCTAGGAGCAGCATGATCATGATTATGATACGAGGCATAGGAGGGACTTGCAATTTAAGACATATCGTTTGTGCCTGTATGAAAGATCTTCCTATGCTGGGATGAAATTTTTCAACAGCCTTCCTCCTGGTTTGAAATCTAAAATTGGTTCAAACAGTTTTAAACCTTCCCTTAAAGAGCATTTGCTTAGCAGAAGCTATTATAGTATAAATGAGTTTGTTTTGTAAAATTGACATATTTTATAAGAAACGTAGGTTTTTCTCTCCTTTAACTGAAATTTGTTTTGTTTTACTCACTTGTATTGGTTTGATTTTATACGGTACTTGCTTGTCTTGGTTTTTGAATATTGTACTATTGTTAAGTTTTAGTTGTAGTACCACTTGACCATGTCACCAGTTTTTATAGCCTAGCTATGTAAAAAATGTAAAATGTGACAATAAATAAAATTTGAATTTGAATTTGAATTCACCGACCCAAAAAGTAGCTACATTTTTAAACCTAGGACTGCAGCTTCTGGCCTGCTAATCGAGCGGATTGAGTTTAATGTGTTCTTAGTTTAAAATTCCTTGTTGGTGATGATGAGTTTATTTTGTTTAAGAGATTATTGCGGACATTTGTTTTTAAAATTTGTGATGTAAATACACCTATACAGTTTTTGAAACAATCGTTTGTTTACATACAGGCTATCATAAACAAAAATATGTAAGTCTCTATCAAATTAACATTCTATAACATTTGATTTCCAATGAATTGATGGAAAATGGTCAAGTTAAAACAGTGGAACCCCCTAGGAACTTTAAGGATTTGCGCTCATTCCTAGGACAAAACAAAAACACGACCTTATTATGATTATAAAGGTCCAAACTAATCAAATAACCACTTTGTAAGTGCTTTCATAAGGTTGTTTATTTAACTTATTCACTTTATTCAAAGGTTGTTCTGATTTTTTTATCTATCCATTAACTTTTTTGTCGTTTTCGTTAAGTTTAAGCTCTAATTTATTTCCTAATTAATGAAAGATTACAAAAGTTACTCCAATTTTTAAAAGCGGTAAAGAATCACTTATAAGTAACCATAGACCTGTAGCAGTTTTATCAATCCCCGCTAAGATTTTTGAGATTATCATTCATAAATTCTTATTCAATAATTTTAAAAAGTATATGACTCCTCTTCAGCATTATTTTGTCCCTGGAAAATCAATTACAGTAGAGTCTCATAAACTCGACTCCCGATAACTCGACACTCTGGGAAACTCGACACCTCATTTACTATACAGTACATGTATTACAGTACTTCATATTTTGGAAACAAGGACATTTAATTATTAATTCTCATGTTTGAAGTCATTTATGTAAGTTTTATAGTTTTCTTAAGTTTGTAATACAGTATCATTATACATTATACTATAATGTGTTTAAGTATAATCTAATACAGTATACAATTTACAGCTAAATAATGCGTTTTTCACCCCTCGCAATGTAATTCTGGATAACTCGACATTCCACAAACTCGACAGGGTCTTAGTCCACATTGTGTCGAGTTTGTGAGACTCTACTGTAACACCAATATATTCAACTTCACAAATTATGTCTCCTCAGAGTTGGACTCGGGGATTCAGACTGATGCACTATTTCTTGACCTGGCAAAAGCCTTTGATAAAGTCAATCACTCAATTTTGTTGAGAAAGCTTCATTATTACAGAATGTCAAAAAACTTTGTTTCTTAAAAGATCTATATTGTAAACTGAGAGCAGTACGTTTTTTATAATGGTTTTCCTTCTTCAACATTCACAGTTCAGTCAGGTGTTCCTCAAGAATCGAATTTAGGACATTGTTTACAATTTTAATAAATGATTTGTGTGACAACATTAATTCAGCGAAGGCAATACCTTCAAATTATTGGCAAATAATAAAGATATTTTTACACACTAAAAATAAAGATGATCCTAATGTACAAAATGATCTCAACAACGTTTTCCCATGGAGTTTAGATAACAAAATGAGCTAAAATATCTCAAAATGTCAATTGTTGTCGTTCACATGAGCTCAAACATGGTTTATATATGACTAAAAGTTAAAAATGGTGTTTCAATAGCAAGAACCAATAAAATCAAAGATCTAGGGTTGCTTTATGATTCCATGTTGTCATTCAATCATCATATAGATAGAAGTATAGATAGCATCAGCTTATAAAATCATGGGATTCGTTTTTAGACAAAGTAAAAATTTTCAAAGAACCGTTAATTTTACTTTATAACTCATTTATCAGGTCGAGGTTAGAGTGTGCCTCTATTATTTGGAACCCATTTCACATCACATATCAAGAAGCCTTGGAGAGGGTTCAAAAACATTTTTTAAGATTTTTATATTTCAAAGTATTTAATATTTACACGTACAGGGTCCCTTATAATGAGTTACTTGAACTGTCTGGTATTCCTGTACGGGCTGGTGCGGGGCCGGGTGGATGACTGTGCCAGTGTAGCGGCTCTGACCTATCGTGTTCTCAACTTCAATAGTAGAAACAAATATCTTTTCAGTTTACCTTACTCTTGCACTATGGCCCATGCCAACTCGTCGCTGTACCGAATGATGAGATCTTACAATCTTATATATTATTTCTCTAGCCTGTTTTTCTGTTACTCCGCAAGATCTCTCTTATTCCATTATTGAATTTACCCCTCATTTTAAAGCTTATCGTGTTGGCTAATGATGAAAAATAGACCCACGGGCTAAAATTTTACAGCTTCTCTGAAATTTGAATAAAATGAAAGATAAATAAAGGGAATAGTTTTTTTTGACAGGAGCGAAAATATAAACAAAAGAAAATCTGATCAGCTGACAAGATTTGGTTCGCAGTGCAGAATTGCATACAGGTCGACTATTTTAATTGTTAATAGAGGGAGCACAGTGGATATTTTTGTCGATTCACTGAGCATTTTCAAACATAAATCAAAGGCTCACTTACGTTAATAATTGTTTACTTTGCATTTTTGAAATTATAATTTACTAGCTGCTACCCGCGGCTTCGCTCGCGACAAATTAAAAGACATTAAAATTACTAACCTGACAAGCACTATCGAATCTTTGTTTAGTTTTACCATATGATTTCCTTTGACCTAACTGACAAACAACTACAGCTGGTAATTTTATAAATGATATCCTTTCATAAGATTTACATTGGAACTTTCAGGACCCGGGGGGGGGGGGGGGGGTGGAGCCCTAAGCTTGGATGTAGACATTATCAGGTATATATGTTAATGTGATATGTATGCTATGGTCTTTCAACATTTTAGCTCAATCGGTCCAGTAGTTTATGCGTGATGGAACTCCAAATATCCATACTTACATCCAAACTTTCACATTTATAATATTAGTAGGATTGTTATGTAATTATATAGTTTATATTTATTTGTTGTTTATTGCATAGTTTATTATTATATTGTCGTATTTATTATTTATTGCATATACAGTAGTCTCGATTATCCGACCTTCGGATATCTGACCTTCCGTGTTATCTGACCGTCTCCGTGCACGATCGATCAATCAATTTCCGGGTACCCTAAAAAAAATCTAAATGTTTAACATTGTTTTGAATATTTTCCGCATTTTCCGAACGTCTCCATACACAATCGAATGATCGACTTCCGCGCGCTTAAAAAATAAAAATAAATAAAAATTGTTTACTTTGTTTTTATTATCTTCCGTGTTATCCGACCTTCCCGCTTATCCGACCTTGCCGCGGCCGGTTTAGGTCGGATAATCGAGACTCTGCTGTACTTGCATGGGTTATTGGATATGAGTACGTGTTAGAAATTTTTTTGTAAAAAAATTCTTTTGTAATTTATTTATTTATTGTTTTTTTTTACACACAGTGTTTAAATATTCATTATATGATAATTATATTTAAAAGTGAAGTGAAGATCTCCAAGAATGGACATTAAATGTATGTGAACTGCTTCAATGTAATTGGTTTGTAACTGATTTGAAGCATGTAAATAAATAAATAAATAAAGTGGTGTGGTCAACCACCTTATGAAATTAATTCATATCTCACTTACCACTAAGTAAGTGATTAATTCATATCATGCAGCACCAATAAGGACATTGATCAGTAATAAGTATGAATAGACTTGGGATTGGTCAACATCAGAGGCACTTTGATCAAACCAAGGCCTTAGTTACAGTTGGTGTTTCTCTTGTCTCATGTACCCCTAAATTACCTACTTGAATTTGTGTGGCTTTTCCGAGTTTCGGAATGAAGGCCTGTGGTGGAGCAGCTGTACAAAGATGTATGGCGGCCAGTTCAGGTTACCTCTCCAAGTCTAAGAGAAGCTGACTGGAGAGGCAGCAGACAGAGAAGGAGGCTGTGGCATTAACATGGGTTTGTGAAGGCTTTGTGATGGTCTTTCATCTCAGTTTGTCATCTTTTGTCCTGATTAACTGATCATTTCCTGCTGGTAGAACTTGGAAGGAAACCCAGTGTCAGCTTTTCTACTCGTCTTCAGAGGTTTAGAACTACATTTCGCCTTTAACATTTCACATGAAAAAGGCAGGGATTTCTTTATTCCCGACATTTCACCAGAAACCCGATGGTCCCAAGAGATGAGGGAAATAATAGTGACATCTTACAAGAAATGGAAGTTCAGGTGTGAGATGTAATGTCGTCAATTCCTGTTATTGACATGCGGCTGGCAACGCTGAAGACTGACCTAGCAAAAGTTCATATGATATTTTAGAGGTATGGTACAAAAAAATGATTGGATTAAGGGAAAGAATATTCTGTTTCACAATAAAAAAGGGTTACTTGGTGCTTCATGGTCAGTTAACCCTTTATGGTACTCAAATTTGTATTTCTCCGAATATTATTCAGGATGTTTTAGATTTTTGGAGACTGGTTACAGTCCATCTGAATTACTTTTTGGCAGACGAATTTGTAGCAATGTTCCTGATTCTTTTGGAACCCAGGCCAGATTTAAAGAAGACAAAAGAGTGGAATCAGGAAACAAAGGAGAAGCAGAAACAGAAGTATGATACTAGGCACTGCATAAGATATCTTCACATTTTGACCAAACGGGAACAATTGCGTATTTCCGACTTAAAATAATATGGTCAAGTTATGAGTTTTGGGTCAAACCCAAAAGAGCACATTAAAAGATATGAGTGGACGAGTGTTGAGAAGGAATATAACCTTTTAGGTCCCAGTCAACAACAGATTTCAGGTGAATTACAAAGACATTAAGAAAAATCTCAATGGCGTAAACAAAAATGTTCATAATTTAACAACAACGAGAAAGATAAAAAAGATCATAAGACTGAAAATGGAAAATATACACGCCGTCAACAGATATATAACACTCAAGAGGCTGCGTACTCAATAAAAATTGTTTTTCCATAGGTGTGTCCCTACTTATTATGTTATGTAGGCCTAAGCATTGCATCCAGTCTTTCAAACTGGTAGTGCCTAAATTTTGTTTATAAAAAAAGTACTTCAGTAAATCTTTTAACTACTACTACTCTTAAATAAGTTACTTTAAGAAACTACTTTGGATACTTTCAGACCAGTGTTCCAGTTAGTATTAATACCTTAAAATACTTCTTTATTTCCAGAACCAAGCACTTAAATCTATATACCGTAGCATTGTACCGTACTTAATTAATTACTTGCTCACACTTAAATAATTTGGAATATAAAAAATACTTACTTCTTCATGATCGACATGACAATAAAACATAAATAAAGGAAGGACAATCAAAGTGCAGGACAAGGAGCAAAGGGATGATTTGTTATATCAATCTGTAAAAATTAAAGTAAACAATTAATTACATTAATTAATTAACATTGAGGCAAATGTTGGTTTCTTTAAATTCCTGATGTACTATTTTCCAACATATATGTCACCAATACATGCATATTATGACACTATATCTCAAAGAAAAACTTAGAACAGAGGTTTTGAGAGAGTATTATAATATTTTAATATTATCTTTCTTTGTTTGTTTTAGTTTTTTTTTTAGTTTAAATAAATAATATTTAGCCTAGTTATTAAATTAAAATCTTAAGTTCTATTTTTTGTGTTTTGTAAGGAAAAGCCAACTAAGGGAGAAGTAATTTATGTATCGCTTAACCTTTGAGCGCCAACTGCCAATATATTGGCTTTCACCACTGACGTGAATAAGGCCTTGAACTTGCGAAAGACGCAAAAAAAACATAAAACCACCTAGACACAATCAAAAAGACGTAGAAACTGAATGAATTCTTGAATACTTTTAACCATATACCATATATCAACAGTGAGTCAAAATTTCAAGATTCAATATATTTGACTGTTTATTGTTAATAAGATCAATCGATTTTTAAAGGAGATTCCCAAAAATGGTCCCTGGCCCTTTTTGGCAGGCTCACAAGGCACAGTCGGCCTCTTTGGGTTCTGTAAAATATAGGCGAGCGCAGAGTCCGGTGGGTGCCAGAACCGAAAAATGCACCCCCATAATCTCGCTGCTCTGAGAACTTATTTATCTGCCAAATAATAAAAAATACGTCAATTATTGCATGTAATCTAATAGTTTACTCCTCCTTGACACAAATATGTGCTAACCTTATTCAATGCAATACATATGTGCCTGCATAGGTATATTTAGTTTACAAAATATCATAATGTTAATTGTTTTGTATTATCCTCTAGCAAAATCTAGATTACGCTCAGGCCGGGCGGCTGTATGTTTCCGGTACTCCATTTTTTTTTGTAAAAGAGTGTATCTTAAATGTTTTTAAAAGAAATTAACAATTAGCAATCAACTGAAATAGGGTATACCAAGCACTATTAAATACCCCCGTCGCAGCAAACCTGCATACTTAGCGAATTTCCAATGCATAATATATGTCTTGATACCACATAAAACCGCATACCAAGTTTCATAAAAATATATTCACATATAAGTGATTTTAATTATTCTCCATTAGAATAACATTGGTAATGAGTACGTAGGTTTGCTGAAACAAGGAACACAAACAATTGTTTTTTATGCAAATATAAATAGAATTTAACCAGGCGAAGCCACATACCAAGTTTCATCAATATTCAATCGTAAATAAGCGCTATATAACATTCTAGTCA
This sequence comes from Allygus modestus, assembly GCA_963675035.1. NCBI lineage: Eukaryota > Metazoa > Arthropoda > Insecta > Hemiptera > Cicadellidae > Allygus > Allygus modestus. Next base: position 60,035,187 of record OY776117.1, on the reverse strand, counting down.
TTCTCCATAAGAATAACATGGGGGCTGAGTACGCAGGTTTGCTGCTACAGGAATAATCAACAAAAAATTAATTTTTTGTGCAAATATCAATATACCAGTACTACGTGAAGCCACATAATACCAAATTTCATCAACATACATCCATAAATAATCGAGATATCAAATTTTATTTATTCTCCATAAGGATAACATTGGACAACGTACTGTGTTTAGCACTTTGAATATCTCTGCAACATTTGGGCGTAGAATCACAATTTAAACATCAAAATGATTGTTTTGTGGAGTTGAACAGATTGGTAAAAGCAAACGTGAAGTTTACATTAAAATGAACTGAGTAAAAACCAAAAACCGTTTTCCCATAAGAATAACATGGAAGATTTTATGAGTAGGTTTTTTTGGATTTTCTCCACAACCACTCAACCTAGGTTAATAATTCAAAAACTATATTATTTGTTTTTTTAAGCTCTATAACATGGTCAAAACCAAAATTAAGTTTTTTAAAAATTTTAGGGTGAAAAATGCAAAAAACTGATTTTTGGAAAATTTAAAACCCCCATAAACCCCCTTCCCATGATCCGATTTTTCTGGTTTTCGAACTTAGTCATGAATGTCATTTTACACATTTGAGCCAAATTTCATTAAAATCGGACGTTTTTTACTCAAGTTATCGTGTTAACGGACACATATATAGATATATATATATATACATATATATATAAATTTGAACGAATAGTGTTTTTGGCATCTGGGGACCTCAAAACAAAAAGTTATCATGGTCTCGGGCTTAAGTCTTACCATGAGACCTACGGTAATAGCTTCTTCCCTATAGGGGAAATTCGCTAAAAAAGCTAAAATACAAGAATATATCATCACAGAATTATTATTTATAGTGATATTTTTATATTGTTTTACTTTTCCCATTGCTGCTTCCATTGCTCCCAGTGCACTCAAAGTGAAAAGTAAAGTTCTCATAAAGCGATATAAAAGTACTATTTCTATTTATACTCCAAATGTAAACCATTATGACATTTACTTTACCTATAAAACTCCACCTAACAATGAATAAAAGGGCAAAGGGGTATTGTACTTATACCCGGTACTCGGTTTCCAAGAAATCTGCCGATCGGCATGGGAAAAGTCAGATGACAGTTCATGTTTTGGACGTCGATTTTAATTGAATTTGCATTTGTAAATACTACCTAACTGTGTTACAATAGTACTCAAAGTATTACTTACTATTAATGAAAAACTTTCATATTATTGTGTACTTATTTCTTTCATTTAACTTAATTTTGTTAACATACTAACATCTAAACATTTATTTAATCAAATATTTAGGCGCCCCCTCAGGCCCTCTTTGTAGCTACCGTGGGTGCTGCAGCACCCATGGCACCCACCCTGCGCACTCCTATGCTGTAAAATAAAAGTCGGTGGCGCTCAAAGGAATATGACTTCTGCTGTCATAACTTCAAATAATATACTTCAAATAAATACAACATAACATACATAACATAACATAACATAACATACTTCAAATAAATAAAATAAAATAAAAACTTCTTTATTACAAAATATACCCCTGTCGCAGCAAACCTGTGTACTTAGCGAATTTCCAATGCATATATACAGTATATGTCTCACTACTACATAAAGCCAATTACCAAGTTTCACAAAAATACATTCATAAACTAGTGATATTTAACATTTTATTTATTCTCCATAAGAATAACATTAGGGTTGAGGACGCAGGTTTGCTGCAATTAGGAAGATAAGTAATATGTTTTTTTGCAATTATCAATATAACTGAACTAGGTGAAGCTACATACCAAGTTCTATTAATTTAGGTTCATAATTAAGGGAGATATACAACTTTACTTATTCTCCATATGGATAACATGGGGCCGAGTATACAGGTTTGCTGCTACGGGGACTCTCAATAAAAAACTTGTTTTTTGTGCTAATATCAATATACCACAACTAGTTGAAGCCACATACCAAGTTTCATCAATATACATTCATAAATAATCGAGATGTCAAATTTTATTTATTCTCCATAAGGATAACATTGGACAACGTAATGTTTGAATATCTCTGCAACGGTTGGACGTAGAGCAGCAATAAAAACACCACAATGTTTGTTTTGTTGAGCTAAAAATATTGATAAAAAGAAATATGAAGTTTTTAGAAAAATTATCTGAGAAAAATCTAAAAACCTTTTTCCCATAAGATTAACATGGGACACGTTTTTGGATTTTCTCCGCAACCACTTAATCTAGGGTAATGATTAATACCCCCGTAGCAGCAAACCCGCGTACTCAGCGAATTTCCAATGCATATATATGTATCTTAATACCACATAAAGCCACATACCAAGTTTCATCAATATACATTCATAAACAAACAATTTATGACATTTTAATTATTCTCTATAAGAATAACATGGCGGCTGAGTATGCAGGTTTGCTGAAGCAAGGAACATAAAAAATGGGGTTTTATACAAATATCAATATAACTCATGTAGGTAAAGCCACATACCAAATTTCATTAATTTATTTTCATAATTAAGGGAGATAACACGTTACTTATTCTCCATAAGAATAACATGGGGCTGAGTACGCAGGTTTGCTGCTACGGGAGCCTTTGGAAAAAAATTTTTTTTTGAGCAAATATCAATGGTCCACAACCAGATGAAGCCGTATACCAAGTTTCGTCAGAATACGTTCATAAATAAGTGAGATATAAAATTTTTCTTTTCCTCCATAAGAATAACATTAGACAACGTACTGTGTTTAGCACTTTCAATATCTCGGTAACCAATTGACGTAGAGAAATTATCAAAATACCAAATTGTGTGTTTTTTTTAAGCTGAATCCAATTGAAAAAACTAAAATTTGACTATTTCCAAAATTATACGTACAAAACTCGAAAAACCCATTTTTGGGGTACAAAACCGCCCCAAAATACCCCTTTGGATGGAGCGATCTGGCTGGTTTTCGAACTTAGAGTCATAAATGTTGCTTTACACGTTTATACCAAATTTCATCAAAATCGGATAATTTTTACGACAGTTATCGTGCTCACGGACACATATATATATATATATATATATATATATACAGTTTCGAACGAATGGTGTTTTTGGGGTCTGGGGACCTCAAGACAAAAAGTTATCATGGTCTCGGGCTTAAGTCTTACCATGAGACCTACGGTAATAGCTTCTTCCCTATAGGGGAAATTCGCTAAAAATACTAAATTATTTGTTTTTTTTAAGCTCTATAAAATGACTATAACCAAAATTGAGTGTTTTTAACATTTTGGGGTAAAATTTGCAAAATAATGATTTTTGAAAAATTGTAAATCTCCATTAAACCCCCTTCCCATAGTCTGATCGATCTGGTTTTCAAACGTAACGTCATAAATGCTACTCTCCACATTTGTGTCAAATTTCATAAAAATCGGGCGTTTCTTTCAAAAGTTATCGCCGTAACGTACACACACACACACGCACACACGCACGCACGCACGTATATACATACATACATATATATATATATATATATATATATAAATTTGAACGAATAGTGTTTTTGGCATCTGGGGACCTCAAAACGAAAAGTTATCATGGTGGCTAAAGTCTTACCATGCCACCTACCGTACGGGAAATTCGCTAAAAGGGGAAATTTGTTTGCAAATATAGGGTAAATTCGCTAAAAGTACTATCACAATACAAGCAATAGAGTCAGTAACACTTCTTAAAACATCATCAAGTTAATACCATATAATGTCTCAAAACATAAATCTAAATGTTAAAATTACAATCAAAAACTTACATGTGAAATATTATTTGATATCACTAAGTAAAATGTATTAAAAAAGAAATATGTTTTGAATCAAATTAAAATTACTTGGTGACTGTTGTTCATGAGTGAACTCTTGAACTGAGTAGATATGCAGAGATTGAGACAACTCTCTTGGTAAACTAAGGAATCTTTTAGAATTTGTTCTAGTTTTATGTGTGCTGGTAAACAGTACAAATATTTATTTCTTCTATAAGTAGTTTTTTTACTGCCAAATTCTAAGTTATACCTGTTAACACAATCTGTGTGATCTTGTGTTGTGGTTATGTAATGTGTCCCCTATTACAATTATTTCATTCAAAAATACTATTTTTTTTATAGGCTAGTTTCATATATGTATAAAGTGTGTTGTAAACTGTAAATATTCTTAAGTCTGAAATTTTTTTTCAACTGAATCTTTAAATATAATATTATTCTAAGAGCTCTTTTCTGTTGTAATAAAATCCGCTCCATATTTTTCTTAACTGTATTCCCATAGATACTTATACCGTAAGCATTGTGAGATTGAAATAGAGCATAATAAATAGCCTTTAAGGTCTCGATGTTACATGATTTTGCCATTTGTCTTAAAGCGTAAAGACCGCTTGATGTTTTTTTTAACTATAAGAACTACAGGTTTATCCCATAATAAATTCTCATTTATAATCAATCCCAGAAATTTATCTCTTGAGCTTGGTCTAATACATATTATCAACACAAATTGTGGGACTCAATTTATTTCTTACTAGTCTCGTCTTTTTCTCAACAGAAATTGATTTACTTGGATTCAAAAGAAGATTTTTAATATTAAAAAAATCCTTGATTAGGGACAATCTCAGTACCGTCCTTAGCCAACGCGAGGCCTGGTGCAAGAAACATTTGCGAGGCCTTTCCTTTTCAATGACTACCTCTCCTCCCCCTAACCATCCCTCTTCCAACCCTCCCACCCAAGCACTTACACCGTACTTCTAAACTTGCTGTTAAATTAAAACATGTTGTCATTAGGAAACTATGTGCCACTAGTTGTTTATGAGTCTTTAGTTGTTTGATTTTTAATCGCCAATAGTCTAAAGTCTGTCCCTGCCATGGCCAGACGCCTCTAGCTTCCACATAAAAAAATTCCCTCAACAGTACCAGCCCAAAGGCCTTATGAGCCGTGCTCCAGCACGGGGCGCGAGGTGCTCTAGGAGGTGGCGTGATGCACTAAACTGTTAAGAAATTGTTACCAACTTAAATGAAATCATTACCGTACTCCATAAGGTTAAAATTGATAACTGATTTCAAAGGCCAGTGGGGCGAAGCTCCTAAGTCCTAGGTACAGCTTCGCCCCACTGGAGTAATGATTTTATTTATGTTTCCGTGGTAACAATATTTTTAACATTGGGAAAAGAAACGGGACATAGATACGATTTTGTTTCTCGATAAATTTAAATGTTATTATTTGTCAAATAAAATGGTAATTATCTCGTAAATGGTTAAAGCTAGAATAAAAATGGTAATGACCAATTTTATAGACAAATTTTTCCTTTAGTTTTGCAGCGCAAAATAGTTCACAAAAAGTTGATACTTTTAAAGATATTTTGGAAAAACTCAAAAATGGCCGGGCCTAAAATCCGGCATGTTTCCGACCGCCCACTTCGGGGCTTTTTAGTATATTAAAAAGGAAGCCCCGAAAGACATTTTAAAATAATTTCCAGAACTATAAGTTTTTTTTTTTCTTTTTCCGGGTTTTTTGCGCTAAAATGACTGGGCAATCTCAAATTATTTTATTCATATTGAAAAATAAAGCTGATAAGACAATTAAAAAATACAGGTTATTTTACCTCCGTCTTCAGCTTTAAGTTGATCCAAACTGGACTACCGCGGTTTCAGAAGCTTATTGTGATTCCATCTTCAGGTCTTGAATTTCAATAAAATCTGAACAGAATTTGCAGAATTTGCATGTCTGTCATCAAAAGTTTAAAAAGACACATAACTTCGAACATACACACACGACATACGACAACGAAAAACATTTAAAGTGCACTATTGACGCGCACCGGCCGGTAGATGAACGCCGAATCAAATTTCTACAAATTACTACTTACTCCCGAATTATTTTATTTGTATAGGCCTACCATTTTTGGGTGTGAATATAGCTGTTTATTTAAAATGTTATTCCCCTTTATAGACCAACCTACCTAAATATCGTATACCTGTAGAGACAACTTTGATTTCTCAAATTTAAAAATCATTGCGCCTCGACCGCTGTGTTGTATTGTGACAGCGTCAGGGTTTTATTTTTTTTAGGGTATTTATTTGCATTGTACTCAATTTGAATTGGTAACCCCCTTTATGCTAGAAAAAAATTGCAATTTTGGAATCTCAAATGAGCCGATGAAACAAGGATAAAATTCCTCACCTTCAATGAGTTTTAGCCTACTTACTTTGTAAGATATACTATTGTTTGGGATGCATAGAAATAAACAAGTTATTTCATTTTGGGATGATTTTTAATATTTTAGTTTTTGTGAAAAAACATAATTATACTTATGATTCAAATTCATGCCAAAGTACCCACTATTTTCAATGTATGGAACTGCCATTCATTTATACTTTAGACCCAAATCCATTTTTTCCAGCAAAATTGTTTAGGTATTTTTGTTTTAGTAATACTCAAGTGTGTTTATAGCGTAGTAAAGTCAAACCTAAATATGTTATAGACATTGAACTTCAAAATCCTATATCCTTTTTGAGGGGACAGCAAATTTAGGCTTTGCACAACCACTGAAAACCTAGCGAGCCGCCCCTGAGCATGAGGCCTTCATAAGCGCGAGACCCTGTGCAGCCGCACCTGTCGCGCCGCCCTAAGGACGGCCCTGGACATAACAAAGACTGTCTTAACATTTGTACCTAGCCTATAAGATAAAACTTCATGTATCGGTAGGCCTAGTATTGGGTTTTTAACCATTTTTTACAATTTAGATCTTTATTTATGTAATAATACGGAAATTCTTTTTAGTTTTTCTATGATTTAATTTAGCTACTATTATGATATTTTCTGCTGTGTTAAGTGTAAAAGAGAATATAAATTTAAATTATTGAAATAAATTACAAAACTGACCACACTAGTAACATACACAATACTAAGGTAGTAAATATGTTATCTAAATTAGGCCCTTCACCTTTTTTTATAGAATAATTTTGTAAATAAACCTAAGCCACTTGAGTTTAATTTTGATTCTAGAGATGACTTGTTACTATATAAATGGAATCTTTTACTGTCTTTTTTACTATTGGTTTAATATTTTTTCTGTTAAAGTTCACATTTTTCCACACAAACACAAAGAGATTTGGTATTGTATCACGTACACCAATTAAAAATCCAACAAGTAACTAGTAAGTTACTTCCTTAATTTTGTATCTGTTTTAGATAATCAGATGTTGGGCGGTATTAATAAGTCTATATTTTGCATTTTTTGCTTTACTTCGATCAGCTGCTTATTATTTTTTTTCAAATCTTATCGTCAGATCAATGATAGCCTAAAACTGATATTCTTTTCTATATTTTATAATGACTGTATTTGGAAAATGTTGACTCTTCTATTTCTCCCCCTAGTTTTCTCCCACTATTTTCATATAGGTGTTGTAATAATGACTTACATGTGGACATCATAAATATTTATGAATAACATAAACAAGACTGAACCTTTGCTTTTTATATTGAGTTTCACTGGACTGATGTTATACTGATGTATATCAAATTATGTTAAACCTTAATAAATTCATTGCTTGTAATGTAAATTTGCAATGGATTATTTTAAAACATGGTGGCAGCAGTGATGTTTTGTTTTCATTTGATTTGTGTTTCTTTTAATGTTTGTGGAACTAACTATGAATTAAGAACTGGTTACCCAGTGTTTCAAAGTCAGGTTTAGTGATTTTGTGATATCTTCGGGATTCCTGACGGATTCACTTGCTCCTATGGAGCAGCAAGGTGACATGGCGTTGAATTGGAAAAGATATAGACGCAGATTTTAACGGTTTGTTGATGGGTATTGTGACAAGGCCAGTGACAAAAAGAAAATTGCTATTTTGCTTGATGGTGCTGGCGACCCAGCTAAATGTTTTTGAGTCTTTCACATTTAAGGACAACGAAAAAGGTAAATTGGACAAAGTATTAGAGAAATTTGATAAACATTATATGCCAAATGTTGTCATCACGTATCGCCAACATCAGTTTTTCACGCGTAAGTAGGCTGTAGATGAACCTTGTGAAGAGGACATGGCAGTATTAAAGAACCTTGGCAATGTGTGTGAGTTTGGTGACTTGTTTGATGGGCTTGTTCGCGATATTTTTATTTGTGGCATTTTAGATAAAGAGGTAGTAATTAAATTACTGGGTCTGGGTGATGTTGATAGTAACAAAGTGCTGGAATTGGCTAGAAATCAAGTGCTCATTAGGTGGCAGGTCCAGACTGTGAAATCAGAAATAAGAGAGGAACCAGTTGATTTAGTTCGCTCCAATTTTCGTTCTGCTGGTTTTTCACAGAGTACGTTTGTTAAATCGAAGGAAAAGCGAACTAACAACACAGACCATTGAGATAAACCTTTTAAAAAATTAAATGCAAGTTTTTAAACTACAAACATGTCAAAGGTCGATGTCCTGCCTTCAATAAGAAGTGTGCTGTATGTCAGCAGTTGCATCACTTCGCAAAAAGTCCCCTGTGCAAAGGGAAGGCTGTGAATGAACTAGACTGTCAAGAGGAGGAACCGCAAGAGGAATTTTGTATGAATAATTTGCAACTGGATGCTGTTGATGTAGCATCAACGACGGTTCCAAAGACACCTACTCAGTATACTCTTCATGGTATACTGCTAATTTGAAAAGAGCATCCATCAAGAATAGAAAATAAAGAAGAAAGAAGATAGAAGAAATAAAAGAATATGAAAATAGAATCTTATAACGTTCAAGATTGATACTGGTGCACAATGTAATGTGATTGGTTTTCCTGCGTTCCAACGTTTAGGTTTGCACAAAAATAAGATTTTGACACAGGCAAAAGTAAAAATTACGTCGTTTTCTGGTGATATTGTTCCTGTTGTAGGTAAATGTATGCTTTATGTTATCTATGAAGGAAAATATTTGTCAATTTTAGCGAATTTCCCCTATAGAGAAGAAGCTATTACCGTAGGTGGCATGGTACTTAAGCCTGAGACCATGATAGCTTTTTGTTTTGAGGTCCCCAGATGCCAAAAACACTATTCGTTCAAATTTATATATATGTATATACAGGGTCTCCGAAAAAGAATGACGGGATTTCGGACGGCCGTTGCTTGGGGACTATTCAAGATAACTAAACGATTTAAACGTCAAATAGAAGAGAAAAGAACTAAGTTTTTTTTCATACCTTAATATGTTTCGATGTGAGCTCCATTTGTTGCTCAGCATACATCGAAGCATCTCTGGTGTCACAGTTGCGATCGCTTCCGAAATTCGCCCACGCAGATATGGCAAATCATGAATTTTCTCAGCATAAACAATGTTCTTTACGTAACCCCACAAAAAAAAGTCCAAAGGGGTCAAATCAGGACTCCTGGGAGGCCAGGGAATAGGCGCACCCCTGCCTATCCAACTATTTGGAAACTTGTTGTTAAGTGTGACGCGCACGTAGGGTGATAGGGCCTTTCTTTTTCGCCAAAAAAACAATAAATGGCATAATTTATTTAGATATGCTAGAACAATTTTTGTTTCCTCAAATTGAAGAAATTGAAGAACAAGCCGGTGAACGAGTCATTTTGATGCAGGACGGCGCCCCGCCTCATTACCTTCGGGAAGTGCGCGACACACTTAACAACAAGTTTCCAAATGGTTGGATAGGCAGGGGTGCGCCTATTCCCTGGCCTCCCAGGAGTCCTGATTTGACCCCTTTGGACTTATTTTTGTGGGGTTACGTAGAGAACATTGTTTATGCTGAGAAAATTCGTGATTTGCCACATCTGTGTGGGCGAATTTCGGAAGCGATCGCAACTGTGACACCAGAGATGCTTCAAAACACTTGGCGAGAAATCGAATATCGCTTCGATGTATGCAGAGCAACAAATGGAGCTCACATCAAAACATATTAAGGTATGAAAAAAAACTTAGTTCTTTTCTCTTCTATTTGACGTTTAAATCGTTTAGTTATCTTGAATAGTCCCCAAGCCACGGCCGTTCGAAATCCCGTCATTCTTTTTCGGAAACCCTGTATATATATCGCGGTATGTGTCCGTTACCGCGATAACTTTTGAAAGAAGCGCCCGATTTTGATGAAATTTGGCACAAATGTGGAGAGTAACATTTATGACTTTAAGTTTGAAAACCAGATCGATCGGTCTATGGGAAGGGGGTTTTATAGGGGTTTAAAATTTTCCAAAAATCAGTTTTTTAAACTTTTTACCCTAAAATTTTAAAAACACTAGATTTTTGTTATAGCCATTTTATAGAGCTTAAAAAACAAACAATTTAGTATTTTGAATCATTAAGCTAGGTTTAGTGGTTCTGGAGAAAAGTCAAAAAATGTGTCTATAAAATTTCCCAAGTTAATCTTATGGGAATACGGTTTTTAGGTTTTCCTCTGATAATTTCACTAAAAACTCCACATTTCTTTCTACCAATCAGTTTAGCTCTAAAAACAATCATTTTGGCGTTTTAATTGTTGTTTTACGTCCAACCGTTCCAGTGATATTCAAAGTGCTAAACACAGTACGTTGTCCAATGTTATCCTTATGGATAATAAATAAAATGTTATATTTTGATTATTTATGTTTGTATATTGATGAAACTTGGTATGTGGCTTCAACTAGTTGTGGTTAATTGATATTAGCACAAAAAAGTTTTTTGTTTATTTTTCCCGGTAGCAGCAAACCTTTATACTCGGCCCCCATGTTATTCATATGGATAATAAGTAACGTTTTATATCTCCCTTAGTTATGAACCTAAATACTCAGCAAACCTGCGTACTCAGCCCTAATGTTATTCTTAGCCTATAGAGAATAAATAAAATGCTATGTATCACTTATTTATTAATGTATTTTTGTGAAACTTGGTAAGTGTCTCTAGCTATTAGTGATACGCTGAGTACGCAGGTTTGCTGCGACGGGGGTATTTATGTAGTGTCTAAGAACTGTGTTAATATTCGTGGTTTACATAGTGAGATTTTCGGTTTGATAACCAGAGTGAATCTATCAATTTGGAGTTGTCATTGATGAACAAATATTCTGGTTTATTTGATGGTGGTATCGGTTTGGCTACAGATCACACAGTTGCTATTGAATTGGAAGAAGGTGTAAGTCCAGTGGTTTCTCCTGTTAGGCGGATTCCTTTCAAGCTATGTCCTAAAGTCAAAGCCGAATTGGATCGGATGGAAAAGATGGGTGTCATTACTCCTATGGATGAGACCTCTGATTGGATGAGTCAAATGGTAGTGGTTAGAAAGAAGGCTGGGTCCTTAAGACTATGTATTGACCCAAGGACTCTTAATACAACAATAAAATATGCACATTTTCCATTCCCGAAAATAGAGGAAATAGAGGAATAGAGGAATGTCTGCTCAAGTGAAGGGTTCTAAAATGTTTTGTAAACTGGATGCTAAATCTGGATTTTGGGTTCTGCCTCTTGATGAGAGGAACTCCCGGCTGTGCACTTTTGTAACTCCTTGAGGAAGGTACCGTTTTCAACGACTGCCGTTTGGTTTAAAGTGTTCACCTGAACAATTTCATTCTTTTGTTACTAAGTCTTTTGAGAGGATTGAGAATGTGTTTACATTTCAGGATGATATTTTTCTGTGAGCAAGTTCAAAGGAGCAAATAGATGCTATTTTGGACAAGGTTGTTTGTGCCGCTCAGACCGCAGGGATTAAATTTAATCCCAACAAACGTGAGTTTTACAAGGACAAGGTTACTTTTTAGGGCCACTGCTTCTGTGAGGATGGGGTCTCAATTGATCCAGAAAAAGAACATGCTAATAAGATCGCTCAAGGCTCCTGTCGATAAGAAGTCATTGCAGCGGATTTTGGGTATGTTTAATTATGTATCTAAATTTATTCCTCAATATTCAGAATTGACTGCTCCTTTGAGAACTCTTAAAGGATAATGTGGTTTTTGATTGGAATCACTACGTTGATCGAGCGTTCTGTCAGTTGAAGGAGTTGCTTACTGCTGCTCCTGTGTTGGGATTTTTCGACCCTGATAATGATTTGACTCTCAGTGTTGATGCAAGCTCACATTCGGTGGGCGCTGAACTGTTGCAGAATGGCAAGCCAATAGCGTACGCATCAAGTGCACTTACTGACACTCAAATGAGGTTTGCCCAAATTGAAAAAGAGCTTTTTGCTGTTTGTTTTGAGGCTGGGAAATTTCGGATGTGGATTTTTGGGCACGATAAGGTGACAGTGGAAACTGATCATAAACCGTTGTTAGGGTTGAGTAAAAAGCCTCTTCACTAAGTTCCAACGAGATTGCAAAAAATGCTACTTCATTTACAGCCTTATGATTTGACATATAACCCGGCAAAGAAATGTTTTTAGACGATGTGTTGTCAAGGGATGTGCCTGCATTGGCTGGCACCCAGAATTTACATCTATGTGAGGGCATTGAGTTTACAGATAGCACTACTGGTGGAAAATCTACCTGTAATAGAAGCTTGGTGGAAAAAAGTATACTTGGAGCTTCCCAGAATGAACCGGTTGTTACTCATCAAGACTTATATCCAGAATGGCTGGCCTCAGTACTATAAAGATGTTGTTGGTGAGGTCAAGCCATATTTCCACTTGAAGGTTGATTTAAATGTTGTGAATGACATCCTATTTTATGGAGGTTGAGTTCTTGAGCAGAATTCAATGAAACATGAAGTTCTTACTTTTCTACATTCTGGTCGGTACTTTGGTATTATACGGATGCCACCCTTATGCAGCGCGCTGCGGCAGTTATGTTAGGATGGGTTTTCATAAAAATGATTGTAGGACTTTCCTTGTTTCGTTTCGAATCGAATGATACCTGATAAGTCATACTTCCGGTCGCCAAACCTCCTCCAAATAGGCCAAGGTCAGGTCGTTGACCGGAGCGCGTGCATCACGTGTCACCGCCTGTATCTGGGTCATTGTCATGAGTGATTTATTGCCGTGCACTACGTTACATTTGTTTTCATAATGAGTGACGTTCTTTTGGTGTGGGATTTACCTCGAAATGAAGAGGAAACCGTACGTATTTTTATGATAACCCATCCTAACATAACTGCCGCAGCGCGCTGTATATTTGGCGGAGTACCTGTGGCGATCGGGTCTGGCTGCTAGCGGCGGCGACGCATTCAACACGATCCTAGCGGACATCGCTGCCTTTTGGGAGGCACAACACAAAGACCGCTCATCAGACTGATGTAAAATTTGTAAAGTAAGTCAATAAAAGTACGTTTTTTCGAATTATGTAGTTATCCTTTGTATCCGGTAAAAATGTAACCTCCAAAAATAGTGGCATCCGTATAATACCAAAGTACCTTTGGTCATCCTGGAATGAATCGAATGATGGATTGAGCCAAGCTTTCTGTATTTTGGCTTGGCATGGCTCAGGACATAAAGAAATGGGTTGGGTCTTGTAGAGCTTGTTTAAAGTACGTCGATAACAAGCAAAAAAATTAATTAATGCCTAAGACAATTTTTTTTTGCCATGGATGGAAATGGGCTGTGATACATTTGATTAGAATAATAGACATTTTTTAGTAGTTGTTGATGCATTGTCAAGGAAGTTGTTGAACTGCCTTGACCTGCTTAGCACGACTATAATTAACAAAATGAAGTCAATATTATCTCAGCATGGGATCCCAGTCACGGTTTGTACTGATGGTGCTTCCTACTTTGTTTCTGATTTCTTTAAAACATTTTCAATGAAGTGGGGATTCAAACAGGTAGTAAGTCCACACTATCCACAATCCAATGGCCTTGCTGAGAGTACTGTAAAGACAGTCAAGGCTTTATTCCGGAAAGCTCATGAAAGTAATGAATGCTTGATCTTGCTTTGCTGAACTACAAAAATACACCAAAAGGTAATCTTCACTCTCCTGCAACAAATTTGATGGGACGAGCCTTGAGAACAAATATTCCTTCAGCATTCAACACATTGGTGCCTAAGTTAACATATGAGGAAGATAGAAAGATTAAAGTGGCCAAACAAGAGCGCTCAAAAGAATACTTTGACAAATATGCGGTCTCACGAAAACCATTAACTCCAGGACAGCCGATCATGTTCAAAAAACACCCTTCAGCTTCTCGGTCTCTGGGAGTGGTTGTTGATAAGGGCCGAGGGCCTCGATCATATTTAGTTGAGAGTGAAGAGCGCAATCAGTATGTTCGGAATGAACTTCATATTTTTCCTCGAGGTATTCGTGACAGGAAATCTGAATCACCTGAGCCAAATGTTTATAACACCCAGACTGCTGCTGAACTGGTTAATGGTGGACAAGCCTTACCAATACCTGAACAAAAGAGTCGTGGTAATTACTGGTAATACTGGTTGTCGCAATATTACTTCTTCTAGATGCTTTGTTCAGCCTCGGAGGAGGTTTATTGAAGAAATGCGAGTTTAAAAAAAAGAGGAAGGTGTTGTATTAATGACTTGCATATGGACATTATAAATATTTATGAAACATAAACAAGACTGAAACTTTGTTTTTTATATTGAGTTTCACTGGACTGATGTTATACTGATGTATATCAAATTTTGTTAAACCTTAATAAAGTCATTGCTTGTAATGTAAATTTGCATTGGATTATTTTGCAATAGGTACCTCCCAATTTTTGTATTGGTTTTAATTCTCTTTGGCAATTACTGTGCAGATTTCATCGTCTTGAATTTTTCTAAACGGACAGAAGCCAAGGAAATGAGCAAAGGTTCTGATCTCACTATAGTCATTTATGCAGTGGGTGTTGCACTGACTCCTGCAGGGTAAAACTCTTACATTTTATGTGTATTGTAGTGTGATTTATGTGAAACAAATTTGTGATTATTATGACACTATCAATCCCCAGGGGGATCAAATGAAGAATAGGTAATTAAGAGGTAAACATTTACTACCATTTTAATACCTTCATGCCATTCAGTTTGCCAGCCCTTCTTTTATTTTAAACCAGGCCTACTTGTTTACAGTATAGTACGCCTAACTTATCCTTTGATTGGGCCTACTAAACTGAAAAGTGTAATATCCAAACATCTCGGGCAAACAAATATTCTGATTAGCTCGGCCTTCCTGTATTTACAAAGAAGAAGGCTTGGTCAGCCTTGACAACAAGCCAGACTAAGTTAGTTATTTTGATCAAATTCTAACTTTGTATTGGTGAACAATCTTAGGTCCTACATATATTGAAGTCTACCTACTATGAAAATGGTACTCTAGTGTAGACTGCGTGTATAATATTGAGTAGATGAGGCATTCAAAATAAAACTAGAAGACTCCAGACCTATGGTTATGTAATCAATAAACATGGCCAGCACTAGGCCTCTACTTTTATATTAATAATTGAAAGGCTAGAGTAACAAATTTAAAGAGAGCAACCCTTAATTTGATTTTAAACTAAAACTTACTGCTTCTTCAATCAGGCATTCTTCAATATCCAGATCTTCGGCCTGAAATTCATATTCAAGTGCTTCAACAACTTCATTGTCCACCAAGGACCTTCTGTCAACATCATATGTTTGCATTTTACTCCTCTGCTTACTTGATTCTCTACACCCACAATACTTGTGTTCTTTTAGTCTCTTTTTTAATAATTTGCTACTTGTCCTGTCTGCACAGCAACACATTAATTTCCTCAAAAGATCTCGACAAGCCATTTCCTAAAACATACACATTTTGGCATTTTTAACTTTTAAAAATCTGTAAAATTAAAATATCAGATAATTAAATTACATAAGTTGGCTTATGTAAATTGATTGACAACTGATCATACTCATTTAATCGACAAACCATCCAACAAGTAACAACCTAACAACTAACCGAAACACTGACAGCGACAGACTGACAGTCTGACAGTACTGACAACTGACACTGGCAGTTGGCAGTGACATGACATGAGTGACAGTGACAGTCAGTGTTGCCAACATGTAAATGAGGTGTAATCAATAATCAATAATCAACGTTTATTGTCAGACAGCACTACAATCATGCAAAAGACATGGTCAGATAATATACATCCAATTGTTCAAAATTTAAGTTATGAAATAAAACAAGCAATAAAATCAATACTATGTTTCACCCTAGTACTGGGGGTTTACCCTAAATTACTCCTCAATTAATTCACTCTGAAAAAAATAACAGGAGCAATTACCAAATTAGTCAGTTTTTAAATTTAACAAGTAAACTAATTATATAAATTTATAATTTGCTACTGACTTCCCTACTAACAATAATTGTCATAAATGTGTCATTTAAATGCAAATACGCTCTTGCTAAAAATAAACAATAAATCAATGAAACTGTGTACATTGTATTTGGGAAAAAATTATTTTATATTTCAATATTTTTCAGTTGAAAATTTGTTGCTAGAGGCTAAGTTTGACCATAGACTAACTACTGTACTATAGTTAGTCCATAGTTTACATACACACAGACATGCATACATGATGTCTCCATCCGTAGTCCTTTTGCGGCAAGGAATTGGTCAGGTTTTGTTTTATGTATCTTAGCAAAGAATAACTTAGCCTACATGTACTTAATCTACGTTGTTACCACTGGGTAACTGTCAATGTTATAAAAGGTTGACTCCGCCAGATATTTTGTTACTTCTGATTTTAATTTTTTGTTTAATCCCAAGTATTTTTTCTGGCAAGGCCTGAAAAATGTCAATCCAATATAATTGGGCTTATGTTCGAAGGGGGTTTGTCTATGTTGAACTGCATGTTTTCCTTTTTTCGGGTATTATAAGCATGGTCTGTGAAAATTGGCGTTATATTCCGAGTTGTTATGTAGCAAACTGATTCATAGATGAAAAGAGAGGGGACTGTGAGAACAATGTTCGTAGAGCTTTCAGACCAGGTGTGCTTACTTACATAAGAGTAATGTTCGCAGCAAATATGTCTTACGACGAGGGCATCCAGCTGTTTCATAAATCAACAACATACCATAAAGTGTTACCAATCTTAAGGGTATAATAATGGTACAGCTATTTTTAAATTGTCACTGGACATGAGAAAGAACACTTAAACCCTTAATCGATTAATATAATAATACAAATAAATCAAAACATTATATTAGTTTTATCAAATAACAGCTTATCATCGAATAAAAAAAGTTAAACAATGTTACTTATAATTACACTGATGAGGAAAATATGGTTCTCGTACGATAAATATTGTGTTTCCGGCAACACTGCAGATTGGATTGGTGATCAGGTGACCTTCCAGCTGTTTTTACGAGGTCTCTTCCCCTTAAATAGATGGCAGTGGCTACGTACACGTCCAACGTGAGCCGCTACTGTTCACGTCCGGTCCAAATTATGCACCGTACGTTACTTTTCCTTTGATTTTAAAACAAATTAAGAGCCAGAAAACCTTCTTACCTAACCTAACATAACGTAACTTAACCTAACCTAAGCGGTAGCGAAGTGAATTTGCCCTTACATTTGACGTGTACGTAGTCACTTCGTAAAAATAGATCAACTCAGCACACCTGGTCTGAAACATAGATTAAGCATACTCCTTAGGAGATATTGCATGGGCAGGTTGTCAGACGAAGACGGGTGAACAGTGGCGTGCTCCTGCGGGATTTTCTAGTACTAGCATAGAATTAGTGCCGACGGCATCAGCGCAGTGGCGCAGCTCGTGGCCACGTGAGGAACCAACGATCCGCGGGCTAGGAGGGGATACGACATCCGTGTGCGAGAGAGAGCGGGAGTACTTGTGCGATAGAGAGAGAGGGAGTGAGAAAGATAGGCGCTGCTGACACGACACTGCCGTAGTGCCGTGGCTCGCTCGCACTCGCAGGGCGTCCGCCAGCCACCAGCCACAGTGCCTTCGTGCCTTCCTTTCGTCAAATCGGAAAGCGGCTTCTTCCTTGATAAATGTTCTACGTTCGCTTGTGAAAATACTCTTACAGTTATAATTACAAATTAGTGTAATAGGTGTATAGTATGTATAACCGATATTTCATTACCAATGATTCAGTGAATTCATAACATACAATATTTCCTTATTAAAATCCCACTTAATTGTTTTTTTACAATTTATTATTTTTTCCTTTTAATTTCGTCGGGGCGGAGAGTAAATCCTCATGGACACTCAAAAATCCGTATTCGAGAGTATTGCCGGACTTTTACCGGCTAAAAAAACTCCGCGAAAAATTTAAAATTATTAAAATAAATAAAGTAATTTCTGTGATTTGAGTAATTAACTTTGAAAACCTTTATTAAGTTCAAATAAAATTTATATTCTTTTTGAAAAAAATTTAGAAACATTAAGAAATTATACAGGTTTGAAACACCTACGAAACGGCCAGTCCGATTTTAACGAGAGACCTATCAAATGAACGGAAATATTGTCAAATTTTATATTACGGAGTTTCAAATCTTTCCATTGCTTTTTTAAATTTATATAAGGAAAAACAGTGTAAAATATCGGTGTTTTTTTACAATGTGTGAGTAAATCTCAAATTTAAACGATTATTACAAAATATCAAGTAAACGTATCTGCTTAAAATTGTTATGGCGTATATAGGCCTAAGGGTTATTTAAAAACACTTTTGTCACGTTTCACGAAAGGAATTCATGACTACCTATATAATAAAAATAAACTTAATTTTAATCAGGCAAATATGTGTAATTCAAAAAATATATACAGAGTGTCACAAAAAAGCGTGGTGTGATCCGCAGAATTTGATTCCACATATGAAAATAAGTCAAAATTATCTACAATTGGTTCAATTTCAGTGCTACGTCTGCCCGGCAGCATCATCTCGACTTGTCGTCTGATTGATGCGTCGTCAGTTAGATTCATATGCCTTCTGTAATACTACTACAGAGAGTTCACAGGAATTTCGGTGAAAATTCGTTAATTTAGTTTTAAAACGTCTTTTTCGGCCATTCTCGTTCATGCGGCTCGGTTGTCGTTCCCCAGGGAGGTAAAAACCTTAATAATTAAAATATTAGAAGGTTGTAAGAACATGACATAAAAAAGTCAGTAAGCGAGAAAGTTTTTTATTCCTGAGGTAAAGTTAAACTTCCAGCAAGAAAGTTGTAGCTAATTAGTTGATCTTCAAAATTTATTCGAAAAACTTTCGATAGAGCTTCTAGTTTCTTCAATAATCCGATATAAATTACGGCTATGTTCAGTTCTACGCGTGCCGCCGCCGATTAAGTACATTTCCGGCATTAAATAAGGTTGGTACTCAATTTTCAGCCGATAACAAACTTTGCGGTCGTATTTTGGCTAGAAATTTTGCTGTAAAATTGCCGATAACATTATCGATTTTGGTTGATAACACACACCCGATCGGTAAATTTTTCTAATAACACAGTTTGACCGTTCGAGTACTTTTAGTTCTGATAGGAGTGATGTGTAACTTTTTTCCTGATCGTCAGTCCGTGTAGAAGATTCGTTGCTGCTCCTAGTCGTGAAAAGCCTTTTATTAAGGTTGTTAATGACACTTGATAGCAACTGCTGGTCATTAATAGCAATTATTTTGCTATTACTTGTTAGGGGGACACCACAAAAGTTGCCTTCGACTTTAGCTCTTTTAGCCTCAAGGCTTTTAGTGCCGGGTTTCTCTTAAAGGCCCTCGAAAAAAGCAATCGACCTTCTTAAGATTTTGTCAGCATACACTATAGTAGTTTGTCTATTTTGAAGGCATTCAGAAACCATTGACAACTCTGCCAATATGTCGTATATGATCGCCAAATCTTTGTTACAAATGTTTGTTAAGTATTGCATTTTATTATGGACATAAAAATATATTTTTATAATATTTAGTTATTATTTAGAAATATATTAGCTATTTTCCCCAGATTTTCCCTGAACCGGAGCACTGGGATTTTCCCGGGTTTTTGAAAACCAGTGTGGGAACGCCGTTACCACGCGTTCCCGCACCACTACACCACTGCCGATAAACTACGTTCATTGGTCGTTTTTTGGTCTAAAAGTTACGGCGACCATGAAATGCGGTCAAATTGTCATTTTTATCCGAAATAACAGGTACAATTTCTGATTTTGGTCCATGAATTCTATACAGTCGTCTTTTTAGGCCGATAACGCACAATTTGGTCAATAAAACGCGTTCGGCTATTTTTTACGGCCAATAAAATTATTGATATGGAATTTTTAACAAATTTCCGGGGATGGAATCCCGGACCCCTCACCCCTGAGCCTGAAGAGTATTCCATACCCCCCAAAATCCCCGGCATTTCCCCCCCCCCCAACGTGACTCCCTGGATCCGCCCCTGATAAATGGTAAAGACTTCTTGACATTTCTGGACCACAACTAATTTATGCTTATTGCTTATGAGGAATGAAGCAGGAAACAGTGAACAACAATGCGGACATAATTAAGGAACAGTGAATTTAGATCTGAGATTTATTATCTGAGATTATTAAGATTTAATCAATTTTTGACTTTCATAAATCACAGTGATTTCACAACCACTTTGGACTCGGTACTTGCTTTAAAAAAAACAGCATCCATTATTAAAATATGTTGCAACTACCAAAGTTCAAATTTATGGTTCGCAAAATATAAAAAATATAAAAAATAAATTAAATTTATTGGGAAAACTCAAAAACAATTAATATAATCATTAGTCAGATTTATAAGGCAAGGTCGAACATATTCTTTCTCAGTCTTCACATGTTAATAACTAGCGTATAATAATATAACATTGTAATGTGAATGGGTCATGACATTCCTATAAAAATCGAAAGACGCTTGCGGCAGTTTCAGGCAGTACACCACCCCGGCGAGGCGCCTCGGCCGTTGGCGGTGGCGGGACGTGGTAACGGGCTTCGGTCGTTGCACTCAGCGGAGTGTGTGTGTTGGGGGTTGGGAGATGGGAGATTTAAGAGGGGTTAGCGGAGGGGCTGTTAGGATGGGCGTGGGGCCGAAGGGGGAGAGGGGAAGGGCAGCGACAGCAGCGCGGCAGCGTAGATGTTCCGAACTAGCTCCGCCGTCGCCTTGGACGTACAAGCAGACCGTGTACGCTTGTCCCATTACGATGGGTGATCTCCTAAGGAGTATGCTTAATCTATGTCTGAAAGCTCTACGAACCTTGCTGTGAGAAGGTCAAGTTATCTGAAATCTTCTCTACAACTGGTCTGGGGTGACCTAATATTGTTCTGATGTTTTTACCAGACAAAGATTTGATCAAGGTTTCCCTTTACAGCAGCCCACAAGATGATTGAATAATTATGAAATGTGTTGCTCAATTAAGCAGTGTTTCCACTTGAGGGATTTTTATCCCATATATGAGATATTTTGTCTGCTTGTAGGATAAAGTGGGATTGTGGGATAAAGTGGTATATTTTGAAAATCGTAATTACGTATGCTAGTTTGCTTACGATCAGACCACCTTAGCAGTAGCACTGCTGCTAGTCTAGTGGATTTTCTCGTCGTACTGGCAGTCGCGGGGTTTCCAATTTCCCACGTTATTATTTTACCTATTTTATTGCACACCTGTTATTATTTTATAAAAGTCACAGAACGAAGAACGAACACTAAATCACACCAATATGAATGTCGCTGGCCTGGCCATGTTGGAATAACGAGGAAAATATTTGTATTATTATTACCTATGTCGTACTCTTTAGTACTATAGTACCATTACAAATATTATTACCTTTCACGAAACTAAATTATTTAACTTAGTTCACTTGCCAGCCTTATGGCATTTATATCGCATTACTCAAAACGAAGTGACTACGTACACGTCCAATGTAAGGGCAAATTCACTTCGCTAACGCTTAGGTTAGGTTAGGTTAGGTTAAGTTACGATAGGTTAGGTTAGGTTACGTTACGTTAGGTTAGGAGGTTTTCTGGCTCTCAATTTGTTTTAAAAATCACAGGAAAAGTAACGTATGGTGCATAATTTGGAACGGACGTGAACAGTAGCAGCTGACGTCGGACGTGTACGTAGCCTCTGCCTACTCAAAATCCTTTGAGGTACTAAATTGTAAAATATAGGTAATTAGTAGATCTAAATAAGCTCTATCTGTCATATAATATTTAACATTAACTGTGTTACTGTGTTGCACTGTTTGAAAAATCAGTGGGGAAATGTGGGATATTTAGAGGGAATATAAGGTGAAATGTGGGATAAAGTGGAATTTTTTGCATCAGCTCGTGAGATAATAATAATAATCGATTGCATAAAACATTACAAATAAACGGTATCAGGAAGCTGACACATACTTTCTCCCTTTTAGCCCAACTTTAATGAATAAATTACTTTTTATTTACTAAATATAGAATACAAAGCACGGTCGAATGTACAGAAAATCTTGTGAACAAGTTGTTTTAAAAAACATTCACCCAAATCCCTGCTTTGGAGGCACTACAGAATCAATTGCTACACTCGTGGTTTTAAGAAGGGAAATGCCCCCTATTCCCCTCCCAGGGTTATTAAGGGGCAACATATTTTGAATTAACTCAATGCTATATTGACAAGCATATCAAGTTTGAATGAAATTGATCAGTAAATAAGAGAGAAATGTTTGTATTCCCCATAAGAATAACATTGGACAACGTACTGCGTTTACCGCTAAATGAAAATTTCAATTTTCTCCTAAACCAGCAGTCGTAGAATAGTAATTCAAAATACTAAATTATTTAGTTTTTTGAGCTCTTTTTAATGGTGAATAGTAATCTTTTTTTATATTTATGTATTTTTATGAAAAATCCAAAAAACTGAATTTTGGATGTTTTAAGTCCTGTAATTTCTGAACCCAAATTTTTACAGGAATTCGGGTGGTGTCATTTTGTTGGAAAACTAAAGTTCTACAAACGATTAAAGTTTAATCAAAATCGTTAGAGCCGTTTTTGAGAAATTTTGATTTTTCATGTTTTTTGGTGGTTTTGGGGGGATAATTACACTTAAAAATCAAAAATTCAAAAAAATGAAAAAATACCTGGAGATATCGTGGATTAGTACCTACATACCAAATTTCATCAAAATCGGCCCAATGGTTAGGGCTCTAGCTCTGTACACATCCACACAGACACACACACACACACACACACACACACACACACACACACACACACACACACACACACAGACATCACGTAAAAACCACTTTTTTGGGTTCAGGGAGCGCCAAAACGAATATTTCCACTAACAACTCAAATTCGAAAATTTTGACGAAAACAATACTTTCTCCATATAGCCTACTATGTATAGAGGGAGAAAGTAAAATGTGTGCAACATTTGAAAAACAGGAATGATAGAGATGAGTGTGTTGTCTTTCTATTCTATATTTTGTTTAATTCATGACCGAGTAGATATAAAGGATTTTCTAAATAATAAAGTTTCTCTTTTTTAATGTCTCTGCTTGAATTAATTGAAATTTTGTGATTTTTAGCGAATTTCCCCTATAGGGAAGAAGCTATTACCGTAGGTCTCATGGTAAGACTTAAGCCCGAGACCATGACAACTTTTTTTTTAGGTCCCCAGATGACTAAAACACTATTCATTCAAATTTATATATATGTATATATATATATATATCTATATATGTGTCCGTGAATGCGATAACTTGAGTAAAAAATGTCCGATTTCGATGAAATTTGGCTCAAATGTATAAAGCGACATTTATGACTTTAAGTTTGAAAACCAGAAAAATCGGACCATGGGAAGGGGGGTTTATGGGGGTTTTAAATTTTCCAAAATCAGTTTTTTGCATTTTTTACCCTAAAATTTTTAAAACACTTAATTTTGGTTTATACAGTGTTATAGAGCTAAAAAAAACAAATAATATGGTATTTTGAATTATTAAGCTAGGTTAAGTGGTTGCGGAGAAAAACCAAAAAAACCTGCTCATAAAATCTCCTATGTTAATCTTATGGGAAAAACGTTTTTGGCTTTTCCTAAGTTAATTTTAACGTAAACTTCACATTTGCTTTTACCAATCAACTCAGCTCCACAAAACAATAATTTTGGTGTTTAAATTGTGATTCTACGTCCAACCATTGCAGAGATATTCAAAGTGCTAAACACAGTACGTTGTTCAATGTTATCCTTATGGAGAATAAAATAAAATTTGATATCTCCATTATTAATGAATGTATATTGATGAAACTTGGCATGTGGCGTCACGTAGTACTGGTATATTGATATTTGCAAAAAAAAGATTTTTTCTTTATAATCCCCGTAGCAGCGAACCTGCGTACTCAGCCCCCATGTTATTCTTCTGGAGAATAATTAAAATGTTATATAGTGCTTACTTATGATTGAATATTGATGAAACTTGGTATGTGGCTTCACCTAGTTAAATAATATTTATATTTGCATAAAAAACGATTGTTTGTGTTCCTTGTTTCAGTAAACCTATGTACTCATCACCAATGTTACCCTTATGGAGAATAATTAAAATTTCATAAATCGCTTATATGTGAATATATTTTTATGAAACTTGGTATGTGGCTTTATATGGTATTAAGACATATATTATGCATTGGAAATTTGCTGAGTACGCAGGTTTGCTGCGACGGGGGTATCCTTTAATTTGTTTAATAATTTGCCAATTGCATAATAAATAGTTTTTTCATATATTGTTGCTCGATGTATTGGATGTTGGATATAATCTTTTTTTTCTTGTGTCATATTGGCTGTGCATTGCTTACTAGTAAATTTGTTTTTGTTTTTACTTTCTCCCCCTATACATATTATAAGGAGAAAGTATTGTTTTCGTCAAAATTTTCGAATTTGAGTTGTTAGTGGAAATATTCGTTTTGATGCTCCCTGAACCCAAAAAGGTGGTTTTTACGTGATGTCTGTGTCTGTGTCTGTGTGTGTGTGTGTGTGTGTGTGTGTGTGTGTGTGTGTGTGTGTGTGTGCGTGTGCGTGCGCGTGCGTGGGTGTGTGGGTGCGTGCGTGCGTGCGTGCGTGCGTGCGTGCGTGCGTGCGTGCGTGCGTGTGTGTCTGTGTGGATGTGTACAGAGCTAGATCCCTAACCAATGGGCCGATTTTTATTAAATTTGGTATGTAGGTACTAATCACGATATCTCCAGGTGTTTTTTTCATTTTTTTGAATTTTTGATTTTTAAGGTTAATTATCCCCTCAAAACCGCCAAATATCATGAAAAATCAAAATTTCTCAAAAACTGCCTTAACGATTTTGATTAAACTTTAGTGGTTTGTAGAACTTTAGGTTTCCAACAAAATGACACCACCCGCATTTCTGGAAAAATTCGGGTTCAGCAATTACAGGACTTAAAACATCCAAAATTGAGTTTTTTGGATTTTTCATAAAAATACATAAATATAAAAAAATTACTATTCACCATTAAAAAGAGCTCAAAAATCTAAATAAATTATTATCTTGAATTACTATTCTACAATTGCTAGTTGCGGATAAAATTGAAATTTTCATTTAGCGGTAAACGCAGTACGTTGTCCAATGTTATTCTTATGGGGAATACAAAAATAACTATTTCTCTCTTATTTAGTGATCAATTTCATTAAAACTTGATATGTAGGTCAAGTTAGCATTGACCAACAGAGGATGTTCGAAATATGTTGCTATTTAACCCTGAGGGGGGGGGGGGCATAAGGGGGCATTTCCCTCTCAAAACCACTGTGTGTAGCAACAACGGACTCTATAGTGCCTCCCAAAGAGGGATTTGGGTGGATATTTCTGAAAACCACAGACAAATCTCTGACAAATTTCAGACAATTTTCTGTACATTTATCTATACTTCATATTCTATATTTAGTAAATAACAAATATTTTTGTCGTTAAAGTTTGGCTAAAAGGGAGAAAGTATGTGTCAGTTTCCTGATACCGCTTATTTAAGTAGTATTTTAGTAATTCTACAACATATAATCCAAATATAGTCAATATTTTTTCTTCTTTGAAATGTTCAAAGCATGATTCTCGTCATATGACAGATTGTTTATTATTCTATAATGGCCCTTTTTTGTAGCTTATTATTCTAATGGCAAGTTTTTATAGCCGAAAAATCTTTTTTATTTTCCATTGATGTCGCAAACTAAACTGGGAGACAATAAGTTAAAATACTTTGAAAAAAGGAAAATTATGCAACTTTTAAGGTGGGTTTGTCCACACATTGGACTAAAACTCTTAAACAAAAACAACAGGAATTAAGTTTTTTTGAAATCTTCTCAATATGAGTAGTCCATGTTAATTTGTTGTCAATAATAAGGCCTAGGACTCTGTCATGAACCGTGTTAATTATATGGTTATCAAATTTGCAGGTAGATGAATTTTCTTGTTGTTTCTTTTTGAAATGGAAATTTAAAATATTTGTCCTAGAACAGTTTAACACATTCCGTTTACCAAAAACCAGTTATTGAGATCTAGAAGTGAGTGAGTGGTTTAACGAGCATTGTAAATTTTCAAATGAGCTTCCAGACACAACACTAGTGTCATCTGCAAATTGAATTAGTTTATTCGATTGTGCATTACATGCAATGACCGAAACATAAATATCAAACAATTGAATTGAATTGAATTGAAACAATAGAGGTCCCAGTATTGACCCTTGAGTTACTCCCATTTTTACAGTTTCCCAACTAGAATCCTGTTCATAATTTTTAAATTTTATTTTAACCTTTTGTTTTCTATTGTATAAATATGAACTCATTTCTCCTACTACACACCTCTTATTCCAAGTGCTTCTAATTTATCAATCAAGATTTCATGAGCGGTATTTTTTACCGCTGAGTGGAAACACTGCAATTAACCCATAGTAAACCATCTTTGACAGGGGGAGGCTCCCAGCATAGGTCCTTATCCTTCTCAGGACAAAGAGCCCTTGGGCTGGTCGGGCTAGCGACCCCTCCAGCTTTCTGATCAAATACTCCTCTATTAGATATTTACTTGCATATAGTTGGCCACTCTACATGTTTTCATAGTTATGTTATGTTAAAATATGAATTCTTACATTTAACTGAATTTTTTGGGTTCCAGAGATATTCCAAGCTTTTCTGATATATTACAAACAATTGCTATCTGGATTGAACATAATGTGAAGGACCTAGTTAGTCTAATCCTAATATTTAATACACAAGCTTAAAACTAAATCTGATTCAATATCATTACTTTATTATAGAAGGTCCAAATGTCCGAAGGTTTTAAAGCCCATTATTATATTTTATTAATATGAATGAACTATATGATTGTCATACCTTTTCAATATACCCTTTATTTATTAGTGAATTTCCTTTGGAAAGTGAACTATTAGCATGACCCGCACGGTGAAACTGAAGCCCGGGACCACCATAGAAGTTCCTAACGTGACCCCCTGAACAAGTTTTGGAGGGTCGTTCAAAATGTTATATATATATATATATATATATATGTGTGTGTTTGCACTCTAGCGGTCGCATTTTTTGTCCGATTTACATAAAATTTGGTAGGGACGTTCCTTTCTGTTATCAGTTTGACAAGTTCGTTGGGCAAAACAATCGGAAAACTCTAAACCCCTTTTTTGGGGATTAATCTTTCAAATTTCGAGTTTTTGGGCCCAAAAAGGGTCATAAAAGCCCCAGATGTAAGATCAATGCATGTAAAAAGATGGGAATTAGAGAGGTGAAAGTTTTAAGCCCTCTCTCGCCATTCTAGCATAATTATTTACCGAGTTATTAAAGAAAATGTGTATCGACTAAACACAGTACGTTGTCTTATGGGGGTTTTACACTAGAATACCCCCGTAGCAGCAAACCTGCGTACTCAGCGAATTTCCAATGCATATATATGTATCTTAATACCACATAAAACCACATACCAAGTTTCATCAATATACATTCATAAACAAACGATTTATGACATTTTAATTATTCTCCATAAGAATAACATGGCGGCTGAATATGCAGTATGCAGGTTTGCTGAAGCAAGGAGCACAAAAAATTGGGATTTATACAAATATCAATATAACTCATGTAGGTAAAGCCACATACCAAATTTCATTAATTTATTTTCATAATTAAGGGAGATAACACGTTACTTATTCTCCATAAGAATAACATGGGGCTGAGTACGCAGGTTTGCTGCTACGGGAGCCTTTGGAAAAAAATGTTATTTTGAGCAAATATCAATGGTCCACAACCAGATGAAGCCGTATACCAAGTTTCGTCAGTATACGTTTATAAATAAGCGAGAAATAAAATTTGTCTTTTCCTCCATAAGAATAACATTAGACAACGTACTGTGTTTAGCACTTTCAATATCTCGGTAACCAATTGACGTAGAGAAATGATCAAAATACCAAATTGTGTGTTTTTTTAAGCTGAATCCAATGAAAAAACTAAAATTTGACTATTTCCAAAATTATATGTACAAAATTCGAAAAACCCATTTTTGGGGTACAAAACCCCCCCAAAATACCCCTTTGGATAGAGTGATCTGGCTGGTTTTCGAACTTAAAGTCATAAATGTTGCTTTACATGTTTATACCAAATTTCATAAAAATCGGATAATTTTTACGAGAGTTATCGTGCTCACGGACACACACACATATATATATATATATGTGTATATATATATACAGTTTCGAACGAATGGTGTTTTTGGGGTCTGGGGACCTCAAAACGAAAAGTTATCATGGTCCTGGGCCTAGGTCTTACCATGCCGACTACGGTAATAGCTTCTTCCCTATAAGAGAAATTTGCTAAAAGCCTGTTTTTCCTTTGTTAGAGTATTTTTATCATCCCCAGCAACCTCACGCCTACTTTAAAGCCTGTCTGGACCTTCTCCTAACCTTATAATGCGCAAAATTGTATTCCCAGCTTTGCAAGTAAATGAAACCAGGAGTATCAGAACAGCCAAAAAATCAATGTTCTCAGATTTCAATAAAAATTGGACAAATGTATGTTTTTACACTTATTTTGAGTTTTACAAGTTTTTATGTGGAAATTCACTTCCCTCACGTCAGCGTGCTGCGTGCAAACTCGTTTAAATACTAAAATAATACTCTTTAAATCTTATATTGAAACTGATTTAATTTTCAAGCAAGTATATATAAACCCAAAGTTACTGTTCAAAGTACTTACCAAAGTTACAGCACAGAGTAATCTTACATACACAGTAATCGTGATCAAACAGTATCAATTTATATGTATAATAAGAGAGGACTGGCTACATAACATTAAACACTACAGTTGATGTCTTATCTTGCACCTGCTCCATCACCTTTATCTACTGGAAAGGGGGACTGAATAGCACACCCAGCTTAATGGTGTCATTGTTTGTCCACAGCACTCCCATAACGATAAGGCAATTGTGATATATTTCATATTTAAAGATTATATGTTTAAAGATACATCTGTTCCAATGTTTATGTTTATCCTTGTTTTTGTTGTAAACAAAATGTAGTTTATTCTAATGTAGAAAAGAACAAATATGTTTTAGTGGCGAGGAGAAATATGAGTTGTTTGCAAAATGTCTCTTGTTCATAGCAAGTATCTTTTGCATAGATTATTTACATGACCTTTCACTGAACAGAAATGGCTGAACAACTTTCTACTATTCTTTCAAGGTTTGTTGAACAACAAGCTGAACTATTAACCAAATTTAATGAGATATCACAATTGCACGAACGAAACCCACAACCCGCATGGAAACACAGAACGTCATATCATCATTCCATTTTGATCTATTTGATGATAATATTGAGGAATTCAGTTCATATAGGCAACGACTGGAAAATTTCTTTAAAAAATATTACTGGGCACAAAAATTATGTACAGCGAACCAAAGCACAAATATTACTAAACTACATTGGACCGAAACATTATCAACTATTATTATCAAATATTAGTTAGCCTTGTATCACCGGACTTGCCAACAAACAAAAGTTACAATGAGCTAATTTAAATCGCAAAAAAACATTTATGTCCCAAACCAAATGTGTTTGTGCAACAACACACCTTTTTGTCACGAGTTCAAAGTCCAACAGAAACTATATCCGATTTTGTAGCATCATTACGGAAACTTACGTTTACGTGTGAATTTGACTGCGGAACCTGTGGTGATTCGGTGGCTGACTTATTCTTAAGGGCACAATTTATACAAGGATTGCGTGACGAATCTATTAGTGAGAAAATTCTTCAGCAACCCGATCTATCATTTAATGGGTGCTTGCGAACTAGCACTGACTCTTCACACATCGAAAATACCCCGTCGCAGCAAACCTGCGTACTCAGCGAATTTATAATACATGAATATATTTATTACTACCACATAAAGGCTCTTACCAAGTTTCATAAAAATACATAAATAAATAAGTGATATATAGCATTTTATTTATTCTCCATAAGAATAACATTAGGGTTGAGAACGCAGGTTTGCTGCAACGAGGAAGATAAAAATGTGTTTTTTTTAAATTATCAATATAACTCAACCAGGTGAAGCTACATACCAAGTTTTAATAATTTATGTTCATTATTAAGGAAGATATAAAGCTGAACCAAAAACAGCAACCCTATGGGTTTTTTTGGTTTGTTTGGGTGATATAAAGCTGATGTGTTTTTTTTTTATTCGCCATAAGAATAACATTAGGGTTGAGAATGCAGGTTTGCTGCTAAAAGGCTAATCAACAAAAAATCATTTTGTTGTGAAAATATCAATATACCAGTACTAGGTGAAGCCACATACCAAGTTTCACCAATATACGTCCATAAAAAATCGAGATATCAAATTTTAAATATTCTCCATAAGGATAACATTGGACAATGTACTGTGTTTAGCACTTTGAATATCTCGGCAACGGTTGGACGTAGAATCACAATTTAAACACTAAAATGATTGTTTTGTAGAGCTAAACTGATTGCTAAAAGCAAATGTGAAGTTTACAGTAAAATTAATTGAGGAAATGCTAAAAACCATTTTCCCAAAGACTAACATGGAAGATTTTATGAACACTTTTTTTTGGATTTTCTCCGCAACCACTTAACCTAGGTAAATGATTCAAAATACTATATTATTTGTTTTTTTAAGCTCTGTAAAATGGTTAAAACAAAAATTGTGTGTTTTAAAAATTTCAGGGCAAAAAGTGCAAAAATAGATTTTTGGATAATATTGAAACCTAACCCCTTTTCCCATTGTCCGATTTTTCTGGTTTTTGAACTTAAAGTCATGAATGTCACTTTACACATTTGAACCAAATTTCATCGAAATCGGAAGTTTTTTACTTAAGTTATCACATTCATGGTCACATATATATATATAGATATATTAAAAATAACAAAGTGATTAGGGCTACTAATGTGTTAGTTTTAAGAATAATTTTATAAACAGAGTACCCTTTTTGGTTTTAACATAATATGTTTTATTAGATGACTAGTTTCAAACCTTTAGGTCATAGTCATGTCTTACATTATTTTTGTAACCTCACATAGTTCAAATTATTAAATGGTAAACAAATTAAGAATCATATGTTAAAATTAAACTTAGAATATGGGGGGGGGGATTTTCTTGAATATAATATTTTGTTATTATCTTGAGGTATATAATATGAAATTATTTCTTTTACCCTTTTTTTATATGACAAATTTTGTCGAAGATCGGATTTCTTTGATGTATTTTCATGGTGTTCAGTAAATTTTTCGGGTTATTTTCGTAATTCATGTATATATGAAAGTCTTCTTTTACATATAAATTATCTCTTTCTTTCTCGTATTCTAATATCGTTAAGTTGTCATTGATACTTTTATAGCTGTGTCTTGTTTCAATTAAATGTTCAGCGAAGTTTGATTTCATTGTCGTTCTGTTTACGTATTTTAGGGCTTGGATGTGTTCTTTAAATCTCGTATTAAAACTTTGACTGGTAAGGCAAAAATAAATTTTTCGAAGTCGAAATAACATACCTTGGTCACAAGATAAGCAAACGCGGTGTCCAGAAGAGCCCAGAAAAGATGACAGCCATTCTCAATGCCCCTAGTCCTACGAACTTAGACGAGGTAAGAACTTCCATCGGCTATGTATCATATTACTCTAAATTTATTCCAAATGTGGGCACTATTATACATCCAATTTACCAACTTCTTAAAAAGGGGAACACTCCTTTCCGGTGGACAGAAGCTTGTGAAAATGCTGCAATCAAAATCAAGGCAGCCATAGCCAGCGATAAAGTTCTAGTTGGATATGACTCATCTTTACCTCTTGTCTTAGCAACCGATGATAGTCCCGTGAGAATTTCAGCAATTTTATCACACACCATAGACGGCACGGAACGTTCAATCTTCTTCGCTTCCCGATCATTGATACCTACAGAGGAAAATTACTCTCAAATTGACAGAGAGGCAACGGCAATCTATTGGGCTTTCTTAAAGTTTTATCCATATATTTATGGAAGGAAGTTTTCACTCGTTACTGATAACAAACCGCTAACTCACAAATTTAGTTCCAATTCTAAGTTACCGGTAATATCACCTTCCAGATTGTTTCGCTATGCCATGTTTTTTGTCTGGGTTTGACTTTGACATTATCTTCAGACGTTCATCAGACTATGCTAATGCCGACTATCTGTCAAGATTTCCATTGCCATCCACACAAACATCTGTTGATGAAAATTACGCAATTTGCAATGTAACCTTGTCTAATATTTCAAGTGAGAAAATTATGCACAAGAATGTATCAGAAGAAACCGATAAGAATCCAGAGCTTATTCTTCTAAACAAAGTTATCCCTACAAAATGGCACATGCACGTCACTTGAATACAGTCTTCATAAAGGAATACTATTTCGAGGGGAGAGAGTAGTAATTCCATAAACTCTGCAACAGTACGTCCTCCGTGAACTCCACAAGACACATCAAGGTATAGTACGTATGAAATAATTGGCCCATAGATACTGTTACTGGAAACAGATTGACAAACACATTGAATCAGTTGCAAAGTCATATAGAGCATGCGCCGAAGTGCAAAATAATCAGATGAAAGTTCCCGCTCACCTATGGGAATCACCTAAAGGCAACTGGGAACGTGTGCACATTGATTATGCTGGTCCATTTCTCTGACATCACTTTTTAATTGTGGTAGATAGTTTATCAAAATGGCCAGAAGTAGCCATTTCAAAGTGAGCACCTACAACTGATTCCACTATCGTACATCTTAGAGAAATATTT
This sequence comes from Allygus modestus, assembly GCA_963675035.1. NCBI lineage: Eukaryota > Metazoa > Arthropoda > Insecta > Hemiptera > Cicadellidae > Allygus > Allygus modestus. Next base: position 60,002,061 of record OY776117.1, on the reverse strand, counting down.
AGCCGGAATGGACTTCCCGTTACAGTTGTATGTGGCAATGCGTCAATTTTTACTTCAGATGCCTTTCAAGCATTTTTGTCTAGGAACGGTATACAACACAAGACTATAGCCCCTGGACACCCGGCCACTAATGGACAAGCTTAGCGATTCGTGCAAAGTTTCAAGAATAAATTGAAAACTGTTATATCCGATCCTGGAACACTTCATTCCAAGGTGCACGAAGCTCTGTTTTACTATCGGGCAACACCATTTTGGTAATGACGACACATCACCATCGGAGAATTTTATGCAGAGGAGATTCCGAACCAGTGGTGAAGTTAAACCTATGACTTTGTTCGGTTCATCAGTTCTTTAGTTATTTCTTTTACAGTGGGGTAGACTTTGATATATTTCATACTATACTATAAAAGAGGAAGTATGTATGTATATATATGTATATATATATATATATATATATATATATATATATATATATATATATATATATATATATATATGTATGTATCCTATGGACTCCGAAACCGCTCAACAGATTGTAATGAAACTTTCAGGCAATATTAAGCATTATTCAAGGATGGTTTGTGTGAAGTTTGGTGTAAATCTGTCCAAAGGGCTCCGACCCAGAGGGCATACAAGGGTACAGTGTCAGGTTTTAGAAATTTAGTGTTTACAAAATTGACAGCTGTAATTAAAAAAATTTAAAGTTTTGGGCGCAGATCAGCTGTTGGATGTCAACTAAGATACACGTTTTATTTTTCTCCTGAAAAATAATCAATCTTTTAATTATTTTTGTTTAATTTTGTAATATTTAGTGTTCTTATTCGTTTTAAAGTGATGAACTTAATCATGTAACAAGTCAGTGTGTGTTCTTTGTTTGAATATTTGTTCAACAAACTTTATTATTCTGTTGCTTTTTTTAGGTTAGTTATTTGTTATTACCAACTATGGCAGTGAACTTACATGACCATAACTATATTTCCTCGTCTAAGACCAATTCTAGTGCCGATTTGACGTTATCAAATACTCAGGAACTCTCCGATGGACGTAGTTCTGATAATGAACATTCAATGGAAAATTGGCAAACTGTAATATCAAGAAACCCAAAGAGAAATCTAACTTCGTCACCAGATCACGATAAAAAGCGCCAACGCAATGGTCTCAGTGCGGTAGACGGGCGATTATCTAATGTCCATATCCCACTCAAAAACAACTACGAACCGCTGTCCTCGAATCTTGAAAATTCAATGGACGATGAAAACTTGGCTACCAGTCCAACTAAGGAGTCAAAACCACCTCCTATCTTCCTCCCCGGAGTGACCAATGTAACGCCAATGATTAAAGCTCTAGACTCAATGGTAACCAACACTGGATACTCTTACAAATGTCTCAATCAAGACAGGATTAAACTATTTCCTTCAAACTCAGACACTTACCGGAAAATCGTAAGAGGTCTCACGGACTTGAACGTAAGTTTTCATACATACCAGCTTAAACAGGAACGGGCATACAGGGTCGTCTTGAAGAACATGCACTACTCGACATGCATCAACGACTTGAAAACCGCGATTGAGGAACGCGGCCACAAGGTAAGACATCTAAGTAATGTGCAGAATAGATTCACAAAAAAACCAATGTCACTTTTTTTCATTGACCTAGAACCTGACGTACACAACAAAGATATCTTCCAAATTCAATATTTGCTAAACGCTAAAGTTTTGTTTGAACCACCTAATAAAAAGAAAGAGGTTGTCCAATGTAAACGTTGCCAAAGATATGGGCACACTAAATCCTATTGTCACAATGTGTTTCGTTGTGTCAAGTGCACTCAAGAACATGACACAAAAGTCTGTCCTAAACCGACAACAGCACCCCCTACATGTGTGTTGTGCTCTGGTGAGCACCCGGCGAACTATAAAGGTTGTCCTGTGTATAGGGAAATACAGGTAAAACAATTCCCACCTCTTAGGAAAAAATCTCTAGGAACCAACCAAGGAAATTTTGATCCTCAAAGTCAAACTCAAGATAAACTTAACAAGTCCAGTAACAGCAGTTTAGTAACTGAAGGGCTAACTTTTGCACAAGCTGCGCAAAACAGAAATGAAGATATTACCTCAAAAGAACATAAACATAACGAGCAAATCAAAGATTTGGAAAACTTATCTGAAATAATCCAAAACTCGTTTTTGCGCTTCGAAAGTATTTTATCCAAACAAGCAGAACAGATTAGCACTCTACTTAATCTGTTAACTACTGTTGTTTCTCGCCTAAAATGAATATTTTTCTGAAAATTGCTTTATGGAATGCCAATGGCTTGGCTCAGCATAGCCAAGAGGTTCAGTTATTTATCACTCAACACAAATTAGACGTCTTACTTATTTCAGAAACTCACTTCACGGACAGAAGTTATTTTAAAATTCCAAATTACTCACTGTACTTTACTAACCATCCAGACAACACGGCCCATGGGGGTACTGCCATCTTAGTCAAAGACACTATTAAGCATTATGAACTACCCAGCTTTAGAGAGGATTATCTTCAAGCTTCGAGCATTGTTGTAGAAGATTGGTTAGGTCCTATTACATTTTCCGCTATTTATTGTCCCCCAAGACATGTTATAACTAAAGAACAATTTGAACAATTTTTTAACACTCTCGGTAATAAATTCATTGCAGGTGGTGATTATAATGCTAAGCATCAAGAGTGGGGTTCACAATTGGCCACACCAAGAGGTCGTCAACTTTTACGGGTTATAAATGATAACCATTTCAATCATTTTTCCTCAGGCGAACCTACATACTGGCCAACTGATATGCGAAAAATACCGGATTTATTAGACTTTTTTGTCTCAAAAGGCATTAACCAAAATTACACAGATATCCAATCCTGTCTCGACCTATCCTCTGATCATTCGCCGATTATACTAATCGTTAAAACGGAAGTGTTTCAAAAATTGCCGAGAGAAACTTTGTACAGCAAGAATACTGATTGGAACAAATTTCGCCAATTAATAAATGAAAATATAAATTTAAACGTCCAACTGCATAGTGTTGAAAATTTAGAACATGCTGTAGATTACTTTATCGATTGCCTTAAAAATTCTGCAAATTCGTCTACGCCCGCAACCCATTATTCAAAATTTACCAAATTAGGACTTAACTACCCTATTTATATCAAGAAAAAGATCGCTGAAAAAAGGAGACTAAGAAGGATATGGCAAAATAGCAGGAATCCATTGGACAAGGCAAATTTTAATAGAGCAGCTCAACATTTAAAAAGACTATTGTTCATTACGAGAAACCAGTGGTTTGAAGAGTACACCCAATCTCTGACAGCTACCGAGGCTACAGACTATTCGCTATGGAAGGCCACGAAAAGGATGAAGCGACCCAAAATATCCATTTCACCTATTCTGAAATCTGATGGAAGCTGGGCAAAAAGTAATACTGAAAAATCTGAAGCATTTGCACAATACTTTTCAAATGTTTTCAAACCGAACGATGCTTTAATTGACAACGAAGAGGAATTACAAGAGTTTCTAGATTCTCCACTTCAACTTGATTTTCCGTTACGAAAATTTAAACCATCTGAAATTCGGTCAGTCATAACCAACGAGCTTAATCCTAATAAATCTCCTGGCTACGATTTAATTACAGGAAAATTGTTGAAGGAACTTCCAAGAAAAGGTATAATATTCTTAACTTTATTATTTAATGCTATTTTGAGATTAGATTGCATTCCTGTTCAATTTAAAAAAGCTCAGTTAATTGTCATACCAAAACCAGGGAAACCTCTAAACCAACTGAATTCGTACCGACCTATAAGTCTTTTACCAGTCATATCAAAGGTATTTGAAAAACTTTTTCTCAAAAGGTTACAAACTCTGATTGATGTAGATGTAGTGATTCCTGGCCATCAGTTTGGTTTCAGGCAGAAACACAGTACAGTAGAACAAGTCCACAGGGTAGTTGACATAGTACGACAGTGTTTAGAAAATAAAAACTACTGCTCGGCTGCCTTTTTAGATGTCAGCCAAGCGTTTGATAAGGTATGGCATACTGGCTTGTTGTACAAAATTAAGAAGTATCTACCACATTCTCTTTTCCCTATATTAAAGTCATATCTTACGGATAGATCTTTTCAAATTAAATATCAAGATTATATTACTCAACTGCATCCTATAGAATCGGGAATTCCTCAAGGAAGTGTACTTGGACCTTTTTTATACATCCTTTACACTGCAGATCTCCCAGGAAGTGAACATACTGAAATTGCAACTTTTGCAGATGACACTGCAATTTTATCTGTTAATACTGACCCAGCTCAAGCTTCTGTCCACTTGCAACAAAGCTTGGACATAATTACAAACTGGTTTAAGACATGGAGAATAAAAATAAACGAAAATAAATCAGCTCATATAACTTTTACTTTAAATCAAAATTCTTGTCCTCCAGTAACAATAAATAACAATCAACTACCTCAAGTAACTGAAGTTAAATATTTAGGTATGCATATTGATAGTAAACTAACGTGGAAAACTCACATTTGGATGAAGAGACAGCAACTAAATTTAAAAGCAAACAAACTAAATTGGCTACTCGGAATTAAATCAAAACTAACTTTGGAAAACAAATTATTGTTATACAAAACTATTTTAAAGCCAGTTTGGACTTATGGTGTGCAACTTTGGGGCTCTGCGAGTAACTCAAACGTGGAGATAATCCAAAGGTACCAATCAAAAATGCTAAGAAAAATTGCCAAAGCACCTTGGTTTGTATCCAATAGAACGCTACATCATGACTTAAACATCCCAACAGTTAAAGAAGAGATCACCAGGTTCAGTACAAAGTATATTGGCAAATTAGAAAACCACCCGAATCATCTTGCTATGAACTTGCTCGACAATTCAACCGCTGTGTACAGATTGAAACGATCCACAATCTTGGACTTGCCTTTCAGATTTGTTTAGTGATTTTTGTTAGCGCTAACAGTGGTTAGCAACTAGCTCAAGTTTTAATGTTATTTTCTGTATTATATCTCACAAATTATTTACTCATTGTTCAAACTAGTTAAGAACAGATTGTAAAGTTAAATAAAGTTATATAAAAAAAAAAAAAAAAAAAAAAAGTTTTGGGCGCAGCAACGCGCGCCGGGTAACTGCTAGTATTTCATATTTAAAGATCATATGTTTAAAGTTACATCTGTTCTAATGTTTATGTTTATACTTGTTTTTGTTGTAAACAAAATATAGTTTATCTAATGTACAAAAAACAAATATGTTTTAGCAATTTTGACAGTCTTAAATATTCCGATTTGTTAAATCATACCTATTATATTTTCGGGGCTAAGTTTCCCCGAAACTTATATTAGCTAAATAATATTAGCTAAATGTAATATTAGCTAAATGTATCGTACAGTGCTTGAAAGTCTTAGTTTCATACATGAACTTTACTTTATTTGAAATATATATATACAGAATCACTGAATTTCACTATTACAGTATATTTATTCATTTTACAAGTCATACACTGTGCAGAGAAGACTTGATGGCCAGCTACTAAACCAAGAGTTGAGGGTAAAGCTACCCCCTCCACAATCTTTTCTTTCTTGTGCCATTGGACAGATTGATTTTATTTGTTTTTTATTGCAAGATTTTATCACAGCTGATAACTAAACACCTGTTTATTTCAAACTGATAGTTTCTTGTCTGTCTGTGTCAGTAAACATGCAGTGGAACAGTAGAGGGGAGAATTTCCCCTCAACCCTTATTGTTTACTAGCTGGGCAACAAGTCCAATGAGCTTAATATATCTAGAACTCTAATCTAGGTTTAAATACCCCGTCGCAGCAAACCTGCATACTCAGCGAATTTCCAATGAATATATATGTCTTAATATTACATTAAGCCTCTTACCAGAATTCATAAGAAATATATTCATAAATAAGCGATATTTAAAATATTCATTATTCTCCATAAGAATAACATTAGGGATGAGTACGCAGGTTTGCTGCAACAAGGAACACAAAATAATGGATTTTTATACAAATATCAATAGAACTCATCTAAGTGAAGTCACATACCAAGTTTCGTCCATATACATTCATAAATAAGCAATATATAACATTTGTATTATTCTCTATAAGAATAACATGGGGGCCGAGTACTTAGGTTTGCTGCTTCGGGAATGATAGGCGAAAAATTGGTTTTTTGTTCAAACAACAACAAACCACAACCAGATGAAGCGAAATACCAAGTTTCGTCAGTTTATGTTCATAAATAACCGAGATATAAAATTTGTCTTTTTCTCCATAAGAATAACATTGGACAACGTACTGTGTTTAGCACTTGTAATATCTCAGTAACCAATTAACGTAGAGCAATGATCAAAATACCAAATTGTTTGTTTTTTTAAGCTGAATTCAATGGTATTAATTAAAATTTGATTTAAATAACAATTACATGTGAAAACCCCAAAAACCCCATTTTTGGGGTACAAAACCCCCCAAAAACCCCCCTTCGGATGGTGCAATTTGCCTGGTTTTCGAACTCGTTCAAATAAATGGTACTTTACATATTTGTACCGAATTTTATTAAGATCGGACTTTTTTACGAGAGTTATCGTGCTTACGGACACACATATATATATATATATATATATATATATATATATATATACATACATACAAATATGAATGAATGGTGGTTTTGGCATCTGGGGACCTCAAAATGAAAAGTTATCATGGTCTCGGGCTTAAGTCTTACCATGAGACCTACGGTAATAGCTTCTTCCCTATAGGGGAAATTTGCTAAAAAGCAAAGTCTCACCAGAGGATATTTTTGTAAACAAACCACAGTGAACAATGGTTTCCAGTAAACATACCTATGATCCAAAATATATTTGACATGTATTTTAAAAGAAAATATTTATTTTTTCTCCTTGTGTTACATACTGATTAACGATTTAAATTATTTAATTAATCTTAAAAACCCTTACAAATATAAAATATATATTATTCAGGGAAACTTGATATTGTTTTCTGTATGGTAAACGGGTGGACATAAATTGCAGATTTAATCTTTTTATAGTCTCTGTAGTTAATTGTCTTGCCATGGGAACGGTGGAGACGGAGAGGAACATGGTAGCCACCATGTAGGTTTGACTTTTTCTTGGAGATTAACATGTGTATCAGAGCTGTAGATGTAATAAAATAACGGGGGGTTGCAGCAAACCTGCATACTCAGCGAATTTCCAGTGCACATATATATATATATATATATATATACATACCGTTTACAGCCACTTACCCAAGTTTCATCCGTACCCATTTATAACTAGCAATTTATAAAATTTTAATTATTCTCCATAAGAATAACATGGGGGGCTGAGTATGCAGGTTTGCTGCAACAAGGAACACAAATTATGGCTTTTTATACAAATATCGATGTAACTCAACTAGGTGAAGCTACATACCAAGTTATATTCATTTATGTTTATAATTAAGTGAGGCATAACATTTTTTTATTCTTCATAGGAATAACATGGGCGCTGAGTACGCAGGTTTGCTGCTACGGAAACCATCGGCAAAATATTGATTTTTTTGGACAATTATCAATAAACCACTACGAAATGAAGCCATATACCAAGTTTCGTCAGAATAAGTTGATAGATAAGCGAGATATACAATTTTTCTTATTCTTCATAAGAATAACATTGGACAACGTACTGTGTTTAGCACTTTCAATATCTCGGTAACCAATTATCGTAGAGAAATTATCAAAACACCAAATTGTTCGTTGTTTAAAGCCAAATCCAATGGTGAAAACTAAAATTAGATTTCTTAAAATATTATTTGTAAAAACCTCAAAAAACCTATTTTTAAGGTACAAAATACCCCTTCGGATATCGCGATCTGTCTGGTTTTCGAACTTAAAGTCATAAATGTTGCTTTACACGTTTGTACCAAATTTAATCAAAATCAGACCATTTTTATAAAAGTTATCGCTCCTAAGGACACATATATATATATATATGTAAACAGTATTGAACAAATGGTGTTTTTGGCATCTGGGGACCTCAAAACGAAAAGTTATCATGGTCCCGGGCCTAGGTCTTACCATGCTGACTATGGTAATAGCTTCTTCCCTTTAGGGGAAATTCGCTAAAAAGGATAGAAATGGTATTTTTTAAAATCCCCTTAAGAATAACATTGGACGACGCACTTTGAATATTAAATTTTAATTTTATCCGCAGTAATTCAAGATATTATTAATTTATTTAGTTGTTTAATTTTTTTAATGGAGAGAAAAAAAATATATAAAAAACTAACGGTTTTATAAAAAATTCAAAATCTGAATTTTGGGACTTTTAAGCCCTATAATTTCTTAACCCAAATTTGTAAAGACGTGCGAGAGGTGTAATTTTGTTAAAGGCCTATAGGTACTCTAAATCATCAGCTTGTTAGAGCCCTTTTTGTGAAATTTTTAGTTTTCTTGTTTATTCGTTTATAGGGGATAATTACCCTTAAAAATAAAATGTTGTTAAAAAAGCGCCTGGTGGAAACTGTGGATTGGTACCTACATACCACATTTTATTAAATTTTACACATCCCTCAGGCAGTCAGAAATCATTCTAAAATCAATTTTTTGGTGTCAGGAAGCACCAGAACAAAGATTTTCACTCAAATTCAACAAGTTTTACAAAAACAATATTTTCTCCATATCCTATATATATACAGGGTGTTTTTTTTAACTGTGCCACCATTGGGATCTTGTAAACTGTACATCATACAGTAAACTTTAAATGGGGAACATTCCCTTGTTTTTAAAGAGGTTTAAAAATAAGTAGATAAAACTTTTGTAAATGGCCGCCATTTTCCAATATGGCGGTCAACTTCATTTTTTCTTATGGCATACCCTGTATTTTATGGTGTTTACGGATATTAAATGAAAATGTAAGACTTTTTTATTCTTGAGTAATTTCTGATATACTTAACCGTTTATGAGATTCAGAGAGATAAAAATTTAATTCAGGCAGGCTTAGGCTCTCATAACAGCTGTTATTAATCTTTCGTCCATTTCCATTGCCAGCTGTTTATTAGCATTATAGCATTGTTGGAATAATAAACAATAATCACTAACCTGTAAACTTGCAGTCTCAGAATAGTTGTCTTTCACCGTGCAATTTATTAATAATTTCTTGTGGTTTTTAACTTGTACAGTTTTATTGTTTTTATTTTGGTTTTTTTTATAATTACGCTTGTTATGACAGTTCTCTTACTATGGAATTTACAAACAATGAAAAACTTGACATGGTCGAAGTGTATTTTCTGTGTAACAGAAACTGTAGTGCAGCAAATATCGCATATCAAGAGAGGTATCCTGATAGGCGAGTACCGAATCGTAGGTATTTCAAACAACTTATTGTAAACTTGGCAGCCAATGGTTCTTTTGCAAAGCCACGTCAGAGAGTAAGCACAGTTGTTACTGATGAATTTCAAATTGATGTTTTGGCATACTTTGAGGCTTTTCCTAATGCTTCTATTAGAGAAGTTGCATCCATTTTGCGAACTTCAACCTCCTCAATTTTTAAAGTACTAAAAACAAACAAGTACCACGCTTATAAGTATGCGAAAGTTCAAGCTTTGATGCCGGGTGATGAAAATAGGAGGCTAGAGTTTTGTGGATGGTTAGCTCAGGAGGCTGTAAATACACCAGGGTTTTTATCGAACATTATATGGACTGATGAAACTAACTTTTCAAATAGGGGAATGTGGAATAGGAAGAACAACCATTACTGGGCTAAAGTAAATCCGTTAGTAGTGAGAGAAGGACATGACCAAGTTCGATTCTCGATAAACTGTTGGTGTGCTGTGTTGAATAATGCAGTAATAGCACTACACTTTTATGAGGGGAATTTGACAAGACATATGTATTTACAGTTTTTAGAGAACATTTTGTTGAACTCAATTGAGGATGTACCTTTAAATGTAAGAACCCAGTTGATATACCAACAAGACGGTGCCCCAGCGCATAACAGTGAAGTGGTAGTGCAGTTCTTGAACATTCACTTTCCCGGAAAGTGGCTTGGTACAAATGGCCCATTACCATGGCCAGCGAGGTCCCCAGACCTGACACCAATGGATTTCTTTGTTTGGGGTTATTTAAAAGACAATTTGTACAAATCCCGATACAACACTGTTGCAGATATGACAACGAGAGTCAGAGAAATCTTTCATGGAGTTCACCACAACACAATCAATAAGGCTGTGAATGATGTTTTAAAAAGGGCGACTGCTTGTATTTATACAGATGGTGGCCACTTTGAACACCTGTTGTAAATATGTTTCTTGTATCAAAAATGAAATTGTTATAATTAAAAGAAATCTTTTATGTGTGTCCTGTAGATAACTTTAATTATTTTCTTATTATAAGCAGCAAGTAAAATATGAATAAGCCACTAGCTCACTTGAAACTAATACACCTAGGCCTGCCTGAATTATATTAAACCTTTGTCTCTCTGTTTCTCATAAACGGTTGAGTATATCAAAAATTACTCAAGAATAAAAAAGTCTTAGATTCTCATTTGCTAACCGAAATCACCATAAAATACAGGGTATGCCATAAGAAAAATTAAAGTTGACCGCCATATTGGAAAATGGCGGCCATTTAAAAAAATTGTATCTACTTATTTTTAAACCTCTTTAAAAACAAGGGAATGTTCCCCATTTAAAGTTTACTGTAAGATGTACAGTTTACAAGATCCCAATGGTAGCACAGATAACAAAAACAACAAAAATGATTTACCTTTATCTCTCTGAATCTCATAAACGGTTAAGTATATCAGAAATTACTCAAGAATAAAAAAGTCTTACATTTTCATTTAATATCCGTAAACACCATAAAATACAGGGTATGCCATAAGAAAAAATGAAGTTGACCGCCATATTGGAAAATGGCGGCCATTTACAAAAGTTTTATCTACTTATTTTTAAACCTCTTTAAAAACAAGGGAATGTTCCCCATTTAAAGTTTACTGTATGATGTACAGTTTACAAGATCCCAATGGTGGCACAGTTAAAAAAAACACCCTGTATAGGGGCAGAAATTAAAAATCTACAGAATTTAATTGTTGAGCTATTATGCTATATTTGGCATTTTTAGCCACCACAGTTTGTGTGTTGTATTAAGCCTAAATACCCCCGTAGCAGCAAACCTGCGTACTCAGCGAATTTCCAATGCATATATATGTATCTTAACACCACATAAAGCCACATACCAAGTTTTATCATTATACATTCATAAATAAACGATTTATGACATTTTAATTATTCTCCATAAGAATAACATGGCGGCTGAGTATGCAGGTTTGCTGAAGGAAGGAACACAAAAAATGGGGTTTTATACAAATATCAATATAACTCATTTAGGTAAAACCACATACCAAATTTCATTAATTTATTTTCATAATTAAGGGAGATAACACGTTACTTATTCTCCATAAGAATAACATGGGGCTGAGTACGCAGGTTTGCTGCTAAGGGAGCCTTTGGTAAAAAATGTTTTTTTGAGCAAATATCAATGGTCCACAACCAGATGAAGCCGTATACCAAGTTTCGTCAGTATACGTTCATAAATAAGCGAGATATAAAATTTGTCTTTTCCTCCATAAGAATAACATTAGACAACGTACTGTGTTTAGCACTTTCAATATCTCGGTAACCAACTGACGTAGAGAAATGATCAAAATACCAAATTGTGTATTTTTTAAGCTGAATCCAATGGTAAAAACTAAAATTTGACTATTTCAAAAATTATATATAAAAAATTCAAAAAACCCATTTTTGGGGTACAAAACCCCCCCAAAATACCCCTTCGGATAGAGCGATTTGGCTGGTTTTCGAACTTAAAGTCATAAATGTTGCTTTACACGTGTATACCAAATTTCATCAAAATCGGATAATTTTTACGAGAGTTATCGTGCTCACGGACACATATATATATATATATATATACAGTATCGAACGAATGGTGTTTTTGGGGTCTGGGGACCTCAAAACGAAAAGTTATCATGGTCCCGGGCCTAGGTCTTACCATGCCGACTACGGTAATAGCTTCTTCCCTATAGGGGAAATTCGCTAATAGCTTCTTCCCTATAGGGGAAATTCGCTAATAAAGCCATAATTTAAAAATTCATGACAAAAGATATCCAAAAACATATTTGCGCGAAGGGTGGTGGAAGTCCTTCAGCCCCTTTTTTGGGCAGAAATCTTTTTGATTCTCAATTTTATGAAATATAAAAGGACTTTGCTTGTCCATACCAAGTTTTATCAAAATCGGTGCATAGATAAGCAATTTATAATATCTTGTTTATTTTCCATAAGGAGAGCATTGGTTAACATACTGTGTTTGCCGTTATATTTATCTCTGGGACCAGTTGCTGTAGAGAAATAATTCAAAATACTAAATTGAGTGTTTTTTTAGCTCTTTCTTATAATTAAAACCAAAATTTAATTATTTTCAAAATTCTTTATAAAAATAGGAAAAACTCATTTTTGAGGTACAAACCCCCCCCAAAAAAAAAATTGCTTATTAGGGTGAACCGATTTTCCTGGTTTTCAAACTCGATAAACGTAATGCTAAATACAGATGCTCGAAATCTGTACTAAATTTCATCAAAAACAGACCATTTTTATGAGTATTACAGTGTAACTTACATAAATATATATCATTTTGGCCACCATCTTGAATTATTCCTTCCCAGATGGTCATACAGTTTGTATTGCGGCATTTTTATATTTGGTATGTCATAAGTAGCAAACATGCTAAGTTTAATGCTGGTAGTCGGAAGTACAGAACTTTTGTGCTATGCTGCTCCACTCTAGTGATTTAAAGATGTTTGGGACTTTTCAAATAAGTTACAGATCATTTTCTTGTCGTTGAAATAATTCCATTCGCCTTCATGTAAATGCAAACAATAAACTAGGAAACACTTTTAATAAATAATATCAACTAATAAGGTGTATATTGTTTATTAGAACTTCAGTAAAGGTAATTTCAAAGGTTACGCCCCTTTCCCAGTATTTTTCCGATATGGAAATGAATTATAATTGTTTATTCAAACAAAACACGAAAGCAATAACACAATCCTTGAAGTGACTTCGCTCTTGAGTAAATTCTTCAACTCTTATCTAGACCCAATGCCCAAGGGTCAGTTGTTGATAGTAATTATTAACTCGGTGAGTTCAGTTTAGCCGTGGTATTCACCATGGCATTTCTGGACAGTGTTAACAACAATCGTAATGGATATCAAGAAATCCCGAAGAAGCAGCCCACCTTAAATATTCGGCCTTTTGTGTTATATTTTTTACTGTGTTTCACATTTGGTTTGCTTTGCTTCATTTTTGGATTTTGGAGGGTAAATACAGATTTGTAAATTATAATTGTTTGTTTATTGTTACTTTAGTAGTGAACATTATTATTACTAGTAGCTTACAGGGCCTATAGCGCCTAACATATGGTTTTTGTGTTGGTGAATGATCACAACTTATCATTAGTTCATTTTGATTATTAATAAAAACACTGTAGTGATATTTCCATAAGAAAATCATTTGATCTTTGAAGTCCAGTGGGGCGTAGCCCACGTAATTTCCCTCAAGCTTTAAAATGAATCGTCATAACATAACTTAACTTCTTCCTAGCTCGAGATATTTTGTGGGGACCGATTCGCTTACGGAATTAAATATAAAGATATCTTTGACACTTACACTTATTATTATCATAGTTCGTAATCTGTCTATTTATACTGACTGACGTCATATTAAAATCAGTTTATAGAAAATTATCAGACATTTCAGGTCTGTTATTAATGGGAGGAGCTCACTGAGCTCAGGGCTTATGCAAATTTTCAAAAGACATCACACAACAAATGGGTGAACACATCTCAACCAAACTTCCAATATTGCGATAAACAGTGGGTAGGCTTTAGACTTAAAACAAATTAAATTCCAATAACCTTTAGGATAAATGGTCCAAAAGTTGCAGTTATTACTACTGAAAATAAGTGGAGAATTAAATTTTGTACAATACTGTTAAGTTGATGGACACATATATATAAATAAATAACTTATCAAAATTAAACATAGACGGAACATGTTTTCTTTTTGCTGATGATACAGCTATTTTATTTGGGGGTAATGATTGGGATTATGTGCAAAATAAAGCCTTGAATGGACTAACACTAGTGAAGAAATGGTTTGATCAAAATTTATTGATATTAAATATCTCAAAAACAAGATGTTTGCCTATTTCTCTACGTAATAATACAGGTACTGAATTAGTTAGTTTAAAATTTAATTCTTATGGTAATCTTTTACTGTATGTTTAGAAACTTTACTGTAACTGCAACAGTATTGAAAGAGTTAACAATTATAAGTACCTAGGAGTAATATTTGACTGTTGTTTAAAGTCATCAGAATATGTTGATTATTTAAATCATAAAATTAGAAAAAAATATATATATTCAAACGACTGAATGAAATTTTAAATATAAATGAACTAAAGCTAACATATTATGCTTATTGCCAATCATTACTTATGGGTGGTCTGATTGCATGGGACGGTGTGTATTGTTCAATCCTTGAACCATTAAATATTACACATAGAGGTATAATTAAAGCTGCCCTATGTAAAAATAGATGGTTCTATATTGAAGCATTATTTAATGAATTTGGTGTTTTAAAAATAAGACAGCTTTACGTTAAAACCTTACTAATATATATTTTTTACCATTCTGAAGACATTTTTCAAAATTGAAACCACAATTATTTACTAGAAATGCTCAGACTGTTGGTATACAAACAATTAGAATAAATAAACATTTTTCAGTAACAAATTCACATTATATTTCACATATATTATATAGAAATCTCCCTGATTATTTGAGAAATAAGCAAATATATTCTATTTTTACATACAGCAAATTGTTAAATATTGGCTTTTTGATATTGGAAGAGATATGATAGAAAATATTATCACATCAGGATATAGATGAATCAATAGACGACTAATTATTGTACAATTAACTATTTATTACTTCACTAACACAGGACATAAATAAAATAGTTATACAGGGTGTTCAAAAAAGGTGGAGACATAATTTACGTAGTGATTCCTTGGGTCAAAATAAGAAAAAAAGTTTATATAAACATATGTCCTATCTCCTTTCGTTTAGCGTCTGTCTATCTGTATGTGTTTTTTACAAAAAAGTCATTACTCCTTAACGGTTTGAGCTACAGCATTGAGATTTTGCACAAATGTTTATCTTATTGGCCGCTTTCTTTGTGCAAAATGTGAATAAAAACTCTTTAACCGTTTCAAAATGGCGGCTATTTTAAATATTTGACGCCAAATTTCAAGAAAACCGTTAATTTTACCAAAAACTTGCAAGATACATAAAATTTAGTAAATTTTATGGAGATTTCAACTATATCTTATTA
Organism: Allygus modestus; assembly: GCA_963675035.1. Taxonomy (NCBI): domain Eukaryota; kingdom Metazoa; phylum Arthropoda; class Insecta; order Hemiptera; family Cicadellidae; genus Allygus; species Allygus modestus. The sequence continues at coordinate 59,986,570 of OY776117.1, read as the reverse complement.
CGCTGAGTTTGGACAAAGAATAACTGAGAAATTAATTTCTTCCTTGCTATACCTATAGTTTTCTCCATTTAAACAATGTTAAAACTATAACAAATATCATAAAATCAAAAATTATGAATACATAAATATTAATTTATTTATAAACATGTACAAAGTGAACACTTTTTAAAGAAACACAACTTTTGTTAAGAACAAGTAAATTTATAAATCATGTGTCATAGATTTTGTAAATCTATGAACAGCTGAGATAGTTCAGCTGTTCATTGTTGTAATTATCAACAACCACATACATGCCATTATTATTTAATACAGTGATATTTAATAGTTCTAATTTAAATGTTCTATTTCAATGAATTATTTTAATTAAACGTAAGAACATGGCAGTTACTTATAGTGATCGTGAAATGGCTGACATGCATTCCATGTATGGTCAAGCTAATGGATCAGCACTACAGGCAAGTAGGTTATATGCTGTAACCTATCCAGACAGAAGGCATCCTGATAAAAAGTTGTTCGCAAAAATCCATCAACGATTGTCAGAGTCTGGTAGTTTTAGGCCACTTGCTCATTCAAGTGGACGTCCTATGTCTGTTAGATCTCCTGAAGTAGAAGAAATGGTCTTAGAAGCTGTCCATGAAAATCCAGAGTTATCCACCAGAAGAATTGCTCAACAACATGGAATTCGTTGTCATAGTACTGTATGGAAAATACTACATGATCAACTCTTGTACCCCTACCACCTGCAGCGAGTTCAGGCTCTTTTGCCACGTGATTTTGAGGCGAGAAGCAACTTATGAAGATGGTTGAGCAATCAGCAAGCTGGAAATCGTTTCTTCATTAGTAACATTGTATTTACAGATGAGGCTTCATTTACTAGAAATGGTACCGGTATTAACAACTTCCACAACAGACGTGTGGGCAGAAGAAAACCCACATGCGGTTTTGGAATCAAGCCACCAACATAGGTTTTACCTAAATGTCTGGGGAGGTATCTTCAAGGACAATTTGCTTGGGCCTGTTTATTTGCCAGGTAGACTAAATGGCGAAACATGCCTAGATTTTCTTGTAAACACATTACCTGATCTGTTAGATGAGATTCCTTTGGAACATCGACTAACAATGTGGTATATGCATGACGGTGCTCCTGCACATTTCTCAGTTAGGAGGCATTTAGACAATCAATACGGTGAGAATTGGATTGGGCGAGGTGGTCCAATTGCCTGGCCTCCGCGGTCCCCGGATTTGAACCCCTTGGACTTCTACCTGTGGGGACATCTAAAGGATGTTGTGTATGTTACACCCGTAAATACAGTAGAAGAGTTGGAAAACCGGATCAGTGCTGCTTTTCAACAAGTAAGGCACAATCCAGGCATATTTGAACGTGTAAGAGGTTCAATGTCAAAACGAATTGAGGGCTGTATCGAGCAAAATGGGAGGCACATTGAGCATCTACTGTAATGGTTACCTCTTCATTTTGTTAACGTTCATTTGATGTTTTTATAACAACAGTTGTGTTTCTTTAAAAGGTGTTCACTTAGTACATGTTTATAAATAAATTAATATTTATGTATTCATAATTTTTGATTTTATGATATTTGTTATAGTTTTAACATTGTTTAAATGGAGAAAACTGTAGGTATAGCAAGAAAGAAATTAATTTCTCAGTTATTCTTCGTCCAAACTAAGCTTAATAAGATATCGTTGAAATCTCCATAAAATTTACTAAATTTTATGTATCTTGCAATTTTTTGGTAAAATTAACGGTTTTCATGAAATTCGGCGTCAAATATTTAAAATAGCTGCCATTTTGAAACTGTTAAAGAGTTTTTATTCACATTTTGCACAAAGAATGCAGCTAATAATATGAACATTTTTCCAAAATCTCAACGCTGTAGCTCAAACCGTTAAGGAGTTATGTTTTTTTTTGTAAAAAATACATACAGACAGACAGACGCTAAACGAAAGGAGATAGGACATATGTTTATATAAACTTTTTTTTATTTTGACCCAAGGAATCACTACGTAGATTATGTCCTCACCTTTTTTGAACACCCTGTATAATATCCCCTTGGTCTTATGATTATTCTGCACTTTCATTGTGTCAGTGTTGTAAGTAAATGCCTTCATAGCAATTACAAATTGTTCAAATAACATCTATTAAATGTAGAAAGAAAAAAAAAAACGTTGTACGTTGTTCATTGTATGTTGAATGTTTATAAATAAAGTGGTTTTGCCGACTCATGCCCACGCACAGGCTTAAGCCCATGTGGGTATATTCCTGAAGGTAAAATAATATAGTAGGTCTAACAAAATTATAAAATAATTATTATAAATTAAGAATATCTTCAAATATATTTTTACTTATTATAAGAAAAATATGTAATCCTGTAAATGTACATATTTTTTTGGAATAAAATTATGTGTATGTATGTATATGTACCTTTTTTAATTATGTTAAATTTTAACAAACCTATGTTCCAAAAATGTTAATGTGTATTTACATTACGCATTATTTACTTAAGGGTGCGCCGTACCTCCCTTCCGCACGCTCAAGTAAGGGGTTTGCATCTCCCTCATTGTAGGCTAAATTGTTAACCAATTACAAATAATTTGATGTTATTTAATTCAATAAATGTTCATCTAGAGATCATACGATTTAAAAATCGTGATTTTAATTAAAAATAAGTGGTAGGCCATTAGTAATTTTCTCAAATTGATTCCTAACGTATCGAGAAAAATTATTTTGGAGAAAAGGAACCGTATGATCCCTAGATTGGAATCTGAAAAGTGTGAAACTGCAAATAGTTTGGTAGAAATCTGTAAAATAACAGTGCGATAGAGGAGAACAAAATGGTCTTCAAGCGTAAATATGCCTGGCCCTGCTTGTTGGCGGCGCCGGCGCGGCGCTAAACAACAATGAATTCAATCTGGGTAGGGCGCACCCTTAATTATGGGAACATCACAACCTCGCTCCACTCAATTGCTGGATCAGAGTTCGCATTCCTAGTATTATTTATTAGATTGCATCTAACCAAAGTGTCACTGGCTTTGTGAAAATTTTGTTAAGGTTCGATACTAATAGCTGCCATTGGTCATTAGGGTGTTAATTAATGATCCTGGCTAAATAATCAGTCTGACATGGTCAGTAACAAGACTACACAAGGCATCTCCCCCATTCTTCACTCACTATTCATTCATATTCAACTTAAAATATGCCCCAGTTGTATCAGCATCTTACAGAGGTATACTAGCAGGGATGACAAGTGGAGGCCAGGGAATCCGAGGATTGCCTCTTTCTAAACTTCACCTCCATGAAAGGTGCCTTCAGTCAGGTCAATTGCTAGAGGTATCTTTAGTTTTTGCCCTGACTGTACTCGGCCATGTTTGCTTAGAAAAGGACCTGTACCCACCATCTCATGATTAAATTAACAGTGATAAATCACAAACCTGATGATTGTTTCAGACTTCCAATAAACTTTTCTGGCCGCACCTTAAGCTGTCGGGATCTGAGAACGTTTTCCCAACCGGATTCTTAATCGGATGTTCTTCCTCCGCTTACCAGATTGAAGGGGCTTGGAACGTTGATGGTTAGAAATTTCTAAGCTTGTTTTGTTTATTTTTCCCACATTTACATTTGTTATGAAATATTTTTTATTCTTTAATACTACAACTATCCATCTCAGTCTATTTTTTTACCTATCTGTAAATTAACCCAGATTCCTGTAGTTGAGAGTTTATTTAGGTATAAAAATAAATGTTATTGGATTAAGGACATTTTATGAAGGATTAAGAGGGACGGGTTTAATTTCCGCATTATTTCTGCATTATGAAGTTAGTAGCACTTAGTTTGATTAATCTTAAGAAAAGATTGAGCGCTTAATAAATTGAAACTTAGAGTAAATCATAACAAAACAATTGAAATATTCAACACAACATACTACAGTTTTATTTATTTCAGGTAAAGGAGAGAATATCTGGGACCACCTGGTTCATCAAACGCCAAGCATAGTGAAGAACAACGACACAGGGGATGTGGCTTGTGACTCTTACCACAAGTACAAGGAAGATGTCCAACTTATCAAGCAGATTGGGGTCAGTTTGTTGTTTACTTATTTGTAATCCATCATGAATACAGACAAGATAAGACATCACGACAGCTGTGACTCATATAAACACAAACTGTGGCGTGTTTATACTAACTTAACTGTTTAAATAATCATCTCGTTAAAGAAACTATAAAGTTTCTTTAGAAAGTAATGTGATGGAATTTTTCTAAGATTATCCATTTAACCTTAGAGATACAAATTGTTTAACTGCTCCCCACAGCCAGTTACCTTATGACCAACACTCGTTGCATGTACTTGTGTTTGAGTATAGTAGTGGGTTATTTACTATGACATTACCCATTTAATATATACACATTTTTTTTATTTTATCAACATTTCAAAGCAAAAATTTTTACTTTTTAGAGTCAAGAATTTTTAGTTGAAAGTGCCATTCAAATCAAGTTATCAAAATATAAATACTTTAAATTATTTATATTTAAACTAGCTGATTACCCGTGCTTCGCACAAAGAATTCAGGAATGAACAGCTGATTAAAATTGTTGCTGCAACTACATCTGTTTCTGATCTATTAACCCATTGGCGTAGACATACGAGCTGGTCTCGTTCCTTACTTTTAATTTTTTAAACATATGAATCGGAATAGAAATTTATGTTTTTAAATGGATTAATGGTGTATTTTCATTAAAATACTGTTTTCATTCAGTTTTTAGAGTCACATTGGCACACACACAGTAGATATAAGTAAAAAGTAGCAAAATCAGTGTTGACCATGTGCAACTCACAATGAATTAATCGATCCCGTCAACTTCCAAGCAAGCCTGCCACCGTTTGTTTTACTTGGGCCCTCCCACCAACGTTGCAACAGACTGGTTAACTCATTGTGAGTTTCACGACTGGTCAGTTTTGGTCGTGTGTGGGAATCAAACCCACGAACATCATATCCACATCCGGCCAAGGTGTTTCCACGACGTAGCCATCTCAGCTAACACGACCAAGGGCCTAGCGGTGATATTAAGGTTTTTCAGTCAGTCCGCGCCCCTTGAGGATAGAACCGTAGTCGCCCGCGGTCATTAGTTACATATTTTGCTACTAGAGTGCAGCATCAATCAAATCCCGTTATATGCTATTGCGAATAGAATAAAATTACTACCTTAATGGGTTAAACATATTGCTCATAAGAATAACATGGAAACTTTAAAGTCCAATGGGGCGAAGCACCTTGAACTCAGGAAGACAAAAGTTATTCTACAGAGAAATCCCTTTAATTTGACACCTCAGTCATCAAAATCTGTTCATAAATAAAAGAGTTTTGCTGTACACAAGAAATTTGTTAGGGAGTTAGTATATTAGATGACTTTAAAAGGCTATCAGAAGGGTGTGTGATGTGAAAAGTTACCACCTCCACTATTCACACACTACCACCTTGGACATGATCAACTAACCCACAAATTCCTTTTGCTCTGGCGCTTTTATTAACTCATAGGCGCAATAATGTATGAGTGTGGTACAGTGAAATTAACAATATATCTTTAACTTAAGCACAATTGCAATAGCTGTTTTTCCTGCTTCAAAATACTATCCATATTTATCTTTTTTTAGAACCACACAAGGCTATGCAATCATATGACAATGTATTACAACTAATTGTGTTACGAAATTTAACATGAAAATTATTTTGTGTGATGGTATACAACCATAGATTTAACATACTACTTAGCAGGGAAGTATTCAGCTTCCTCACGGGCCCCTGGGTAGGCCTGGTGGCTTGCCGTCCAAATCCAAGTTGGTGACAGTTTTTTTGTCAACAGGTTTTCCCCGGGCCCCGGGCAATTGTCCCGGTGCCCGGGGTCCCGGGGTCCCTGCCCCCCCTAAGTACGGCTCTGCTCCTTAGGAGTATGTTTACTCTATGATACAACCTTCAGTGTTTTTTAAATTTATTTTTATTTTGATTGTATGTTTGCAGTTTGCTCACTATCGGTTCTCTATATCCTGGAGCCGAGTTCTACCCACGGGTCACGATGACTTCATCAACCAACCCGCCCTTGACTATTATCACAATCTCATAGACGAGTTGCTGACAAATGGTATAGAGCCCATGGTTAGTAAAACTGATTGATAATGGCAAACAGTTAAAGGGCATGGTAGTTACTTTTTGGCATCATTGCATAACTGTAACGCTTAAATATCACATAATGAGACGAGCAAACTCAGAAAACAGCAGGCACCTACGTATTCAATATTCAAAACAAAACACCATCTATATACCTACCTTTTTAGATTAGCAACTTTTTAACAGCGCTGGCGTCCGAATACCGAGATTTACATGGTGTTTTTGGCATTTGGGGGCCTCAGAACGAATAAATATCATGGTCTCGGACCTTATTCATACCATGCCACCTACGATAATAGCTTCTACCCTATAGTTTTTATTACTTTCTTTATCAGTAGAAGAGTTAAAAGTTTTATGATAGCATGAAAAAAACTTAGCGTATCTTGAGCCGCTTACAGTAACAATATATTTTCTGTGGAAAATGTTGTAAAACTAAACTTAAAAACATAAAACTTTATAGCATTTTTACCTTAAGTAATATAACAAATATATTTGTATTTAATAAAGACTTGATAACGTTTAACAAATAGTAGTTACTAAGCCTATTAACAAAGAGAAAATAAACAGTTTCAGGAAACTGACACATACTTTCTCCCTTTTAGCCAAACTTTAATGAAACAATTATTTTTATTTACTAAATATAGAATATGAAGTACAGATAAATGTCCAGAAAATGTTCTAAAACAGTTGTTTTCAGAAATATCCACCCAAATCTCTTTTTGGGAGGCACTATAGAATCCATTGCTACACACAGTGGTTTTGAGAGGGGAAATGCCGCCTTGTGCCCCCACAGGGTTAAATGGCAACATATTTTGAACATCCTCTGTTGGTCAATGCTAATTTAACCTACATATCAAGTTTTAATGAAATTGATCAGTAAATAAGAGAGAAATAGTTATTTTTATATTCCCCATAAGAATAACATTGGACAACGTACTGCGTTTACCGCTAAATGAAAATTTCAATTTTATCCGCAACTAGCAATCGTAGAATAGTAATTCAAGATACTAATTTATTTAGATTTTTGAGCTCTTTTTAATGGTGAATAGTAATTTTTTTAACATTTATGTTTTTTATGAAAAATCTAAAAAACTGAATTTTGTTTGTTTTAAGTCCTGTAATTTCTGAACCCGAATTTTTCCAGAAATGCGGGTGGTTTCATTTTGTTGGAAACCTAATGCTCTACAAACCACTAAAGTTTAATCAAAATCGTTAGAGCCATTTTGAGAAATTTGGATTTTTCATGTTTTTTGGCGATTTTTGGGGGATAATTACCCTTACAAATGAAAAATTCAAAAAAATGAAAAAACGCCTGGAGATATCGAGGATTGGTACCTACATACCAAATTTCATAAAAATCGGTCCATTGGTTAGGGCTCTAGCTCTGTACACATCCACACACAAACACACACACACACACACACACACACACACACACACACAGACACACACACACACACACACACACACACACACACCACACACACATGCACACGCACACGGACACGGACACACAGACATCATGTAAAAACCACTTTTTTGGGATCAGGGAGCACCAAAATGAATATTTCTACTAACAACTCAAATTCGAAAATTTTGACGAAAACAATACTTTCTCCATATACAGTAGAGTCTCGATTATTAGACCTAAACCAGCCGCGGCAAGGTCGGATAAGCGGGAAGATCGGATAACACGGAAAATAATAAAAACAATGAAACAAATTTTGATTTATTTTTTGTCTAAGCGCGCGGAAGTCGATCGTTTAATTGTGCACGGGGACGGTCGGAAAACACGGAAAATTATAAAAACAATGTTAACAATTTTTTTTTAGGTGCGCAGAAATTTATCGTTTAATTGTGTACGGGGACAGTCGGATAACACGGAATATCGGATAACCGAAGGTCGGATAATCGAGACTCTACTGTACAATGTATAGGGGAAGAAAGTAAAAAGCATAATCACCAACTTCCCATACAGTGTGTAACATTATTTTAATAAGGCTAAATGAGGAAATGAAGGTCAGGGCGCACATTGTAACACTACTGTTCTCGCTCAACAGTTTAAAAAATGGACCTGTTTTGCTAAACAAATTTATTTATTTAGCTCTATGATGGAAAAACAGGATTGTCCTGACTCATTCTAGCTCAAACAAGTAGAAACTTCGTAACCACTCCACCCACAGTTCTAGTAGCCAAAAAAGAGTCTAGCAAGTCAGATCATACATGAATGAGGCAGTCATTCACCAGTGTAACATCCCAGGCCAGTTTCCTATGTGACCTCTGATCAAGAACTGCCCTGCAGAGAGGAAAATTTGAACTGACTCTGAAACGTCAGCTCTTAGCACGTTCACATAATCGTGGTTTGACCCGGAAAACCAACAGATTCAGTAGGATCTTGGTAACTTCCTAGTAGTTTGTCTTCTGTAATTAAAAGATAGGCTTACTTAATTCTGAAATGTCTAGGTCACACTCTATCACTGGGATCTTCCCCAACCTCTTCAAGATCTTGGAGGCTGGACGAATCCTCTCATGGCTGACTACTTTGAAAACTATGCAAGAGTTATGTTCAGAGATCTTGGCCCCAAGGTTGGTTCTCAGTTCTAAATTTTGAATGATTCGTATATAATTTATAGAGGAGTGCATTATTTAACTACCATTACTACAGCTAATTACCGAGCTAAGTATCATAATTAGTTAAGAAATACTAAGATGGAGACTATAATAGAAATAACAGATTAAACAATTTTTTCGCGCACCACATGTTAAATGTTTCTATCTTGAGAGATAAGTAATGAGCTTTACTACGGACTAGGGAGGTAATGACTCTTGTCGTTAAGATTACACTCCCTAGGGAGCGTAATGACACAAAGCGTTACAATTACACTCCCGGCAGAGCTAAATTATCCGTTCCAATAGCATCAGCTGTTGCGCTTAGCTACAGCTTTAAGCTTTGATTGTTTTCACAACATAAAATTATTGTTTGTTTTGATGCTGATATAACCTAACCTGCAATGCCAGTTTCTAAACTACATTTTTTTTCTCTTTACGTTGTCTACATTGTGGAGTGGGGGAGGGGGTGATAAAATAGTAGAGTACGCGCCTTGAGCAGTAAGAGCCATAATGTCTTCAGGCATTTAACGCACTCGTGCTTTCAAGCATCGCCCTTAAGCTGTAATGAAGCTTTTACTACTCAAGGTGCATAATAGTATATTTCACTACTAGTCATGAAAGTGGCCTATTTCGGGGCAGATAGCATTTTACGTGCGAGACGAAGCCGAGCGTGGAAAATGCTATCGTGCCCCGAAATAGGACTTTAGTAACGAGTAGTGATCGATACTTTTCATCACGATGCAAATAACCACATTAAACTTAAACAAAAATTATCTGATATCTCATAGTCTAGTAATTTTGTATAAGTAAACACAACACGGTCTAACAATTCATTTTAGTTTTAAAGTCAGCTGTTTGAACATAGAATCGTCAAAAATAACAAAATCACACTGGTGCTCCTGTAAACTGGGAACTTCAGTTGTTTAGGACAGGTAAAGTTTTGTTTGGAGCAGGTAAAGTATTGTTTGGGACAGGTAAAGTCATGTTTAGGACAGGTCAAGTCAGCTGGTCATTATTCGTTTTGGTGTATGGAAATCGACGATTTTTGAAGATCTCAACTGTATGGTAATAGGCTATTTTTGAATACAGAGTGATGAAAATATCTATTAATACTGATTTAAAAACATTGCAAACTCTACCAGCTTGTTGGGATTCTAGGTAAAATGGTGGATCACAATAAACGAGCCAAGAAACATCATGCGGGGCTACGGTCCAACAAAGAGTGACATAAATATCTTAGCCCCCATGATCTTCCAGGCAGGCGTCGGAGACTATCTGGCGGCTCACACTCTCATCCGAGCTCACGCTAAGGCTTTCAGGCTCTACGACAACGAGTTTAGGAGTTCTCAAAATGGTCAGAAACATTTTTTATACTATATTGCTTTAAACAATTATAATATTAGCTGTTATCAAAGGTTACTTTCATGACATTCTAATTTTAATAAATCTTATTTATTACTTCAAAAGTACTTGTACGATAAATTAAGTTAAACATTACGAGAGTGAATAACTAGATACATAAAACAATGGGTAAATATTTTTCTACGGCTAAAATTAAGATCGCCATCAAGGATCAATCTTGTGACCTCAGTGTCAGTGAGTCAGTGTGGTCTCCACTGGAGCTATCAGGGCATGCCACTACAGCAGATAGCTGCAGTAAAATGGAACACTATTGATTTAGAGGGGTGTCAAAAAGTCTTTTCCAGTCTTACTTTGAGAACAGATTTCAGGGAGTGGGTTTGCCAAGCAATTGAAATAGGGTATATTCAGAGTGGAAGAAACACCATCAAGGGCGTAGGCAGGGGGTGTGCTGAAGGTGCTTCAGCACACCCCAAAATTCTCATCAAACTACGTTTTTAACAATGACCAACACAGGCTGCTTCAACCTCCTTAATAAACCTTATTTTGTCTCTTGTTCGTTTTTTTTCCTAATGAATTTGAATTTAGTTACTATCTGTTACATCATTATAAACCTTTCCCTCTGTTTCACCACCCCCCCCAAAATAAAAGCCTGGCTACGCCCTTGAACACCAAATTGGCTGCCCTCAAGGATCAATAATAGGACCAATATTTTTCATTATTTTTGTGGCTGACCTCCCTTACATCTTTCCTACGGATAACTCTACCTTAATACAGTATGCTGATGACACTTTGGCTGTAGTCAGCGAGAGAGACACTGTTACTCTTCAAGCTAGTATAGATTCTTGCTTAAACACATTAGTTATGTGGTTTACTGGTAATGGTATAAACTTAATGCTAGTAAAACAGATATAATGCCATTTATGAATTGTAAACCAACCCAACAGGATGAAAATACTTCAAAGCATCAACATTTCTTGGACTAATGACAGATTCTGATCTTAAATTTTCTGTACATTTTCATTTATTGGCAAACAAATTAAATTCTGTTTGTCTTTCATTAAAGGTTTTGGTAAACTGTGTTGACTACACAACTTTAAAATAAGTTTATTTTGCAAACTTTGAAAGTCTTTTACATTACGGGCTTCTTATATGGGGTGGTTGTACTAATGAGCAATTAAAACGAATATTTACAATACAACAGAAAATGTTAAGAATAACAAATAAAAGACCGTTTTTGGATCCCTGCAACATTTATTTGTAAATTCTAATATTTTGACTATACCAAGTCTTTATATTTATGAACTTTCAGATGGTACCATAAAAATCCCACTCACTTTCAACACAATTCTGAAAATAAATATGGCACACAAAGAAATTTTATCCCTTTTCCTGTTCATAAAACATCAACTTTTGAAAGATCTTCTGATTATAACACCAAGAAAGTGATTATCAAAATTTTAAAGCATAATCCGCATGTCATGTTTGATAATCCATTTTTTAGAGCCCATAAGAAATTCCTTTTTAAAAATGCATTTTACTCCTTGAGTGAGTTTTTTTATGAAACAGTAATATTGCTACCATAAAGTGCCCGTTAAAACTCAATCAATGGCTGATGGAAAAGATAAATATTAGTAAAAAATCAAGAACAATTTTTGTTATTTATCTTAGAAAATAGATATTGATTATTGTGTTATCGAGATAAGTTTTTTCTGTGTTTTCTGTAAATTAAGTATAAGTTAAGTTTAATATGGACTGATCCTCAATGTACATCACTGTATTATAAAGAGAATAAATATTCTTGATTCTTGATTCTCAGTTCATAAGAAACAATTGGAGCAATAAAGCAACTAAACATGACAATTTAGTGAAACATGATACAATTATATATATCTTTTTTATGAGGCATAATTAAGATATGTTAAAGTGTTTCAACTATCCTTACAAGCGAGGAATTAGCGTACAACGCAAAAATAGTTTTTTTTTTGTTTTATGAATTTTATTTCTATAGAGTGAATGAAGTGGATTTCTAAGTACCATGATAAATATTAAACCACAAACTTTTTAACCGACAAACTGGCCTTTCCTCTATATTACCATTTAACCTTCTGGTAACTGGTAAAATATGTTTGCTTCCAACCTTGTATTTCATAATATTATTTAAAAGTTTATTTGTTGTAAGATTTCTCATAGTTACTGAGGCAATCGTCGTCAGCTCTGAAAATGATAATTTTTTCTAAATAGTTTTTTTATGGATTCCCAACCACCAGGCTGTGGCATCATCACATATCTAGTTGTCATAGGTAGTGGGTTAAAACTAAGCCGGTATTAGTGTATGAATAAAATTTCAAACTTTTTACATTTAAAAGTCTTCAAATTTGTCCTAATATTTATATTTCAATTTGTTCTTGGAAAGAATTTGGAACTGTATAGTTTGTGTTGCAATTTCAGTTGTATTATATTTTGTTAGTTCATTGTTAATTACATTAGCTAATTTACCCTATAGGGAAGAAGCTATTACCGTAGGACTCACGGTAAGGCTTAAGCCCGAGACCATGATAACTCTTTGTTTTGAGGTCCCCAGATGACAAAAACACTATTCGTTCAAATTTATATATATGTATACATACATATATATATATATATATATATATATATATATATATATATATATTAAAATAAAAAGATTATCTTACTTATAAATTCGTAATATTTCGGCTTATGCCATCTTCAGACGAAACTACATTACAAAAACAAATAATAATACTGTAACCTAAAAATTTAAAAATAACACATGATTCTTGAAATTTTTCGCAAAAAGCTTTCTTGATTTTTGAAGAACAGATGTTGGATAAATGCTTGTAGAAATCTGTGCTTTCATTGAATATCATATATGAAAATGATGTGGTGCAAGAATGATCAACGAAGATTAAGGCCGTGAGGTGCTTTTGAACGAGTGATGATTTGATGGGCTTGTTCAAGGCACCTCAGAGATAGTACACTAAATTTCTTATTCAACTGACGAAGAGGTTTCACTTTAAATGTATCTTCAAAGTTTTCTTTATGTTCTAACCCATGTAAAACCAGTGGCTTCGTCAAGTCTTGATGTTTGTAGTCAAAACGATGGCCAGTCATTCTTACTCTCAAAGTGTTTGTCGTGGAACCTATGTAATCTTTTTGACATTTCTTGCGTTGTATTTGATAAACAATATTTTTGGAATCACACGACAAACTCCCTTGGATCTTGTAGTTTTTTGAAGTCATACTGCTGTTGAAACTGGACGCATCTGCAATCTGTTTACATACAAGACATCTCGGCTTCAGATATGGGTGAGAACCTGTGTTTCTGTTCACCTCTTCACCAGTTGGAAGCGTTGGACGTGAAATCATCTCTTTCAGAATAGGTGGTCGCCTGAAAATGACCCTTGGTGGTGATGAAAATAATGAGTGCGTCATTGATGAGTTTTGAAGGATGTTGAAGGCGATCTTGATGACGTTGTTGAGTTTGTGTAAACCGGGATGGAATTGGGTCATAAGTTTAGGTTCGTCATTTGTAAAACGCATTCCTTTTGGTTGAGCGTTCATATTCCTTTGATCTAGTTTCTCATCTAATAACTTCTTTGGGTAACCTCTGTTTAGGAAAGCGTTCTTCATCGTTGATATGTACTCTAGTTTGTGTTCATTCTCATTGCAAAGTTTTTCAGCTCTAAATAACTGACCTCTTGGTATTGACTTTTTTACATATAATGGATGACAACTTTGGTAACGTAAATATTAAAACTTGTTGGTTGGTTTGATATTTATTTTATTTTTTAAGAATCCATCTTTTATAAATATATCTACATCCAAGAACATATATTTCATCATTAGGAGAAATTTTCCATGTAAAATTCAAGTTCCCAAAGTTATTAAGTGAGTTTAAGAATTTGTTTAGTTTATCCGCCCCGTGTGTCCAAATAATGAAAATATCGTCGATGAATCGCATCCATCAGAGGGGTTTTTTGGTTTGGGTTTTTAGAAAATCATGTTCAAACTTAGCATATGATGGGGCCATACGGGTTCCCATTGCAGTTCCTTTCTTTTGTAAATAGTAATTGCTTTGAAATCGGAAGCAGTTGCATGTTAAAATGAAATTCAGTAACCAGAAATAAACTGTGTACTTGGTTTGGTCTGCTATCGAGGATCTCCTCTACAGCTTTTATGCCTTTTTCATGTTCAATGTTTGTGTATAAACTCTCAACATCAATAGAAACAAGTTGGATATCTTTAGGTAAAGGCTGTGGTATTTTCTTTAACTCATCGATGAAATGTTCAGAATTCCTTATATATGAAGGCATTTCCTTTACAAATATATATATATATATATATATATATATATATATATATATACATGTATATATATATATAAACACATATATACATATATGTGTGTGTGTGTGTGTGTGTGTGTGTGTGCGTGAATGTGATAATTTAGTAAAAAACATTTGATTTCGATGAAATTTTGCTCAAATGTTAAAGTGACATTCATAACTTTAAGTTCGAAAACCAGAAAAATCTAACCATGGGAAGCGGGATTTATGGGGGTTTTAAATTTTCCAAAAATTAGTTTTTTGCATTTTTCATCCTAAAATTTTTAAAAAACTTAATTTTGGTTTTGACCATGTTATAGAGCTTAAAAAACAAATAATTCAGTATTTTGAATTATTAACCTAGGATAAGTGGTTGCGGAGAAAATCCAAAAAAACCTGCTCATAAAATCTCCCATGTTAATCTTATGGGAAAAAGGTTTTTGGCTTTTCCTCAGTTAATTTAATGTAAACTTCACATTTGCTTTTACCAATCAACTAAGCTCCACAAAACAACCATTTTGGTGTTTAAATTGTGATTCTACGTCCAACCGTTGCAGAGATATTCAAAGTGCTAAACACAGTACGTTGTCCAATGTTATCCTTATGGAGAATAATCCAAATTTGATAACTCGATTATTTATGAATGTATGTTGATGAAACTTGACATGTGGCTTCACGTAGTATTAATATATCGATATTTCCACAAAAAGTTGATTTTTTAGTGAATTTCCTTTGTATTCCCAGCTTTGCAGGTAAATGAAACCAGGAGCATCAGAATAGCCAAAAAATCACTGTTTTCAATAAAAATTGGAATAAATGTACGTTATTACATTGATTTGGAGTTTTAAAAGTTATTATGTGGAAATTCACTTCCCTCACGTCAGCGTGCTGCGTGTGAACTTGTTTTCTATTTCCCCCGTAGCAGTAAACCTGCATACTCATCCCTAATGTTATTCTTATGGAGAATAAGTAAGTTTTATATCTCCCTTAATTATGAACATAATTTAATAAAACTTAGTATGTAGCTTCACCTGGTTGAGTTATATTGATAATTGCCACAAAAACATTTTTTCCCCCTTTTTTCAGCTAACCTGCATACTCAGCCCTAATGTTATTCTTATGGAGAATAAATAAAATGCTATAGATCACTTATTTATTGATGAATTTTTACGTAACTTGGTAAGTGGCTTTATCAATAGTGAGAAACATATGCATGCATTGGAAATTCGCTGAGTACGCAGGTTTGCTGCGAGGTTTTGATTCTACCACTTGTTGCTGCACCACTTGTTGCTTTTGGTTAATGAGATGCTTTTACTGCACCAACAACTGCAAATAATGTATAAAATTATTATGTACTTTAATATTATGGGTAGAAAAACTAACTGTGAAGGTAGCCTTTAAATTACAAAATAAGAAACCTCTATGTACAATTATGAGTTAAGGCAAAATTGTTAATATCATAAACATTGAAATTGGTTTATAACAAATAGAATAATCTTAAAAAAGGCCTTAATGTGTTACTTTAGGTGCTATTCAATTTCTATTTCCTTATTTGCAGTTGTTTTTTCCAGGAAAAATCTCAATTACACTAGACTGCAAGCACTACCAACCGCTTTCCGACTCCTGGGACGACAAACTGGCGACTATTAGAGCAAGTGAGTTTGAGGTAACGAGACTTTCAGGTCACCAAAACATTTTGCTTCTCTAATACTTTAGTTTTAACTGATCAGCTACCGAGGCTACTGAACACATAGCCAGAAAATTGCCTGAGAGAACCAATAACGGATTTTTCGCCAATTTAATTTTTAAAATAATCAAGCTACGTTTATATTTAGAATCTAAAACTTTTTCAGGATCTCATTTGTCATGATAAATTTGGATAGTGGTTGGACTAACCTAAATGAGATTTTACAATATTTTACTTGTATGTTTGCTTCTATGTTCAATGGTATCTAAAATAATTAGTTCTCATATCCTTCCTGCTATTTATTTTTATAGTATTAGCGAATTTTCCCTATAGGGAAGAAGCTATTACCGTAGGTCTCATGGTAAGACTTAAGCCCGAGACCATGATAACTTTTCATTTTGAGGTCCCCAGATGCCAAAAACACCATTCGTTCAAATTTTTATATATGTATATATATATATATATATATATATATATATATATATGTGTGTCCGTAAGCACGATAACTCTCGTAAAAAAGGTCCGATCTTAATGAAATTTGGTACAAATGTGTAAAGTACCATTTATTTGAACGAGTTCGAAAACCAGATGAATCGCACCATCCGAAGGGGGGTTTTGTACCCCAAAAATGTGTTTTTTGGGGTTTTCACATGTAGTTTTAATTTAAATCAAATTTTAATTTATACCATTGAATTCAGCTTAAAAAAACAAACAATTAGGTATTTTGATCATTGCTCTACGTCAATTAGTTACTGAGATATTGAAAGTGCTAAACACAGTACGTTGTCTAATGTTATTCTTATGGAGAAAAAGAAAAAATGTATATCTCGCTTATTTATGAACATAAACTGGCGAAATTTGGTATATGGCTTAATCTGGTTGTGGTTTATTGTTGTTTGCACAAAAAAACAATTTTTCGCCTATGGTTCCTGTAGCAGCAAACCTAGGTACTTGGTCCCCATGTTATTCTTATGGAAAATACTTAAAATGTTATATATCGCTTATTTATGAATGTATATGGATGAAACTTGGTATGTGACTTCACTAACATGAGTTCTATTGATATTTGCATAAAAACCCATTATTTTGTGTGCCTTGTTGCAGCGAACCTGCGTACTCATCCCCAATGTTCTTCTTATGGAGAATAATTGATATTTTAAATATTGCTTGTTTGTGAATACATTTCTTATGAATCCTGTGAAGTGGTTTAATGTGTTATGTTATATATTCATTGGAAATTCGCTGAGTATGCAGGTTTGCTGCAACGGGGGTATTTTATATTACAGTACGTTGCACAAGTGAAAAACCAGGCTGTCCAAAAGTCCAATATTAAAATTAACACTAGTATTATGAACGGCCTAGTTTTTCACTTGTGCAACGCACTGTAGTACAGATTAAATTTGTTAATCTAGAGACTAACACAGACCTAAGCAAAAAGACACATGAAACATACCTCATGTTTAGGTCTGTTCAGACCTGCATGGCAACTAACGAAAATAAAATACAATTTTTAATAGTGATGTGTTTTAATACTTTATTGGTTTTCCTCAAAATTATGATACTGTCATATTATCAAAGTTTGATTGTACCTAGATTGGATTGTTCGCTCACCCGATATTCTCCAAAAGAGGAGACTACCCCAGGATAGTCAAGGAGCGAGTGGACTACCACAGTGCTATGGAAGGGAGAGCAACGTCCAGGCTGCCGAGGTTCACGGAGGAGGAAATCAAACAAATCAGAGGTAAACTGGAAAATCAAACGTAGAAGAAGGGTGCGACAGGTTGAATCAAAGTGGTTATCTTAATATTTGATTTACTGAATTTACTTTCTAAAAACTCAATTAGCATTAAACCTTAAAATTGAAAACGAGTTCGTACGCAGCACGCTGACGTGAGGGAAGTGAATTTCCACATAAAAACTTGTAAAACTCAAAATCTGAGTAAAAACATACATGTACTCCAATTTTTATTGAAATCTGAAAACATAGATTTTTTGGCTTTTCTGATGCTCCTAGTTTCATTTACCTGCAAAGCTGGGAATACAATTTTGCGCATTATAATGTTAGGAGAAGGTCCAGGCAGGCTTGAAAGTAGGTGTGAGTTGCTGGGGATGATAAAAGTGCTCTAACAAAGGAATAACAGGCTTTTCTAGTGTAAAACCCCCATAAGACAACCTCCATAAGAAAAAATCAATATTGGCTTATTTTAAGCTTCAAACAGGACTTAAGGTCTTTTTCCTTCATAACATAACTGCAAAACTGTACACAAAAACCTTAACTCCAATGTTTGCTCATACTCATCTTATATTATATTTTAAATGAACTTATAACACTGGCAATTTACAATATTTGAAATTGTTTATTAAATATCTCATATCACACACATTCATTACTTTATAATAATGTAATTTAATTGGTAATAGCTAATATTATGTATTGATAAGGAATCCCTTTTGTTAGACTAAATTCAACCTTTCAAACTTATAAACAAATCATAGGCTTAAAAAAGTACACACAGAGGGTTGTTTTATAAAATGTATTTTACAGTGTTACTTAGAAGATGATAAAAAACATAGACAATGTTTGAGTATGTTAAAAAACATTTTCTTGTTTTGAATAAAGAACAAAAATTCTCGCTTCGGTCAAGCCAATTTTGTTGACAGTACAGTAGTTTTGTTGAGTCGATAAGTCTGACATGGAGGATATAAAGAATGTTTTTTAATGTAGGTTTCTCTTTTGTGTGCAATTTTTCTCCTTGGCTTAAAACTGACTTCTTTCGAATTCTTGGTGTCCCTTTTTTAGTTAGTTCTATGTTTATGTTTTCCTCAAGTGGAATTTCAGCATTAGGTTGGTCTACGCCTACTTCACTTGCTGACAAACATATGTTGTCATCAGGGTAATCAGTTCCTATGCCATTCTGAAGGTCGGTAACTAAAGGATCGAAAGCTGGAAGTTTATCTGGAGAAAGTTTGGTTAAAACATAACTATTATCACAATCCTCACTATTACTGGTACACTGAAAGTCAGGAACTGTAGCAATAGAGAACGAAGTAGACATTGTAGGGGTTATAGCGGCTAGGGGTAACGGATCATCAGGATGTTATAGCGGCTAGGGGTAACGGATCATCAGGATCAGCTTCATTTCTGATTCTAGCTTGTTTTAGTCAACTTAAAATGTAACTGGATCTTGAAATACTCATGTTCAATGTCGTCATAAAACTCTTAACATAATCATTTACTATAAATACTGAAGGAGACATCCCATCCATATGGTCCAGCTGTCCCACTTTTAGTGTATGTTAGAATTTAAAATTGAAGTAGTTCGATTGGGTTACCGACAGATTGTGCTGCTGTCAACTATGTATTTTAGTTATTTACGTTAACTTTTAAAATATTTCCACCCCAGAAAGCAACTAACAATCAACTTATGTTTGCTTCCTGACACACCAACTGTTGTATTATCCCCTCCTTGAGAGAATAAGTAATAGTTGACACCAGTATACTCTGTTGGTGATTGGTGTAAACTACGACCTCTTTCAATCCTGGCATACACAAAACTAGGGACACATTATATAATGGCAATGAGAAGTCTACTTCAGTATTTATAGTCAATCTATAAATAGTCAATGACATAATTCACTAACTACAAATTCAAAACTATCAACTCACTTCACCACAAAATTAAATTAGTCACTTAATTTGAGGTTAGTAACTCACTAATGTAACAACAAAGGTTTGGAGGGAAACAGCTGATTTTGAGAAGCAACTGTTTTAGTTAAAACAGCACCAAAACCACTTATAAAATGTAGTAATCAGAGAAAATAAGACCTTAACTCCCACAGGCAGTGGATATAAGGCTTTCTTTTAACTGATAATGAGTTCTGGTTTGGTTTAAGTTCCTATTGAAGTAACAGAAATTTGAAGCAAAAAAAAACTTAAGTACAAAAACTACTGTACTTAAGGCTTTCTTTCCTAAAAAAATCACCTAAGGCTTTCTTTACTAGACTGTCAGACATTTTTGGACATACAGTAGAAATCCAATTATCCGAACCCCAATTATCCGAATATCCAATTATCCGAATCGATTTTGAGTGAAATAATATAAATATAAAAATCAAGAAAATAACAGCGGTAGCGTGTGTAGCGATAATGCGCCGTGGGCGCTAAAATAAAAGCCTGCGCAGTTACCTTCCGGACGATATTTTCGCAGGGAACAATGAGTCATACCCCCTTCCCGCCCTGCTCATCATCAGTCGCTACTGTTCTTTCACCGAGATTATCGTTCGAAATGAGAACAAAACGTAAACGTGTTGTCCTTTCGCTAAGTGATAAACTCACTTTGCTCGAGATGTTCAAGTTAAATAACCAACATTGAACAGTGAAATACGTACAGTATGTAGGCCTATTGAAAAGAGCAACTGTATATACTGTATTCAATTTAACTCCTGTAATTTAATTTTTATGACGTATATTCTTGATACAGTTCGCTCACTTTCTGTTCACTACATTTATAATAACTTTGTCGATAAAATTCTGATTTTTTATGTATGGTGATGTTTTTTGCTTAGTTCCCGAGGTATACCTGATTATCCGAATTTCTGCATATCCGAATTGGCCCGATCCCCAATTAATTCGGATAATTGGAGTTCTACTGTAAGGCTTATTTCATTAGCATTTTTCTCATTGAAGGAGTGGATTTACCGCTTTTTAACCTCAAAAAATGATGCAAAACCACACCAAAAACCCTATCATGACCTTAACTCAATTTGACATTTTTTTGGACTTGGCTTTCTTCCTTAGCAGGGCAGTAAGGGTACACTACCCAGCCAGATAATACCAAGTATATTTCATTGAAAATATCATCTTAAATGGATTGGTTGGTATTATTTCCATTCTCTATTGTTAAGACATTTCTCTGATCATTGACAGGTAGCTTTGACTTCTTCGGTCTGAATCACTACACCACCAACCTAGTGTCGTCGGGGGAGGAAGGTCTTCACCCTTCCTTCATGAAGGACGCCGGAGCGGTGCTGAGCTACGATCCTGCCTGGCCCACTGCCAAATCAGCTTGGCTCAAGGTACCAACCCAGAAATATCGTGGAGAAATTTGGAGAATTTAGAGCACGATTGCATTAGTGTTTGATTAGGCGACTCCACAAGCGTAATTTTACTGTTTTGATTGAGAGGCAGAAATATGGTAATGATCATGATTTTTGTGACTTTTCATGAGTTTTTTCAAACCCCCTTCCTCCCCCAAGTTAGGTCTAGGGCCTACTATGCCGATAGAAGGAAAATAACTTGCAGGGATGGAAAGGCAACTTTGAGGACCAGGCAGGAAATTCAATATCCCTGGAGGGCACCATTTCCCCCCTTCTTTTGCTGGGGGGGGGGGCTGCTAAGTCAGCTCCAAACTAGTAGGAGCCTTCCCCTTCCAGGGATCCCTATGAACAAACATTGAGTAATAAAGTTCTGAGGGAGCTTGTCATAATGGACAGCAAAAATTGGAATACATTAAATGGCAGTTAATTATGTTGTACTCAATATTCTTATAGTTGGCGTAGACCAAAGAGAGCTATCATCGACAACCTAGTTGCATTTGCGATCTTATCTCTAATGTTACCCTACATTGTGGAACATATTGGAAACTTGAGTGATTGGTAAAAAACTTTGGCATCTTTCAGATCAGTGGGCTTGCTTCAGCAGTCTTCCAAGACAGTATAGAAAGAAAACAACCAGTTTTAAGTTTAAATAGGCTTTACCAACATAGGTTTTGCATTTCAAACTTCTCTGGTGTATTATTTGAAAAATGTTTTGATTTTCGTACAGCGATTTTTGTCCTCTAAAACTATAACTTTCTGGCCATATTTGGTATTACGAAAAAGTTGTTTGTACCATATGTGTGTTTTTGGATGTATATATATATATATAAACAATGGAAAAAATCCTAAAAGAATTTAATACGTAGTGACTACGTACACTTCCAATGTAAAGGCAAATTCACATCGCTACCGCTTAGGTTAGGTTAGGTTACGTTACGTTAGGTTACGTTGGATTAGGTTAGGAGGTTTTCTGGCTCTCAATCTGTTTTAAAAATCACAGGAAAAGTAACGTACGGTGCATAATTTGGAACAGACGTGAACAGTAGCGGCTCACGTCGGACGTGTACGTAGCCTCTGCCAATTTAATATATAAAATTGAATTATATATATGTCCGTAAGCACAATAACTCTTGAAAAAAGGTCCGAACTTAATCAAATTTGGTACAAATGTTTAAAGTACCATTTATTTGAACGAGTTCGAAAACCAGACGAATCGCACCATCCGAAGGGGGGTTTTTTACCCCAAAAATGTTTTTTTTAGCGAATTTCCCCTATAGGGAAGAAGCTATTACCGTAGTCGGCATGGTAAGACCTAGGCCCGGGACCATGATAACTTTTCGTTTTGAGGTCCCCAGACCCCAAAAACACCATTCGTTCGATACTGTATATATATATATATCTATATATATACATATGTCCGTGAGCACGATAACTCTCGTAAAAATGATCCGATTTTGATGAAATATGGTATAAATATGTAAAGCAGCATTTATGACTTTAAGTTCGAAAACCAGACAGATCGACCTATCGGAAGGGGTATTTTGGGGGGGTTTTGTACCCCAAAAATGGGTTTTTTGAAATTTTCACATATAATTTTTGAAAAAGTCAAATTTTAGTTTGGACCATTCGATTCAGATTAAAAAAACACACAATTTGGTATTTCGATCATTCCTCTACGTCAATTGGTTACCGAGATATTGAAAGTGCTAAACACAGTACGTTGTCTAATGTTATTCTTATGGAGGAAAAGAAAATGTTTTATCTCGCTTATTTATGAACGTATACTGACGAAACTTGGTATACAGCTTCATCTCGTTGAGGTCTATTGATATTTGCTCCAAAAAATTGTTTTTGCATAAATCTCCCGTAGCAGCAAACCTGCGTACTCAGCCCCATGTTATTCTTATGGATAATAATTAAATGCTCTGTCTCCCTTAATTATGAACATAAATGAATAAAAACTGGTATACGACTTCACCTAGTTGAGTTATATTGACATAAGCATAAAAACCCATTTTTTGTGTTTCTTGTTGCAGCAAACCTACGTACTCAGCCCCAATGTTATTCTTATGGAGAATAATTCAAATTGTATATATCGCTTATTTGTGAATATATTTTTATGAAACTTGGTAAGTGGCTTTATGTAGTATTAAGACATTTATATCTCCATTGTAAATTCGCTGAGTATGCAGGTTTGCTGCGACGGGGGTATTTTGTTTTAACATGTAATTTATATTTAAATTAAATTTTAATTTATAACATTGAATTCAGCTTAAAAAAATATATGTTATTTTGATCATTGCTCTACGTAAATTGGTTACTGAGATATTGAAAGTGCTAAACACAGTACGTTGTCTAATGCTATTCTTATGGAGAAAGAGAACAATTTCATCTCGCTTATTTATGAACATAAACTGACGAAACTTGGTATATGTCTTCATCTGGTTGTGGTCTGTTGTTAGCACAAAAAAAATTTTCGTATATATATATACATAAATATAAATTTGAACGAATAGTGTTTTTGGCATCTGGGGACCTCAAAACAAAAAGTTATCATGGTCTCAGGCTTAAGTCTTACCATGCCACCTACGGTAATAGCTTCTTCCCTATAGGGGAAATTCGCTAAAACTTGGTATATGGCTTCATCTGGTTGTGGTTTATTATTGTTTGCCCACAAAAAATTTCGCCTATGGTTCCTGTAGCAGCAAACCTAGGTACTCGGTCCCCATTTTATTCTTATGGAGAATAATTAAAATGTTATATATCACTTATTTATGAATGTATATGGATGAAACTTGGTACGTGACTTCACTTATATGAGTTCTATTGATATTTTCATAAAAATCCATTATTTTGTGTTCCATTTTGCAGCAAACCTACGTACTCTTCCCCTATGTTATTCTTATGGAGAGTAATTAATATTTTAAATATCACTTATTTGTGAATATATTTCTTATGAATCCTGGTAAGTTGCTTAATGTGTTATTAAGACATATATATCCAATATAAATTTACTGATTACGCAGGTTTACTGTGACGGGGGTATTTATCTTATCTTATTGGTTGGATATAGTTGTAAAAATCTGGTGTTAAGATAACATTTATTTCTAACTTTTTGATGTATGAAATCACTAAATTTGTTTGTAACAGGTTGTTCCTTATGGCTTGAGAGGCATTCTCAACTACATCAAAGAAAAGTACAGCAACATTCCAGTGTTCATCACAGAAAACGGCTACAGTTCAGACAGTGGCTTAAATGATCACGATAGGATTCAGTATTACCACGTGAGTTTATGGTTTACAAATAATTAACTATGCTTTTAACAAAAACATTAAAAACTATTAAATCAGGAACAATTAATACTTAAGTGTAAAGTAATATAATTGAAAACGATAAAAATATTTTATTTTTGTTACACTTTTATCATACATTACAATAAGGACCATGAGCGTTCATAAAGCCATTATCACTGTAAACGGACTACACAGATCACTGTTAGAAGACTATGGCATTAGCAAGGCCCTCGACGGCTCTCTGACTGGTCTATACTAGTACAGAGGTCGACATTGGGTACAGCAAAATGAAGCTGTCGCAGTATTGGTAAGTCTTTTGGCTATCCAGTGTGACAACTTCCCTAACTTGGTTCCTCGTCTCTTCTGGGGGCTTGACTCCCAGTTGGGCCTGGATACCCAGTCTAGTCCAAGTCCTTGGAGGGAGTAGTGGATCCTCCTTGCAGCCTGGGACGGGTGCCTGGGAGCCCGACAGTCTTTGGTCTGCCTGGCTGGAGGACGAACCGTCCTGAGGCCACCCGACCCCTGAGAGGTTGGAGGCTCTGTGCGATGGCGGTCCCTGTCTGGTGGACTTAAGAGGACGTCGGGTTAGAGGGCGAATCTTCCTGGGGTGTTGTCACCCACAGAGCCAGGGAGATAGGTAAGGCTCTCTCTCCCTTTCTGGAGCGAGGCAGACTGACCCCATCCTACCACCTTTCCAATCCCGCTTTTCCCTCTTTCCGGTGGCTGTACAATATCCCAACGAAGACGTGCCTAGCCGGCTATGCCCGGGCCTCCTAATCCCCCCAAAAACAAACAAACAAACAACAACATGGTATTAGCAAAGTATGCAACTCTCCCAATTAAAACTTAGTGTAACCATTGGAAGAATAAGATCTTGGAAGTTAGTTAAGTATAGCAAGTTGTTATTTTATCTTTACGCATGTCAAACAAGACCATGGTTTGAAAACTTTCCCTTTAAAAACATTAAAAATGCCAATGATGCAGATGCTAAATACAAACAAAACCCAAAACAAATGAGACTTGTCTGAGTTTTCATCAATCATAGAGGACCTTTGAGGAGGGAAGCAAGAGAGAAGCTGGTAAAAATGAAAGCAATTGATCACACTAGAGAGCCACATTGAATACGAATACTAGATTACTTGTGTGTCGTTGGCGTAATGGTCAAGGCGACCGACTTTGGACCATGGCAGCTGCCCTTTTGTGCACTTCTTGGCATATTATTCATATTCATAGTCATATTCTTGGCATATAAATATGATCAGTACAGCTCACCTAGTACTGCCCAAACCACTTCTTGCTTTGCTGGATACATTCCTGCAGTCTGTGTGGACAGGTAAAGTAAGGTAAAAAGAGGTGGCAACCTTTATAAAAAAAAACCTTTAACTGAAATAATTTGTACAGGACTACCTGAACCAAATGCTCCTAGCCATGTATCATGATGGTTGCAACGTGATTGGATACACTGCTTGGAGCATCCTGGACAACTTTGAATGGGGCAGTGGATACACGTGAGTTCACCACATCTATTAATGAGCCACTATACTGTTGGCATAGACAAATTACAAATGTAATTATCATAACGATTTCAAGAACTTCATTGTACTGTTGATTTTAACATAAGAAAGTTCTGATAAAACGTAATCCAAAGCAAAATTATAAATTCAAAGTCCAATTGTTAAAAGAATTGTAATCTTATTTTGTTATGCAAGACTATTTTGCAGAATTTATTTACTGATTTCCCCTATTTTCTTTCCAGGGAACGGTTTGGCCTTCACTACGTTAATTTCACTGATCCAGAAAGACCAAGACAAAGGAAAATGTCAGCGGACTATTTTAAGAAGATGACTAAAACAAGAAAGCTTCCTGAAACCACAGAGGCATTATATGTGAATAAAGAGACAAGATAAACATCATAGTAGAGTCTAATTTAATTAATAATACCTTATCTATAAATTTAAAAAACGACATACTTATCACATTTTCCATAATTTATTAATTGACTAGAAAAGTTAAAAAACTTCATTAATAAGAAACATAACTGACTTATGAAATATTGTACAAGAGCTTATTTACAAACACAAACGTTTTAACTACCACATAAATGGTGCTCTCTCTCTCAGAATCTTCACACTGTATTTTTCCCACTCTTGAGGGTGGATCCACAGTTCCTGCGCTGACTCTAAACCACAAAGGATCGAAGCTCCAATCCACGTTGTTATTTGGGGATCCATTTCTTTCGGAGAGGTAACAATGTCCATTTGTTCTGAAAAAAAGATGCCCGATATAGTGTTTTATTCCTAAATGAAAAGAGAATTTCTATTGGTACTACAGTCATTCATTTTCCAAATCTTTACAGTTCAAGGTAATTATAATCAGCATGAATAAATTTTAAACTGCCCAATTGATTCAGTTTTTTTGGAAATTACACAAAAGATATAAATCATCGGGTTCAAATTAACACTGCTGCTTTTACGTTATTTGTTTGTATTTGTAGCCTGTATGGCTAGTAGCTTGTAACTTTTTGGAAAAATTAGTTTATTTTGTCTCTAATAGCTGATAGTAACCAACACTAGTAACCAGCCTAGTGTGACCTGTGTTTTAAATGGTAGTCTTTGGTATTACATTTTAAACCCGGTATACAAAATTCCTCAATAAATCAAATTACTTCCACTTCCCCAAACTTGTCTACTGCCAATGTCATTTTACCACTTTAAATTGAAAGATTTATATAACTGATTAAAATACTGGGCTAACAATTTGTATGTGCTACACATAATATGAGACTGTACATTTATATTTGAAGCAGTAGACTAATTCCACTATATTATTTAATACCATCTGTTAATTAAAAACTAATTTTACTAATAGAGTCACAGGGCCCCGCCCCGGGTTTTCAAAGTTCTCATGGTCGTTCAATTTTTTTTTCAGAAGCTAGCTTAAAACAGATTTTTATAATTCAAAATAGTTTAGAAGATTAACCACATAATGTGGTACTTGTAACTATCTAATTTTCGGGTGAAAGGGATACTGTGCCAGCTTGTAGTTGCATAAAATGATAAAATCCAACAACAACAAGATAAAAGAAAGATACTGAAATGGTTGGAATAAGAATTGGCGATAGAGGAACCATACCTAAATGTTAAAAACATTTAAAAAATTGTAGTTTTCCATAACAGAAATCCAGGACACTGTCACTATAACAGCCCAAAAAATTAACAATGTTACCTGCTAAATGTGTTATCAATTTTAATTCATTGTACTTTATTTTACGAGGCAGTCAAAATTGTTGAGAACTTGTTTATTCTTCATGAATAAAATGATTGCAGGTATTAGGAACAAATTACTACTTTACTATAAATATGTTAAATTGACTTTCACCTGATCGCAGCATGTAAGGAATCTGCAGGGCTATCCTGTTTTGCAGCCAAGTGCTGATCCCTTGAAACTTCATCCCACCTCCAACAATAAGAATGGACGAGTACATTTTCCTTTTCAAATCATCTGAACCTAAAAAAAAGATCAAAGTCTTTAAATTGTAGCTCGTACAATCGGTTAAACTGGATGAGATCAAATAACTTCTATGCATTTTTTATGGGATTTAGTTCAATCTAATATATTACTTGCACAGTTTTCATTTCAAAAGAGTTTTTCTTAAAGTATGATGAATCTGCAAAGAGAATAGTGAATAGGGGAAATAAGTGAATTATGATAAATCCAATTGAGGGTATTCTTAATTCTTGCCAAGTTATCAAAAACCAAAGTGTTAAAAATAAAAATAAACATTCAAATAAATAGTCTTGAATATAGAACAAAGATGGCATCATATATGCATATATGTATGTATGTATCATGTATCTAACTGACACATTAGATTGCTAACTTAAAATTTCTTATGATATAATTATACAGGACTAGCTGGTACCCGGCGCGTTGCTGCCGCAGAAGATGCATTAAATTTGTTTTGTGTCAAATACTTGTTCATTTTCAATATAAGCTCGTTCGCTTCGCTCACTCACCTATGGAAAAAAGAATTTGAGTTGCCATTCAAGTAGTTTTTTATTTCCATTATGAGAGTTGCCATTCAAGTAGGGTTTTTATTTCCATAATGATAAACAGCTGTTTACAATATTTTAAGTTATAGATAACATCTGATAAAATCAAAAGAAATCTTTCTTCTATAAGATTAACGTTGAAACTTTGAAGTCCAGTGTGGCACTGCCCTACTGCCCTAGGACTTCGGTTAATGGCCTATAACCTTCCCAGGGTTAACCTGTGTTACTATGCAAAATTTCAAAGCAATCGGATGCACGGTATGGCAGCGCATAAAATACGAACGGGCAGACGAACAGATGTACAAACATCGACTTTTAAGTATTAGAAGATAAATAAATAAACTACATCTCACAACACTATAAAGTATAATTACACTTATACTGTGCTTACATACAAGACAGTAAACATACAACAAATATGGTACAAGGCGATCATTTTCAACCAGTCATACCGGTCATCATCAGGTCCAATCAGAGAAACAATCCATCTGAACAATCATCTGTTTCTCTGATTGGACCTGATGAAGACCGGTGTGACTGGTTGAAATCAATCGCCTTGTACCATATTTTATGGATTTTTACCATCTTGTATGTAAGTACAGTATAAGTTTAATTATATAATTTGCAGTGTTGTAAGACGTAGTTTATTTATTTATCCTGTACCAGCTGCTAATCCCGTACTTCGCAATGGGGACAACAATTCAAAGCAGAAAAACTAAGCAGTTATGTGTGCTGCACTCTGTGGTTAGCCCGTGGAACTAATACGAATCAAGATCAGCTGTTTGTATTTTCATCAGCTCAAACAAAAATAAATGTCCATAAGGAATGCATGGGAACTTTGAACTCCCGTGGAGCAAAGCCCTATAGGATTTTCAAAACAAAAATAGTCCTCTATGTTAATTTGGCGCATAAGGAAAATTCCTGTAAATTTTCATGCCAATCATAAATTTATCAGTAGTGCCTTTCGAACTTAGTCATAAATATTGCTTTACATGTTTTTACCACATTTAATCAAAATCGGACCATTTTTAGGAGAGTTATCACACCCACGGACACACACATATATATATATATATATATATATATATATATAACTGTATATATACAGTTTTGAACGGATGGTGTTTTTGGCTTCTTGGGTCCTCAAAACGAAAAGTTATCATGGTCCTGGGCCTAGGTTGTCTTACCATGCCGACTACGGTAATAGCTTCTTCCCTTTTGGGGAAATTCGCTAAAATTAAAACTATAAGAAGCCATATATCAAACCATCTTCCATCTCACGAGAGACGACACTAACCACATCTGTCGATAGACTGAAGTATCGCCTGGTCCAGTCCCAATAGCTGTCCCGGGCCGAGGACAAACTCAGAGGGTTGAGACGACTGGCCCTGCGGCCCCTCCAACATAGCGTCCACAACGATATCCTCCTCCCCTCCCCCTCCCACCACACTCTCCCCCACCACTGCTCCCTCCTGCGCCACCACTCCTTCCAGCACTTCCTTGGCTCCCCGACGCTACAACAAACACAATGTGTTTGGGCTGTAGTGTGTGTAGGAGAGGAAAAATATTACAAAAATTGGCAACCTGTTAGCTAAATTATAAAATTTTCCAGGTAATGACTAAACAGTAGGGGAAGATTTGAAAAGTACTCGAAAGTTCGAGCGAGTATTTCTTGCTAATCTCTGGAAGATCGCTAACGATTATGAACTGCCAAATCATCTAGTAACGGACGCAAAAGACTGCATAGAGTAAAATCGACTGAAAATCATGACAGGAATCCTAAAAGACGTCTTACAACACTTAAGATATATTTACACTTATACTGATTCACATACAGATGGTAAACATATATAAAATATGGTACTAGAAATCGATTTCGACCAGTCACACCAGTCATCATCAGGCCAATGAGAGAACTTTCAGAATCAAAATGGCGTCCTTGCTTATTGGCTGGTACAATTATTTGTTTTTATTGCAATTATTTGTTATTATGTGAAGTAATAACAACACATAAAATGCTAATAAAAAAGTTGTTTAGGAATCCTAAATCGGTCATTAGCAACAACCGCACATGTGTATATGATGACTGGACCACGTAATTGAAGACGCGTCACATAATATCAGCCAGAAATGAAAACTGGACTATTAGGGTGACCACAGGCTGGGAATTATATGGGAATCTTGGCAAAAATGCATAGTCAATAGTCAATAGTCAATAGTCAATAGTCAATCATCTTTATTCATGAAGAAGTACAGAGTACAACATTTGAACAGCGTCGAAAATGGTACAATTAATAAACAAACAATCGCATCACCATCTTAATTAAGTACAGCAGGAGCCAATCAAGGATTTAAACTTCCACTTTAAACACTTGTATTTTATACGTGACTTAATGTAGACTAAATCCTTTTAGAGGGAGGTGGAAGAATTCCTCTAACGAGTAAATGGCTGCTTCAATTAAATATTCTTTCAGTTGTTTTTTAAATTTAATGTGATTTTTTTCATTTCTTATTTGTTCTGGGATACTTTTTAGAAATTTTTCCCCAGCGTATGAGGGCCTTTTCTCATACAATTTTAATCTATGATGATTCTGCATAACCACATTCTTTTTTCTTGTATTATAATGATGCACAGGTTGGTTAGAAACTTCATTTGCCATTTTATTTTTGACCAATAAAATAGAATCGAAAATGTATTGCCCATATACAGTAAGTATTTTTAACTGTTTAAAGTGTTCTTTGGCTGAATCATCATGGTTTAGTTTAAGCATTATTCTTACTGCTCTCTTCTGTTGTTTTAATATGTTATCCAAATTAACTTTCTTGGTTGCTCCAAATAGACAAATACCGAATGAAATGAAAGAATGGATATAAGCAAAATAAATATCCCTTAGTGTTGTAACATTACAATAAAAGGACATTTTTGTAAGGGCATAAATTCCAGAATTAATTTTTGTTAATATTCTGCTGACATGCTCATTCCAATCTAAATGTTGATCTATTGTTAGACCCAGAAAATTTGTACTAGTTTTTTGTTCAATTAGTTGTGAGTCATACATTATTACTGGTTCAGGGTGAACTTTATTTTGTGCTGTTTTAAATTTAATAAAATTTGTTTTTTTATGATTTAATATTAAATTTTGGTTTAGCAAGTAGCTGCCCAAATTTCCGAGTTCCACAAAAGCGGTCACTTCTGTTTGTTCTAATGTTGGGGATGATATCATTAAGTTGGAATCATCAGCATAGAGGCATAGTTCACTGCTAGGTTTACACGACAGTGCATTACCTATGCCCTTTAAATAGCATAAAAAAAGTAAAGGTCCCAGAATAGACCCTTGCGGAACTCCATATTTGACTGGTTTTATTTCTGATGCTGTCCTAATTATTTTATTATTTATTAAGTGAGTTACTTCAACATACTGTGTTCTATTGGTTAGATAAGAATCAAACCATTGTAATGAATTTTTTGATAATCCAAGTGATTGTAATTTTTGTAAAAGGATAGGATGTTTTACACTATCAAAAGCCTTGGATAAGTCCATGAATATGCCTATTGTGTTTCCACCTCTATCAACAGACTCTATTACTGACTCTAAAAACGATACTGCTGCCGTAATAACTGATCTTCCAGATCTAAACCCATGTTGAATGTTATCTATTAAGTTAAATTTTTCAAGATACGATGTTAGCTGAAGCTGTACTATTTTTTCATAAATTTTAGATACGGTTGGTAGTAGAGACACAGGTCGATAATTAACAATATTTGCAGAGTCATCTTTCTTATGTATCGGAACAATATAGATAAAAACTCAATCCAGTTGTCATTTATGGCTTATACAACACAGTCAGACTATCTTTCGGCCGATAAAATGTGGCATGAATGTAATTTTTGGTTATAACCCTAAAGTAAAATCTAGTTGCCATTTGGTTTTTAAAAGCCATCTGTATGTGTTTTTCCACACAAAATTGAAACAGCTCTAAATTTCACGATAATTAGGACTAGGTTAATGAAAAGATCAAAATTTTCTCATACAGTAAATTTGTACATTATTTTAAAACTGTTGTCTTGGAATAATATACAATATTTCTAGAAAAACTGATAATCTGGTTGTACTTCATTAAATCCTTATTAAAATTAGTTCATGAGTATGTAGGTTAGTCTATCTTTGACCTCATATTTTAAAAGTATATAACTAAAATAAGTAAACAGCTGATGAAAAGCTTTCTACTACAGAATACAACAATCAGCATTTGCCGGGTTCAATGGAAATACTCACGCTGGTCTCGCGGAGATAGTCAGCATCGTGAGGATCATGCGGGTCGCCGGACGAGCGTTTCTGGGTGACAATGGACTTGGGGCCCGTCACTCCCAGCAGCTCTGGGGTGAAAAATCCCAGGGGAGCAATGAGGCACTCATCCGCCATCTATAACAACGTCACACAAAGCTTGAAGAGAATATTTGTTTATATAAATGCTCAGTAAATTTTAGTCTATTTAAAAGAGCATTAGGATTGACCGCATTGTCCCTAGCCTAGTAATGACTAGTCACCTTATTGACACCTAGTGGAATTTTTCCCATATAAACAAACACAATAGACATCCGAGAATAAAATTTTAACTATTTTAGTTTCTTTGTATAGAGTAGTTATGGTAAAGCGCAAGATTTTCCACTCTAGCATTAAATATTTTGAGCTCATGAGTTTCTGCTAGCCATGACTACACACAAAGAGGTGAATCCTAAGGCTACTTTGAATACACAATAATAATTTTTCTGCTATTCAGTATATTAATCTGTTTTTTAAATGGTAAAACAAGAGCGTCCACTCAATCTACGATATGAATTCCCAATTTATTCATGCTATTTGCCTCCTTGATTGTATGGCTTAAAAAATAAGGTTACATACCTTGTCGTCATCAATCCACTAGTTTATTTTAAGATTACTAGTTTTAGGACTAGTTTTGTCCCATTATAAAATCTTGTTGTATCACAGAATAAAATACTGTCATCGTCTTGAGTTTAAAAACATTTCAACACTAAACACAAACTCGTACTGACACATAGAAACAAGCACGTAGAAACATTTAAAAATTCACAATAAGTGTGCATATTATTTTGTAGTATGCACCAAAACTTTGTCCGTTTTTTGCCAAATCCCTAACCTAACCTAACAAATATCTCAAACAGCCGCATTGAGACTAGCCTAACAATGAAATGTCCTTCCCCAAATGAAGGATTTGACGCTCCCAAAACTCACTTCGAGTCCACGGGATAGAGAAGAAGTATCAAGTATTTCACATGTGTGGCCGGCCAAGGACAAGAGCAGACTGAATATTGTGAATTTTTAAATGTTTGTTGTTTCTACGTGTCAGTACAGGTTTGTGTTTAGTGTTGAAATGTTTTTAAACTCAAGACGATGACAGTATTTTATTCTGTGATACAACAAGATTTGATAATGGGACAAAACTAGTAATAAAACTAGTAATCTTATAAACTAGTGGACTGACGATGACAAGGTATATAACCTTATTTTTTAAGTCATGAATTCCCAAATTTTAGAGTCAGAGGTCTGTTGTCAGAGTTTTCAGGTCGCATTATAGTGCCTCTGACATGGACCTATCGACCACCTAAGTAGCCGGGACCAACGGCTTATCGTGCCTTTTGAAGCCCAAGTCAGACAGATTTTACCGTGAATTGAACCTGGTTTTTTGGGTGTTATGTCAGTACTCAACCCACTCAGCTACGACTATCACTGTTATTTCTAGTTGATCTATGAGTATCATATTAAAGTTTTAAAACATTTTGAATACAAAGTGCCTTTTAATATTCTTCAGGCTAATAAGTTTTTAAGCGTGTATTTTTTTCAAATTAAGCATCAAAATTCTCAGATTACTTCCTAAATTAGATACGATTTTTGACTTTTACAGGATTTCTGGTATAACTCAAGGTAAATGTGCTCAAGGGGAAAATTAATAAATGTTCACTAATATATTCTGTATGAAAACTTCAAGAACACCTTTCAGCAGCACCTGCAGGAAGGGGACTAACCCTCACCTGTATCGTGTACGAGAGGCCCGGCTGTATGACGAACTGTCGCTCCGTGCAGCCGCACACGTCGAGGTTGATGTGACACGCGTCGTGCTTGAGGTCCTGCAGCAGCAGGGCGTCAAGGGGGTTGCTGGCCGGGTCACACCCCTTGTATGGGAACGCACACTTCTGCAGCAGCCAGTGGAACAGCTGAGTGATGTCGCCCCCTCCGTAACCGATCCTCACCCTGGTAGTCACGTGAGAAATTAACTTGAGATATATTGATGGAAGATCGACTTGTATGCTAATGTCAACAACTTTTTAAACATGACAATTCATTAACAACTTACAAAGTATACTGTCAACCCATCATGAGCTGGTTCCGTTCCTAACTTGTAATTTCTAAAACCTATAAATTGGAATATAAAAATAGTGTTTTTAAATGGATTAATGGTATATTTTAATTAAAATATTGCTTTTTTCCGTTTAAAGAGTCAAAAATGGCACACATACAGTAAACCTAACAAAAAAGTAGCAAAATAAGTGTCGAACATGTGCAGCTCACAAGGAATTAACCAATTTCGTCATCTTCCAAGCTAGCCTGCCACCATTTATTTTACTTGGGCCCTCCCACCAACGTTACCACAAATCGGTTAACTCATTGTCTGGTCAGTTTTGGTCGTGAGCGGGAATCAAACCTGCGAACTTCGTTAGACCACCTGACCAAGGAGTTTCTATAATTAAGTCCTCTCGGCTATCACAACCAGTAGTCTAGAGGCGATGGATAGGTTAATAGTGGGTCCGCGCCCTTAGCGGAGAGAACTGTAGCTGCCTGCAGGTATTACAAATTTTACTATTAGAGTGAAGCACCAAGTCAGTGTCCGTTGTAGGTTATGATGAACAGTTAAACTGATAAAATCATTTGGTACCATACATAGGCTATACCGTATAATTTAAATAGGGATGAGTCGATACCAAAATTTATTGATTCTCGATACCGATACCAGAAAAATCGATTCTCGATACTGATGCCATTGATACTTACGATTTTTCAGTACCTATAGTTGTTAAACCTACTGTTTTATAAACAGTTACAAATTTGTTTAACCATTTAAAATTATTTAGTAGTATTTTGTAATTAATTATTAATACAATTTGTAAATGAAATTTTGTACACAATTTAATGTTAATTTCAGTAGTGTCCTATAATAATATAGAAAAACAACAACTATTTATTATAAATTCATAATGGGGAAAAACTTGATTGTAAGATAATGACTCAAAGAAATAATGTTGGTCAGCCGACTAATTTATTGCTTTCAACCGGACACCACCCCTCCCCTCCCCTCCCCTCCCTCTTCCTTCCTTATCTCCAAGGTAAGATTTTTTTCTGGCGACCCAAACAATCCCCGTGCCTTTTGTAGCGCGGGTAAACGGTATCGATGGTATCGGTATCGACATTAAACGAATGAATCTCGATACCGATACCAATGTCCAATAATCGGTGGTATCGAGAATCGACTCATCCCTAAATTTTAAATATAATTTAAGCTGTTTGCTGAACAACTTTTAATGTTAAATGTACATACCATATTATGGGAAAATTCATGAGAGTCTTATTTGTTCATACAAAATCTGATTAGGTCGTGATTATTGGTGAAATCATAAACTGGTTAGTATTTGTGGCTTATTTATAACCTATTAAGCTACATGTTTTCTCTTCTCTATTTGCTGTTCTCAAAATCTGAATCTTAAAAGTCAACTAATAAACAACTATGTCTAATACAAATAAAAATAGTAAAAAATACAAATTATAAATCATAACTCAGCTATGGAACTGATTTTCAGTATAAAAAAGACACAACAATTCAAAACTACATAGGCCTAAATATTATTAGCGAATTTCCCCTATAGGGAAGAAGCTATTACCGTAGGTCTCATGGTAAGACTTAAGCCCGGGACCATGATAACTTTTCGTTTTGAGGTCCCCAGATGCCAAAAACGCCATTCGTTTAAATTTTTATATATGTATTTATATATATATATATATATTTATATATATATATATATATATATGTGTCCGTAAGCACGATAACTCTCGTAAAAAAAGTCCGATCTTAATAAAACTTGGTACAAATATGTAAAGTACCATTTATTTGAACGAGTTCGAAAACCAGACAAATCGCACCATCCGAAGGGGGGTTTTTGGGGGGTTTTCACATGTAATTTTTATTTAAATCAAATTTTAATTTATACCATTGAATTCAGCTTAAAAAAACAAACAATTTGGTATTTTGATCATTGCTCTATGTCAATTGGTTACTGAGATATTACAAGTGCTAAACACAGTACGTTGTCCAATGTTATTCTTATGGAGAAAAAGACAAATTTTATATCTCGGTTATTTATGAACATAAACTAACGAAACTTGGTATATCGCTTCATCTGGTTGTGGTTTGTTGATTTTTGAACAAAAAACCAATTTTTCGCCTATGGTTCCAGAAGCAGCAAACCTAGGTACTCGGTCCCCATGTTATTCTTATGGAGAATAATAAAAATGTTATATATCGCTTATTTATGAATGTAAATGGATGAAACTTGGTATGTGACTTGACTTAGATGAGTTCTATTGATATTTGTATAAAAATCCATTATTTTTTGTACCTTTTTGCAGCAAACCTGCGTACTCATCCCTAATGTTATTCTTATAGAGAATAATGAATATTTTAAATATCGCTTATTTATGAATATATTTCTTATGAATTCTGGTAAGAGGCTTAATGTAATATTAAGACATATATATTCATTGGAAATTCGCTGAGTACGCAGGTTTGCTGCGACGGGGGTATTTTTATTTTATTTTTGGCAGAACCACTTCAAAGATTAGATTCTCCACTATTTACAAATTTATTTATTTATTTTTATTTATTTATTTATTTATTTATTACATCACATAACATCTATTATAGGGAATTTCCCTTAGACAGGTGAAATTGTCAAAGTTTCCTTATACTAAAATACATAGACCTAACAATATATACAATACATTCGATGATCAATCAAAATGTAAATAAACAGTACAATTAAAACAAACAAAAGTCACCCGTCAACATATAATGCTAAAAACCAAAATAAAATTTATAACTATAATGACAGGCTGTTAAGGTAATCATTGACACTATAAAAGTACTTTGTTTTTAAATACTTTGTCACTTCTGCTTTGAATTTTGTTATATTGGAAATGTTTTTGATACTCTGAGGGAGTTTATTATAAAATTTGCTACCTGTGTATAGAACTGATTTTTCAAAA
This sequence comes from Allygus modestus, assembly GCA_963675035.1. Lineage (NCBI taxonomy): Eukaryota > Metazoa > Arthropoda > Insecta > Hemiptera > Cicadellidae > Allygus > Allygus modestus. Next base: position 59,948,610 of record OY776117.1, on the reverse strand, counting down.
GATGATGACTTGTGTGCTGGTATTTGTAGTAAGTGTTTATGTCTAGTGTGATAACCATGACTTTCAATTTTGGAATTGAAGTGTGAAGCATTCAATCTCACAAATATGACAATGTTTAGGATAAAGACACAAGGTAAGGGCAAAATTTCAAAAGTTTTAAATATATTACGGCATGAAGACCTTACACGAGCACCAGCCATCACTCTCAGAATTCTTTTCTGAAGACGGAACACTTTTAGGCTTTCAGAGGAACAACCCCAGAATACAATTCCATATGACAAATGTGAATAAACATAGGCGTAATATACAGCCTTAAGAGTAGATGTGTCAATCGAATGTGAAAGTGTTAGCAAAACATAAAAAGCCTTGTTGAGTTTTGACTGAAGCTTGGTTATGTGTTCGGACCAAGTAAGCGACTTATCAAGCATGACACCAAGAAAATTAATAGAAGTGGATAGATTGATTGATGACTTAAAATATTCTGCCCGAGCTCTGCTACTATTGCTATAATTTGGATGAAAATTTACAATAGCGGTTTTTTCCTTATTCAGCATTAATCCATTACAAGAAAACCACGAGTTCATGTCTTCCATAGCCTCGTCCAACATTTGCCCAAGATCAACTCCATTGCTACTCCTCAAGAAAGCCGTAGTATTATCAGCATATAGAATCACACTAGAGTTTCTCACATTGCAAGCCAAATCATTTACATATAAAAGGAACAACAAAGGCCCTAGGATAGAACCTTGTGGAACACCTGCTAAAACCTGCTGGTATTTTGACTGATGATTAGAGATGCCAGTGCACTGAAACCTATTGGCAATATATGAATGAAGCAACTGGGAGGTTTTTCCATTTAATCCATAGTACTCAAGTTTTCTTAGCAGGAGACTATGATTGACGGAATCAAAAGCTTTTGTGAGATCACAGAATACTCCAACTGCAAATAATTTCTCATCGAAGGCATCAAAAATTTGCTTAGTTAACTCAAAAATTGCGTCTATTGTCGATTTATTTTTTTGAAAGCCAAATTGATTGTCATATATTATATTGGAATTAAGAAGATAATACTGAAGCCTATTGTAAATAGCCCGCTCAAAAAGCTTAGAAAAGGCAGGAAGAATAGCAATAGGTCTGTAATTGTCAGCAGAAGATGAGTCACCCTTCTTTTTATACAACGGCGTTATACGAGAAAATTTTAAGAGATGAGGAAAAACACCTGTTTCAAAGGATGCATTGATAATACGTGCCAGAGGCTGGCTTATGTGTTTAGCACATATTTTAACTATAAAAGGAGGGATATCATCCCATCCAGGAGACTTTGTTGGCTTCAGATCTCTTGCCAGGGCTTCAATTTCTTTAACTGTGACTTGTGGAAGAGTTGGTAACGATGTGACTGGTTTATCAAACCTTTCCAATAATAAATTGTAATTTAAATATAATTGACCAAAACAATTATATTTCAATGAGTGATTCTCACTTTTTTAAATGTACAGTAGGACCTCGCTTAACCGAGTTAATTGGGACCGAGGCCACCTCGGATACGTCAAATCTCGGATAACACGGAATGTAACCTAAAAATCGTAATTGGGGTTATAAATAGCTCAAGATGTGTTTAAACTATGAAATAAAACAATGATTTGAGTTTTGTTCAGTTTATTAGTACAAGAAATATCGTCACCCTTGTCAAGACGATGAATCGCATTTAGTTTTGAGTCTAAAGACACAACGACATATTTGCGCTTAGCACTCATCTCTCTAATTAACACGCACACGCTAAGTTAACAGCAATAAACAGAACTGAGTAAACAAATCACTGTCAACACGAAATGGTGGCTTCGGCACCCTACCGACGACAGTCCCGAATTGCACTGTCTGCTACGCACAAACTTTGCCGAACAACCCCGACAACTGCCGACGTTTACTGTAGTTGAATGCAAACACAATACAGTTCAGCGCGCGTATTGCGGTTGCGGTAAGTGAAGGCGCACGCTGTCAATTGCTCGTTTATTTGAGCGTGTTACTTTCTCTTTGAAATTTATAATACTGTACATATATTAGGACCGCCTCGGTTAACCCGGAATCTCGGATAAGCGAGGCTCGGTTAACCGAGGTTCTACTGTACTAACAATGTCATCTTACAATATCACAAGTCCAACTAACTCAAAACACATGACAAAAAGTTTAAGTACAGGATTTTAAACAGTCAATGTGGGTGCAGGTGTTGGTAGTGAGAAATGGTAAAACACTAACCAAAATCCTCAACATTAAATCTCAGGGTTTTAATATGCAAGCTATGCTTGGGCTACCTAGTAAAATATAATTTAAAATAAATAACCTCTGCATACCTTGTTGCTGGGTGGCTTATTCCATCCTCAACACAGGAGACAGAAGTTTTCTGATGGCCGCAGTCAATGACACAAGCGCAAGGCAGGCCAGCACCGAAGGTGGCTGCTACATGGTCCTACACATATCAAATGTTTGTTGAATCCTGTTTTGTTTTAAATTTTAATTTTTGTTAACCTTTGAGAAATTTTAAATGATGTTCCCAATGCTTAAGTACTTTTTTTACTGTGTTTTTAAGATGTTTTTCTACTTGTTAACTTGTTAGCTGCGTTAATTTCTCCAAGTACCGTATGATAAAATGCATAGCCTAGCCTATATTATCTTGATATTATTACTTTATATGTTATTGTTCTGCTCTGTATGTGATGAAGTCTATTGTAATTACCTATGTGATGAAGTCTATTGTAATTACTTAATGACGAATAAATATTGTCTATTGTCAAACAGAATTTTAAATACTTACAAATTATAAAGCTAAATTTAATAATTAGTAAAGTTTTGATTAGATTTATCATATTTCTGAGAGTTAATTTTATCATTTATCATAGCCCATCTCTGTTATAAAGGTCGCTTTTCCATATAGTACAAGTATTGTATTTACCTACCTGAAGAAGAAAGCAACTTCCAAAGCCCATTTTGTTCAGAAGCAACGTCATTAGTTCCCTCAGATAGAGCCGGTTGTAAATATCTGGTACTATCAGCACAGCTCGGAAATGCTACATGTAACAAAGAACGAAAAAGATGAGAATGACTTAAAACTTGTATCATCTAAAAGTAATTGCCTCTTTCGGTATGAAGACAACGCCAGTGAATGGTGTGATTTAAAATGTGATTTCGTAGACGACTGATGACAATGTTAACCTTCAAAATCTAGTTATTACGAGAAGGTAAATTCCCGGACACTGCTAGTTTTTTAACTACTCTATGTTTTGGAATCATGGTTGCAAACCTGGAGATGTGAGCCAGTATGGAGAGATGTAAAACGTTAAACTTCTAAATGTATTTATCTAAGCCTATTTTGTTTCATAATTTTGACATTATAAAGTTTCAGTATTTTAAACAAGCTATTTTTTAAATTTTTAAATTTATATGGACAGTTTTATAGATTTTATCAAAATTAACATAGTTATTAGCTTTAAGCCAATCAAGTTCCTTTTTGCAAAGTTGTTCTTCCTGTTTCAGGCTCTATGGTAGGCAAGTAAATAACTGATAAACATAATAAAATGTTTAAAGACATTAATAACATGTTTCTATTCAATAACACATTTTAAATCCAAGATACAGAAGTCCTAAATATATAAAATCTAGTTCTAGTCAAATGTTTTGCACCAGAACAATTATTGTCACCACAGTTGATTATTATGATTACAATATTAAAATTTAATTTTCAAAAATAATTTGGTTCCACATTGAGATCTGCCATTAAAATGACACTGCGCCCTTAAGGAAACTATTATAAAAATCAAACAATTTTAAGTTTAACATCAAACGAACATTGCTAGTTCCGGTAAGTGATTCATGGGGGCTGTAGTTTCTTTACAAGTTAATGAATTCGCTTTAATGTTAAAGTGCCCTGCTCCAGGTTGCCTGTTTTTGTTAATTAGGTTGGAAAACATCAAATATTTAATAGGCAATAAATTGACGGAAAAAACCAATTCAAACAAAATCAAACTTGTTCTTAAAGAAATCACTGCGGATATTTCACATCACTGATAAGAGAAAAAAAGCTTCACGACATGTTGAGATAAGCAATCTGATCCCTTCAGCTGAGGTAAAAGTACATAACAAAATCAGGTACATAATCCAGACTAAGCTGGAAAACAAATGTCCACAATAATTTCTTAAATAACATAACTTCACCATCAGTAACATTGAATTTCAAACGAAAACCTCAAACGTGTCTTTCCATGGCCTACTGATTGGTTTGCAAAATTCTCATTTAACACGGATCAAACTCAACGTTAAAAGAGTCTGCATCTTTGCTGCTTCGTGTTTATGGCTACTGCTTCCTTGGGTCCTGACAGCAAAACCAAGTGTAAAAACAATTTGAAAACTTTGTTAAAGACACAAACCTTAAGATCGGTGAGAGGGATGTTCAGTTTCTGAGCTATCACCCAGCTCCAGATCTCTTGCAGGTCAGTGAGAACAGAGGAGAGAGATCCCCCCACCCCTGTGTGGATGTTCAACTCCCCCCTTCTGATGGGGTAGTGAATGTTGTAGTCTAGAGCTGGGTTGATACAAAGTACCTGTGAACCGACAATAATTTCAATAATAATTCTGTTAAATTAATGCTTGAAGGGGCGATAGCCTCTACCCTTGCTCCAAGTAGGAACACAAGTCAGTTTGTAAACAAAGTAGTCACTTAATCACATGTTTTAATGTAAACAAAGCAGAAGTTTTTAAATCCCCATGCGTTTTTTATCAGTGATGTTTTATGTTATTTCTTGTTTGCAGTTAACATTTTGGGAAAACTGATATTTTTCCCGAGACCCTGGGATCAAGACTTTTAATTTAAGCCACCTCCTATCATCCTGCGATTTGCCAAATTCACAATTTTGACTTAAAGATTTCGCGTACAGAATTATAAGTATATAAAGATATTTGTTGCTACATTAACAAATAAAACACATTCATTTAGCATTGAATTTCCTTAAATATAAAAATAACCTGGCCTATGCCAACTGAAATGATTGGTTCATTATCTGTAACACAAATGAAAAGTGACAGCTTTAACCCTTTGCGATCGGAAGGCCAGCAGGAGTGGCCACAACGCAGTCGGCAGCCAGTCGGAATTCTTTCCGTACTAACTTGGTTCCGACGGTCGGACGGCCAGCTGTACTGGCCACGTCCCACTACGCGTCACCTCGGCATTTATCATGGCGGCTCGCTCCCCGCAGCTCGGAATTATTTTCACTGAAAACCTTCAATGTTAGCATAGGGGATTTAGATTTTAATAAAACGTCTCTCAATTCGTCTTATCTTTAACGATCGTTCATTATTACTTAGTTAAATATACGGGGGGGAAAAAACATAACCCCATTCTTACTAATAAATGTTTATACGGGATAAAACAATTTTATTGTAGGCCTAATTATAATATTAAGTGTAGGCCTATACGTAAACGTACAAGTGTTCTTATAATCATGTACATTAAAACTTAAAACTTAATTAAAAATACAAATAAACACAAATCTCTCGAGAAAATCACCAAAACACAGTTAAAATCACATAAAACTGAACCAAAACAATGATGATTATGACAGCACTTGTGCCAGAACAACAGGTTTACACCACAATTCTTACGATATAATGTTGCAAGCCTGCTGATCGTTAAGTTTAACATTTCCTCACTAGGTTGCAGCACTCTACAAGCATTAAACCACAGTTGGAATATTACAAACGAAAACATTGTTGTCGGCCAGTCCTGCTGGACGCCCGAGCGTTCGTTGGATTTCATGATGGCCAGCACCGCTGGCCGTCCGATCGCAAAGGACAACTGCTGTGGAAAAAATCCAACTCCGCGCGCTAATGGCGGCGGCCAGTAGAGCTGGCCGCGCGACCGCTGAGGAATAGCGGCAAATATGCATTCCGATCGCAAAGGGTTAAAACCAAACACCCCCGTCGCAGCAAACCTGCATACTCAGCGTATTTCCAATGAAAATATATATATATGTCTTGATAACACATTAAGCCTCTTACCAGGATTCATAAGAAATATATTCATAAATAAGCGATATTTAAAATATTCATTATTCTCCTAAGAATAACATTAGGAATGAGTACGCAGGTTTGCTGCAACAAGGAACAAAAAATAATGGATTTTTATGCAAATATCAATAGAACTCATCTAAGTGGAGTCACATACCAAGTTTCATCCATATACATTCATAAATAAGCGATATATAACATTTTTATTATTCTCCATAAGAATAACATGGGGACCGAGTATCTAGGTTTGCTGCTACAGGGACCATAGGCGAAAAATTGGTTTTTTGTTCAAACAACAACAAACCACAACCAAATGAAGTGATATACCAAGTTTCGTCAGTTTATGTTCGCAAATAACCGAGATATAAAATTTGTTTTTCTCCATAAGAATAACATTGGACAACGTACTGTGTTTTAGCACTTTCAATATCTCAGTAACCAATTGACGTAGATGCCAAATTGTTTGTTTTTTTAAGCTGAATTCATTGGTATAAATTAAAATTTGATTTAAATAACAATTACATGTGAAAACTCCAAAATACCCACTTTTGGGGTACAAAACCGCCCAAAAACCCCCCTTCGGATAGTGCGATTTGTCTGGTTTTCGAACTCGTTCAAATAAATGGTACTTTACATATTTTTACCAAATTTTACTAAGATCGGACCTTTTTTGCGAGAGTTATCGTGCTCATGGCACACATATACACAAATTTAAACTAATGGTGTTTTTGGCATCTGGGGACCTCAAAACAAAAAGTTATCATGGTCTTGGGCTTAATTCTTACCATGAGACCTACAGTAATAGCTTCTTCCCTATAGGGGAAATTTGCTAAAACAAGGCTTTTGAGTGATTCAGACCTTTTTGATAGTAAAAATAACCCCGTCACAGCAAACCTGTGTACTCAGTGAATTTCCAATGCATATTTATCTCTTAATAACCATTAAGCCACTGACCAGGAGTCATAAGAAATATATTCACAAATAAGCGATGTATAAAATAGTAATTATGCTTCATAAAAATAACACTGGGGATGAGAATGCAGGTTTGCTGCAACAAGGAACACAATAATGGGTTTTTATGCAAATATTAATAGAACTCATCTAGGTGAAGTCACATACCAAGTTTCCTCCAAATACATTCATAAATTAGCAATATGTAAGATTTTAATTAATCTCCATAAGAATAACACGGGGAAATAACGTGGCGTTCCCACGTATCCAGGCGTGTCTAGGAGTACCCAGGTTTGCTGCTACGGGAACCATCAGCGAAATTTTTGTGTGCAAACAACAATAAAACACAACCAGATGAAGCCATATACCAAGTTTCATCAGGATATGTTCATAAATAAGCGAGATATAAAATATTTATTTTCATCCATAAGAATAACATTAGACAATGTACTGTGTTTAGCACTTTCGATATCTCAGTAACTAATTGACGTAGAGCAATGATAAAAACACAAAATGTTTGTTTATTTAAGCTGAATCCGATGATAAAAACTAAAACTTGATTTAAATAAAAATTACATGTGAAAACAAAAAAAAAATTTGAGGGTACAAAACCCTCCTTCGGATGGTGCGATTCGCCTGGTTTTCAGACTCGTTCAAATAAGTGGTACTCAATACATTTATACCAAATTTCATTAAGATCGGACCTATTTTACAAGAGTTATCGTGCTTACGGACACACACACACACACACACACACACACACACACACACACACACACACACACACACACACACACATATACCACAATACATATAAATACATATAAATATTCATGTAAAAAAATTTGAACGAATGGTGTTTTTTTGGCATCTGGGGACCTTCAAACAAAAAGTTATCATGGTCTCGGGGTTAAGTCTTACCATGAGACCTACGGTAATAGCTTTCTCCTTAAGAGGAAATATTCGCTAATTAAGTATTATGTCATAGTATTATGTAATCGTGTTGGTAAGATGAAAACATGTTATGTTCTGTGATTCACTATTATTATTGAAATATGCTAACAGTTGTATTTAAGAAAATATATTTAGTGTAAATCAACTAGGCTATAAATAGAATTGCCCTAATGTACCAGTAAATTTTTCCTTAGTTTTATAAAATGTCTGACCAATAGACATTATAATAAGTGGTACAACAGTAATTCCCCAATTAAACAAACCCTGCTAACCGAAACCCAAGTTAACTGAAATCATTATATGAAATGGATAATTAATTAGAGAGTAAGCTTGGCCAATCAGAATGGTTAAAATGGTGTGGAAGGGCCGACCCCCCCACACCATCCCATGTCAAGGGTCAAGGTGTCCATGTGACACTGACTGACCTTCCAATTTTCTACCCTTTTGATGATCAGCTCATCCTTCCCCCAACTCTGCATCCCTGGAACATTTCTCCCCCACCCCATTACTGTACAAAACTTGTTTACAGTATCAGTAAAAATCTGATACTAATTGTCCTGCAAACCAAACCATTGGTAGTTTGTGTGTCGCAATATGTGAGTTAATTAATATTGTTTGGTGCTGTTCGTATATTATGAAAGCTGTTATCAAGTAAGTTACTGTACATTTTCTACACTTCTGTCAAGGAGAAATGTCATAGGCCTATATTAAATTTCCACTTACTAGATTAGGTTCCATCAGAACCACTGCAGATATTCAATGTTGGTATTTTGTATATCAACAGTTGTAGAATTACGAGGGTCATCCAGAAAGTAAAGAACGTTTGCTTGCTGCGTCTAGCACAGCTCCCCCATCACCGCCATTGCGTGTGCGGAAGTCCACTCACCTCTCCACCAAAGTCTGAGCCGAGTCTCGTTGCTGTGCGGTCACACGTCTTTTTTCTACAGCGATTGAAAATGGCGCTGGCAATCGAAAATCCCGCCAAATATGGGATAAGCAGTTTTATTCGGTTTCTGAGTTAAAAAATGTCTAGACCATCAAATTTAAAAAAAAAAAACACCAAATAGAATTGGTGGTGAAAGTGCAAACAAGTCTTCAAGTCGAGTTTTCAAGGGAAAAAATGGTGCAACAGGTTTAATGGAATAAAATCCATTATGCACGACGAGGATCGGAGTGGCAGGTCACTGCTCGCAAAAGACGATTTGAAAGAAAGACTTGAGGGAAGATTGGAGGAAAACAGCTGCTAAAATCTTAGCACATTACATCAATTTTAAGATTTGTTTTTTTGCACTTTCATCATTAACTTTCTTTGGTGTTTTTCTAAAAATTTCTTCGGTATGGACATTTTTTTACTCAGAGACCGATTGACACTGCTTATCTTAGATTTGGCGAGATTTTCGATTGCCGCCGCCATTTTGAATCGCTGTAGAAATAAGACGTGTGACCGCACAGCAACGAGACTCAGCTCAGACTTTGGTGGAGAGGTGAGTGGTCTGCCGCACACGCAATGGCGGTGATGGGGGAGCTGTGCTAGACGCAGCAAGCAAATTTTCTTTACTTTCTGGATGACCCTCGTATTTAAGATTATGGACAAACCTCTACAACAATTTCTAACTGTTTCAAATGTAAACCTATGAAGACCTTAGATTAAAAGAATATTAAATTAATTGATTCCGGTATGTGTTTTTCGTGATGGTATTCATATTATCATCACTACCCTCTCATTACTAGTATAAAGAAATTGTCTAGAATATCTTTCCAAGTATGAGAACAATTAAATACTAAAATACTCATTACCTCATTACCGATGATTGTATTCCCCTCACACCTGGCCCATTCGGCACCAGAGATTGAGCTGTTGACTTCAGGCTTCGCTCTACGGTTGAACGCAGCAATTTGCTGCGGTGGAGTGGCATACCTCCGCCTTCCATCTGACTGCAGACAGGATTGCAGCGTGTGAGACACCTGCAGCCTACAGTCTTCCATCTCCTGAACTACCTCCATCGACTGAGGAAGATAGACTTTATATAAATTAAATATAAATAAACACTTGCAAAGGGATATTTATTAATTGGTTTAGACTATATGGGCTATTGTATATTTATTGTAAACCTTGTACAAAGGTGGCAAAGATATATAAAGCTGTCTTTTACTGCAACCTAATTTTGGGCTAAACAAGTTTATTAGAAATAAATTTTCTGTCTTAATTACGCACAGCCCCGGCTTGATTAAATAGCCACAGCCTTTATAGTTAGGTGGAGTAGTACTTTTTTTCTAAGGCAAGAAAAAGTTTGCAATTCATGCCCCAGAGCAACAACTGAATGACAACTGAATAATTAACTGAATGTACAACTTTCCTAGAAAAAATTTAATAAACTTACAACGTTATAAACTATACCTTTTTATTCACAATTTTCTTTGGTGCAACATTGAGTAAAAACAAAAAAAAAATTAAACCCAAGAATACTGTTTTCCAAGCTATGTTAAACAAATAAAATAATAAATAGAAGGTGACTTAGAAAGTTGCTAGATATTCTTCATGTTTCAACTGCTAAATTCATACTCCCAGTAATGAGATACTCCCGTCACAGCTAACCTGCGTACTCCGAATTTCCAATGAACATTTATGTCTTAATAACACATTAAGCCACTTACCAGTATTAATAAGAAATATATTCACAAATAAGCGATTTTAAAATATTAATTATTCTCTATCAGAATAACATTGGGGATGAGTATGCAGGTTTGCTGCAACAAAGAACGCAAAATAATGGGTTTTTGTGCAAATATCAGTAGAATTCAACTACGTGAAGTCACATACAAAGTTTCATCCATATACCATACGCGATTTATAAGGTTTTAATTATTCTCCATAAGAATAACATGGGGGCAGAGTACCCAGGTTTGCTGCTATAGCATTCTTCGGAAAAATATTGGTTTTCTGTGGAAACAACAATAAATCACAACCAGATGAAGCCAAATACTAAGTTTTATCAGTTTATGTTCATAAATAAGCGAGATATAACATTTTTATTTTTCTCCATAAGAATAACATTAGACAACATACTTTATTTAGCACTTTCAATATCTCGGTAACCAACTGATGTAGAGCAATGATAAAAACACCAAATTGTTTGTTGTTTTAAGGTGAATCCAATGGTGCAAATTAAAATTTGATTTAAATAAAAATTACATGTAAAAAAAAAATAAAAAACCCGTTTATGAGGTACAAACCCCCCAAAATATTCCTTCAGATGGTCCGATCCGCCTGGATTTCGAACTTGTTCAAATAAATGCTACTTTACACGTATGTACCAGATTTCATCAAGATCGGACTTATTTTATGAGAGTTATCGAGCTTACAGACACATATATATACAAAATTTGAGCGAATGGTGTTTGTGGCATCTGGGGGCCTCAAAACGAAAAGTTATCATGGTCTCAGGCTTAAGTCTTACCATGCCACCTACGGTAACAGCTTCTTCCCTATAGGGGAAATTCCCTAAACATAGAATAAGAGCAAAATATTACGGTACTTCTAAAATAACTTCCAGGAGCATTAAAATAAAATTTAAAACTACTGATGATAATATCCGATTGTTTTTGGTTTTGTGATTCATTACCACATACTAGCCTACTGTATACCCCTATTTACAAGAGGTTTTAGCTATGTTATATTTAATCTTGTTTACCATGATGTTACTCACCACTTGGGCTATTGGAGGCAGCATGGGATCATAGTGTTTCATTCCACCATGGTACCTCTTCCGGGCTATAGCGTGGACCTCTGTGTGCGGGTTAGAGTCAGACGCTCTGCCGATTCGGACATACAATGACCCTGGATGGATTATGACTATTGTATGTTTCTGTAACTGCAGAAAAAGTATGATTTTTAAATATCCTAATAGGCTTTTTAGTTAGATATGTTTCATAAAACAATATAGGCTGTAGGTACCAAAAACATAAGTTTCATTGCGTTATTGATGCATCATTTTGAAAACTAGGAATTTTCATTTTTATTGAGACAATCTGATAAAACCAATTAGTAAGTAGTATAGGTATTTGGCGATGAACTGGTTCTACAAAAAACGGATTCTAATGGAATTAGTTATATTTTTTATTTAAGTAAAGGTTATTTTTATATAGATACCTATACCTTAGAATTGGTTAGCCTACATGATAGGTAGCGCTGTGAAATTGCCTAGCCTAGTATAAATGTTTCTTAAACATTTATACCAAGTAATTTAACCTAAGAGATGATTGGGTGCAGTTCCGTATCTGGGCTACCTTACTATCGAATGAAAATATCGAAGTTTTAACAATCGATGTATTTATCGAACAAGTTTAATTGAACATTATTCGGTTGTTTATAATCATATGTTTTTTAACAATAATAATTGAAATTGTTTATTTACATTTTACAATTACTATAACTTAAAGTTAATAAAAATGGAAGCCGAACGTGATTGTGATTTTGTGAATTTTCGCTATTTGTGTAAAAATGTGTTCAGTTCGATCGAAAAATGTGTTAGTTTTCTTCAAGAAAAAGAACTTATACCTTATAATCCTAATTGTAATGTGAGTGGAGACAAAACTAAAACAGTAATACGTGGTGAAAATTCCGTCAAATTCCGATGCCAAAAAAAGGTCAATGGCGGCCACGACGTAAGAATTAATGCGTTGGATAACACCTTTTTTGAAAATGCAAAGTTCGGTTTGATTAACATTCTAACTTTAGTTTAAGTTATTATTTTTGTTTCTATTTGTTTGTCGGTTACTTTTAGTAGTAATCGATATAACGATTGATTAATTTGAGTAGTCAATATATTGATGGTTAAAACTTTGATATTTTCATTTGATAAATACATCGATTGTTAAAACTTCGATATTTTCATTCGATAGTAAGGTAGCCCAGATACGGAACTGCACCCGAGATGATTATACACCTCGTGATCCACAATAACAAAAATTTAGAAATATCCTAAGCATCTTAAGTTGTAGATCTCACCTCTTAAGTTGCTCTAAAGGGTACAGTTTCATAGGCGGCCACCAACTAATCGAATGCTATATATCGATCTTAAACATTTGATATATCGAATCTCATTTTAAATCAATCTTTAACCTCAATAACACAAACACCTAAACATTCAAGTCCTCATGGCGTATATTGTAACAGTCTCTGAAAACTGGGATTAAAAGCAATGATGTCAGTTAAACATATATTTTAATGACATATTTAACAAGTAACAAGAAAACTAAAACTAAAATTTAAAAATGCAACAAATAATAAAGATACGTATAAACAAGCAAAAACTTTGGTATATTTGCTTAGGCCTAACTTATACTAACTTAGTTTATTCCATTGTGGAACTAGTTTATTCAATCCATGAAAGCAGCCCATAAAGTTTACCCTGGTAAAGATAACTTAAGTTTTAGCTGATTTATACGTTTCTTTAAAATATATTTGTAACTGGTATTGCATATTATTATTGACGATATATATACAATTTGTTGATTTTAGATTATAACATTAATAAATATCGAGTAAATAATTTTCTACATGTACTGTTAAAATGCGATTCAAAATATCGACTGTTCCGATTTGATATATCGAATGTTTAAGATTGATATATTGCATCCGATTAGTTGGTGGCCGCTTATGAAACTGTATCCGCTCTAAGGCTTCCACGATATTTTATAAACAGTATGAGTTGCAGCAGTTTCAACATTTATAAATGACATTTCTGCTTGCAGCTTTCTCTGTGGGAGCTTGCTTATTGGTTTTGTGAAATTGTTTATAGAGATAGGGTGCCTACATTTGCATTGGTTTCTAGTGTGATGCTCCTTAAGAAGTCTTTTTTTACCTTCGCCCAATGTTGCATAAGCTTAATATTGGATTTGGTCTAATCATAGATTCTATTATGAGTCAAGAGTCAGGCTGATATAATTCTTACCTCAAAGTTTCCAACATTGGCTTGAAGATGCATTTCAAAATGTAATTGGCTTTAGTTAGGCTAAAATTCTGTCTTAAGTACAAAAAATAAATTATAACCACTTTAGGGCTAAGCTTTGGAAAAGAAAAGTAAAAAATAATTCTTTAAATAACGTGCTACCTTTAGAAACACAATAAGAAATATATCTGAACTGAGCTGTAGTCTTAGTTACATCTAACACGTTATTTACCGTGTTGTTGATGTTACAATACAAAATTGTCAATTGTCAACAATAACATAGACATAACCTAAACTATAAAAATGCCGGCCGGTTTCTCTGCCTTGTGTACAGGGTGTCCACAGGGGTTGACCTATTTGATACTAAATTTCCCCGAAAAAGGTACTAGATTTCATAAAAAAGGTACTAGATTACATACCATTGAGTAGGGATAGAGTGTGAGTTAGTTAAACTCGTTGGTTAAACTGTGAAACACAGTAAAAATAACCATACATAATAGAATCAATTACTTGAACTATTACAAGTTTTATTCTAAAATACATTGTTAATGCCTACATAATTATGGTGACACTATAAACTTACCTACAAATGAGTAACAATCCTTTTCTATTTACAATCCATTTATTTTCAGCGAATATTGGCATACTATAAGTAATTAATTATGAAATAATATATTTACATAAACTAACTAAATCCTAACTAAATCTGTTAATTTTTTAGTTATTTCTAGCCGATTTTGCCAGTTCAATTAATTCTTTGGTAACTTCAAAATTAGCTGCTGAGGAGTGTTTCAGTTTTTCCTTTGTAAGCAAAAGCCCGTTAATCATGGGCGTAAGAAGCCTGTTTCTGATCTTATTTTTGTTTATGTTGACAGCAGAAAAAATTCGTTCTGTTGCTGCAGATGAATGTGGCAAACACAGTATAGCTTTAATAAATTTGGTAACTTCTGGAAACATTAGTTCATCAAGTTCATTTTTCATTTTAAAAACACTGTTCCAAAACTTCATAAAATCATCTTCCTTTTTCAACTCATCAGTTGACTTGATTAAACGCCACTCACGGTCCAATTGCTCATACAACCTTTCTTCGACGACATTTGGAAATCTGATTGCTAGTGGTATTATACTCATAGCCTCCTCTTCAGATTTACACTTTTCTGGCCCAAGTATTGCAAAGTTCTGAAGAACAAGGTCATTAAAATCTACCCGTGTCAGCACTTGTTTGCAAAATTCAACATAAAAATTCAAACATTTTACTCGAAAATAGTTTATTTCCTTTTTTTTGTCTTCCCCTAGTTGTAATATTGAAGCCTGCACTCTTGCTCCCAAATAGATATTTTCTATTTCCAAAAAATGTCTGTTATCCCCGGGACTAATCTTACTGACAGATGTTTCAGAAACATATTTTGCAGACATATAATACTTCAGTATCATTTTCAATTTATCTCCTACTGAAATAAGCAATCTATGAAGGCGATATTTGGTACCTTGGTAACTCAGATTCAGCTCAAAAACAGTTGGCAAAAAGAAGGAGAGAAACAAAAAATAAAGCTTTATTACAGGATCCTGTAAAGCATTTAAAATAGGTTTGGCTTTTTCATTGCCATCTTCCACTGCACTCAAACTAAAATATGATATTAGTGCATCCCACTGTTCTACTATTCTTTGGACGACATCATTCAAAGAAAGCCACCTGGTTCTGCTAAGTTTGAGGAGATTATGAGCTTTAATCTGTAGAATGTTTTGAATATCATGGAATTCAGCTAGTCTCTTAGGTTTTTTTTGAATAAAATTGTATATGTCAGAGCATAATTCTTCAATTGAGTCTGGAAATTGTTTGCAGGCCGCAGAAGCGCATAAATAAAAACTGTGGCATATGCATCCGGCAATAAACATATGTTTATTTAACTTCGTTAATAACGCCCTGAGTCCTGACTTTTTCCCCATCATTGTATTGCAGTTATCAGCTGCAAATCCTAAAAAGTGTTTTAATGGGATGTTGTTTTCATTTAAAAGCTTAATAATTGCTTCATATAAAGCACAACTTGTTGCTTCTGTGACATCAATGATGCTTAGAAAAGAATCTTCAACGGATTTAGTATGCTCATCATAAAAACGTACAACAACGGCTAATGATTTATTGGATGCAACATCTGTAGACTCATCTACAATCAACGAGAAAAAACTTGTCCTGAGCTTTTCTGAAATAGAGTTAAATGCATCAACAGCCAGTGCATTTTTTATTATGTAGGCTGTTTTAGAATGGCTGCATTTTATGTGTTTTACTATCTCACTGTCAGGGGCTACTTTTTTTAAAAGTGAAGGTAAACTGTCCATTATGTCTAATGGCAAGTTTTGTTCGGCTACATAAGCACACAATCTCAGTTATGTTTCTACCACTTTATTTGACATAGATTTGCTTTCATCTACCTTATTAAGTAAATATGAAATGTTTGGGGTTTTGCTTTTTAGTTCCCGGTTTTTTTTATGTTTTCTTATTTGTTTAGCCTATACGTTGGTCGCCAAATTCTTATTTGATTTTCTAATTGTTTTTACTTAATTACTTATGTTTTTAAATTGTTTACTCTTAACTAATTGTTTGCTCGGATGTGCTCAGTAAAAGTGGATATAAACAGTGATGCTATCGGGATCTGAGGGCAATGGCTGCCATGTGCTAAGCCTAGCTTCTCTTTACAAAAATCAGTGTTATTACTTACAAAATTCCCTAGGCTATTTAAATATAGCTCACAAATGATCTTCTTTGACTTGTTAATAAATATACTTATACTTGTGGTCTCCTTTACTTTATTGTAGTGAGTAGAATGTGTTTTGTATTTACTCTGGATGTCAACAAAAGGTAGGTGTACAATTTCTAAGATTTCTTTAACTATTTGAATAAAATACAAAGTTACAGAGGAACAATACAATATTTATTTATCTATTAGTACAATTATGTTTCAAAAGGTTCTCAATTAAAGGGATTTACAATAATATACAACTCAGGGGGAACAGTTACAATGTGTGGCCTAGCCTAGAAGATAAATGACAAACATACTGGTAGGCCTAAAACTAAATGTTCATATTTTGGGTTCTAAATGGGGTTTCTTTACAAATGAGGGCTCTTTTTCTCAGGGGGGAAGTATCGTGCTGACTTGAATAACGTTTGGGATGATATTTGAAAGAATATTAAGTCCAATTAAGCTGATGTGTTGAAAAATTACAACAATGGAATTTTTGGTTGTTGTCCAAAAGGAGAGTCCAATGGTTTCACTGACTTTATGAATGGTTAAAATACTCCAAATTAAATTTGGAAAGATAGTTCAATATAAAAATACTCTCTTGAGGTTACTTTAACTTTCAGAACATTAGGCTTGTTCTATTTAAATGTCTGTATTCTTTCCAGTCCCTAAATAGAATACAATGGAAGGAGTTTACCAATCTGCTTACAAATGTTCTTCGCTCAAATACCAGTTTTGGGGAAAATCAAATACAAAAGGAGTGAATTTACAGATGGTATTAATTGAGCAGTAAGTCCCTAATAAAATGAGCACTAAGCAATGCAAAACTTAGGCCATACTGGGAAATTTAAAATAGGAACTGTGTCCTTCACAGATTCTAGGTCTTAACACTATGGCATCTGGAGCAAGAAGAAAGATTTAGTAGAGATGAGGTCTGGAAGCATGGTCCATTGTTGAGAAGCACATGGTCACACAATTGTTAACACTGGTCACTGTAATTTAGATTCCTTAAGGACTATTTTTGAAAAGTATATTATATTAAATTTTAATTTTATTGCAATCCTCTCACATAACTTATATCTAAAATATTATTATTAACAAATATATTAAATTAAGTGAGTAGGCTATTATATGGGGATAGGCTATGAATAATTATTGGTGATTAAATTAATGTAATACATATTATTATACAATTGCACAGATAAATAAACATTAAATATATAGAGGGGAATGGCTTTCTGAGGAGTGATGATAATGATGATTATTATTAGGCATAGACATGGGACAATTAAAACATATAACACATTTAGGGGAAATTAATTAATTAGTACATTTATAGGGAAACTTAAATATAAAATAACACATAATAGGAAAATTATTACTAAATGATGAATGAATGACATGTAATACTATAGTTTAAGTTTTTCAGCGTGCCTTACCATTTGTGTCTTACCCCCACTGATGTTCACATCACACACTAGACAATACCCGGTGTACCCTTTAAGTTGACTTGGTTTTAGCCAATTTTTAAACAAAGGATTGTCTTGCCACTCTGGGCGAAACTTTTGTTTGTACGATTTTTTGGCTTTTTTTGGCGGGTTGATACTTTCACATTCATCTTCACTGTTAGTAAATTGAATAAGATTGCCGTCACCAACCTGTGATATATTGGATGTAGATGGGCCGGGTTCAATCGGTTCCGTATAAGGATTGGGGCGATCGGGGTCAGTTGGTTGACTTGACTCTTGAGGGTTTGCTCTAAACATAAACTGCGCAAGTTTCCCTTGGTAACGTTTCATATTAATTGTAAGAAATCATTAACTCTACGATTAAACTCACTAGTGGAATTAAAGCACTTTTCAAAATTGTATTAATTGCTCAATTAACAAATAAGAGTTGAAAATATTTGTCTAAAGGTTATGCATTGTAGAACAACAACTCCGGAAACGGCAACACACACTCACGTATATACACTGAAATAACACAGAGTGAACAGCACTAGTCAGGTCAGACCTCAACTAATGTACATACAGCAACTGATTGATGTGATAGTGTTTTCTACATACTATCTGTAGAGTGATCTTTTGCGCAGACGCTAAGGGGGAGTACAGGCTCGTCTGTAATTCCCCGCTTTGATCAAGAAATGTCGTCTGTAAGACTGCAAGTCGTGTCCCTCCAAAAATAACAACAACTGGTCCCGGCCCTGGTTTATAGGTTTTGGTAGTTGAGTACACACAGAGTAACAACTGGATAAAAGTACTTTAGTTGAAATCGAACGACTTATTCCCTGAAATTACAGAGAGTATTTCTTTCGTATTGCAATAGAGTGATTATTTGAGTCAGTGTTGCCAGCTTAAGTTTAAATTTTAAGTAAAGTTAAAATTCCCAAAACCTATACCCGTAAAAAAAATCTGATTTAAACTATTACTAAGTAAAAAGGTACTAGATCCCATGTAAAAGGTACTAGGGTACTAAAACCATTCAAAAGGTACTAGATCTAGTACCAAGGTACTAGATGTGGACACACTGCTTGTGTATTTTGTGGATAGCCTTCAGTTCACAACAGATTGGCAGGTCATTCGGTTAGTCACTCTCTATCGAATGAAATACATCGACTGTTGAAATACATGGACTGTTAACTGCAGCTGATTATTTAGGCTGGACAGTCTGGACTGTCTGGACAGAGGACAGAGACAGAGACAGAGTCTGCACTGACTGCAGTCTCATCTCATCACTTCAACATATATACGGTTACAATTGTGATATTTTACTATTATGATAGTATTTTATCTAAAAGTTTATTACGAGTAATTTTGAGGGAAGCATCTCTAAAAGAAATATTTGTAAACTTTGTCTACCATTTAAAGTAAGAGTTACTGAAAATAAAGATAAGGACAAGAAACAAGTTACTTAACCTCAAATCAAATCAAATCAAAATATTCTTTATTGCCTTAGAAACAAAATTACATGCATTGGCTTGCGTCACACAAAGGTACGAATACAATAACAATAACAATGTAAGAACCATACAAGTAAGATCAGGAAGTAGCATATCTACCACTAATGTAGTCATCTACGGAATAAAAACACTTATCCAACAAAAAGGACTTAAGCTTTCTTTTAAACTGAATGTCATCCGATTCAGTTTTAAGGACATCAGGTAGAGCATTAAATAATATTGTTGCATTATAGTATGTATGGATTTTAAAGAAGGAAGTACTGTGATAAGGAATATTTAGTTTGTTTCTTTTTCTGAGGCCATAGTTAAATTGAGGGACAAGGGAATTGAAAATACTGTGGTTCTGCTTTAAAAAAATCAAAGTTTGATAAATATAAATACTAGGGAACGTGAGAAGTTTTAGTTCCCTGAAAACGGTCTTGCATGATTCCCTCCTTCGAAGACCAGCAACAATTCGCACTGCCCTCTTTTGGAGGACAAAAATGGGTTTGGTTATAGATCGTTCTGAACCCCAGATTGCGACAGCATATGAAATATATGGAAAAATCAACGCGTAATACGAAGTAAGAAGAACCTCAGTATTTGTAACGAAAGCTAGTCTACGAAGTACAAAAATCCCAGAACATAACTTTCGAGCGACATCGCTAACATGAGCTGAAAATCTAAGAGGTCTATCAACATTTAACCCCAAAAACCTAACATTGTCATTGGAGCAGACTTCTGCTTCATCGACCAAGATAGTCAGATTATCATTACGCTTGGCCAAAATTCAGAAATCAATTACAGAAGTTTTGTTAGCATTGATAGCCAAACCATTTTCCCGAAACCACTGGACAATCATATTTGACTCAACAAAGCTATTGACCTCCATGATCTCACGATATACCTTGGGTTAGGAACACACCCTAGCCCATCCTGTCCCTACCCTGGCTCATAACCTAAATTGACCTGTCATTTCTCTTCCTTTGGCATCGCTCTCCCCCCTTATTTTTCATTCTGACACTGAGACTTCTTGATCCGAAATTAAATCTGACAGTGTGATGCATTTTAGATTTAAGAGTTAGTTAGATTTTATAACTTAAGTTATTTTTCTACAAAGCATAATCCTAATTCCTAATAATTATTAATATGACATTACACATCTTTAATAAGAAGTTAAAATGAAATAATAATTAGCTGAAAAGTATCCTGCAGCAATCGAAAAAGTCTAGCAATGACAAGTGATAAGGTACTAAGTTAGGCCTAAGCCTAAAATGTCAAGGAGAGGTAAGTAAGGAGTGATGTGAAATAAAAGGTGACAAGATCATATTAACTGTCGTAGGCCTAGTCACACCAAACAAACTCGGCCTACTGCGAAGGTTATTGAGCCATTTAGTAACCAAATTCACGATTACTATTACAATTACTAATTTACCTATTGGTAAATTAGTAGGCATAACATTCTTGTAGGCCTATACAAAAGGGCAAACACAATATGGTCTACTTACATTGCAAATGCATTTAATTATGTGCAAGAACAGACAATCAACCGAGGCTAATTTCATAAATGAATATTTGCTCAATGACTGCAAACAAATAAGTTAACTATCGTTTCTATTGAGCATTATGCACAAGTATTGGCGTTGTAATAGGTTGCATGCTTGCTTGCTATTACCAGTATACAGTAGGATTTTAAAAACATAAGATGTTGTTATTGGACTTTTAGACAGGTCTAATACAAATACATCCGATAGTACCATGGGTTAGGCTATATTGTTTATAAATTACCTACGATAAAATTAGAAATTTCGAAAAGGTGCTGAAATTAATTAGACACATTGATATTTCTGAGCAAAAACGTCCACTTTGGGGTGCTACGAACAAAGGTTACTTTATTTAACAAAATGGTTTAAATAAACCTAGCTAGAGTTAACTTGTAAAATCTAACAAGGATGGAATTTTTTAGTCCATGATTTGGAAGTTATTTATTTAAGTTACTAACGGTAATTCCGAATTACATATGGACAATTATACTGAAGAAAGATCTAATGGCCTATCCCTAAACTGGCAGGTAAAGTTGCCGGTGAGGAATGTTTTTATTAACACATTAATTAATTGGTATCACTTGATGAGTTTTATCACAGACAAGAAATAACCTACAATTATTAATACAGCAGAGCAGTGCCACTGTGTCCTCTTTCTTTCCCGTCTTATAGACTAAGACCATAGACTAACTACTGTAGTTAGTCTATGCTAAGACTAGACTGTGTTTGTGTGAGTACCAAAGGTGTACATATCCATGTAGACGGCGCTAATCGACTTGTCGACTACAACCGTCACATCGATAGTTCATAATACGATAGTCGATAGTTACCGAATGACCTGCCAATCTGTTGTGAACTGAAGGCTATCCGTATTTTGTAGTTTGTAAGGTTGCCACCACGCAAAAGAGGTTTTACCCTAAAGTTAAAGAAGTTCTACCATTCTACCGTAGATTAGCCTTGATTTAAAAAATCCAATCAATTACCCTTATTGTCAATGAATAAAATTAATACTGATGTAAAAATATCATGAGTAATCGTAATAATTATATTACCAAATGAATCAGTTAACAAATGTAACAGGTAAAAAAAAACGAACTATAAAAATGTGGACTAACTATACGACTTTTCAAAAATAACCATGCTCTCACATTTTGTACTGAATAATGTTCAGTAAAAAATGTCATGTAATGTCTCTTGCATGAACCATAATCATGTTAAGACATTCCTTCCATATAGAATAAACCAACCAATATCAGGGCCGCCAAGTGGTTGGGGGAGGGGGTAACTGGAGCACTTTCTCCCAGGCCCCCTAGGGGGCCCCGACCAAAAGAAAAACTACCAAGATAATAATAATATTTATTCCATGACAATGGTTAAGATTTGTTTTATAATTAATTCATGGGGAAATATTTTAAAAAGATAAGGAATGCCTGAGTCCTATCATTCCCTTCATCCTGGCCGCGCACACTATGGAGTATTTGACCCGAAAACCTGGTCAAAAATATTTACCTCTATAATAGTTAAATTACAGAGTAAAACATATTTATCTGTATAGCGAGCAAATAATACAATAGAGAAGCTAATTGGAGCGGAGAGTGCGGTCAGTCTGGGAATCGGATGTGTCAATCCAAGATGGCGGCGCCACCCTAGTCTACCACGCACCGCCACTTTATCAGATAGTCGCAGTGAGGGTATACACAGCTGTTTGTTGTAGACCTAAGATGTCGATGTCGATTTAGCACGATAGTGTAAATTGTGTTGGATTTGGTTTTAATGACCGGACACCTATTAAAAAAAATAATACCCCCGTAGCAGCAAACCTGCATACTCAGCGAATTTCCAATGCATATATGTATCTTAATATCACATAAAGCCACATACGAAGTTTCATCAATATACATTCATAAACAAACGATTTATGACATTTTAATTATTCTCCATAAGAATAACATGGCGGCTGAGTATGCAGGTTTGCTGAACTAAGGAACACAAAAAATGGGGTTTTATACAAATATCAATATAACTCATGTAGGTAAAGCCACATACCAAATTTCATTAATTTATTTTCATAATTAAGGGAGATAACACGTTACTTATCATAAGAATAACATGGGGCTATGAGTACGCAGGTTTGCTGCTACGGGATCCTTTGGAATTTTTTTTTTTGAGCAAATATCAATGGTCCACAACCAGATGAAGCCATATACCAAGTTTCGTCAGTATACGTTCATAAATAAGCGAGATATAAAATTTTTCTTTTCCTCCATAAGAATAACATTAGACAACGTACTGTGTTTAGCACTTTCAATATCTCGGTAACCAATTGACGTAGAGAAATGATCAAAATTTTGACTATTTTAAAAATTATATGTACAAAATTCGAAAAACCCATTTTTGGGGTACAAAACCCCCCCAAAATACCCCTTTGGATGGAGCGATCTGGCTGGTTTTCGAACTTAAAGTCATAAATATTGCTTTACACGTTTATACCAAATTTCATCAAAATCGGATAATTTTTACGAGAGTTATCGTGCTCACGGACACACACATATATATATATATATATATATATATATATATATATATATATATATATATATATATATATATATGTCCGTGAGCACGATAACTCTCGTAAAAATTATCCGATTTTGATGAAATTTGGTATAAACGTGTAAAGCAATATTCATCTATATATATATATGCATATATATATACAGTTTCGAACGAATGGTGTTTTTGGGGTCTGGGGACCTCAAAACGAAAAGTTATCATGGTCCCGGGCCTAGGTCTTACCATGCCGACTACGGTAATAGCTTCTTCCCTATAGGGGAAATTCGCTAAAAACCGGGTATCAACCACCCGCTGGGATTACTTTTCACAAGAGCGCATTGTTTAATTTATTTAAATACGCGTAAGTGGTTTAAAAATCTCTTTGTTTAGCCATAAATTGTATTGAATGTTCCTATAATTCTCTGTAAATTCTATTACCTCTAGATATAATAATGATTATTTTTGTGTAGGACACAAACAACGAAAGTGAAATGACCAGTTGTTATTTAAATATAATAAACAATATGTTTTTATCTATGGATAAAAATACATTTGGAATAAATAATAAAATATGCACTATTTTACTATTTGTACTATTGCTTACATTTAAAAATAATTTTCATTCGTAAATTAAGGACTTTTACAACCTTCTAAAAGTGTGGTAAAAATCTGCCGACTTTACGAGAGTTGTTTTAGAAGTACCTAACAAGTATAAAAGCATTGGGTTTATATATATATATATAAGTGAACAAAATTTTTTTAGTGAAATGTAAATCCATGAACTTGAGCAATCTGTAGGTCAATGAATATTCATGGAATTAATGGTTTGAATATTTGGAAAAAAGTTATTTAATACCCATCATAATCATGTATATAGTGAAACTTCGAGGTTATTATAAACATATGAATAAGTATCATATGAATAAGTATGAATCTGTCTGTATGGCGCTACAAAAAAAGAAAATTTAAAAGATATTTTAACTGTGCAGAAAAAGGCCATCAGAGCTATTTTAAAGCTTGAGTTAAATTTCCTAACTGTTTATGGTCTCTACGCATTAGAAACAATTATGTTTACTAAATATAATAAGTCAAATGAGTCTCAGTTTAGCCTTGTTCATCATCAATATAATACGAGAAATAAAAACAATTTTGCTTCTGAGCGTCACCGTTTGGAGCTGTTCAAGAAAAAAACAACATATGCAGGGAAAAAACTGTTTGAAAAACTCCCAAAAATATAAAAAGTGAAGAAGATTATATGAAGTTTAAAACTAAATTGAAAGAATATTTGATTAATATAATACCGTATTCAGTCGAGGAACTTCATGTTTGACTCTGTTAAATGACTGTTAGATAATGTATAGAATGGGTTTTTTTTGTATTAGATTTAGGTATTAGAGAAATGACACTATTCACTGTACCAATGTACAAACAAAAACATGAATAAAGAATTATTGTCTATTGTCTATTGTCTATCGTAACTGAAACTATTTATTACTTAGATTTTGTTTACGTTTACTATTCCTTAAATGAATACAATATAATTACTAATCCTAGCTAAAACCAATTAACAAACAAAAACTAAGCCGGAAAACAAACACACTGGGGACTATCTATTTTACACTGCACTGCTATGTAAATGGTCGGGCGCGGCGCGGCAGCGGGCGGCGGCAAAAGACAGTTTTGCCGAGTTCTTATACCTGGATTTCTGAGAAAACCGACCACTTTAGAAAATAAAAGTAGGAATGAAAAATGAAATTTGTTTATTCCGTCTACAACTGTCCCGCTGACAAAATGTCTCTGACCAAAATATAAAAAACTTCCCCACAGAACAACTTTTTCGTGTCTGGTTTTGGAAAACAAATCTACAAGTGTGTAATAAAATATTCATACACTAATTAATAAAATTATCTATAATTTTAAATTAATACCATCGTTATCCTCAGACTCTATATACTATAAGCATGCAAAATTTCAACAATATACTTCAACTATTACTGTTGATAATGGCCGTGTATTCGTCGCGAAAGTTTACCGTGAATTGAGCTCGCAAATCGTAGATTTCAGGCTGTAAGCCAGACCAACATGGCGGATCTTGCCACACTTAATACACGGTGTATAAGCACTTGTCTTCTCTATTCTATTATGTGCTCGCTGGTATAGTTACACATTGATTTCAAGAAACGTTATAGCTAAAACCGAGTCATGCATATCTAAAATGTCGGGGAAATCAGGGAAAATGAGGAGAAATTATAACAACAATTGTAGTTTAAAGTCAGTCTTTTTTTGTAAAACTGAATTAAGATTATAACAATGCTCTTGAAGTTATGAATGCAACCCAGTATACCAGCACAACAATTTTTGAAGCACAATCAAACAGTGAACTGAGAAATGGCCCAAAAATATCCCACACAACGACTTGGGGTGACTAGCGAACGTGCGTATCAGGGATGAGATGATGAGTCACCGATATCACCGATACGATCGTTGTTTACTTGTTTGAGAGAAGCGACGGACGCGATACAAAGAGCAGAGCGACACCTGCCCCATCCGCCAATCCTCCACCACACCGAATCTTTACCTCGACCGCACACCAAATGTCATCAATTAGACTTGGATTTTTTTAAACTGTATAGATTATTCAGGAACATTTAAAGTAAGACACTATTTATTCATTTACTGAGAATATTCTCAATACTGCATCACCTCGTTCATTCTTACGTTTTGTAATTTATACCCACACAGCACAAGATTGTCCCCAGGACATCCCAAGGACATCACAGTGGGATAAGCAGGATATCCTAGGATCATCCCTATCTCATCCCACGATATCCTCACGATACCCTCAGGATGTCCCCAGGACACAAAAATGTCCTCTCCCCACGACATCCTGGGGACATCCCTCAGGATGACCATGGGATGTCCCTTGGACCTAATCAGGACATGATAATGAAAGCCATAGAACATCCCCAGGATGTCCCACAGGATTATCTGGGGATATCCCTCGGACCACAAAAGGATATTGTATTTGAAGCCCTAGGACATCCCCAGGATGTACCACAGGATATACTGGGGACATCCCTCGGACCACAAAGGGATATTGTTCTCTGAAACCCTAGGACATCCCCAGGATGTCCCACAGGATTTATTGGAGACATGTATTGAAAGTTGTCCCATTATTAGTATGAATCCCCTAACCCCACAGATATCCCTGCCTACCCTATGATAACCCTGCGGTCATCCTTAGGAGGCAATATGGCTCCTAGTAATAGTGCGTACCCTGAAGCCATATGGATGACTGCAGAATTATCATGGGATAGGCAGGGGTATCTGTGGGGTTAGGGGATTCATACTGATAGAATAATGGGACACCTTTCAATATGGTCACACAATCCGATAGGAAGACAGTTCTAAAATAAATTACAGGACAACCTTAAATTATTCTTTTGTAAAATAATATTATAATTGCCCATGCCCAGCTTACACATAGAAACACAAGTTTTTACTTCACATTGATGTTGTTTTTTTAATCAGGTTGACTAATGTATAAACTTTAAATACCTGTAATCTCCCTTTTAATCCTAGGATACCTTTTTAATGGATGACACGTTTTGTCAAAGGTAATTTTGTCATCTTCAGACCCATAGAAAACTTTAAATCATCACAACACAGTTCAAAAGAACAAATACTTGAAAATCATTTTTAACAACTTTATATTGTTAAATTTGTCACATTTTATGCTAATTTTTATCATAACTGTTACACGATTTATTTGTAAAAGTATCACAAATGTCCTGATTATAGGTACTTAACACTTTCGCTGCTGCAAACATGTTTAAGAGGGCGCTCCAGTCACGAAACTTTTCGCGTTTCTACCTGCTTCCAATGTTAACTTCCAAAGCCCGTTCCTCCTCAATGGATTATTCGATATCGTTTATTTATGGCTCATTTTAAAGAGCAAAAATATACCTAGCGATTTCAGTTAGCAGAATTTTGATATCGCAAATAATAATCGATCAATAAAATTCCAAAATATTAAATGTTTACAATTTTAACTATTATGATAACGAAATTCTGATTACTAAAATCGCTAGATATATTTTTGATCTTTAAAACGAACCACAAATAATCAATTTCGGACAACCCGTTGAGGAGGGGCGGACTTTGAAAGTTAACATTGGTCTTATGGGAGAAGCAGGTAGACGCAGAGGACTGGAGCCCCCTCTTAAATATGAAATTTGCATAAGTTTCCATGCTGAGAAAAAAAAACCGATCGGGGTCCGCCGCAGCCAACGCATTAATTGGATTGACACTGAAAATATATACACAACTTAATATTTTTTATTAGAATTTACTCAAATCTTAAAAAAAAGTTGTTTTAATAAGTTTATAATAATATGAATATATATGCATGTGTAGGCCTAAACATTTCTCAGAACAAAAGTTGAATTAATAAATACAGATTTAAAAAACTGAAGGATGGATTTCAATTTATAATTGTTCGGTGATGTGATACAAACAATTAAGGATTTTTTTAAATAATACAGTAATGAATTCAAACAAAATTATAGTATAATTGCAGTAAAAATAAGTTTATATAAAACCAAAATGTAAGATACATAAACCAGGGCATATGAACACACAGTAAGTAGTGGTAGTTGATTCCATCTCTGTTTTCATCTTCATCATGGCCTCGTTTCCTGTAAATAAAAAAATTAAGCTAATACTGCATTTTGCCTTGGGTAACATTTTATCCAAAAATACCCCCGTCGCAGCAAACATGCATACTCAGCGAATTTCCAATGCATATATATGTGTCTCACTACTACAGTTCTGAACGATAATGAAATTTCAGAAGTAATACCAGTTGAGATGGGTGTACCACAAGGTTCTTGTTTAGGTCCACTATTCTTCAATATATTCGTCAATGACCTACCGTACAGCTTAGCTGGAGAAAATAGAACCAAATTTTTATATGCTGATGACTTATGAGTAAATTTAATTGGGGAATCTCCTGATCAGTTGATTGAAAATCTTCAGACTGTGACAGAACAAATTCAACATTGGTGTCATGCTAATAAATTAATCTTTAATATGAGTAAAACACAAAATTTATGAATAAATTTTTCAAATAGGTTTTTCCCAATAACAATAAAAGTTCTATGACATTTTTAAGAATTATGATAGATTCACAAATGAATTGGAAAGACCACTCTTCATATATAAGTGGAAAAATCAGTAGAGGATTATATGTTTTAAGAAGACTAAAAGGAAATGTAAATTTAGAAGTAATTTTAAATGCCTACCATGCCTATGTTCAGAGTTATATTGGCTATGGAACTTTAATCTGGGGCAACGGACCAAATTGCAAATTTATTTTTAAAATTCAAAAAAAAGCAATCAGAATAATTTGTGGTGTTAAACCAAAAACCCATTGCAGACCATTATTTAAAAGATTAGGCATACTAACATTGGCATGAGTACGCAGGTTGTGCAGGTTTGCTGACACAAGGAAGATAAGAAGTATGTTTTTTGTGATAATCAATATAACTCAACCAGGTACCAAGTTACAAATTACAAGTCTATCTACATACCAAGTTTTATTAATTTAAGTTCATAACTAAGGGATTTTTACTTATTCTCCATATGAATCATACCCCCATCGCAACAAACCTGCGTACTCAGCGAATTTATAATGCATATAGCCCTATATGTTTCTCAATACCACATAACGCAACTTACCAAGTTTCATAAAAATACATTTATAAATAAGTGATATATAGCATTTTATTTATTTTCCATAAAAATAATATATTGGGGCTGAGTATGCAGGTTTGCAGCAACAAGAAAAATAAGAGGTGTATTTTTAAGCAATCATCAATATAACTCAACCAAGTGAAGCTACATACCAAGTTTTAATAATTTGTGTTCATAATTAAGGGAGATATAAAACTTTACTTATTCTCCATAAAAATAACATTATAGCTGAGTATCCAGGTTTGCTGCTATGGGAATGATCAACAAAAAACAAATTTGTTGTGCAAATATCAATATACCAGTACTAGGTGAAGCCACTTACCAAGTTTCATCAATATACATTAATAAATAATCGAAATATCAAATTTGATTTACTCTCCATAAGGATAACATTAGGGCTGAGTAACTTACACAGGTTTGCTGTCAGGGATAAGAAATGAGTTGTTATGCAATTATCAGTAAAACTAAACCAGATGAAGCTATATACCAAGTTTTATTAATTTAAGTTTATATTTAAGGGAGATACCTATCAAACTTTACTTATTCTTCATTAGAATAACATTAGGGCTAAGTAAGCAAGTTTGCGGCTACGCGGACAGTAAAAAATCTTTTTGTGTAAATATCGATAGACTACAACTAAGCAACTTACAAAGTTTCATCAATATACAATCATATATAATAGAGATATAAAGGCTTAACTCTTAACCCATCGGCTTAGAATGACGTACTGATGCTGTTCCTAGCCTTTACTTTTTAAAACCTTTGAATTGGAATTGAAAAATCATGTTTTTAAATGGATTAATGGTGTATTTTAGTTAAAATGTTGTTTTCTTTCAGTTTAAAGATTCACATTGGCACGCACATAGAATAGACACAAGTAAAAAGTAGCAAAATCAGTGTTGACCATATAACTCACAAAAAATTAACCGATCCTGTCAACTTTGAATGTATATTGGTTATTATATATAGGCCCAGTGATTTTAACTTATGACACATTCAGGCAATTGTGTAAGTAACTAAATTGTAATAACTTTGATAGGTGTCAAGGCTATCTTAGTTCTTGCATAATCAAATGAAGAAGTACTGCACTTAATCATAGTACTGTACC
Source organism: Allygus modestus (assembly GCA_963675035.1). Lineage (NCBI taxonomy): Eukaryota > Metazoa > Arthropoda > Insecta > Hemiptera > Cicadellidae > Allygus > Allygus modestus. The sequence goes on along the minus strand of OY776117.1, from coordinate 59,918,065 downwards.
TATTCTAATCTACCTTCTTTAATAAGCAGAATTTTTTAATATAATTTTACCTGGATTTCTCTTTATATAAGGAGTTGATTCCTTAAGGGTCCAATCCAATCCATGAACCCTGTGTTTTATTTTGGCCTCAGCAAACTGATTCTGACCAGCTCCTAAACAGAGACACATGCTAATTAAAATAATTGATTACCGGTAGCAAAAAACTAGGCCTAACAATTTCCTGAAAGCACATAGTTACGTCATATGCCTCCTTTTAATGTAGGCCTACCCCATCCCTCATAAAGCCCTTTAAGTTTAAGATCATATTGCAATTTAGGTTCAGTTTTAAAAGATGTTATATTTTTACTTTGTCATACGCTTTGTATTCATTCATTCTAAACTATACGATGAAACTGATTTTTCTTTCCACCTAGCATCATGATTATAGTTTCTTAAAATAAAGGGTTGATTTACCACACTTAAGTTAACCAAAGGATAAAATGCAATATGTTCTTCAATATTCTCTTCAAAAGTTGCATAGCTGCTAATAATCATTAAGAAAATACCCCGTCGCAGCAAACCTGCGTACTCAGCGAATTTCCATGCAAAATATATGTCTTAATACCACATAAAGCCGCATAGGTACCAAGTTTCATAAAAATATATCCACAAATAAGTGATACAACAAATTTGAATTATTCTCCATAAAAATAACATTGGGGATGAGTACGCAGGTTTGCTGCAACAAGGAACAACAAACTTGGGGTTTCATGTAAATATCAATATTATTAACTAGGTACACATACCAAGTTTCATCAATATAAATTGATATATAAGCGATATATACCATTTTGATTTTTCTCCATAAGAATAATATGGGGGATGAGTACGCAGATTTGCTGCAACAAGGAACACCAAAAATGGGTTTTTATGCATATATCAATAGAACTCAACTAAGTGAACCAACATACCAAGTTTTGTTATGTTCATAATTAAGGTATACATTACATTTTAATTATTCTCTATAAGAATAACATGGGGGCTGAGGACGCAAGTTTGCTGCCACGGAAATTATCGGTAAAAATTGAGTTTTTTGTGTAATAAACGATAGACCACAACCAGATGAAGCCGTATACACCAAGTTTCGTTAGTATACGATCATAAATAAGCGAGCTATAATTTTGTTCTTATCCTCCATAAGAATAGCATTGGACAACGTACTGTGTTTGGCACTTTCAATATCTCTGTAACCAATTGACGTAGAGAAATGATCAATACACCAATTTGTGTGATTTTTAAGTTGAATCCAATGGTGAAATCTAAAATTTGTCTTTTTAAAATATTACATGTAAAAAGTTCAAAAAACCATTTTTGGGGTACAAAACCTCCCCAAAATACCACTTCGGATGGGTCGATCTGTCTGGTTTTCGCAATTATAGTCATAAATAATGCTTTACACGTTTGTACAAAATTTTGTCAAAATCAGATCATTTTTCGAGAGTTATCGCACCCACGGACACACACACACACACACATATATATATATAGAGAGAGAGAGAGAGAGAGAGAGAGACATAGATATGTATAAAGTTTCGAACGAATGGTGTTTTTGGATCTGGGGACCTCAAAATGAAAAGTTATCATGGTCCCGGGACTAGGTCTTACCATGCCGACTACGGTAATAGCTTCTTCCCTATAGGGGAAACTCACTAAAAATATTACATTACTGTATGCAGGATTTATGAAGCTCTACACTTATGCAATATTTAAATTTATATAATTTTATATAGGATTTAGGCCCATTTCAAGTGATTCTAGTATCCTGAAATGTTAAATTAAATTACTGTTATTAATATAAAACTTTGAATTTGTTGTTTAATGTTAGGCTTAAGCAGTTTATGAATTTTATTTTTTCTTAAACCAAATTTAGTGGGAGGTATAGTAATATAATAGCGGACAAATAAATTGACAGTTGGGCTGTGGCCAATAGCATGGCTGTACGCTGTCACTGTTGCCATAGAAAAATATCACTCAAATGTTATTCCGATCAGCTGGTGTGGAGTTTTGGCAATGCAGCACATCTACTATTGGCTGATCTTAGTTTATAGACTGGCAAAACATGCCCTCAACTGGCAATTTATTTTACCACAATGTAATGTATAAAATTCTCGTGTCACAGTGTTTCTAACAAAACTCCTCTGAAACGGCTTGACCGATTCTTATGAAATTTTGCGTGTATATTCAGTAGGTGTGGGAGTAGGCCAAAAACTATTTTTCATAAAAATCCGATCTAAGGGCTCTGTCCCACTGGCCTTCAAATTTCCCTTTGATTTTATCAAAGTTCAGTTAGTTACACCAAACAGCTGTTAACAAGGAGTACCTATATCTGAACATACTTCAAATGCATAAATATATGTTCATTATGGAAATAAAAAAACCTACTTGAATGACAACTCTCATAATGGAAATAAAAAAAAACTACTTGAATGGCAATTCCAACTCTTTTTTCGATAGGCGAGTGAGCGTAGCGAACGAGCTCATCCGGGAGGCGAGTGAGCAAATCGAACGTGCTCATATTGAAAAAGAACGAGTATTTGACATAAAACAAACTCAATGACATTAGGACAGGACAACGTCTGTCGGGCCAGCTAGTTATAAATATATTTATTGCCTTAAGGTAGTATTTAGATTTTAAATAGTACTTATACTAAAGAGTACTTATATAATCCAAGGTTAAAACCATTATCATGAGGCCTAGAGTCAGGATTTTAAATATAGAATTTCTACACAAATCAGCAGGTAAAATAAAAAATTAAAACTTAATTAGCCTAATGCAAAGGATATAGTCTAATTCCTTCGCTTTCCCAAGAATACGCATGACAGTATCCTGTCACCTAGGACTGTGTATTGTACGTGAGTTGCGCAAGTGGAAATCCTGGCTCCTGGCTGTCCATAAGAATAATGTTAATCTTAACATTGGGCTTATGGAAGTATGGAAGGAATGGTTTTACATTCCTGCAACAGACTGATATTGAGGTTATGCTAGTTCCATTGATTTTGAATAATCAATGCTAGTTCTTAGAATAAGAGATTGACTAAATTTATTCAGTACTGTTTCATTGTGATTCAAAACAATTGAAATATGTTAGTTCTGTACAATCGGCAACATTCCATAACCAAACCATCCTAGGGGAATAACTCTTTATTACATTTATGAAGGGAAATAAACTAGGGTTAACCTTAACCTGTACCATAAATATGTTTAAAAAAAGTTTGCTACTTACCAAGAAACAGTACGTTGTATTCAAAACAGTTGTAGTTACTCTTGAATGAAGATTAAGTTATTTTTCTCAACTAACAAACCTGCAAAATAGAAAACTTGGTAAGTGGAAAAAACCACCCACCAACCAAGATAAGATTGACCGTTACAACGCACGACTGGACCGTCTTGTCTCTGGTCTGTCGTCTGTTCCTGTCGACTGTTGACCTGTTGCTGGTGTGCTGTGCAGTCGCCGCGCCAGATTTTTTTCTCCTTCTTTGAAAAGGGGATTATTGTTGTTTTAGATGGGATTGGCCATTAATTTTATTGGTGTACCGGTATAAAGTAATGCAATTTGTATTTTCTTTTCTTATAAATTGTCAGAATTCTATGCATATTTCATCGCTATATAAACTGTAAATTTATACTTCCTTTATACATGTTTTATTGTTGATATCTGATCATTGTACTTGTTATTCAATTTGGTTTTAATACTAAAACTATAAATAAAACTTGCAATTAATTATGGCAGTGGCTACGTACACGTCCGACGTGAGCCGCTACTGTTCACGTCCGTTCCAAATTATGCACCGTACGTTACTTTTCCTGTGATTTTTAAAACAAATTGAGAGCCAGAAAACCTCCTAACCTAACCTAACGTAACATAACGTAACGTAACCTAACCCTACCTAACCTAAGCGGTAGCGAAGTGAATTGGACGTGTACGCAGTCACTTCGATTAATTATACTAAAATTATTCTGGGATATAAAGGATATACGTGGGATGTCCCCAAGACATCCACGTTATCCCGGGAGATCGTGGATATCCCTAGGACGTCCACAATATCCCGGGACATAGCAGGATATCCTAGGGATATCCTGTTTATCCTGGGATTGCAATGGGATGAGTGGGACACAAATGGGATATCCTGGGGACGTTGTGTGCTGTGTGGGTAGTTAACTTAAAACTCACAGTCAGCGCCCCTTAGGCAACACGAAGCCTGATGCAAGAAATATTCGCGAGGCCTTTCCTTTTCAATGACTCCCAACCACTCCCCACCCCAGTGCACTTCTGAACTTTCTATCAGTTTAAATATATTGTCAAAAGCAATAAACTATGACCCGCTAGATGTTATGTAATGTCTGTAGTGGATTAATCTTTAATCGCTAAAATAGTCTCTATAAGTCTGCGCAGGGGCGGCCTGTCAGTTTTGCAGTGCCCATGCAAAGACCAAACTTGCCGCCTCCCACTCCCCATCAACCAAAACCTCCTTCCCCCCATAGCTCTGAAATAAGACAGAACGTGTGCACCACGCTCCCTCGCTTGTAGCAATACATACAAGAGTTTGCCTCATTTCTGGTTCCGTGTGATACTGATCGATCACCTGAAATGACAAGCTATGGAACACATCCAGCTCCGAACTGTGTAATTCATACTCTTTTATTTCATATATTATCATCCTGGAAATGCTGAATTTCAACAACTTTGAAATTATTAAAGCAGTTATATTTGTATTTGTATTTGCTGTTCTGAAAACATTAAATATTTTAAAACAACAAATGAGCACACTTGTAGTCAACATATCAATATAATGCATATCAACAATTATGTTTTTCTTTAAGAAAAATAATAATAAAAACAAACCTAACAATGAGTAGGAAGGGGAAAGGACATACTGATAACAGGTTCTGAGAGTGGGAAAGATTTAGTGGCTTGAAGGGGCCATTGCCCCTAAACTCTCCCCAATAATAAAACAGCACAACAATTTTGCCTCATCTGATTCTCATGCTGAGGAAAATAGAACATTATAAGCAGGAGATTGTTTTAGTGTAAGTTTTAGTGTGTTTAGTGTGTTTTAGTGTGAAGTTTTAAAATCCCATGCTTTTCTTATGGGGGATGTTTTACGTTATTTCTCATTTCCTGGTAACCTTTTCGAAATACTGCTATTTTTCCCGAGTCCCTGGAATTGAGACCTTTAATTTGAGCCGTCTCCCATCATCCTGCAATTTGCCAAACCCTCACAATTTTGACTTAAAAATTTTTCTTTACAGAATTATATATATAAAGACTAGCTGGCCCGACAGACGTTGTCCTGTCCTAATGTCATTGAATTTGTTTTATGTCAAATACTCGTTCATTTCCAATATGAGCTCGTTCGCTTCGCTCACTCGCCTATCGAAAAAAGAGTTTGAGTTGCCATTCTAGTAGTTTTTTTATTTCCATTATGAGAGTTGCCATTCAAGTAGGTTTTTATTTCGATAATGAACATCTATTTATGCCTTTCAAGTATGTTTAGATATACGCCTAAAAAACACATGTTCCCATAAGCAATAACATGTCAACTTCAAAAGTTTTTTACAAAAACAGCTGTTTTATTGAAACATTATCATCTGTTTATTAATTAAAAGCAGAAATTTATAAACACATGTTCCCATAAGGAATAACATGTAAACTTTAAAAGTCAAATGGGCAGAGCCCTTCACATTTTTCGGGGTAAAAAGTATTCTATGTGTTAATCCAGGTGATAAACTATCCGTGTGCAAAATTTCATTTAAATCCGTTCAGCCGTTCTTGAGTTATAAAATTTGTAACTAACACCACTTTGTTTTATATATTAAGATAAGCAGGATCACATGTTTTAGTGTAAACAAAGCAGACGTTTTTAAATCCCAAAGCTTTTCTTATGGGGGAAGTTTTACGTTATTCCTTGTTTGCTGGTAACTTTTTAGAAATACTGCTATTTTTCCCAAGTCCCTGGGATCGAGACCTTTAATTTGAGCCGTCTTCCATCATCCTGCAATTTTCCAAACTCCCACAATTTTGACTTAAAAATGTTTCTTAAAGAATTATATATTACTAGTGGCTTGAAGGGGGGATAACCCCGAACCTTGCTCCAATTCTGATATTTTTGCTCTTTACATGCCGGAGAAAAATAAAACAAATTAAGTAGGAACACATGTTAGTTCGTATACAAAGAGAAACTTAATCACATGTTTTAATGTAAACAAAGCAGACGTTTTTGAATCCCCATGTTTTTCTTAAGGGAGATGCTTTACGTTATTTCTTGTTTACTAGTAACATTTTGGAAATACTGAAATTTTTCTGGGATCAATACGTTAAATTTGAGCCCTCTCCCATTATCCTGCAATTTGCCAAACTCCCACAATTTTAACTTAGAAATTTTGCTTACAGAATTATAAATAAATATACCTATAAGTACTGTATACTGTATAGACTATTCAGGAACATTTAAAGTAAGACACTATTTATTCATTTACTGAGAATATACTCAATACTGCATCACCTCGTTCATTATTACGTTTTGAGAGGAGAGTATGTATATATATATTGTACCAGATACAGCTAAGCATACTAAGACAAATTTGTAAGCCATCTTAACAGTTTAGCTGTCAATCTGCTGGATAAGGGTAAGTTTATCAATAGGCTGAGATCCTTTGAAGTGCTGGAACAGTCTTATTGATTTGTTTAACATTTGTCCTCAGTTATAAATTGATAGATCTCGTGCGGATCTTTGTGAAGCCTGGGTGTTATTTGGTTATTTGTGAAAGTGGTTTAAACCATTTTTTTTAGGAAGGGGGTGAGCGATTGACATCTGTTCTAAGCCTGTTGACTAAAAATCGCTTGTGAGAATCATCTGTTGTGCCAAACAAAAACATTGCAACCGCGAAGTGATTGTTATGCAAAGCTGTCGCGACTGTCCCACACTTATTATTTGCTGAAGATGTAAAAATATTTAGAGAAATTCAATCCGAAATAGATCAAAGAATTCTACAAGACGATTTGAAACAATTACAAATTTGGAATATAAGCAACAAAATGAATTTTATTATAAACAAGTGTAGTATGGTCCCAAAATGGACGAACAGTCCTGAAGATCATGTAGATGAATTGTTGCAATCGATATAACAGATTACTGGGATTAATCTATAGAATTTCAAAAGATGGCTTCTCCATAATTTATTTAAAATTAATGTACACATCTTTAGCTAAGACAGTTACTAGAGTACTGCAGTGTAATATGGTCACCATATTATAAAATATACCCCTGTCGCAGCAAACATGCATACACAGCAAATTTCTAATGGAGATATAAATGTCTTAATACTACATCAAGCCACTTACCAAGTTTCATAAAAATATATTCCCAAATAAGTGATATATACAATTTTAATTATTCTCCATAAGAATAACATTGGGGCTGAGTATGCAGGTTTGCTGCACCAAAGAACACAAAAAATGGGTTTTTATGCTAATATCAATATAACTGAAGTAGGTGAAGTCGTATACCAGGTTTTATTAATTTATGTTAATAATTAACGGAGTCATAGCATTTAATTATTATCCATAAGAATAACATGGGGATGAGTACGCAGGTTTTCTGCTACGGGATCCTTTGGCAACAAATTATTTTTTTGAGCAAATATCAATAGACCACAACCAAATGAAGCCATATACCAAGTTTCGTCAGTATACGTTCATAAATAAGCGAGATATAAAATTTTTCTTTTCTTCCATAAGAATAACATTAGACAACATACTGTGTTTAGCACTTTTAATATCTCGGTAACCAATTGACGTAGAGAAATTATCAAAATACTAAATTGTGTGTTTTTTTAAGCTGAATCCAATGGTGAAAACTAATATTTGAATATTTCAAAAATTGCTACCAGTATGCTATGGCTCAACAGGCAAATTAAGGTGAGCGCGATAGTGTACTTGGTGTGCTCGTGTATGTTCAGGATAGTTCGCCTCGCCATGATTCGTGTTCACCTGTGCTCCATTTTTTATTGTTTTTTTTGGCACGAATCAAAGGATACGAGCAGAAGCGAATGGGCGAGCATGGTATAGGGCGAGTGTGTATTTGGTTCGATGTGCACATTCGGTTGATTTGGTGCAAGATTTGTTGCCACAAAAAAAATTACTACCTCAAAAAAATCGCTACCTCTTCATGAATGTTCTCGTTCCGAACATTTCGTGAAACATTCATGCGAATCATTCGGCGATAGGGCATTGGTATTAGAAAGTTCGTGCAGCTCCCACACTTTTCGCGAATACTCCGAACATTTGAAGTTTGGCCAAATGTTCGGGCATATTCGCGAGAAGTGTGGGATAGCCTTTATTGATTAACACACATTATTTTCATTTGCCTTAAACATAGCGAGTTCGCTGGCGCCCATATGTTTCCTTAAACATAGCGAGTTCGCTGGCGCCCATATGTTTAAACATTAGTTTTATAGGAAAAACTATAGAAATTACAAATAAACAATCAGCAATAGCAAATAAACCTTTTTTGAAGTAACAACTGATACCACAACTGTAACAACTTTGAACAACTGATTTTACAAGAAAAAATATTCCAACTATGCTGCCTACAACAGAGAAACAGTTCAACGGCCTGTGTTAACAGTTTCATTTGAAAAGAAACTCAAGAAGCCTAATATAATCATTTAGAATTTTTTAAGACATAATTAAAAATAAAATACTCATAAACATGAAGAGTATATTGTAATTATGGTTTAAATACCATCCTCGGTTTATAAAGACTAACTAGTTGTTATTTTACTTACGTCGTCAATCCAAGTTTGTTTGTGATGAACGCGTTTCGGCGCTAGGCCATAATCAGCATCCATACACTATACACTAGATTACCGGTACTCATGAAATCTGCGTTGCGTAGGTCTAGTAGCAAATTGCGTCATGTTGATAAAACCCGAATATTTACACACATTAAGAACATGTACACGACTAACAAAAATACTATTATAAAACCTCGTACGCACGGGTAAGGGATCCGGCTCGGAACTGCGGTGTCACTATCTCGGCGGACCTCTTGAACCTCTGAGCCGGATCCGGACGCAGTTCCGAGCCGGATCCCTTACCCGTGCACATGAGGTTTTTATAATAGTACTTTTGTTAGTCGTGTATATGTTCTTAATGTGTGTAAATATTCATTTTTATCAACATGACACAGTTTGCTACTAGACCTACGCAACGCAGATTTCACGAGTAATCTAGTGTATAGTGTATGGATGCTGATGATGGCCTAGCGCCGAAACGCGTTTATCACAAACAAACTTGGATTGACGACGTAAGAAAAATAACAACTAGTTTGTCATTATCAATCCGTGCTACAAACCGCACTTAATTTATAAAGACTATCCTAACAAATTAATTATTATACGTTCACCCAGTAAAATATATCACTACATTATAAAAATGAGATGGCGTCTCTCTGTCTGCTCTGGGCTCTGCCCCACACGACTTTGAAGTCCCCCATGTTATTCATATGGAGGAGAGTTTTATTTTGTTTATATCAATGTGTTGTTTCTTGGTTCAATGTGTTTAATAAACAGCTGTTATAAAGATTAAATCTAACTACAGACTGTCATTGTTTTGATTACAATTTGTCTACTCTGAATTTTTACCCCATCGCGAAGCACGGGCATAGCAGCTAGTCTAATATACAGAGTAGCCAAATAATGTTTTCCGCAGGAATAGTATTATGACACACGTTATTGTGAACTTCCCCTACAATGCTGATCCCCCCACTCTTTTGCTGGCACCCCCTACTCAGGCTTCAGGAAGATCCGCACGAGGTCTATAAACCTGATGCAAAATCTGTCACTTGATGGATCCTTGCCCATACTATTTTTGTTCAATAGCTTAAACCCTTTACCCATGGATGGCCAGCACCGCTGGCCAGCACCATTCCATAGCACCGCGCCTAGTTCAGTTTATTTTGTCCCCTGCGATCGAATGTCCAGCACTGGTGGCCGTCGCCATTTTCCTCTTCAGCTCGGGCACGATTTTAATCATTTTGTCCTCTGGCGTCGGATGTCCAGCACTGCTAGCCAATAATGATTTCGTTACGCACTCGGGTGGCCAGCACTGGTGGCCGTTGACATATTTTGTTTGTATTCTAAATGTAATTTGTTTGGTTGGCTTTGAAAAAAAGCAGACTGCTGTTTCAAAAAGTAGAGGTGACGTTTTACAGGTTGGCAAAACTTCCGTTACAGTTTCCTTGTCATATCCGCTTTGAGTTTTTACGTGAAGTAGAGAGTCTAATCTACTTGGTGAATGTATCCTATCGTGTGTTAATTAATTAATCACCAATGTCTGTTAACTGCAGAAATTTCAAGAGTCACATTATTCAGAAAAGCAGTACTTTGAAGTGATTTTAATACCTAATCTATATGGAAAATACGTTTAGAATAAACCCTTCTCACTACATGACTTTTCCTATTTTTTTAATAGTAAATAAAAAATATGATATGACGTAATATCATAATGAAGCTACATCACTCAATTCTGTATATTTTAAATATTTTAAAGAAACTAAAACATAATAATTTAATTAATATAAGGGGCTTTAATTCTATAAAAACCAAGTGCAGTTACAGTAGTATTAAAAGCCAGGCTCCGATCTGTTGGGTTTGACAGTGTAATGCGGCTACCGAGCTGACAACACAAGCCGCCATGGCCAGCAGTGCTGGCCGTCCGATCTCACGGGACAATATCAGCTGAACAATCGTCGAGCTGACGGAGAAATAGCTGTGGCCAACAGTGCTAGCCACCCAATCCGAGAGTACAATTCTTAAAAGATACCTTCGAGGGCAAAGGGTTAAGATGAACAGATTGTACAAATGAAACGCAGCTAAACAAAAACCAATACATTAAAAATATTGAATTTAATAAGCTGTATGATTTGATTGAACATGGAACCTAAATAAGCTGGACAAGCGGAGCTGTTGGGCCCAGCTAGTTGAATTCAACATCAACATGAATTTAATATTATGTGTCAGGGTCAGTACTGGCTATGCGGCAATTTCGTCCCCAATAGTCAAATACAGAAGTGGTAACTGATGGCTCTGGTCAGAGAAGCTGACCTCAACACCACGGAAGAACGATTAAACAAACGGCAATTTGCATTCTAATTATTTACTGGGTCTCACGGTAGTCAGGTTGCTGGGGCCACACAGCCACTCGTTGAGGGGCATTCACATCACTGTATCTAGGCCTCATCTTTGTTTACAACCAAGCCAAATCACCAGGGTTCTTCCTGTGATACCATATACTGGTATCTATGATTCATGAAGCCAGTGCTCTACTCTGTTTTCTACAGGTTTACACTCAAAATGAAAATGTTAATACACAAAAACAAAGACCTTCAGCATAAAATATTTTAACACGTTCGCTACCGAGCGTCACGTATGTGTGACACATGGGTGTTCGTAGCGTACCAACTGTAAATTATATACTTCCAGAATAGACTAATAAAAAACATACCTCCAGACCAAATGTTTTACGTATTTTTCAACTGGTATTATGGTTCAAAATAACAATAAACAACATCTGACTCATTTATGAACAACAATTGTACATTTTTATGGATTTTAGCGAATTTCCCCTATAGGGAAGAAGCTATTACCGTAGGTCTCATGGTAAGACTTAAGCCCGAGACCATGATAACTTTTCATTTTGAGGTCCCCAGATGCCAAAAACACCATTCGTTCAAATTTGTATATATGTATATATATGTGTCCGTAAGCACGATAACTCTCGTAAAAAAGGTCCGATCTTAATGAAATTCGGTACAAATGTGTAAAGTACCATTTATTTGTACGAGTTCAAAAACCAGACGAATTGCACTATCCTAAAGGGGGTTTTTGTACCCCAAATTTGTGTTTTTTGGGATTTTTACATGTAATTTTAAGTAAAATCAAATTTTAATTTTCACCATTGAATTCAGCATAAAAAACAAACAATTTGGTATTTTGATCATTGCTCTACGTTAATTGGTTACTGAGATATTGAAAGTGCTAAACACAGTACGTTGTCCAATGTTATTCTTATGGAGAAAAAGAAAAATTTTATATCTTGCTTATTTATGAACATAAACTGACAGAATTTGGTATATGGCTTCATCTGATTGTGGTTTATTGTTATTTGCACAAAAAAACTATTTTTCGCCTATGGTTCGCGTAGCAGCAAACCTAGGTACTCGGTCCCCATGTTATTCTTATGGAAAATAATTAAAATGTTATATATCGCTTATTTATGAAAGTATATGGATGAAACTTGGTATGTGACTTCACTTAGTTGAGTTCTATTGATATTTGCATAAAAACCCATTATTTTGTGTTCCTTGTTGTAGCAAACCTGCCTACTCATCCCCAATGTTATTCTTATAGAGAATAATTAATATTTTAAATATCGCTTGTTTGTGAATATATTTCTTATGAATCCTGTTAAGTGCCTTAATGTGTTATGTTATATATTCATTGGAAATTCACTGAGTATGCAGGTTTGCTGCGATGGGGGTATTTATTTTGTGTCACATATAGGTGACGTCGGTCTGTACTGATGGAAAGAAATATGAATTATACTGCTGACCGACTGTCACACATGTGTGACTCAAGATAAAATATATTTTGTCAAATTATATTGGTAAGAAAATAAAGAAACACTGTTCAGTTAAAAAACTTATGTTTATTCAGAACCAAATAAAGTCCCCTCACTAAAATCATCGTCATGACATATCTCCTCTTCCTTACTTTTCGCGTTTTGCCTTCTTCATCCATCACTCAACAGCACAGGTACAGCAGTTTATTATAATATAAATAAACGAATAACATGAGGGTTAGAATCACGTGAATCTCAACCATGGTTCAGCGTAATGTAAACAACAGGTTGGCCAACACACCCCTAGAGTCAAAACGAAATATCGCACGCTCGGACCAAGCGACCCTCATATGTGACAGACATTCCTATAGCCCGATATGCAGTTAAAAAGACGATCAAATACACTCTCAGGCAGCCAAAGCGTATTTAGTAACAATAGGCTCGAGTCACAAATGGGTGACGTCGGGCTGTGGTTAGCGCTCCACGCGTCACACATATGTGACATCGGTCTATAGCGAAAATCGGAGCGTCACAAATACGTGACGTCGGTCTATATTGAAAGTCCAATTTTAGAGTTGGTAGCAAACGTGTTAACGGATCAAAATTTTGCTTGATTTCGGAGGATATTTGTATTTAATTCACAAATTCCTTAATTTGTGTCATAAATAAATGGTTAACAATAAGATGACATATTGTATGCATATACAAACATTTTATTTAGCATTGACAAATTTTACATGAGAAAATACACTTTATATAACCTTCATAATACAAAATACAAAATACCATCTCTATATTTTTATAATACACCAGGAGTTTTAATGCTATCACAATAGTTAAAGTTACAGTTAGTTATCACAGCTTATGGAATAATAAAATTTGAACACTTTTAACTAGCAAAGTAGATCAAATACATTGTCCATTCTTTGATCAAGGATTAGAACGATAGCTTAACTGAACAACATAAAATCATTAAAACTCAATTGTAAAAATATTACAATTATATTTCAAATTATTTAAACTACCTAATCCATTCAATTAAATTAAGTTCAATGCATAAAAATAAGCCAAATAGTTTACCAATAGTTTACCTGAGGCAAATATATCCAGTTCATCCTGCTTTGATTTCGTTTGTCAAATATAAATACTAAACCTTAAAACTAAAGATATAATATAATCACTAGGCTTAACATGTTCTGTAAACATTATTTTTTATAAATTTCACTTGCTTTTTAATTATTGTTTGGGGACAAATAATGTTAAGTGGCAAGCTTACTAAAATGACAATTTACAGATAACTATAAACAAAGGAAAACGCATGCTAAATAAAAACTAGATCCAATCGAGGGCAATGAAGAAAATCCTAAAGTCAAAAAGGGATAGAAGTAAATCCCCTTTAATCTTTAACTAACTTGGTTTTATTTTTAAAACTTTATTCTTTTTCTTTGGTAGTGTACGTTAAAACAATAAAAACGGTTTGAAACAATTTGACTCTCAATTTGTTGGTGGTTAAACTCCTCTTTTGTTCATACATAAAGATGAAAATATCTGCATTAATGCTGGTCACATTTGTTTGAATGCCGGTGGTCTAGCCCTTCCTGGCATTTAAAGGAGGGACCCTTAAATACAGAAATTTATTGAGGTAACTCTCTCTGCAATTATAACTTGTGCGATTTCATTTTCACACTATCCAATTACTTAAAAGCAAGAACTTATATAAATTACTTATGACTAATGATTATCATTATTTATTTATGTGTATTAAATACCATCAAAGTGTATTTTATAAATGCATGATATATGTAGTAGTCTATTGATTTCTCCATAGTATGTACAACATAAAAAAAACATAAAACCTTTAAACATTAAAAAAAGTTTAACATTAAAATTTGTGTTAGGTTCGTGAGAGATTCTATTTACTGTTTTACATATACTTTCAAATAAAAATACTTTATTTAAAAAGAATACAGTTATTACATTTTATCATTGCCCAAGTTCAGAACGCACTAGAGGGGTATCTGCGACAGTGTTATAAATTTAGTTACTAACAGTTCATTTATTAACTGTGTTAGTGGCTTGAATTTATTCAGCTGAGTGTAAATAACGATCAAATGAATGAAAATTAGGACTAAGAAGAGCACAACTATATTGCTGCTGCTTTAAATAGCGTTTTAAAGAAAATGTATATTTTCCCCCATGCATGCCCTGTGATGGTGGTTTGTTTTGTAATTGTATACAAGTTTTCCCCCTAAATTAACAGTTTTAAAACTTATTTTAAGTTAATCTAATAGAGACTAACCAATTGCCATGACATTTTAACAATGCTGCAAGTAAGTTTGAGATGGTTACTTAGATTAATTTGACAAAACACCTTGTATTGCGGACGCCTTGTAAAATACCTTGTAGTGATACTTGGACTATTTGTTGTCTGAGATATTTGCAACAGAAGTGACAAACTGCATAGAAAGGTTTAAAGGTAAAAAAAAAAACTGACAACTTAGTTTCGATGACCCAAAATAATCCAATAAACTAACTTGTTCGAATCCTAAAAATATTTACATCTGTTCAATTAGTTAAAATTTAAGAACATGTTTACTTTAGGGAAAATACGTTATACTGTACAGCTTTGTTATTAAGATTGCTGTTAACAATTCTGCAATTTCAAACTTAAAAAAATAACTAACTAACTATGCTTGGCAAACCTTTACAATCAAAATTCAAGCACAGTCTATTACAAGATAGATTCACTGCTTAAGTAAAATTGCACTTCATCTCTTAGCAGCTAGAATCATTTTTACTCCTTAAGCGTACAACTTATGTTCTAACATAATTGAGCGGGTAAAAATCAATATTGGCTCTACAATATAAAATGGGCGAGGAGATTTTGAACTCATGAGATTTTTAATTCCTCGACTCCAGTCCTTCCATAATGCCTCCACACACGATATCTAGCCAAGTCTTTTCTTGTGACCACCCCAACAACCTGAAAATGCAAACAAAAGTACAACATGTTTGGAGCTAAAGGGGATGAATGACCTCCAAACAATTCATTCCCGAATCTCCAGACCTCAAACTCCACAAAGCACTTTGGAGATAGTGTGGATGACAGACTTTACCTGGCAAACCATAGGTATCCTGTAAAATACTTTGTTGTTCCTTATTTGCTATCAGAAGGATAATAGCCACCAACACACTAGAGGCAACCAGAGTTGCATATTTTGCTCTTTTTGAAGGCCATATGACATGTCATATATGACAAAAGGTCTTATTGGGAGCGTAATCATGTGCTAACCTAAAGAGAGTTCTTGTCCTCTATAAAAGAAAATTAAGGTTAATAATCGGCTCAGACAGGTTCAAAGGGACTTCTTGGACATCCAAATATACACCACCATGAGACAAGGTTTTTTAGTAATTTCCGCCTTCAACTACACAAAAAATCAATCCTAGAAAAAAAAACATAATCTATAAATACCGCTTACAATCATAAATTAAATAAATTGTAATAATTCAACATTATCTTTCATCGCCACAACACCACTTCATTACGTGGTAGGAGTGAGGCTGGAGGTTGATATTTGTCAATAGTGAATTAAAGGTTGAAGAGGCGAGAGGTCATCCAAGATTGCCTTCTGATCACTATAAAAAGGCCTAAAAAGCCTCTCATAAACTGTATGTTTCGATGAAATTTTATGGGAAAACTGTTGTGCTACTGCATTAGATGCAATACTAGTTGAAAATAGAATCAGTATAACATTCTAAGGTTTAATAATTGTCAAAGAATTTGATTTTTTTGAATTTAATGCTTCATGTACTAAAGAACTAATCGTTGATTGTCCCGTATGTAAGCGTATTGCAAAACGCACCTTTACTTAATAAGGATATAAACATATATGTAAACAATAGATAGGTAGGGAGTTATTTGTTTGTTTACCTTGTTACCTTGACTTTCCTGCGTTACTGCATTTTATTTTGATTGTAGGGTTTGCTATATGGATAACCTAACAGCTGTTCTTGGCTTAATTAATTCTTCGCATCTGATAATTATAAAAACAATTAATGGCTGTCTATACTACAAATAATAAAACTGATTTACAATACAATGACTAGATTTATTAATTGGGTTGACATATCAGGATAAAAAAAATAGGGATTCACAAATTATTGTATACAAAAAGAGGGGATTAACTTTACTATAATATATTTATTACTTGATACATAGAATGCTCAGGGTTTACACAGTGTTTATGAAATCTGCAGGGGGGAACTCGTGTGGCGAGAATGACTGTCTGTTCTTGTCTTAGTAAAAATATCCTTAATTTTTAACTGAATGCTTAGTTATAATATTAATTTTGATACATCGTAAATTTTGCCAATGAGGATCTCAGAAATCAAAAGTTTGTAATGCACTGTTATTGGCTTCTTTCAATCTTGAGGAAATAAGTAGGTTAAGCCTTGAAACCTTAGTCTATTGAAAAATTAATTGATAGAAAAATATAAGTCCAGAGAATTAGTCTTGAGGTTGATATTGTTAATTTGCTTTAAAGTATTTTAAAATGCTAGAAACGATATTAGGCTTGAAAATTAGACACAAATTATAATGCTTGCTGCAATCTACAAGGTAAGTTGGAGTGGTCTCACCATAGTCATATATGATTCATCACTGGCATTTCTTCTTGGCCTTGCAAATGGGGTAAACCTTGCCAGTGACTCTTCTTATCTAACAAAAAGAGTGGATTGTTGGGTCCACCACACTTATTTATGGGGAAAATGCTAATTTTGGGTAGATGCCCACAAAAAAGTTATCACTTGGCCATCATACTTGGGAACTAATTTTAAAAATTGTATCAGCATGGTTCTCAATAATGTCAGTCACAGCCATATGTTTCTGAAGTTCTTGTAGACACTGTCACTTGTTTTTAACACTTGTACTATATCAAATTGAATTTGGAGTGAGATCAATTTTGAAAAATAAATAAAATCAAATAATATGAAGCAGTTTACATGAATGAGTTAATGAACCTTCTTATTGCCTAGATAGGCCTATTTTACATTTATGTGGGGTTTATTTATTATATGGTAAATTTAAATACATCAAATCTATGAAATGTGCAATTGGCGCTTCCAAAGTAAGGCTTGAATGAGTGTCTGTTCTTAAATTTGAAGCAGTTAATTTAAGTAGGCATATGTTTAGAATAAGGAAAAATCAAGTAGGCTACTAAGAATTATTATACAGATAAAATTTATTCCCATACTCCTTTCCCCCCTCCCCACAACAATTGACAAACTTCATAGTGAGATAAGATTATGCCCAAACATTACAACTTAAGGCCTTATGTCAACCCACCCCGTCGTCTAATCGAGTCACCAACAACAACTATGAGTTCCCCAAGTAACAAATCTACGGAATCACAGACGTCCGAAACACTTACTGCTTCTGACATTTCGACATTACACGAAGAACACACTCCTACACTAAACGTTCCCATGCAATTTAAATTCAGCGACGACACAAACACGCCATTCCTTGGTTTCGACTTAAGTAATAACACAGACAACGTAAATGGTCCAGCAACAGACACCTTACATGACATTCCTGCCATGAGCGCCATGACACCCGCTCCAACAGGTGATACCCTCACTCCCGCCGTTCCCATGACGACCAGCCCTCCCCACCCCTCCATGTCATCACTACGACTACAGTCCCAGAATTTACCACTTGCAACTACACCAAACCCGCTCAGCCCGCAGTCGACAACTAATATAAATCCCGCTGACATGTTGTCCCAAATCAGTATTATGTTTCAACAATTAGACATTAAGCTAAACACAGTCAAAACTGAAATCAAATCCGAGTTAGACATTAAGCTAAACACAGTCCAAACTGAAATCAAATCCGAGTTAGACATTAAACTAAATGCCGTTGACGCTAAACTAAACGCCGCTGACGCTAAACTCGACACAAAATTCAATGCTGTTCATGCTGAACTACATAACCTAGGCCGCGCTCAAGCTAAATTTCAAGACAAACTAAACCAGATCCGACAAAAACAGAGTGAACAATCCACTAGAATCGAAGGAATTGAAATCAAATTATCCGCTGAGATCACCAAACAAACATCTGATTTAAAAGACAATTTCAAAGCCGAATTTGAACGGCAAAGAAACGAGACTAACAATCTAATCTATTCTACTAACAACCAAATCCGTACCGAGCTAATCACTAAAATTAACGAAGACGTAGATGACGTAAACCACCAAATCAAAGATCTTAAAGATGAGACACTACAACGAATAGACGACACCATGGATCGTCACACCAAAACTACTCAAGATGTGTTTCTACCACTAATCCAACAAAATCAAATCAAAATCGAGCAGACCAAAAACGAATTTAATCAACTAAACGAAATTGTAAACACAGAAATTAAACTCCTGAAAAGCGAAATCGTACAGAAATCAGCTATCGTCCCCTCAACCATCAATGTTGTCTGCGGAAACAATGGCAATGCTGTCGACCAAACCATACCTAAATTTTATGAAGTCCACACAACCCTCAAGAATATTTAGTTAAATTAAAAAAATATTACAAACGGAATACTAATAGAAACAATTGTACTGATCTGAGAGAAAATTTGATTGACATAATTGAGGCCAGCTTCGAAGGTCATGCATCGCGTTGGTTCTCTTTGATAAAAGACGACATCAAAGATTGGAATGACTTTGAAAATGCATTCCTGGCCAAGTTTTGGAATCGTTCGGTTCAGAGGGGAATCCGCCAAAAATTTGAGGTAGAAAAATTCCGGACGAATGGTAAACTGTCACGCTCCGAGTACTTTATAGAACTTGTCATCACACTGAGGTCTTTAACACCACCATTAAGCGACGATGAAATCGTATCCTGTCTCACTGAACACTTTAGCGAAATAGTACAAGACGCAAGAAGAGTCCAAAACGCTAACACTATTCACGAATTCGAGTCACTATTACAAGGAGAGGACCTAAAAGACGCACAGAAGAGAGACAGGCACAGTTATTCAGCGCATAACAACTGACCGACTTCACCCCAAAATCACCGGCAACCGAATTATCAAAACAATCAGAACGACAGAAGACCAAACAACAACAACAACTTCCAATACAACAACGGACATCAACATGGTAACCAGTACCGAAATCACAACGTAAACCCACACGCTTACCAACCTAGAGATAACCGTGCACAATATCACCCCTACAACAACGGTTACAGAAACAACCATAACAACAGCTACAACAACAACAATAGTCATTACTATCACTCTCAAAAACATGACAGGGATCCCCCCAACAACAACAACACACACAATTACCATTCCCCACCCCCCGACAAGGAATATCAAGTAATGAAAGAAAATATCCGTCACGTGAACAACACAACGTCTGTACGACAATCCTAGAGAGGACTGACCCTAACCAAAAACCCCCATCACCCAACCCCACTGATACATCGCCACCTTTAAACGGGTAAGCACTGAAGCAATCGAAGGCTGTCTTACGGATTTGTCACTTCCCTCCCGTTTGATGATGTCTTCAGTGCCCACACAACATATCGGACATAACAGGCCTAATAATACTAATGATACTAATATTACACATAATCCCATAAATAACGAGTACACTGTAAGTACGATCTGCTGCGACAGAGAATTCTTAATGAGAGAAGAATCTGATGTAAATAATAAATCCACTGATAAACAAAATTTTAACTGTCCAGAACTTAAAGTCAAAATTAACAATCTATATGTAAATGTGTTAATTGATACTGGCTCTAACATCACATACATGTCAGAAAAATGGTTTGAAGAGAATAAACATAAGTTTAAAAAATTTGAAGAACTGCCCGTAACCAATACATTCATTAAGACTGCAACAGGCGAACGATCAAAACGTATAGCGAAAATAATATTATTATCCATACAGATAGAGAAGCAACAAACTAATGTACAAGTTTTATTGGTTCCCAACCTAGTTAGACCATTCATTATAGGGATTGATTTGTTAAGTTACTGGGAGATGGAAATAAACTTTGAACATGAAACGATTATGTTATAAATAAACAATAATGTTATCAATTTGAAGTTTGGAGAAGCGTATATTGAAGGTATATCATGTTACATCGTAAGAGATGAAAGCCACAGGCAAAATAATATTAACAATAATACTCGCATAAATAATCATACTAATCAGTCTAACTATAATGCCAATAATCCTGCAACTTGTAGTATCTCTTTTATCGTTCAGCAATCACTAAACAACAATGAAGTACTAAACCAACAACAACAGGAGCAGTTAACCGATTTGTTAATAAGTTACCAGAATGTATTCTCTGATGATCCCGGAACACGTAACAGTATAAATTCGGACCATACTACATTAACGCATTGAAAAAGTACATTAGCAGACCTGTGAACACCTGAACACATCATCATCGTGAACCCCAACAATTTCCCCCCCCTTGTTGTATTGTAAATAGTCATGTTAGCATATAATATTCATTATGTTGTCATTTCAAAGTGTTATGTAATTTCCCCTATCAAGTGTTTTCCCCATTTAATGTATGTGTTTTCCCATTGTGCTTATATATCCCTTTGCAAGTGTCTCCCCCTATTTCATGTGTCTCCCCTCCCCTCCTTCCTCCCCAAGACTCCCAAGTGACAAACCCGTTAAGATATGGACCAGAATAACAATTTCCCCCCCTCTTGAATAAACAATTATTATAATATTTCTACCAGTGAGCTAGTTTAAAAAAATGTATTAATTTTAAGGAATAACAATGTCAAGTGGATATTCTCCCTACCAACCCCACTATGGACAGAGAGACCCATGAACATTTCACCCTTCTCGTAACTTATGTCATAATATTCCCCATTTGTGTTTAATGTTTGATGTATGTCATTTAATCCCAACTTTTGTTCATCCAACGTTATAATTTTGTTATGTGTTAATCTTCATGTATTTTCAATGTTTATCCAATTGTTATGTGTGTTCATGTTATCATAAATATTCATATTATGTGTACCATCAAACCCATTCATGTTGTTTCGAAATCTCAGCTTCATTTCATTCACTTCGACTTCTGCGGGGATCATTGCAACATTTCATAGATTTGATGTATTTAAATTTACCATATAATAAATAAACCCCACATAAATGTAAAATAGGCCTATCTAGGCAATAAGAAGGTTCATTAACTCATTCATGTAAACTGCTTCAAATTATTTGATTTTATTTATTTTTCAAAATTGATCTCACTCCAAATTCAATTTGATATAGTACAAGTGTTAAAAACAAGTGACAGTGTCTACAAGAACTTCAGAAACATATGGCTGTGACTGACATTATTGAGAACCATGCTGATACAATTTTTAAATTAGTTCCAAAGTAGTGATAACTTTTTTGTGGGCATCTACCCAAAATTAACATTTTTCCCCATAAATAAGTGTGGTGGACCCAACAATCCACTCTTTTTGTTAGATAAGAAGAGTCACTGGCAAGGTTTACCCCATTTGCAAGGCCAAGAAGAAATGCCAGTGATGAATCATATAAGAATATGGTGAGACCACTCCAACTTACCTTGTAGATTGCAGCAAGCATTATAATTGGTGTCTAATTTTCAAGCCTAATATCGTTTCTAGCATTTTAAAATACTTTAAAGCAAATTAACAATATCAACCTCAAGACTAATTCTCTGGACTTATATTTTTCTATCAATTAATTTTTCAATAGACTAAGGTTTCAAGGCTTAACCTACCTATTTCCTCAAGATTGAAAGAAGCCAATAATAGTGCATTACAAACATTTGATTTCTGAGATCCTCATTGGCAAAATTTACGATGTATCAAAATTAATATTATAACTAAGCATTCAGTTAAAAATAAAGGATATTTTTACTAAGACAAGAACAGACAGTCATTCTCGCCACACGAGTTCCCCCCTGCAGATTTCATAAACACTGTGTAAACCCTGAGCATTCTATGTATCAAGTAATAAATATATTATAGTAAAGTTAATCCCCTATATTTGTATACAATAATTTGTGAATCCCTATTTTTTTATCCTGAAATGTCAACCCAATTAATAAATCTAGTCATTGTATTGTAAATCAGTTTTATTATTTGTAGTATAGACAGCCATTAATTGTTGTTATAATTATCAGATGCGAAGAATTAATTAAGCCAAGAACAGCTGTTAGGTTACTCATATAGCAAACCCTACAATCAAAATAAAATGCAGTAACGCAGGAAAGTCAAGGTAACAAGGTAAACAAACAAATAACTCCCTACCTATCTATTGTTAACATATATGTTTATATCCTTATTAAGTAAAGGTGTGTTTTGCAGTATATGTTATAGAATACTAATTCATAAATTAACTAGTTTGGAACTGCTACCAATATTTAATCTTATCTACCAATAATTAATTAAAATGCACCAAAAACAAAACCAATATTACTAGTTACTAGCTGACCCGACAGACGTTGTCCTGTCCTAATGTCATTGAATTTGTTTTATGTCAAATACTCGTTCATTTTCAAGATAAGCTCGTTCGCTTCGCTCACTCGCCTCCCGGGTGAGCTCGATCGCTACGCTCACTCGCCTATTTTTATATGGTGCTAACTTCGGCATCGAAAAAAGAGTTTAAGTTGCCTTTCAAGTAGATTTGTTAATTCCATAATCAACATATGTTTATGCCTTTCAAATATGTTTAGATATAATCCTTGTTAACAAATGTTTAGTGTAAATAACTGAACTTTGATCAAATCAATGGGAACATTGAAGGCCAGTGGGACAGAGCCCTTAGGTCGGATTAAAAATTTTCTTTTATAAAAACCTTGTCCTGACATTAACCCATTGGCGTAGACATACGAGCAGGTCTCGTTCCTTACTTGTAATTTTATTAACGTGTGAATTGGAGTATAAAATTGGTGTTTTTAAATGGATTAATGGCATATTTTAATTAAAATATTGTTTTCTTTCAGTTTAGAGAGTTGCATTGGCACACACACAGTAGACATAAGTAAAAATTAGCAAAATCAGTGTTGACCATGTGCAAGTCTCAAAGAATTAACCGATCCCGTCAACTTCCAAGCAAGCCTGCCACCGTTTATTTTACTTGGGCCCTCCCACCAACGTTGCCACAGACTGGTTAACTCATTGAGAGTTGCACAACTGGTCAGTTTTGGTCGTGTGCGGGAATCGAACCCACGAACATCGTATCGCCACCTGGCCAAGGTGTTTCCACGACGTAGCAAACTCAGCTAACACGACCAAAGGCCTGGCGGCGATATTAAGTGTTTTCAGTCAGTCCGCGCCCCTAGCGGATAGAACCGTAGACGCCCGCGGTCATTAGTTACATATTTTGCTACTAGAGTGCAGCACCAATCAATTCCCGTTATAGGCTACTACAGATAGAATAAAATTACTACCTCAATGGGTTAACGAACACAACAAAAAGAATGATTCAATTTGGAGCACTCATTCTCAATTTATGGCTTGACCAAGGAAAATAGCATTAATTTGTATATATTAAGATTATAAATTACTCAATTCTTACCTCATTAAAGTCATTTGCAACTATCAGATGGCGCAGCCCCAATGCTCTGAACAATCGGAATACTCTCGGCAATGAAGCTGTCTAGAAACACAACATTTGGGATATGCAAATTGGGAAAATTCTTTCAGTAAGGAGTAATACATCAGTAATATATTTATTGTTAATGGAAAATAAATCTAACTAATGATATCATTATATTAGAAGAAAGCACAAAAATTGTCATAAGTCTTACTTATGTTATAAGTCTAACATAAGTCTTATGTTTGCGACAAAGGAGAAATTTATGCATGTATTATATGAATATGTATGTCTGTTTTTTTAAAGCCCATTATGCATAAACTACTGAACAAACTGACCTAACAATTTTGTAGGAAGAAATTTAACATAATAATAATAAAATATTTATTCCATGACAATGGTTTACATTGTTTCGGAATTTCCAAAAAGTACTTTATGGGGAAATCTTTAAACCAGGTAAGGCAGGCCTGAGTCCTATCTTCCCCTTCCTGCCAGAGTCTACCCTTTTTTGGAAGCATTTGTCAAAGTGAGATGAGAACCCACACAAACACATCTCAGAATGACTAGCCTAGGATGAAACCTGAAACCTACCAAATGAGAGGTACAATAATTGCTACCTTACTTGATTGAATTGGTTTACATTACATTATATTGTTTATATAGTCTTCTTATTTTATAGAAAGTTTTGTTTGTATTCTTCTTTACAAAATGTTATTCTTGACTACATTTACAGTTTCTTATTCACAGCCCAAATGTTTTGAATTTTTATTACACTAAAGTCGTTTTAATTATTTGAAATATTTTGATCATTTGAACTCAAAAACTTGTCGTATTGTTTGCGTATAAAAGTAGTTTTTAATAAATATTCAAAAAACAAACTATTCTTGTATCAAAATTAAACATACCTATTCCCTATAAAAATCAGTTTTTGCACTTTTCACCCTTAAAATATTAAATCACACAATTTGTTATTTGACCATTTCATAGAGCTTAAAACAACAAATAATATAGTATTTCGAATCATTAACCTAGGTTAAGTGGTTGCGGAGAAAATCTAAAAAACGTGTTCATAAAATCTCCCTTATGGGAAAAAGGTTTTTAACTTTTCCTCAGTTCATTTTACTGTAAACTTCACATTTTATTTTACCAATCAGTTTAGCTCTACAAAACAATCGTTTTGGTCTTTAAATTGTGGTTCTATGTCCAACTGTTGCCAAGATATTCAACGTGCTAAACACAGTACGTTTTCTAATGTTATCCTTATAGAGAATAATTAAAATTTGATATCTCGATTATTTATGAACGTACATTGTAAAACTTGTTATGTGGCTTCACCTAGTACTAATATATTGATATTTGCATAAAAAATTGATTTTTTGTTGATTATCCCCGTAGCAGCAAACCTGCATACTCAGCCATAATGTTACTCTTATGAAGAAGAACATACCTCTTATGATGAAGTTTTATACCTCCCTTAATTAATTGTGAACATAAATTATTAAAACTTGGTATGTAGCTTCACCTGGTTGAGTTATATTGGTAATTTCTTAAAAACACATATTAGCAATTATAGAATATTAGAGTGGCTCTAGGCCAAGATACAGAAAAAAACTATGAAAGGAAAGGGATGCCAGAGAACTTACCCATTGAAATAAGCGTGATGAGTCAACAGGAAAGCTAATTCACTGGCAAAAAATTACACAAATACACACAGAAACTTGATAATTTTCAGGACAAATTCTCCATTTCTCAATCAGTTGAGAAAGTGTTTGTTAGACCTAAATGGAAGCAAGCTTGCCAACTTAATCACTTAACTATTTACACTATTTCACTATATACACTATTACTATATACAGGTCAAGGTCTGAAATGTTCTCTGGCTATGGAAAAAGGATGGGATGGTAGGTTTAACTAATGTTTAAGTTGGGGATCTCTGGATTTTGTTATCCATTGATGAGCTAGCTCCCATCTTCTGAGCTGGGTAGGATTGCAATTTTGTGGAAGGGTTTTAACTATTTTTATGGTGAAGCAGTCATCAAAAGTTGCATTATGCTCTATTGAGTGTGAGTGTATACGACAACAACTTTCAGCAAACAGCTAGAAGCAGTATTTATATCAAGAGGGTATCCCCACAAACTTGTTCAAGATCAAATTCAAAGAGCACAGTCTAACTCATCAACCACCAACTCCTCTCAACACAAACCTGACAACATAAGCCTAATCACAACTTACCACCACAGCCTACAAAATCTTAACAAAATCCTCCAGGAAAATTTCTGCATCCTACAAGCCAGTCCCCATACAAAAGTCTCCTTTCCCAGTGGTGGATTTAAGCAATTGTCGCCTAAGGGCTATTAGGAAATCTGCCGCCCCCCCTGCTTTGTCCTTTCGCCGCCCAGGTTTACCCACATGTTATATATCTTGTTTGGTTATTTTGTGACAGTATCTAAAGAAGTTACGAATTAACTGAATGAATATATTTAAGAAATTTCTGCTATTTCCTAGTTGAAAAAAAAACAGTAAAAAAATATATAATTGACTTGATTCACATTAACGCAGTTTAATATTCAACTAGCAAACCATATGTTTTTATTTTGAATCCCAGCTGTTCTGCTTCTTTTGTTTTGATTTGCTGCCCAGTGTTATTTAAATGGGCCAAAAACACACTTTCAGGGCTTCCCAAGGGTTTCTGGTTCCACGCACTGACTTGAGACCCCCAAAAGACACATCTAGACTAAGGGCTTTCAAACGACACGTAAATCATCAAAATCGACCCAGTAGTTTGGCCAGAATATTCTGCACAAAAATCGCCTTATTATTTTAATATAATAATGATGATATAGCCTACTCAATGACAAATGGCCTTACTCAATGGCTGACTCAATGGCCTTAGAGACAAATGTTGGTGTTAAAAGCAGTGAACCAGTGCTACTTTTAATAACAAGAAAATCCTTCTACAAAGGCCTAAAAATCCCTTCTTATACTTCGTCAAAACATTAATTTTTACACCAATGCATTGACTACTGAAAATTTTAATAAATAACCTATAATAAGATATGATTACACTGTAGCCTTAAAATTAAGGCCTGCCTTAAATAAATCAGACCATTAGCCTCAAAATTCTGACTATTTTAATCCTGAATTAGCGCTTTTCAATACAGTTTTTCAGACATTTTGTAATTTATACTTTTTTACAAAGAATTGTTTATATGTTTTAGACAATCAAAATATAAAATTAATTGATGTAGGCCTAATATTCATAAAACTCTACACATATTCAAACACTTCTTTTAGTTTCACCTCCATTATGTTGTAGATCCAAAGAATTGAAATATAATACCTTCAGGAAGGAGTCACTACTCTCTGACAAATAACCTTTAAAAAGCGTGCCGTCATATTAGGTATTTTGTCCTGTTGTGGTGTCAACTTGTTGGTTGAACGGTGTCATTGGATGTACAAGGCGTTTTTTTTTCAACACTATTTCCAAAGCCATATTAAAAGGGTGTTTTCATTTAACTCAAATCATATTTTTGCTTCGAGATAAACAATAAAATTACATATAAAATATGTCTTAAGATTATAAAGTTAAGTTTAACATCATGATTCGCCTAAAATGCGACAAGATATTAATTTAAAGACTTCAAATATCACAGTTTTTCATTTAATGAAATGGGAGATTTTGACACCGTCCCTCCCACAAAATATACATAGAGGTCTCGCCTGGAGTAAAAAACTGCAGCCTACATGCTGACCGCCATTTTGACCCTCTGTCAACTATGCTCTCATGGCAACAACCAATCGGATACTCTCTTCATAAATTACGTTAGTCTTTATTTTTCTTTAGTCAGAGCTTTGTTAAAAAATTATACTCCAGAATGAAAGATTATGTGTGGTAGCCTTTGATGGTAAATATAAGTTGGCTGAAATAACTTTCTTTGTTACCTAGAGTTTGAAAATGAAAAGACAATATCTTTGTAGTCTAAATTTTATTATTGTCATTCAAATTCAATTGTTGCAACATTTCTCAGCCGTGTGCCTGTCATTATTGATATTGTGTATAAAATAATTTTAATGCTATGTGAATTAACGGGTAAACTTGGAAGTCCGTGAGTTGGACGTAGTGGCGCAGTGCCTGATGTAGTTCGTGGCTTGCCGCCCTTTCTCTATAGCGTAATTGTCTTGTCGCTAGTACGGATTAATGACAAATGCATTATGACTGTTTTGAGGAACTGCAGTGTGAGGGACAGCAAGCGTAATACGTTAGTCTCTGATTACTACCTTTACCTTTAAAAGGGCGGCACACCGTCATTGTTATCCGTTTTCGTCAAAATGTTCCCTGTTTCAACATTTCTTTTGTAAACAACTTATTAATTTTTTGTAAATTTGCCGCCCCTAAAAACTTGCCTGCCCGGGCTACAGCCCCTATAGCCCCCCCCCTAAATCCGCCACTGTTCTTTACAGACCATCAAATGTTCTGTTCAAACAGTTACCGAACCTACGCAACAAGTTAGTCAAACCTAAACGGCTAGGAAAACCGCCTAACACCACCAATAAACCCCAAGGATCATTCCCATGCAACCGGATAACCTGCAAGACCTGCCCCATTCACCAACCCACAACCAGTTTCAAGAGCTCCATAACCAACAGAGAATACAATAATAAAGGCCACCAAACATGCTGCTCCTCCAATGTAATTTATCAATTACAGTGCACAATCTGCCCAGCCCAGTACATTGGCCTAACCACAGACTCCCTACGCAAACGTATGAATAGCCACAGACATGACTGTAAAATCAAATACCCCCGTAGCAGCAAACCTGCATACTCAGCGAATTTCCAATGCATATATATGTATCTTAATACCACATAAAGCCACATACCAAGTTTCATCAATATACATTCATAAATTAACGATTTATGACATTTAATTATTCTCCATAAGAATAACATGGCGACTGAGTATGCAGGTTTGCTGAAGCAAGGAACACAAAAATGGGGTTTTATAGTAATATTAATATAACTCATGTAGGTTAAGCCACATACCAAATTTCATTAATTTATTTTCATAATTAAGGGAGGTAACACGTTACTTATTCTCCATAAGAATAACATGGGGCTGAGTACGCAGGTTTGCTGCTTCGGGAGCCTTTGGAAAAAAATTATTTTTTTGAGCAAATATCAATAGACTACAACCATATGAAGCCATATACCAAGTTTCGTCATTATACGTTCATAAATAAGCGAGATATAAAATTGTTCTTTTCCTCCATAAGAATAACATTAGACAACGTACAGTGTTTAGCACTTTCAATATCTCGGTAACCAATTGACGTAGAGAAATGATCAAAATACCAAATTGTGTATTTTTTTAAGCTGAATCCAATGGTGAAAACTGAAATTTGAATATTTCAAAAATTATATGTGAAAAATTCAAAAAACCCATTTTTGGGGTACAAAACCCCCCCAAAATACCCCTTCGGGTAGAGCGATCTGGCTGGTTTTCGAACTTAAAGTCATAAATGTTGCTTTACACGTTTATACCAAATTTCATCAACATCGGATAATTTTTACGAGAGTTATCGTGCTCACGGACACATATATATATATATATATATATATATATATATATATATATATATACAGTTTCGAACGAATGGTGTTTTTGGGGTCTCCCGGGCTTAGGTCTCACCATGCCGACTACGGTAATAGCTTCTTCCCTATAGGGGAAATTCGCTAATTCCCTATAGGGGAAATTCGCTAAAATCCATAAAAACCCGTTCCAAAACACTCAATAGAGCATAATGCAACTTTTGATGACTGCTTCACCATAAAAATAGTTAAAACCCTTCCACAAAATTGCAATCCTTCCCAGCTCAGAAGATGGGAGCCAACCCATCAATGGATAACAAAATCCAGAGATCCCCCTAACTTAAACATTAGCTAATCCTACCATCCCATCCTTTTTCTATAGCCAGAGAACATTTAAGAACTTTAACTATGTATAGTAATAGTGTATATAGTAAAATAGTGTAAATAGTTAAGTGATTAAGTTTGCAAGCCTTTCTTCCATTTAGGACTAGAAACTCTTCCTCAACTGATTATGAAAGGGAAAAGTTGTCCCGAAAATTATCTAGTTTCTGTGTGTATTTGTATGACTTTTTGCCAGTGAATTAGCTTTCCTGTTGACTCATCACACTTCTTTTCAATGGGTAAGTTCTCTGGCATCCCTTTCCTTTCATAGTTAAAAAAAACACATTTCTTATCTTTCTCGTTGCAGCAAACCTGCGTACTCAGCCCTAACTCAGTTATTCTTATGGAGAATAAATAAAACAAATTACGAACTTTAAGGGCGGCTAGGGTGCTTCCCTTAAGTCCGTTCTTTGTGAAATTTGGGCACAAACAACTTCAAACCAAGATCCATCCGCCACCAAAAATATCAAAATCGGTTGAAAACTGTAGGTGGAGTTATGTCACGAAAAACCCCTAGCGTGTTAAATAAGTATAAGTATATGCCATACATCATTAATTATTCATGTATTTTTATGAAAGAGTGGCTTGATTTGGTAGTGAGAAAAATATACATGCATTGAAAATTCGCTGAGTTTGCAGGTTTGCTACAACGGGGGTATTTGTTTTATATTTTTAAATATTTTTGAGTTACATATAAGAAAAAGTATATTTAACTTTTATTGCTGAAATATGAATTATCAATTATCAACTAAATTATTATACATTTAACCTATCATTGTACTATGAAATTACAGCAACATACAGTAAACCATAAAGAGGATGGTGTTAAATAAGGTTATAATACAGAAAAGGTAATCACAATTTAAAGTTGTACCAAGTAAAAAATACTGTCATTATTAAGTAGGCTACACTAAAAGAGTGAACTAAAAATTTGGCTTGAAAATGGATGCATTAGAGATGTGTGAGTACTCGAAATTTCGAGTTCGAGCCGAATTCGGCACTGAAACTCGAGGTTTTACTGAAACTCAAAAGTTTCGAGCGAGTTTACTCCCGCCGTTTACCCGCGCTACCAAGGGTCATCCGCGGCTGCGCATCGTCTGTAAATTCAAATTGAGTGTGAACGCATTTGAGGTGTTAAGAGTTGTGATGTGGATTTTAGTGTTTTATTAATAAATAAGTAAGTAGTGGCTTATGCATTTGTGTTACTTTTTACCAAAATGGAGGATTTACTAAGACCTTCAGATTGAGTTTTATGAACACTGTCTGTATAGTCTACTTTTAGGTTAACCTAACCTTGTCATTTTTTAAAGTAAAATATAAAAAAATCTTAAATTAAATCTAATAGGTAAGCATAAGAAGTTTGAGCATGTTTTTTGTTCCATAATAATTGAAATTGAGTCAATCCATTAATTTTAGGTTCAACTGTCTTTTGGCATTGAGCTTTTTTTTAAAGACAAGTGATTTGTTTTGGCTTTGTTTAAGTTAGGCTTTGTTATGTTTGGCTAAAAATAAAACACATTAAACGAATGAGACGTAACTAAATTTTATATTTAAAACTAAACTTTCAATTCAATTCATTTATTGTTCAATAGTACAATATTTACATACTATTGAACTATTCACTTTATTCCTCGATGTTTGAATATACTAACCCCTCTCAAAATGTGAATACATATTAATATTTCATATAATGAACTGATAGTAGTGACAAGAACCTTAACTGGATATTATACGAAAAACAAACCAGTGGTAAAGTAGCACGTTCTGTATTTTGTTGTTGCTTTGTCTGTTTTAAGATGATAAAAAATTCAACACTAATAAATATAAATATGTGTTCCTTTTTCGAATAGCGACTGATCATAACTTTTTGGCCTGAGTTGAATTGAAAATATAATCTCATCTAGTTTATTTACCAAGGGAACCGTGTAGGGGGAGGGGTTCATGAAAGGCCTAAGATCCAGCACGCAACTGAGCTCTTCTTCTGTAAGGTTGATTTCCTAAAAAAGAAAAATAATTTAAATGACAGTCATAGTTTAAAGAACAATTATAATTAGATACCATAGACTAAGAACATACTCTAGATATTATTATATGATACCTGTTTGCTGTCAATACTTAACATCAACATAAAGAAAAGCATAAAAGCAACAAATAAACTTGCCCCCCTTATGTATGAAAGCCTGTGGGGCGTGTCTCAGTTGGTACGACAGTCAAGTAGAAGTGCAATCAAGCGAAAGGGGGTTCAGTCAGTTTCAGAACTGAGACATCCCAATTGATAAAGCTAGGTGGAAATTAAAAAAATATGTAAATAAGGGAGAAAATCATATTTGAAAACTGCTTTATAAAGCCTGCTACAGACTTTGATATTAGTTAGGCATTCTACTACTATTCATAAGAATTGAAGAAACTTTTGGAGCAACGTTATCAAACGTACTAATCGTCCCATTAGGTTTTAAGCTAAGGCAATTTGTGATGAATCAAATATTTTCAGAGTTTCATACCTCTATTGTGGGATATCTAGGGTAGGCTCGGCGAAACATTTTCATACTGATTCTGCCACTTTCCCAATCACCGGCTTTCACATTGAAAAGCTTATTTTGCAGGAGAACGATCAACTGCGATCGAAGGATCAGCCCTCTTAGTCGTCCGGATGATCTGATACCATCCTACAAAACAATGAAACAGTCACACATCAGTTTTTAAGTTCAGGGTGTAAATATGTTTATTGTGTGTAGGCTTTTCTGAAGACATTAGTAAGAGGCTATTACAGAGGTCTAATGCTATAGGGTAAAAGATGAGGTTTAATATGTACAAATTTCACAAACAAATCAAAATGGTGATAAAGAGATCAAAATATTCTGAATGGAAAAAAACATGAATAAGATCAAAATAAAATTTGGGTTTCCTAAAACAGTCCGTTTTAAAATAGTGACAGTTAAGAACTTTCACCAAAGTGATACACAAAAAGAGTTATAACTTTTGGAGAGCTTCAAGAGAAATCTAATGATAAAAATTAAAAGTTATGGAAAAATGTAGGGCTATATATTGATTGATGCATCTAAATTTTAACATAAAACAAATTTTTAAAAAATGGATGCGCCTTGAAAACAAGAACACGAGCCCAAACCATACTCACTCCGGCTACAGAGCTTTTGGACTGCGGATCGATGAGTGGGAAGCCGTTGAATGTCTCGCGCTGCAGGGTGTTGACGATGTGTCTCACACTCTCCACGGTGCGCAGAACACACGGCGGGTGGCTCATGATGGCGCAGGCCTGCACCTTGTAGATGAGGGGGGGCGGCTCCCATGCCAGCAGGGGCACTCCAGACAGCTGTATGTGGATGTCATAGATACCCTGCAGAACACAAAGAGCTGTTAGAAGGCGACCCATACCGCTGACTAGGTACACCAACTGCCATCCCTGTCAGCGACGCGATTTACTCCCCACTCCACCCACTGCCACCCCTCACGAGACCAGGCTTGTGGTGCTGCCACGGGAGAGCAATAGGGATGAGGCGAAAACAACGCAATGTGGTTCTTTCACAGTTGTCGAGCTAAACCATTGTGTAAAACAGGCATTTTGTCGACAACTGTTGGCAGCAAACAGATTATCGCACTAACTCTACAAACAACACAACGGCTTGACGCAAAGCAATGCTTAGAGATATTTAGTTATAGCAAATTAATTTAAAAATAAACTGACATCGATAACAAAACTGATTAAGCTAGCTAAACAGTCGGAGGAGGTAGTAGTCAATCTTGCACCACCTTCTTAACGAGAGCCTAATGCTGTCAGCCTTCTGTAGTATTTTATAGTTTTCTGTGCCTTAAGTATTCCCATCAGTGCCGTCCTTAGGGCAGCGTGACAGGTGCAGCCGCACAGGGCCTCGCACCTATGAAGGCCTCACGCTTGAGGGATTTTTTTATGTGGAAGCTAGAAGCGTCATGGCAATGGCAGCGGGCATAAATGTGGACTATTGTCAATTACAAATTGAACAACTGAAGACAATAGACAAACAGCAAGAACGGTATATCGTTTGCTAATAATATCAATATATTTTAATTTAATGGCAAGTTCATTGTATGTAAATAAGTATTATAGGGCCCCACAAGAGTGGGGCTGGGTGGACTCCTGGGTCCAGGATCCGGGCCTGCAGGGGGTCCTGGGCCCAGCCCTCCACAATTTATTTTTATTTTTTTATTATAATTTAATTCAAACTAGAAGAAACATTTATTTTTATTTTTTAACCAATGAAATTTTTAAAATCCTGCAGATAATTATAGCTTAAAATTTAAAACATATATTTATAAAATCCATACTGATATTCATTGTTGATGCATGTGATGTATGTGTATCAGCGCAGTAAAGGCGGTCCCACACTTCTCGCGAACAGGCCTGAACATTCGGCCGAACATTCTCCCGAAGTGAACATTCCGTCCCGTATGTTCCCCAATGTATTCAAAAGTTCGTGGAGCTCCCACACTTCTCGCGAATACTCCGGACATTCGGAGTTCGACCAAATGTTCGGGCGTGTTTGCGAGAAGTGTGGGACCGCCTTAAGGTTCACCGGGCCCCCCTCACTTCTCCAATCAACCTTCTTACCTCGGCTAATTTTTGTCCAGCCATTGTAGCCAGTTTCTATGATTTACATAGATCCTCACTAAATTTTGTTGTAAGTACTTGATGTATAGTCTTGGATGACTATTTTGGTATCATGTGGGTTTTTATAACATATGTTTTCTACATTAGTAAACATCTATGAGAATAAACTCATTACAGGTTTTGCTTGAATGTAAAATGTGGATACACTTTAGTATTATAATTTTTATCTGAGTGAGTTAAATAAAAATAATTTCTGTGGTAATTTTTAAATAAAAAATTTGTTTAATAAAGTTAAGTTTGGACTTAATAAATAGTTACCATAATTATCCTGTATTTTAAGGTTTAATTACACTACATTCTAAAAAGAGTATGTGTAAGAAATAACCTTGCAATTATAAATGTAGCATGTGACTGTAAAATGGGGGGCCCATCTTTGGTCCTGGGTCCAGGGCCCGTAGTCGAATGTGGGGGCCATGTTATAGGGTACTCTTGAGTGCTGTACTGCTGCCAGACAAAGACTTGGTTGCGTACGGGAAGTGCGCGGGTAGATGATCGTGGCGCGGCTGGAAGCCGCCAATAGTGAGTGTATTTCTTAACATATCGAGCAAGTCTATGTCGAGACAATACTGGTGTGGTGCGAGGGAGTGGGGAGCGTACACGCAAAATAAATTTGTTTACTCCAATGTTTTTCTTCAAGCAGTCAGTATAACCCCGTCCTGACAGTCAGATAGCGCTCAAGACGTTTATGATAAGTAGTTACCCATGTTTTTAGCGAATTTTCCGTATAGGGAAGAAGCTATTACCGTAGTCGGCATGGTAAGACCTAGGCCTGGGACCATGATAACTTTTCGTTTTGAGGTCCTCAGACCCCAAAAACACCATTCGTTAGAAACTGTATACACATATATATATATATATATATATATATATATATATATATATATATATATATATATATATATATATATATATATATATATATATATGTGTGTGTCCATGGGTGTGATAACTCTTGTAAAAAAGGTCTATTTTTGATGAAAATTGGTACAAATGTGTAAAGCAGCATTTATGACTTTAAGTTCGAAAACCAGACAAATCGACCTATCCGAAAGGGTATTTTGGGTGGTTTTGTACCCCAAAAATGGGTTTTTTGAGTTTTTAACAAATAATTTTTAAAAAGTACAATTTTATTTTTTTTCCATTGGAATCAGCTTAAAAAGACGCACAATTTGGTATTTTAATCATCGCTCTACGTCAATTGGTTACTAAGATATTGAAAGTGCCAAACACAGTACGTTGTCCAATATTATTCTTATGGAGGATAAGAAAAATTGTATATCTCGCATATTTATGAACTTATCCTGACAAAACTTGGTATATTGCTTCATTTCATTGTGGTCTATTGATATTTGCACAAAAAACCCATTTTTGGCCGATAGTTCCCGTAGCAACAAATCTGCATACTCAGCCCCATGTTATTCTTATAGAGAATAAGTAACGTGTTATCTCCTTTAATTATGAACATAAATTAATAGAACTTGGTATGTGGTAGGGATGAGTCGATTTTCGATACCGATTCACGATACCACCGATTCTCGATACCACCGATTCTTGGACATTGGTATCGGTATCGAGATTCATTTGTTTAATGTCAATACCGATACCCCCGCAGTTTACCCGCGCTACGAAGTGCACGGGAAGGGATACTACCGCCGTTTACCCGCGCTACAAAAGACACGGGGAATGTTTGGGTCACCGGCAAAAAATCTTACCTTGGAGATAAGGAAGGAAGAGGGGTGGGAGGGGAGGGGTGGGGTCCGGTTGAAAGCAATAAATCAGTCAGCTGACCAAAATTATTTCTTTGAGTCATTATCTTACAACCAAGATTTCCCCATTATGAATTTATAATAAATAGTTGTTGTTTTTCTATATTACTATAGGACACTTGTGAAATTAACATTAAATTATGTAAAAAATTGCATTAACAAATTGTATTTAATAATTAATTACAAAATACAGTAGAAATCCAATTATTCGAACCCCAATTATCCGAATCTCCAATTATCCGAATCGATTTTGAGTGAAATAATAGAAATACGCGGGAGCGTGTGTAGCGATAATGCGCCGTTCCGTTACTATGGCTTCGTGAGCGCTAAAATAAAAGCCCACGCTGTTACCTTCCGGCGCGATGTTTTCGCAGGGAACAATGAGTCATACCCCCTTCCCGCCCTCCTCATCATCAGTCGCTACTTTCTTTCACCGTTCTTTAATGTATGGTGATGTTTTTTGCTTAATTCCCGAGGTATACCCGATTATCCGAATTTCTGCATATCCGAATCGGCCTGATCTCCAATTAATTTGGATAATTGGAGTTCTACTGTAATACTAAATAATTTTAAATGGTTACAAAAGTGTAGTTTTAACAAGTATAGGTACTGAAAAATTGTAGGTATCAATGGTATCGGAATCGAAAATCGATTTTTCTGGTACCGGTATCAGAATCGAGAATCGATAAATTTTGGTATCGACTCATCCCTAGTATGTGGCTTTACCTAGTTGAGTTATATTGATATTTGTATAAAAACACATTTTTAGTGTTTCTTATTTCAGCAAACCTGCATACTCCTTCCGCCATGTTATTCTTATGGAGAATAATTAAAATGTCATAAATTGTTTATTTATGAATGTATATTGATGAAACTTGGTATGTGGCTTTATGTGGTATTAAGATCAATATGCATTGGAAATTCGCTGAGTATGCAGGTTTGCTGCTACGGGGGCACTGTCATTATATAACGTCTTTTTAAAATCACTTACCCTACTGTAATTAGGCTGCGTAGTTTACTACATAAACATTTTATTTTACATAGATGATTTTTAGTGATATTGTTTACCTAATACAGTAGACTCTCAGAAATCCGGACTACACTTATCCGGACTCCCGGTTATCCGAACCGATCATCTTGAAATTTTTTTTTTTTTTTTCAAATAAAAACGGAATTTCACGGTTTAGCATCTTCAGTTTAAACGCGATTATACCGAATTACACAAATAATGTCATGTAGTTTGCATCGTTAGGCGCACTAACCCGACCTCTGATGGACCAAGTCCTCACTTAATCCATCCGTGCCGTTATTGGTGTTTTAGTGAATTTCCCCTATAGGGAAGAAGCTATTACCGTAGTCGGCATGGTCAGATCTAGGCCCGGGACCATGATAACTTTTCGTTTTGAGGTCCCTAGAGCCCAAAAACACTTTTTGTTCAAAACAATACATATATGTGTCCGTGGGTGCGATCTCTCATAAAAATGGTCCGATTTTGAAGAAATTTGGTACAAACGTGTAAAGCAGCATTTATGACTTTAAGTTTGAAAACCAGACAGATAAAAGATAAATTATCATCTATCCAAAGTGGTATTTTGAGGGGGTTACGTATCCCAAAAATGGGTTTTGAAGTTTTTACATGTGATATTTTAAAAAGTCTAATTTTAGTTTTCATTATTAGATTTAGCTTAGAAAAAAAATTGGTGTTTTGATCATTTCTCAACGTCAAATGGTTACAGAGATATTGAAAGTGCTAAATACAGTACACAGTACGTTGTCCAATGTTATTCTTACGGAGAATAAGACAAATTTTATATCTCGCTTATTTATGAACGGATACTAATGAAATTTGGTATAGGGCTTCATCTGGTTGTGGTCTATTGTTATTTGCACAAAAACAGCAATTTTGACTGATTATTCCCGTAGCAGCAAACCTGCGTCCTCATCCCTCATGTTATTCTTATGGAGATTAATCAAAATGGGATATATTGCTTATTTATGAATGTATATTGATGAAACTTGGTATGTGGTTTCACCTAGGTGATTTATATTGATATTTGCATGAAAATCCACATTTTTTGTTCCTTGTTGCAGCAAACCTACGTACTCATCCCCAATGTTATTCTTATAGAGAATAATTAAAATTGTATATATCGCTTATTTGTGAGTATGTTTATGAAACTTGCTTTGCGGCTTTATGTGGTATTAAGACATTATTATGCATTGGAAATTCGCTGAGTACGCAGGTTTGCTGCGACGGGGGTATTTTATTGTTTACGTATCTGGCTAGCTGCTCCGTCCAGTTTTTCTCCTGTCAATGACTCATCACGACGATGTAAATCAGTAGGCAAGTGATACATAGTAAATGACATAAAATGACTTAGTGACATATATTAAATGCATATTGTAATAATTGTTCACTATAAGGGCGGAAAAGATGATTCATGCCCACCTCTGGGAAATCCGGATTTTTGAAAATCCGGACCGGCCGTCACCCACAATAGTCCGGATTTCTGAGAGTCTACTGTAATCAAATTAGGAAAGGCGTCACAAACATTTCTTGCCCCAGGCCTCCCGTTGGCTAAGGATGGTGCTCACTCCCATCATCCTATTGTTGATATGACCAACCAAGAAAATATCAAGGAATTAATAAAAAGTATTGATTTATTTATTTACTAGCTGATAGCAGCAGGCTTCGCCCCACAAATGATTTATAAAAACTACTACAGTTGTGTGTGCTGCATTCTGTGGTTAGCCCGTGGAACTACTACGAATCAAGATCAGCTGTTTGTATTTTCAACAGCTCAAACAAAAATGAATGTCCATAAGGAATACATGGGAACTTTTTCGGGGTCTCTGGCGGAGCCCTAAGGATCAGATCAGGATGAAAACCATTTAGTTTTCCTATTTTATGCCTAAAGAATCAGTATACAACATTTCAGCCCTACCTACATGGGAAGGTGGAGAATTAGTGATTAGTGATTCAGTCAGTCAGTCAGCCAGGGCTTTGCCTTTTATAAAAACTACTAAAACTTTTATAAAAACTACTTGAAAGATGGTGGACAGTTAAGTTTTCATGTTTATTTTGTGCTCATTTAAATGGAAAATTTATGGTATATTGGATGATTTTTTTCAGTTATTGTGAGTAAAAAGTGTAATTTATTTGTAAAAGAACTTATTTAAAATTTTAAAATTTGTTTAACCATTTGGATAAAATTGTTTAACTGTGCTTTAAATGTGGCATGGCTTGGACAGTAGATTTCCATATTTAAAAAATATTTTGATCATAATAGCTAAAAGGAAAATTTTGTGAACTTACATTTTGAAAAGTTGCTTAGTGGTAATTGGTGTTGGTTTTATGACCGGCTTGGCACCGCGGCTCTCTGGATTTCGGACAGTCGGGGGATTCAGGTGTTGGGTCACGGATCCGGTGACGGTTACGTCTGGGTGAGACTTCGGCGAGTCAACGTATACAGTGTCTACCTCTCTCCCAACTATTCCGCCGAGGAGTACCGGGAGAGGCTGGAGGCGCTGGAAGACAGTCTTCAGGGTGTCTCGGGGGGCGTTATAGTTGCTGGGGACTTCAACGCGCGTGCCGTTGAGTGGGGCATCCCAGTCACTAACGCCCGGGGGAGACGAATCTTGGAGATGGCCTCGAGGCTCGACCTGGAAGTGGCGAACAGAGGGGACATGCCGACATACCGAAGACCTGGTTTTGGTGACTCCATACCAGATGTCACGCTGGTATCGGCAGGGTTGTTTCCTCTGGTAGCGGGGTGGGGGGTGATGGACGTGTACACGGCCAGTGACCACGAATTCATCTTCTTCAATCTGGAAGAAAACGAGCTGTCTCGTCGATGCAGTACCCGAAACCCAATTGGCTGGAAACAGACCAAACTGGACAGGGGAAAATTCGTCGAGCGGCTCAGTCGTAGCCCCGAGGCCGGTTTGACGGAGCGCTTTGACTCCGCTGATCGAGATCGGGTCGAAGCTCTCGTGGGTTCCACAATGCAGCTGATCGAGCGTGCATGCGACTCGTCGATGCCTCGGAAAAAACCTGTCCGGGGTCGTCGCCACGTGTACTGGTGGACGGACGAAATCGCGGAGCTCAGGAGAACGGCACTGATGCTTCGCAGAAGAGCGCAGAGAACTCGAAACCGACCGGAGGCTTTGGCCAGGTCGGCAGAGCACAAGACTGCGAAAAAAGCTCTTGCCAGTGCAATTCGCCTGAGCAAGGCTCGCTGCTGGAAGGAGCTGTGCCGGGACGTGGACTCCGATCCATGGGGAAAAGGGTACAAGCTCGTCACGAGAAAGCTCGGGGGAATGGGGGCCAGCAGTGCCTCTATGCCTGCAGGCACGATCACGGCCATCGTCGATGCTCTCTTCCCAAGTCACCCTGTGAGGCGAGAGGAAAGAGTAACGGGGCCGGTGCCTGATGTTCCTTTGTTCACGGAACAGGAGCTCGTGGCAGCGTCGTCTGCCATGCACAACAACAGAGCTCCAGGCCCTGATGGCATTCCGGTTGAGGCTCTGAAGGTTGTGGCGGGAAGTCACCCACATCTGCTGCTGCGCATGTTCAACGCGTGTTTGGCGGCGGGTGTGTTTCCGTCACGCTGGAAGACAGCTAGACTGGCGCTCATCAGCAAAGGCAAAGGTGACCCGGAGTCCCCGTCGGCATACAGACCACTCTGTATGTTGGACACGGCGGGTAAACTCTTTGAGAGGTTGCTGAAACCCAGGTTGAGGTTGGCCGTCGAAGCTGCTGGGGACTTGTCCCCCCGGCAGCACGGCTTTCGGAAGGGCCACTCAACCTTGAATGCCGTGGCTGAAGTCCTGGGCGCCGTCCAGCGGGCTGACACGGCCTGCCATCAGGCCAGGCCGATCGTGCTGCTGGTCACCCTGGACGTTAAAAACGCTTTTAACTCGGCCCGTTGGGTGGACATGCTCGAGGCGTTGCAGCGGGACTTCAGGGTACCCGACTATCTCTTGGTCGTGGTACAGGACTACCTGAAGGAGCGCAGGCTGCTATATAGCACAGAAGCAGGGGTCCGTTCCAAAGTGGTCACCGCCGGCGCGGCGCAATGGTCGATCCTTGGCCCTGACCTTTGGAACGTGGCATATGACGGAGTGCTTCGCCTCGAGATGCCACCACAAGCCTATCTCGTGGGCTACGCAGATGATGTAGCCGCAGTCATCACGGCTC
The DNA here is from genome assembly GCA_963675035.1 of Allygus modestus. Taxonomy (NCBI): domain Eukaryota; kingdom Metazoa; phylum Arthropoda; class Insecta; order Hemiptera; family Cicadellidae; genus Allygus; species Allygus modestus. Next base: position 59,876,194 of record OY776117.1, on the reverse strand, counting down.
GGAATCCAGAGTTAGCCCAGCTTCGCCTCAACCAGGTGATGTTTCGGGTCAACAGATGGATGAGCGGTCATGGACTTGAGCTGGCGGTCGCCAAGACCAAGATCGTCATGCTTACGCGACGGAGGATCCAAACAGTATTCTCTATGACTGTTGGTGACGTGGAGGTCCAGACGAAGACTGCGGCGGAGTATCTGGGAGTGGTGCTTGACCGCCGCCTCACATGGTGGGAGCACATCCAGGCGGTTTGCAACAAGGCGACGAGGGTTGTTCTGTCGCTCAGCAGATTGATGGGGAATGTCGGAGGCCCGAGGTCCAGCAAGAGGCGACTTCTCATGTCCACCGTCAACGCCACTCTCCTGTACGGCGCAGAAGTGTGGGCGGGTGCCATGAGAGTCAAAAAACACAGCAAGAGAATTCTCTCCGTTCAGCGCAGGGCGGCTCTTAGGGTTGCCTGTGCGTATCGCACTGTGTCTGGACTGGCTGTAATGGTTGTGGCTGGAGTGTTTCCCTTTGATCTGCTCGCCGCTGAGAGGCAGAACATCTTTCGCCGTGCTCCTGATCTCGGAAGAGACCAAGCTGCTGTGGAAGCCAGACTCGAAACTCTGCGAGTTTGGCAAGAGTGTTGGAGCGGTGGACTGGAAGGGCGATGGACGTTTCGTCTCATCAGAGACATAAGCCCGTGGTTGAGCCGTGAATTTGGGGAAATTGACTTTTTCTTGTGTCAATTCCTGACGGGCCACGGGTACTTCAGGGAATACCTTTTCCGCATGGGGAAGGTGAGGTCACCTCAGTGTAGTTACTGCCCGGAGGAGGTGGATGATGCTCATCATACTTTCTTCCGGTGCAGTCGTTTCGCTGAAGACAGGAGGAGGCTCGTCTCTGCTGTCGGCGATCTGTCCCCGGACGTCGTGGTGGGGGCGATGCTTCGAAATGAAGACTCCTGGAGAGCGGTTGCGCTCTTCGTGCAATCCGTTCTTCGGGGAAAGCGAGACGAGGGATGCTTAGGTGACCTCTAAGTTTCCCGAAACGGTGACGTGACCCGTCTGGGCGCAAGACACGCGGGCCGGTGCCGAAGTTGTCTGATAAGGGTTCCGGCCTGGTTTTTCCCCCGCGGCTCCGTAGGAGGTTTAGTGGGTATACCTCGTAAGAGGGAGTCCTACACTGTTCCTTTGGGTTCGCGCATTAAGCGTTCCTCCTACGTAGAAAAAAAAAAAAAAAAAAAAAAAATGGTGTTAGAAGATAGGGCCATGATTTAATTCCACAGGTTGCACTTTAAGGAGAACTATATTGGTGATAACAAATGCACACATTAACGGTTATCATATCACTACTCTCTGCCAATACCGGGTGAAACATGAAACCGGTTTGGCGTATCTAGTACTTGTGACCTTCAACTTGAACTCAACATCATCAGTCATCTGATAAGCCCTATTGCTCAGGGCTAAGGGGTTTACATCCCAGTAATAGATGTTCTACCTGTTCCTGTCAGTTGTTTAAATATAAGATTGATATATATATATATTTTTTTTATGTCTTGAAATATATTTATATAAAATAAAGGTAAATTATTATCAGTCTGTTAGTCATGGAAAAGGTAGCAAACAATGAAGTCAAAAATAATTTAATCCCAAAGGGTTGGAAAAAAGAAGAAAGAGTTAGGAAGAATGGTTTAAATGCTGGGAAAATAGATATTTATGTAACATCTCCTGGTGGTAAGGTGTTGCGATCAAAAAAGGCATTGAGTGCTTACATAAAAGAAAAATAATTGCCTTTTAAAGTCGAAGAATTTAATCTAAATTTCTCTACAAAAAAAGTATTAAAACAAATGATGATTTTGACAGTTTTAGTGACAGTTCACTCACTGATAATAGTGAAAATTCTTCAGAAACCCTAAAGACAACTTCTGAATTAAAATCGGCAACTCCAATCATGACACAGACCGAAGTCCAATCAAAGAAAAGATTCTTTGATAACAAAATCAGAACCTCACAAAATGTTGTAAAAACGGTTTGGGATATTGTCAATCAGAAACCACAAGTAGGCTTAGTTATAAGAACAATCAAATTTATTTAGCAACAGATAATATAATACAAAATGATCAAGTTACGGTGAGCAACATATTTAATAATTACTTCTCAGATATGGTTGAAGAAACAGTGTTACCAAACATTGCAAGGAGTGGATTTAATAATTACTTCTCAGATATGGTTGAAGAAACAGTGTTACCAAACATTGCAAGGAGTGGTTATGTAACAGCCTCAAAACCTTCCACTAATTTACAAACTTCTTTTCGTCTTAAACAAATTACTGAAAATGAAGTCCTAAAACATATAACGTTTTGTAAATCAAAATTATCATCAGGCTGCGATTAAATCCCAATTAAGCTGGTTAAAGATGCAAAATATGCCCTTTTAAAGCCTTTAACCCATGTAATAAATGCTTCTTTTATAACCGGTATACACCCTCATGAGTTAAAAATATCTAAAATTGTTCCAATACATAAAAAAGGGAGTTTTTCAGACGTATCGAACTACAGACCAGTTTCTCAAATATATCATCAATTTCAAAAATATTTGAAAAATGTTATCTTGAACAATTATTAACTTTTTTTGAAAACAATGAACTCCTTAGTGATCATCAACATGGGTTTAGATCAGGAGGATGGATGCATAACAGCATCGATTGAATTTATAGAATCTGTAATAGAAGCTTTAGATAAAGGAGAGACAACTGTCGGTGCTTTTTTGGACCTGAGCAAGGTCTTTGACAGTGTCTGTCACTCAACGCTTATTCAATCATTATCACAATATGGAATTAAGGATACAGCACTGAACTGGCTAAGCTTTTATTTGGTTGGGCGTCGACAGTATGAGTCCATAACATACACAAATGATAAAACAAAGTTTATAGAAACTGCAAAATCTTCCTTTAGAACAGTTAAATGCTCTGTTCCACAAGGTTCAGTTTTGGGTCCTTTCCTTTTTATTTGCTATCTGGGAGGACTGCCTGAGCCTCAAAATAACATCCATTATAGATCTAATTTTTGTACTTATGCTGATGACATCAGTTTTTCAGTTTCCAGCAAAGACCAAAATGTAATTAATCAATCAACAAATTTAACAATACAAAATATCAAACAATTTTTGGCTGAGAATAATCTTTTGCTTAATTGTTCTAAAACAGTAACTATGGAGTTTTATAACCCACAGAATCGTCCAAAGTTTAATAGTATTAATATGAGGAACTCGAAATATCAAGTGAAACCAAGTTTTTAGGATTGCATCTAGATAACCATTTAAATTGGAATTTACATGTTAATAAAGTTTGTAAAAACATTTCTTCTGGCATTTTTTCTCTGAGAAAATTGCAACATTTTTTAGATATGGATGCAATGAAAATGATTTACTATTCAAACATCCATTCTCATTTAGCTTATGGAATTGCCATTTATGGTTCAACCACAAAAAATAACTTAGATAAAATATTGAAACTACAGAAATCAGCAGTTTGTATTATGTTAAATTTAAGTCCTGAGACTTCTTGCAGAGAGCATTTTGCTACTCTGGGAATAATTACGGTTTATGGTTTATATATACTTGAAACTGTTTCACATGTAAAGAAAAACTTGGAATTATTTTTTAAACATAGTCAAATCCATAATTATAATACAAGGAACAAAAATGATTTATTGACAATGGCACACAGGACAAAACTTTTCACAAAAACTCCAACCTTCAATGGAATAAAATTCTTTAATGCACTACCTCAACAAATAAAAAACATAAATAAGTTTGAAATTTTTCAAAACAAAGTGAAACTATTGGTCACTGCTAAAGTTTTATACTCCCTTGATGAATTCTGATTATTCAGGAATTCTGAAATTGAAAGGGTTTTGAGGCTGGGAGATAAATGTTATTTTGAAGGTGTTATTATTATTTTAACATTACTGAGTAATTAAGATTAATTTGTTTTGTACCTTTGACACCATTCTTTGTACTAAATGTATTGGTTGAATAAAGAGTTTTTTGATTTGATTTGATTTGATTTGATAGATATAGATTAACATGCTACAATACGGGTTAAAACCCAATTTAGTTGATGTATGACAATTAGCTGTTAAAGAGCAGTCTCAGAGGAATATAACTGTCGCTATAGATAGAAAAAGCTACAATGAAGCACGGAGAGTAGGGACAATGTGTCTCGAGTTGTCTCCCTGAACACTCACCACCACAAATCCGGCTGAATACAGTCAGTGCAGACCCAAGCCACTTCAACCAACTGACTCGACCTTGCCTTCCCCGCCAGATTCCTGGAGGGAAAGTGCAATGGGAAACAAAACTATGGCTGCCTGACTTCCTGCCATCAGCTTTTACTTCATCCCAGCATCCTATACGGCTCTGGCTACACTTTGCTCACCTCATTGAAGAAGTCGCCCACCCACTTGGCCATGATGAGGGTGATCATGAGCGGAAGGCCGAAGCTGATGTTGCCGGTGGCCTCTATCATGATGACGGTCAGACTGATGGTCATCCTCACCACTCCCCCCAGCTGAGCGGCGGCGCCTACCAGAGCGTACTTGCCGGGGTCAATACACCACAACTGCCGCACACACACGTTGGATACAGTCTACTCATTTTGATAAGCTTCTGAACTGGTGTGACTAAATAAATAAATTTAAAAAGTACCTTTTCGTTTCCAGATAAATTTGTCAATGTAAAGCTACAGCGCTTTAATGTGATTTTAGCTTGATGACTTATGTAACTGTATAAGATGGCAGATTGCTTGAGAATGACGCAATGAAGCAGTGAAACCTGGTTGTAATTTTACAACAAAAAATTTAACTGGAGACATACAGGTAATTTAAAACCACTTTATGTTGAATAAAGGCAAAACTGGATGTTAACTTGCTGATTATGAATTTATTTGGTTTTAATTTTATTATTTGTAAATCCTAGAATTCGCTAAAAATAGCTTTGTTTGTATAACTGGTAGTTTGATCAACAATCTCAAACTTAGCTCCAACAATCGTCATTCTAACTTTGAGAAAAAAACTTTTAATCTCAGTAAAATGTGAGTAAACTGATACAGTAAAAATAGTTAAATCTAATCTTTGAAACATTTTTCAGTGAATTTCCCCTATAGGGAAGAAGCTATTACCGTAGGTCTCATGGTAATACTTAAGCCCAAGACCATGATAACTTTTTGTTTTGAGGTCCCCAGATGCCAAAAACACTATTCGTTCAAATTTATATATATATATATATATATATATGTCCGTGAATGCGATAACTTGAGTAAAAAACGTCCGATTTTGATGAAATTTGGCTCAAATGTGTAAAATGACATTCATTACTTTTAAGTTTGAAAACCAGAAAAATCTGATCATGGGAAGGGGGGTTTATGTGGGTTTAAATTTTCCAAAAATCAGTTTTTTTGCATTTTTCACCCTAAAATTTAAAAAACCTTAATTTTGGTTTTGACCATGTTATAGACCTTAAATAACAAATAATATAGTATTTTGAATTATTAACCTAGGTTAAGTGGTTGCGGAGAAAATCCAAAAACCTACTCATCAAATCTCCCATGTTAATCTTATGGGAAAAAAGGTTTTTGGCTTTTCCTCAGTTTATTTTAATGTAAACTTCACATTTGCTTTTACCAATCTGTTCAGTTCCACAACACAATCATTTTGGTGTTTAAATTGTGATTCTACGCCCAATGGTTGCAGAGATCAATGTGCTAAATAAACCCAGTACGTCGTCCAATGTTATCCTCATGGAGAATAAATACAATTTTATATCTCGATTATTTATGAATGTATATTAATAAAACATGGTATGTAGCTTCACGTAGTACTGGTATCTGCACAAAAATTGACTTTTTGTCGATTATTCCCGTAGCAGCAAACCTGCGTACTCAGTCCCCATGTTATTCTTATGGAGAATAAGTAAAATGTAATTACTCCCTTAACACGTTCGCGGCGGCGCGGCAACATTTGTTGCCGCTCAGGACCTTAACGCCATCCTGACGGCAACATTTGTTGCCGTCGTGTATTGCTTTATTAAATGACCCGCCAAAAGTTCAGGATTACAGCTAGAACATTGAAACTTCGCCCAGCACTAGTCAGACATGTGTGTTATTCACAGAACAGCTGGGTCCCGCCGTACAGTGCTGCCTGCAGATCTAGCAGCCGTTTTCCGACCTACGCGTCAGTGACAGCTGTGTTTTCGCGCGCGGACATTGTTAGTCGTCTGTTTACGTTATTGTTATTTATTTATTATTTATTATTTAGTTGTTGTTATTTATTGCAACTATGGATCCTGACGATCCTGATTATGTATTTAGTGACTGCTCAAATGTATGTATGTATGTATTTATGTATTTATTTGAGATGTATGTATTTGTGTATGTAAAGTATTTACTGAGATTTTTCACCGCTCAAAAATGATTGGAAGCTGTTACAACTACACCACAGCCATTATTACACACTAAGGTAAGATTTTATGACATTTTTATATTTCAGGATGGGGGGAGGGGATCGCGAAAATGGCCGCAGCCGCGAACACGTTAATTATGAACATAAATTAATAAAACTTGGTATGTAGCTTCACTTGGTTGAGTTATATTGATAATTGCATAATAACCCATTTTTTGTTCCTTGTTGCAGCAAACCTGCTTACTCAGCCTCCATGTTATTCTTATGGAGAATAACTAAAATTTTATACAGCGCTTATTTATTATAGAATATTCATGAAACTTGGTAAGTGGCTTTGCCTAGTTAAATTCTATTTATATTTGCATAAAAATCAATTGTTTGTGTTCCTTGTTTCAGCAAACCTACGTACTCATCACCAATGTTATTGTTATAGAGAATAATTCAAATCGCTCTCATGTGAATATATTTTTATGAAACTTGGTATGCAGCTTTATGTGGTATTAAGACATATATTATGCATTGGAAGTTCGCTGAATACACAGGTTTGCTGCGACGGGGGTATTTAAATTTATAATAGTCCCCAAGAGGAAGGTAGCACCTTACTACTGATTTTTCCTGCTATCTCTCATGTGATTTAAGAAGTTTTGTGTCTGACTTGAGTGTATACACACCAGTGGAGTTAATAAACATTTGAAAGGCGACAATCCAAAACTCTGGCCTTGTTACTACCTTATGACAACCTGTTTATATTTATATATTTATAATAGTCCCCAAGAGGTAGTAGCACCTTACTACTGAGTTTTGCTGCTATCTCTCATGTGATTTAAGAAGTTTTGTGTCTGACTTGAGTGTATACACACCAGTGGAGTTAATAAACATTTGAAAGGCGACAATCCAAAACTCTGGCCTTGTTACTACCTTATGACAACCTGTTTATATTTATATATTTATAATAGTCCCCAAGAGGTAGTGGCACCTTACTACTGAGTTTTGCTGCTATCTCTCATATGATTTAAGAAGTTTTGTGTCTGACTTGACTGTATACACACCAGTCGAGTTAATAACATTTAAAAGGCGACAATCCAAACTCTGGCCTTGTGACAACCTGTTTATATTTATATATTTATAATAGTCCCCAAGAGGTAGTGGCACCTTACTACTGAGTTTTGCTATCTCTCATGTGATTTAAGAAGTTTTGTGTCTGACTTGAGTGTATACACACCAGTGGAGTTAATAAACATTGAAAAGGCGACAATCCAAACTCTGGCCTTGTTACTACCTTATGACAACCTGTTTATATTTATATATTTATAATAGTCCCCAAGAGGTAGTGGCACCTTACTACTGAGTTTTCCTGCTATCTCTCATGTGATTTAAGAAGTTTTGTGTCTGACTTGAGTGTATACACATCAGTGGAGTTAATAAACATTTGAAAGGCGACAATCCAAAACTCTGGCCTTGTTACTGCCTTATGACAACCTGTTTATATTTATATATTTATAATAGTCCCCAAGAGGTAGTGGCACCTTACTACTGAGTTTTGCTACTATCTCCCATATTATTTAAGATGTTTTGTGTCTGACTTGACTGTATACACACCAGTGGAGTTAATAACATTTAAAAGGCGACAATCCAAACTCTGGCCTTGTGACAACCTGTTTATATTTATATATTTATAATAGTCCCCAAGAGGTAGTGGCACCTTACTACTGAGTTTTGCTATCTCTCATGTGATTTAAGAAGTTTTGTGTCTGACTTGAGTGTATACACACCAGTGGAGTTAATAAACATTTAAAAGGCGACAATCCAAACTCTGGCCTTGTTACTACCTTATGACAACCTGTTTATATTTATATATTTATAATAGTCCCCAAGAGGTAGTGGCACCTTACTACTGAGTTTTGCTGCTATCTCTCATGTGATTTAAGAAGTTTTGTGTCTGACTTGAGTGTATACACACCAGTGGAGTTAATAAACATTTAAAAGGCGACAATCCAAACTCTGGCCTTGTTACTACCTTAGGACAACCTGTTTATATTTATATATTTATAATAGTCCCCAAGAGGTAGTGGCACCTTACTACTGAGTTTTGCTGCTATCTCTCATGTGATTTAAGAAGTTTTGTGTCTGACTTGAGTGTATACACACCAGTGGAGTTAATAAACATTTAAAAGGCGACAATCCAAACTCTGGCCTTGTTACTACCTTAGGACAACCTGTGCTTGTAAGGCCTCAATAATTAACTCTTTTAGTGTCAGGCTAATAAAAAAGCTCCCATCCAAAAGTGTCGAGTATTTTCTCTGAGGTATGTCTTAAAAAGGTCAGAATGTTTCTGAAAATGTTGTGATTGAAAATCTGTGTTCAATGTATCGATCATTAATGATCGATATATTGAATCTCTTGAAACTTAATTAGCGTATGCGAGAATCCATTAACTAGTTATGACGATTATTCGATTGTTACTAAACAACTCATTAACAGGACTTGGGCAATTTATGCATGTTTTAAAAATGTCTGATTATCTGAATATTGGCAACTCTTGCACATTCTAAAAACCTTTGGTTTTTTCTAAACCGGTTTGCTAAATTTTCGGTTTTTGCTCAGGATTGAGCTGGCAAAACTCAGAATTCAACATTGGGGTGGTGAGCACCCTAACCACCACTCAGAAATTAAACATTATCAATACATCACTTCATCTGTACAGTGAAATTCAGAAAATGTAGGTGGACATGTTTAACAAAAAAAACAACAAAAAACTCACCAAGCCAGGGAAGAATGTATCCAAGCTGAGTCCGACCAGCCGGCCCCAGGCAGCTCCGGTGACCAGGCAAGGGATGAACAACCCCCCGGACACACTCAGGCCGTACGTCCAGATGGAGAAGATGTAGTATACGAGAGCAAAGTAGACTAAGGTCCCCAAGTTGTGAGCACCTGATACACAGACAAGTGGCAGATGCAGTGACTTAGTTGGTTCTAAGACTGCGTAGAACGCACAAAGCTTTGGAGTTACTTTGTGGAGCTTCGAACATGAGTTTACTACGAGATTGTTAGTGGCTGCTTTATTGTTGAGTGATTATGACAGTGATGTTGATGTTCTGACTCTTTAGCTTTGAACAGTCAAGAGGAATGTAGCAAAACGCACAAGAGGCAGTAGGCAACTAATTTATACATATTACATCCTTCTGCAAATTACTTTTCTAGTTTGAACGGTTGAACTTGCACAATTTGTAGTAACTTGACACCATTTCAACAAGTTCTTTGTCGTCGCAGTACAAGAAAGTTATATAAGCCATTGGCATGGTATTTTTTGTTAGCTTTCTTTTGAAATGTCTTATTAATGTTGCAGCATAGCTCATCATACTGATGGCTCCAAAAGCAGTCAGTCAAAAACGCTGCTATTGCTGCGCACATACTAGATGCGCCTGCATTCGTTACACAGCCTAGGAAACGGCAGGCTAGGATACTGCATAACACAAGTGTGCTGCAGATTAAATAAGCCTGTGCAGCGCTTATTATATACTATACTTATAGGGATCGCACCCTAAATTTAGGTTAAGATCCCAAAATCTTACGTAATGTAATTTCGTTATGCATTAACAAAATCTTAGCGATTCTTATTCCTTTTTATATGATATTGTGTCACAAACTTACTTATCTTACTCACTCCATCTCGTCATCTTTCTCAAATCTTGATAACCAGGGTTTACCTTAACAAGGAGTGTTACGGCCTTCTAGGATGATACAGAGAGAACCCTCTAGTTTCCAGTGCCAACAAGAAATCTAAAAACAGGCAGAAGTGCCCTATTAGGATGTCCTAATCGGTATGGGATTGGCCAGGCTTCCTAATCCTCTCACAACAACTACTTCAACTGTATTGTTTCTACAGCCGCTTACCGTTTGGATCATGGAAGAGTGACCTGACAGTGGCCTCAGGAACCTGCAGCCACAGAGAAGCAATGGTGTTGTACTGGCCATCCCCACAGTATAGCTGTGAAATACATTTTACTGTCATTAATTATAAACATACAGGGACCAAACAAATTTGGGTATACAAAAATTCATTTAAATACAAACTAGAAGTTTGGTAAACTATACATAACGATTACAAAGAAACCAAAGTGGAATAAAACATATGTAGTGCCAAACCATAAAATTGTGGTGGGGAAAACAAGTTACTACTTAAAAAAAAAAAAAACACAAAACTGTTTAATTTCAACACAAAGACAAATGTGCTATGTAATATTCGCTGAAAAGAATAGGCCTGTATATAAATTATTATAGCCCTTGGGGAGCATTTTTCAGCTTCCTTTAAAGTAAGCAGTCGAAACTCCTAACATTTGTGTACACCCTTGAAAGTGAATTTGTAACCAGAGTTCAAGATGTAGTTTGGCTTGTGAGATGTACCAAGAACAATAATCAATTAATATCATGTTGGTAGACAACTTTTACAGGTCCTTATAATTAGAGGTGTGCGGATAGTGAATTTTTAGTTTGGATCGGTTTTGGTTCAGATAGCATTAGTTTGGATCAGATACGGATTCGGATATTTACTTTGCCAGTGCCGCACGTTACATCGATCTCTAAGAATTACGATATTTTCAAGATGGAACTGAACATTTTAATTTCCCTTGCAAGATATGAATATAGCCTACTATATTTCTGCTAGGTAATTTTATTCAATAGGTAAACAATAAAAGAATACTCACAAACTCATCATGGAAAGCTCACTGCAAACCTCTCTTTAAAGATCTGAAGATTCTGACTGTCTACAACTTATACATTTTTGATTTAATTTGGTATATCTTTAAAAATCTGAGTAGTTTTAATTCAAGAAATAATATCACTCCTACTCCACATGATATCAGTAAAAAATTTATGTACCTTATCGAAGAATGTCCAAAACTGAGTCTAGCCATGTCATTATAGTAATTAAACTGTACAACAAATTACCACAATCTGCTCTTGACATTCCATTTCATTCATTTAAGAAAAGACTGCTCGAATGGCTACTTTCAACCCCATTTTATTCTGTTGATGAATTTTTAGAGCTAAATAGTAGAAATATTGTAATTTGATTATTTTTAGAAGAATTGAATAACTTGACGTTGTTTGTAACATGTATTGTGTTGATGACAATAAAATATTCATTATTCATTATTCAATAAGTGGTTATTATTTTTCCAACTGTATCTTTCTGAGTAATTGAAGACTACACAGACCTCACCAGAAAACAGCATGTCTAATTGGAGGAGCAATATACCAACCTGTGTACATACTCTCCTACATTCCTATATTCTCTGCAGTGAAGAATACAAGAAATATGTTTACTAGATGAGCATGTACTAAACCTTTGTAATTTGGCAACATTAAATTTGTTAAATCAGTGAATAAAACCCACTGTCTATGATGTTTTAGTTGAATAGCCATTGTTCTTACTCTAATTTAAATAGTCTTATGACCAATAAACTGGTAGGCTAATATGAATAATTGAACTGGCTGTAAAATAACATTATATCATTTATTTTGGAGACTGGATGATAACAAATTCAAATGTTTATGAATAAACCAAATTTAATAATATTTTTGCCAATATCACAAACTGTGATTGTAAAACTTTGTAATAAAGGTCAAATAGCAAACTACTTGACTTTAATGGTAACAAAAAATTACAAATTAAAAATAATAATGTTGGTAAAGTTATATAATTTAATAAAAGTAGGCCTAGATTAGGCTACTTAAATTCAATCATTTAATGTCACCATGACTATCATCCTTGTCATTATGATATAACTCCTTAACCTATCTGGATGTCGTAAAAACCAAACACATACATATGGTCAGAGAAGAGAAAAAGCATGGAAACATTTTAAATGATGACAGCCTAATTATTAAAAGACCAGAATCACCGATGTTCAAAAGGAGCAGACATCACAACATAATATTAGGCCTAGCACGACTTAGGCAATGAAACAATGACTCAGTAGGCCTTCTCTGTATGAGTTAACCAAAAACATCCATGACCAAAGAATTTCCTTTGTTTTATATATTTACTTACTAGTTTGAACTTTTGTTGCTAACTAAAAAATAGAAACTTTGTTTAGTTTGTCACCCGAATGTCAACATAACCTTAAAGCTTGCATTTCAGACATTCAGCGACTTCACTATCGGCTGCGTTGTTTTTAAAGAATTTCCATATAATGCTATTCTTTTTTGGTTCCATTTTAATGAAATTTTAACCAAACGATGAAACCTATGTAAATAAATAATAGATAAGTAAGCGATACTTTCGTGAATCCGTCGTCGCTGCTTTGTGTCATCGTAATACACAACGAGCTTAATATATCTAGAGGTCTCGTCCGGGGGTCATCATCATCATTGTTGCAGGTTAGGAAACCCCAGCATAGCTGCTAGTCACATCTTCCACAAGCGGGAATATTGCACAGGTTACCGGAAAGATAGGATATAACAGGAAAGGAAAGGGTGGGATGGGACGGCAGCCAAATCGACCCTTCAGAGGGCCAACTCCCGTGCCCCTGTGACAGCTGGGATGAGGCTCTCAAACAGGGGACCCGCATTCTGCCCTCCAACTGATCAACTCAACTGACAGGGTATCCATGTACAACAGCCAGGGACCATCCACTCTCAGGTTAGCAGGTGGGGGACCAAACCCGGAGATTCTGTCCCTAGCCGCTGCAAATGGAGGGACCAAAGGTTTTCACCTTCCCTTTCGGGAAGTTTGTCACAATGAACAGCCAAAAGACTTACCATATGTAATGACAGCTTCATTTGCTGTACCCAATGTCAGCCTCAAAACTGGTAGAGACCAGTTTCAAGGTAGTCCTGGGGTAAAAAAATTAAGTCTTTTCTTGGAGTATGAAAGCGCTAGATGGATTAAGCTCGTTGATCGTACCGGGAAACTTCCCCGTAGAGAAAGCTATGTAACTCGTTTTTGCACAAGTCAGCAATATTTTACTCAGTGTTTTTAAAAATATTGAATGGAAACAAATATTAGTAGCAGCATTTTAAATTTCATACAATAACATTTCTGTTTGCATAATGGAACTTTGGAATAACAACTTACTCTATAGGAGCTTGCTCCTTGAATCGTGAAATTTACTATCGACTTATTCACCAGATTCAGATTCAGAATAACTGTATTCATTCATTTGTACAATATACATACAAAGCAAAGAATGGCGGCCATGTAAAATATAATATCTTAAAATATAAAATACCTATAAAATCTAAGTAAACAAATGTTATAACAAAATACAATATTTTTTAATTTTACAATTCTTCAAAACAATATAAGACCAGTAATCCAATACTGTTGTCTTGTTGTCTGCGTCTATACCGTGAATCATCGAGTTGCAATGTATAAATTTGTGATTGTTAACATCAAAAACGTGTGCTAACGCACATTTCTCTTTATAGACAGTATTCATTCTTTGTCAATGATGTATGATTCGGCCGTGTATCGCGATACGATGCATCGCGAATCTACACAAATATCATATCTATGCATTGATATGTACCGAAACCAAAAAACAAAGTGACAGGCATTGCGTCACGTTATCTTGAACGACGTCGTCAGAGTCAAAGAGTTTAGTAATGGTCCAAACGTATTACTTGTTTTGTTTCTGGTTTTGTTTCTATCCGAATAAGTCGGATTCATACTGGACCTTATCGAATATTGAAAAAATCTTCAGATCGGATTCGGATAACCGACCTGATCCGAAACCGAACTGGCTTTTCGGATATCTGCACACCTCTACTTGTAATAAGAAACTATGAATTGCTACTTAAAGTTAATTGGTAACCGTATTATATCTGAAACCATGTAATCATAAGAATTATACCAACAATAAAACTCACTCAAAACAACATTAAAATGTAAAGACGTTTTAAAAACTTGAGTGAGTATATACTACTAGTTCAGCTTAGATCTGCTGTTAAGAGAACAACGGGATTCAACATTGGTCTCATGGAAAGTTTTGCCACAGACGAGGGACTAAAGCCAGACACTGAACTGCACTTCACCCATATTATCAACCACAGGTAAACCACTGTTTACGCCTGTGCGCAGAGTCCAAACTAACGCAGGACGCTCTTCTCTAACACTGTATGTACACTCAACTGACCCACCTGGACCGGCACTGTTGTCGGGTCAGTTCCCAAGGGTTTGCAGTCGCTGATCCAGAACATCATGAGCAGTCCGACAGTAGCACTGACAGCTGCCACAGACACGGCTTCCACCACCTTCAACCACCGCGGCCGGATATACCTGAACACCGGCACATTTTAATCATTAGGCTAATCAACAACTGCACTGTCTGAACAGTGAGTTTACACTTGGAATGTAGGACCAGTATACTGTCTAATAAAGAGGTTAGAACCCGTTTTTTTTCTTCAATTTGTCTAATTAAACTTTAGTGTCTGTGTAAGATAGGTACCTCAACATACGGCTTTCTCAACAGTTTACTTGATAAAGTAAGCAAATACTGTACGTCTTTTAGGATTGAAATATTCCCAATTGAAGAACATTCATTAAGGATGCATTCATCATTCCAACCAACTGCGCTTCCACAATACACAATGTCATATAACTGTTTGCTTGTGTAGGTTATCCTGTAAACTACTCCTGATTTGAATGCAAACACAAATCGACTTTAATAGACTTTAAAGAGTTCCCTATCACTGCAGATACACAGATCCCAGAGCATGTAAGGTGGATTTGAGATCTAAATTGAAAAGAAGTGAGACTTAAAGTTATAGACAGCCTCCAAAATTTGAGGAGTTTAAAGTTTGTTTGCAATTGTTCCATTTGTTTGAAGCGTTTCATTCCATTTTTTGTCAATTTATATAGTAATGGTTTATGATTATAGCTTTATAGATAGCTGAATGGTTTTCTGAAAACAATTTATTGTTTAATTTTACTCTTTTGTCTCCTTCAACTCTGTCAGAGCAGGTATTTTCAAAGAAGCTGTTCCTCATATAGCAGGTAGTTTGCATCAGTTTCTAATAGTATTGTTACTTGTGGCCTTTCTCCACGATGGACGTTTATTTTAAAACTTTCAATTAGAAGGCAACGTTTTTCATTGACAAGTGGTATGCAAACACCTCTAAATACAAAGAATCTTTAATATAAGGAAAATTATGTAAATACAACTTATATAGAAAATATGTAGGAAATTTAAATGTCTAAATGTTTTCAGCAAGCTAGGGCCTAACACAGGCTGGGATTTACAATTACAATCTAGAATATTATTTTATTGCTTCAAATATAAACTGACTCAGGGTAGCAACATCCGCAATTATAAACAAAATTAGCAATAATTACAGGCTGACCTCACACGGAAAATTTCCTTTCCTAGCAGGGGTTGTGTTGCTAAATAAGCTTCCTGATTACATCACGATGCAAAACAACTTTTCTAAATTCAAGGCTAAGTTGAAAGAACTTTTAGCAATAAACATATTTGATTCCGTATGAGTTTATGGACTACACTCATGTATAAAGCTCATCACAATAATTCTACATCTGTGTAATATTTGAGATTTGAATTTTTCAATGTTTACAAATAAATAGTTTTGCCAAATTAAAAATACCTGTAATTCTTAAAAATTTGTGTAAAAATTAAATATGTATGAGTCCTTTGATTTTATGTTATTTTGAGATATAAAATGTCTGTTTTTGAAATTACTAACTATTATTCATGCTTAAAAACTTTTGTTTCCCTTATATTGTAGAGTTGTTTTGTAATAATAACACAGGATAAAATAAACTACATCTCACAACACTACAAAATATATTTTCAATCATACTCTACGGTACTTAAATAAAATATGATAAATATACAAAAAGAATGTAAATGGATAATAAGTTTTAAATAAATGCCTTCATAGCAATCAAAAATTATTCAAAAAATATCTATTAAATATAGAAAAAATATATAAATAAAGTTATTTTGCCGACTCATGCCCACGCACAGGCTTAAGCCCATGTGGGTATATTCCTTAAGGTAAAATAAGATAGTAGGTCTAACAAAATTATAAAATAATTATTATAAATTAAGATTATTTTCAAATATATTTTTACTTATTATAAGAAAAATATGTAATCATACAAATTCAAATAAAATTATGTGTATTGTAAACTTTCCCAGTAATATATAATCACTAATTGTTTGTTTGTTTGTATTTATATACTCTTTTTGTTAATACAATAAAGGGTACTTCGCACTATTCCTAGTTGTTGTCTTGGTTTATTTACTCTTATGCTAACACCTTTTTACCTGGTTCTTACCATCTTCGTCTTTGCCATCATAATAATCATGGGTACCTGTGAAATGAAACACAAATATACAATAACAAACTTGGGCCTATTTATTTTAAAATAACCACACTGTGTATCTTGAGAAAATCTAGGGTTTTACAAATATTATTTACAAAGGTAGGGGTGGGTTCCTAATCTTACTTTTATTAGTGAATTTCCTTTGGAAAGTGAACTATTAGCATGACCCGCACGGTGAAACTTAAGCCCGGGACCACCATAGAAGTTCATAATGTGACCTCCTAAACATGTTTTGGGGGGTCGTTCAAAATTTTATATATATGTATATATATGAACACACATATATATATATATATATAAATATATATATATATATATATATATATATATATATATATGTGTGTGTGTATGCACTCTAGTGGTCACATTTTTTGTCCGATTTACTTCAAATTTGGTAGGGACGTTCCTTTCTATAATCTGTTGGACAAGTTCGTTGGGCAAAATATAATCTGTTGGACGAGTTCATTGGGCAAAACAATCGGAAAACTCTAAACCCATTTTTTAGGGATTAATCTTTCAAATTTCGAGTTTTTGGGCCCAAAAAGGGTCAGAAAACCCCAGGTGTAAAATTAATGCATGTAAAAAGATGGGAATTAGAGAGGCGAAAGTTTTAAGCCCTCTCTCGTCATTCTAGCATAAATATTTACCGAGTTATTAAAGAAAATGTGTATCGGCTAAACACAGTACGTTGTCTTATGGGGGTTTTACATTAGAAACGCCTGGTATTCCTTTGTTAGAGTACTTTTATTACCCCCAGCAACCTCACGCCTACTTTCAAGCCTGTCTGGACCTTCTCCTAACCTTATAATGCGCAAAATTGTATTCCCAGCTTTGCAAGTAAATGAAACCAGGAGTATCAGAACAGCCAAAAAATCAATGTTTTCAGATTTCAACAAAAATTGGACAAATGTATGTTTTTACACTGATTTTGAGTTTTAAAAGTTTTTATGTGGAAATTCACTTCTCTCATGTCAGCGTGTTGCGTGCAAACTCGTTTAAATGTTCAAATGTAATGTCCTCAGCTGCAGTCGATAATGCAATCAAAAACTTAATCTCAGGGAATGGTGTTCGTGCTGGGAAACTCTCTCTCTCTCACAAGATCCTTGCTAAAATTTAATTACAATAACTCTTTTTCTTGAAAATAATATCTTAGCCTTCTTTATTTTACTTTAGACTATTAGAATTTATGGAAAGTTAACTTGATTCAAATGGATTCAGTTAGCCTCGTAACCACATGGTTTTGGCCTAATTCAACAATGTCTATTTTCCTTATAAATTTCGATAAAACTGTTTATGCTTTCAATAATAAAGTTCATTCCTTTTATAAAATGTTAACACTGCTTTTAGAAGATTTCAAAATTAATTTATCAGCTACTGAAGCTACTCGATCTACTTCAGGAACTGACGGTAAGTTTAGTCCAGGAAACCTAAATAGGCTATAGTAAATTAGATGGAGATTACCAACTCAAATATCTTCTCTAAAACTATTTCTTCTGTGCCTGTTTGAAAAGGGATACCGTTAGATAGTTTCAGATCTTCTCCTAATCCCTAATTAGACTGTTTTTGTCTAATTTTACTCATTAAAGGGATAGTTATTAATTTTTGAGAATGAGAACCCACAAAATCAACTTAACACACAGGCAGCCACATTGCAACAGGACAGATGCATTTTCTTGTTTTCATCTGGTCCACAGTAACAATGCACTATGTCTGTGAAACTGGCAAGGAAACATCCATAATCTCAGATAGAGGGTATTTAAACTATGACAACACATCTCCTCTATTGTTCAGGGTATTTTAAACAATGACGTCACATCAACAGCTGACAGAAAAAACAAGAAGGCAGCCGCATCAACATAACCTCAAAAAGGCGGGAAAAGTCAGTTTTGAGGTTATGTTGCATACTGATGCGGCTGCCTTCTTTTTTTCTGTCAGCTGTTGATGTGACGTCATTGTTTAAATACACTGAACAATAGGGGAGATGTGTTGTCATAGTTTAAACTCTAACTCTAACTCTATCTGAGGTTATGGATGTTTCCTTGCCAGTTTCATACACATCAATGCACTCAGGTCTTCTTGATCTTGCTGTCACTTTTTAATCACTCAGATGATTATAGTACTGTATGAAATTATCTTTATGCAAATTTTTGTTTTTTAGATTTATTAATTTTATATATATATATATATATATATATTAATTTGATTTAGCTTTGTGTTTGAAATAGCTTATACATATTTTATATCTTAAATAGGCTATTATAATTAATTAAATTGTGAATAGGCTACTTAAATATTATATGACTAAGTTGCTGAGAACACTTATATAAGCTGTATCTATCTATTTATATAGGCCTAATGAGAATTGGTGAGGCTACTTTTATCTTATCTGGGGCTTTAATAGGAAGGTATTTATTAATATTTATTATGGTAGGCTATATTTATTATTTATCTATATACATAATTATGAACAAATTTATGAACTGTTGCAGACTGTATGTATGTAAAAATGTGTGTTATGTAAATGTTGTTGATAAAGAATTTTAATTGTAAATTAGGCATATTAGAAAGGGCAAGGTAATAAACAGACACATATAGGAAACAAAAGGCACATGCAATAAAAACGTAATAAAAATAATACCTCATTCTAAATACTGTGATTTTGTAGTTTAAGTGGTTAAACAGGGCACCAGATAGTCCTCCAAATGCTCCCATCAGTAAAAAGAATGGCAGTTCAAATATCTCATATGAAAGCTTTGAAAACTCCCCAAAGTTGAGAAGACCAGCATAAGTCAAATCTCCTGAAAAATATGTAGTTCATATAACAGATTATCGCTATAGTAGTCTTTTAAAAGTTTCCGCCTTTTTACTGTTTCTATCTTTATCCAATTTATGATGACTGTTTACATGTTGTATGTCAAACCAAAACATTCCTTATAGTTGACACTGTAAACAGTCACATATACAAGGAATCTATCTTCTTCTCCAATACAATATAAAGAGAGTTCTTTAAAAACTATTATTATGTTTATCCTAATCAATAATGTCTCTTCAAAGACGATAAATTGAGCTTGAATTTGGAAAATAAAATCATGCTAAAATAAAGTTGTTTTGAATTTGTTTGCAATCACCGTTTGAAAAGAATTAAACAAATTGATCTAACACACAATACCATTGCTTTGAAGTAGTTTGAAAAAATAAATAATGTAATGTAAACATATAACATATAATGTAACAGTAAAACATATTATACATTGTGTAATAATTGTGTGTACTCGCTTCGCTCGCTGAGGGCTCCGCCCCTGTCACTCCAGTTGTTATTATAACTCAATGTTCCTTCAAGTATTTTTTATATAGTAAAATATTTTGATTCATTTGGGATATATCCACTCTACACTTTATCACTATTCAAGGGTTCTATCAATTATTTATACACTACCATGTGTGAAAGGTACATTGACAGTTTACTGGATATTTTTTTACAGCTGTTATGATTTCTTTTGTTTTAATTTAAAACTCCATAAAACCAATGTTAAAATTTCCAATTTTCAAGATAAAAATTAGAGGTTTTAATATTTAAAACTGTAACTTTTGGCTATTTTCTCGGGAGTTTCTAGATACAACCTACGTGCATGCCAAATTTCACGTTCCTGACTCGTCTAGAAGTGGTCTAGAATTTGTATACGTGAATGAGTGAGTGATTTTACATTGCAAAATGCTTTATCTTGATGTAGTTTTATCCTTAATTCCTCTCTAAGACGCCGACGCAACTAGGGCGTATTTTGACGAATATGAATGAATGATGAGTGTACAATGGGTGAGATGCCTTCGCCTTATGTAGCCTTGTTACTAGGGGTGTGCGAATAGTGATTTCTGACTCGAGCCGAGCCAAGCTTTTTTCTAAGTTCTCGAGCTTTGAGCTTTCTCGAGCCGAGCTTTTTTTGGGAATTTTATCTAGGGGTGTGCAATAAACTGGTAGTGGTTTTATGACCCAAGCCAAATTTTTATTTTTTTTTAAACGAAGGACCGAAAGTATTAGCATTGCTGAATTATATCTGTTTGAAGTTCTACCGATGCAAACTACGAGTTTATAACGTTGATTATAGAAAGTTTTTGCTTTAAATTTACTTTTGTTAATGACTCTTTTCACTAGTCGCCGATTTGAATACTCGGCTCGAGCTTTGAGCTCTTTTTGCAAATCTCGAGCCGAGCCGAATACTGCAATATTCGGCTCGACAAAGCTCGAAGCTCGAATATTCGCACACCCTTACTTGTTAGTGACTAAGACCGATTGATTCTTTAGCTAGGATCATTAAATAATAGCCCAATGACCAATAGCAGCTGGATCCAGTATTGAACCTTCATAACATTTTCTCAGGATTTTTCTCAGATTCGATCCGACGAACTTCATCACCCTCAATATCCCCATAACAACTTTTAATCTTGACATGACCGCCTAACCTCATAAAATACTACCTTGCTATCCCAATAATGCATTTCAATAGAACCACAATCATCAAAACAGCCAAAAAATCCATTTTTTCCATTTTTCAAACGATTGATTATCTGATTTTTTAAAGTTTACCTGGATGTCCGTGATAAGCGCTCAACACGATGTTGAGTGTGAAGGTTGAAACAATCGAAGCAAAGAATATTCTCCACGTCAGACTCTGATTCCAGAAACTAGCGCCTTCCTCCAGAGAGAACAAAACCCCTCCGACGGGCGCGCCGAACGCAGAGGCTACCCCGGCGGCAGCCCCCCCTGACACAAAGTCTCTCTTCTCATGGTCCTCGCGGAAGTACGTGAAGATCGAAAGGTCCAAGAAGCTGAAGGTTGTACTCTTCCCTTGAGATATCCCAGCTGCGACCACTGCTCCAGAGTGGATCATTGGTCCTTCCTGGAGACCAAAAGCAGAATTTTTTCTAAATGTGTGGAAGGTAAAGAGAAAAATTGAAAGAGTCAAAACCATACAGTAAGTTTGTCAATAAGTACGGTAACTTAAATTATAATAAGGTTTGTCAAAACCATACAAGCATTAGCAAGCAATAGGTTTAGTTAATAAGTTAATCTTAAATAAGACTGAGTCTATATCTACATTCTATTTTAAATACGTTTAGATTTTATATTTAAAAACTTTGTTATGCAGTCTTTAGAAGTGTTATGTAAATTTAGCTAAGCATTTTATATGAATGTCTAGCATGTAGTGAAGAATATAAGTTAAATATATTTTGAAAATGTCTCTTGCACTTTTGTAAGGTGTTTAATGTCGGATCAAGAGCTTTAATCTACAAATAAGCCAATTTGTAGTTTTAATCAAACTCAATTCTTAGAGACTATATCATACTAAAATTTCATTTCAACTTCATTTGCATTTTAAAAGTCATTTACCTTATAAATATGATGTGTAACTACATAACGTATAAGTACATGCTTGATTTTATTACAAGTAACATTTTTGGTCCTGTGTTAGGCATTACATAAAACAGTTTAAATTGAATATGTAAATGGCTATTTACTGACTTAATCTGAAAATGGGAAAATCAATGCTGCTGCATTTTCTAGTATTGTATATGTTTTTATTTGAGTGCCAGAGCCCCATGGGATTTAAAGTTCCATCTATGGACCTATTTTATTTACTTGTCCAGCTGATTATAAAATGAAATATAAAAAAAATCTTTTTAAATCTGGCTCTACGTCTGCAAGAACCTGTGTGGGAAGCGGGACACCGACTAGTACTTAACCCTTTCAGTGCTATGGCCCGATATATAGTCTTTTGAATCTGTTATCAATAAACACTGTTACTGCTTCATAAGCGATTGTACCGTTAGGCGCTCAGTCTGCAGTCTGAGTCTGACATGTGGTGAAACCTGGTAGACACGAATTGAACTACCTCGACCAGCGCCTAGTCTCTATAATACCAACTGATCCACTGCAGCTGCTAGCCTGACCAGTGGCTGTGCGGTCAAGGCGTTACCTTCCCGGCCGGGGGTAACACTTGGATCGAGGGTTCGAATCCCGTCACAGTCGGTGGTTTTTATGTGCAACTCATGGAGAGTTCACCTGTCTGTGGCAGAGTTGAAGGGGAGGGCGGACCTTAAACAAACGGTGGACGGCTCGGGTCCAAGCTGACGGGATGTGTGGATTCTTTGTGAGTTGCACATCTGATCAGGTGTTTTGCTACTTTTTACCTATCCTTTACTGTGTGTGTCCAGCGGAAGCACGTTTTTATTAATTTTAACTGTTCAGGCCTTCAATATATTAAAAAAATCAACAAAACATCACGGATTCAGCTACTCATTTCAGAAGCTTAGCACTCAAAGGGTTAATAAATCAAATTTGTTATCTTGTAAAAGTTTTCACATACCTTTCCAGCACATAGACCGCCAACCACTGTAGATATGACCCCGATGGTTTTGACGATTAATGTTTTTATTCTGACAATCCGAGGCATTTTTATACCATTTAAGTAACATTTCACTTGTGGTATTCCGCTCCCCAAAGCAATAGGCTGAAATAACACATGTAAATAACAAAGAACTAAAACAATCAATTTGTGTCTGTGATAGGCTTTTTTTGTCATACTCCTTCAAAAAAATATGTTTTCAACACATGCACTGAGATGCTAAAATTGTTCAATTTACTCCTAGGATAAAAACACTTGATGACACTTTTTGGTCGAGGTCATCTCAGCTGTTAAATATGAATTGAACAAATTATTTAACTTGTAAATAATGTAAACTTGTGTAACAGCTGTTTGTTTAGAGTGGCAAGATCAAGATGAAAGCAAATTTGTAATGGTAAACAAGTAAACAATATTTAGTGTTTTGAAAGTGTTATCTTAATATTATTTGCAGTATGACGAAAAATATATTTCACTACTAGGTCCAAAAGTGGATTTTCGATCCTCGCTCATTTTCCGACCTTGGCTTCACCTCGGCCATTAAACTTTATGTCGTATCGTAATTGTCACTTTTGGTTCTAGTGTAATATTCAAATGGATTTTTCTAAATTTACATTCTTTATCATTAACTTACATAGTCTATATTGATTGAATCTCAATGGTATTTTCTCAGTGATGAAATATACTGTTAGTTTCTTTGTCAGTGAACAAAAACAGCTTGGTGAAACCATTCACCAGTCGCCAGTATCTGTTAGAATTCGTTTTAATACTTAAAAATAACAAGTTATAGTGAGTTTAATAAATATCTACATATATAATTTGTTTGAAAAATGATATAGTAAACTTAATGATATCTTTGTTGAACCATTCTTTGCTAAGCACTCAAACTACAATTGTTTATTTGCTGGTGAAGTTGGTGTGTTAGTTGAATGGAATGTTACATTTTGTTTCTTCGGTGCTAAGTGTATCAAAGTAATCACTCAAACTCAGACCTTCTACAAAACTACCACAGTATTAGTAAACCGCATGTATGCTACATAGTTTTGCTCTCTAATAATAACAGTAACAATATTTGTACTGCCATTAAAACAATATACGTTTGGCAATGTTAAAACGACTTTAAAGAATGATAAATTGTGCTCAATTAACTATTTGAAATAATATTAAATAAATAAACTAACCTCAACATAAGTGACTAGAAGAGATCCCACCAACACAGCTGCCACATTTATGCCGACCCACACGAAGTACGGCTTATACATGCATTCTTTGCTAGAACAGGCGTCTAGAACTGGTTCAGGGTCAAGGAACAATCAGTTACAACTTTGGCATACAGAACTTTAAATCATGGCTTTAGAACAAAATAACTCAAAACAAATTGTCGACAAATTATTTAGTATTATTTTGAACAGATATCTATTAAACATTAAATTTTGTGTTCCTTGATGTTTTACATGTCTGCAAGTAGTAACAATTCAAAAGTTTTAACTTTTGGATGAAATTTTGAACAAAGAAGTTGGGAAGGCTATGTATAATATTTTTACTCTTAAGTCTCGAAGCAAGAAAATAACTGTAAAGAACTAAAGGGATTTCACCCAAAGACCATTAGAAAGTGAGACTTAACTACCTATTACTAGGTATTCCTATTACTATCCCATTACAGCTAATGAATTACAAACTTTCTTGTATTCGGGGTCCAGGAAATATTTTGTAATTAATTATGGTCTTTTGATGGAAGACTGAGTTGATTATACTAAACAAAAGTATTACGTCTAGTAATCCAATTTACTCAACTCGACTCAAAGTATTGCAAATTACAAATTAATTACACTCCAGCATAAAAAATAACTAAAACTCAACGAATTATATACCACGCAATAAATGTTATACAAATATTTGTTGTACTTTAGAACTTTGGGTATTGAAATTTACCTATTGGTGATCCTACCTATAGTTCCATTATTGCATTACTCTGGTCCATGATTCATTGTCATGCAGAGTGAGGTCTGACTTAAAAATATTTAATGCAGAGTTTATTTTTGAGGGCTCCTTTGTTGAAATCGAATGTTTTAATATTATTGTAATATCTTTGTATAGAATACCTGGGTATAGTGTTACTAAGCAATTTTTATGTAAATTTGAGAAACTTTTAATTTTGTTACAAAAGGATCTAAGCAGGAAAAAGATTGTAATATCAGCAGATTTCAATATTAATATCTTGCACTGTAATAAAAGTTCGGTTAAAGAATTTGAAAACATAATTAAAAGGTATGGTTTTAGAGTTAATTTCCGAGAGCCAACTAGAGTGACTGACAGGTCAAAAACCTGCATTGACAACATGTTAACTGGTTTAAGTTATGGTAAGGTTATTTGTAGCAGTGTAGATTTTGCTATATCTTACCACAAAGCTTTGTTCCTTAAACTGCCTGAGAACAGGAAATGTACTAAACAGTCTCAGAAAATGGTTAGTTGTAGGTTATTTCCGGTGAAGTCAATAATGCCTTTTTTGAATAATCTCAACGCCTGGACAAATAGTTTTGAACTTAAGGAGTCTGTCGATAGCAGTTACAAAAGTTTCCTCTCTCAGTTTAGATTATGTTTGGATGAAAATTTTCCTGTTAAAACACTCACTTTAAGAAGGGAAGCTAAGAGAACAAATAAATGGATTACATTGGGAATTAGAGTCTCTTCTATCAATAAAAGAAAGTTACATGTCTTGTCAAAAACTAATAAGGATCCCGTGTTTTTGAAATATGTTAATAAGTATAAAAAGATATTTAAAAGAGTTGTTACAGAGGCCAAGAAAGCTGCAAATAGTAAATATATATTAAGTGCTAAGAATAAGTCAAAAGCTATGTGGGATGTTGTTAGGAATGAGTTAGGTATGAAATATAACAATAAAGAAATGGATGTTCAACTTAAAATAGATAATAATGTTATAATTGACCCTCTGAAAATAGCTAATATGTTTAATAATCATTATGTGAATATAGTGGACTCTTTGAAATTACTAAAAATTGATTACCCGACATTGAATATCATTTCTCCCCAGGCCCGAACTGAGAATCTCATAATATTTTCAGCAACAAATAAAAAGGAAGTTGAAGGAATCATCCTCAGTCTCAACAATAGTAGAACATGTGGGTGGAATGAAATCCCAGTCAAAATTTTAAAATGGTCAGTCAATATTATTTCAGGCCCATTAGTTCAATTAATTAATTTCAGCTTCAACGAGGGAGTTTTCCCTGACCTTTTGAAACTGTCACAGGTAATACCGATTTTTAAAAAAGGTTCTCTTTGTGAAATCAAAAACTTTCGTCCGATATCTTTGTTGAATAATTTGTCAAAAACTTTTGAGAAAATAATTCATATTAGACTAACTAACTATTTTAATTCAAACAATGTGCTTTGTAAGGAACAATTTGGATTCAGGAAAGAGATGGGCACACAATTAGCTCTCTCATCATTTTTAAACTCAGTCATACAATCTCTGGATGATTCACAATTCACTGCAGGTGTATTTTGTGACTTATCAAATGCTTTTGATTGTGTTAATCACAAATTATTACTTTTTAAATTCGAGCAAATAGGAATCAATGGAGTGGCTTTGAAGCTTCTTGAATCTTATTTATCTAATAGAAAGCAAAGAACAGTAATTTCAACAAAGTTAGGAAAACATTATTCATCTTGGGTAACCATTAAATCAGGCGTACCACAGGGCTCAATATTGGGACCTCTCCTTTTTCTAGTGTATATCAATGATTTACCCCTCAGTATACCCAAACACATTTGTGATTTTACATTATATGCAGATGATACTACAGCACTAATAAAAGGCAAAACATTTCATAATTTAGAGGAAGTCATGCAAATTGCAATAGAAGAAATTAGCAATTGGTTTATTAGTAATGGTTTAAAATTAAATGAGGATAAAACTAAAATAATACATTTTAAACTGACAAATATTACCCCTGATTCTGAAATTAATCTGGCAGAAACAGTCAAGTTCCTAGGTATTCACTTGGACAGCAAACTAAATTGGATGGAACATATTGATTATATAACAAAGAAACTTAATTCAACAAGAGCGTACTTATTAAAATATCATCTGCTGAGGTATGCAAGGCTGTTTATTACGCTTATGTTTACTCATTATTAAGCTATGGAATTGTACTCTGGGGTACAGCCACAGATGTACACAGGGTATTCAAAAGCCAAAAGTCAATTATAAGAGTTATGACACAAAGCTCTCCTAAAACTAAATGCAAACCACTCTTTCGACAATTGGAAATTCTGACTGTACCTTCTACCTTTATACTGGAAATTCTGAAAACAATACTTAAAAGCCCCGATCAATTCGGAAAGTATAATTTCAAACATGATTATAACACAAGAAACCGCAACTCATTTCAGTATCCTTTGCATAATTTGTCTAAATTTCAAAAAAGTCCACTATATATGGGGTTGAAAATATTTAATAAAATTCCTGACAGTTTTAAAAAACTTCCTCCATTAAATTTATATCATCAGTGAAAATCAATTTGCTAGAAAAATCCTATTATTCCTTGGATGAATTTTTCAATGATAGTTGGTAAAAGTATTTGATACTAACTAATATAACACCAGACTATTGCATGGCATAGTTTTAATTTAATAGGCCTATTATTTGACTTTGTACCTGTT
This sequence comes from Allygus modestus, assembly GCA_963675035.1. Taxonomy (NCBI): domain Eukaryota; kingdom Metazoa; phylum Arthropoda; class Insecta; order Hemiptera; family Cicadellidae; genus Allygus; species Allygus modestus. The sequence goes on along the minus strand of OY776117.1, from coordinate 59,848,326 downwards.
TGTGTATTACTCTTGTAATATGTATGAACGTAATGTGCAATAAAGATTTGTCTATTGTCTATTGTCTATTGCAGATAGAAATGTTTTCCAGGCGCATGACTTTCTGGTGAAGTTTCAAATAAAGGCAAACAATGTATATTATTGCATGTACAGTGTAGGCTTTAACCTCTACATTATTCGTAAAGTAATCTGAAACTAACAGCTCATACATTCTGAGAATTCCATTTAATTTACTAAAAAGGTGTGGTATTAGAAATACTACTGGTTTAATGTTTAATTATTAATTAAACAAAATAATTTGACAAATTGTTTGTTTTAAAATATATTGAATAATATTAAACCAGTGAAATATAAAACTGGTGTCGAATATGAAAAATTAAACAGACAAAAGATTTAGATGATAATGTGCAAATAACTAATTTTAGATTAAAATTCTTAAATATTTTATGACTAACAGCAGTATTTGTTATCACAGGATGGCAGATAAGCTGGATTGTGTGGCAGTACAAACTGACCATTGTTTTAGCGAATTTCCCCTATAGGGAAGAAGCTATTACCGTAGGTCTCATGGTGAGACTTAAGCCCGAGACCATGATAACTTTTTGTTTTGAGGTCCCCAGAAGCCAAAAACACTATTCGTTCAAATTTATATATATGTATATATATATATATATATATATATATATCTATATATGTGTCCGTGAATGCGATAACTTGAGTAAAAAATGTCCGATTTCGATGAAATTTTCCTCAATTGTGTAAAGTGACATTTATGACTTTAAATTCGAAAGCCAGAAAAATCGGACTATGGGAAGGGGGGTTTATGGGGGTTTTAAATTTTCCAAAAATCAGTTTTTTGCATTTTTCACCCTAAAATTTTTAAAACACTTAATTTTGGTTTTGACCATGTTATAAAGCTTAAAAAAACAAATAATATAGTATTTTGAATTATTAACCTAGGTTAAGTGGTTGCGGAAAAAATCCAAAAAAACCTGCTCATAAAATCTCCCATGTTAATTTTATGGGGAAAAGGTTTTTGGCTTTTCCTCAGTTCATTTTACTTTAATCATAACATTTGCTTTTATGAATCACTTCAGCTCCACAAAACAATCATTTTGGTGTTTAAATTGTGATTCTACGTCCAACCGTTGCTGAGATATTCAAAGTGCTAACACAGTACGTTGTCCAATGTTATCCTTATAAAGAATAAATAAAATTTGATATCTTGATTATTTATGAATGTATATTGATGAAACTTGGTATGTGGCTTCATGTTGTACTGCTATATTGATATTTGCACAAAAAATAAATTTGTTCTTGATTGTTCCCGTAGCAGCAAACCTGCATACTCAGCCCTAATGTTATTCTTATGGAGAATATATAAAGTTTTATATCTCCCTTAATTATGAACATAAATTAATAAAACTTGGTAATGTAGCTTCAACTGGTTCAGTTATATTGATAATTGCATAAAAACTCATTTCTTATCTTCCTCGTTGCAGCAAACCTGCGTACTCAGTTCTAAAGTTATTCTTATGGAGAATAAATAAAATGTTATAAATCACTTATTTATAAATGTATTTTTGTGAAACTTGGTAAGTGGCTTTATGTAGGAGTGAGAAACATATAAATGCATTGGAAATTCGCTGAGTACGCAGGTTTGCTGCGACGGGGGTATTTAATTATGTAAAAATGCTGAATAAAGTAATTTATCAACTCAATTCAACCCAGTGTAACATTTATAATCATAGTCATAATTTTATTCAAATCAAATTGTATATTTAAGAAATTATTGCAGACATTTTTCATCAGTGATTGAGAAAAACAAGTTTCACGACATTTCAGGATTTGTAATCTGATCCCGAACAGTGATGACAAATGCCTGCAATAATTTCTTAACACTCTTACTGAAATCCTATTTTTACAATGCTAACCGTAACCCTTGGCCTTTTATAGCTACACCATTTGTTAATATATCATATTATATTTGACACATGACTGTTTATAATTTAGCTAGCATCACAGTTGTACTCTTGAAAAAGTATTTTTTAGCCGCTATCAATATTTGTTAACTATTTCACCTTGAGATTACATTAACCGAAACCCCGGTCTCACAGACCAATCCTTATGCTATCACAGTTAAGTAGCACCTACACCCTGGGCCTCACATACTGTTCTGGAATTAATTTTATTCATCACACAAATAAAACTGTACAAAAATCTACTGTAACTATGTAGTTCTAAAGAAGGTTAGGTGAGTAGAAGGTACTCAGGGAAAGAGCAGTATCTTGGATACTGAAAGGACTTGTCAATTAACAATTTGTTTTCATTAGAAATTATTGTATGTTTTACGATTTCATAATTCAAAATTCATATCAACACTGTTTATTTTTTTGTACCGTTCTTATTTAAAGGATACAGTTTTTAATGGTGGTGTACTTGACCTTCGACAGTTGCTCGATGGATATGTCAATGAAGATTCCTACAAAAGCCGTGCAAACTCCGATCATGAGGAAGATAAACCATCGAGCGAGGCTCTTGCGTGTGATGAACGGGTAGCCTCGTCCGGTGGCTTCCTTCATCAATAACGTGTTCTCGCAGATGTCATAGTCCAAGCTCTGCACACAGTTAAAACATCATGTGGTTCTATGTACAAATGATTTGGCATTCCTAGTTTATAACGATATGTTATTTTCCATTTTGGATCCAGTTTTATTTTTATATTCACTTAACATTTTGTTACAGTCATTATAGCTAAAGCATATTTCCTAGAAAATACAAAAAATTAGCAAGCTTAACAATGTTAAATAGAGTGTAAACTTACCTCAAAATGAGAGCTGAGGACATTAAGTGAGCCAATGGGAACGGCTCCATCGTTCTGTTTGAGGTAACTCACTGAACCCTGAAACCCGCAAATGTTACTATGGTCAGTGGGTATGCTGAAACAAAGGTTAGCTACATCATCACAACATGGTTATTATTGTTACAGGACATATGTGAGTCCCATATCAGTATATCAAACAATAACAAAATCCATGTTGCTATTATTTATCTTGGGCATTTATTTTAAAGTATTTAACTTAAAATAACTTAGAAATAACTTGTTATTTTAATTTTATTTATCCAAAACAAATATACAAGTCTACAGTTCATGAATTATTGTACAATAGCTGCACAATCTGGTTTATTGAAAATTTTAATGTAAGAATACATATTAAACCACTTTCATATCACTCCCTATTACCGCACAGATAAAAAACATTAAACAGTGCATCTAACGTTTTTTTGGTAGTTTTGAATGTATTAGAAGAGAATGGAATTATTGGCTCTTTCTTAAGTGTTAATGTAATGTCTTGTCTACCCCTGCCGTTCGGCTCAGAGTAAGTATTTGCAAGAATTATATTTACAACGGGTTTATAAACCTTATAAATAAAGTTAAAATAATGAAGTAGCCTAAGTAAGAATTTTATCTGTTCTTTAGGGTCTTAGAAATTTTATTTCTTTAGTGACTGTATTTAGACACTTTACATTTTCTTTAATAACTCGATACTAGGGATGAGTCGATACCGAAATTTATCGATTCTCGATACCGATACCGATACCAGAAAAATAAATTCTCGATTCTCGATACCGATACCATCGATACCTATGATTATTCACTACCTATATTTGTTAAGACTATTGTTAAAAACTTACAAATTTGTAATACAATTTAAAATTATTTAGAAGTAGTTTGTAGTTAATCATCAAAAAAGTTAATAAAATTTTTTTACATAATTTAACATTAATTTCACTAGTATGCTGTAGTAATGTAGAAAAATAAAAACTATTTATTACAAATTCATAATAGGGAAAAACTTGGTTGTAAGATAATGACTCAAAGAAATAATTTTGGTCAGCCAACTGAGTTATTGCTTTCAACCAGACCCCTCCCATCCCCTCCTATCACTCTTCCTTCTTTATCTCCAAGGTGAGATTTTTACCGCCGACCCAAACACTACTCGTGGCTTTCGTAGAGCGGGAAAACGGCGGGAGTATCTCTTCCCGTGCACTTCGTAGCGCGGGTAAACGGCAAGGGTATCGATGGTATCGGTATCGACATAGAACGAATGACTCTCGATGCCGACACCAATTTCCAAGAATCGGTGGTATCGAGAATCGGTATCGAGAATCGACTCATCCCTACTCGATACAACCTTTGGCTAGAAAGATGAGGAAGGGCTTAGCATTTTTGGCTTCTAACGTTTTGTTGTATTATATGCATTATTTTACTTCTGGGGCATTTGTAACCCTTTTTAAGGCACAAAACTCAAAATTTGAATTTTCAAAAACCCACGAAAGAGAGTTAGGGCTTTTCAGTGTTTTGTACAACGAACTTGTCCAACTGATTATATAGAAAGGAATGTCGCTACCAAATTTGAAGTAAATCAGACAATAAATGAGACCGGCAGAGTCCAAACACTCACACACACATATATATCTATACATACAGGATATCTATATATCTATATATATCTATATATATATATATATATATAGGTATCATTTTAAACGAATCCTCAAAACTTGATCAGGGGGTCAAGTTGTTAAGCTATACGGTCCAGTAGTCCCAAGGCTTTTAAGTAGGGATGAGTCGATACCAAAATTGATCGATTCTCGATACCGATATCAATACCAGAAAAATCGATTCTCGATTCTCGATACCAATACCATCGACACCAACGATTTTTCAGTACCTATAGTTGTTAAAACAAAATTTTTGTAACCATTTAAAATTATTTAGTAGTATTTTATAATTAATTATTAATACAATTTGTTAATGCAATTTTTTACATAATTTAATGTCAATTTCACTAGTGTCCTATAGTAATATAGAAAAACAACAACTATTTATTATAAATTCATAATGGGGAAAAACTTGGTTGTAAGATAATGACTCAAAGAAATAATGTTGGTGAGCCGACTGATTTATTGCTTTCAACGGGACTCCAACCCTCCCCTCCCATTCCCCTCTTCCTTCCTTATCTCCAAGGTAAGATTTTTTGCCGGCGACCCAAACACTCCCCGTGCCTTTTGTAACGTGGGTAAACGGCGGAAGTATCCCTTCCCGTGCACTTCGTAGCGCGGATAAACGGCGGGGGTATCGATGGTATCGGTATCGACATTAAACGAATGAATCTCGATACCAATACCAATGTCCAAGAATCGGTGGTATCAAAAATCGGTATCGAGAATCGACTCATCCCTACTTTTAAGTTTTATCACGTTGGTCATACTAATAGCTCACTATTCCACAGGAAATTCGCTAATAATTAGCGAAGTAAGCGGAAAGATTATTGCAAAAGTATTGTAATGCCCAAAGCAATTAGAAGTATTCAAAAGCACTTTCAATAGTTGTGATGAAAATGTTTTATTGTGGGGTCAGATAACTCTTTAACCATTTCATTAAAAGACGTGTAAACGAGTCTTGAAAAAAACGCTGAGAAAACACCTTCACATGGTTCAGCTTCAGCTGGGCCATCTCAACATTGTGTGCACCGAACGTGTGTAAATGACGACCGGACCATGTAATTTGGGCCGTAAATGACAACAGAAAACATAACATTGGCCAACAATGACGTCACGTAACAACAGCCGTAATTGACGATGTAACACATATTGTTGGTGATGGCGAGTTTATGTTATTTAAGGAATTTTTTCAGCCATTTTCCATCACTTATTATTTTGATTTAACTAATAAGTGATGGAAAATGTCCGAAAAAATTCCTTAAATAACGTAACACATATAATAACAGGGTTTCTACAAATTTTAGTTTTCTACTTCCCTGACTTTCCCTGACCCTTCTGTAAAACTCCCCTGATCAACTTTCAAAATACGTCTTAGCATTTTCGCTTTATAGACAAGCATATGTGCACAATTATTAAATATTTAATATGTAATACATTTTTTCTATACCATGTATGTCATACAACTAAATTAAATAAGTTGATCTCAATAAAAACTCAATAATCGAGGATTTCAAGATGTTAAGAATAAACTCCTTAGGAATCCTTCAATCATAAGCCAACCACTCGGACTCCACCTGAAAAATACTGCTACAACAGATTGTATACAACCTGGAGCAAAACATCCCTTCAGTTTTTTCATCATCGGATATCAGATGGAATAATAAAAGCACCGAATTGTCATATAAATTTTATATAATGCCTCACAGGAAGAAGTTATTCTTGTTGTGATAATGTCCCTCATAACCTATTTTGAGACTTAAAAAAGATTACAAAATTAATTTTGTTAAGTAGCATTAAGGTGGAATAGTAATCAATATTGTCTACAGGCTACAAATTTATTTTCATAACATTAGTACGTGATGTCGAGACGTAACAAAATAAGCTTTATCTCTGGATTCCCTGACTGTTCCTGACCATAGAAACCCTGTATTAACCATATTTGATGTTTGGACCGCGTAATATTGGCCGCAAATAACGATTTTGTCATCTAATATTGATTGTCAGCGATTTCCGGACCGTGTTTTATTGGCCAGAAACGACAGTCAAACCATGTTTTGTTAGTCAAGTTTGATTATGCAGTCAACAAATTTGTATTGTTATTCATATATTAGTTAGAAACCATGTGTAGGTTATCATATCCAGAGTGGTATTCTAATTCCATTACGCACTATTTGAAACTATGTACTAACAACAGTACATACTGCTGATGGCAAATACTCGCTCGAAAATACTCGAAACTCGAGAATAATTGGCACTACTCAAATCAATCCAAAAAAGCCCTTGTCGCCCACCCCTAATAAACAGGGTGAGTTTTAAATGAATCCTCCCTTACTCTTTTCTTTATTTCTTAAGATATTGACTCCGGACCACCACCGATCATTGTTGATCAACTTATATTAATTATATTAATGACATTTCAAATTCTGTAACTTATATGCCACAAAATAATCTATGGCTCTATGCAGATGATGCAAATCTAAAGTATCTGCAAGCTGTAAAGAACAGGTATAGCTATTGAGCTTTATTCAATTGGAAAGTGTAGGAGATTTTCTGGTACAACATTACTTGCCATTGAATATTAAAAAAATTAACATTATCAGATTTAAGACACATCAGAATAAACATAAGACTGAACCAAAAACTATATGTAGCCTAATTCAAAAGAAATTGATTATAGGACCAACGCACAATTCTTAGGGTTAACCCTAGACCCGAGACCTGAGATGGGACTTTCACATTGATAAGGTTTTATCAGAAGTAAGCTCTGGAATTTATTCACTCTTATATATGAATAAATCACGCCATAACTTAAAATTATATGAGAAATAGCCCACGTATATGGGAATGAAATGTCTGAAACATCTACCAAACAACATTAAAAATATTACAAACACAAATAAGTTTTAAAAAGTACTTAAAGACTTCTAGGAAGATAAAACATTTTACTCTTTAGAAGAGTACTTTCTACCTACTCTGAATTTTGGAGTTTGAATTTATGTCTTTTCTCTGTGAAATAAACAAAAAATACTAATGTTTAGTATTTTATTTCTAATACTGTAGCCTACCGTACTTATTAGTTGTTCACAAAATTGTAAAGATTCTTTGTCTAATTTACAAATACAAAAATTGTATTGACACTACTCAATTGTATACTATTTATAATTGATGAATAAAGATTATTGAATTTGAATGTGTACTTCATTTTGACATAGTTCAAATTTTTGGCCGCCATATTGGATTCAAATATTTCTTTAAATGTAAAGGTGGGGCTGCGACCTATCATATTGAACTACTTTTTTACGGTGAACACAATGCCGCAATCCGTTTTTGAAAATCATTATACAACTTTTTTATTAGCATATTACGTGTTGTTATTACTTACGGGATGTAATAAAAGACGTCTTACAACACTTAAGATATATTTACACTTATACTGATTCACATACAGACGGTAAACATATATAAAAGATGGTACATGGCTATCGATTTTGACCAGTCACACCAGTCATCATCAGGCCAATGAGAGAACTGACAGAATCAAAATGGCGTCCTTGCTTATATCCTATTGGCTACCGGAAGTTCCGTATACAGGTTCCTAAATGTGCCACCAGAGTCGAAGTTAACTTGTTCGTTAATCAATTTATCTCTATTTTTACATTTTTCTTTAAATATAAACAATTCTTCCCATGCATTCATTTCATTTCCTTTTTTACAATTTTTGAGGATGCTGAGGTTTTCTTCTATTTTCCCTATGGTGTGGCCATTTTCTAAAAGATGTTTTGCTACATTTGATCTTTCGGGTTTCCTGTTCTTCCAAGCTGATACATGGTTCTTAAATCTTTTAATACAATTAACAGTTTGACCAATATAAAAGTGATCACAATTGTTACAATTAATTTTGTAAATGCCGGGCATGTCGAATTTGTTACAATCTTCTATCTTGGGATTTAGAATTTTGTTCATGGTGTTTTGCGTTCTGTAGGCTATATTAACTCCATATTTCTTGAATCGATTTGCGACCTTTTGTATCTTAGTTCCTGTGAAGCTGAATGTTGCAAAATTACTTGATATTTCTTTTCTTCCGTCTAACGTTGTTATTCTACGCAATTTTTCTTGGTTCTTTATTTTCTTATGTATTTTCGCTCCAAGTTCGTCTATTATTGTCGGGTTGAATCCGTTGGCTCGAGCAATCGCCTTTATAGTTGTTATTTCTCTTCTTCTGTTATCTTCATTTAGAGGAATCTTGAAGGCTCTATATAACATCGATCTAAATGCAGCGGTCTTATGGCTGGTGGGATGAAGAGACTTGTTGTTGATTGTAGTATCCGTCTGCGTAGGCTTTCTGTATATATCAAACTCTAGCTCATCATTTCTTCTTGATATCGTGAGATCTAGGAAATTTATCTTGCCATTCTCTTCATACTCCCTAGTAAAGTTTAAGTTTTTGTGATGATTGTTAAATAATCTCATCATTTGTTCCGCTTCCTTTTCTTCGGTTTCCTTGAAAATAACGAGTATATCGTCCACATATCTGACATACATTATGATTTCATGTTCTTTCTTCAACTTTTCCAAAATGAGAAGAAGAGAAATAACAACTATAAAGGCGATTGCTCGAGCCAACGGATTCAACCCGACAATAATAGACGAACTTGGAGCGAAAATACATAAGAAAATAAAGAACCAAGAAAAATTGCGTAGAATAACAACGTTAGACGGAAGAAAAGAAATATCAAGTAATTTTGCAACATTCAGCTTCACAGGAACTAAGATACAAAAGGTCGCAAATCGATTCAAGAAATATGGAGTTAATATAGCCTACAGAACGCAAAACACCATGAACAAAATTCTAAATCCCAAGATAGAAGATTGTAACAAATTCGACATGCCCGGCATTTACAAAATTAATTGTAACAATTGTGATCACTTTTATATTGGTCAAACTGTTAATTGTATTAAAAGATTTAAGAACCATGTATCAGCTTGGAAGAACAGGAAACCCGAAAGATCAAATGTAGCAAAACATCTTTTAGAAAATGGCCACACCATAGGGAAAATAGAAGAAAACCTCAGCATCCTCAAAAATTGTAAAAAAGGAAATGAAATGAATGCATGGGAAGAATTGTTTATATTTAAAGAAAAATGTAAAAATAGAGATAAATTGATTAACGAACAAGTTAACTTCGACTCTGGTGGCACATTTAGGAACCTGTATACGGAACTTCCGGTAGCCAATAGGATATAAGCAAGGACGCCATTTTGATTCTGTCAGTTCTCTCATTGGCCTGATGATGACTGGTGTGACTGGTCGAAATCGATAGCCATGTACCATCTTTTATATATGTTTACCGTCTGTATGTGAATCAGTATAAGTGTAAATATATCTTAAGTGTTGTAAGACGTCTTTTATTACATCCCGTAAAATCATTATTCGTTCTCAAGATATTGGTGATTTAAAAAAATTAATTTTAAAGAGTATTATAAATGCCCCAACCATAAAAGCGTGACTATATTCTAGTCATTACGTCAAATAACTAACATAAACTGCCACTGATCATTGTTGAGGGGCATTTTCTTAATTTTTAACAAATTATAATTTTCGTCTGCCATCTTGGATCCGCCATTTTGGAATAAAATATTTTTTTCAATTATAAAGTTGGGGTTGTGACCCATCATTTTCAACTGTTTTACCACGCTGAAACCAATGCCGCAATCTGTTGGTAAATATCACTTTTCGTTGTCATGATATTGACAGAATTTTATATAACTTTAAAAAAGGGTTAATTATTATGAGAAAGAAAAGTGACATTTAAAAACGGATTGCAGCATTGGTTTCAGCGTGAAAAAACAGTTGGAAATAATGGGTCACAACCCTACCTTTTCATTTGAAAAAAATTATCTCATTCCAAAATGTCGGATCCAAGATGGCCGTAGAAAATTGTAATTTACTCAAAACTAAGGAAATGCCTCTAAACAATGATCGGTAGCAGTTCATGGTCATTATTTGATTTAATGACGAGAATATGGGCATGTTTTAAGGTTGGAGCATTTAAAATTAATATTTAAAAAAATCACCAATATCTTGAGAACAAAAATGATTTTTAAAAACAGATTGCGGCATTATTTTCACTGTAAAAAATTAGTTCTATACGATGGGTCACAACCCCACCTTTAAATATAAAAAAAAAATATTTGAATCCAATTTGGCGGATCCAAGATGACAGCCAAAAAATATGAACTAAGTCAAAATGAAGTATAAGTTGATCAACAATGATCGGTGGTGGTCCGGAGTCAATATCTAAAGAAATAAAGGATAAGTAGTGTGGACTCATGTAAAACTCACCCTGTATACAGGGTGTTCAGAAAGGGTCATTACAAACTTTGGGGGCTGGTAGTACTTATCAATTTGAACAAAGAATTTGATATAAACATAGGTCGAAAAATTTTCCGTTTAGCCGCTAGCTGACTTTTGTACTTTTAACAAAAAAATTAATATCTTGTGAACTATTTAAGCAACAGAAAACTAAACTTTGCACATAGGGTACATTAAATAACCAAAGAAGCAAATAATAAATACCCCCGTCGCAGCAAACCTGCGTACTCAGCGAACTTCCAATACATAATATATGTCTTAATACCACATAAAGCCGTATACCAAGTTTCATAAAAATATATTCACATATAAGCGATATATACAATTTGAATTATTCTCCATAAGAATAACATTGGTGATGAGTACGTATGAAAGCTGAACCAAGGAACACAAATAATTGTTTTTATGCAAATATAAATAGAATTTAACTAGGCGAAGCCACATACCAAGTTTCATCAATATTCAATCATAAATAAGCGCTGAATAACATTTTAATTATTCTCTATAAGAAAAACATGGGGCTGAGTAAGCAGGTTTGCTGCAACAAGGAACAAATACCCCCGTAGCAGCAAACCTGCGTACTCAGCGAATTTCCAATGCATATATATGTATATTAATACCACATAAAGCCACATACCAAGTTTCATCAATATACATTCATAAATAAACGATTTATGACATTTTAATTATTCTCCATAAAAATAACATGGCAGCTGAGTATGCAGGTTTGCTGAAGCAAGGAGCACAACAAATGGGGTTTTATACAAATATCAATATAACTCATGTAGGTAAAGCCATATACCAAATTTCATTAATTTATTTTCATAATGAAGGGAGATAACACGTTACTTATTCTCCATAAGAATAACATGGGGCTGAGTACGCAGGTTTGCTGCTACGGGAGCCATTGGTAAAAATTTTTTTTTTGAGCAAATATCAATGGTCCACAACCAGATGAAGTCGTATACCAAGTTTCGTCAGTATACGTTCATAAATAAGCGAGATATAAAATTTGTATTTTCCTCCATAAGAATAACATAAGACAATGTCCTGTATGTCACTTTCAATATCTCGGTAACCAATTGACGTAGAGAAATGATCAAAATACCAAATTGTGTGTTTTTTTAAGCTGAATCCAATGGTAAAAACTAAAATTTGACTATTTCCAAAATTATATGTAAAAAATTCGAAAAACCCATTTTTGGGATACAAAACCCCCCAAAATACCCCTTCGGATAGAGCGATCTGGCTGGTTTTCGAACTTAAAGCCATAAATGTTGCTTTACACGTTTATACCAAATTTCATCAAAATCGGATAATTTTTACGAGAGTTATTGTGCTCACGGACACACACATATATATATATATATGTATACAGTTTCGAACGAATGGTGTTTTTGGGGTCTGGGGACCTCAAAACGAAAAGTTATCATGGTCCCGGGCCTAGGTCTTACCATGCCGACTACGGTAATAGCTTCTTCCTATAGGGGAAATTCGCTAAAATGACTATTAAGTTGCCTTAAATATTTTCAAAATCGCTCCCATTTTAATATTTTAAAGTTAAATAACAAACAAACCATTAATTTTATAAAAAATTTACAAGATACAAAAAAGATAAACATTCTTATCACAAATCTAATGACACTTTATTCAACGCAATCCGCCGAGAAAATGCACTTTTAAGGTTTGCTTGCACAAATCGAGGACAAGAAGCAGTGATTTGGGCGCTCATTGTTCACGAGATATTAATATTTTTGTTAAAAATGCAAAATGGCGGCTAGCGGCTAAACGGAAAATTTGTCGACCTATGTTTATATAAAATTTGTTGTTCAAATTGATAAGTACTACCAGCCCTCGAAGTTTGTAATGACCCTTTCTGAACACCTTGTATATAGCTTAAAAACAACAAAAATAAACTTTTCGTATGCTTAAAATACAAAAATATGAGGGGGGGACCCAAAATTATTGTTACGGCCCTGGGGTCGTAACAAAAATAAACCTAACCTGGGGTATACAATAATTCGGGGAAACTCGCAGTATGGAAAAGTCTGTATCAAAGACTATTCACAACCATTAATTTGTACATGATACGTAAAAATATTAGGAGTCAATTATCTATAATAATATTATTACTTACAAAATATAACTTCAATGTGTTTTTAAAAGTGTTTTGAAAATTTAATACACCTCTGCATATAATATTCTACTTTACTGAATTTTTCTAGCTACTCAAAATAAAATTGTTCCTGGAGGAATTAACATAAAAAACAAATAACTTTTGATTTACCAATGATTAACCCCTGTATAATCGGCACATACAAAAATTATTTACCGAATAACCGTAGAACTCTATTAATACACCTGGAATGCTAGCGCAGTGGAGTTTTTTATGCCTTCCCCTTCCACTTCTTGGGCAACTTCATCAACTGAGCGATTTCTGCCGGAAAATATTTGAATGCGCACACTCATTAACACGCTCCTCCATCGCACAGGGATCACCGGATTGTAAATAAACTTATATATTTATTATCTGGAAGAACTGAGGATTCTAACGGAGTAAACAACTTACAGATAAGTCAGTTAACAGAATTATAAAATACAAAATATAATTAGCTAAACAAATTGGAACATAAAAAAGTTAGTAAGCGTAAACTCTTTTATTTTTGGGGTAGAAACAAACGTCAAGCGAGAAAAATGTTGGAAATGAGTTGAATATTAAACACTTTTATTTGAAACATTTGTTTTTACAGTCTTTAGTTTTCTCACGTTTAAAGGGCAAACGCGCGCTTTTGAGATTACTACCGCCGGGCTGTCGTCGCGTCGCGTTGCTGTCCCACGCTAGAAACAACCTTTATCCATGATATCCTATTTTTCTTAATTTTGTAACTATCTTATAATAACAAATAGTTTTCTTCGGAAGGAGGGGCAAGCTGTGTGACTTGGTTTAACAAGTGCTATTTAATTGGGTGGAGTATACTTCCTGTCCCATGATTTTTTTGTTAAAATTAAGTTTTCAACATTATTTTGAACTCGAATATCAGAATTTGTACTAATTAACCTTAATTTCAATTACAATTTTTTAAATAGATAGTTTTGGTGGAGTAAATAAGTAAAGACTATGCAAAAATTAACAAACTTAAGAACATGTCTTAGAAAAAAATCTATCCCCATTAAAATACTACTATATTACGTTCTACACACGATTCAATTTGTAAAGATAATTTATGGGAACCCGGTATAAGGAATAAGCTTAACTAATAATTACATCGAACTCACTGAAATTTCTTACTCATTATTTCCCATGGTTTATTTCCAGTCTACCTTCAGACCCGGGCCTTAAAGAAAAATGGGTCAATTTATACGAAAATAAAACACTTTTTCCGTCAGATTCAAGTAGACTTTGTAGTCAGCACTTCAAACCAGATTAATTTAAATTAGCAGCCTTAGAATACGATTAAAAAACAACACAGTGACTACAGTTTTTATTTTTCGCGGGATGCATTGCTCATTTTATAAACAGTGAAATAAATTACTTTGTTGGCAAAATATTTTGTTAAAATCCAATCACCTCCCATTATGATGATTGGCATTTGTTACAACTTGTAAAAACGATTTGCTACTATTTTGAAACTATTATGCCATGATTTAACCTGGACTCAATCCATGGAACAAAATAAAGCAACAATGAGCCTAAGGCATAAATTAAATAAGTTAATTTGATTTAATAACATTTAAGATGTCTAAGAACAACTTTATAATCTTATATTATAATAAAATATCATTTAAAATTGGGTTTCAAATTAATTTTGAATATTAACTTGTTCCCTGTGTCATTTTACAAGGTACCATATATGTTGGTTCCACTTGTGATTCAGTTTATTTAATAAAAAACAGCGGCAATGAAACAAATATCCATTTCCAAAATAAAAACAAGAGTAGCTAACATAGACCACTTACTGCCTGTAAAATAATAATTCATAGTTCAGCTTGTTAACACAATCAAATTCGTGTTCAAAGTGTCGCGTCAGTTAGCTGGAATGAGTACGGCGCGAATTGGTTTGAGCGCGGGAAACGTTGATACCTTCTTTACAGAACAAATAAATCAACTTATGAAAAAAAAGTTTGGGATACAAATTATGGATCAACTAATTATCTACAACTTTTCCGCTGGAATTTTCTTTTTAACCCCAAAACAAAAAAAGTTTACGCTTAGAGACTTTTTCGTGTCTCACTTTTAAAACACTAAAAATAGTTTTCATTAGCCTACTACAAATAAATTAAATTACCAAACTACAAGAAGTTTATACTGTTAGATCCCCTAGCTCATGCAGATTAATGATATGTGCACTTTATTGTAATTACATGAATATGGCGAGGTGCAAAAGCGTGTTAACGATAGGGCGCACAATTCTGAAATCCACTGAGCGGCCGTGAGTACCATTGAAGGGGTGGGGGTAGAGACAGATTTCTTGACACAGCCCGAGCGTTCCAGGTGTATTAATAGAGTTCTATGCGAATAACACACAAGAGGATCTTGACCCATGTTATAGTGATAAATACTCACAAATGTTATACAAATATTGTGATTCGAGTCAACTAAAGTCACACGGTAACTAAACTGAAGGGACTTCATAGTGTACCACCATTTTGAATCTTTTTTGCCACCTTCTATATCATAAAGAGGTGATTTATAGGTAACAGTTTATCACTCTCTTACATATTTATGAATAGGTTTTTAACTCTAAACTGTAAGCTAACCTTCACAGGAGTAATTTATTAGTGGGTGTCTGATAAAACATTAGTGTTTACAGGTAAGTATGCTAATAATTTCTAGACATTCATGAATACACAGTCAGTCATAATAATAATTATTTATGAATTATAACATTCCATACACAGAATAAAATCTAAATTAGAAAGAGATTACAAAGAAATATTGCTCAAACAAAAGACAGCTCCCAAGACAGAGAGCGAAGTGTTAGGTTTGGGCAGCAATAGATTTGGGCAGCAATAGATAATACAGATGGTCAACGCTTGCTCACCAGTATTGTCTCCTAAGCGCAGAACTTTGTCTCCAGAACTCCAAGGGTAAAAATGTATTTACATCTTTAACATTTAACCTAGCCTACTGACGTGTTAGTAAATTCATTGTTTGGATGCAGGAGGACAACATTCTTTTTACTTTTTTTTGTGAAAAAAGTGAGTAAGCTTACCCCATCATCTGAAGCTTCAGAACGGTTTGACCTTCTACGAGGTATTAATCCTGTTCTATCTCCTGTATTCATTTCTAAATAATCATTTCAAATCTGCAACACACTATAACACAATTAGTCAAATTTAAATAGGCCCCCACAAAATATATTTCTGATTAGAAACTGTAGTACCGTAATTATTTAGATTTGGTGGACTTAATTAATGTATTATATTAGGATGATCATCATCTTAGAATATATGTACCAGTAGGTAGGTTATATGACCTTTTTCTTTAGCAAGACAGACCTAGGAAAATGCAGCGGAGTAAATTCACCCCCACCAATGCACAAAAAGAGAAATGTAATGCAGAGACATTGTTGTGAATAGTTAATCTGAAATTTCAATCAAAGATTTTAAGTCTATTTAAGAAGAAATCCTGTACCAATGTAACAGTATTTATTGTGAGAGAAAACATTAAAAAATGACATATGCTGACATGGCCGTAGACAGACTGAACGGTTTTCTCCTGAACTAGGTCTATTGCACGAGTGAAAAAAGCCAGGTCATCTGGTGTCCATAATGCCAATGTCAAAATTAACACTAGTCTTACACACAGCCTGTTTTTTCCACTCGTGCTACGATCTTGAGGCCTCGTGTACAATGTGCAACAGCAGTTTGGGAGCAATTTACACATGGCAGTGTATAAAGACTGCCAATGTGCAAGCACAAGAGAATTTTTATTTTTTTCCAGTAATTTTTGGAGATTATTAATTTGACTTGAAGATTTAAAAAACTCGATGGTCGGATAAAGTTGGCCATTAAAGATGAGCCAGCCACTTAATAAAAACCATAAGTGACAACAAAACTATAAAATATTGGCGATTTAACAGCGTAATATCATAAACATTCGCCAGATCACAATATTTCAGCAGCGAATGACTGAAAATGAGCTTAAATTACGTCATAAATAAGCAAGTGCTACTACAAGGAAAAAAATGGGTTTTGCACAAATATCAATATAATTACTCTTCAAGGAGGTGAAGCCGCTTACAAAGTGTTATTAATTTAGTAGCCTACATAATTAAGGAAAACATATCATTTTACTTTTTCTCCATAAGAATCACTGTAGGAACAAGTTACGTGACCACTCAGCAACGATACTCGGCTTATACTTTGATGGAGAAGTGAGTGGACTGCCGCATACACAGTCGCAGTGGTGGGGGAGCTGTGGCCGGCACAGTGTGCTTACGTTCTTTACTTTTTGGATATAACCTGCCCCTCGAATCATGATTTATATTCCGATATAGTCTAAAAATTAGCCTACTGTCTTTATACTAGGCCTATTAGTAAATATCTCAATTGCATTTGTCATCTAACCTTCAAACAATTAACAGGAGATTTGAAGCTGCCTATTAACACATTCAGTGCGGTATAGAAGATGTAAGGTTGACCCAGGAGCTGACAAATTTGTATTCACTAAAAACATTGTTTATACATGTAGAAACATTGTTTGAGTGTTAAAAAGATGGAGCTTAGACGTGGATGGGAAAGGTTGCTCCTTCGTGCGCCATCTGTTTACATCACAATCTTTGCCGTGTTGGTGCCGTTGCCGGATTCCGTGACTACTTCTTTTTTTTGTTAAGATTGCGTAACTATGTGATATTAGGTGCATTATATTTAACAATAAAGGCGAGTACACACGTCTCGTGAAGATCAATTCATTGCTAGGATCTAATCATATACTGACTAAATAAGTGTAAATATTGTGACTTTTGTGCAACTTCACCGGAGCGATGCACCCGTATGGCGCATGCTGACAAAAAGGGGCGGCAGCAATGACATCACTGGATGACCGGAAATGAAACTTTTTTATGTCAGCGATACCGAACAAGACTCAGAACGGCATATGGTAAGTGATTTGACATACAAAATGTTTAGCCATAGGCAATCGTTTATACTTATTTTTCAGCAGTGAACGTATTATTATATTTTAGTTTAGGCCTAAGCTACTAAACTTTTGCCAAAAAAAATAATGTAGGCCTAGGTAAACAAAAACAATAAAGAATAACAATGTAATTGATAATCGATTTTCTTGATTAATCAAATGAAATAATCTAATCGATTTACTGATAATTTTAATCAAAATTTTCAATTGAATAAATGTGTGTTAACTAAACTGCAGCCAATATCTGTCCTAACTCTCACCATTTGTTTTTAAATAGTTCCTAAAGAAGGTTATTTATTCAGCAGCCCAACTTGGCCTATATAGTCAAGAGCTTGTCATGGGCATGTTATGGAATTGCCAGTTTCACATATGCTAAACGCAACTGTTATGAAAAAAAGTTAACTTATTATTCTAATGTGTAAAATACTATGGTTGATGTCTTGATCCAGTAACTAATAAATTTGTTACAAGATAATATTTAGTCAAGGTTATCTATCCCAAACACAGCATAATCAACATAGCTTATTCAACATGAACTAACCTAACTTACCCATTATATTAATGATTTTATGCAGTAACATTGCACAGCTGGGTTACGTTTTGAATTCAAAAATAATCAACATTTACCTGTTATCAGATGCAGATGACAGTTTTAATAAAACATTAGGACACTGTGAAACATAACATAAACAAGAAATGCTGTGTCAAAATTTAGGAAAAATAGAAGCAGACGACCAACACTGAGCTCTATGTTATATCTGGAGTGGAGTGAGTGGAGTCACTACCAGTGTTGCCACCAGGTAGATGAAATTTTACCCTAACGTGTAATGAAATTACCCTAAACTTTTTGTAAATTACCCTAAGAGTTGATTTTCTTCTCTAAAAGCTCAAAATACACTCGAGATTGGTTTTAAAAAATGATTAAGGCATAAAAAGTAAACATAACATAGCATTTAATACTCGTCTTTGGCCATATATTACACATAAAACTAAATGTGTATTACAAAATTCAAATAAATATTATGTTGTAATATTTTTATTCAGCGCTATACTGAATTATATGCTGGTACAGTATCGCTGATAATACAAACTTGTTGATACATGTTATTGACAGTTGTTAGAAGTACTTTATTGTTTTATAAACTTATTTCAGTTGAAAAAATTTGCTAATGTTATTTTGTATAAATAATAATGCCCAGAGAATATGTTTACTGTCATCTTATTACTATTTGATTAGATCAATAGGTTTCATTACAATAACATGGAAATATTATTCCCACATCACACAAATTTACACAAGTTATGCCTTGTTGAGATGTTTTTATGTGCGCTCACCTGGCTCATCAACGGGATTTCACAGGCATAAAATACAATTTAGTTCCTTCTTACAAATATGGTCAAAATAGAGACAGTCTTCAGTAAACATATTTTATACAAAGAGCTATAAATCTAACAACAAATATTTAACCAAATTAACCCGATATTTTACTGTTTAGGGTTTTCTATAATAATATGCTGTGCCCAATTTTGGACACATAACATAATGTGCCTCAATTTTATCTGCTCGAAAATTAAATTTTGTGTTCATAGTGATTACATGCATCTTTAGTCTAATAGAATAGGATGGATATAGGGATGTGCATGCTAGTTATATCTATTTTATAATTTTAATTTACCCAGCACTTAATGTAAATGTTTTAATTCCTGTAAAAACCCATTTTACATTGCCAAAACATCTAAATTTGAATTATAAAGGGGCTCTAGATTTTACCCTAAAAACTACGTTACCCTAAAATTACCCTAAAAAGGGGTAATTACCCTAAAAGTGGCAACACTGGTCACTACCATGGCTTAAGAATATGTTTAGTCTACGTCACTATTCTCTGAGTCAGAGTCAGAGAGTCTGGCTAAATATTTGCCAAAAAGTGTCATCAACACAGACATTGTGTTGTCACTTTGACATTCACTGGACCAATCAGAATGCATTGGGTGGACGATGTCAACATTTCAACCAATAGGAAATAAAATACCATACCACTAAAATGTCAAAAATACATCTGGCCAACATAACGACCATAAACACAACGCTTTTTCACCACGGAGTGGTGACCCAAGGTTCGTAGAGCTTTCAGACAAGGTGTGCTGAGTCGATCTATTTAAGGTTTTCTACTTTACCAGAAGAGACCTCGTAAAAACAGCTGGAAGGTCACGTGATCACCAATCCAATCTGCAGTGTTGCTGGAAACACAATATTTATCGTACGAGTACAATATTTTCCTCATCAGTGTAATTAGAATTAACATTGTTTAACTGCTTACATTCTATTGTCAGCTGTTATTTTATGAAACTAATATATTGTTTTGAATTATTGGTATTATTAGATTAAACGATTAAGGGTTTAAATGTTCTTTCTGCATGTCCAGTGACAATTTAAAAATAGCTGTACCATTATTATACACTTAAGGTTGGCTACACTTTATGGTATGTTGTGGATTTATGAATCAGCTGGGTGACCTCTTTGCTGCGAACATTGCTCTTATGTTAAGCACACCTGGTCTGAAAGCTCTACGAACCTGGAGTGGTGACTCCAGATATAACATAGAGCTCAGTGACGACAAAGAGTGAAGACATAGAGATCGGTGGAAGACAGAAGATAAGGGACAGCAAGGGTTACCCTCCTAAATACATATATTACTCTTGATCAGCTCAAATCAGGGTTTTCTATAATAATATGCTGTGCCCAATTTTGGACACATAACATAATGTGCCTCAATTTTATCTGCTCGAAAATTAAATTTTGTGTTCATAGTGATTACATGCATCTTTAGTCTAATAGAATAGGATGGATATAGGGATGTGCATGCTAGTTATATCTATTTTATAATTTTAATTTACCCAGCACTTAATGTAAATGTTTTAATTCCTGTAAAAACCCATTTTACATTGCCAAAACATCTAAATTTGAATTATAAAGGGGCTCTAGATTTTACCCTAAAAACTACGTTACCCTAAAATTACCCTAAAAAGGGGTAATTACCCTAAAAGTGGCAACACTGGTCACTACCATGGCTTAAGAATATGTTTAGTCTACGTCACTATTCTCTGAGTCAGAGTCAGAGAGTCTGGCTAAATATTTGCCAAAAAGTGTCATTAACACAGACATTGTGTTGTCACTTTGACATTCACTGGACCAATCAGAATGCATTGGGTGGACGATGTCAACATTTCAACCAATAGGAAATAAAATACCATACCACTAAAATGTCAAAAATACATCTGGCCAACATAACGACCATAAACACAACGCTTTTTCACCACGGAGTGGTGACCCAAGGTTCGTAGAGCTTTCAGACAAGGTGTGCTGAGTCGATCTATTTAAGGTTTTCTACTTTACCAGAAGAGACCTCGTAAAAACAGCTGGAAGGTCACGTGATCACCAATCCAATCTGCAGTGTTGCTGGAAACACAATATTTATCGTACGAGTACAATATTTTCCTCATCAGTGTAATTAGAATTAACATTGTTTAACTGCTTACATTCTATTGTCAGCTGTTATTTTATGAAACTAATATATTGTTTTGAATTATTGGTATTATTAGATTAAACGATTAAGGGTTTAAATGTTCTTTCTGCATGTCCAGTGACAATTTAAAAATAGCTGTACCATTATTATACACTTAAGGTTGGCTACACTTTATGGTATGTTGTGGATTTATGAATCAGCTGGGTGACCTCTTTGCTGCGAACATTGCTCTTATGTTAAGCACACCTGGTCTGAAAGCTCTACGAACCTGGAGTGGTGACTCCAGATATAACATAGAGCTCAGTGACGACAAAGAGTGAAGACATAGAGATCGGTGGAAGACAGAAGATAAGGGACAGCAAGGGTTACCCTCCTAAATACATATATTACTCTTGATCAGCTCAAATCAGGGTTTTCTATAATAATATGCTGTGCCCAATTTTGGACACATAACATAATGTGCCTCAATTTTATCTGCTCGAAAATTAAATTTTGTGTTCATAGTGATTACATGCATCTTTAGTCTAATAGAATAGGATGGATATAGGGATGTGCATGCTAGTTATATCTATTTTATAATTTTAATTTACCCAGCACTTAATGTAAATGTTTTAATTCCTGTAAAAACCCATTTTACATTGCCAAAACATCTAAATTTGAATTATAAAGGGGCTCTAGATTTTACCCTAAAAACTACGTTACCCTAAAATTACCCTAAAAAGGGGTAATTACCCTAAAAGTGGCAACACTGGTCACTACCATGGCTTAAGAATATGTTTAGTCTACGTCACTATTCTCTGAGTCAGAGTCAGAGAGTCTGGCTAAATATTTGCCAAAAAGTGTCATTAACACAGACATTGTGTTGTCACTTTGACATTCACTGGACCAATCAGAATGCATTGGGTGGACGATGTCAACATTTCAACCAATAGGAAATAAAATACCATACCACTAAAATGTCAAAAATACATCTGGCCAACATAACGACCATAAACACAACGCTTTTTCACCACGGAGTGGTGACCCAAGGTTCGTAGAGCTTTCAGACAAGGTGTGCTGAGTCGATCTATTTAAGGTTTTCTACTTTACCAGAAGAGACCTCGTAAAAACAGCTGGAAGGTCACGTGATCACCAATCCAATCTGCAGTGTTGCTGGAAACACAATATTTATCGTACGAGTACAATATTTTCCTCATCAGTGTAATTAGAATTAACATTGTTTAACTGCTTACATTCTATTGTCAGCTGTTATTTTATGAAACTAATATATTGTTTTGAATTATTGGTATTATTAGATTAAACGATTAAGGGTTTAAATGTTCTTTCTGCATGTCCAGTGACAATTTAAAAATAGCTGTACCATTATTATACACTTAAGGTTGGCTACACTTTATGGTATGTTGTGGATTTATGAATCAGCTGGGTGACCTCTTTGCTGCGAACATTGCTCTTATGTTAAGCACACCTGGTCTGAAAGCTCTACGAACCTGGAGTGGTGACTCCAGATATAACATAGAGCTCAGTGACGACAAAGAGTGAAGACATAGAGATCGGTGGAAGACAGAAGATAAGGGACAGCAAGGGTTACCCTCCTAAATACATATATTACTCTTGATCAGCTCAAATCAGGGTTTTCTATAATAATATGCTGTGCCCAATTTTGGACACATAACATAATGTGCCTCAATTTTATCTGCTCGAAAATTAAATTTTGTGTTCATAGTGATTACATGCATCTTTAGTCTAATAGAATAGGATGGATATAGGGATGTGCATGCTAGTTATATCTATTTTATAATTTTAATTTACCCAGCACTTAATGTAAATGTTTTAATTCCTGTAAAAACCCATTTTACATTGCCAAAACATCTAAATTTGAATTATAAAGGGGCTCTAGATTTTACCCTAAAAACTACGTTACCCTAAAATTACCCTAAAAAGGGGTAATTACCCTAAAAGTGGCAACACTGGTCACTACCATGGCTTAAGAATATGTTTAGTCTACGTCACTATTCTCTGAGTCAGAGTCAGAGAGTCTGGCTAAATATTTGCCAAAAAGTGTCATCAACACAGACATTGTGTTGTCACTTTGACATTCACTGGACCAATCAGAATGCATTGGGTGGACGATGTCAACATTTCAACCAATAGGAAATAAAATACCATACCACTAAAATGTCAAAAATACATCTGGCCAACATAACGACCATAAACACAACGCTTTTTCACCACGGAGTGGTGACCCAAGGTTCGTAGAGCTTTCAGACAAGGTGTGCTGAGTCGATCTATTTAAGGTTTTCTACTTTACCAGAAGAGACCTCGTAAAAACAGCTGGAAGGTCACGTGATCACCAATCCAATCTGCAGTGTTGCTGGAAACACAATATTTATCGTACGAGTACAATATTTTCCTCATCAGTGTAATTAGAATTAACATTGTTTAACTGCTTACATTCTATTGTCAGCTGTTATTTTATGAAACTAATATATTGTTTTGAATTATTGGTATTATTAGATTAAACGATTAAGGGTTTAAATGTTCTTTCTGCATGTCCAGTGACAATTTAAAAATAGCTGTACCATTATTATACACTTAAGGTTGGCTACACTTTATGGTATGTTGTGGATTTATGAATCAGCTGGGTGACCTCTTTGCTGCGAACATTGCTCTTATGTTAAGCACACCTGGTCTGAAAGCTCTACGAACCTGGAGTGGTGACTCCAGATATAACATAGAGCTCAGTGACGACAAAGAGTGAAGACATAGAGATCGGTGGAAGACAGAAGATAAGGGACAGCAAGGGTTACCCTCCTAAATACATATATTACTCTTGATCAGCTCAAATCAGGGTTTTCTATAATAATATGCTGTGCCCAATTTTGGACACATAACATAATGTGCCTCAATTTTATCTGCTCGAAAATTAAATTTTGTGTTCATAGTGATTACATGCATCTTTAGTCTAATAGAATAGGATGGATATAGGGATGTGCATGCTAGTTATATCTATTTTATAATTTTAATTTACCCAGCACTTAATGTAAATGTTTTAATTCCTGTAAAAACCCATTTTACATTGCCAAAACATCTAAATTTGAATTATAAAGGGGCTCTAGATTTTACCCTAAAAACTACGTTACCCTAAAATTACCCTAAAAAGGGGTAATTACCCTAAAAGTGGCAACACTGGTCACTACCATGGCTTAAGAATATGTTTAGTCTACGTCACTATTCTCTGAGTCAGAGTCAGAGAGTCTGGCTAAATATTTGCCAAAAAGTGTCATTAACACAGACATTGTGTTGTCACTTTGACATTCACTGGACCAATCAGAATGCATTGGGTGGACGATGTCAACATTTCAACCAATAGGAAATAAAATACCATACCACTAAAATGTCAAAAATACATCTGGCCAACATAACGACCATAAACACAACGCTTTTTCACCACGGAGTGGTGACCCAAGGTTCGTAGAGCTTTCAGACAAGGTGTGCTGAGTCGATCTATTTAAGGTTTTCTACTTTACCAGAAGAGACCTCGTAAAAACAGCTGGAAGGTCACGTGATCACCAATCCAATCTGCAGTGTTGCTGGAAACACAATATTTATCGTACGAGTACAATATTTTCCTCATCAGTGTAATTAGAATTAACATTGTTTAACTGCTTACATTCTATTGTCAGCTGTTATTTTATGAAACTAATATATTGTTTTGAATTATTGGTATTATTAGATTAAACGATTAAGGGTTTAAATGTTCTTTCTGCATGTCCAGTGACAATTTAAAAATAGCTGTACCATTATTATACACTTAAGGTTGGCTACACTTTATGGTATGTTGTGGATTTATGAATCAGCTGGGTGACCTCTTTGCTGCGAACATTGCTCTTATGTTAAGCACACCTGGTCTGAAAGCTCTACGAACCTGGAGTGGTGACTCCAGATATAACATAGAGCTCAGTGACGACAAAGAGTGAAGACATAGAGATCGGTGGAAGACAGAAGATAAGGGACAGCAAGGGTTACCCTCCTAAATACATATATTACTCTTGATCAGCTCAAATCAGGGTTTTCTATAATAATATGCTGTGCCCAATTTTGGACACATAACATAATGTGCCTCAATTTTATCTGCTCGAAAATTAAATTTTGTGTTCATAGTGATTACATGCATCTTTAGTCTAATAGAATAGGATGGATATAGGGATGTGCATGCTAGTTATATCTATTTTATAATTTTAATTTACCCAGCACTTAATGTAAATGTTTTAATTCCTGTAAAAACCCATTTTACATTGCCAAAACATCTAAATTTGAATTATAAAGGGGCTCTAGATTTTACCCTAAAAACTACGTTACCCTAAAATTACCCTAAAAAGGGGTAATTACCCTAAAAGTGGCAACACTGGTCACTACCATGGCTTAAGAATATGTTTAGTCTACGTCACTATTCTCTGAGTCAGAGTCAGAGAGTCTGGCTAAATATTTGCCAAAAAGTGTCATTAACACAGACATTGTGTTGTCACTTTGACATTCACTGGACCAATCAGAATGCATTGGGTGGACGATGTCAACATTTCAACCAATAGGAAATAAAATACCATACCACTAAAATGTCAAAAATACATCTGGCCAACATAACGACCATAAACACAACGCTTTTTCACCACGGAGTGGTGACCCAAGGTTCGTAGAGCTTTCAGACAAGGTGTGCTGAGTCGATCTATTTAAGGTTTTCTACTTTACCAGAAGAGACCTCGTAAAAACAGCTGGAAGGTCACGTGATCACCAATCCAATCTGCAGTGTTGCTGGAAACACAATATTTATCGTACGAGTACAATATTTTCCTCATCAGTGTAATTAGAATTAACATTGTTTAACTGCTTACATTCTATTGTCAGCTGTTATTTTATGAAACTAATATATTGTTTTGAATTATTGGTATTATTAGATTAAACGATTAAGGGTTTAAATGTTCTTTCTGCATGTCCAGTGACAATTTAAAAATAGCTGTACCATTATTATACACTTAAGGTTGGCTACACTTTATGGTATGTTGTGGATTTATGAATCAGCTGGGTGACCTCTTTGCTGCGAACATTGCTCTTATGTTAAGCACACCTGGTCTGAAAGCTCTACGAACCTGGAGTGGTGACTCCAGATATAACATAGAGCTCAGTGACGACAAAGAGTGAAGACATAGAGATCGGTGGAAGACAGAAGATAAGGGACAGCAAGGGTTACCCTCCTAAATACATATATTACTCTTGATCAGCTCAAATCAGGGTTTTCTATAATAATATGCTGTGCCCAATTTTGGACACATAACATAATGTGCCTCAATTTTATCTGCTCGAAAATTAAATTTTGTGTTCATAGTGATTACATGCATCTTTAGTCTAATAGAATAGGATGGATATAGGGATGTGCATGCTAGTTATATCTATTTTATAATTTTAATTTACCCAGCACTTAATGTAAATGTTTTAATTCCTGTAAAAACCCATTTTACATTGCCAAAACATCTAAATTTGAATTATAAAGGGGCTCTAGATTTTACCCTAAAAACTACGTTACCCTAAAATTACCCTAAAAAGGGGTAATTACCCTAAAAGTGGCAACACTGGTCACTACCATGGCTTAAGAATATGTTTAGTCTACGTCACTATTCTCTGAGTCAGAGTCAGAGAGTCTGGCTAAATATTTGCCAAAAAGTGTCATCAACACAGACATTGTGTTGTCACTTTGACATTCACTGGACCAATCAGAATGCATTGGGTGGACGATGTCAACATTTCAACCAATAGGAAATAAAATACCATACCACTAAAATGTCAAAAATACATCTGGCCAACATAACGACCATAAACACAACGCTTTTTCACCACGGAGTGGTGACCCAAGGTTCGTAGAGCTTTCAGACAAGGTGTGCTGAGTCGATCTATTTAAGGTTTTCTACTTTACCAGAAGAGACCTCGTAAAAACAGCTGGAAGGTCACGTGATCACCAATCCAATCTGCAGTGTTGCTGGAAACACAATATTTATCGTACGAGTACAATATTTTCCTCATCAGTGTAATTAGAATTAACATTGTTTAACTGCTTACATTCTATTGTCAGCTGTTATTTTATGAAACTAATATATTGTTTTGAATTATTGGTATTATTAGATTAAACGATTAAGGGTTTAAATGTTCTTTCTGCATGTCCAGTGACAATTTAAAAATAGCTGTACCATTATTATACACTTAAGGTTGGCTACACTTTATGGTATGTTGTGGATTTATGAATCAGCTGGGTGACCTCTTTGCTGCGAACATTGCTCTTATGTTAAGCACACCTGGTCTGAAAGCTCTACGAACCTGGAGTGGTGACTCCAGATATAACATAGAGCTCAGTGACGACAAAGAGTGAAGACATAGAGATCGGTGGAAGACAGAAGATAAGGGACAGCAAGGGTTACCCTCCTAAATACATATATTACTCTTGATCAGCTCAAATCAGGGTTTTCTATAATAATATGCTGTGCCCAATTTTGGACACATAACATAATGTGCCTCAATTTTATCTGCTCGAAAATTAAATTTTGTGTTCATAGTGATTACATGCATCTTTAGTCTAATAGAATAGGATGGATATAGGGATGTGCATGCTAGTTATATATATTTTATAATTTTAATTTACCCAGCACTTAATGTAAATGTTTTAATTCCTGTAAAAACCCATTTTACATTGCCAAAACATCTAAATTTGAATTATAAAGGGGCTCTAGATTTTACCCTAAAAACTACGTTACCCTAAAATTACCCTAAAAAGGGGTAATTACCCTAAAAGTGGCAACACTGGTCACTACCATGGCTTAAGAATATGTTTAGTCTACGTCACTATTCTCTGAGTCAGAGTCAGAGAGTCTGGCTAAATATTTGCCAAAAAGTGTCATTAACACAGACATTGTGTTGTCACTTTGACATTCACTGGACCAATCAGAATGCATTGGGTGGACGATGTCAACATTTCAACCAATAGGAAATAAAATACCATACCACTAAAATGTCAAAAATACATCTGGCCAACATAACGACCATAAACACAACGCTTTTTCACCACGGAGTGGTGACCCAAGGTTCGTAGAGCTTTCAGACAAGGTGTGCTGAGTCGATCTATTTAAGGTTTTCTACTTTACCAGAAGAGACCTCGTAAAAACAGCTGGAAGGTCACGTGATCACCAATCCAATCTGCAGTGTTGCTGGAAACACAATATTTATCGTACGAGTACAATATTTTCCTCATCAGTGTAATTAGAATTAACATTGTTTAACTGCTTACATTCTATTGTCAGCTGTTATTTTATGAAACTAATATATTGTTTTGAATTATTGGTATTATTAGATTAAACGATTAAGGGTTTAAATGTTCTTTCTGCATGTCCAGTGACAATTTAAAAATAGCTGTACCATTATTATACACTTAAGGTTGGCTACACTTTATGGTATGTTGTGGATTTATGAATCAGCTGGGTGACCTCTTTGCTGCGAACATTGCTCTTATGTTAAGCACACCTGGTCTGAAAGCTCTACGAACCTGGAGTGGTGACTCCAGATATAACATAGAGCTCAGTGACGACAAAGAGTGAAGACATAGAGATCGGTGGAAGACAGAAGATAAGGGACAGCAAGGGTTACCCTCCTAAATACATATATTACTCTTGATCAGCTCAAATCAGGGTTTTCTATAATAATATGCTGTGCCCAATTTTGGACACATAACATAATGTGCCTCAATTTTATCTGCTCGAAAATTAAATTTTGTGTTCATAGTGATTACATGCATCTTTAGTCTAATAGAATAGGATGGATATAGGGATGTGCATGCTAGTTATATCTATTTTATAATTTTAATTTACCCAGCACTTAATGTAAATGTTTTAATTCCTGTAAAAACCCATTTTACATTGCCAAAACATCTAAATTTGAATTATAAAGGGGCTCTAGATTTTACCCTAAAAACTACGTTACCCTAAAATTACCCTAAAAAGGGGTAATTACCCTAAAAGTGGCAACACTGGTCACTACCATGGCTTAAGAATATGTTTAGTCTACGTCACTATTCTCTGAGTCAGAGTCAGAGAGTCTGGCTAAATATTTGCCAAAAAGTGTCATCAACACAGACATTGTGTTGTCACTTTGACATTCACTGGACCAATCAGAATGCATTGGGTGGACGATGTCAACATTTCAACCAATAGGAAATAAAATACCATACCACTAAAATGTCAAAAATACATCTGGCCAACATAACGACCATAAACACAACGCTTTTTCACCACGGAGTGGTGACCCAAGGTTCGTAGAGCTTTCAGACAAGGTGTGCTGAGTCGATCTATTTAAGGTTTTCTACTTTACCAGAAGAGACCTCGTAAAAACAGCTGGAAGGTCACGTGATCACCAATCCAATCTGCAGTGTTGCTGGAAACACAATATTTATCGTACGAGTACAATATTTTCCTCATCAGTGTAATTAGAATTAACATTGTTTAACTGCTTACATTCTATTGTCAGCTGTTATTTTATGAAACTAATATATTGTTTTGAATTATTGGTATTATTAGATTAAACGATTAAGGGTTTAAATGTTCTTTCTGCATGTCCAGTGACAATTTAAAAATAGCTGTACCATTATTATACACTTAAGGTTGGCTACACTTTATGGTATGTTGTGGATTTATGAATCAGCTGGGTGACCTCTTTGCTGCGAACATTGCTCTTATGTTAAGCACACCTGGTCTGAAAGCTCTACGAACCTGGAGTGGTGACTCCAGATATAACATAGAGCTCAGTGACGACAAAGAGTGAAGACATAGAGATCGGTGGAAGACAGAAGATAAGGGACAGCAAGGGTTACCCTCCTAAATACATATATTACTCTTGATCAGCTCAAATCAGGGTTTTCTATAATAATATGCTGTGCCCAATTTTGGACACATAACATAATGTGCCTCAATTTTATCTGCTCGAAAATTAAATTTTGTGTTCATAGTGATTACATGCATCTTTAGTCTAATAGAATAGGATGGATATAGGGATGTGCATGCTAGTTATATCTATTTTATAATTTTAATTTACCCAGCACTTAATGTAAATGTTTTAATTCCTGTAAAAACCCATTTTACATTGCCAAAACATCTAAATTTGAATTATAAAGGGGCTCTAGATTTTACCCTAAAAACTACGTTACCCTAAAATTACCCTAAAAAGGGGTAATTACCCTAAAAGTGGCAACACTGGTCACTACCATGGCTTAAGAATATGTTTAGTCTACGTCACTATTCTCTGAGTCAGAGTCAGAGAGTCTGGCTAAATATTTGCCAAAAAGTGTCATCAACACAGACATTGTGTTGTCACTTTGACATTCACTGGACCAATCAGAATGCATTGGGTGGACGATGTCAACATTTCAACCAATAGGAAATAAAATACCATACCACTAAAATGTCAAAAATACATCTGGCCAACATAACGACCATAAACACAACGCTTTTTCACCACGGAGTGGTGACCCAAGGTTCGTAGAGCTTTCAGACAAGGTGTGCTGAGTCGATCTATTTAAGGTTTTCTACTTTACCAGAAGAGACCTCGTAAAAACAGCTGGAAGGTCACGTGATCACCAATCCAATCTGCAGTGTTGCTGGAAACACAATATTTATCGTACGAGTACAATATTTCCCTCATCAGTGTAATTAGAATTAACATTGTTTAACTGCTTACATTCTATTGTCAGCTGTTATTTTATGAAACTAATATATTGTTTTGAATTATTGGTATTATTAGATTAAACGATTAAGGGTTTAAATGTTCTTTCTGCATGTCCAGTGACAATTTAAAAATAGCTGTACCATTATTATACACTTAAGGTTGGCTACACTTTATGGTATGTTGTGGATTTATGAATCAGCTGGGTGACCTCTTTGCTGCGAACATTGCTCTTATGTTAAGCACACCTGGTCTGAAAGCTCTACGAACCTGGAGTGGTGACTCCAGATATAACATAGAGCTCAGTGACGACAAAGAGTGAAGACATAGAGATCGGTGGAAGACAGAAGATAAGGGACAGCAAGGGTTACCCTCCTAAATACATATATTACTCTTGATCAGCTCAAATCAGGGTTTTCTATAATAATATGCTGTGCCCAATTTTGGACACATAACATAATGTGCCTCAATTTTATCTGCTCGAAAATTAAATTTTGTGTTCATAGTGATTACATGCATCTTTAGTCTAATAGAATAGGATGGATATAGGGATGTGCATGCTAGTTATATCTATTTTATAATTTTAATTTACCCAGCACTTAATGTAAATGTTTTAATTCCTGTAAAAACCCATTTTACATTGCCAAAACATCTAAATTTGAATTATAAAGGGGCTCTAGATTTTACCCTAAAAACTACGTTACCCTAAAATTACCCTAAAAAGGGGTAATTACCCTAAAAGTGGCAACACTGGTCACTACCATGGCTTAAGAATATGTTTAGTCTACGTCACTATTCTCTGAGTCAGAGTCAGAGAGTCTGGCTAAATATTTGCCAAAAAGTGTCATCAACACAGACATTGTGTTGTCACTTTGACATTCACTGGACCAATCAGAATGCATTGGGTGGACGATGTCAACATTTCAACCAATAGGAAATAAAATACCATACCACTAAAATGTCAAAAATACATCTGGCCAACATAACGACCATAAACACAACGCTTTTTCACCACGGAGTGGTGACCCAAGGTTCGTAGAGCTTTCAGACAAGGTGTGCTGAGTCGATCTATTTAAGGTTTTCTACTTTACCAGAAGAGACCTCGTAAAAACAGCTGGAAGGTCACGTGATCACCAATCCAATCTGCAGTGTTGCTGGAAACACAATATTTATCGTACGAGTACAATATTTTCCTCATCAGTGTAATTAGAATTAACATTGTTTAACTGCTTACATTCTATTGTCAGCTGTTATTTTATGAAACTAATATATTGTTTTGAATTATTGGTATTATTAGATTAAACGATTAAGGGTTTAAATGTTCTTTCTGCATGTCCAGTGACAATTTAAAAATAGCTGTACCATTATTATACACTTAAGGTTGGCTACACTTTATGGTATGTTGTGGATTTATGAATCAGCTGGGTGACCTCTTTGCTGCGAACATTGCTCTTATGTTAAGCACACCTGGTCTGAAAGCTCTACGAACCTGGAGTGGTGACTCCAGATATAACATAGAGCTCAGTGACGACAAAGAGTGAAGACATAGAGATCGGTGGAAGACAGAAGATAAGGGACAGCAAGGGTTACCCTCCTAAATACATATATTACTCTTGATCAGCTCAAATCAGGGTTTTCTATAATAATATGCTGTGCCCAATTTTGGACACATAACATAATGTGCCTCAATTTTATCTGCTCGAAAATTAAATTTTGTGTTCATAGTGATTACATGCATCTTTAGTCTAATAGAATAGGATGGATATAGGGATGTGCATGCTAGTTATATATATTTTATAATTTTAATTTACCCAGCACTTAATGTAAATGTTTTAATTCCTGTAAAAACCCATTTTACATTGCCAAAACATCTAAATTTGAATTATAAAGGGGCTCTAGATTTTACCCTAAAAACTACGTTACCCTAAAATTACCCTAAAAAGGGGTAATTACCCTAAAAGTGGCAACACTGGTCACTACCATGGCTTAAGAATATGTTTAGTCTACGTCACTATTCTCTGAGTCAGAGTCAGAGAGTCTGGCTAAATATTTGCCAAAAAGTGTCATTAACACAGACATTGTGTTGTCACTTTGACATTCACTGGACCAATCAGAATGCATTGGGTGGACGATGTCAACATTTCAACCAATAGGAAATAAAATACCATACCACTAAAATGTCAAAAATACATCTGGCCAACATAACGACCATAAACACAACGCTTTTTCACCACGGAGTGGTGACCCAAGGTTCGTAGAGCTTTCAGACAAGGTGTGCTGAGTCGATCTATTTAAGGTTTTCTACTTTACCAGAAGAGACCTCGTAAAAACAGCTGGAAGGTCACGTGATCACCAATCCAATCTGCAGTGTTGCTGGAAACACAATATTTATCGTACGAGTACAATATTTTCCTCATCAGTGTAATTAGAATTAACATTGTTTAACTGCTTACATTCTATTGTCAGCTGTTATTTTATGAAACTAATATATTGTTTTGAATTATTGGTATTATTAGATTAAACGATTAAGGGTTTAAATGTTCTTTCTGCAT
This sequence comes from Allygus modestus, assembly GCA_963675035.1. NCBI lineage: Eukaryota > Metazoa > Arthropoda > Insecta > Hemiptera > Cicadellidae > Allygus > Allygus modestus. The sequence continues at coordinate 59,814,480 of OY776117.1, read as the reverse complement.
GTCCAGTGACAATTTAAAAATAGCTGTACCATTATTATACACTTAAGGTTGGCTACACTTTATGGTATGTTGTGGATTTATGAATCAGCTGGGTGACCTCTTTGCTGCGAACATTGCTCTTATGTTAAGCACACCTGGTCTGAAAGCTCTACGAACCTGGAGTGGTGACTCCAGATATAACATAGAGCTCAGTGACGACAAAGAGTGAAGACATAGAGATCGGTGGAAGACAGAAGATAAGGGACAGCAAGGGTTACCCTCCTAAATACATATATTACTCTTGATCAGCTCAAATCAGGGTTTTCTATAATAATATGCTGTGCCCAATTTTGGACACATAACATAATGTGCCTCAATTTTATCTGCTCGAAAATTAAATTTTGTGTTCATAGTGATTACATGCATCTTTAGTCTAATAGAATAGGATGGATATAGGGATGTGCATGCTAGTTATATCTATTTTATAATTTTAATTTACCCAGCACTTAATGTAAATGTTTTAATTCCTGTAAAAACCCATTTTACATTGCCAAAACATCTAAATTTGAATTATAAAGGGGCTCTAGATTTTACCCTAAAAACTACGTTACCCTAAAATTACCCTAAAAAGGGGTAATTACCCTAAAAGTGGCAACACTGGTCACTACCATGGCTTAAGAATATGTTTAGTCTACGTCACTATTCTCTGAGTCAGAGTCAGAGAGTCTGGCTAAATATTTGCCAAAAAGTGTCATCAACACAGACATTGTGTTGTCACTTTGACATTCACTGGACCAATCAGAATGCATTGGGTGGACGATGTCAACATTTCAACCAATAGGAAATAAAATACCATACCACTAAAATGTCAAAAATACATCTGGCCAACATAACGACCATAAACACAACGCTTTTTCACCACGGAGTGGTGACCCAAGGTTCGTAGAGCTTTCAGACAAGGTGTGCTGAGTCGATCTATTTAAGGTTTTCTACTTTACCAGAAGAGACCTCGTAAAAACAGCTGGAAGGTCACGTGATCACCAATCCAATCTGCAGTGTTGCTGGAAACACAATATTTATCGTACGAGTACAATATTTTCCTCATCAGTGTAATTAGAATTAACATTGTTTAACTGCTTACATTCTATTGTCAGCTGTTATTTTATGAAACTAATATATTGTTTTGAATTATTGGTATTATTAGATTAAACGATTAAGGGTTTAAATGTTCTTTCTGCATGTCCAGTGACAATTTAAAAATAGCTGTACCATTATTATACACTTAAGGTTGGCTACACTTTATGGTATGTTGTGGATTTATGAATCAGCTGGGTGACCTCTTTGCTGCGAACATTGCTCTTATGTTAAGCACACCTGGTCTGAAAGCTCTACGAACCTGGAGTGGTGACTCCAGATATAACATAGAGCTCAGTGACGACAAAGAGTGAAGACATAGAGATCGGTGGAAGACAGAAGATAAGGGACAGCAAGGGTTACCCTCCTAAATACATATATTACTCTTGATCAGCTCAAATCAGGGTTTTCTATAATAATATGCTGTGCCCAATTTTGGACACATAACATAATGTGCCTCAATTTTATCTGCTCGAAAATTAAATTTTGTGTTCATAGTGATTACATGCATCTTTAGTCTAATAGAATAGGATGGATATAGGGATGTGCATGCTAGTTATATCTATTTTATAATTTTAATTTACCCAGCACTTAATGTAAATGTTTTAATTCCTGTAAAAACCCATTTTACATTGCCAAAACATCTAAATTTGAATTATAAAGGGGCTCTAGATTTTACCCTAAAAACTACGTTACCCTAAAATTACCCTAAAAAGGGGTAATTACCCTAAAAGTGGCAACACTGGTCACTACCATGGCTTAAGAATATGTTTAGTCTACGTCACTATTCTCTGAGTCAGAGTCAGAGAGTCTGGCTAAATATTTGCCAAAAAGTGTCATCAACACAGACATTGTGTTGTCACTTTGACATTCACTGGACCAATCAGAATGCATTGGGTGGACGATGTCAACATTTCAACCAATAGGAAATAAAATACCATACCACTAAAATGTCAAAAATACATCTGGCCAACATAACGACCATAAACACAACGCTTTTTCACCACGGAGTGGTGACCCAAGGTTCGTAGAGCTTTCAGACAAGGTGTGCTGAGTCGATCTATTTAAGGTTTTCTACTTTACCAGAAGAGACCTCGTAAAAACAGCTGGAAGGTCACGTGATCACCAATCCAATCTGCAGTGTTGCTGGAAACACAATATTTATCGTACGAGTACAATATTTCCCTCATCAGTGTAATTAGAATTAACATTGTTTAACTGCTTACATTCTATTGTCAGCTGTTATTTTATGAAACTAATATATTGTTTTGAATTATTGGTATTATTAGATTAAACGATTAAGGGTTTAAATGTTCTTTCTGCATGTCCAGTGACAATTTAAAAATAGCTGTACCATTATTATACACTTAAGGTTGGCTACACTTTATGGTATGTTGTGGATTTATGAATCAGCTGGGTGACCTCTTTGCTGCGAACATTGCTCTTATGTTAAGCACACCTGGTCTGAAAGCTCTACGAACCTGGAGTGGTGACTCCAGATATAACATAGAGCTCAGTGACGACAAAGAGTGAAGACATAGAGATCGGTGGAAGACAGAAGATAAGGGACAGCAAGGGTTACCCTCCTAAATACATATATTACTCTTGATCAGCTCAAATCAGGGTTTTCTATAATAATATGCTGTGCCCAATTTTGGACACATAACATAATGTGCCTCAATTTTATCTGCTCGAAAATTAAATTTTGTGTTCATAGTGATTACATGCATCTTTAGTCTAATAGAATAGGATGGATATAGGGATGTGCATGCTAGTTATATCTATTTTATAATTTTAATTTACCCAGCACTTAATGTAAATGTTTTAATTCCTGTAAAAACCCATTTTACATTGCCAAAACATCTAAATTTGAATTATAAAGGGGCTCTAGATTTTACCCTAAAAACTACGTTACCCTAAAATTACCCTAAAAAGGGGTAATTACCCTAAAAGTGGCAACACTGGTCACTACCATGGCTTAAGAATATGTTTAGTCTACGTCACTATTCTCTGAGTCAGAGTCAGAGAGTCTGGCTAAATATTTGCCAAAAAGTGTCATCAACACAGACATTGTGTTGTCACTTTGACATTCACTGGACCAATCAGAATGCATTGGGTGGACGATGTCAACATTTCAACCAATAGGAAATAAAATACCATACCACTAAAATGTCAAAAATACATCTGGCCAACATAACGACCATAAACACAACGCTTTTTCACCACGGAGTGGTGACCCAAGGTTCGTAGAGCTTTCAGACAAGGTGTGCTGAGTCGATCTATTTAAGGTTTTCTACTTTACCAGAAGAGACCTCGTAAAAACAGCTGGAAGGTCACGTGATCACCAATCCAATCTGCAGTGTTGCTGGAAACACAATATTTATCGTACGAGTACAATATTTTCCTCATCAGTGTAATTAGAATTAACATTGTTTAACTGCTTACATTCTATTGTCAGCTGTTATTTTATGAAACTAATATATTGTTTTGAATTATTGGTATTATTAGATTAAACGATTAAGGGTTTAAATGTTCTTTCTGCATGTCCAGTGACAATTTAAAAATAGCTGTACCATTATTATACACTTAAGGTTGGCTACACTTTATGGTATGTTGTGGATTTATGAATCAGCTGGGTGACCTCTTTGCTGCGAACATTGCTCTTATGTTAAGCACACCTGGTCTGAAAGCTCTACGAACCTGGAGTGGTGACTCCAGATATAACATAGAGCTCAGTGACGACAAAGAGTGAAGACATAGAGATCGGTGGAAGACAGAAGATAAGGGACAGCAAGGGTTACCCTCCTAAATACATATATTACTCTTGATCAGCTCAAATCAGGGTTTTCTATAATAATATGCTGTGCCCAATTTTGGACACATAACATAATGTGCCTCAATTTTATCTGCTCGAAAATTAAATTTTGTGTTCATAGTGATTACATGCATCTTTAGTCTAATAGAATAGGATGGATATAGGGATGTGCATGCTAGTTATATCTATTTTATAATTTTAATTTACCCAGCACTTAATGTAAATGTTTTAATTCCTGTAAAAACCCATTTTACATTGCCAAAACATCTAAATTTGAATTATAAAGGGGCTCTAGATTTTACCCTAAAAACTACGTTACCCTAAAATTACCCTAAAAAGGGGTAATTACCCTAAAAGTGGCAACACTGCTCACTACCATGGCTTAAGAATATGTTTAGTCTACGTCACTATTCTCTGAGTCAGAGTCAGAGAGTCTGGCTAAATATTTGCCAAAAAGTGTCATCAACACAGACATTGTGTTGTCACTTTGACATTCACTGGACCAATCAGAATGCATTGGGTGGACGATGTCAACATTTCAACCAATAGGAAATAAAATACCATACCACTAAAATGTCAAAAATACATCTGGCCAACATAACGACCATAAACACAACGCTTTTTCACCACGGAGTGGTGACCCAAGGTTCGTAGAGCTTTCAGACAAGGTGTGCTGAGTCGATCTATTTAAGGTTTTCTACTTTACCAGAAGAGACCTCGTAAAAACAGCTGGAAGGTCACGTGATCACCAATCCAATCTGCAGTGTTGCTGGAAACACAATATTTATCGTACGAGTACAATATTTTCCTCATCAGTGTAATTAGAATTAACATTGTTTAACTGCTTACATTCTATTGTCAGCTGTTATTTTATGAAACTAATATATTGTTTTGAATTATTGGTATTATTAGATTAAACGATTAAGGGTTTAAATGTTCTTTCTGCATGTCCAGTGACAATTTAAAAATAGCTGTACCATTATTATACACTTAAGGTTGGCTACACTTTATGGTATGTTGTGGATTTATGAATCAGCTGGGTGACCTCTTTGCTGCGAACATTGCTCTTATGTTAAGCACACCTGGTCTGAAAGCTCTACGAACCTGGAGTGGTGACTCCAGATATAACATAGAGCTCAGTGACGACAAAGAGTGAAGACATAGAGATCGGTGGAAGACAGAAGATAAGGGACAGCAAGGGTTACCCTCCTAAATACATATATTACTCTTGATCAGCTCAAATCAGGGTTTTCTATAATAATATGCTGTGCCCAATTTTGGACACATAACATAATGTGCCTCAATTTTATCTGCTCGAAAATTAAATTTTGTGTTCATAGTGATTACATGCATCTTTAGTCTAATAGAATAGGATGGATATAGGGATGTGCATGCTAGTTATATCTATTTTATAATTTTAATTTACCCAGCACTTAATGTAAATGTTTTAATTCCTGTAAAAACCCATTTTACATTGCCAAAACATCTAAATTTGAATTATAAAGGGGCTCTAGATTTTACCCTAAAAACTACGTTACCCTAAAATTACCCTAAAAAGGGGTAATTACCCTAAAAGTGGCAACACTGGTCACTACCATGGCTTAAGAATATGTTTAGTCTACGTCACTATTCTCTGAGTCAGAGTCAGAGAGTCTGGCTAAATATTTGCCAAAAAGTGTCATCAACACAGACATTGTGTTGTCACTTTGACATTCACTGGACCAATCAGAATGCATTGGGTGGACGATGTCAACATTTCAACCAATAGGAAATAAAATACCATACCACTAAAATGTCAAAAATACATCTGGCCAACATAACGACCATAAACACAACGCTTTTTCACCACGGAGTGGTGACCCAAGGTTCGTAGAGCTTTCAGACAAGGTGTGCTGAGTCGATCTATTTAAGGTTTTCTACTTTACCAGAAGAGACCTCGTAAAAACAGCTGGAAGGTCACGTGATCACCAATCCAATCTGCAGTGTTGCTGGAAACACAATATTTATCGTACGAGTACAATATTTCCCTCATCAGTGTAATTAGAATTAACATTGTTTAACTGCTTACATTCTATTGTCAGCTGTTATTTTATGAAACTAATATATTGTTTTGAATTATTGGTATTATTAGATTAAACGATTAAGGGTTTAAATGTTCTTTCTGCATGTCCAGTGACAATTTAAAAATAGCTGTACCATTATTATACACTTAAGGTTGGCTACACTTTATGGTATGTTGTGGATTTATGAATCAGCTGGGTGACCTCTTTGCTGCGAACATTGCTCTTATGTTAAGCACACCTGGTCTGAAAGCTCTACGAACCTGGAGTGGTGACTCCAGATATAACATAGAGCTCAGTGACGACAAAGAGTGAAGACATAGAGATCGGTGGAAGACAGAAGATAAGGGACAGCAAGGGTTACCCTCCTAAATACATATATTACTCTTGATCAGCTCAAATCAGGGTTTTCTATAATAATATGCTGTGCCCAATTTTGGACACATAACATAATGTGCCTCAATTTTATCTGCTCGAAAATTAAATTTTGTGTTCATAGTGATTACATGCATCTTTAGTCTAATAGAATAGGATGGATATAGGGATGTGCATGCTAGTTATATCTATTTTATAATTTTAATTTACCCAGCACTTAATGTAAATGTTTTAATTCCTGTAAAAACCCATTTTACATTGCCAAAACATCTAAATTTGAATTATAAAGGGGCTCTAGATTTTACCCTAAAAACTACGTTACCCTAAAATTACCCTAAAAAGGGGTAATTACCCTAAAAGTGGCAACACTGGTCACTACCATGGCTTAAGAATATGTTTAGTCTACGTCACTATTCTCTGAGTCAGAGTCAGAGAGTCTGGCTAAATATTTGCCAAAAAGTGTCATCAACACAGACATTGTGTTGTCACTTTGACATTCACTGGACCAATCAGAATGCATTGGGTGGACGATGTCAACATTTCAACCAATAGGAAATAAAATACCATACCACTAAAATGTCAAAAATACATCTGGCCAACATAACGACCATAAACACAACGCTTTTTCACCACGGAGTGGTGACCCAAGGTTCGTAGAGCTTTCAGACAAGGTGTGCTGAGTCGATCTATTTAAGGTTTTCTACTTTACCAGAAGAGACCTCGTAAAAACAGCTGGAAGGTCACGTGATCACCAATCCAATCTGCAGTGTTGCTGGAAACACAATATTTATCGTACGAGTACAATATTTTCCTCATCAGTGTAATTAGAATTAACATTGTTTAACTGCTTACATTCTATTGTCAGCTGTTATTTTATGAAACTAATATATTGTTTTGAATTATTGGTATTATTAGATTAAACGATTAAGGGTTTAAATGTTCTTTCTGCATGTCCAGTGACAATTTAAAAATAGCTGTACCATTATTATACACTTAAGGTTGGCTACACTTTATGGTATGTTGTGGATTTATGAATCAGCTGGGTGACCTCTTTGCTGCGAACATTGCTCTTATGTTAAGCACACCTGGTCTGAAAGCTCTACGAACCTGGAGTGGTGACTCCAGATATAACATAGAGCTCAGTGACGACAAAGAGTGAAGACATAGAGATCGGTGGAAGACAGAAGATAAGGGACAGCAAGGGTTACCCTCCTAAATACATATATTACTCTTGATCAGCTCAAATCAGGGTTTTCTATAATAATATGCTGTGCCCAATTTTGGACACATAACATAATGTGCCTCAATTTTATCTGCTCGAAAATTAAATTTTGTGTTCATAGTGATTACATGCATCTTTAGTCTAATAGAATAGGATGGATATAGGGATGTGCATGCTAGTTATATCTATTTTATAATTTTAATTTACCCAGCACTTAATGTAAATGTTTTAATTCCTGTAAAAACCCATTTTACATTGCCAAAACATCTAAATTTGAATTATAAAGGGGCTCTAGATTTTACCCTAAAAACTACGTTACCCTAAAATTACCCTAAAAAGGGGTAATTACCCTAAAAGTGGCAACACTGGTCACTACCATGGCTTAAGAATATGTTTAGTCTACGTCACTATTCTCTGAGTCAGAGTCAGAGAGTCTGGCTAAATATTTGCCAAAAAGTGTCATCAACACAGACATTGTGTTGTCACTTTGACATTCACTGGACCAATCAGAATGCATTGGGTGGACGATGTCAACATTTCAACCAATAGGAAATAAAATACCATACCACTAAAATGTCAAAAATACATCTGGCCAACATAACGACCATAAACACAACGCTTTTTCACCACGGAGTGGTGACCCAAGGTTCGTAGAGCTTTCAGACAAGGTGTGCTGAGTCGATCTATTTAAGGTTTTCTACTTTACCAGAAGAGACCTCGTAAAAACAGCTGGAAGGTCACGTGATCACCAATCCAATCTGCAGTGTTGCTGGAAACACAATATTTATCGTACGAGTACAATATTTTCCTCATCAGTGTAATTAGAATTAACATTGTTTAACTGCTTACATTCTATTGTCAGCTGTTATTTTATGAAACTAATATATTGTTTTGAATTATTGGTATTATTAGATTAAACGATTAAGGGTTTAAATGTTCTTTCTGCATGTCCAGTGACAATTTAAAAATAGCTGTACCATTATTATACACTTAAGGTTGGCTACACTTTATGGTATGTTGTGGATTTATGAATCAGCTGGGCGACCTCTTTGCTGCGAACATTGCTCTTATGTTAAGCACACCTGGTCTGAAAGCTCTACGAACCTGGAGTGGTGACTCCAGATATAACATAGAGCTCAGTGACGACAAAGAGTGAAGACATAGAGATCGGTGGAAGACAGAAGATAAGGGACAGCAAGGGTTACCCTCCTAAATACATATATTACTCTTGATCAGCTCAAATTACCCTCAATTTCTTTCCAGTTGTCTTTTAAAATAATACAATTTGGTATAAATATCCAAGCAATATCTTTTTAATATTGAATTGTTTTATAAATTGAATTTTGTAAAAAATAAAGTATTTTAAAAAGCATTAACTTTAGATTAAAATTAATCAATTGAGACAAACAATTAAAAAAAGGAATGACATTTTTACCTACATTGTTAAGACACGTTTTGTTCCTGACTCTCTTACATAAATGTAAAAGCTTCTAATTACTACTCTGATAATGTGAATATAAATAGCCTTATATTATAAACATCGAAGTGACTACGTACACGTCCAATGTAAGGGCAAATTCACTTCGCTACCGCTTAGGTTAGGTTAGGTTAGGTTACGTTACATTACGTTAGGTTAGGTTAGGTTACGTTACGTTAGATTAGGTTAGGAGGTTTTCTGGCTCTCAATTTGTTTGAAAAATCACAGGAAAATTAACGTACGGTGCATAATTTGGAACAGACGTGAACAGTAGCGGCCCACGTCGGACGTGTACGTAGCCTCTGCCTTATAACATTATCATACGGTATCAGTGTAATTACTCTGACAAATTGTCATCGTCATTACACTTTATGGTATGTTGTTGATTTATGAATCAGCTGGACGCCCTCGTAAGACATCTTTGCTGTGAATATTACTCTTATTAAGCACACCTGGCCTGAAAGCTCTACGAACCCAAGGTTCGTGTTCGTAGAGCTTTCAGACCAGATGTGCTTTTTTACATAAGAGCAATGTTCGTGGCAAAGATGTCTTACGAGGTCGCCCAGCTGATTCATAAATCCACAACATACCATAAATTGTAGCCAACCTTAAGGGTATAATAATGGTACAGCTACTTTTAAATTGTCACTGGACATGCAGAAAGAAAATTTAAACCCTTAATCCATTAATCTAATAATACAAATAAATCAAAACAATATATTAGTTTCATAAAATAACGTCTTATCATAGAATGTAAGCAGTTAAACAACGTTAATTCTAATTACACTGATGAGGAAAATATTGTACTCGTACGATAAATATCGTGTTTCCAGCAACACTGCAGATTGGATTGGTGATCACGTGACCTTACAGCTGTTTTTACGAGGTCTATTCCGGCTGATTATAAAACATTAAATAGATCAACTCAGCACACCTGGTATGAAACCTTGGGTTCGTAGAGCTTTCAGACCAGGTGTGCTGAGTCGATCTATTTAAGGGTTTCTACTTAACCGGAAGAGACCTCGTAGAAACAGCTGGAAACTCCTAAATACATATATTACTCTTGATCAGCTAAAATTACCCTCAATTTCTTTCCAGTTGTCTTTTAAAATAATATAACAAGACAATTTTGTATAAATCTCCAAGCAATATCTTTTTAATATTGAATTGTTTCATAAATTGAATTTTGTAACAAAGAAAAATATTTTAGAAAGCGTTAACTTTAGATTAAAATTAATCAATTGAGACAAACAATTAAAAAAAGCAATGCCATTTTTACCTACATTGTTAAGACACGTTTTGTTCCTGACTCTCTTACATAAATGTAAAAGCTTCCAATTACTACTCTGATAATGTGAATATAATTGCCTTATATTTTAACATTATCATATGGTATCAATGTAATATTACTCTGACAAATTGTCATCGTCATTACCCTAGAAAGACTGTTGTGCTAAAAACATGATGGATGATTCATGGGTTTATCTTCCTTATCTGATTAAGAGAGAGAGAGCTGACTGTACAGTATAGCTCAGATGATTCAACTCACTTACTCTCAGACTCATCAATCAAAACTCGTCTGCATGCCTGCACAGAATAAATTATTTAGAATTATTATATAATTATTTTTATTTACAAGCTTTGTTACACAACATAAGTTGCTTTCCCCTAAAATCTTTAGAGAAGGCAGCTATTCCTAAATAAAGAATATGGTTAGTATAAATTCTTAAAAAATAACTAAGAATTCTTGTACACAAATTTAAAACTAAATTACAATTTAGAGTAAAGCAATATGCTCATTTATGGAGTACCTTATCAGGGGTCCCTTCTTGGCCTTTGTTTGTTTCATGTAAATGCTGGGAAGAGGCGGATCGTTGATCTTTTTCTGAGTTTTTTAGTTCCTGCATCTGATTCTGTTACGGAACAACATATTCCAGTTCATATATCTACACACTTGTTATAACACACCTCTGTTTAATGTCAATAATGACTCATTGTACAATAGAACGCATGCAAATACACATTTTTTAGGAGTAAATCTATGGACAAAACACATGTATCTCAGAATGATACCACCGAGAGGGAGAATAACACAAGAAGCTCCAATCCCAATTCGCTAATAATTGTACATCAAAATGTCCAAGGGGTTATAGCTAAGCTCAGTTTACTTGAAGTTCTTATTGAGCAGGTTTCACCTGATGGTATCCTTTGCTTGACTGAACATTTCCTGAATGAGTCTGAATTTAATGTGTTTTGTATCCCTGGTTTTACAACAGCCTCTGGTTACTGTCGTGCCGTTATGTCGAAGGGAGGTGCCTGTAATTTGGTTGTGGATGGTTTGGAGTTCCAAAGCGTTGATGTTGGGAAATTTTGTTCTGAAGGTATTTGTGAACCGGCAGCAATAACCTATGTTTTAGAGAGCTTTCATATTGTTTGCTTGTTGTTTATAGGCCTTCAAGTAGCAATGTTGAGAGCATTGATTTTCTTATTGATTCTCTTCAGGAATGTATGGAATTGCATGTGAAACCAAACCAAAGATTTATTATAGCGGGCGACTTCAATTTTGATATGTCTGTTTGTGATTCTTTTTCGGAAAAATTGTCTAATTTAATGTTGTCTTTTGGCTTTTATGACACAGTATTTTCATATACCAGGGAGTTCAATGGTTCAAGGTCACTTATTGACAACATGTTTTGCAACATTCCTTCAGATATGTCAAACACAGAGGTCATTGTATCGGGGGTTTCTGACCATCATGCTCAGGCTATGCATGGTAGGTTATCATCAGCTACTCTTCCCACTTTTTTCCGAAATTTGTGGTTAAAAGATCCTTCAATGATAGTAACATCCACACTTTCAAGTCGCTCATTCAGAATGAAAAATGGGATATTGTGTATGCACCGCATGGTTTAGATAGAAAGTTTGGCTCATTTTTGTCCACAATCAGCTATTTCTTTGATTTGGCTTTTCCTTAAAAAAAAACAAAAAATCAGAAAAAGAAATCCTTCACCAAACTAAAGTTTGATTCAGAACTGTTAGATCTAAGGGAACAATTGCTTCATCTTCATTTTTTCACCAAGGATCTGCATTCAGACAATCCATTGAGGAAGACCTATCTCGACTTAAAAAAAGTTTAGGGCAGCAGTAAAGTCAGCTAAAGCTAAAAGAGTACTTTTCCACTTGAATAAATCCGATAATAGATCTAAAGCAGCATGGAATATTATTAATGAAATGATTCCAAATGAGACACCTGAAATTCACAAAGATATTCAGATAATGCAAGATGGTCATCTGACAAGCAATCCTAACATCATAGCTGATCTGTTCAATGTATTTTTTACCAGTATAGGGAACATAAACGTTGCAAGTGATCCCATTGCACTTAGTCATTGCAGTAAGATACCAGGTAGTTGTTCCTCTATGTATTTACACCCTACTACTTGTGAAGAGGTCATCAGTGTCATTAACTCACTTAGAATGAGTAATTCGGCTGGAAGAGATGGTATCTCTTCCAAAATTGTAAAGGAGATATCTTGTTGCTTATCCACTGACATATCTTTCAAATCTAACCTTTGAGGAAGGTTTATTTCCTTCATGTCTTAAATCAGTAGTTGGCAAACCTTTGCTTAAAAAAGGAAATCCTAGTATTCTAAATAACTATTTACCAATTTCTCTTACCTCAACATTTTCAAAGATTCTTGAAAAACTTTATTTGAACCGCCTTTATCCATTTTTAATTTCCAAAATGTTCTTTTTGATAAACAATTTGGGTTCGGGAAACATTTCTCAACAGTTGATACTATGTTTAGTTTTATATTTAATGGTTCCAAGGCTCTGGATAGCAGGAAAAGTGTTTTTGGTGTATTTCTTGATCTTAGTAAAGCGTTTGATATGGTGAACCATAAACTGCTCATAGAGAAACTTAACCATCTTGGCATTAGAGGAAGAGCAATTGATTGGGTGTCTTCGTTTCTCATTGGAAGATCACAGACTGTGGAGATCTCTTACATTGATAAGGGTGGTTGTCTTAGTAAACATCAGTCAGAGGAAATTATTGTCAGCTTTGGGGTTCCGCAAGGAACGGTCTTTGGACCAATCCTTTTTTTAAGTTTCATTAATGATATTGCCAGCAGTGTTCCTGGCGTTGATTTATGTTTGTTCGCTGACGACCCTTCCCTTAGTATTTCTAACAAATGTAGAAGCTTTCTTGAGGTCGATTCTTTCATTAAGTGTAGTCAACTGTTACAATGGTTCAGCGAAAATAACCTTCTTGTAAATACTGATAAAACACAGTTTATTAATTTTAAATTGAAAGACCTTCATGGAATATTTACTAAATCCACTGTGATGATTGGTGACATTGAAATTGAGTCAAGTCAGCAAACAAACTTTTTGGGGCTTGTCATTGACTCCCGTCTTAATTTTTCTTTTCACATTGCTAAGGTTTGTAGTAAGCTGAGCAGTTGTTTGTTTATCCTCCGTCGTTTGGCCTTTTTTTCAAATAGAGAAGTTCTGTTGTCACTTTATTATGGTTGTTTTCTCCCCCATATGGCCTACGGGGTGGCTATTTGGGGATTCATTAACGGTGAAGCATAAGCAAGTGTTTCGTTGTCAAAGGAAGGCGCTTCGGTTGATTTTTGAAATGAAAATGTCTGAATCATGCAGGGGAGTTTTTTCTCATAACAATATGCTGACTTTCCCTTGCTTGTATATCTTGGAATGTGTAACATTTTTGGTAAAAAACAAGGAGTTACTTCAGTCTTGTAATCAAAATACACGTTATAGCTTCAGAAACAATCTTTCCCTTTCCATTCCACGCCATAACACAGCTCATTTTGAAAAACAAACATACTTCTTATCTATAAAACTGTTCAACTCTTTGCCCATATACCTAAAACAGGAATCAGATGTTACTAAATTTAGACGTCGGACAAAGATTTTTCTCATAAATAAGGAATATTACAGTGTCCTTTATTCTGTAATTTAATTTAAAATGTTTTTAGTTATTATTTCTGTTTGGTTATTGATTTTATTTTAAGCTGTTACACAATGTAACAAATTGTGACTTGTTGTCTATGCTATGTATATAGTCTATTGGCAATAAAATGATTTTGATTTGATTTTGATTTGATTTGAATGATCTTTACAATGCCACAAAAATTACCACTTTTCGGTATGCAGATGATACTGCTTTGATTTTCAAAGGGAGAATTTGCAAAGATGATCTCATGCAGCCCATGATCACTAGAGAACTCCCAACTCCATGAGGGCTGGTTTACCATAAATGGTCTTTCCATAAATGTTTCTAAAACACAACTTGTTCATTGCTTCCAATCTGAATAGAGATACACTTAAATTAACTTAAACTCAATATTGGCTCTCAAAATTCAGTTGAATATCTGGTAATACAAATTGATTCACACCTAAATTGGCAAGCACACACATAGAATACCCCCGTCGCAGCAAACCTGCGTACTCAGCGAATTTCCAATGCATAATATTTGTCTGAATTCCACATAAAGCCGCGTACCAAGTTTCATAAAAATATATTCACATATAAGCAATTTTAATTATTCTCCATAAGAATAACATTGGTAATGAGTATGTAGGTTTGCTGAAACAAGGAACACAAACAATTGATTTTTATGCTAATATAAATATAATTTAACTAGGCGAAGCCACATACCAAGTTTCATCAATATTCAATCATATATAAGCGCTATATAACATTTTAGTTATTCTCCATAAGAATAACATGGGGGCTGAGTAAGCAGGTTTGCTGCAACAAGGAACAAAAAATGGGTTTTTGTGCAATTATTAATATAACTTAACCAAGTGAAGCTACATACCAAGTTTTATTAATTTATGTTCAAAATTAAGGGAGTCATTACATTTTACTTATTCTCCATAAGAATAATATGGGGGCTGAGTACGCTGGTATGCTGCTACGGGAATAACCAACATAAAATCAATTTTTTGTGCAAATATCAATATACCAGTACTACGTGAAGCCACATACCAAGTTTCATCAACATACATTCATAGATAATGGAGATATCAAATTTTATTTATTCTCCATTAGGATAACATTGGACAACGTACTGTGTTTAGCACTTTGAATATCTCAGCAACGGTTGGGCGTAGAATCACAATTTAAACACCAAAATCATTGTTTTGTGGAACTGGACAGATTTCTAAAAGCAAATGTGAAGTTTAAATTAAAATAAACTGAGGAAATGCCAAAAACCTTTTTCCCATAAGATTAACATGGAAGATTTTATGAGTAGGTTTTTTTGGATTTTCTCCGCAACCACTTAACCTAGGTTAATAATTCAAAATACTATATTATTTGTTTTTTTAAGCTCTATAACATGGTCAAAACCAAAATTAAATTAAAAAAAAATTGTAGTCTGAAAAATGCAAAAAACTGATTTTTTGAAAATTTAAAACCCCCCTTCCCATGGTCCGATTTTTCTGGTTTTAGAACTTAAAGTCATGAATGTCATTTTACACATTTGAGCCAAATTTCATCAAAATCGGACGTTTTTTACTCAAGTTATCGCATTCACGGACACACATATATATATATATATATATATATATATATATACATATATAAATTTAAACGAATAGTGTTTTTGTCATCTGGGAACCTCAAAACAAAAAATTATCATGGTCTCGGACTTAAGTCTTACCATGAGACCTACGGTAATAGCTTCATCCCTATACTGGAAATTCGCTAAAATGTATCAAAACAACTTAGTTCAGCGACATTCGTTCTTCGAGTAATTAGAGATACTACAAATTTGCAAATAACACAAATTACAGTTGAATAATTGTTTGGGGATTACCTAGCCGAGCCAAAAAGGATATTTTTACCCTCCAAAAAAGAGCACTCTAAGACTGATAGCCAAAGTCCCTCTAAACACACACACTATAAAGAGTTTTTATCGAGTTTAAAATTCTCACTTTGTACAGCTTATTTTGTATAGAGTTAGTTTTAAATGAGTTTCTACATTTCTTAAGATATCAACTTGGGCCACCGCCGATCATTGTTGAGCAACTTATATTTAATTTTGACTTCATGTTTTTTGCCACCATCTTGGATCCGGCATATTGAATTCAATTATTTTTTTTCAAATGTAAAGGTGGGGTTTTCCCCCACCCATCATTTCCAACTGATTTTCTACGCTGAAACCAATGCTGCAATCTGTTTTTACCAAATTTACCCTATAGGGAAGAAGCTATTACCGTAGTCGGCATGGTAATACCTAGGCCCGGTACCATGACAACTTTTTGTTTTGAGGTCCCCAGATGCCAAAAAGAAGCATCCGTTCAAAACTGTACATAAATATGTCCGTAGGTGTGATAACTCTCGTAAAAATGGTCAGATTTTGATGAAATTTGGTACAAACATGTAAAGCAACATTTATGAC
The DNA here is from genome assembly GCA_963675035.1 of Allygus modestus. Taxonomy (NCBI): domain Eukaryota; kingdom Metazoa; phylum Arthropoda; class Insecta; order Hemiptera; family Cicadellidae; genus Allygus; species Allygus modestus. The sequence continues at coordinate 59,797,982 of OY776117.1, read as the reverse complement.
TTTGAAGTTCAAAAACCAGCCAGATCGCTCTATCCAAAGGGGCATTTTGGGGGAGTTTGTACACTAAAAACGGGTTTTTGAGTTTTTTTATATAATATTTTAGTAAATCAAATTTTCCTTTTTATCATTAAATACAGCTTAAAAAAAACAATTTGGTATTTTGATCATTACTCTATGTCAAAGGGTTACAGAGGTATTGAAAGTGCTAAAAACAGTACGTTGTCCAATATGTTATGAGCCATGCCCCCACACCCGCACCCAAGCGAACCCTGAGCTGGAAGCCCGCTCCCATAGGGGCGGGGCGAGGTGCGGCTCACAGCCGTACCTAACTACAAGGAAAGCCGTGGAGGAAAAGTTCAATAAAACTCACCGTTGAGAGGCACTAACTGTATTCAAAAACAACATCAAAACACATGTAAATACAGCTCCAATATCACAGTTTAAATGGTTTCAGTCTCAACTCCCACCTTTCCCATGGTTTACAATTATTTAATTTTTGTACCAAACTAATCACAATTCAATATTTTTTTTAAATTTAAGATTAATAGTTGTTTTTTTTCAATGTAAATTTATCAAAGTCATAAATGAATAAATAAATAACAACAAGACATGAAATACAATATGGACAAACAATAACAATTAAACTTGACTTTAACAATTAACTTGATGTGATCTAATGTGGGGCCCCAAATAAACAACAAAGACTAACAAGGGTGTGAATTAAAACTAAATAACAAAATTTTAAACTTCCAAAGATTCAACAGTCCACAGAGTCATCGAGCATTCATGGTGACTAAATAAATAAACAGTTCATTTAATATTTAAAAATATCAAAAAAGACTTGCGGCATGCGGCATATTAGGGCGGGTCAGGGGATGAGGCAGGCAGGAGAGGGTGCTCAGGTCCCATATGGCAGGCGAAGTAGTGGGGGAGGAACCCCCTGGAGAGCCCTCTCCGCCGAAGCCCAAGCTCAGTCGCTCACTCTCCTCTGGAACCCCATCTGACTCGAGCGGCGCGTTTACAGCTCCTTTACGTTGACACAGAAGACAAAGAAGAACACAAACTGGCGTTACAAATTACAAAACATACAACATGGAAAAAATGTTAAGACACAAAAACATACGTGGTGCGCCGACTGACAGTTACTTACTCTATGATTGAAAAACACACTGCGCGCCGGTAGTGTAGAATATAACTCAACGCCCAGGGGCTCTGCACATTGCAAGCAATATCCGGGTGATGTCAGACCAACGACTGAGCGAAACAACACTATAATAAATACTACAACAACAAATGAGACCTGACACTCGCACGGCGAAACGTCGTCACGGCTCAGTTATTCTTCAGGAGAATAAGAAAAATTGTATATCTCGCTTATTTATCAACTTATCCTGACGAAACTTGGAAAAATTGCTTCATATAATTGTGGTTTATTGATATTTGCACAAAAAACTATTTTTTTTGCCGATAGTTCCCGTAGCAGCAAACCTGCGTACTCAGACCCCATGTTATTCTTATGGAGAATAAGTAAAATGTTATCTCCGTTAATTATAAACATAAACTATTAAATCTTGGTATGTGGCTTTACCTAGTTGAGTTATATTGTTATTTGTATAATAACCCATTTTTTGTGTTCCTTGTTTCAGCAAACCAGCACACTCAGCCGCCGTGTTATTCTTATAGAAAATAATTAAAATGTCATAAATAGTTTATTTATAAATGTATATTGATAAAACTTGGTATGTGGCTTTATGTGGTATTAAGATACATCTATATGCATTGGAAATTCGCTGAGTATGCAGGTTTGCTGCAAGGGGGGTATTAAATGTCACCTTTCATGATATATTGACCAATTTTTTTAACATTTCAAAAATTGTAAGTAATGTTTTATACCAGGGATATTTTTGTATGATTTAAAAAATTTGTGTTTTAATAACGATATATTGAAAAATATTCCAATTACGGTGTATATACATTCTATTTACATTCTGCAAAATTATTTATAGGTAATTCTTGAAAAAATGTAAATTTAGAAAAAGGAATAATCACTTGGAGATTAACACACATCACTGGCGGGCTTTCCTAGCAACAAAGTCTTCTGCATCAGAGCTATTAAGGTATTTTTTACTTCAATTATTTTTAGTTTTAACAAAAGGACCATTCTCATTCTAAATAACAGCCGATGTGCAACTCACATATACCTATTCTACACCACTTCTAGATAAGGTAGAAACGTGAAATTTGGCAAGCATCAGGTAGCTTTATACGTAGAAACTCCCGGGAACATTACCAACAATTTTTCATTATTAGTGAATTTCCTATGGAAAAGTGAACTATTAGCATGACCCGCACGTTGAGACTTAAGCCCGGGACCACCATAAAAATTCCAAACATGACCCCCTGAACACGTTTTGAGGGGTATTTAAAAAATTTATATATATATTAAATTAAATTCACATAGAAGGGATACTATATTATAGATGAAAAATAAGTAATATGAGTACCCTGGAGAAATCATTTTAATTAATTAACACTACATGTTTCGACTTATAAAAGCCATGATCACGTGCTGATTAGCTAAATACATAACCTTATTTTCATTATCATTCACAAAATATAAAAAAATAAAATACAGACAGCTGATTGTATTCTCTACTGGTGTAAGTGTTATCTATTTGTCTTTATACTTATAATTTTGTTAAAAACTGGATTACTTGACCACCTGCATGGTGTTTAAAATATTGTTACTGTCATTTTTATGGCTCTGATACATATGGAATTCTTCTTTAACATTTAATTTTTGACCTTTCTTCTTTATTTCTAGAATAGACATATTTTCTTTACAGTTCTTGTATTTATGATTTGTTTTTAGTATGGGGTCAGCGAAGGCAGATTTTTGTGAGGTTTTATCGTTTGACCTAACTGCTTGAATGTGTTCGTTGAACCTACGTTTAAAACTCTTCTTCCGGTTTGGCCTATATAATATTTTGGGCAATCGTTACATTTAATATTATAGATACCGCAATTTTCAAATTTGTTTGTTTGATTTTGATCAGTATTTGAGAATTTATTTATTAAGTGAAACAAATTATTTCTGGTTCTAAATGCTAGCTTGTAATTTGTCTTTTCAAAAGTTTTCTGGATGGCTTTGTTTACAGTTGCGCTATAAGATAGGCATAAATAATCATTTTTAGTTTTTCCAACTGGAATATTCTGTTTTTGTTTTTTTTTATTTGATTTTTTAACATCCTGTAAATTAAATTGGTTTTGTATCCGTTCAATTTGGCCATTCTTTTTATTGCTTCCTTTTCTTCGTCATAATCTTTTTCATTCATAGGTATTTTAATCATCCTGTTAATGAGTGTATGAAAATAAGTTGTCATCTTGTGCTGCCATAGGTGGTTTGAATTTGCTGGAATTATTAGGTTTGTTTGTATAGGTTTCCTGAAGATCTTAAAAACATGTTTGTTATTCTCTTTAGTGAATTTCCTTTGGAAAGTGAACTATTAGCATGACCCGCACGGTGAAACTTAAGCCCGGGACCACCATAGAAGTTCCTAACGTGACCCCCTGAACACGTTTTGGGGGGTCGTTCAAAATTTTATATATATACATATATAGACACATATATATATATATATATATATATATATATATATATATATATATATATGTGTGTGTGTGTGTTTGCACTCTAGCGGTCACATTTTTTGTCCGATTAACTTAAAATTTGGTAGGGACGTTCCTTTCTGAAATCAGGTGGACAAGTTCGTTGGGCAAAAGAATCGTAAAACTCCAAATCCATTTTTTGGGGATTAATCTTTCAAATTTCGAGTTTTTGGGCCCAAAAAGGGTCTAAATAGCCTCAAATGTAAAATTAATGCATGTAAAAAGATAGGAATTAGTGAGACGAAAGTTTTAAGCCCTCTCTCATCATTCTAGCATAAATATTTACCCAGTTATTAAAGTAAATGTGTTTTGACTAAACACAGTACGTTGTCTTACGGGGGTTTTTCACTAGAAAAGCCTGCTACTCCTTTGTTAGAGTACTTTTATCATCCCCAGCAACCTCACGCCTACTTTAAAGCCTGACTGGACCTTCTCCTAACATTATAATGCGAAAAATTGTATTTCCAGCTTTGCAGGTAAATGAAACCAGGAGCATCAGAACAGCCAAAAAGTCAATGTTTTCAGATTTCAATAAAAATACTTGTTTCAGATTACAAGTATGTTTGTACACTAATTTTAAGTTTTAAAAGTTGTTATGTGGAAATTCACTTCCCTCACGTCAGTGTGCTGCGTGCGAACTCGTTTCTGATTGTTACATGTAGAAAGTTGATTTCTGAATTTTGACCCTCCATCATGAATTTCCATCATGAATTTTATAGATTTGGAAATAGTATTCAAGTAGTTTAATAGTTCATCAGGATTATTTTCATCGTTATTGAATAAGCAAATTATATCGTCCACATACCTATGCCAGTATACAATTTTATTTTTGAGTGGGTTTGAGTTATTTATTATTTTAGTTGACTCCAAATGTTGCATATACAAGTTAGCTAATATGCTTGACAAGGGTGAGCCCATGGCTAATCCTTCTTTCTGTTTAAAAAATTTTGATTCGTATTCAAAATAGTTTTGTTCTACTGCTACTTTAGTAAGTGATATAATATCCTTAATATCTGCTTGAGATAAATTTACATTTGTTGATAAGTTTTCTTTAAGGATTTCTAAGGTTTCTTTCACTGGTATATTGGAGTGCATATTTGAAACATCAAAGCAAACAAAAACTGTATTCTCTGGTATATCTATATCTTTGATATTGTCAACTAATTCATACGTATTGGTAAGGTTATAGATTTCTTCTAGATGTATATAATTCTCCAGCTTACCATTTAAGTATTTTGCTAAATTATAACACGGAGCATTGCAGTAATTTACTACAGGCCTTATACGTAAATTTAGTTTATGTGTTTTTGGTTGACCTTTCAGTTTTGGAGCTTGTGGTCTGATTACTTTTAGTATTATTTTTTCTTTAACTGGTATTATCTTACTTTTTGATATAACATTGTTTGTTTGTTTACAAAACTCCTGCGTAGGATCGTGAATGAGTTTCTGAAAGGGGTTGTTATCTATGAATTCTTTTACTTTTTCTTTGTAACTTTCTTTGGTCAATATTACTGTAGTGTTACTTTTATCCGCCTTTGTAATCATTGGTTTATTGGATTCTAGTTTCTTCGCAATGTTTTTTATTGTGTTCATATCACTTTTCGCTTCTTTAATATTTATCTGTCGTTTAGTATGGGTGCCAGTTTTTTCTAACTCATGGATGAAATTATGTCTTATGGGTTCTTGATCATCTTTATTTGTATTCCTTATAGCTACTTCAAAATCAACCAATTGATCCTCTAAAATACTTGATTTAAAATCCAAATTGATGTTATATTTGATAGATTTGCTTAACATATCAGTTTCTTCTTTCGTAAATTCAATATCAGTTAGGTTCTCAATATTTTGATGAAAATTAATTATTTCCTCTGTACTGTTGGTAGGTCTTTGCTCTAAAATTAATTTCTGAATCTTTTTGTTGTGATGAGTTATTCTTTTCTTTTTCAAGATAGGTTGGCACCAAATTTCTATTAAATTCCGTGAATTCATCAATGGAGTCAGGGTGAAATGTCAAACTGATTTCAGCTTGAATTGATTTAATCTTTTCATTCAAAGAATTAATCTTCTTTTATCTATATTTTCTTACCTATTGCACTCGCTTTAATTGCTGCTGTTGTTTTAGATTTCGTATTCAATTGCACATAATTTGGTACAGTATTTTCCTGTAAACATCTTTTGTTGAACTTGATATCTTCTTTTATTGTTTCATTTCTTATAGTAATGTATTTAAGCTTGTGAATTATATTGGGGTGGTTAGCCATTTGTATTAAATTAAATTCATATAGAAGGGCTACTATATGATAGATGAAAAATAAGTAACATGAGTACCCTGGAGAAATAATTTTAATTAATTAACACTACATGTTTCGACTTATAAAAGCCATGATCACGTGCTGATTAGCTAAATACATAACCTTATTTTCATTATCATTCACAAAATATAAAAAAATAAAATACAGACAGCTGATTGTATTCTCTACTGGTGTAAGTGTTATCTATTTGTCTTTATACTTATAATTTTGTTAAAAACTGGATTACTTGACCACCTGCATGGTGTTTAAAATATTGTTACTGTCATTTTTATGGCTCTGATATATATGGAATTCTTCTTTAACATTTAATTTTTGGCCTTTCTTCATTATTTCTAGAATAGACATATTTTCATTACAGTTCTTGTATTTATGATTTGTTTTTAGTATGGGGTCAGCGAAGGCAGATTTTTGTGAGGTTTTATTGTTTGACCTAAATGCTTGAATGTGTTCGTTGAACCTACGTTTAAAACTTCTTCCGGTTTGGCCTATATAATATTTTGGGCAATCGCTACATTTAATCTTATAGATACCGCACTTTTCAAATTTGTTTGTTTGATTTTGATTAGTATTTGAGAATTTATTTATTAAGTGAAACAAATTATTTCTGGTTCTAATTGCTAGCTTGTAATTTGTCTTTTCAAAAGTTTTCCGGATGGCTTTGTTTACAGTTGCACTATAAGGTAGGCATAAATAATAATTTTTATTTTTTCCAACTAGAATATTCTGTTTTTTAGCGAATTTCCCCTATAGGGAATTAGCGAATTTCCCCTATAGGGAAGAAGCTATTACCGTAGTCGGCATGGTAAGACCTAGGCCCGGGACCATGATAACTTTTCGTTTTGAGGTCCCCAGACCCCAAAAACACCATTCGTTCGATACTGTATATATATATATATATATATCTATATATATATATATATATATATATATATGTGTCCGTGAGCACGATAACTCTCGTAAAAATGATCCGATTTTGATGAAATTTGGTATAAACGTGTAAAGCAACATTTATGACTTTAAGTTCGAAAACCAGCCAGATCGCTCTACCCAAAGGGATATTTTGGGGGGGTTTTGTACCCCAAAAATGGGTTTTTCGAATTTTTCACATATAATTTTTGAAATATTAAAATTTTAGTTTTCACCATTGGATTCAGCTTAAAAAAACACACAATTTGGTATTTTGATCATTTCTCTACGTCAATTGGTTACTGAGATATTGAAAGTGCTAAACACAGTACGTTGTCTAATGTTATTCTTATGGAGGAAAAGAAAAATTTTATATCTCGCCTATTTATCAACGTATACTGACGAAACTTGGTATACGGCTTCATCTGGTTGTGGACCATTGATATTTGCTCAAAAAGACAATTTTTTACCCAACGCTCCCGTAGCAGCAAACCTGCGTACTCAGCCCCATGTTATTCTTATGGAGAATAAGTAACGTGTTATCTGCCTTAATTATGAAAATAAATTAATGAAATTTGGTATGTGGCTTTACCTAGATGAGTTGTATTGATATTTGTATAAAACCCCATTTTTTGTGTTCCTTGCTTCAGCAAACCTGCTTACTCAGCTGCCATGTTATTCTTATGGAGAATAATTAAAATGTCATAAATCGTTTATTTATGAATGTATATTGATGAAACTTGGTATGTGGCTTTATGTGGTATTAATATACATATATATGCATTGGAAATTCGCTGAGTACGCAGGTTTGCTGCTACGGGGGTATTTATTTGATTTTAGCGAATTTCCCCTATAGGGAAGAAGCTATTACCGTAGTCGGCATGGTAAGACCTAGGCCCGGGACCATGATAACTTTTCGTTTTGAGGTCCCCAGACCCCAAAAACACCATTCGTTCGATACTGTATATATATATATATATATATATATATATATATATATATATATATGTGTCCGTGAGCACGATAACTCTCGTAAAAATGATCCGATTTTGACGAAATTTGGTATAAACATGTAAAGCAGCATTTATGACTTTAAGTTCGAAAACCAGACAAATCGACCTATCCGAGGGGGTATTTTGGGGGGGTTTTGTACCCCAAAAATGGGTTTTTTGAATTTTTTACATGTAATTTTTGAAAAAGTCAAATTTTAGTTTTGACCATTCGATTCAGCTTAAAAAAACACACAATTTGGTATTTTGATCATTCCTCTACGTCAATTGGTTACCGAGATATTGAAAGTGCTAAACACAGTACGTTGTCTAATGTTATTCTTATGGAGGAAAAGAAAATATTTGTATCTCGCTTATTTATGAACGTATACTGACGAAACTTGGTATACAGCTTCATCTCGTTGAGGTCTATTGATATTTGCTCCAAAAAATCTTTTTTGCATAACTCTCCCGTAGCAGCAAACCTGCGTACTCAGTCCCCATGTTATTCTTATGGATAATAATTAAATGCTCTGTCTCCCTTAATTATGAACATAAATGAATAAAAACTGGTATACGACTTCACCTAGTTGAGTTATATTGAAATTAGCATAAAAACCCATTTTTTGTGTTCCTTGTTGCAGCAAACCTGCGTACTCAGCCCCAATGTTATTCTTATGGAGAATAATTAAAATTGTATATATCGCTTATTTGTGAATATATTTTTATGAAACTTGGTAAGTGGCTTTATATAGTATTAAGACATTTATATCTCCATTGGAAATTCGCTGAGTATGCAGGTTTGCTGCGACGGGGGTATTTTAAAATCCTGTCAATCAAATTGGTTTTGTATCCGTTCAATTTATCTATTCTTTTTATTGCTTCCTTTTCTTCGTCATAATCTTTTTCATTCATAGGTATTTTAATCATCCTGTTAATGAGAGTATGAAAAGTTGTCATCTTGTGCTGCCATAGGTGGTTTGAATTTGCTGGAATTATTAGGTTTGTTTGGATAGGTTTCCTGAAGATCTTAAAAATATGTTTGTTATTCTCTTTATTTCTGATTGTTACATAGGCATAGGTACGTGGACGATATAATTTGTTTATTCAATAACGATGAAAATAATCCTGATGAACTATTAAACTACTTGAATACTATTTCCAAATCAATAAAATTCACGATGGAGGTTCAAAATTCAGAAATCAACATTCTAGATGTAACAATCAGAAAAGAGAATAACAATTTTGCCCATTTTCGTGTGGTCGGGAAACATTTAGGCAAATCATTACGTACGTCATTATGATTGTGCCCATTAATTATTGTCTTTGCTCCAAAGATGAAGATATTATGCTTAAAGGTTACACAACATTTCACTGTAGAATGCACCATATTTGTTCTAATGAGCATTTAGTCAGATAATTTATCTTTTACCACAGAATGGAGGAAACACGTGCTTCACTAACTCCTCCACAACGGTATACTAAACAATAAAAAATGACAGCACGCTACGGCAACGAAGCATCGTGCGGCTAGGGAACACATAAGCCCTTACAACATTGTATTTAAAGCTCAGTTTGTCTAGGTAGTCATTGTGATTATAATGCTGAATTTGCTATGTGTTTTTAAACCCACCACGCTCAAACTACCTGAGCCTACCTGAGTTATTGAGCAGATATTTGGAAGAAGACAGGTCCATCCCAAAAAGCAGTTATGAGATTATTCCCGTTCCAATGAGGCTCGGCCCTATTAATGACCTTCAAAATTTCCAAGATAATCATATACTGTACTTACTGAACCAATTGAACAAATATTTGGTAGAAAGGCAGCAGGCAATGCGAATGCACCATAAGCAGAATAAATAGGTCTATACTTTCCGTCCCTTATGTCATTTGCTCCGTAGGCCTTTAACATTTTAATTTAAACCACAATGACCGTTATTAGTTAACTGGGACCGATTGAACATGCATTTGTGAGGAAGAAAGTTAATATATCAGAATAAAAACACAACCTTAATTTGCCTACCCCTGTTCCAAATCTGCTTTACTAGGACCCTCCAAATGTTGGAGCTATCAAATTTGTAGGTAAATAAACAAGTCCTACACATCCCCGGAAAAATATAGTTAATAAAAAAGGTTGTTTGAAAAAAAAAACAACATTGGGTTGATGGTTAAGATTTGTAACTAAATAAAAACAAAAGAATCTTAGCAGCCGTTCAAAAACAACTGGTCAGTTGTAAAAAGAACACTCACTTGGTAAAGTATCAGCAAATGATTTTTATGAGACTAGTGATTAGAACTAATGTATACATAAATTGAATGTATAGATTATTAGGTTATGTATAAATTTCTAAAACCATTACAAATTAAGAGAGAATAATTTAATATAAAGCGGATATATCCAAAATAAAACAAAACGAGCAAATAAAAAAAACAAATATGCTCTCCTTGGAGAGGAACCGTGAAGATAGGCATTTTGAACAAACTGACTGGCTTTTCAAGCAAAGCTCGGTCCCCCAGGTGATGAAGTGCGACAACAAATTCATCTAACTTTTAAAATATAATATTTTACTGTGATCGCGAGCGAAGCCGCAATGGATTACTAGCTATATTAATATTACTATCTTAATACAAATATTTAAAGAGTACCGGTACACACCGTAATAATTATTTCAAAATTAATTATAATTTCTTATTATAATTACATTAAATATATATTAATTTGCTCGCAGTTTATCATATTACAAGGCAATAATGGATACATAAATCAAATGAACAAAATTAATTTGTTCCAACTTTTATTTCACTTAGAAAAATTATAACTGTATTTTATATGTGTTAGTGTATTTTATATGTGTGATAGTAAACAAACACATTAATACTATTTAGGATAGGTAATTTAGGCCTAGAGTAGAAGAGACAATGGACTAAAAAACTTTAGCCTACTCAAATGCCCTATAACATACTATCAAAGAAAAAGGAATTGTACATAGTAGACACATATTTTAGGTATAATTAGATTTTAGATAAGTTTCATATCTCTAATAAGTATAGTAAAAAAACATTTAACCTATGGTACTTACTCAATGTGAAATAATAATCCAAGTCTGACAAATCGACCTAACCCCACTAAAAGTAAGTTTGAAAAAGTGATATATTTCATCAAATTGGCCCCAACACAGATATATTTGCGTGTCAGAACAATATAATTTTGTACATAAACTTTTATTAACCACTCATATTGTAAATCTAGTTTAGAAACTTATTAATGTGTATGTAAAACTCTGAATTGTGAACATCAAGATAAGTCGCAAGACTTTCCCCAAACGGACGGCCGCCATGTTTGTTAGTTCGGTGTGAATCCACCAGAGTACCAGTATGTCTGCAGACCATTTGGAGAGACATGACCGTCTAGTGCTGAACTCTTGCGGCGAACGATGGAACTGCGTTAGGAATGTCATACATTCGCAATTGTAAATTCAGATATTTGTTTTCTACGTTTTTTAATTAAGTGTAAGGTTTTGAGTAAAAACTAATAATGTTATAAATTCCTAAAAAATAATCTGAAACTTTTAGAAATGTGTACATAGCAGGAATATATGATTTAATTTAAGTAATTCGTAATTTAACACAGATATTAGTTTGTTTACTTCAATCAGCTGTTTGTAGTATGATAGAATAAGATGCAATTATGAGTGATTAGTAGTGTGGGTTTGCGGGTTTTGCGCCGGAAGTGACGTCATCCGGTCACGTGACCGGATGCGCTGAGTCATGAAAGACGTCATCTGAGGCTGAGCCAGTGACGTAGGCGGTTTTGTGACGAAATTAGTTAAAGTTCAAAGTTCAAGGTCACGGGGAGGTAATTTAAAAAAAGTACTACCTCGCACGCGTAAAATCCGATTGTGATTCGATAGTTTTAATTCGATAAAATATCGAATGAAAATTATCGAATGAAGCAATCGAATGATACGAGTGCGAGGTAGTACTAATACAAATATTACTTTATTTTATTTACAATAATTCATATTACAAATATTACTTTATTTACAATAATTCATGTTTACAATAGTTCCCCGTTGTTGGTTGTCATCGATGTTGTTGATCCGGACGAGTTGCGGCCATCACTTCGCTTTCTGAAGAAAGACGGTATATACTTTGATTCCTGCGCAGAGTCCATGTTGTTTTTTGATGCGTAAAGTTCCAAAGATAAATCGTAACCGGACGCAATGAGAAGTCTTAACTCTTCATTAAAAACCTCGAGGTCTTGGAAAGTCGCCAGATGAATAGAGTCATAATGAATACACCTAATTTTAATGGACATTTTAATACAATGTTTTACGTTTGTGAAGAGCACTCGATGTTCACCAGTCGAGAGCCGGAGGTGTACTGACTATTCGCTAGCTAGCGAATGAAGCAATCGAATGATCCCAGGTAGAAAAAATAACTTGAGGCAAGCTTGCCCAAAACTTGCCATGACACACTTAAACACTTTCTACAAGTTTTCCGTGGCAAGCAACCAAACTTGTGAAAAGTTTGAGGCAAGCTTTCTAGTTCCCTCCTTCAAAACTTTCCAAAAGCTTTTCAATTAAGCTTTCAGAAAGCTTTCTTACAAACACATTGAGAAAGCCTTTCTGGTATGTTTGTGGAAAACTATCCTGGTAAGCTTTTAGAAAACTGTCCTGGTAAGCTTTTGGCAAACTTTCCTGGTAAGTTTATGTGTACCGGTAATACCTTAATGAAAACCTGAATACTATAATAATTAGTATTTTTGCACAACTAGTGCACAAAATTGTACTTCGCTGAATGGATATGCTAATATTAGTTGAAATAACTGAATTAATAGTTTGTATACTTTTAGGAAAAATAAAAAATTTTCCCATTTTTTATTAAAAAAACTTGGTAATATTGTAATTACTGTGCATGAACCTACCTGGAATATCCTCAAACACAACTTTGTGCTCTTACCAACAAATAAAATCTACCAAACAAAACAACTGCTATAAACTGTTAAATAAATCACTTATTTAATTACTAATGATTAATATAATGTTTCATAATCACACTCACTTCCTGTGAAATAATAACTGGTTTTGGACTTCTACTAAACAAATTGCTTGGTTAATAGATAATTTTATTAAAATAATAGATTGCTTGGATAATTTAAAAAAATACTTAGGTCTATCGGCTAAACGTCTGTTAGTATTCAACAAAATTCTCAAAAACTTCATTGAAAACAAATAAAGTTGTCACTATAAATGTAGTTGCATAATATTGTTGTTACTATAAATGGTATTAATTTATACTACAAGCTTTCATTATTAAACAGATTAATAACATTGTTTTCCTTTTTAATTCATTAGTAGACTGAAATACATTGGCCTTAGTATCCTTATCAAATTGCTACAAACTACATTTAAATATAAAGGTGCCTGTCCAAAACCGCTGCAATTATACCAAATTAAAATGTTTTTAATTATATTTTTAGGCGAAGGTAAAATTTAATGGAAAATATATAATAATTAAAATAACTATACAATGTACGTTTAATTTTCTCCATTGATCTATTAGTCTTCACTAACAAGTTAATTTGTGAATCTTGGTGAACCAATGTTAAAATGGCTATTGGAATAATATAGGTACCAAAGATAGGAATAAACAACAATCTTTACATATTATGTTTTATATTGTTTCAATTTAACTATTTACATCATGATCAAAATACATTTAAAACTTCATTGTTCCAAGCCGTCTTCTTCAATCTCCCTGGCTCCAATGGCTGCAACCTCCTGTCTTTTTTCCCTGAAAACAAAATAATATTCTTGAACCCAAAGGTTTTACGAAACCATCAAATTAATCATTCATAGATTCAATGTTTATAGTTTGGAAATAATTTTCTTCAACCTGAAAGGGGTTTTATGACAAACAAGCAACTAGTGTTATTGTCAGAAAATGTTATTAAAACACAATGCATACCGTACAACCAATATTTTTAAATAACCGCAAAAAATTATTAGACCTTTGTGTTAACACGCTCTTATCCAGTTTTTGGTACATGGTTCATACAACAAATTACAATACTCCCGTCGCAGCAAACCTGCGTACTCAGCGAATTTCCTATGCATGAATATATTTCTTACTACCACATAAAGCCACTTACCAAGTTTCATAAAAATACTTAAATAAATAACTGATATATAGCATTTTATTTATTCTCCATAAGGGCTGAGAACGCAGGTTTTCTGCAATGAGAAAGATTAAAATGTTTTTTTGCAATTATCAATATAACTCAACCAGGTGAAGCTACATACCAAGTTTTAATGTTTTATGTTCATAATTAAGGGAGATTGGGAGATATAAAGCTTTACGTATTCTCCATAAGAATAACGTTAGGGATGAGTATGCAGGTTTGCTGCTAAGAGGATAATCAACAAAAAAATTTTTTTTTTTTCAAATATCAATTTTCCAGTACTAGGTGAAGCAACATACCAAGTTTCATCAGTATACGTTCATAAATAATCGAGATATCAAATTTTAAATATTCTCCATAAGGATAACATTGGATAACGTACTGTGTTTAGCACTTTGAATATCTCGGCAACGGTTGGACGTAGAATCACAATTTAAACACCAAAATGATTGTTTTGTAGAGCTAAACTAATTGGTAAAAGCAAATGTGAAGTTAAAGTAAAATTAATTAAGGAAAAGCTAAAAACCATTTTCCCATAAGATTAACATGGGAGATTTTATGAACACGTTTTGTTTTGATTTTCTCCGCAACCACTTAACCTAGGTTCATGATTCAAAATACTATATTATTTGTTTTTTTTAAGCTCTATAAAATGGTTAAAACCAAAATTGTGTGTTTTAGAAATTTCAGGTTGAAAAGTGCAAAAAACTGATTTTTGGAAAATTTTGAAACCCCATAAACCCCCTTTCCCATGGTCCGATTTTTCTGGTTTTCGAACTTAAGTCATGAATGTCACTTTACACATTTGAGCCAAATTTCATCGAAATCGGACTTTTTTTACTCAAGTTATCGCATTCACGGACACATATATACACATATATATATATATATATATAAAATGGGAATGGTATATATATATATATATATACACCATTCCCATTTTTTATTAAAAAAACTTGGTAATATTGTAATAATACATTGCAATAAGCACATGCATACATATACATGCATATACATAAATTTGAACGAAGTGTTTTTGGCATCTGGGGACCTCAAAACAAAAAGTTTTCATGGTCTCGGGCTTAAGTCTTACCATGAGACCTACGGTAATAGCTTCTACCCTGTAGGGGAAATTCGCTAAAAACCATCAAGGATATTTTAGGGATTAAATGATCAAAATCCCATAAGTATTGGGAGCAATGTATACACTATACATTAATGATGATACGTCCGGTAATTAAAGATATACCTTAGTTACAAAATTGCAACCAAATGTAATAGGCTATGTTAAAGGATTCCACAAAATACCGTGAAACTCAGTTCCGAGTGTATCTAATTTAAAACAATTTTAATTTTTAAATTTATATTTAAATGTAACAATATAAATTTCTCCAGAGACTTTGGACAATAGCGGTAGGCCTACTTGTAAATTTCAGGCCGATTCTAGGTCTGTAATGTTTTACCAAAATTTACAGGTTTTAAATCCTGTAATATTCTTGAATTATTGCTTACGTACAACTTGTTTTAAGTGCACATCCAATCCAAAAGAGATTTAAATCATAAAATGATTTAACAAGCTTCAGATTTCAAACTTTTAGAAAATAAAGATGTAAGATTTAAAATGTATACATTTGTTTATATAGACGTATACTTAGACGTTTGTAAGAAACCGCCTTTAAACTTGTTTTCTGAAAACATCAACCTCTATGAGGGAGAATCATATGATATCATTTTAAATTAGTCTTAAATAATATTTTGATATAGAAACTGATGTTTTTTCCTAGGAAGATTCTGAGACGACATAAAATCCAATCTGTGATCTGTGTGTGGGAAATCTGTGTAGGCAGTTTTGAAAGTAATATAATTTTGTGTATCAGATAATGTTACAGACTAAATTACAATTTAGGGGTTTTCATGTTTTACTAATTTGGGTTTTACCTTTCAAAAAGTCTAGCAGCCGACACAAACATTTTAAGTTTGTTTTTAGAGAACTTTAAAACCAAAAGGTATAAAACATCAGCTACGGAAAATGTGATCCATGGAGAAGTAGTAAAGTGTGGATGATTTGTAAACATAAGGATATAGGGTCATCAACATTGCATATTAATTAATCCTATGTTTTAGTTTAACGGGCGAGACAGTGACAATCATCTAGTTTAAATTAAAATCTTATGCATACTTTTTACTGCCCATGGGTGCAAGAAATGTTTAGGTACCAACAAATTCCTCAAAAAGTTTACTTTGAGCCTGGAAATCTTGAATCTTGCCAAGCCCTAATCATTATATGGTTATTTGTTACTAAAAAAATACTAGTTGCTCGTTAAAGCTTCCATGGTCATGTCCCTGTAGTCCATAGTTTTTATGGCAAAGTTAGTCAGTCACCAATACTGGCAAAATTATATTATTAATAATTTTACCTTTTTTGAATTCTCGGAGTAGTTTGTTGCAGCGAACTTTTCATACTCCTTTTTCATCATTTATGACCTCCTTGTGACGTCTTCTTACAGCGTCTGTAGGGCAAAAAGCAGAAACATTGTCACTAACTGTTAAAACATGTTTGGAGGGAGGGTATGTGTATGTAGAGTAGGTAAGGATTGTGAGTAGGTAGTCAGGAAATGTAACGTAGGTTAGTGTAGAGGAGGAAGGTGTGAGGTGACGGAAGCCCATAAGGGATTTAAGTTTTAAGGTGAGAATTTATGTAGGTAAGATAGTTAGGGGTAATAAACAGTATCAGAAAACTGACACACACTTTCTCCCTTCTAGCCCAACTTTAATGAAAAATTACTTTTATTTAATAAATATAGAATACAAAGCACAGTCGAAACAAGTTGTTTTCAAAAATATCCTCTCAAATGCTGCATTCTGTCAGCTCAAACCAAAGTGAATGTCTATAAGGAATACATGGGAACTTTGGGACCGAGCAGGGCGAAACATGGGGGAATTTAGTAATACCATTTCTCAGCAAGAACCTAGGGCCAAGAGGAACCTATATATGTCAAATTTCATCTCTGTAGGCCTTTTAGTTATGGAGATTTCGTGATAGGTCAGTCCGTCAGTGGTATTGGAAGACTAACATTGTACCACGTACTGTGTTTGGCACTTTCACTTCAGTAACCCATTGTTGTAGATGATCAAAATACCAAATCGTTTGTTTTTCAGTTGAATTAAATGGAGCAAACTAACATTTGGGCTACAAAAATTATATGAACAAAGTAAAATAAATTGTTGAAGTAGAAAACTCCACTTTTAAAATGGTGGGATTTGGCTGGTTTTCACACTCATGAAAATGGATGCTGCACAACAGGTTTATACCAAATTTCATCATGATCAGACTTTGTTTATGAAAGTTATGGTACACACATATATATATATAGAAAATGTATTAACAATAAATTTAAACCTTCTTCACAATTGAAGCTGCTAAAACAAAGGATTTTTACACAGTACAATTTTGGCTTGAACTAAAACATATATATTACATTGGTTATTAAAAGATTTGTTGTTAGCTTTAAATCAAATTTGTCATTCATCACATCAATACACACATCATTACATGAACCTTAATATTCAAATAACCAAACTGCTATGTATCCAATACAGCGACATTTTGGATCACTCGATAGTAATAAAGTAATTTAATCTATTGATTAGTACACTTTGAGGGAAAACATTATTATTTTTTGTTTGATTTAACCCTAGGAGTGGCGATCCGCCGGTTTCCGGCGGATTTTTGTGTCGCCTATTGTGGCGACCGCCGGTTTCCGGCGGATTTTGACCGAAAATTTTGCAACGTAAATAAACCTCTATTAATCAACTCAAAAGTGAATAATATATATATATCATTCGAAAGATAATATTCTGAACTTTCATTTTATTACATAAACAAACCCTGTAGCAGGTATATAACAATGTCACCGCGATTAGAAATCAAATGAATTTTAGGCGCGACACGATACTTGCAGCTGACACTTGGGAAATGTCAAAACATGACTTTTTTGAAATTACCCACCTCAGGTAATTTTCGTCGCACGATGTTGCGGGAAGTACCAATGCACAGCCAAGGAGTTATATTTCATTTTGGTATGGAGTTTTAGATCGATATATTGATTTGACAGATCATATGATTTTATAAACACAGATGATTTTTGTTCTTCTGTAAAATGGCGATCCGCCGGAAACCGGCGGATTGCAAAATCGAATATATATCCAGTGTAATGTTATATTTGCATGACATATAATATCTTATTTGAAAGAAGAAAGAATGACGAATAATTTGGTGTTGCGCGATGGCAGCACTGACTCCACCGTCAGCTGCTATGAGTTAATAATTATTACAAGGCTATTTCTAATAAAAATATTTTCTGAAGTGACTGCGTACACGTCCAATAGAAGGGCAAATTCACTTCGCTACCGCTTAGGTTATGTTGGGTTAGGTTACGTTACGTTATGTTTCGTTAGGTTAGGATATGTTAGATTACGTTAGATTAGGAGGTTTTCTGGCTCTCAATTTGTTTTAAAAATCACAGGAAAAGTAACGTACGGTGCATAATTTGGAACGGACGTGAACAGTAGCGGCTCACGTCGGACGTGTACGTAGCCACTGCCAATATTTTCCATTCGAGAAATCGTGTTTGATATTTTCGTGTTTTATAACTATTATCAGTGAGTTATTACTAAATAATTTATTATTACGGAGTTTTTAGTGTAAGTGAAGTGTTTGTGTGTATATAACAGTAATCTTTATGCATTATATTATGCATAAATATTACTGAAGTGTGACAAATAGTGTTTATAAAGTGTTGTGTTTACTCCTACATAGGCCTAGTGAAATTTGCCAAATCCGCGACTGTTTAGTGCTACATAACACATATAAAAACAATAATTTACCCTAAGTGTTATACATTTTTATGTAGGTAATTGAATGTACTACAGCATGGTTATATTGGTTTGGGGGTAAAATATTTGGTCAAAAAGTTATATACTAAAAACTGCGAAATTTTTTTTTTCCAAATACGCAAAAATTCCAAAACGTTATTTTATTTACATGTATTTATAAGTGACAATAATTTTTTACCATAAACCTATGACTTTTTTGGATTCCTTACTTCATTAGCTCTACAAATATATATATATCATTATTAGTATACATATATATTACATTACTTATTTACATCACAAACTAACACTGTACAGTTTACGCATTTTTCGGGTTTCCGTTTATTATTACATTATGCCCCAAAAAACTTATAAAAAAATTCTTTCCCCAACATGTTATATATTTATATGTAGGGAATTAGATTGTCTACAAAATGTATATAATGAATTTTCCATAAAAAATCTGTGGAAAAAATTTTACCCTGGCTGCGTTTGAAATTTCAAAAAAAAAAAATCAAAATTTTCTTATTCTTTTCACTTATACTTTTATGAAAAAAAAATGTCTAGATCTTTATTATTTTACTATTTCTAGAATCTCCTGTTCTTTCTGAACAAAATGAATATAAAGTTAACTTGTTTACTCTAACGGTTGAATTTATATGGATTTTTAAAAAAAGGTCTGCAAAATCGCCAAATTTAGCTAGCCACACTACGCGTTAACATGGCGCCACTCCTAGGGTTAAATCATTAGCCATACAAAAAAATAAAAACTCAAATGTACCGTATATAGTCTAAAACAATATAGGCTTTACCTACTGATTTTCAGCATTAGATAACGGCGAATATACGTGAAAGTTAACAATATTTCCCACCGAAATAAAGCCCGAGTAACAAATAATATAGGTTAGAGTTACAGAGAGACAGGATTTAAGTTAGCTTTTGCAGTCGTTCCATGACGAGTTACAAACGTAAATAACCTACATTTTTTCATAGATGGGATTTGAACACAAAATTTGCATTACTTAACAAATTGTTGGGAAAAATTTTCAAAAAGAGGAATTTTAAATGTCTCTTGGAAAACCCTCGGATTTATATTTTTACC
This sequence comes from Allygus modestus, assembly GCA_963675035.1. Classification (NCBI taxonomy): domain Eukaryota; kingdom Metazoa; phylum Arthropoda; class Insecta; order Hemiptera; family Cicadellidae; genus Allygus; species Allygus modestus. The sequence goes on along the minus strand of OY776117.1, from coordinate 59,777,945 downwards.
CTCAAAACCGGGTAATCTCTAGGGAAATCCGGTGTGATGGCAACCCCAAATTATACCAGTAGGCTAGCCTCATTTAATTCATAATGCCAGGAATAAATTTTAAAAGTACCGGTAGGCCTACTTAGTTGACTAAAATTGAGTGGACGATAAGATGTGTAGGTACGGTATGTGTATCACTAAACAACTGGGTTAGGCCAATATAGGCTTAACACAGTCTAGTTGTATAAGAAGTTAACTTAGCCTATAAGAGACATTGATAGGCCTAAGTTAGCTGAACAAACAAAGTTGGGTTAAGTAAGGATATTAATAAAGTAGATTCACAATAGTCTAGAATACAAACCACCAAAGTTAGTGATTCACATTCGTTGTACTAGTACACTTATTATTAATTCAATAAAGCATCATCTTGATTATCGATGACAAGCTCAATTCAGGTCCTACCTTAGACTGCTATTACCCAACCTAGGCCGAGGCTGTTGGAACTTGCCACTTTCTTTAGCCAAACAACTTCACACACGATTATTTTTCATACAGAATACATGAGAGAAATATAATACAAACCCATTATCTACTTATTTTGATTTGCTTTGTTAAGATTGATACCATATGAGCTATGAGCGAGTACAGCTATGCAATAAAAACGTACCGGTAGACGATATTAACATTATTATACTAGAGTTGCTTATAATTTACGTGACAACACAATCCTTACCTGATATTATGATGCTATTATTCCCGCTTGCCGTTGAACAAAGAATCAAATTAACAAATAAGTTAAACAGAGAACAAACAAACAGAGAACTTCTGCACTTTTCTTCCTTGGCTAACACAAATAAACAATGGCGTTGTAATGGCGGCCGGAATATCAGAGTGCACCCGGCAGATTACGCCGCTAGCGCTCCAAGCGGTGAATCGAGGAGTCTCTTATGTTCCGCGGTAAGTATTCCTCAAACTGTGGTCGGACAGCCAACGGCACACTTTCCCAGAATGCATTGCACAAGCGTTTCAAATGTTTTATTCGGAAAGTTTTTCCTGGCAATTCTAGGGCAAGGCTTGCCGTAAACTTACGTGTTACCTGGGATACGAGTGCGAGGTAGTACTAATACAAATATTACTTTATTTTATTTACAATAATTCATATTACAAATATTACTTTATTTACAATAATTCATGTTTACAATAGTTCCCCGTTGTTGGTTGTCATCGATGTTGTTGATCCGGACGAGTTGCGGCCTCGCCAGATGAATAGAGTCATAATGAATACACCTAATTTTGATGGACATTTCAACAGAGAGCTCGATGTACACCGGTCGAGAGCCGGAGGTGTACTGACTACTCGCTAGCTAGCGTTTTGGTATCAAACAAAATGGTGGGGGTAAAAGTGTGGTGGGGCGGAGCAGATGGCGGACGGCAGATGGCAGGCGACAGATGGTAGGCGGCAGGTGGCAAGTGCGCGGCAGATGGTTGCTACTACATCCACCATCATTAGTCAAACCCTATTAGGGATGACATTATTGCTTCTGCATCAGTAGATATTGTGCTAGAAACTTCATGTACTTGTATTTCATCATTTGTATTGTCAGCTTGCTCAATATTAAAAGAAGAACATGTGGAAGAAACAGTAGTGCCTTGTATTTGCGAATCCATGTGAACTATGCAAGAGCCGCAGGTATACTGAAGTGATACAAGCATGTAGGATAGACACTCGCCTTTACCCCCCACCACACCAGTTTCCCCCACCAAGTTTTCACATCGCACAATAACTACGGGACATGCATTAGTTAGGGTCTAGCTCTGACTCTGTGAGGATCGGAGCTCCGTAACTGAAAACATTAACAATTCTTGCTCGACACTGTTTTTACGCAATCATAACAGTCACTGTGATCTAATTTATTGCATGTACTCATATGATGCATCTTGCGTAGCAGACAACTTGCTAAGAATGTTTCAGCCTGGAGTATTCTACGGCGAAATCGCTCACAATCCACTAACAGCGTAGACCTTCTATCTTCACAGTCGGAGAAGTAGAAGGTGGTGGCAGGCGGACTGTTGAAGGACACCTTCGTCATATTTCTGTAAAACTGTGACATCTTTAGAATAACACAAACTCTATAGGTAGATGTTAATCCTGCAAGAGCTAAAAGTATAATGATATAGCGCTAGCGTGTATGATACCCACCCGACCTACCCGCACAACAACGTTACCTCGGTATACTTTAAACTATAAATAACTTGTCGTAGTTTAATCCATAAACAAAGTATTTATTAATGTCAGGCCTTGAAAGTGTTGTTTTCGCGCTGTTTCTTCCCTAATCTCAGTCGGATCTGAATTATATTCGCACCATCTTGTTCGTCTGATTAACCCGCGTAATTTGAGTACCCACTCGCTATACTTTAACCCAATAATAAAGAAGTTATTAGTATGTAACCTTGAAAACATTGGTTTTTTCGCTATTTCTGCTATACCGTTGGTCGGATCTGAATTCTGTTTGCACCATCTTGTTCGTCTGATTAACCCGCGTAATTTGAGTACCCACTCGCTATACTTTAACCCAATATTAAAGAAGCTATTAGTATGTAACCTTGAAAACATTGGTTTTTTCGCTATTTCTGCTATACCGTTGGTCGGATCTGAATTCTGTTTGCACCATCTTGTTCGTCTGATCAATTCGCGTAATTTGAGTACCCACATGACATACTTTGGACAAACTTTGTAGTTTTTTCGCTTCTGCTACTATACCCTTGGCCGGATCAAAATTCTGTTTGCACCTCCTTGTTCGTCTGATCAATTCGCGTAATTTGAGTACCCACATGACATACTTTGGAAAAACTTTGTACCCCCCCCCCAACATGGGTCATGTTCAAGGTCAAGGTCAAGTTCAAGGACTTTGGGACTTAGAAAATTTCACAAAGTGGGCTGCACAAACAAACTCTCCTGCCTATGTACAGGCCAAGTCCCTAACTTGAAATGCTTAGGGTGGTCCTGAAAAGGACCGTTTGCGTGCTGAAGGTTGGTCGGGATAAGGATCAGTTCAAACTTTATTCTTCAAAACCCACTTTACCCTCCCATCTTTTCTGGTTAAGAATAACTCCTGTGTATCAGGTATCAGAGGAGGTGGCGGTGGGAGAGACTGCGGCAGACGCACCTCGATGTAGTGGATGGTGTGTTGAAACAGGAACACGTGGTCCCCGTTGGTTGCCACATATTTATACTCCGTCATCCGCTTCAGATTTCGAAACTCGACCTTGGAGACTTCAAACGGCGTCACCAAGTCGTTCAGCCCCATCACCCTTGTCCGTTGCATCACCTCATCGACAGTCGGTGTTGGAGACGAAGGTTGAGCCGCCGATGTAGAAGGCCGAGGCTGAGCCGATGTAGAAGGTCGAGGCTGAGTCGAGGGTCGTTGTTCAAAATACAGCGGATGACCATGGAGATTCCGTTTGAGAGACTTCAAAGTTGAAGGTCTCTTAAACCCGCTCCTTCTTTCCGTCGACCTCTTCAAAGATTCCTTTAAGCGCTGGAGTTTTTCAGGAGTCAGAGGAGAAGACATGGTGTAAATAGGATGGAAAAGAAAATGGATAAGATAGAGTTGGATAGAGCACGTGTGTACTGGTTGCAATCCAAAGCCGGAATGAGGCGGCTGGCAGAGTGAAGCAGGTCGTAAAGTGAAACCTTGCCCTATCCATATATGGGTAGAAAGCTGAGGACTGGTTTAGAACCGGCCCCCCCCCCCGACGGAACCCCCCCCCCCGCGACGGAACCCCCCCCCCGACGGAGCCCCCCCCCTGACGGAACCCCCCCCCCCCCCTGACGGAACCCCCCCCCCTTTTTTGGGTCATGTTCAAGGTTAAGGTCAAGGTCGAGGGAAAAATGTTCTTGGAAGTGCGGGATAAAATCCCGCAACGAAGCAGGGTTATCCCTTATCCCGCTTTCCCCTTAATATCCCGATTTCCCATTCTCCGTCTATATAACCCGAGATTTCGAGCGTCTCTTCGCAGTAGCCTGCCGCCCGTTGCGATGAACGTCCCACTGGGTTGCAGTGCCTGCTGCAGCGTAGGTCTGTTAAGTGTGCGTTGGGCCCGACGCGCAATTAAGAGATCCGCGCCCTTGCATGTTTAGTTAGTTTGTTTAAGCATGTTAGATAACGCTTGTCAGGGGATTATTGTACTTCGGTTCGTAGTATTCTGAAGCCTACACAGTGATGAACGTCCTTGCGGTTTCAGAGTGCACGACTGTTGTAAACTGACCATATTTTGATGCTTTATAATAACATTGTAGATGGAATGTGTTTCCTTAACATTTAATGTTTTGTAGTTTGCTTAACACTTAATGCTTTTATCTTCAACGTGTCCTTGACCTAGATTAGGACTTAGAAAATATTCAAGAAACATTCAATGTACACAACCACGTTTTAGCACAAAATTTATGGAAGGGGAAATTTAATATATACTGCAACAGCGTGGTAAAAATCATCATATCGCTATGGAAGCTGTAGGTGTAAACACTTGGCTTGTTCCTTCCGAGCTTGCTATTTCAGAAGCCTTTCTGTCCATCCTTACTTATGAGTTTCGAGGCATTAAATTAAAAGTAAAAATAGAGCTGAGACCGTTGCATAGAAATGATATGCATTGTATTTTGGTGGAATGGGAATCGCCCTCCGGCATTAATCTTTTCCATTTTATCAAAAGATCGTGCAAGGAGTTTTGCGTAAAACGGATAACAGTCTCCCTTGTTTAAACGTAGTACAGATTTATTCCAAAGTAAAATAGCAAAGGTAACACCTTTGCTATTTTACAAAATATTTTAACGTGTCCTTGACCCAGTTACCGGACTTGGAGCAATTCAAAGTGTGCTATACAGCGTTAGAACAAACTACTGTCGAAGCCCCCCCCCCCCGATATATTCCTATAAAAGCGGGAGCAGCCCGCAGAGGGTTCGCAGTCGCAGGCCGACAGCCTAGCTAGCTGTTTGCCCGCGCTGTCCGCAATAGTATCTCTAGTATAGAGTTGGTACCACTATATATTAGAGATGCTACCTTAGCTTAAGGCATGTCTGTGTATTATTAAGCATGTTAGAATAACGCTTGTAGTTTGCTGCTAGTAAATGTAGTTAGTTTAACTGTAGTTAGTTTGGTGTTGGTTTTAAAGTGTTTTTGAAGTGTTTTTTATTTACTAATGAAATATGTACTTTTCTTTCACGCTCCCATTCAAAAAGGTATGGCACGAAAACCGACCTTATGTCTTTAAATATCTCAGGGGGGATTATGTTTCTCAAATAAACACCTTTCCTAACCCCTTACAAAAAGGTATGGCACGAAAACCGACCTTAAGTCATTACGGCGCGCAAACCGGATGACTTTACCTATCTTAACCCTTACTCACGAGAAACAGATTCAGTCAGTTTGCTTATTTTTGGTTAAATTTAAGGGGACCTTGGTCAGGTAATTATTGTACTTCGGTTCGTAAAACTCTGACGCCTACACAGTGATGAATGTCCTTGCGGTTTCAGAGTGCGCGACTGTTGTTAACTGACCATTTTGCTTATCTTGGAGGATACATCATCGGGGAAATAAACTTAAGGGGACCTTGGTCAGGTATTATTGTACTTCGGTTCGTAGTACTCTGACGCCTACACAGTGATGAACGTCCTTGCGGTTTCAGAGTGCGCGACTGTTGTTAACTGACTATATCGTTTGTGTGTTGGGTGAATAATTTTTCGGGGGAGAGGTTAGTGTTCCGTTATCAGGTTTATTTCCTTATAATTGCGAGCTTTAAGCTAGTCCTCTTCTCCTAATACAGAGCGGGGAATAGAGCAGTTTGTGGTCCAAGTGAGAATCACTTACTGCTCTATTCCCCGTTTTGGCAACATGTTCAGATGACCTTGACCCACTTCGGGACTTAGAAAATTTTCGTTTAGTAAAACATTACAACAATATTCCTTCCCTAACCTCTAAAGCCCCCCCCCTCTACAACTGGGTATAAAAGGAGGGTTTTCACCAGTGGTAAATTCATTCTGCTGCTTACACATCACGAGTGCAGTTCAGTTCCCGAGATGTCTGACCGTAGGAAGCAACTTTTGCCGAGGAAGGTTGAGCACTCTTCACCTGCTCCGTCATCTGCTCCGCCAGCTCCTTCCATCCTTCGGCAGGCGTTAATATTATCATGCATTGTTCCTGAGGAGCCTGCACCACGACCGCAACCACTTCAAGAAAACCTCGTTGCTCCCCCGTCCGCTTCTTCATCTTCTTCATCTTCTTCATCGTCTTCGTCGTCTTCATCTTCTTCGGCTACTTCTCGCTCACCTTCTCCATCACCGAGGAAGGATGAGCAAACAACTGCACCATCTTTGGCTTCACCAGCTCCTTCGCTTCTTCAGCAGGCGCTGGCAAGCATTCTTCCACCTTCTACACCAGGCTCTTCAACACCATCTGCAAGTCTACATTCTTCTTCTCCTACCAAACCTTCTACACCTTCTGTAAGTGTCCTTTCCCGTCCTTCAGTGATCTGTATTAACAACGAATCTCCTTCAGAGAAATTTCAACAATTAAAAACCTTGAGAAGGCAGTCTATACTTCCTGCACCAAGATGCAGCTACAGTTTTAAAAAAGGTGCAAGGAAAGGGGAACGTTGTGCTAAGTCTTGTGTTTTAAATGAAGAAGTATGCAGATCACATTTAAAACAAAATCACAAGGGCACCGTTTCTCTTTCTACACCCCATCCAACAGTGAGACCAACCAAAATTCGAATTAATAGGCTTTGTAGAAATAAACGATACTTTTTTGTTAAATCAAAGGGCTTTGCAAACGTGGTGGTTCAATGTGAAGGTAAATTGTACTATGTAGAGTTGCCTAGAGGTATGGACCTCCACGTCAAAGAACTTACCAAACAGAACTATTTAATTCGAAATGATACAGGTTTCAGTGTGTGGAAAACATTTAAAATAAAAAAAGATTAAAAAGTGTATTCCAAATTAAAAATAGTCTTTTCCAAATTAAAAAAAAAGTGTGGACAACCTATTTACAATTTGTAGCATATGCTGCAGAGTGTAAATAGGTTGTCCACACCTTTTTTTTTACAATGCTACAACGACCTTGACCTAAATAACGGACTTAGATATATTGTACTAAGTCAAAGATAAAACTTAAATGGAAAAAGGAGAAATATTATATTAAAGACATTATTCAACAGTAAAGAGGGGAGGGGGTAAGCGGGTATTTAAGCGAGAGATTCGGAATATAATTATTAGTTGTATCGTCATGAGCGTCAACAGCAACACATGGGGAAAGGAAATTAGCGAAGAGGAGTTGTACGCGATTGTTGAGGCTGCTGAAATGACTGAGGTTTATAAAATTAATAAGGTTGCAGAAAATGGTGCTCAGTCTCAACCGCAACAAACTACATCACCGATGCAGTCAACAACGCAACAACCAAGACCCTATCATGTTATCCTGGAGGAGTACAATGAGGCGATGAGGTACGCCTTTACTAAGTGGTGTGGTCAACCGCGTTCTCCTGAACAATGGGAGGAGCATGATGCAGACTTTCGCCTGGTTGCAGACTTAGAACTTGAGCTTCAAAGAACAAAGGCTGCTCAATAGTGAGAAGAGTTATTGTTTACTTTAAAATACAGAGCGGGGAATAGATCAGTTTGCGGTCCAAGTGAGAACCACTTACTGCTCTATTCCCCGTTCTGGCAACTGGTGTAAATGACCTTGGGACTTAGAAAATATTCGTTTGATAAAAAATAATGAAAGATCTTCTTATTTCTCACAACAATATCTTTTCCTAACCCCCACCACTACCTAAACTAAGTATAAAGGAGGTTCTCCATCGCTGGTAAAAATTAGTACTCTGCTGAAAATGAATGCATCCACTACTTCTATCTCTGCAGCAACTATAATAGTTAGCAGACGGGTCGAAAACATTGATCAGGTGCTTGCTGTAAGGAGATTACTGCTACGGTATCTTGATATAGAGGTTAGTTGTCAATTGTACATGTGGAGACCAACAGGTGAAGTTTATAGTAGTGAAAATGAAGCATTTGAAACAAACTACAGTAGAAAGTTATATAAAATCTTTGGTAATATGGTAAGGTTAGTCGATAAAGGATGGAACATTAATATAACCTTTTATATTGTTCCAAACCTGTAATTAAAGCAAAAAAAAACAAAAAAAAAAAAACGATGGGTATATAAGCCCGATGTTACAGAGACAATTATCACTTTGGTTCTGAATTGCGTCAAGAGAGCACCTACCATGGTATACCTCCACTATATTGACTCTACTGCTAAAGCGGATACTTTTATCCAGCGTGTTTACCAACTGTTAACGGAGTACCAACATGTTCAGGTCAAAGGATTGGGTATTCGTGGAACAGAAGAAGTAAAAATAGATGTAAAACCAATCCCTTTGAAGAAAAAAATTGTCCAATTATTACAAGAAGGCTACACACTGTGCCTTTATTACACAACCTCATAAACTAAATAAAACGCCAAAGGGGGGGGGGAATACAGAACGGGGAATAGATCAGTTTGAGGTTTGAATAAGAATCTCTTACTGCTCTATTCCCCGTTCTGGTAATAGGATAAGGTGACCTTGACCCACTTACAGGACTTAATCATTTGTGTTACAATAATACCTCTTCCCTATCACTTTTCCCTACCACTTGCACTTTCAACACTTACCCCCACCACCACCGAAATCATGTATAAAAGGTGGTTTCGTATTAGTGGTAAATCAGTCTGCTACTTGGAATCATGTCGCCCAGAGATAACATTTTCCCTTCTAAGAAGACTATACTAGAATTGATTGAAAATATTCCATTAAATTTAAACGAAGATGAAGACGATGATGATTCAGAGATGGAAGGTGAACTATTTAGTGATCTTGAACTATTTAGTGGCTTTGAACTACTGAGTGAGTTTGCTAGCAGTGAACCATATCTTGGAGAGATGGAGCTGTTGGAGCTGTTGACTGACGACGAAGATGTCGATAATAATGAACCGGAATTTCATCATCAGTTGCTTTGCTTGGAGGAAATGGACCTTGTTGATAGTGAAACCCCTCCAAGCAGTATTAATATCGATGATGTAGTTCTAGATCCAGTCACAGGGAACTTTTGTGTTCGTCGTCGCTTATTTAGTGATATGATCTCATCATCATCATTATCATCGGAAGAATCTGAATAAGTTTTTGTTGTCTTCAAATAGTTTACTTTAAATACAAAGCGGGGAATAGATCAGTTTGTGGTTATAGTGAGAATCACTTACTGCTCTATTCCCCGTTTTGGTAATATCGTTGTATGACCTTGACCCATTTACATGATTAAAAAAGTGGGGTAACTTATACATTTAATGGTGGGGGAACGTCTATTTAAAGACGATGCAACAGTGTATATTTATCATATAGACATGATGAACCCACCAGGAAACTCCGTTTGCTACAGCTTTCCCCTCATCGATATCGATGATGTGATAAAACTTACATCAATAACAAAACGGTTCGAACTCGAAAGGCGACTCATAAAAGTCGACGTAATTCCACAAGATCTTCGTTCGGCAATGTTGACTATTGAATATGTTAAAGATGAATCTACAACTGAAGATCCCTATTGTTTTATGAAATTTTTAGTTGATCAAGATGCAATGTGTACAATCCAACTTCACATCCGAGTTTAAAATTTATCAAATGTTTCTGTTGGAGAAAATTGTCTTAGTTAAATACAGAGCGGGGAATAGATCAGTTTATGGTTTAATATAAAATCATTTACTGCTCTATTCCCCGTTTTGGTAAATTTGTTCAATGACCTTGACCTAAATACAGAAATTTGTAGCCTCCAGCTACAATAGTAAATATAAAATGCAAAAAAAAAAAAAAAAAAAAAAAAAAAAAAAAAAATAGTAAACTTAACGTAATACGTACCCCCATTACTTTTGCTAGGGTATAAATAGAGGGGTATTTGCAGTGTTGTTCATTATTGCCTTGACCCTTGTGGAGATCGCACCTACATTATGCATCGCTGCGATATTTGCAAGTCTTCATTTAAGGATGAATTTATTTTAATGATACATAAAGAACTGAAACATAACAAAAACCAAAATGAAGAATATGAAGAAGAAGAATTGAAAGAAATAGATCAAATGTTAGCTCAACACCAAAATTCCAGACCTAGTGTTATTCAATATGCACCATCAACATCGACTTCTACCTCTGCTATGTCTACACTTCACCGTCCTTCAACATCATCATCATCATCTGCATCGACTTCTACGCCTGTTCTGTCTACACTTCATCATCCTTCAACATCATCAGCTGCATCGACTTCTACGCATGCTCTGTCTACACTTCACCGTCCTTCAGCATCAACAGCAGTAAATGTAGAACTACATGCCCGAGCACTTCCGGGTAATGTAGTAACCCACTTCAAAATTGACAATGCAAAATTACAACTCGAAGAGTTTTTAAATAACGCAAGAGGATTGGTAAGCAACACTTTGCAAAATGAATTAAAAAGATTAAATTTTATTAAATTTGGACTATTAATGGATGCTTTATTTACAAACATTCAAAATGAAACTTCACCGAGAGGGTTTTTAACAAAAAACCGAACTATTATGTTTTCGTCAGATATTGATTCAATCGTATCTGAATGTTTTGAAGAGCTAATGACTAAAATACAAGAACATGAAGGAAGAGGCTCTGGATGGAATTTGTTAAGCATCACAGGGCTAGACTTAAGAGTACACAAACACGGCTATGGAATTCGAGGAAGTAGCTACATTCCTCTACCAACAAAGATTAGAAATACCTTATCCTGCGTCAACGTACAAAATCAAGATACTGAGTGTTTTAAATATGCTATGTTTGCCAAATATGTAACAATTCATCCGGAAAGACCAAGTCACTATTATGAAGAAGTACAACATAGATATAATTTCCAAGGGATGACTTACCCTGTTGCTATAACAGACGTTTCAAAATTTGAAAAACAAAATCCTTCAGCTTCTGTCAACCTCTTCGGATTGGATTCGACAAACAATTTGTACCCCTTGCGTATAACACCAAATGAGCGCAGAGATCATACCGATTTGTTATTAATTACTAAAGGTGATATTTCACACTTTGTGTATATCAAAAAATTTGAAAGTCTTGTTTCTAATCAATTATCTAAGCATAAAAGAAAGATGACAATTTGCAAAAGATGTTTTTGTCACGTGAACAAAGAACTAAGAAGGGGAGGGTCTGATTGGTTAGTAGAACACCAGCGGTTATGTAATGGAAACTATGAAGTAAGAATTAAATTGCCGCATCCTAGCAGAGCGCAGATAAAATTTGACAAAGTAATACAACAATACCGTGTACCTGTTGTTGTTTACGCTGATTTCGAGTCTTCTTTACATCCGCTTGAACAACAAGAAGAGGACGTTACAAGAAGAAGCAAATACCAACTTCATTCACCAAACAGTTATTGCATACTAATTAAATCCACGTTGACTGAAGACCATCTTCAAAAATATGGACTATCATCTTCTCCAAAGATTTATCGCGGTGAAGAAGCAGCCAAATACTTTGTCGATGATTTGTATGACATAGCTGCAAAGGTAGAAGAACTGTATGGAACAAAGGTACCCATGTCACCTATGGAAGAAGAAGAACTTCAACATTATGATTCAACAACAACGTGTTATTTGTGTAATAACACCTTTACACTGGATAACGTTAAAGTTCGTGACCACGATCATCTTACGGGAGCGTACAGAGGTGCAGCCTGTAACGCTTGCAACTTGAACTACAAACTACCATATTTTATCCCCGTAGTTCTGCACAATCTGAGTGGTTATGATTCGCACTTCATAATCCCCGAACTAGGAAGAGATAATGGAGCAATAGACGTTTTGGCTACTACAATGGAAAAATTTATAAGCTTTTCAAAAAAGGTGGGTAAAATTAAATTAAGGTTTGTTGATTCATTTAGATTTATGCCTTCAAGCCTCATGAAATTATCTGAAAATCTAAGAAGAACAGATTTGATAGAAACAAGCAAAATTGTACTCAATAGTAAAATGGATTTGGTTCTTCGAAAAGGAGTCTTCCCCTATGATTACATCGATGGACTGCATAGATTTGATGAAACATCACTACCTTCACCAGAACACTTCAAAAACAAACTTAATGATTCGGAAATATCACTTGAGGACTATCAACACGCACGTCGAGTATGGAACGAGTTAGATATGAAGACCTTAGGAGATTACTCGGACTTTTATGTCAAACTAGATGTAACTCTTCTTTGTGATGTAATGGAAGAATTCCGAAACACTTGTTTTGCTGCATACGGTTTGGACCCTCTACATTCGTATACTTCACCAGGATTAGCTTGGCAAGCCATGTTAAAAGAAACAAAATGCAAGCTCCAACTTTTAACAGACATTGACATGGTTTTAATGGTTGAAGCTGGAGTAAGAGGCGGATTGACCCAAAGTGTTACCAGACATGTCAAAGCCAACAACAAATACCTACCCGATTACGATGAAACCAAACCGTCAACCTATTTAGGATATTTCGATGCAAATAATCTGTACGGATGGGCAATGTCAAACCCACTTCCTTTTGATAACTTTAAATGGATTAATCCCGACTCTATTGGCGATATTTTACAAATTCCGAAACATGGTGACACTGGATATATTTTGGATTGCGATTTTGAATACCCAGAAAATTTACATGATCTTCATTATGACCTTCCACTTCTTGCTAAAACAGAAATTTCACCAATTGGAAAACACCCCAAATTAATGATGACATTAAATAATAAACAACGCTACGTGGCTCACTTTTGGGTGGTTCAACAAGCTATCGAATTAGGACTACGTCTAACAAAAATTAATAGAGTTTTGGAATTTTCTCAATCATGCTGGTTGAAACCCTACATTGATTCAAATACCATCAGAAGAGCAGCAGCTACATCAGACTTTCAAAAAGATTTCTTTAAATTAATGAATAATGCGATATTTGGAAAAACATTGGAAAACAAAAGAAGACACAAAAATGTTAAACTTGTTACCGACGCAAAAAAATTACAGAAACTAGTACAGCAGCCAAATTTTGGAACATCTATAATTATTAATGAAAAACTTGTAGCAGTGTCCATGAAGAAGACGAGTGTGAAGATGGATCGTCCTTTGTATATAGGCATGTCAATCTTGGACATCTCAAAAACACACATGTACGATTTTCACTACAACAAAATGGTGGCGTTCTACGGAAGAGAAAATATATCTATTACATATATGGACACTGACGCTTTTATATATCGCATAGTAACATTGGACATGTATAAAGATTTACGTACATTTATTTACAAGAACGACTTTGATTTCTCCGATTATCCAAAAGATCATCCAAACTACGACAATGACAGACACAAAAAAGTACTAGGCAAATTCAAGGATGAGGCTAATGGTGTTCTGCTTGAAGAGATTGTTGCACTGATGTCTAAACTATATTCTTTGAAACTCTATAATGAAAAAGAAGAAGAAAAGAAGAATAGCTATATTAAGAAAGCTAAAGGTGTAAAGAGTTTATATTTAAAGAAGAAAGTGCATTTTGAACACTACAAGCAATGCTTATTTGAGGATAACATCATTACAGCTAAATTCAACACCATCAGAAGTTTTAACCATCAGCTGTACAGCGTGACTGAAGTTAAAAAGGCGCTATCCTGTAATGACGACAAAAGACAAACCCTTCCAGACAACATCCACACTTTACCATTCGGTCACTATTCCCTCAACCCTATTGACTAATAACCCTTTCATCGTCCTAGATCCTCTATCCTTTTCCTTTCCGTAAAAAAAGGGGAAACACAGCAATGTTAAGCTGTGTTTCCCCTTTTTTTACACAAGTTTTGAATGACCTTGAACTATATGTATATATATATATATAAGCAGATTTATACAAAAGAATATTTAATACCATATCAGCTGCCTTCGTGAAACCATCATGTCAGACCTGAAGGAGAAGATTATTAATGAACTACACAAACCTGCAAGAATAAAGTTTCCAAGAAGAAATACTGTTATAAAAGGGATAAATGATCTATATCAAGCGGATTTAATTGAAATGCGACCGCATAGCAGAATAAACAAAGGATTTAAATATATACTCACAATTATTAATTGTTTTACAAAAGTTGCAGACGCTTTGCCTCTAAAGGACAAGACTGGTAAAAGCGTAACAGAAGCCATGGAAATAGCCATAAAAAGAGATAAAAACAAAATTAAACATTTACAAACTGATGATGGAACAGAATACTTTAATACAAACTTTGCACAGTTAATGAATAAATATAAAATAAATCATTATTCTACAAATTCAGAGAAAAAAGCTGCTATTGTAGAAAGATTTAATAGAACCTTAAAAGGAGCACTGTATAAACAATTTTCAAAAAGAGGTTCTTACGTATGGTATGATGTTTTACCACAATTAATAAATGATTATAACAACAGGTTTCATAGAACTATTGGTATGAAACCTAACAAAGTAAATAGAAGAAATGCAAAAGATGTATTAAAACGCATAAAGAAAAATACAAAGCCTAAAGTAGAAAAAATGCAGCCAAGAAAATTTAATGTAAGTGATAAAGTACGGATTAGTAAATATAAGGGAGTGTTTACCAAAAAATACCTTCCCAATTGGACGAATGAAGTTTTTACAGTGTATAAAGTGCAACCGACTGTACCTGAAACGTATATCCTAAAAGATAACAAAGGAGATTTGTTGCAAGGTGCATTTTATGGACATGAAATGTTAAAGTCAACAGTAGGTGATGTATATCTTGTTGAAAAAGTGTTACAAAGAAAAAAGGACGCAGTTAAAGTGCGGTGGTTAGGGTTTAACAAAACTGAGGATTCATGGATACCTATAAAGGACTTGGTTTAATACAAGCAACTCATTTCATCGTTAACCTTTGAGCAGGATGGAGATTATTCACCATAAAGATCGATTCAATATTAATAACATAGATGATTTAACTGTGGATAACGTTAAAATCAACAATGGTAAACACGGTAGTTTACTTCCAAACACTGTTCGATGTATAGTAAGTGGCCCCTCAAACTGTGGAAAGACCAATGTTGTCTTTAATTTGATCACTAATCCGCAGGGATTAAGGTTTAGTAACCTATATATTTTTTCAAAGTCTCTACATCAACCAAAGTATCAATTGCTGGATAAAATCCTATCTGATGTGTCTGATGTTAATTTTTACAAATTTAACGCTAGTGATAACATTATGCAACCAAACGAAGCGAAACCGTATTCTGTATTTATATTTGACGATGTATCTTGTGAAAATCAGGATACTATTAGAAACTACTTTGCCATGGGAAGACATAATAACATCGACAGCATATATATAGGACAAACTTATAGCAAAATCCCAAAACAACTTATCAGAGATAATGCAAATATTCTAATTGTATTCAAACAAGATGATACTAACCTAAAACATATATATAACGATCATGTGAATGCGGATATGCCATTTGAAAAGTTTAAAGAGCTTTGCGGAAAAGCATGGGCGGAAAAGTATGGATTTTTGGTTATTATGAAAGATCAAGCTATAAAAGATGGTCGTTATAGAATAGGTTTTGATAAATTCGTTTTAATACACTGATTAGCGGTATTACTGTACAAGTCGTCAAGGTGTGAAGATGGTTAACCAGGAAAAGCTATTAAAGGAAATAAAATCACTTAGTGATTCTATTAGACAAAAAAACCGAGCTTTAAAATCAGGTATAAATGAAAGAGAGCAATTTTTAGAAACAACATTCAAACCTGTTACTGAACCTTTAAAGCGATTAGCACAAAATATGGAAAGACCTTCATTTCGCTTCGAAGGAGACAAAATGCTACCAATTTCCAAATATGAAGAAGAATTTCAGAATGATGAAAGTTTTGACCAGTTACAAACATCTGAAGAAAGCGACGAGTATGAAGAAAGCGGAGATATAGGAGATTTAAGGGAAAAGAACATTGCAGGAGATACAAGTACAGAAGATACAAGTGCGGAAGATACAAGAGCAGAAGAAGAGGATATCAACCCATCCAACTTAAGCAAATTAGGCACAGATATTATGTTTAAAGGAACACTTGGAAGAAAATATACATTAAAAATGTTACATGGCACACATGCTAACCGAAATTATCATACATATGGAGCTAGAATAGAGGATAAAGGATTAATGATTGGAGATAGAAAGTTAGATATAAACGAAAATGATGATATAGTTATTGGTGATAAGAAATATAAAGGTACAACAGGTTTGTTTGAACTCATCTTTAAAAATAATCCTGGTAAATTTACTAAAAAGGATTTACAATTGTTTAAAAATATACTAGAGTATACAAATGCACATAGAAAAAAATATTCCAAAGAACTACCTATTCATAGAAACAGGTCAATAAAATACACAAACATTATATCTAGTCTTTTCCCCTCGAAATCAAATAAAGCTCCAATTAAAAGAAGAGCTTTATCTTCTGCTGAATTAAATGTTTTGCATAAAAAAAGAAAAACAACTGATCCTACTACATCTGGAAGGGGATTATTAAAAAATTTGTATAAAACCAATATAATATATTACAACGATATAAATAAGTTAGTTGATCGAATGAGGTTATTACATGAAGCTATGGAAGCCGGGCACACTGGTTTAGAAAACGAATGGGTAGCTTTGGTTGATGAACTGCGAAAACGAGAAATAATTGTTCAGTAGACGTATATATATATATATATATATATATATATATATATATATATATATATATATAGTAAGAACCTAAACGATAGCGATTCAGTTACATCATGAGTGTGGACAAGTTTGGACGGTATTCCGAGTTTGGAGTAAAATCTGGATATAGTGAAAAAAGAGCTGGGTTTCCGTTAACACCTGATGGTAATTATAATTTTGAAGGAAAAGTAATTCAAAATGTTGGTGATCCGCTTTTGTCTTCTGATGCGGTTACGGTACAATACATGGATAAAAGAACCCCGATTGTACACGAAGACCATTGGGGATTTTCCGGTAAAAGGTTAAGCAATATAAAACATCCCATTTATGATGGTGAAGCAGTAAATTTAGCGACTTTAAAATTGTTAACGATTTACAAAAAGAATGAAACTGATACAAGCTATGATGTAAAAAAATTAAAATTGTCAAATGTAGGTGATTGTGAGCAGGATGGAGACGCTGTAAATAAGAAAATATTTGATATAGTACACAAGAAATGGACTACAGAATATGAAAAACATATGGAAAGGTTTGGTGCAGCTTTATTTAATTATATCCATCGGGCTTCAGGAAGAGCTGTAGCTTCAGATGTTGACAGCCACAATTATTTAGACTGGAAAAAGATACACAATCCAGAAAAACCTAATCAATTAGATAAACCGTCTGAGCCTTCTAAAGTCAAGACATTAGGAAAGGGGGATAAAGTGAATGTGATTAATGAACCAACAGAAAACGATAAAGATTATATAAGAGAAAAAAGAATTTAAATACCCATGATAAGGGATAAAGCATCTACATTTAATTAATTAATCCATTTCTATATAATAAATGGATTTTAAACAGTATATATAATACAAGAAGCCAAGACTAATATTACATTCATTGTAAAACATTTATAGAGTGCACCTACTGATTGTAAGTTTGGCTATAAATAGTCATGCCGAGGGCTAAACGCATCAGTCATAATCGAGAGAGATTACAGAGAGGAAGGGGAATAGCATCAACAGCATTTTCTCTATTAAGTAAACCGGTTGGAGCTATAGTTAACAAGGCGATTGATTTATTACCTGTGGAATTACATTTACCTGGAGGATATCAATATTGTGGTCCTGGAACCAAATTAGAGAAACGGCTTGCTAGAGGAGATCCTGGAATAAATAAGCTTGATCAGGCTTGTAAACAGCACGATATAGCGTATTCCAAATTTGGTGATACAAAAAATAGATCAATAGCAGATAGAGCACTTTCTGAGAAAGCTTGGCAAAGAGTAAAATCTAGTGACGCGAGTATTGGTGAAAAAGCAGCGTCTTTAGCAGTAACAGCAGCAATGAAAGCAAAAACTACGTTTGGAGGAGGAGGAAAGAGAAGAAGGCGTGGGAAAAGACCCGCTAAGAAACAAGGAGGTAATATCAGAAGAAAACGTCGATCTACTAGTGGTAAAGGTAAAAAGAAACCAACAATATGGTCAATGATAAAAAAGGGAGGAGGACTATACCTAAGACCGTATCGTGTGTATTAAATAAGAAAAAGCAATTAATAATTAAAAACAAAGAATTAACCAATGAAGAACTGATTACATATGCTTCTTGTTTGAAAATCCCATTTTTTAGAGGAGTATTTATGAAAGATGAATTACCGGTTAAAATGTGGAAAAATGAGACTGGTATAGTAAATTTGGATAATAGTGAAGGATTAGGCACTCATTGGGTGTGTTACAAGAAACTTGGTGAAACGATTTATTATTTCGACAGTTTTGGAAACCTTCCACCACCGAAAGAACTTCAACAATACTTTCGTGCGGCAGAAAATGTTTTTTACAATTATACAAGAAAACAACCTGATGATACATCCATTTGCGGTCATTTATGTTTAGACTTTTTAGCTAAAAGTGTTAGTCAACTTTAAGATGTCTTCGTATACAGTGTCATTAACCGGTAACTCATGTACTTTGCGCAGTATTCTGTTTCCAGCGCTACGTTTGCAAAAAGGAAGACTATGGGAAGCCGCATTATTGGATTTAACAACATATAACTCTATTCCAAACGTTAGTGAAGGAATTAATAACAAAATACATTATTACAAGACAAAAGATAATAAAGAAAAATATTCAGCTTTGGAAGAATTCAGTTTACCAACAGGAGCTTATGAAATTGATAATATAAATGAAGTTATACAAAAACATATGGGAAAAGAAAATATAACGATAAAAGGCAATAACAATACAATGAAAGCCGAAATTACTTCTAAGTATTATATTGATTTTGGCCAAGAACGTTCAATTGGTAGTTTATTAGGGTTTTCTAAGGAAACAAAGGTATTAGAACCTAATACAACTCATTCTGGGAATAGAACTGTGACGATCATCAAAGTAAACAGCATAGACATTACATGTAACATTATACAAGGATCCTACAGAGATGGAGAAAATCGGCATATATTACACACATTCTACCCATCAGTCGCACCGGGTTTCAAGATAGTAGAAAAGCCTCAAAACCTTGTGTACCTACCGTTAAACACCAGTTTCATTTCAGACATCGTGCTGAACATAGTGGATCAAGACGGAAACCTTATTGACTTTCGAGGAGAAGCTATTACTGTAAGAATACATATAAAATCATCCGCTTAGATAATGGGGTTATCATTTAAAAAGAGAGAGCCAACCAGCAAAGAGGTCAGTAGCTCATCAGCTGTAGAAGGATTAACAAGTGACAACATTCGTTTTCTAGAAGAAATTGGATTAAAGGTCATTAACAATGGATATACTGGATATAGCGCAGGGCCCAACATTCGACGAGACCTTATGGGAAAAGGAATATCACACGCACAACCCTTACGCTTCGTCCAAATTAAACAATAACGATGAAATTAGGATTCCTATACAACAACAAGACATTTATACTCTTCCATGCGAAAGTTATTTATATATTGAAGGAAAAGTAACAAAAGCTGACGGTACTGTTGGAACCACTGTTCCGTTCATAAATAATCCTATGGCATTTTTGTTTGACGAGATTAGATATGAAATTTCAGGAGTTACAGTCGATTCAACAAAAAAGGTTGGAATTTCCAGTACCTTAAAAGGATTAGCGTCTTTAACACCAAATGAGAAGAATCTGTTAGCTGTTGCAGGATGGGTTGCACCAGACAAAAGTATAATTACTCCTGACGCTTCGGGAAACTTTGATTTTTACGTACCTTTAAGATTACTTTTAGGATTTGCTGAAGATTACAGAAGAATAATAATAAATGTAAAACAAGAACTAGTTTTATTAAGGTCATCAAACGATAATGATATTATTAAAGCATCTGCTGGAACAACTGAAGCCAATTTAGACTGGAAACTAACATTAGACAAGATTGTTTGGAGAGTACCACATGTGCGAATAAATGATGAACACAGGATTACATTATTAAGAAAGTTAAAATCAGATCGAGACATTGTAATGCCATTCAGAAGCTGGGAGTTTCATGAATACCCCGTTTTACCTTCAACACAACGGCATACATGGACTGTAAAAACTTCTACTCATTTGGAAAAAGCGAGATATGTAATCTTTGGATTACAAACAAAGAAAAAAAGTATATTAACTGAAAATGCTGGTGAATTTGACCATTGTAAATTAACAAACTGTAAAGTGTTCCTGAATTCACAATTCTTTCCCTACGACAACTTTAATATCTCTTTTGATAAAAAAAGGTACAGTGTTTTATACGATATGTACGCTAGGTTCCAAAATTCATATTACGGCAAAACAAACACACCTCTACTATCTCCCGTACAGTTTGAATCGAAAGCTCCGATTGTTGTAATTGATTGCTCCAAACAAAACGAATCTGTAAAATCGTCTAGTGTTGATATAAAAATAGAAATGGAATTTCAAGAAAACGTACCTGCAAATACATCTGCGTATTGTTTAATTTTGCACGATAAAATTGTTACATACACACCGTTGACTGGTATCGTAAAGACGGTATTGTAAAACGTTGTACCACCACCGGCACCGCCACTGTCGCTAACCTATAAATAGCGGAGCAACAATGCAGGTCTTCAGTTGATCGTCTATCATCGCATGGGCAACATCTTCTACAAAATGAGTTCTCCATCTGTTGTACAAGGTGATGCAGAGGTAGCACCGTTATTGGAACGTGATAATACTAGTGAAGAAAAAATCATCAAGGAAATAACTGCATTTTTAAAGTTTGGTAAAAGAGATAGAGAGGAGGAAAGTAATGCAGACCCATCAAAGGTAGTACCAAAGAGGAAGAAGAAAGTTGAAGAAAATATTCCTCCTCACATTTTAACTGAAGTTTTTTTGCGAATCTTTTACCCCATCTCAGCATGCATCAGTAAAAGTGTATCAGTTGGATTGATGAAGTCATTGGATTATTCCCCTACAGTAATACTACACCATGGAACAAAAAAGGTTTTATTTTCGCAAAATGCTTGGGAGTCATTTTTGAAACATGTACATTTAATAGAATGTTATTTAACTAACAGTTTGTGTGGAAGGAAAACACATATTCGACTTTTGGATTGTGACAATGAAATCGATATTGTTAAACATCGTGGACAACTACAAGTGCGAATTAGAGACTTGACTCAACATGAAAATAAGATTCTACTGTCACATGAAGAATTCTACGTTTTAAACTACGCAACAGAACCTATTACAAGGTACATGAGACAGTTGGTATTTGCAAGCGCTATTATTAAAGAATATTTGGTCGATACTTTGGAAAAACAACCTGATAGCACCATCGTGTACGGACCTGTGGATACATCTATTTTTAATAGAATACCTCATGAAGTTTGCATGTGGAGAAAGTTAAAGGATTTTGAACCACTTGTAGAAATCGCTACAGAAGCTACAGAAGAAACAACACAGGAAGAAGAAACGGAGAAACAAGAAGAAGAAGAAAACGAAACACAAGAAGAAGAAGTTAAAAAAGACTAAAGTTTGACTTAGTAAAGAAGAACACACGTGGGGTAGGCCTATTGGGGACGGTGCCCACGTTAAATATACACCAACGCGCCTGCAACTGTACGGCCTGGTATTTAACCTACCGTGGTGTGGAAAACAGTTTAGTTGATCGCTAGGTGCCATGATGAGCGGAGGGGATGAAGAAGTGAGTGTAAAGCCTTGTGTAATAGAATTTCAAGCATTTCGAAATAATGATGATAGGTTTATTATCAAGGAATTAGTAATTTTAGACTTGCTTACATTTGTAGCCTACCCATTCACGTTTGATGCTCCTTTTTCTTTTAACAAACTTAACACCAAAGCAAAAAGTACAAACAAATGGATAACAAACTACTTTCATCACATACATTGGTATGAAGGATTTATAAGCTACAGTAATCTGCACAGTATTATGTTTAACTTTTGCAAACAATATTCACATATATACACAAGAGGATTAGAAAAAAAGAACTGGATACAAAAGTACACGCACGGTGATGTTTTCGATATAACTATCAGTAAGGACTTTAACATTAATCTCGGTAATATTTGTGTCGCTGCAAAAGATCTTAAACACGGCCAAACAAACTGTGCATTGTACAACGCGTATCGTTTGGCTGCTTACTTGAAACAAACGCAGGAATGTGGTGGGGGTAGCGGAGAACAGAAATGTGGTGGGGGTAGCGGGGTCTATAAATACGAGGAGACAGCACCGCTCCAGCACGAGTATTATTCGAGACTCCGAAGAGGCAACATCACAGAAGACACCACAACCACCACTGACGAAGATGGCATCACAACAGTTTCTACAAACACTGGTTGATCAATTCAACACTCATTCAAAATCCGACCTTCTGCTAACTAAAAAGTGTTCAGAACTAAAAGAACAAAAACACTACATTATTCATAACATCAAGAAAGTGGAAACCACACATGGAGAAGCAATTCTAGTTTCATTGAGCGAAGGACCTTTCACTCCAGGAGATGAGCCGAAGTTTCAAGTATTTCTTCCAAAACGATTTGTTCAACTGCTACAAAATGAAGATTTGCGAGATATTCAACCGGGGACGTTGTATTTGGTATCACACGGTGTAAGCGGCAACAACTCGACGGAACTCACTCTGCACATCACGCATCCTTGTACATAATGTCTCTGTTTGTATTTTATTGTTTGTATTTCTAGTTATCAATGTTAAACTTAAGTTTATTGTATTGTAAGATGTTTGTTTAATAAAGAAAATATAAAAAAAATAAAATAAAATAAAAAAAAATAAAAACAGCAACACAGCAGTATATTATTTTATATACTGCTGTGTTGCTTTTTTTAAAATTCAAATGGATGACCTTGAACTTTCATTCAGGGTTAACTTATGAAGAGGTATAAAAGAGAGGGAGCAGTGAAGTTAGTCTCAGTCTTGTCTAACACACGCTGCAGCTAACATGTCGGTGTCACCTATGAAAAATTTATTTTTCGATAACAATTTGAAGACATATTGTTGCGAGTTACAATGTTTTAAAATACCAGGCGATCAAGTTGACGGGAAAGCTTGTCGTAAGTGCAAGTGTTTCAGCTATTGCATATGTAGATGTAAAACGTATCAAATGAACCGACAAGATAAACTACAAGAATTACGCCGAAGGATTGCATTACTGTGGCGGCGAATGTAGTAGCAACCAGCTGCCACCTGCCGCCTGCCATCTGCTGTCCGCCATCTTCTCCGCCCCACCATTTTGTTTGATACCAGAACGCTAGCTAGCGAATAGTCAGTACACCTCCGGCTCTCGACTGGTGAACATCGAGTGCTCTTCACAAACGTAAAACATTGTATTAAAATGTCCATTAAAATTAGGTGTATTCATTATGACTCTATTCATCTGGCGACTTTCCAAGACCTCGAGGTTTTTAATGAAGAGTTAAGACTTCTCATTGCGTCCGGTTACGATTTATCTTTGGAACTTTACGCATCAAAAAACAACATGGACTCTGCGCAGGAATCAAAGTATATACCGTCTTTCTTCAGAAAGCGAAGTGATGGCCGCAACTCGTCCGGATCAACAACATCGATGACAACCAACAACGGGGAACTATTGTAAACATGAATTATTGTAAATAAAGTAATATTTGTAATATGAATTATTGTAAATAAAATAAAGTAATATTTGTATTAGTACTACCTCGCACTCGTATCATTCGATTGCTTCATTCGATAATTTTCATTCGATATTTTATCGAATTAAAACTATCGAATCACAATCGGATTTTACGCGTGCGAGGTAGTACTTTTTTAAAATTACCTCCCCGTGACCTTGAACTTTGAACTTTAACTCATTTCGTCACAAAACCGCCTACGTCACTGGCTCAGCCTCAGATGACGTCTTTCATGACTCAGCGCATCCGGTCACGTGACCGGATGACGTCACTTCCGGCGCAAAACCCGCAAACCCACACTACTGTGATTTAAACTAAATTTGACTTATTTTATTAAATTTAACGATTGGAAATATTATTTTATTGTGTTTCTGATATAAATTTACCTTTTCCAAATTAAATTAAATAGAGAAATATTATTTTTAAATTCAGTGAAGTGTTGACCAATAAAAATTAACTATTACCGCTGACAGCCAATCAAAAAATTACAGCATACAAATATTGTTACAAATATATTAAAACATCAAAAATTCAATTTTTGATTTTTCATAGAAAAACATAAAATATAAAAAAAATTAATATTCACCATTAAAAATAGCTCAAAAAACTAAATAATTTAGTATTTTTAATTACTATTCTACGATTGCTGGTTGCGGAGAAAATTGAAATTTTAATACTGTTTTAATTGGCTCTCAAAGAGAACTATTTCATTTCAATTTGGAGACAGGGAACTATCAAGGACAGCCTATAAAGTATTCCTCAAGGAAGTGTGCTAAGTTCTTTGCTATTTTCTTTGTATATTGCGGTTGTGAATAAACATTTGTCTCCAGGAGTAACGTCCCTGCAATATGCAGACTTTCTCGTTTATGTATCTAACAAATCCTCTACATTAGCAGCTCAAAAATTGCAAGTAAATTTGACAAACATCGCTAACACATTAAATTTCAAATCAGGTCTCACATTTAATCCCAAAAAAGTGTAAATTACTTCTTTTCACGAGAAAAAGGGGATTAACTGAGTATTCTTGTAACATATTTGGTGAAGTTATTCAAAAAGTGAACTGTCACAACATTCTCAGTGTTTGGATTGATACAAAGCTTAAATTCCATAAACATATTGATGAAACAATCAGCAGGTGTATAAAAGACTTAGATGTCTAAAATGCTTAGCGTTTGGGACAAAAGGAGCACATCCAAAGTTTCTTCTAAGAATCTACAAAGCTTTAATACGACCAAAATTGGATTATTGCAGTTTTATTTTTGGACATTTAAATAGGACATATGAACAAAAATTGTATGTTGTACAAAATAGCACATTAAGGATATGTACCGGAGCTATTAAGACAACGCCCATTCAGGCATTACATGCTGAAACTGCCACAATGACACTAAATTTGAGAAGACAATTGTTAT
Organism: Allygus modestus; assembly: GCA_963675035.1. Classification (NCBI taxonomy): domain Eukaryota; kingdom Metazoa; phylum Arthropoda; class Insecta; order Hemiptera; family Cicadellidae; genus Allygus; species Allygus modestus. Next base: position 59,752,627 of record OY776117.1, on the reverse strand, counting down.
CGGAAAAATTAGCTCTAAAAATTCATTTAAATACATCTCATCCTGCTTTTTAAAAACGCCAAGAACTAAGCATGCTCACTCATCACCATCCATTTTGGGATAAAAAACGTACACCAACAATTATACAAGCTTTTGACAAAATTAAAAATTGTATTGGCGAAGCCGACAACGAACCCTATATAGGTAGTCATTCAATCTTCCAATTTCATAAACCTCTATGTGTATGATAAACCCAAATATCCATTTTTCTAAAGTTCTTGTTTCCGGTATTCAATCTAGTAAACAGAATGTAAACGATACTGTATTGCTACAATCATCATTATACATTTTACACCACAAATGGAACGGGCCTAGGATAATATATACAGATGGATCCAAAATTGGAACCAATGTTGGTGTTGGTATATATGATCCTGCAGTTGACATGGAAATAAAAATACAAATTCCCTCAATATCATCAATTTGTCTCAGCAGAATTATTTGCCATTTTAAAATCTTTAGAATATATATCACAGTTAAATGACAGCAAATTTGCTATTGCAATGGATTCTCTTATGTCCCTTTACAACATTGAAAATGCTCTACGTGGCTTTAACAATGATAACCTAACTTTAGCAATTGCAAAATAAATTATTAAATGCTCTAAAGAAATTGTGATACATTGGCTTCCTGGCCATTTTGAAGTTCCGGGTAATGAAAAGGCGGATTCCCTAGCAAAGTGTGCAGCTCATGATGATGCATTAGTTGTAGACAATAAGTTCCCTTTGCGATATTCCGATATTTGTTTTGATATAAAGAATAAAATAAGAGCTAAATGTAATGAAATATTGCAATCTACAAACAAAGGGGAATGGTATAAAAAGACTCAAAGTACCTACCCGAACGTCCCATGGTTTGAATCAACCAAATTCAGGAGAGGTGACACTACTATGATCTGCAGGCTTCGTTTTGGACACTGTTTTACAGCAGACCGACTTTTCTTACTTAAAAGAATTGATTCCCCACAATGCCTAAAAAATGTAATGATAGAACTCATGAAAGTATTCAACACATATTTAAGGACTGCTCTGCCTACACAATACATCAGAATTATCTCTATGAAATGTTGAGAAGATGTAACTGTCATGTACCTCCTGATTTACATGACATTCTTAAAGAAGAAAACTCAAAATTATGGTGTTACATCTTAGAATTTTTATACAAAATCAAGAAAATTATTTAAGTGACCATATCCCGGATGAAATTAATTAAGTTTTGGACTTGAATTGTAATATTTGGACTTCATACATCAGAACTCCTTATATAATTTAAATTAATTCAGTGTGTTTTCAAAATTATAGTGTTACGTCTTAGAATTTTTACATAAAATTGAGAAAATTATTTGTGACTTGAGACAACTCATAAACATTCAACAATAATCACTCATTCATTTCACGCAATATGATATAGCATAAATAGAATAATTAAAGTTTCAAGCATATAGGCCTATCAAATATTTTGTCACATATGTTTTCCCCTTTAGTTAAATGTTATTATTTTGCTTATTTTAGTTATTTATTTCATTATCACCCCTCAGAAAATTTAAATTTTAAATAATTATTCATTATTTTGTGATTTAATAAAATATTTAAAGTCATATTTCATAATTTAAGCCTACATGTACAAAATTACCTCATAATTAACTTAATATAATATAACTAAATTCAAAATTGATCTCAAACTTTCCCCCAGCTGAAGTGTTTTGTGACTAATGTATTTTGGTTCCAAGATTATTGGAAAATTGTGTTTTGAAAGTAATCATGTGAACCCCATAGCATCATCTGGAGTTTTCTGAAGAAAGAAGAGGTCTGCTGATAAAAAAAATGGCTGGTGTTAGATGCTTTGATTGAGCATTGTCTCATTCAAATAAATTTCCCCTTTTAAAAAGTTTTTTTTCTGTAACCTGCGAAACTCAGAGCAACCCTTATTTAGCCCATCAAGATTCGTGAAGAGCAGACTCTTGAGTGAAGAAATTGTCTGTGTGGTGAGATCTTTCCATTTTTTTAAACTACCTATCTGGAACCACTTACAACCTATATAGCAACTTACAATCCCTAGGACTTTAAACAAAAAAAAAAAATCAATTCCTCTTTATCAACGATTTGTTTAATCAAAATTTAATACAAGTTCTCAACCTAAGTTAATCAAGAAGATACTTTATTTATTTGGACAAAAATAACTTCAAAAACTTAACTAGGCCCTCAGCCTAAATTTCAAGAAGAAGCTGCCATTTTGAACTTTAAATTATACACCTCAAGATCCCATAACCATAATTATAGATCAATAGTAAATTTTTATCGAATAGTTTAAATTCACATAAATTGGACCTTTTTTTAAATTTCTAATGATTTTTATTCATATGAAACAAAGTTATTCTGACCTTTAAGCTTCAGCACGATCACCCCGACCCTGTATTATAAATGACTCATGTTATAAATTACCATATTTATGAAGTATAGCTGTGTATAATACTTTGGACTTTGATATCATCTAAATTGAAGATTACATTCTTATAATTTTATTTTCTCTCCCCAACATTGTACATCTATTGTAACCCTTATTCATTTAACCATAATTTGTCTGCAATCTATAAATGTAAAATAATGAATAAATGTCCACCATTACTTTGTTAATTGTATTTATGAGTTTTCATTTTAATTTAGATAAAACAGCTGTTAGGCCTAAATAGTAAACCTGTGAATTTAGTCATCTAATCAAGGATCAAGTTACGAATGGTTGAAAGGGAATTATTACTGTATTTACAATAAACTCTTAGTCGAACAGTCGATTGTTATTAACCAAAAATTATTCAAGAGAGCTGTATTAGTGTTAGTTTTGTTTCAATGGCGCCCAATTCGTGAGGCTTAAAGTAATCAGAATAACTTTGATGAGGTAATTTTAACTAGAAATAGTATAGATTTAACCTATATTTGTTTACCTACCTTGTTAAGCTAAGTTATCCACCATGTCTGAAGGTTATAATTTACGTCTCAACCCCAAACCATCTGCAAAGAACTTAGAAAATAACCCAAATGTTAGGTCCCTACGACGAGCAAATGTAACGTTAGAATCTCAAAGTGTAGGCGGCGAAAGTGAACTTAACCTTAAATCTGACAACACAACACCCATACCACATATCGAACATTCATCAACCAATGATACTTCGGACAATAGCTCCCACGACAGTTTTGCGTTATTTAATGAGCCCCTAAGTGACGATGAAACCCCAAATGATTTTGTGATGTTAATAACACAAGTAGGCCCTTTAGCAGACAGCACTGACATTAGCGAAAACGTAAACATCTCGGATTCGGCTGACTCACACATTCGCTCAGATCCCTCTCTCCCAGCAACTAGCGCTGCACAACACGTAACGGTGGACAACGGAACTACCGACAACACAACACCTACACTTGAATCGCCCATTTCCACGGCTGCCTCGGAACACGGAACGTCTCAAAACAGACAAAATAATGACCTATTACGACAAATTGCTGCGCTTTTAGAAATTAACAGTGCGTCCCTTGAGGCTAAAATAGAAAGTAACAACGCATCGCTAAAATCTGCCCTTGAAATCAAAATAGAAACTAACCGTGCCTTATTTAAATCTGAACTAAAATCACATTGTGAATCCCTCAAAACGGAATTAAAATCTGAAATAATCCACATCTTTGAAGACCAAATTAAAAATTTACGCCAAAATCAAGAAACTGTTCAAACAGAATTAACACAGATCCGTGACACTCAACAAGAACATACTAACAAGCTCAAGAAAATTAAACAAGAAATCGAAACTAAGTTTGAAAACTGTGAAACTGAAATTCGACAACACTTAATTCTCGATGTAACTAAACAAGAAAAATCCCTAACAGAACAAATTAATCAGAAAACATGTAAAATCGAAAATCAACTTACATCTAAATTGCAAGAACACTGCTACAATACCAGCACCCAAATCAAACAAATTCAAAATGAAAACATACAATACATTAATCACAGCGTTCAATCCCAAACAAATAAAGTACAAGAAGCACTAATGCCTAACATAAAAGCAAACCAGGCCCTAATTAATGAGAACACATCTAAACTTCATGAATTAAATCAATCAATACAAACTCATGAATCAAAGATCGAAGATTTAGAACACCGTATTAGCACACATCATGCCACATACCCGTCAAACATTTATATTACTTGCAATGGGAACTCTGGCCTTGTACCGGACATGACATTACCTAAATTTCATGGTAGATCACACAACCCGAAAGAATATTTAGCTAAACTAAGAAAATATTATGACCGAGGATCGCTACAACTCCCACCCCAACAAAGTAAACACGAGTATCTAATCGATCTAATTGGTAACAGCTTAGAACAACACGCTTCACGTTGGTTTTGCCTTATCAAGGACGACATTAAGTCTTGGAAGGATTTTCAAATCGCGTTCGAAAATAAGTATTGGAATCGGGAAGTTCAGAAACACATTAGGCAACGCCTTGAAAGTGAAAAATACCGACCTAATGGGACACTGACTCGTTCAGAATATTTTATCGAACGTGTTATTACTTTACAATCCTTCACACCCTCACTAAACGAAGAAGAAATAGTCATATGTCTCGCGGAACATTTCAATGATCTTATACAAGATGCTCGTAGAGTTCAGAACATAACCACAATCGGTGATTTTGCGGAGTTACTCCAACGAGAAGACCTGAGGAAACCAAAAGAAAATTCCCATCAAAATGTCCCAAACTCGTCAAACCGAGATAAACGACACTTTAGCCGTGATAATTCACAAAACTATGACCACCGTAACAATCACCAGTACCAAGGATTTAACTCATACAATCCGAGACACAATTTCGACTATCGGGCATACCAACCAGGAAATAACCCACACCAATACCACAACAACTCCGGAAACCAAAACTCATACACAAATAATAGATCAACTAACCAACAACAACAATATAACCACAACCAAAACAACAATTACAGGAACGAAAGAAACAGCCCACCATTCCCTAATAAGAATTACCCCCATAATAACCCTAATTCAGCAGAGAAAAAATATCCGACTCGAGATCAGGCTCAAGTGTGTAGCACACTCGCAGAGCGCAGCATGCCTTTAAGTCAGTATCCACCAGACCAATCAAAACCATCTTTAAACCCGTAAGCACTGGACTTACTCAGAGGCCTTCTTTTAATGATGTAAATAGTGATTTAAATTCAGTATTTTCAGTGCTACCTACGAATCTCGGATGTCAAAGGCCTAACCAAAACTGCATTAATAATCATATTAATCAGAATAATAATAATAGTAATAACAAAAACATTTCCCCACCATTAACAAATGAATTAATTGTTAGTAATATTTATTGTGATCATGAATTTTTATTATCTGAGGAAACTGAAACTACCCCAAATCAAGAAGAGAAGCAATTCATAGCATGCCCAGAAATTCCCATCCAAATTAATCAAATACATTTAAAGGCTTTAGTTGACACAGGATCCAACGTATCATGTATGTCAGAGCAATGGTATATGGAAAATCAAATCAAAATAGGTAAACATGAACAATTGCCAGTAACTAACACATATATCAAGACAGCCACCAATGATAAATCACGAAGAGTATCACACATAGTAATGATTCCTCTAACTATACAAGACTACACTACTCATGTTCAAATTTTATTAATACCGAATTTAATTAGACCTCTAATACTCGGAACAGATGTGCTTAGCGAATGGGAACTGGTTATGGACTTTAATAATGAACAAATTAAATTAAACATTAATAACAATAATGTCATATTGAAGTTCGGCAAGGTAAACGAAGTTGGAATTTTATGTTATTTAATAACTAATAATGGCCATAGGCAAAATAATAATCATGATAATATAAATAATAGTAATCAATACGGGTCTACCAATAGTATAAATCGAGTGGTTAGTGAAATTTCTCCAAACATAGTAATGGAATCCTTAAATAATAATAATGGTATTATCAATGATGAACAGAAGCAACAATTAAGTGATTTATTGTTAAAATATAGCTATTTATTCTCTAATGAACCTGGTTTGTGTAATGTATACCAACATACTCTTAAAGTTGAGAACCCACAAAATTTTAAATGTAATACATATCCTGTCCCACTCGTCCATCAAAATGCTGTACTGGAGGAAATCAATAGGATGGTTCAACTCGGAGTTATCGAGCGGAGCGACAGTAAGTTTATCAACCCAATCATTCCTGTGACCAAGAAAACCGGCGAGATCCGTTTGTGTCTTGATGCGAGAAAGGCTAACGAAATTATTGTCCCAGATTACGAATGCAATAGGAGTATAAACGAATTACTTATGAAGTGTAAAAGTGCAAAATTTATCAGTAACATCGACTTGACCGCGTCATACTGGCAAGTCCCTCTAACACCCGAGTCTCGCCAATATACTGCTTTTCAGTTCCGTGGAAAGACCTACCAATACAGAGTAACACCTTTTGGAATATCCACCTCCCAAGCAGCCCTCGTCAGAGCTCTAGACTGTATTTTCGATGATAGTGTAGAAGATTTCACAATTATATATATCGATGACATTTGTATCATTTCACCGGATTTCAAAACTCACCTTGCCCATTTGGAGTACATCTTTCAAAAACTTGCCAATGCCAACATGACCATTAAGTTTTCAAAGTCAAAATTTTGTCAAAGTTCAATACCGTTCCTGGGTTACACACTTACAGAAAATGGCCTCAAAATGGACGAAAGTAAAGTGAAACCTATTTTGGACTATCCTTCCCCTAAAAATCGTACACAGTTAAAGTCATTCCTTGGTTGTATTAATTACTACAATAAATTTATAGATAAATACTCAGAAAATATCCAACCACTTTTAAGGCTTACTTCTAAGAAAACTAAATTTGTTTGGACTCCTCAAAATGAAGAAACGTTTGTTCGTATTAAAAACTTGTTCTTGAAAACCAACACACTGTTTCATCCTGACCTATCAAAGCCTTTTTTTTTACAAACCGATGCGTCAGATTTCGCCATTGGGGGACATTTGTTCCAATATCGAGAGAACGGCGAAAAAGCAGCCATTGTCTTTATGTCACGCGCTCTGCAGCCGGCCGAACAACGCTTCACTACTACGGAAAAAGAACTTTTAGCTGTAGTCTACTGTCTTCAAAAGACTAGATACATCATTCTTGGTACAAAACTCAAAATCCTAACGGACAACCATGCGATAACATTCCTCAAGACCTGTAAATTACTCAATAACAGATTAACCAGATGGATTTTAGCAATTCAGGAATATCATTTTGAAATAGAGCATTGTAAAGGAACAGACAATGCAACAGCCGACGCCCTAAGCAGAATCCCACATTCATCATCAAATGTTCCCAAAATTCCAACTCAAGAGCTAACTATTAATTACATAAATCAATTTGAAGACCAACATTTAAGAGAAGAATTTCAAAATTTACCTCTTCTACAAGCTACAGACCCTCGTCTCCAAAACATCTATGAAACCTTATCCCTTGGCCCTGAATCCCCAGAATTCGAACAGGTTTCTCACAACCATATGTTGCATAAACAGATTTTGTATCAAAAACATCAGAATAAATGGTTGATCGTTGTCCCCGAATGTATGATAAATCGCCTTATCTGGGAATGTCATGAATCCTATCTACATTGTGGCACTAAAAAATGTTTCATCTTACTCCAGGAATGTTTCATCTTCAAAAATATGTATAGGCGAATCCGGCAACAGCTATCATCTTGCGATTCTTGCCAACGTTGCAAAGTTAGTCCCCATCCATATCGAGGCCTGGCACAGGGAATCAGCTGTATGGCAAAAAACGAACAACTTGCAGTCGATGTTATCGGACCACTTCCAACTAGTGTAGGCAACGTGAAATATATCCTAATTGTTATAGACATTTTCACCAAATATGTTAAATTGTACACAATGAGGAGAGCAACCACACAAATTATCATTAATAAATTATTCGGAATCCATTTCCTAAATCAGCCAAAACCCAAACGAATACAGACCGACAATGGGACACAGTTTAAAAGTCATGCTTGGCTCCAAAAATTGGAAAGTAACGACATTACTCCTATATTCAACCCAGTGTACTATCCTAGTTATAATATGGCTGAGCGACCCATTAAAGAAATAAAGCGTTGTCTCCGTACTTACTGTTCCAATCAGCATAAAAAATGGGCAAAGTTCATCCCAGTCATCAATGATTTTATCAATGAAGTTCATCATGAAACCACTGGTTTTACACCAAATGAACTACATTCTGGAAAACATGATCCAAGGTTCTGGGAAAAATATATTAGCAATCCTTTCCAGGTTGACATACCTATCGAGAGAAAACTAGTCATTGCAACACAGAGAATTAATGAAAAACGCAACAAAAGAGCCAGACGTAAAAATGTAAATAACCAACCAACACTTCTAAACTTGGGAGAATTAGTGTTAATTCGAAGTCACCCTCTATCACACGCAGCGTACGGCGAAACAGCGAAACTCTTTCAAGTTTACGAAGGTCCTTATAGAATTAGCCGGATTTTAGGACAGTCCACTTATCACATCAACAGTTTAGACGACCGGCATACTTTCGGCCCATTCCACGTTTCGTCTATGAAAAGATACATACAACCTTTGAACCCCTGAGGACATCCACATCATCTATTAACTTTACATCATTAAAGGAACCGACTTCAGTAACATCATCACATCAGTGTACATACTCCATAGTAAGTTTTAATCCCTTGTAAAACATTCTCCACAAAATAAATAAATATATGAATTCTACCCTTAAATAAACTGCTAGATAAACTTTTAAGTGAATTTTAATATTCAGTTATATTAAACGATAGGAGGGGATAAAGTGACTGTGAAAATTGTACAGCAAGGTGTCACGCATGAACACTTTTTCCTCTTTTCTCAGTGCAGTGCCGCGAATTTTGAACAGTGCAAAACATTTCGGACCCCAACCATCACAAATATAAATGACCAATATTCCCTTACTTATTCAATATGTGTTGTCTTAATTAATTGTTTACTTGTGTGTTCTCTTCCCATGTTTTGTTATGTTTCATTCTAAGTTTCATTCCATATGTTTATATTCATTTAGATTTAATAAATATTCATATATTTGTGTTTCATGTTTATTCACTGTCATACCGAAATAATGATTTTCATTCATTCCATCATTATTTCTGAGGGGATATTGAGACAACTCATAAACATTCAACAATAATCACTCATTCATTTCACGCAATATGATATAGCATAAATAGAATAATTAAAGTTTCAAGCATATAGGCCTATCAAATATTTTGTCACATATGTTTTCCCCTTTAGTTAAATGTTATTATTTTGCTTATTTTAGTTATTTATTTCATTATCACCCCTCAGAAAATTTAAATTTTAAATAATTATTCATTATTTTGTGATTTAATAAAATATTTAAAGTCATATTTCATAATTTAAGCCTACATGTACAAAATTACCTCATAATTAACTTAATATAATATAACTAAATTCAAAATTGATCTCAAACTTTCCCCCAGCTGAAGTGTTTTGTGACTAATGTATTTTGGTTCCAAGATTATTGGAAAATTGTGTTTTGAAAGTAATCATGTGAACCCCATAGCATCATCTGGAGTTTTCTGAAGAAAGAAGAGGTCTGCTGATAAAAAAAATGGCTGGTGTTAGATGCTTTGATTGAGCATTGTCTCATTCAAATAAATTTCCCCTTTTAAAAAGTTTTTTTTCTGTAACCTGCGAAACTCAGAGCAACCCTTATTTAGCCCATCAAGATTCGTGAAGAGCAGACTCTTGAGTGAAGAAATTGTCTGTGTGGTGAGATCTTTCCATTTTTTTAAACTACCTATCTGGAACCACTTACAACCTATATAGCAACTTACAATCCCTAGGACTTTAAACAAAAAAAAAAAATCAATTCCTCTTTATCAACGATTTGTTTAATCAAAATTTAATACAAGTTCTCAACCTAAGTTAATCAAGAAGATACTTTATTTATTTGGACAAAAATAACTTCAAAAACTTAACTAGGCCCTCAGCCTAAATTTCAAGAAGAAGCTGCCATTTTGAACTTTAAATTATACACCTCAAGATCCCATAACCATAATTATAGATCAATAGTAAATTTTTATCGAATAGTTTAAATTCACATAAATTGGACCTTTTTTTAAATTTCTAATGATTTTTATTCATATGAAACAAAGTTATTCTGACCTTTAAGCTTCAGCACGATCACCCCGACCCTGTATTATAAATGACTCATGTTATAAATTACCATATTTATGAAGTATAGCTGTGTATAATACTTTGGACTTTGATATCATCTAAATTGAAGATTACATTCTTATAATTTTATTTTCTCTCCCCAACATTGTACATCTATTGTAACCCTTATTCATTTAACCATAATTTGTCTGCAATCTATAAATGTAAAATAATGAATAAATGTCCACCATTACTTTGTTAATTGTATTTATGAGTTTTCATTTTAATTTAGATAAAACAGCTGTTAGGCCTAAATAGTAAACCTGTGAATTTAGTCATCTAATCAAGGATCAAGTTACGAATGGTTGAAAGGGAATTATTACTGTATTTACAATAAACTCTTAGTCGAACAGTCGATTGTTATTAACCAAAAATTATTCAAGAGAGCTGTATTAGTGTTAGTTTTGTTTCAGACTATAAACCTGATGAAATCAATTAAATTTTGGACTTGAATTGTAATATAATAATTTATGTTCTTAGCTCTTAAGGCTTCATGTAATTTAATACAAAGCCTCTAATAAAAGATAATAAAAAATACCCCTGTTGCAGCAAACCTGCGTACTCAGCAAATTTCCAATGCAAAATATATGTCTTAATACCACATAAAGCCGCAAAGGTACCAAGTTTCATAAAAATATATTCACAAATAAGTGATATATCAAATTTGAATTATTCTCTATAAGAATAACATTGGGGATGAGTACGCAGGTTTGCTGCAACAAGGAACAACAAACATGGGGTTTTATGTAAATATCAATATTACTCAACTAGGTGAAACCACATACCAAGTTTCATCAATATAAATTCATAAATAAGCAATATATACCGTTTTGATTATTCTCTATAAGAATAACATGGGGGATGAGTACGCAGGTTTGCTGCAACAAGGAACACAAAAAATGGGTTTTATGCAAATATCAATAGAACTCAACTAGGTGAACCAACATACGAAGTTTTATTAATTTATGTTCATAATTAAGGGATACATAACATTTTACTAATTCTCCATAAGAATAACATGGGGCCTGAGGACTCAGGTTTGCTGCTACGGGAATCATCGGTAAAAATTGTGGTTTTTGTGCAAATAACAATAGACCACAACCAGATGAAGCCATATACCAGGTTTCGTTAGTACACGTTCATAAATAAGCAAGCTATAATATTTTTCTTATTCTCCATAAGAATAGCATTGGACAACATACTGTGTTTAGCACTGTCAATATCTCTGTAACCAATTGACGTAGAGAAATGATCAATACACCAAATTGTGTGTTTTTTTAAGCTGAATCCAATGGTGAAAACTAAAATTTGACTTTTTAAAATATTACATGTAAAAACATCAAAAATCCATTTTTGGGGTACAAACCACCCCCCAAAAATACCACTTCGGATGGGTCGATCTGTTTGGTTTTCAAACTTAAAGTCATAAATAATGTTTTACACGTTTGTACCAAATTTTATTAAGATCGGAAAATTTTTACGAGAGTTATCGCACCCACGGACATATATATATATAGTTTCAAACGAATAGTGTTTTTGGGGTCTGGGTACCTCAAAACGAAAAGTTATCATTGTCCCGGGCCTAGGTCTTACCATGCCGACTACGGTAATAGTTTCTTCCTATAGGGGAAATTTGCTAAAAAAAAAAAATTGGTTCTGCATAGGGGAGATTGTGCTTCCAGCTGATTTTCAAATATGACAGGCTTTTTTGCCAGAATCTGAAAGCTAGTAAGTTAGTCTCTCCAGATTGTATAAAGCTCACTGATTACGCCAGGAATGGGTGATGGTTGTCCGACTCGACTTCATGCTGTGGCACTCGGTGAGAGGGGACGCCTTCTCTCGGTGAGCCATAAAGAGTGTAGGGAGTCTTTAAATCGTTGACATTGTACAGGCCTGGGAGTAATGAATTTTGGAAACTCCTGTGACACACTCCCCAATTTGGTCTTCATGGTGACGTTTCAAGCCAGACTATGTCAAGTGCAGACAGAACTGATTTTGGAAGGTAATTGGGCGGCCTCCTCCCATTCGTTGTCTTGTTTTATCCAATTCTCGAGGATTATTCCTGTTACCTTATTCGTTGGGAACATTTGGGGAACTCTGGCACTTTCAAATCGTCCGCACGGCAACAGACGATTCAGAACGTTATTGCAAGGACGCGTTTAAACGTTTAATTTATCATGGTCTTGCAAATTATATTACTTTACATTTATATACTAAATATCAATCCATGTAGTAGGCTGTCAATAGTATATAGTACGCTGATAATAATATTATTTCTTATGACAGTATTTTACCTGTCTAGGTACATAAATGTTGGATGACACTTTGGTTGATGTGATAGTTCTAAGTCAACCCGATTTCACGGTGTGTTCTAAGAAACTTAATACTTTCGACCTCATTAACAGAAGTTTCTCCTAAGTAAAAATTATATACTTTATCTTGTGACAAAATCTGTGATATATAATATGTAAACGACAATTCATTACATTGTGTGTCAGACAGTTATTTGTTGTGTGTAGGATAATAAAGTGAACCCTTTTTTAACGAGTTAACGAGTGCATGGATCAGCTTTAATCGTGAGATATAAAAATTAGTAGCGAGGCAAGAGTCAAATAACTATTACCGGTTCTAATGCCGTGCCTGTGGTATTCAATAGAGAGCTAAAGGGGACGATTACTTTTGCAGGCAGGAGGACAATTATCCACCGACCGGGGCGAGGGAATTTGTGAGGCGGCTGACCGCGGTGGGAGATATTGGCTAAAAATGATTTTCTGCTGTCCCCGCGCTTAACACAGGCGGGCTGGACTCAGAGCCGCCTTCACAGTCTTCGGGAACGAAGTGCCTGACACCATCCACTGCGTTACGACTGTTGCCCGTGGTCTTAGTGGTGTTAAGGGCCCTCATTAACTGAGCGGCTAGGGCCAGTTTATTTCGGCTGTCAAAGTAACCGTAACCGCTCTCCTATCATTTTTTTCAGGGGAGATGGGATGCGGGAGCAAATTTTTTATGACATTTTTGTTTATTGTCTTCATTATCCCTTTGCGAATGAGTGCATTCAGCCCTTTTTTACACCCAGAATTTTTGGGGCAGTGGAACAAAAAAAAAAGTTCTCTTAAATTTGTTGATTAGGGTCTAAAAACAGATTTAAAGCAAATTTTAAAATTGGTGTCAATTATTTTACATTTTACAGCATGTCCATAAAAATGGAAACTGATTTTGGATGCTTATTTGGGGACTACGATAACCAACGGGCCTGCATACTTCCCCCTTCCACTAAAGCCATGTGCGGCTGATCAGCGCCCGAATATAACATTAAACAACATTATAATAAGAACAAAACCCTTCTCACTTATTTTTTATCTCTTCTGAATCAAATTATAAACTAAATAACAAGACACCAATAATATATTAATCTAGATAAAACGACTAACAAATTAACATTTCTATACAATTTCAAATTCTTCTTCTTACAGGTTAAAGTGATATATTTTACGCTTTTTGCGAATTTACCCTATAGGGCTATTACCGTAGTCGGCATGGTAAGACCTAGGCCCGGGGCCATGATAACTTTTCGTTTTTAGGTCCCCAGATGCCAAAAACACCATTTTCATAACACCAATTGTTCATAACTGAATATAGGCCTATATATATATATATATATATATATATATATATATATATATATATATATATATATATATATATATATATATATATATAGAGACGATAACTCTAGTAAAAATGGTCCGATTTTGATAAAATTTGGTACAAACGTGTAAAGCAAAATTTATGACTTTTAAGTTCAAAAACCAGACAGATCGACCCATCCAAAAGAGTATTTAGGGGGGTTTTTAAACCCAAAAAATGGGTTGTTAAATTTGTCACGTATAATATTTGGATAAATTCAAATTGTAGTTTTTACCACTGGATTCAGCTTAAAATAACACACAATTTAGTGGTTAGATAATTTCTCTACGTCAATTGGCAATGTATACATAACCTTATAAGTAGAGACACGCTTATGGAAAAACGATTTCTAGTAATAACCCTGCCCCCCAAACACAGGTAGAGTCACAATCGCATATTTGACTCTATTCGGACTGGATTTAAGAGTGTTTATGGTTAAAGTTAATTTTTAAAACTTAATAATTTTTATTAAAAAACTTTTCATTTCAATATTAAACAGCTGTGTTATTCAAATCAATATTTTTTCCAACAGCAAGAACAGATGATTCATCAATAAAACATTTTACTGACTACTGGAATAGTAGCCTTTCTCTTATCAGTTTTAACTCCATGTTACAAAAAAATAAACCTGTTTGTGAGGGGAGGAGGATGGGGGACATGGTGAGATGGAGAGGTTTCAGGCATAAATAAAAAGGCTACTGATTTCTGGAATTGTAACACACCCTTCTCTTCTCCCTTTTCAACTACAGCAAGAACAGATAATGCAGGACTAATGAAAATAGCTAATATTATGAATACTGGAATATTAACAACCTTCTCTTATCAGTTTTAACCCCACAGTAATAAATTTTAAGCCTCATTGTGAGGGGGGAGGATGAGGGAAAGGGAGAGGATGAGGTGGAGAGGTTTCAGGCATAAATAAAAAGGCTACTGATTAGGAAAGGGAAGAATACTGAAGGTGGTAACACCCTTTTCTTATCCATTTTAAATCCACAACAGCAAGAACCGATAATTCAGGACTAATGAAAATAAAAAATATCACTGACTACTGGAATGGTAACACCCTTCTCTTATCCATTTCAATTCCAAATTTAAAAATATCTAACTTGTTTGTGAGGGGGAGGATGAAGGACGGAGAGAGGATGAGGGACGGGAAGAGAATGAGGTGGAGAGGTGTCAGGCACAAATAAAAAGACTACCAGTACTGATTACTGGAATTGTAATATCATTTCCTTATCCGTTTTAACTCCACAACAGCAAGAATAGATAATTCAGGACTAATTTAAATAATATAGATAACTGACTACTGGAATGGTAACACCCTCCAGCCTCCTCCTCCCACCCTCCTCTGTGGATCCATTTTAACTCCACATAAAAAGAATAAACCTTTTTTAATTTGAGGGAGGGAAAGAGAGAGAGAGAGAGAGAGAGAGAGAGAGAGAGAGAGAGAGAGGGGGGGAGAGAGAGAGAACAGAGAGGGGGAGAGAGATGAGAGCAACAGACCACTAGATATTAAACTTATTTTTTCCAATACTTGGTCGAATTTTGACCATTGGGCGGTCTCTTGTTTTCATAAGAACCCATTTTTAGTTGTTCCTTGTTACAGCAAACCTGCATACTCAGCAACCATGTTATTCTTATAGAGAATAATTAAAATTGAATGTATTGCTTATTTATGAATGTTTATTGATGAAACTTGGTATGTGGTTTGACCTATAGTTGAGTTATATTTATATTTGTATAAAAACCCATATTTGGTGTTCCTTGTTTCAGCAAACCTGAGTACCCAGCTCTCATGTTATTCTTATGGAGAATAATTAAAATGTTATGTATTACCATTGATTTTGAATACAGAATAGATGAACTGAGGTTACGGCCCATCTGTAATCTGAAAAATACACCTTGAAACTAGTGCTACACCATCTCAAAGGAGGCGCTGGCAACCAATGTTTCAATTTGCGGGAGTTTTATTCCATTTCCGGGATTTTCGAACCATCCACATGATTAAAATGGGATGTGGGATAAAAACACCAATATTACCTTCCTCATTCGTCCCTCATCATAGGTAAAATTTCCTGTATTTAAAAATATAAACATATACTGTACAATTAAAAGAGAGCACCTGGTAAAAGTAAATAGAAAAGTATTTGATTCTGCAATCTAGCGGAAAACATATGAATGATCTCAGATTAAAAGCGGGTTGAAAAGGGATTTTTTACGGTGAATCAAAGGGATACAACGGGTTTCTTTTTGCATGAACAACGGGTGTGTTATTTTTGTTTCGTACACAGCTGATATAGTTGTCTGATTGATTAGTGGACCAGCTGATCCATTTTCCTGGCTTCAAAAATTAACCAGTCTTGGGATATCTATTCCGTATTCAAAATCAATGGTATTACTTTGTATATATCTAATATATATACAGCCCCATGTGTAACACACCAGACATATGAATTCTAGACCATTTACAGACGAACTAGAAACGTGATATTTAGCATGCAGGTAGCTTGTACCTTGAAACCCCCGGTAAAATTGCCAAAATATACAATTTTTAATTTTAAAACCACTAATTTTGATCTTGAAAATTGTATATTTTAACATTGGGCTTATGGAGTTTCAAATAAAAACAAAAGAAATCGTAACAGCTGTAAACAAATATCCAGTAAACTGTCAAAGCAACTTTCACATGGTAGAGTATAAACAAATTATAGAACTATTGAAAAATGAAAGCAACTAGAGTGGATTTAACCATAATGAATCTAAATATATAGTATACTATATAGTATACTATATATTATACTATATACTATATAGTATACTATATAAAAAATATTTGAAGGGTCATTGACCAATAATAACAACTGGAGCGACCCCAAGCGGGGGTCTGGGGGCGGAGCCCCCAGCAAGCAAAGCGAGTCTTTACATATAATTCTGTAAGGTTAATTCAAAATTGTGGAAGTTTGGCAAATCACAAGATGATGGGAGACAGCTCAAATCTAAGGTCTCAATCCTAGGGACTCAGAAAAAACAGCAGTATTTCCAAAAAGGTTACCAGTAAACGATAAATAATATTAAAATCCCCCATAATAAAAGCAAGGGAATTTAAAAACGTCTGCTTTGATTACATTAAAACATGTGATTAAGCAGTGTCTACTTTGTTTTCTTCTTAGTAATAATAAAATAATAATATTTATTCCGTCAATGTTTAACAATGTATTGGAATTTACAAAACAAAATCATAATTTTAAGGGGAAATCTTTAAACCAGGTAAGGTAGGCCTGAGTCCTATCTTTCCCTTCCTGGCGGGGTATGAACTGACATATGTTCAAATCAGATTAGGCGGAGTATTGAAGCATTCAAGCCACTAGTATTAAAGAAACTTGTTAAGTGGGTTTATGCATTACTAAGACAAGTAAACTGCTTTGGAAATTCGTTGAGTACGCAGGATTGCTGGGACGGGGGTGTAACTTGTCATTTATTTACAATTTTCAGAACGTTATAAAACTTAAATTATCTGTTAGCGAATTTCCCCTATAGGGAAGAAGCAATTACCGTAGGTCTCATGGTAAGACTTAAGCCCGAGACCATGATAACTTTTTGTTTTGAGGTCCCTAGATGCCAAAAACACTATTCGTTCATATTTATATATATATATATATATATATATATATATATATATATATATATGTCTGTGGTTGCGATAACTTGACTAAAAAACATCCGATTTCGATGAAATATGGCTCAAATGTGTAAAGTGACATTCATGACTTTAAGTTCGAAAACCAGAAAAATCAGACCATGGGAAGAAGGGGGGTTTATGGGCGTTTTAAATTTTCCAAAAATCAGTTTTTTGCATTTTTCACCCTACAATTTTTAAAACACTTAATTTTGGTTTTGACCATGTTATAGAGCTTAAAAAACAAATAATCTCGTATTTGAATTGTTAACCTAGGTTAAGTGTTTGCGGAGAAAATTCAAAAAACATGCTCATAAAATCATGAAAACATGCCCATGTTAATCTTATGGGATAATGGTTTTTGGCTTTTCCTCAGTTAATTTTAATTTAAACCTCACATTTGCTTTCACCAATCAGTTCAGCTCCACAAAAAAATCATTTTGGTGTTTAAATTGTGATTCTACGTCCATCCGTTGCAGAGATATTCAAAGTGCTAAACACTGTAAACACATAATGTATCCTTATGGAGTATGAATGAAATTTGAAATCTCGATTATTTATGAATGTAACTTAATATGTGGCTTCACGTAGTACTGGTATATTGATATTTGCACAAATAATTGATTTTTTGTTGATCATCCCCGAATCAGCAAACCTGCATACTCAGCCCTAATATTATTCTTATGGAGAATAAATCAAATGCTATAGATCACTTATTTATTTATGTATTTTTATGAAACTTGGTAAGTGGCCTTATGTTTTAATGAGAAACATATGCATGCATTGGAAATTCACTGAGAACGCAGTTTTGCTACAACGAGGGTATTTTTATATTTCCTGTTTTTGATGTCAACGGTTGATGGTTGAAAAAAACAAACTTTGAGACCGACCTGTGCCCATCAGAATATTGGTATGGTATCAAAAATTGAAAATAACTTTGCACTACTAAGGATTAAGGAAATTCTTTCGACACCTCAATCTCAATTGTCAAAATCAGTTCAGAAATGTCGGAGAAGTACTACTTACAAAAACTACGTTTGGCGTATCGTAGATGATGGACAAGTTTTTTTGTAAATCTGAAACGTCTTTTCATATGAAAATGAGTATGATATTCCTTTTCCCTAACTGACAAACAACCACAGTTGGTAATTGTATAAATGATATCCTCCTATACGATTTGCATTGGAACTTACAGGGACCTGTGGGGTAGTGCCCTAAGGTTGGATGTGGACATTATATGTCTATATGTTAATTTGATATGTCAGCTATGTTCTTGCAAAATGTTAGATTAACCGGTCCAGTAGTTTATGCTTGATGGAACTACAAATATCCATACATCCAAACTTTCACTTTTATAATATTACTAGGAATAAAGTTCAGTTTTCTTTTTAACCAGATGTTATTTTCAATCAATTTTAAATTTGACAACTGGTCTGTGTTTATAAAATATTTATTCAAGTTTGTTTTGATCATTATATTAGTAAATAATCATTATGAAACTCCTAAAATATTTTATCTTTATACCGGTACTGCTTTCCATTTTCTCTGGCCATCTCAAAGCTTCTAGTACCGATCGGTGTAAAGGTTATGAAATCTCATTATTTTCACAAAACTGTGGAGGATGTGGTTTGTGTCAGAGCTATGAAACGGATTACAAATACCTAGGTTTATTATGTGATTATGAATACCTTAAGAACATTTTTGACCCCGAATCAAAAAACAAATGTCAGTTAGTTAATAGCTGTAGTGATGCAACCACCCGAAATGATTGTAGCAATTTTCCATGTATCCCTTTGCTGGGGACATTCAAATGTAGATGTGATTCTTTAAGGTTTGGGCGAAAATGTCAATATGAAGTTATTAAAAAATTATCTGATAAGGATTATGCTGTTGTTGAGAATATCTTTTACACGCCAAACTTTAGCATCAATAGGTATCTAGCAATTGCGGTACTCTTCAGCCATGTAGGTAAGAATGTAGAGGTCCACGTAGAAACTGTGTTTGAAAAACTTGTATTTAATTCAAGTATGGTTAAAAAGACTACTTTTGATGAATCACACTGCAAAATTTGGTTTCCCGATTTTTTAGAATTTTGTAAAACAAAAATATTTAATTTAGAAAGAGTCAGATATACACTATTTATAAGAATTCCATTTCCCGATCACGATAACCTATACAACGACAGACCCATAATGCAATATGTTACAAAACAAGATCAGATTATATCTTTTGGACTAACAGAAAAAGTAAAACTAAAAGTGTTCAACAGTAAAATATCTGATCCTGTCATGGATACAACTTTTAGTTCGATAAACGTTCTTGTAAGTCCAGAATTTTCTATTTGCAAACCACACCTACAGATAACATTCAAAGGTTCTACAATGTACAACTCTGTTAAATTTGCTCGAAGAGACGAAATTATCATGACAGCCGGTTACAGACTTCCTATAGAACCAAAATCCTGCAGCCAGGTTCAGATAAAGTTGATTAAAACCAATTGGACTTTTTAGAAAGTGGGTGTAAACTATGATGAGCTAGGCCATGGAGCTTTTAAAGAAGTTTCTATGATAAAAAACGATGAAGTTTCTATTAAGTTCAAACCTTTTTCCTTGGACATTGGCCAATATAAATCAAGGTTCAATGTAACTGTTCTTCAGTCTATAAAAGAAAGTTTTACTTGTATGTATTCATATTTTAAAATATTACTGTTGAATTTGGAAGCTGTGATTCAAGGAGGCGATTTAAAGACTGTTTATATTAATACACATTATCTAGTTCTCTCTGGAATCGGGTCAAGAAATCCAAACATTAACATGTTAGAAGGAAAAACTGACTTGATTTACAACTGGAAATGGGATAGACATGTGAGTTGTGAACAACGACATGAAAATACACTTTTTTGTGACCCTCCATTCGCAAATGACACCTACACTTTTACACTCACTGTCTCCTCTAAGAGATTTGAATTAAATGTGACTGCTACTCAAAAGATAATCATGCAATCATCCATGGTTCCTACTTTGGAAATAGTGTGTAAACAAAATTGTGGAATTTCTGGTTTTCAGTCAAATCCAAATGAAATTATATATCTAGAAGTCCTGATCTCGGCTGTTCCACTTCATGTTAAACTGAATGAAACATTTGTTTGGAAATACAGTGTTGATGAGCATGAAATTTACGAGTTGGTAGACAAAATTAGGCAGCCTAACACACCAAGTAAAACATTAATAATTCTGGCCAACACTCTTTCTGAAGGAAAGTCATACACATTTCAGGTGGAAGGTGGAGCTCAGCCCACTGGTCAAGCAAAGATAAAGATCAGAACAGCAATAACTCCTCAAATAAATTGTTCCCTCAGGCTATCAGATAATGTACTTGAAAATACAATTTTTTGCAAGCTAGTTCCAGATGAAGGTCTGACGGCTAACTTTGATTTTGTAGATAAATTTCGAGGCTCAAAGGATAAAGGTAGACTGATTTCATCAGGTAAATTAAATGTGGCAAGTAGTCTAGAATTTACAAGAGGGGACCTACTGATTACGGCAACTGATCAGTATGGAATGATAGCAAGAGCAGTATATAATATACCTATACTCCCCAAAAGTATCAATTCAGTTCATGAATTACTATTTTCTTTAAAACAACCCGATGTAGATTTAACTTACAGAGCAAATGCAATGACTGTTATTGTGGACACTTTAGCTTCCTCAAATGATAGCTTTCCGGAAGCATCTAAGATTTTACAGGATTTATTTGACATTGCTTCAAAAGAAAAGGTTTATAACTTGCCAGAATTGAAGATTATATCAAATTGCATTGAAATATTGTCCAATGAAGCACTTAAATCAGGTTTTTCAAGAAAAGGTGTTGCGAATTTGAGTAAAATTACTGTTAAACTTTCACAGGTATTACATCGTGAACTTAAGCTTTTATTAAGTAATAACATCAATGATTTAACGACAGTACAAATGTTCTCACTGTCCCAAACAATAATAGGCCTCTGTAATATTATATATTTGACCAGAGATGATCCAGTAAAATTTGCACAAGTCGATGAAGATGATTTGTACATGATGCTTTCTAATCTTAGAGAAATCACAGAGAATACAATAACATCGATTGAAGAGGTTATCTCATCTCTGACACTAAAGACGTTACCACATTTGTCTCCCACGGTAATAAAATTGGACAATATATCAATATGGATAAAGGAAGATACACCACAATCATTTTATGTACTATCCCAAAATCAAACAAGTACTGACCAAGCACCAATTTTTGTTGTATCTCAAATCCTTGCAAAGTCTCTCAGTCAGATATCAAACTCTTTTGTTTTTCAAGCGGCTGTTATTAGTGTAAATCCATGCTGGTGGCATAAAGACATCAATATAATCACATACACAGTCGATTTGAAGATAGGTATAAAACATAAGTATAACATGGAACATATAACTGAACTTAGATATCCAATTCAGGTGCACCTTGACTATGTCAACCGCCAAAAAACTGCAATAACAGGGTCTGTGCAACAGCTTGATCCAAACGAGTTAAATGGGATAGCCATCCACAAACTGAAAATTGTTAAAAAAGGGAGATTGAAGCTAACATTCCTTAACCTCAAGGATGGAGAGGATATAAAGGTTCTTGTGTTACAAAACTTTCGCCCTGACCAAGAAGTAATGGTTGCAGTTGGTGAAACTATTACAAATTCATCTCCAGTCTACATAAAAGATATTTCTGAACCTTCACCTGAAGATGCTTTTGACTTATATTATCTAGGTATATTACCAGGACCTTATGTAGCAGTTGGTCAGATGGTCAGTTATAGTTTTGATATTGATATAATGCACTGTGGCAGTTGGCACCATACAAGCTGGAGAACTCATGGATGCCAAGTCAAAAACATTTATCCAGAAAAATTACTATGTGAATGTAATGACCTCTCTATAATTGGTGGTTTTCTCAGTATTTCAATTAATACAGTCGATCTATTTGAAGATTTACCCCTATTCCTTACAGTAGTGGACAATCCTTTGGTTGCTATATTTGTCACATGTATTTTTGTTTGTTTCTTGATTCTTTTACTTTGGGCCGTTAACAAAGATTTCCAAGATAAGAAAAGGCAATATGCAATTTATCTTGATGACAATTCAGTTTATGATAAATTCCCATACCTCGTTGTAGTGTATACAGGCACTCGGCTGTTTGCAGGTACTACGTCAAATGTTGGAGTGCGTATTGAGGGGCAGGATTCAGTTAGTAGACGACACATTTTAAAAAGTGTAAAATTTAAAACAATGAAACGGGATGATGATAATTGGTTTATTCTTTACACCCCTCATTTTTTGGGTGAAATTACTAAGTTGCACTTATGGACCGATCACAGTGGTAAAAGACCTGGCTGGTATTGTGAAAAAATTATTATAATAGATCTCACAACAAATCAAATGTACACTTTTCTCATCAACTCTTGGTTCTCTATTATGGAAGGTGAACAAATTGAAATATTCATAGCACCTGAGACATCAGCAGGTAGAGAGATAGAGGATTTTGTCAGTGATAATCTAAAGGTAGGATTTCAAGAATCTCATGCCTGGGTGAGTGTTCTAGCGAAACATCCTCGGAGTGCTGTTAGCACGGCGCAAAGACTTTCGGTGGCTACCTCTGGCCTTTTTGTCACTTTGTTGGTGAGTTGCATGTTTTATGGTGTTCTCGATCCATCGTTTGAAGATGATTTACAATACAATTTCGCTGAAAAACAAATTATTGTTGGTACTTTTAGTGTGATAATAACTGCACTTTTAGTGAATATTGTAATATCTCTATTCGGGAAAAGGTTTTCTTTTCAATTATCTGAAGGGTCAGATATAAGCTTAGAGGAAATTGTTTCATCCAGTAGTAACAGTTCAGCTGATAAGGACAATTCAAAATCAAAAACACACAAAGACGAATTAAAAAATTTGATAGGGAAACCGGTGTCAGAAGAAAACAATCAGCCTAAAGACTTATTGGCACGATTTTCCCAAACCCCTTTAAAACTTTCTGTGATAGAAAATAAGTTAGACCAGAAGAAAATGGATACTGATATCAACCATGAAAATATTAAAAAGGTAAAGAAAGTTTTGAAACAATATACTGGTAATCAAACACAAAGAAATTCTAGTATGCTGTTGCGATTTTATACAGCTATTCTTAATATTTTCGTTCAAAAAAAGAAGTTTGTACCAGTGCACTTAGAAGTCGATGTCATTGCAAAATTTAAAAAACACGATCCTTTGAGCTTCTGTTTCTATTTGTTACCATGGATTTCTTGTGGGATTTTAACAGAATTTGTGCTTCCTTAGTAGTGCTTTATGGTTTGAAGTTTGGTAAAGTTAAAAGTTTAGAATGGCTTAGCTCTGTGGCAACATCGTTAGTAGAAGGTATTTTTCTAATAACACCTGTTAAAATCATTATGATAGCAATCATGTCTGGCAGCATCAAAAGAAAAATATATGATCCCGTAAAATACAACATTAACTGGAAAAATCTTAAAACATATAAAAAGTCTTTATTAAAGTCAGAAGTCGATTTAGACACTAAATTTATTAATTTAAGATACAAAAATATGTACAAGCCTCTCACACACCCAGAAACATTTCAGAACAGAAAGAAGCAAAAAAGAGTAGACAAGTTCTGGGAAATTATTGACATATCAGTTGTAAGTTTGATTCCTTTATTGTTAATTTTGCATAGTGATACCTTGTGGGCAACAAAATATTACTGGCATAATTACTATTTTACATCTTGTCTAAAACCTGGACATAAACAGGACAATTATGAAATGAACAAATTAACAAATATCACACACTATACTGATTTATTTAAAAGAGACTGATTTTTTTCTGGCTTCCATTAATGTACAAGTCAAAATGGTATGGCAACCAATCGCTACAAGGAGCCGTGAATGATGGAACACTATCTTCAACAATTAGTTCTGGTTATTTCAAGATACGTGTTGGGCTTCCTCGTCTATACCAGCTCCGTCTCAAACCAGGTTTATGTAGGGAGCCCGTTTTCAGCTATCTACCAGATTCTTGTCCGAGCAGGTTAACAAGAAGTACAGAAGATGATGATGTTTATAATGAAGGTTGGGGGCTTACAGGTATTTTTGGACTATCAAGGACTCCTTGGACACCTTTAAAATCTGTGGATGTTGTAGTCTATGGCTATTCCGGTCAAAAATATCTTGCTGGTGGATATGCAGCAGATTTGGCTTTAGGCCCAACTGCAACAGAGGAAATCATCACTGACCTTGATGAGGGGAGATGGCTAGATAAGTACACATCAGTCGTGTTGTTTGACCAGACCTTCTATACCGTTGACACAAAGGCTCTTACTCAGTTACTTTCTGTTACAGAAACCTTTCACTTAGGAACAATAATGAATCGAATAGTAGCTCGCACAGTAAATATAACGTATGAATTAAAACTGGTAGATATAATACTCTTCCTGACGATCAGCTTCTTTGCTGTGAGAGTTATTGTTCATGTGAATCGAAAAGGTCTTCAAATTGGCATCCTTAACTATTGGAACATTTGCGATGTTGTAATTATTTGTTTGAGTGTGTACAGTTTTATTCTACACATAAAACACTTCAAGGTTCTCTCAAGTTATCTTAAACAATATAAAAACAGGAAAGAAGATGAATATTTAAGCTTTCTTCAACAAACTGTTTATCTAGATTATATCCAGATAATTTTAATAGTCCTGACAGTTACAATGACTGTCAGATGTCTAACATGCTTGTATATAATTACCTACCGGACAACAACAAAAATTGTATCTGTTCTCAGTAGCTCTTGCCAACGACTATTGTGGCTTGTTATGGTCATGTCCCTGATCGTTTTTATTCTTTGGAGATGTATTTTTCCCCTTTTAAATATGTTTATATTTTCAAGAAGCACCATGCTAATTTTACATCCAATGGATTATAAACACACTGTTGAACAATGTAGTGGACACTCTTGCAAGATCAGTTCATTCATATTGACTTGTGTTTCTTACATGTTTATACTTGTAACAATAATTTATTTGATACATTTCTACAATCATCAGAATAACTACTTGAAAAAAAGGAAAACAGCATATTCAAGTTACATAAATGAAGTTAAATTCTGTAAAATGCCTAATTGTACACTATGAGGGTTGATGAAATAATAAAATCATATTTGTTTACAAAAATAAATTTTGTTTAGAAATATAATTCACCATCTGTTCATAAGCTATTAATTTTAAAAATACCCTGTAGCAGCAAACCTGCGTACTCAGTGAATTTCCAATGCATGCATATGTTTCTCACTACCACATCAAGTTTCATAAAAATACACGAATAAATAAGTGATATATAGCATTTTATTTATTCTCCATAAGAATAACATTGAATGCTGAGTACGCAGGTTTGCTGCAACAAGGAACACAAAATAGGTGTTTTTATGCAATTATCAATATAACTTAACAAGTCGAAGATGCATACCAAGTTTTATTAATTTATGTTCATAATTAAGGGAGACATTACATTTTACTTATCCTCCATAGCATTGGACAACGTACTGTGTTTAGCACTTTTAATATCTCTGCAACGGTTGGATGTAGAATTACAATTTAAACACCAAAACGATTGTTTTCTAGAGCTGAACTGATTGGTAAAAGCAAATGTGAGGTTTACATCAAAATTAACTGATGAAAAGCCAAAAACCTTTTTCCCATAAGATTAACATGGGAGATTTTATGAGCACTTTTTTGGATTTTATCGGCAACCACTTAATCTAGGTTAACAATTCAATTACGAGATTATTTGTTTTTTAAGCTCTATAACATGGTCAAAACCAAAATTAAGTGTTTTAAAAATTGTAGGGTGAAAAATGCAAGTGTCATGACAAAGTTATTGTACACAAGGATTAGTTAACTCTAGATAATAATCATATATTTTCAAAACAATTGTTAGTATATATAGAATGAACATTAAAAGAAATCATCAAAGGAGTACAAAGCCTTATTAATTAAATATTCCTTACGTTTTTTTTTTAAGATGTTTAAATTTGGTTCTGACTTAACGTTTTCTGGAAGATATGTGAAAAATTTTGATCCTGCATATTGTGGCTTCTTACAATAAATTTGAAAAAATTGTGAGCAGGTAGAGCCAACTCGTTGCGGCACCCGATATTATAATTATGGAAGTCTCCTAGTAATTGTAGGTTCGTGAAGTTTTGTTTGATTCCAAGCACTGTTTCATAAATATACATCCCAAACACAGTTAATATATTTAATGAAACAAAATGTTGTTTGTAAAATGAGGCTGTGTTATTGAGATTTAAAATTATTCTTATTGCTTTTTTCTGAGCTTTTAGAATAGTATTCAGATTACTATTGGATGTGGCCCCATACAAGGGGATGCCAAAAGCTATAATAAAATTAATATATGACAATTAAATATTCTATAAGGTTTTAATATCACATATTTGTTGCATTTTTCTTAAAGCATACAACCCAGAAGATATTTTGGCATAATATTTTCAATGTGACTGTTCCAATTAAGATTATGATCAGTGGTTAGTCCTATAACAATTTAGTTTTTGGTATTTTCTAATATTTGTTGGTCTTTACTAATTATTGTTTGTTTAAATTTTGAGTTGGCTTGATGAGTGCTAAAAACTATAAGTTTTGCCTTTTCCATATTTAGTAGTAATTTACTTTTTGGAAAATAATCGTGAAGAACTTTTATACTATGGTTAGAATGCAATTCCACTTCATCCCCTGTAGGTGCAGACACTTTGAGGTTTGTGTCATCTGCATACAGGCATAGTTTATTTGGAACATTAA
The DNA here is from genome assembly GCA_963675035.1 of Allygus modestus. Classification (NCBI taxonomy): domain Eukaryota; kingdom Metazoa; phylum Arthropoda; class Insecta; order Hemiptera; family Cicadellidae; genus Allygus; species Allygus modestus. The sequence continues at coordinate 59,725,035 of OY776117.1, read as the reverse complement.
GTTTTGGGAGGTTTGAAATATAGCAGGCAAACAAAAGGGGACCCAAGACAGACCCCTGAGGTACTTCATGTATTATTTCTGACATTGAAGACTTGTGGTGTTGCTTACAATTGTTTTGGTCATAACTTGTAATTTCAACAAACTGTCTTCTATTATTGCTCAGGTAGGATCTTAGACAGTTAACCCTTTGAGTGCCAGAATTTTTCGGTCGTCATATCCCTAGAGTGCCAGAGTTTTTAATAGAGTAAATCCAAAAAGTGCCAGGCACAAAATCAACATTTTGCAAGGGTTTGCAAAAAAATCAATAACTTTTTTATTTGGTAAGATATTATTATGAAACTTTTTTTTGTAAGTTTAAAGTTTGGCTATTATATTACGCACATATATAATATTTAAAAAATAAAATATATAACATTTGAATACATATATACATGTGGGAACTTATTTTTTTTCCTTTTTTTTTAGGTAAATAAACATTGTTCAAATATAAGATTTTCACCAAATAACTACTAGATTTATAGAGCACATGTTTTCCTAAATATTTCCTGAAAGTTTCATCAAATTTGGGCTGTAGGCGGACGAGCTGTTTCCATAAATGTAAAAAAATATAAAACGGCAAATTAGTACACAAGACAGTAAGTAGCCTAACTTTATTCAAGGGTTTAAGTTTTATTACAATATTATTTCAAAAAGCAGACTAACTAGACCTAGTATATTTATGGAGTAAATGTTTACCTGAATATATCCTGGAAATGTCCTGGAAGAAATAATAAAAAGTAATGACGTAAGAAATATTTTCTATAACAATGATACCTACTCAAAATCAACATTTTGCAAGGGTTTTGTACACAAAATCAATAACTTTTTTATTTGGTATGATATTATTATGAAACTTTTTTGTTTTGTAAGTTTAAAGTTTAGCTATAATATTATGCACATATATAATATCTAAAAAATAAAAAAATTTGAATATATGCATATATACATGAGGGAAATTTTTTTTTATTTTTGTATTTTTCAGGTAAATAAACATTGTTCAAATATAAGATTTTCACCAAATAACTGCTAATTTATAGAGCTAGAAAATATCCTGGAAATGTCCTGGAAAGAAATAAAAAAAAGTAATGGTGTAAGAAAAATTGTCCATAACAATGATATATCGTTGCAATGTATTTTTCGGTAACATGTGGGTTAACCTGGGCGGCCAAAGATTATGGGGGGGGTAGGGGTTGCAGATTTCCTAATAGCCCTTAGGCGGCTATTGCTTAAATCCGCCACTGACCATTGTTACAGCGGGACATTTAACGGGAGAAAGCCTTGATGAAAAATATGATTTTTTCTAAGGATATTTGTGCAAAGTATGGATGAATTATTTCCACAAAAAACAATTAAAGTGTCTCAGAAGAAATCAGAAGAAAAAGGCAAATTGAATAACTCCATAAATAAAAAGTTATTACAAACAAAACAAATTTACATTACCAGGCCAAGTCTAGTTGTAATGAACAATTTTTAAACTTTAATTGTTAGTTTAATTTAAAGTTATTAATATTTTTTAACTTAAACTGTTTTTTTAAATTTCTTTACATAGTTTAAAAATTGTTCATTACAACTAGACTTGGCCTGGTAATGTAAAATTTGTATTGTTTGTGATAAACTTTTTATTTCTGGATTTATCCAATTTGCCTTTTTCTTATGAGACACTTTAATTGTTTTTTGTGGAAATAATTCATCCATACTTTGCACAAATATCCTTAGAAAAAATCATATTTTTCATCAAGGCTTTCTCCCATTAAATGTCCCGCTGTAACAATGGTCAGTGGCGGATTTAAGCAATTACCGCCTAAGGGCTATTAGGAAATCTGCAACCCCCCCTATAATCTTTCGCCGCCCAGGTTAACCCACATGTTATATATCTTGTTTGGTTATTTTGTGACAGTATCTAAAGAAGTTACGAATTTACTGAATGAATAAGTTTAAGAAATTTCTGTTATTTCCTAGTTGAAAAAACAGTAAAATAATGTATAATTGACTTGATTCACGTGAACACAGTTTCATTAATATTCAATATAGCCTACTCAATGACAATCCGCAACTCTAGAGACAAATGTTGGTGTTAAAAGCAGTGAAGCAGTACAGTATTACAGTGCTACTTTTAAGAGGGCGCTCCAGTCACGAAACTTTTCGCGTTTCTACCTGCTTCGCCAGGCCAATGTTAACTTTCAAAGCCCTTTCCTTCTCAACGGATATTCGATATCATTGATTTATGGTCATTTTAAAGAGCAAAAATATATCTAACGATTTCAGTAAGCAAAATTTCGATATCGCAAATAATAATCGATCAATAAAATTCCAAAATATTCAATATTTTCAATTTTTGTATGCGCAAACTATAAATGATAACGAAATTCTGCTTACTGAAATCGCTAGATATATTTTTTATCTTTAAAACGAACCATGAATAATCAATTTCGGACAACCCGTTGAAGAGGGACCGACTTAGAAAGTTAACATTGGTCTTATGGGAGACGCGGGTAGTGGCAGAGGACTGGAGCCCCCTCTTAATAACAAGGAAATCCTTCAACAAAGGCTTAAAAATCCCTTCTTATACTTCGTCAAACATTAATTTTTATACCAACGCATTGAGTACTGAAAATTACAATAAATAACCTATAAATAACATATGATGACACTGTTGTAAATGTAGCCTTAAAATTCGTAATTCGGACCGTTAGCCTCAATATTCTGACTATTTTAATAATGAATTAGCGCTTTTTAATTCAGTTTTTCAGTCATTTTGTAATTTAAACTTTTATAAAAAGAATTGCTTCTATGTTTTAGACGATCAAAATAAAAAAATAATTTATGTAGGCCTATATAATCTTCATAAAACTCTACACATTTTCAAACACTTTTTCTAGTTTCATATCTATGATGTTGTAGATCCAATGAATTAAAATATATAATACCTACAGGAGCAAAATAATAATACAATATGATTATATTATGTAAATATAGTACAAATATAATATAATGGAATGTAAAATAATGTAATTATAATATAATGGCAATGTAAAATATAATACAAATAACCTTAAAATGCGTGTTTACATATTTGATATTTTGTCCTGTTGTGGTGTTAACTTGTTGGTGGGACGGTGCCATTCGATGTACAAGGCGGCTTGTTATCAACAATATTTCCAAAGCCATATTACAAGGGTGTTTTCATAACTCAAATCATAACTTTGCTTCGAGGTAAACAATAAAATTTCATCTAAAATATGTCTCAAGTTTATAAAGTTAAGTTTAACATTATGATTCGCCTAAAATGCGACAAGATATTAATTTAAAGAATTTGAATATCGCAGTTTTTCATTTAATGATATGGGAGATTTTGACACCGTCCCACCCAAAAAATATATATATAAAAAACTCGCCTGGGGTAAACGGGTAAACAACTGCAACCTACATGCTGACCACCATTTTGACCTTTTGTCAACTATGCTCTAGAGATGGGCGTTATTTAACATAACAGGATGAATAACAGTGTTGCGGCCGTGGCAACGTTATCGCGGCAACACGTTGCGGAGAACTCCCTGTCATTCTAATAACGTTTCTACACTCGTTGCAGAAAAGCCGCACGGACAACGGGACAACGTGCAATGCTATTTCCGTAACGTTACCAGAGCAACGATAACTTCGGCAACGAACTGAATAATTATTACTGTTATCAAAACCGGCTTTAAATTGCAATTTTTGTTCGATAATTCTCAGTGGCTGCTACTGAGAATTCCTCGATATTGTAATCAAATTTTGGTTTGAAGTGTTATGGATCTTTATTATAATTTGTAAAAAATATGCTACAAATTATTTACACTAATAACCAATTAGTTGTTATTCATTATTTAGCAATAGTTAGATTGATTTATGGGTAATTAATTAGAGATGGTTCTAAGAAGACGGTGTCGAAATAGTTTTTAAATACCTAATTAATTTAAGTACTGTATCAGGTAAATGGTAACACCAACACCATGCAGTGAATCATGCTGCAATAACCTAGCACTGTAATGTAACGTTTTAGAATAACGTCCTGTCTGGATAACGCCCTACTTACAATTATTGAACAACCGACAACGACAACGTCGACAACTGAACGCCGCAACCGCAACGCCGGCCGACGGACAACGGTGTTTTAGCGGCAACGAATTGGCAATCGTTATTCAAATAACAGGTTGCCGCAACACGTTATTGAATAGCTGCGTTGTCGTTACAACCGTTGCCGGAAAACAACGATAATTCCCATCTCTACTATGCTCCCATGGCAACAACCAATCAACTCCTCTTCACAAATTAGGTTAGTCTTTATTTGTCTTTGGTCAGATGTTTTGTTAAACAAATCCTACAGAACGAACGGCTACCACACGTCTTTGATTTCGTAAGTAAACGACGGCTGAAATAGCTTTCTTTGTTACCTTGAGTTTGAAAATGAATCGACAATATCATTGTAGTCTAAATTTTTCGTCTCAAATTCGATTGTTGCAACATTTCTCAGCTGTGTGCCTTAGTCATCATTGATATTGTGTACTAAATAATTTTAATGCTATGCGAATGTACGGGTAAACTTGGAAATCCGTGAGTTGGACTAGCTCAGTGCCTGATGAGCGGAGGGGAGAAGTTGTGGCTTGCCGCCCTTTCTCTGTAGCGTAATCGTTTTGTTGCTAGTACGGATGAATGACAAATGCATAATGACTGTTTTAGTTTTGAGGAACTGCAGTGTGAGGACTGCAAGCGTAATACAATAGTCTCTGATTACTACTTTTACCTTTCAAAGGGCGGCACACCGTCATTGCCATCCGTTTCCGTCAAAATGTTCCCCGTTACAACATTTCATTTGAAAACAACTTATTAGTTTTCTGTAAATTTGCCGCTCCTAAACGTTTGCCACCCTAGGCTACAGCCCCTATGGCCCCCCCCCCCTAAATCCGCCACTGACAATGGTTCATGTCTCGCGGTTATGTTGGTCAATCAATATAATTACTTTTAGGAATAATTTTGGCACTCCATCAACTAAGCTTGAGTTACAAATATTTTAGGTTAACAACTGTTTAAAATTAGGTAAACTAAACCATCGAAGTAAATTTAATTTACTACAAATATGTATTTATGAATTCACAATAATTTCTGATGTTATGCAATAATTTAAAGTCATATGTGATTGAGTCTAGCGCTCATATATTGGCTCAAAAGTATCTAGTTCCTTAATCAGTGAGTCCCAGCGGCCGTTTCTGATTCCTTGGTATTCGATCAGTACTCGTTAGTACTTGGTAGGTTAGTCTGATATCAGTTACTGAATATACTCATGCTTACTCTGTACTTGATACTTTTATTTTTGGGTATCTGATACTTTTACTGGCGATTAAGTTACTTAAAGTGACGGTGTTGCTATAGATAGTGGTGCAAAAAACAGTGCTTTAGGTGATACAGTGATGCATGTACTACTGCTGCCCCCCCCCGTAGTAGGGCCACAGCCCCAATAATATCAACCAGCACGTGAGTGTGGGAGCTTTTCACCAATCAGCAGAACTTGAATGTAAGGGGCAATTCAGTGATGTCTCCAGTTTTGTATACCGGTATCCGCACTAGTCACGAACACAGTTTATTGTTTTGTATCCCCCCCTGGGCAAAGGTCTATCTACGCCACTGCAGATAATGGAAACAACAGATGAAAATCTACTCCAACTGTTTGAACTGAAACCAAGATATCCCACGTAAAAACATCCCTGAAAGGTAAACTTAAAACTGCAAAAATTAGACCAATTTTTAAGAAAGGGGGAAAAAGAAATATACAAAATTATAGAAGTAGGGTTCCCGGGAAGTTGCCGCTAACATGGGTTTCTTATGGGGCACAGCTGATATGGTGGCTTCACTCAGAGGGTCAACCACGTGACCAAAAAAAGGGGGCCATGACCTCAAAAAATTACCAGTGGTACCAACTGTAGATAATGCCAACAGAAAAGAAAATTCCCAGAGTGTTATACTACATAGTAATTATATATACATAGTAATTATATATGCATAGTAATTATATATACATAATTATATATATATATTATACTACGGGAGAGTGAGTGAGTGACTGCGTAGACCTGCGCGTCACGCCTCAGCGCCCACCCCAAGCGCGTCACACCTCAGCGCCCACCCCAGGTAATCAAGACACAGAGTGTGGTGACTAATTAATTTATTCTATGTGTACATGATGGTGAGTGGTGCAGGTGGTGCTGGGCTCCGCCATCGCTGGTGCTGGTCGAGCCGTGGGCGTGTGGAGTCGGTGAGCGGGGGCCGGGGGGCGGTGGGGTGCAGGTGGAGCCGTGGAGTCGGTGAGCGGGGGCCGGGGGGCGGTGGGGTCCTGTAACATAACAAATAATGTGATCAGCAATCTCTACGTGATTGGTCGGAATAAGGATATATGCTAATGGTTATAATTAGCGTTCTGCGCTCTGATTGGCTTACACAAATACAGAGAACAAAAATTAACATCGTTACTCCATCACTCTGCCTCCGGCCTTCGTGCAGGTAAGAGCCATTACTATTTGTTGCTGTATGTGTTGAGATTACCTTCGCAATGGCAGGAAACCCTGTTGAAATTATAAGTACTGATGATACATATATTAGACACTTTAGACTTTACGGAACAAAAACTATTTTTAAATTCACCAAACCTCCTGCAAAAACAAACGAAATTGATTGGCTCAGACAAGGTTTTGCCAAAATTATAAATGAGATGAAGGGCCAAGCCTATGAAAATGATCAGCTTGGATTTACACTACAATCTCTAAACTTAAAAAGTACAGAGCCCGGGTATATTGCTTTTCGGCCCGCAGGTGAAATTAATGAAGATATCCTTTGGCAAATTTTCGGGGGGATTGTTCAATCAAATTCCGAAACTATTAAATCTACCGACACATTTAAAGTGGAATGTACCCGAGTTAATCTCCCTGTAGGTTCTGGGAAGGTACGACCTGGATTTTACAACACCTTTGCCGAAGAGTGTAAAGCTAGGAAGGGTATTGTTGTAATTAATAATAAAGACAACTTGTGTCTTCCTCGGGCTTTGGTAGTGGCTATGGCTAAAATCACTAATGATCCTCAGTATAAAGCAATCCGAGACGACAAGGGGAAAAGACAAACTTTCAGGGCCAAGGAACTTATTCGGCGGGCTAGGGTAGAGATCTCTGAGGAAGGTGCAGGAATCCCCGAATTGGAAAAAATTCAGGACTTGTTAAAAGATTACAAAATCACAGTTTATAATTATGATAGAAAAGGCCAAGATGTCTACTTTGAAGGCCGTGTTGAAAATCCTAAATTTAAAATAAATCTGCTCTTTCACAACGGTCATTATAATGTAATCAACAGTTTGACCGCTGCTTTCGCCTGTACCTACTTTTGCGAAGCATGTCATGTCCCTTTCGAACACAAGGCTGAGCACAGATGTACTAATATTTGTCCTCAATGCCAAACCATCTCGCCTCCCTGTAAACTTGAACATGGGGGAATAATTTGTCCAGCTTGTAACATGACTTTGAGAAACCAGCACTGTTTTATTGCTCACCAAGTCGATAGATGTAAAGCTTATAAAAAGTGTCTAGACTGTGGGAAACTGATTAATTTAAAAGAGAGATCCGGACCTCACAAGTACGGGGAAGTTTTCTGTAAACCCTGCAAATCATTCAAAGACCCCAATCATAAATGCTACATGCAACCCAATAAAGGAAAACCTAAATCTAAAGACTTCCTGTTTATTTTCTTTGACTTTGAAACAAGACAGGACGAGTCACTCCCCTCAGATCCTGATAAAAAAGTACATCAAGTAAACTTGTGTGTTTCCCAGCAGTAGTGTGGGTTTGCGGGTTTTGCGCCGGAAGTGACGTCACATCCGGTCAGTGACCGGATGCGCTGAGTGAATAAAAACGTCATCTGAGGCTGAGCCAGTGACGTAGGCGGTTTTCTGACGTAATGAGGTAAAGTTCAAAGTTCAAGGTCACGGTGAAGTTTTTTAAAAAAAATCTACCTCGCACTCGTAAAGTCCGATTGTGATTCGATAGTTAATCGATAAGAAATATCGAATGAAAATTATCGAATGAAACAATCGAATGATACGAGTGCGAGGTAGTACTATTACAAATATTACTTTATTCTATTTACAATAATTCATATTACAAATATTACTTTATTTTATTTGCAATAATTCATGTTTACAATAGATACCCGTTGTTTGTTGTCATCGATGTTGTTGATCCGGACGAGTTGCGGCCATCACTTCGCTTTCTGATGAAAGACGGTAGATACTTCGATTCCTGCGCAGAGTCCATGTTGTGTTTTCGACACCTATCTGTTCTGTTAGGTGTTTGCATTTCATTGCTGTCAGGTGGAAATAATACTTGACGGCAATGAAATAGAAACATCTATAAGATCTTGAGTGAAATGATATTGTTATTTTGTGAAGAGCGTCTCGGAGAGCTCGATGTTCACCGGTGGAGAGCCGGAGGTGTACTGACTATTCGCTAGCTAGCGTTTTGGTATCAAACAAAATGGTGGGGGTAAAAGTGTGGTGGGGCGGAGCAGATGGCGGACGGCAGATGGCAGGCGGCAGGTGGCAGGCGGCAGATGGTAGCTGGCGCGTGGAGGAAGACTTTGAATAAAATATCCATTAGTTAAAACCCATCAAGGATAACGTAATTGCTTCTGTATCACAGGATGTTGTGGTAGACACTTCTTGTACTTGTATTTGATCAGTCGTTTCATTATTGTCAGCTTGGTAAATATTAAACGATAAAGATGTGGAAGAAACATTATTGTCTTGTATTTGTGAATCCATGTGTACCGCGCAAGAGCTGGACATATAGTGATTTAGCGTTTGCACGTAGGTTAGGTACTCGGCTCTTCCCCCACCACACCAGTCCCCCCACTAAACCAGTCCCCCCACCAAGTTTTACATCGCACAATAACTAGTTTACATGTGTTAGTTAGGGTTTAGCTCTTAGACTGTCAAGACCTCAGCTCAGTAACTGAAAACTTCAATAATATTTGCTCAACGTTGTATAATTATAACAGTTACTATGACCTAAATCAGTGCATGTATTCATATGGTGCTTTTTGCGTAGCAAACAACTGGCTAAAAGTGTTTCAACCTCGATTATTCTTCGACGAAACCGCTCATTGTCCACTAAAAGCGTAGACCTTCTGTATTCATTGTCAGAGAAGTAGAAGGTAGTGTCAAGTGGACTACTGAAGGTCACCTTCCTCATGTTCTTATAAAACTGCGACATCTTTCAGACCCTCTAGGTAGATGTTCATCCGTCAAGAGCTGGAAGTATAATGATGTAGCGTTATCGTGTATGATAGGCACCTACCCCCCGGTTGCTATACCGTTGGTTGGATTTAAATTCCGCCTTCTTGTTCGTCTTATCAAGCCGCGTAATTGAAGTACCCACATGTTATACTTTGAACCAAAAATAAAGAAGTTATTTAGGTTTGTCCTTGAAAATAGTTGTTTTTTCGCTGTTGCTGCTATACCCTCTGTCGGATCTGAATTCTGATTGCACCTTATGGTTCGTCTTCCTGAGCCGCGTCAGTAGAGTACCCACATGTTATACTTTAAACCAAAAATAAAGAAGTTATATAGGTTTGCCCTTGAAAATAGTTATTTTTGTCTATTACTGCTATACCCTTGGTCGGATATGAATTCTGATTGAACCTTATGGTTCGTCTTGCTGAGCCGCGTCAGTAGAGTACCCACATGTTATACTTTAAACCAAAAATAAAGAAGTTATATAGGTTTGCCCTTGAAAATAGTTATTTTTGGCTATTACTGCTATACCCTTGGTCAGATCTGAATTCTGTTTGCTCCAACTTGTTCCTCTGATCAATCTTCGTAATTCGAGTACCCACTTGGCATATGTTAAACTAGAAATAAAGAAATTATTTAGATTTGACCTTCAAAATAGTTATTTTTGGCTATGACTGCTATACCCTTGGTCGGATCTGAATTATGTTTGCACCAACTTGTTCCTCTGATCAATCCGTGTAATTTGAGTACCCACTTGGCGTATGTTAAACCAGAAATAAAAAAATTATTTAGATTTGACCTTCAAAATAGTTGTTTTTAACTATTACTGCTATACCCTTGGTTGAATCTGAATTCTGTAATAACTAAACATTAATCTCTCCCGAAAAATCAATACATATCTTCCAGTATTTTAAGAAACGAGAATTTTCTGAATTTTCTAAGTCCTCAAGGTCATCTGAACATTTTGCCAAAGCGGGGAATAGAGCAGTAAGTGATTCTCACTTTGATCACAAACTGCTCTATTCCCCGCTCTGTATTAGGAGAAGAGGACTAGTTTAAAGCTCGCAATTATAGGCAATAAACCTGATAACGGAACACTAACCTCTCCCCCGAAAAGTTATCCCCCCCCAAAAAAATAAAAAAATAAAAGCAAAATGGTCAGTTAACAACAGTCGCGCACTCTGAAACCGCAAGGACGTTCATCACTGTGTAGGCGTCAGAGTTTTACGAACCGAAGTACAATAATACCTGACCAAGGTCCCCTTAAGTTTATTTCCCCGAAGATGTATCCCCCTAAGATAAGCAATATGGTCAGTTTACAACAGTCGCGCACTCTGAAACCGCAAGGACGTTCATCACTGTGTAGGCGTCAGAGTTTTACGAACCGAAGTACAATAATTACCTGACCAAGGTCCCCTTAAATTTAACCAAAAATAAGCAAACTGACTGAATCTGTTTCTCGTGAGTAAGGGCTAAGATAGGTAAAGTCATCCGGTTTACGCGCCGTAATGACTTAAGGTCGGTTTTCGTGCCATACCTTTTTGTAAGGGGTTAGGAAAGGTGTTTATTTGAGAAACGTATTATAACCCCCCCCCTGACATATTTAAAGACTTTGCCCACTTGTAGAGCGTGAAAGAAAAGTACATATTTCATCAGTAAATAAAACACTTCAAAAAACCAACACCAAACACCACAATCAGATACACTAACTACATTTACTAGCAGCAAACTACAAGCGTTATTCTAACATGCTTAATAATACACGGACATACCTTAAGCTAAGGTAGCATCTCTAATATATAGTGGTACCAACTCTATACTAGAGATGCTATTACGGACAGCTCCAACAAACAGCTAGCTAGACTGTTGGCTTGAGACTGTGAGCCCTCTGCGGACGGCTCCAGGTTTTATAGCCGGAACGGCAGGTGCAAAGGCAGATGGTGCGGGGGCAGATGCACTCTACTACATTCGCCGCGCAAAAGTAATTTAATACGGCGTCGCCGTTATACTCTTGTATTTTATTTGTCGGTTCATTTGATATGTTTTACACTTAGATATGCAATAGCTGAAACACTCGCACTTACGACAAGCTTTCTCGTCAACTTGATTTCCTGGTATTTTTATAATAACTAGAATGGGTTTCGTTAGGTGTCGCAAAAAAGATCTAGAATAAAGAAACACAATAACTTATAGTTTATGTCTGGTATATATGTTACAATTGTTCATAAAAATTAAAAAAACTAAAACAAACTTTAAAATGTTTTGAATTTCGGCCAGGTAAATTAATAAATTAATGAACAAGTACATCACAAATACTGCTGTATAAGTTTGTGTGTTCAAATTAAATGTACATGGCATAAAAAAATTATAAAGTATAAATCTTGCGTTATTTTACAAAATCCATGATCTTAATAAGTATTAACGGTTGGCACGTTAAATGACAGAAACACTATATATAAATTTTCCAACATCTTAACAATACTTTGATTTCAATATTTTCCTTACCCCACAGTAATTTCCCAAGTTATACCGAACTTATATAAACGCTTTTAATATAACTTTCTATCACCAATGAATATAAGCTTGAAAATGACGTCAAGAAGAGTCTTTAGGAGAGAATAGTGACAAATAATCAGTCTTAATATATTTCTGGAGTTAAAAATAATCATACATTAATAATTAAGTTTAAATATATAGTGGTTATTGTTCGGGTTTAAATACAAATTTTGTGACATATTTATTTGAACTACGTTTTATAACACTTTGCAATGCTCAAAAAACCGTCCAAAACACGGTTATAACTTCATAAAAACGCTCAATGTTAGTCTGATTGACCTCCGAGTCGGCGTATCGGATAGCTAATTTTGATTACAATATGAATATATAAAAACCTCACAACCCTCCGATACAATGTTCTAATCAGTTTACTGGGCTTCGGATAGCCAAAGGCGCTATGTCCCGCGGCGCACCGCGCCGCCGCGCCGCACAGTGGTCACGGCTGGCGATATAGACGCGAAAAAATTTAAAGACTTTTCAAACTATTTAAAACTCCTTGTGAGGCATTAAAAGGGTGTTACGGAGTGGAATACGTAACTATAGCACATATTTCGCCTACTTTATTACATTAAACAAAAAAACACTAAATTACTTATTGAAAAAATAACATTATTGAGATGTTTTGCACACACTTAGTAGGTTAATCACTATCACTGATGTTTGTTTCTGAGACTTCTGACCTTACTTCTACAGATTTGGGTTCTTCTGGAACCTGTAGAAAGCTAAGTACAATTGAGGGTAGTTTGCTAGCCCTTTTTCGATGTTTAATTCTATAGCTACTAATTAAAGGATCGGATGACACAAGCAGCATGTGGAACAAGTCCTCCATCGTCTTCTTCGCGAGAATTTTAAATAGATTTTTCTAGGGGTTGAATGCACAATACGACCTTTCAAACAAAAAAAGTCCCCAGTTATATCAGCAGTATAAAACTATATGGTATAAAAAACTGTATTCGACAAATTTATCAAATTTAAAATAACTTACTCGTTCAGTGGTAGCAGTTTACAAAAAAATATTTATTGCAAAAGTTTGCAAGAGGTAGCATCTGAAATTAATATGGGTTGTGTAGAATAAAAAGATCTATCAACCAGTAATAAAATGTTGTGCAAAAATCCAATGTCACCAATCCAAATGTGTATTCCCGAATTAACTGTAATACACGTATATTTCTTTGATTAAAACTTGTTATGATATGATTCTACAAAAAAATATATATCTCTAAAGGTTGCAAGAGGTAGCAGCTGAAATTTATAGGGGTTGTTAAGTATAAAAAGACTTATCAACCAGTAATAAAATTATGACCAACGATCACCAACCCAAAAAATTATTGACTACTTAAGTGGAACAACCAAATTTTTATTGTTTTTAAAACATTTTTAGGGTTAAGAAATACGGTTAAAATATTGTTTAAGTCTTATAATTACGTTTATTACTTTTCAGGATGTTTTCCATTGTGTTAGGACGATTTTCAGTTTAGTGGAAGAGCAGATTTGTATCGTACAGCAACATTTTCCAACAAGCAAATCTGGACTGGTAATAAAGGAATGTGACTTTATTCTTGGGTTTCCCCAAGAATTCCCCTCCACCCTTCGACCTGTAGGAGAATCAAAAGCAGGTTTCTGGTTTCCCAACCCTTTAGGAAACTCTTCAGTAAAAAATTACACATTTTTGCAGACATGAAAAATACCCCTTTTTCGCATGTAAACAGAGGAATTTGACCACTGTGCGCCGGCGCCGCGCCTGGCATAGTTACGTTAAAAATATATTTCAAATAAAATAAAAAACTAGCCCGGAAGTATGCTTTTCTTCCCAGCCTCTGGAGTTAATTATTGACACAGTAGTAATATAGGGAAACTCTTTTCATGTCTATTTTTAATCATCCAATTTATTTGTTATTGAATTTATAGGTCGTTCAATAAAGACTGTCACTTTAAAATCAATGTAAAGCGCATTTTTTGAGTTAACTTTTTTATTACCTATATTTAAATGCATAAGGAACGTTATCTAATTATTTGTTTCGAATATTTGTTTGATAACCTAAGGAGAGAAACCGCGTGGAGTTTGTGTTTTGTTACATGAGATCAGTCAATCAATTAGGCCTATTGATACTAAAAGCATTTAATTTGAATACACTGTTATTTTGATACTATTAGTTGTTTGATTAGTATAAAGCTTACAAACAATCTAGGGGCTGAAATGTATAAAGTTCAAAACTTGTTGATGCTCAAAACAAATAACAAATTATTACGAATTTAACTAAATTCTGTTAACTAACTAATTCAGTGAAATAAACTCATCTACAACCGGAGGAAGTCAAGTGTATTAAACTATTATAATGAATCATTGTTGCAGGATACGTTTGATTGTGCTGCGAAAAGTTTCAACTTGAATTATTGAACTTAATTACACCTAAAAGATATTAGTTTTTTATATGTAGATCAGGTAAAAAATATGTATTAATAATTTGCGGACAGTTTCTGAATGTGGACAAGCATGTACAAAAATACAACATATATAGATTATTTTTAATAGAAATATATACTTCAGGCATAAATACATTTTGGAACTTCCTAAATGCTGCTTGTTGGGATTAATTTTCATTGGATTATTCCAGTATTGCACACAGTGTAACGGAATTGCCAATTAAACTTTTGTTGAGCTAACCGCGTTTTGTTGGTTTGTTTATGAGCGGATTTATTGTATTTTTGTTATTTAGACAGTTTTATCAATTAGATGGTTGTCATTCACAGGCCTCCCAAGTCGCTCCTCTTAAAAGTTAATTATCTTTTGTTTTTGTTGGTTAAATAATTCGTGAATGATTATTTACGTAAACATCTGGAATATATACTCTAACATGACGGTTATCAGGCGAAACGGAAAGAGTCCAAGTCAAATCTAGCAAGACAGCCAGATATAGCATTTAATAAAACTGTAAGTAGAAAAATATTTAATATGGTATTTGGAATGAACATAACGGTGTTTTCAAAAAGATTTAGTGAATATGTGTAGTTCTATCCTCTTTTAGAAGATAATTTGATTATGATTCATTTATGTTTAAATAACCTAGAATGGTGAATAATACGTAAAATAACAATTCAAACCAAATTTACAGATAATCACTAAAATATAAAAACCATGTCATATGAAAAAAAAACGGAAGTACAAATTTAGCGTAGTATATTTTATATTTTACATCGGGTAACTAATGTATCGGGTAATGTATTATCCGTAGATTTTAATTTGAAGGAGAAAATTTACCTTGGAAATATATTTTTATCTCGTACAGTTTTCCGTTTTTATTTATTTTTTAATATTTGTATTGGTAGTAAAAACGAAATCAGGTCAAACTTGTTGTGGTGGTTAAATTTCTTTATAATGTTTATAAAGCTACTGCTACATTAGAATAGCCGTCAGTTCACAACAGATGGGTAGGACATTCGATTAAATATCGACTATTGTATTATAGACTACCGATTCTAGCTCTTTACAACTTAAACAAACAAAATATTATCAATTGATCTATGGCAACGTCTGAATGTGTTAACAATTGGATAGGGTAGAAATGTGAATATATGTATGTCTTACAAGTAGGCCTACATTAATATCAAAATGTATTGCCTGTTATTACAAATATTACGATTCATAATTTAGTAAGACACACTATAATGGACAAACTTCAAAGTACTTGAAAGCATGTCTTAACTACCTAATCTTAAACAAAACAAAAAAAAATTCTTTGAACTTTCCTCATTAAATAAAAACACAATACATGCCATTTTCTGTGCAATGTATTAAGCTATATATTTACTTTTAATTTAAATTTTCGAATAAATAAAAACTACCTATCCACCGCATTAATAAAGCGCAATTTAATCCACAAATATTGTATACCTTTTTGAAGATGTATAATATCCAAGCACATTTTTATACACTGAAAACCCAATACAATTATGAATGTTTATACTAGCACTAACAACAAACAAAAAATTGTATCACAAAATAAAGTTTTATCATACAGATCAAACTACATACATGAGCTGTAAAACCGCAAGTCGGAAAGCATGCTGAACGCGCAACACACTCTCACTACAGACTATAGGCTGAGACCCAGTTCAGTCATATCGGTCCGTAAAAGTTGATTATACAAGGTCATTTGTACCGCACAATATCAAAGTCAAACCACTCACCGGGAGCCGAGGGACCGAACACCGCTTTTATTAACACATTTTTAACACTCGTTAACAGGTCGATACCAAGGCCGAAGCAAATCGTACGTCTTTTTGCGGAGTGAATTGGTAACCGGTTTGGCTGACCGTGCGCGGCGCCGGACGTAGGAGATGTAATCTTAAAGACCATCAAAAAATTGTAAATGATTATTTTTAATTTGGTAAAGGGCCATAAGAATAATGTAGCAGTAGATGAACCCTGCTAACAATTATTTCGAGATCTAAAATTAATTACCTTACTATGACTGTACGTATGAGAATTGTGTTGGTATTTCATAAAGTATAAACAATCATTTAAACAATCATTTTCCGCATATTCACAATACAAGACTAAATTTTTAATTTATCCACTCACTTAACCTCAAAATTAAAAAAAAAATCATCCAAACTACATGACTTGTAAAATTGTGAACAAGTTTATGTTATTAGAGGGATTATTTTCAAAAGGTTTTTTTTTAAGAAAAATGAAAGAATATTTGTTTAATAATGCACTTTGTTGTCTACATGATTTTTTTGAACAATAATATTAAGTTTATCTAAGTTAAGAGGCAAAACTGTACATCATGTAAATCTAGTTAGGCTTAGTTATAATGTATTTTGACATTTCTTTATGCATAAAATTGTATATTTTTTATGGAGAAATAAAATTCTGATTATGATTCAGTCCAATCAATGTGTTATTGGTTTAACTAGTTAATTCATTGTTTTTTTTACGTTTCATACTTGGAGGTCGAATAGGTTTACAGTCTGGCATACTGAATCTTTTTTTAAAGACATTTTGGATGTATTTTGATTGATTGATTTGCTGTAATTTGTCCATCTTTGTAGTGAATCTGACTTCCAATACAGTGGTTTAGTTAGCCTAGTTCAGTAGTGGTAAACTAGGGAGGAGGGGCCACTTTTGGCACTTTTTTCCCATGTTATTCTTATGGGGATCAGTTTTTGAACACTTGCCCGATCCTACCCTACACAAATTTCCTTGTTAGCCTGTACTAATGTCCAACCCTTGCCTATATTAAATATAT
Organism: Allygus modestus; assembly: GCA_963675035.1. Taxonomy (NCBI): domain Eukaryota; kingdom Metazoa; phylum Arthropoda; class Insecta; order Hemiptera; family Cicadellidae; genus Allygus; species Allygus modestus. The sequence continues at coordinate 59,707,884 of OY776117.1, read as the reverse complement.
TTTCCCAATCTCCATCCCTCCTCTATATTTTTTAAAAATAATTTTCAAATTCAGGCTAAAAAACTATCTTTAGTGTTTATGGTCCGATTTGTCTGCAATTTCGATATGTTATTGTCCTAGGCAAGTGTTTTAATAAATTTCACTTACATTTCCCAAATTCACTATTACGGTCAAATTAAAAAATATTTTTGAAAAATACTGCCAATTGCCAACTTCTTTATTTACTGTCCGATTTATTTAAAATTTGGATATGTTATTGTCCTAGGCAAGTGTTTTAATAAATTCCACTTACATTTCCCAAATTCACTATTACGGTCAAATTAAAAAAAATATTTTTGTAAAATACTGCCAATTGCCAACTTCTTTATTTACTGTCCGATTTATTTAAAATTTAGATATGTTATTGTCCTAGGCAAGTGTTTTAATAAATTCCACTTACATTTCCCAAATTCACTATTACGGTCAAATTAAAAAAATATTGTTGAAAAATACTGCCAATTGCCAACTTCTTTATTTACTGTCCGATTTGTTTAAAACTTGGATATGTTATTGTCGTAGGCAAGTGTTTTAATAAATTACACTTACATTTCCCAAATTCACTATTAGCATTGACTATAGATACTGAAGGAGACAAACCATTGCCATTATAGAATGTGTCCCTAGCAGTTTTCTAGCGCCCCTGTTGGCTTCCCGCGGTACCAACAGAGGAAGGCTTAATGCAGTGGCGCTGCTGGCGGGAACGATTGGAAGATGCCCGCCACGCGCTTGTTGCGGTGGCGCGCGTGCGTGAAACGGCTCTCACTCAAGGCCGCTCTGGGCTCTGGGCTTGGACTTGGCCCACCGACTGTAGGCCCGGTATGCTCGGCTTGAACTAGTATCGCTGCTGTTTACGTTTGGCAGGCCTTACCGCACCTCACAAAGGATTTGCCATGGATAACTAACGGAATAGGCAACATGAACATTTTTTGTATGGATGTAAGAAAATTATAATTTTACTTGGGCTGTTATAAAAAAACAACTCAAGTTTAAAATACAATTATTATTATTATTAGTAGTAGTAGTAGACCTATTATCTACATACTTTTAAAAAATCCGGCTTTTTGTTCACTCACTTCCTGAAGTTAATACTTAACCAATTTTTATGATTCTTTTTTATTTAAAAGATAATTTCAAGTTCTTAGTCGCTGTGAAGCGATAATTTAGATTTAGGCCCCAAAAGGCTCTGCCCCACGAGACGTTCAAGTTCCCATGTTATTCATATGGAGTAGAGTTTTATTTGGTTTATGCCATATGTGTTTTTTCTTAATTCAATAAACAGCTGTTATAAGGATCATATCCGCAAATTTTTGCGGGGGAGCAGCTCGTTATTATTAGTGAATTTCCTATGGAAAAGTGAACTATTAGCATGACCCGCACGGTGAGACTTAAGCCCGGGACCACCAGAAAAGTTCCTAACGTGACCCCCTGAACACGTTTTGAGGGGTCTCTAAAAACTTTATATTTGAGATAACTAGCGGTCGCAGTTTTTGACCGATTTACTTAAAATTTTGTGGTGACATTCCTTTTTATAATCAGTTGGACAAGTTCGTTGGGCAAAACAATCGGAAAACTCTAACCCCCTTTTTAGGGGATCTAAGTTTTCAAATTTTGAGTTTTCGGGCTAAAAAAAGGGTCAGAAAAGCCCCAAACGAACACATATTGCACATTAACTTATTGTAAGTAAAAAGCCAAGGATTTTAAACCCTCCCTCATCATTCTAGCACAAGTACTTACCGAGTTATTAAAGACAATGTTAATTGTCAAAATACAGTACGTTGTCTTATGGGAATTTAACACTGGGCTATCTTAATATCGTTTTATCACACCCAATACCCCTCTACCAACTTCTAATCCCGGTTATCCCGATAATACCTCCTTCTAACTTTATAATTTACAACATTGGCATCCTATTAGTGAATTTAAATATAACCAGGAGCATCAAAACAGCCAAAAAAACAAATTTTTCAATTTAAAAAAAATGTAACCAGTATTGGTTTAAACCCGTTATTTAATCTTTTAAGGTTTTAAAGCGGAAATTCACTTCCCTCACGTCAGCGTGCTGCATGCGATCTCGTATTATTAGTGAATTTCCTATGGAAAAGTGAACTATTAGCATGACTTGCAGGGTGAAACTTAAGCCCGGAACCACCATAGAAGTTCCTAACGTTACCCCTGAACACGTTTTGGGGTGTAAGTAATACACAGGGTGTCACAAAAATGCGTAGCGCACTATGCAGAACCGGATTCTACATACAAAAACAAGTCGAAAATGTACAGTAACATTTTTGCGATTTCGGATTAGTTATTCGTAATCCGCCATTTTGTATTTTTTTGAAAATAATTAGTAATTCAAAAACCCTTCGAGATATTTTTTTGAAATTTGGTATAAACTTTAAGTTTCTGGTTTTTAACATTTTCCAAAAACAATTTTTATTTAACTTATCAAATTTCAAAATGGCGGCCATTTAAATATTTCAAAGTCAAATTCCATAAAAAATCAACTAAAACAAAATTGTATAAGACATAAAATTTAAAGCACTTTGTAATACAAATCTAATGACATTTTTACTGTAAAAATCGATTAATAAATAAAAAAGTTATGGTAATTTTGTTATAATGAATTTCAAAATGGCGGCCATATACAAATTTCAAAGTCAAATTCCTGGAAAACTAGCAACTAAAACAACATTTTACAATACATAACATTTAAAGGACTTGGTCAAATGCACTAGGGAATTTGACTTTGAAAATGTTATGTGGCCGCCATTTTGAAATTTATTATAAAAAATTGCCACAACATTTTTGTTTATTAACCGATTTTTACAGTAAAAATGTCATTGGATTTGGTTTACAAAGTCCTTTAAATTGTATGTCTTGTAAAATTTTGATCAGTTGCTAGTTTTCATGGAATTTGACTTTGAAATATTTAAATGGCCGCCATTTTGAAATTTGATGTTTAGTAAAAAATATTTTTGGAAAATGTTAAAAACCAGAAACTTAAAGTTTATACCAAGTTAAAAAAACTCGAAGGGTTTTTGAATTATTAATTATTATCAAAAAAATACAAAATGGCGGATTACGCCTAAACTTAGCCGAAATCGAACAAATTTTACTCTACATTTTCAACTTGTTTTTGTATGTAGAATATGGTTCTGCATAGCGCGCTACGCATTTTTGTGACACCCTGTATATACAGGGTGAGTCAGACCACCCGTCCAGCTTGTATAACGGGAGAACGGTTTGGTCTAAAGTCATCAAACAAAATTCTTCCTGACTAAACCGCATATGGGCTATCTATTGAAAATATTTTCATCAAAATCCATGTACAGAATGTTCCAAAACTAAAGGTCACGGGTTCGAGTCTCAAAATGTTCTTATATAAACATAGTGAATATTATAATGATTTTTAAGGCTTTGTTAAAATAAACATTTTGGCGAAAACAGAATTCACTTAACTTTATCCGTTTCAAAATGGCGGCCATTTTCGTGTAAAATATTGACATTTACGGAATACCCTGTATTTTCTAAACCACTACTCATATCTTTGTTCCGACTTAAATTTCTTACTCGTGATAAACTCAGCTTTACTCTGGCATGCTACATGACAGGTTTTTTTTAGAAAATCTATATATAAAAAAATTTTGAAAAAGCCTATATGCCCAAAATTCAAAAAGTCATATGATAGCATATGTCAAAAAGCGTGTCATTGAAAAGGTCTTGTAAATCCTAGCAACTTTCTAATTTACACCAACCTTGTATCTCTTTTAGTTTTTCTGCAATCAGCAAAAAACATTAATTTCCAGCATGCAATTGTAAATAGCATATAAAACGAATGTGGCCACAGAATACATGCAAGTGTTATGCAATTTAACATGCATTTCATATGGAAAAATAAAGTTTTTTGCTGATTGCATAACGTACTGTGTTTACTCAATCTTTATTTTCTTTAATAACTCAGTAAATATTGGTGCTAGAATGATGAGGGAGGGCTTAAAATTTCTGCCTTTTTAATTCCTATAACTTAATATGCCTTACTTTTACATTAGGGGCTTTTCTGACCTTTTTTGGGCAACAGTTACATCAAATGAAGGGAACATATCCAATTATAGTTAAATAATTTTCGGAACTCGATATTCATTCCAGAACAGTTAGAAACATTCAGAATAATTAATACAGTGTCTTAGAGAAACTTATGAAATACCAATGATGTGTTATATTGAGCCAGGGGAGCCTACCAGAGAATAATTGCGACCTTGTATTACCGCACAAGGGCGTACCGACGGCGAACTCGGCGCTCACATGACTGCTTGCATCTACTGTCTTCTGCCTAACTGGGCACATTCCCGACACAGGGTTTTTATACACCAGTACTCTTCACCACAACATCCCAATTGATTCGACCAATAGCGACTTATTAAGCACGATCACCAAATATGGCAAGACTGAGGCCAACCCATGGTTTGGTGTTCCACAGTCACCCTATGATTTTGCACAACGATTTTGCTATGATTTGTGCTTTACGTCTTACTTTTGGAGAACATGAGCATAGCGTACTAAAATGTAATTTAAATTTGAATTCAAACCAGTTAAGCTTAGCAGTGGTATCACAGTCAACTAGGACAGTAAAAGAACTTATCAAATAGAATGAATTTTGAAACCTAGATTTGAGGCCCACAACACGTTTGTGATTTAAATGTCATTACGAAATGTTGTAATTTTGTATTACAAAACGTTGTTCTGTAAAATTATATTAAGTATTACAATAAATATGTTTGTATCGGACAGATGTTTTATTAATATAGTGCCTATTTCTCTAATAAGACCACGTCACTAAATATGTCATTGAAATGATTGCGAATTGTTAACGGGATAAATCCAGCATATTTTTTTGAATTTCATATTTAGTATGTCATGAAAATACTATACTTGTACGGTACTCCAAATAAAAACATTTTTATGCGTGTAGAGTGCCGTCCCGTCCGAGGCGCTGATATCACCCACACAAATGACGGTCTATGCAGCAAATACCACGCTGGTCATATTTGACAAAATGATTGTAAACATCATACAAAAAATAGGTATAAGGAAACTTATTTTAACCCGATGTAAACAGGCGATCTTCAGATATAAAAATGACTTGATGAAGTGCGGCTTTGAATGCTATGAACATAGAATTTTTATCATTAAGAAATTGATCACAGCTAAACTCCAGTGTACGTTGCAGGAGCAATCAAAGGAAATGAGACAACCTGGACGAAAATACAGGGGGTTTTACCAAAAGATTAAGCTCTTGGAGGGCAAATAAATTTATTTCAAATCTGGTATGTTTTTTATATTTTTCACCTGTCATCATCAATACAATAATGCATTTGTGAATTGAATTTTAGCCTAAATTAGGCTAATTGAACAGTAGTTATAATAGTATGTGAAACAACGATTGTTTATTTCATATTTTTAGCATACCGTACATTTGAAAGATGATTTTGGTTCTAGTCCTCTTTGAAATAATAATACATTTGTTCATAAAATACTAAAGACTACAAACGCGTTAGTACTTTCTTTAAATTATGTAAGGAGAAATTATTTTAACTACATTTTGAGTAGATATAAAACAGTTTTTTGAACGGTATTATATAAAATCCTCCCACTAAATGTCAAGCGTTGCTAAACTACTGTTTTAAAGATCACACAATAATACTAGACTAGCAATCAGGAGGTGCAACCGTCGGCGTCGTCACCGAGTCGCGCCGCGCTGACCACCGCTCTCCGCTACAATAAACGAAGAAACGAAGCCAGGTTGGCGCGGGCGGCCGGGTCTGTGTCTGTATCCAGTGATGTGAGGGGGTGGGGTAAGAGAGGTATGTAGCGGTGAGGGTCGCGGGATGAAGGGGGCAGGGGGGGGCAGTGCGAGAGAGAGAGCGCGCGATAGTCGACTGCAGCAAACTCTGGCGGCAGGAAAAGGAACTACGTGTTACCGACCGACTTAGTATACCTTTGAGGCGGACAACCGCGCCGTATCGATGGAACGTCTACTTCAGTATCGATAGTCAATGCTATTAGAGTGAAATTAAAAATATTTTTGAAAAATACTGCCAACTATTTACTGTCCGATTTGTTTAAAACTTGGATATTTTATTGTTATAGGCAAGTGTATATGCACCATCCACATTTTACAAATTCACTATTACAGTCAAATTAAAAAATATTTTTGAAAAATACTGCCAATTGCCAACTTCTTTATTTACTGTCCGATTTATTTTCGGATATGTTATAGCTCTTATATAGGTAACAACACCACACAACCACACGTTCCACTACCCCCTATAATACAGTATTTTGTCTTTGTTTGTTTGTTTATTTTGCTGTAATCCCAAAACTGACTTTGCTGTTTATTGTCCAATTTGCCTACACTTTGGATATTGTCCAATGCATTTATTGTCTGATTTATTTTTGGATATGTTATAGACCCCCAACTATTATATCTAAAATTAAAATATTATTTCCACCTATAATAAAGTTGATGTGTTGTTTGTTTTGCCGCAACCTAAAAACTAACATTGGTATTTGTGTTTTTACAAAACTATATTTTGTAAATTACTACCAATAACTCCTTTATTTACTTTCCGACTTGTTATATCCCCTTATATCTAAATTTACCGTATATTTTTTCCCCTTTTAGTGCAGTTTTGTCGTAACCAAACTTTGGATATGACTGCAATATATTACTGGCCATTGCATAAATACCCCATTTCCAAATTCAATATTACGGTTGGATTAAAAAAATGCAAGCTTATTAAATTTGCCACAAGCTTATTATATACATCCAGCTGTTATATTTGCCACATTTCCAATATTGTTGTGACCCTCTCAACTACCTCTCATTGTAATAATATAATAAGTAATATATATCCACAAAATATTTATGGTCAGAACTGCCTAAATTTTGGATATGTTTTAAGCCAATGCGATAACAAAAAATAAATTTTTAAAACCCAAAACAACTAAACACAAAACACTAACCTTTCTTTGTGCTTGTTTGGAGTAGTCTTTATTTTATCCAACTTAATTTTGATTTTGTAGTTAAAATCAAACTTCCCACATTCTAGCTCCCTTTCCAGCCAGTGGTTGGAGACATAAAGGTTACGAATATTTTCAAACTGTACAATATATCTTTTTCTACTCCTATGTTGGACTTGTTTAATAGCGCTTATTAATAATTCCGCACCATCTTCCAAATCCTCCAGTCTACTACATTCTTTAAATTTAATATTACCTTTAATATCTTGCACCTCTATGTCTTCTTGTCCATCCCACACGTTGTTATGGAAACTTAGGTTTTCTATTTTGGAAAGGAATTACCATAAAATATTGTGGTTCCGTTAGTGTTAAAGCTTGCAAGTGGCTCGTTGGTAGGTAGATAAATAATGTCCAAATCACCACTGTATGGCAACACGCTATAACCTTCCCTATTCTTATTTATCTCTATAAACACAGTTTTACAGACACCTTTAACATAGTATACACCCCTCTGTCCATCCTTTTCTGCCAACACCCCCGAAAACCTGTTGTTTACTACAAACGCATACACCATATAATGTCCATAATGCTCTAGATCCTCCCAACGTCGCAGGAAGTAATCTTTTAATTTATCCTCTCTTTCCCTTCTTTCTTGTTCTTTAGCCAACTGTGCTTTGTATTCCTCTGCAACAGTATTTTCCACATATTCCAATTTACGCTTATTACTGTCAATGTCTTCTAATTCCAATTTCCTCTTTTTGGAACACCTCTCTAATAAAGGCTTGGAAAGTGGCTCTATTTCTTTAATAGTGTATGGGTACAGTTTATTGGTCCGGCTTCTTAAAACGTAGGGAGTAAGGTTAGGACTTTCCACTAAGCCTAATTCTTCTAAATTGATGTGTTTAGGTATAGTGGAGAAAGGTGTATTTGATTTTGTAAAACATGTGCCCCCAGATTTGATGTAACACTTATGCTTTACACTTATGGCATCAGGAAACTCCTCTATTACCTCCACATAGTTAGTTGGTAAACAGTTAAAGCTAAATGCAGATAGAGCATACTTTATTAACTTTTCCCTTTGTTACCTATCTTTTGGCAGTTTTAGTTGTACTCCAGTTATCTTTTTCGTATTACTATTACCCCAATATGCGTATTGTAATAAATCGTTAAACACTAAACAACAACTGTTTTGTAATTGATTGGCAACTTTCACCCACATCTTATGCAGAGGTACAGCATAGAATGGAGCATTTTGGAAGTACCTTTTGTTGTCTTCTATTAGACTTAAACAATCTCTTAAAGGTTCAAACCCTTTACCAAAACCTCTACAATAGTTATAGATTGTTGCCTCTAACCTTGTTATTCCATTCTCTCTAGCTAGTTTAGACGAGAACGTTTCTTTTAGTCTCGCATCTGGACAGTTTACAAAGTTTATTATATGGTTTCCTATACTTTTAACTACTCCAGGGCTTGTAATCTGGCATATAAATTTATTATATATTTTTTACCCTGCTATTTACATTAAACCATGTTAAACAGTCTTTACTAACATGGAAATTATCTACAATAACATTATATCCATTCTTGTACTCCCCTTGGTAGCAAAAGTCAAAGTTTTCTGTAAGATATTGGCACATTTCCTCTTTATTAAATATTCCAGCCAAATCTAGTGTTATATCGAAATCCATAAGATAGTACATTTCTTTTTCCAGATCTTGCAGTATCTTTGGAAGGTCTTCCAACAAATCCTTAATTTTAACATTTGCAAGCTCTATTTTATAGGGAATTGCTATAGGATCATCGTACTTTTGTTTAATTTGGTCAATATCCTTCTTTATTATTTGTAACACACCCTCACTTTGGACCCCAGAGGACCTCTCCAAGGAGAATGGTAGTTTGGCCACAACACCATGTCGAGCTAAAGAGAACTTTTTAAATATTCCTCGTAAGTAGCTATTAAACGAGCCACATATTTCCTTCTTAACTTTAAATTTATTCCGAACGTCCCCATCACAATCCGTAACATTGGTTATCTTAACTAACATTATGTTATCACAAAACGCATCCGTTATAGATGATAAGTTATTTAATTTTGGTTCGCCCTCACAATAGTTTTTATTACCTATGTCTGTAAGAAGGTTATTATTACGGAGATTTTCTAATAAAAACCATATACCGAATCTTTCGTTAGTAGGTTTAATACAATTTCCCAATAAATGGCTAACAGAGTACATTTCTTTTATACAGAAAAAAGTAGCGGAAACATGTAAACAGGACAGATATAATTACACTATAGGCATATATGTGTTGTGGAGTAAATATATGGATATTGTATATAAACATAGGCGAGCGGTAAGTATAACATGTAAGTGGACACCTAGACCCATGTGCAAATATGGAATACCCACTATTAATATAATTCCAAATTCGACTAAATAAGTTTATAGTCTCAATATAATTAACATATTAACTAACGGTGCCATCCCGCATTAGTACCCATATTGTCCAAATTCTATAATTTACTAGGAAATTCATTAATAACGTGGCTTCCAAATTTTAAAAATAAAAACATGCCACTAGTCATTTTCCATCAGCATTGCAGTGGTCCGAAGCATGTGCATACCGCTGATGTGCACTGCTCGTCGATTCTCCATTTGCCCCAATGTATCTAAGAACGCGCTGCTGCGTCGACTGCGGCACGAACGACCTTGTGGAATCAACATTGTAACCGGTCTGGTCTACCCATGAAACGGGCTGTGAAATCTTTGCTGTTTTCTATAGCCAGCGGTGAGTTTTACGTTGTATTTTTACGTTTGATTCTTATGGTAAATAAAAAAATAAATTGTAATTTTCCCTTTAGTTTACCCTTTTAAAAATAATGTTTTGGTCTTTGTTTTTCTACAGGATATAATTGTAATAAAAAACGTCTCACAAAACTAAATAAGAAAAAATAACTGTGTATCTCTGAATCCTGCTGCAGGATTCTTTTAAACTTTTTGAAAAGGAGCGTTTACGGTCCGTAGAAACCGACTACGGTAATATCTACAAAAAAGAAGAATTTTGAAGATATTCGCCTAAATGACAAAAATTTTATCATCAATTATAATTTGTCTCATTGTATGAGGTACTGGTAGAAGGTGATAGAGTTATTTTATTGTTTTAAGCAAAGAGCAGAGCAATGATGCCTTTAATTTTTGAAAACTACCTATAGAAAAAACTACCTAATCATTTGAATAAAAGATAAGAACAAAACGTATAAAAGCTACCCCGAATTTTTTACCTAACCAATTAAACCAATTACGTCATTACGGGTTATTTTGGCTTTGACGCTCGTTTTGTGATGTCCAGCCAAAGCTGCGCATGCGCATTGAACCACTTGCCCTCTCGCCCCATGTGCTCCGGGATTGTCAGGTTGCTTCTGAAGGGTTTTGATATATACTATTTCTATTAATGTTTGTTTTCTTTTTGTTGTGGGATAGTAATTTGGAGAGTTGTAGTGACACCAATTTCGAGTATCTGCCTGGGAATACATTTATGGTATACTCGGAAAAGACAGAAAGTTTATATTTAATTATTGTTTTACTAACGACTTTGTTGTTTAAAGAAAAATTAACTCTCCAGTACCTTGCGGACGTCTCTTGCGGTGTGAATTGGCCACGTGTTACGTTACATTACCGGATGTTATGTTGTGTGTGTGTTATGTGTGTGTTATGTTATGTGTGTGTGTGTATGTGTGTGTGTGTGTGTTATATGCTGTACTTAGCGAATTTTAAATGCATATATATGTATCTTAATACCACATAAAGCCATATACCAAGTTTCATCAATATACATTCATAAATAAACGATTTATTACATTCTAATTATTCTCCATAAGAATAACATTGTGGCAGGTATTAGTCACATGGGCAAGCCAGAGGTGACCGCTCATGATTTTACGGAATTCGGCTGGGACTGGGACATTTAATAGCGAAGGTAATATTCAAAATGATGGATCAAACATTGGTTTTGATGAAGTATTTAGGAAGATATAACCTACCAAAAAACATCCTTGAGAATATATAAAGATAATGTAACCATTGACTATATATATATATACTGAAGTATTTATAGTCAACTAGATGGCCCGACAGAGGCTATTAGGGAAACCGAAACTGCAAGAACAAATGGTATCATCCACCTAAAAAAAAAATACCCCCGTCGCAGCAAACCTGCGTACTCAGCGAATTTCCAATGCATTGATATGTTTCTCACTAGTACATAAAGCCACTCACCAAGTTTGACAAAAATACATTCATAAATAAGTGATTTATTACATTTTATTTTTTCCCCTTAAGAATAACATTAGGACTGAGTACGCAGGTTTGCTGCAACGAGGAAGATAAGAAATGAGTTTTTATGCAATTATCAATATAACTGAACCAGGTGAAGCTACTTACCATGTTTTATTAATTTATATTCATAATTAAGGGAGATATAAAACTTTACTTATTCTCCATAAGAATAACATTAGGGATGAGTATGCAGGTTAGCTGCTACGGGGACAACCAACAAAACATTTATTTTTGGTGTAATTATCAATATACCAGTACAACATAAAGCCACATATCGAATTTCATAAATATACATTCATAAATAATCAAGATATCAAATTTTATTTATTCTCCATAAGGATAACATTGGACAACGTACTGTGTTTAGCACTTTGAATATCTCTGCAACGGTTTGACGTAGAATCACAATTTAAACACCAAAATGATTGTTTTGTGGAGCTGAAGTGATTGGTAAAAGAAAATGTGAAGTTTAAAGTAAAATTAACTGAGGAAAAGCCAAAAACCTTTTTCCCATAAGATTAACATGGGAGATTTTATGAGCATGTTTTTTGGATTTTTTCCGCAACCACTTAACCTAGGTTAATAATTCAAAATACCATATTATTTGTTTTTTTAAGCTCTATAACATGGTCAAAACCAAAATTAAGTGTTTTAAAAATTTTAGGGTAAAAAATGCAAAAAACTGATTTTTGGAAAATTTAAAACCCCCATAAACCCCCCTTCCCATGGTCCGATTTTTCTGGTTTTCGAACTTAAAGTCATGAATGTCATTTTACACATTTGAGCCAAATTTCATCGAAATCGGACGTTTTTTACTCAAGTTATCGCATTCACGGACACATATATAGATATATATATATATATATATATATATATATATATATATATATATATAGATATATATATACATATATATAAATTTGAACGAATAGTGTTTTGGACATCTGGGGACCTCAAAACAAAAAGTTATCATGGTCTCGGGCTTAAGTTTTACCATGAGACCTACGGTAATAGCTTCTTCCCTATAGGGGAAATTCGCTAAAAAAAATTAAGTTAATCTTTGGCATGAAAAGTAGAGACTCTTGTATAGCTATATTTTCAAAAAACAAAATACTCAAGATTTTCTCCTTCTATGTATTTTTTAATGTCTTTCCATATATAAGCGAAAACTATCTTTTCAACCCCGAGACCCTGATCACTACAATTTCAGGATCCTGGGACCTTATCCATCCCCCCATCACAAGACTGACAACTTTGAGAAACACGCCTATTTTTCAATCATAAAGCTTTTCAATTCACTTCCTCCAGACCTTAAAACGGAATCAGATGAGTGTAGATTTAAAAACAAGCTTAAACTGTTTTTGATTGACAAAGAATATTACAGCGTCTAGGAGTTCTATGCTGACTGTGGTGGCCAATAAAGGTATTGTTTTTGTTTTGTTTTAGTATAAAGCAGTATAACATGTAAGTGCATAAAGACTTGTTTGTTTTAAGACCATTATTGTAATAACTCTTTGTTTTTGACTGTGTAACTTGACTGGATGTCCATGCTTGATTAAGTTTATGACAATAAAGACCTCTTGATTCTTGATTCTTGTTGTAATTATCGTATTGACTTATGAAACTCTGTAACAACACGTAAGTACTAATCAACAGATTGAATAAATTAATAATTTAGTTCATATTATTTTTCTATTTTTAATACATGTAAGAAGAATATGTTTTGTATGTGTAAATATTCTTGATCCGTTGGCCTCGAAGTTGATTATACTAAAAGAACAGCAGCGGAATGGTAGAGAGAGAGGGAGAGGGGGAAGGAGAGAGAGAGAGAGAGAGAGAGAGAGAGAGAGAGACCTGCACAGCAAGTGCATTATCTCGGAGTGACAGTAAAATGCCGCGACACTAGCATTGAGAACAACTGTAAGAAGGGTTTTGTATATGTAATTTTTACCTGATATGATAGAAGCTTGTTTTTGACTCTAAACATTGAATAAGTGTATACTCAATGTTCTAAAGTATAATAAATGATACATATTCAGGCAAACTAAAGGGAAAGACGTCTAGAAGATATTTTGCCCCCTCCAGTAACGTCATATACTGTTGCAAATGTTTACAAAGGTACTTTTTAATTTTAATGGAAATAAATTTTTAAATCCAGATTTCTGTACTTTATGAATCAGTTAGTAAAACCTTTAAAATTAAATTAGAAATTTGCATTAATCTTGGTGAAACCTATACGTGGGCAAATAAAGTGGGATTAGTTATGCACTTATATTACGCGAGTATTGTAACGTGGTGACTTGACTCGCGGATCACTGATGATATGGAGTTAAATAGTCGAGTTTCTTAAAAGTTATATTAGTAAATGAAAATTAAAAGTATTAACAAATCTGAATCAACGTTTCTTATAGTCATGAATTAAACCTAATTTAAAGATACTCTGAGGTTTTTTATTTTAGTCTAGTACTGCACAAAACCCTGATAAAAACTATATTTTAATATTAGGTTTACTTGAAAAAAAAACAAAAAAATCAATATATATATATATATATATATATATATATATATATATATCATGTCAATTGTCTTTTTTAACTATATCAACCTTCTCACAAAGACTGATCATAAGCCAGTAACTAAATTGATATAACTGGCCTAGTCCAATACAAACCTATTAAAAGTGCAGTAGAATCTAATAACGTTAACGATGAAAGTGCTAACTCAATGCGTAGCGTGCAATATAACCTTATAATTCTTGATTTGTGGTCCACGGTCCCTCGGCTCCCGGTGAGTGGTTTGACATTGTGCGGTACAAACGACCTTGTATAATCAACTTTTACGGACCGATATGACTGAACTGGTCTCGGTCTATAGTCTGTAGTGTGAGTGTGTTGCACGTTCAGCATGCTTGCGGTTTTACAGCTCATGGGACCGATTATGTTTTTACGCTTTATTGACCGTTTATACAATAATAAGTTTTGCAGAAATGATGGAAACCATTTCCAGGAAAGTTACAGCGGATGAAATAGAAATTTCAATAATGTAACAAATGTTTGTTTGTATTTAATCTTGATGCCTCGAACTAAACTGCCCATAAAAATGAAACGTTCGCATTATGGTCGTTGCAGAAATTAAACGCTATCAGGTGGTGACATTAATCACTGATTGGTTGACAAGCTACAACTGACTTCTCATGCCATGCTGTTATAACTCTCTAATGTTCTAATTATTAAACATGTTTTATATATATATATATATATATATATATATATATATATATATATATATATATATAAAGTTGATAGGTAAATTTAGCTGCATACATAACTACCCCCCGTCGCAGAAATCTCGCATACTCAGCGAATATCCAATGCATGCGTTTGTTTCACACTATCACATAAAGCCATTCACTAAGTTTGATAAAAAATTAAATATAAATATTTCAGTAAAAAGACATTTAAAATAGAAATTGATGAATTTCAGTAGTATGCTGTTTTAAATTAATTATTTGCAGTGTCTTTACAGTGTCTATGTAAGTAGTGTCTTATCAAAATGCCATACACTATAAACAGCTTGCAAAACTTTTGCAATGTAAGCAAAAAATTAGGCTTCTTTTACCACTAGTTGCATTCTGATAACGCTGCCAGCTGCCATTTAGTACACATAGTGTCCGCAATCTTTCGCCGATTTCATCATCTTGTGTTTCATTGCCGAAAGTGCAGGAGCTAAACAATGCCTTATTATATTTGTTTACAATAGATTAAGTGTGGAAACAACATGTGTGAAACATCTGACATAATTGTTACCTTCTGATCCGTCCGTTGACAAATTAAAACTTGTACTACACACGGCCAGAAATCGGGGCGCCTGCCGAGAGGTGACGATTATCTTATCGGTACCTTCCTAGATACCCATTTAGAAAGGGAAAAAGCCGGTGAACTTTAAATTTATATAAAATTAATGAAAATTCGAGATATTTCCTATAATATATATATATATATATATATATATATATATATATATATATATATATATATATAACTGGCTTACCTGCGAGTTAATTGTTCCTGCGAGTAATGTTGGTTGGTTAAACGAATATGTCGCATGGAATGTACTAGTAAAACGAGGATACCCCGTCGCAGAAAACCTACGTACTCAGTGAATTTCCAATGCATATATATTATACGCAATACTATATAAAGCTACTTACCAAGTTTCACAAAAATACATTTATAAAAGAGTAATATTTATCATTTTATTTATTCTCCATAAGAATAATATTAGGGCTGAGTACGCAGGTTTGCTGCATTGAGGGAGATAAATTGAAATTTAACCCTAATATATATATATGTAAATTTATCATTTTATTCAGTTATTATAGAAGTTAAACCAACCAATTGCGTTGTCACATTTGTTTCTTCTCAATATAAAAGAATCATTGCACAGTAGTTTTACTGAGAAAACTGTAAATTCCCACAACTCCAATCTATCTATTATAACTCCAATCCATTTTAAGTAATCAACTATAACTGAATTGAATAAATCTGAATTGAAGGTTTAGGCTGAATTTTTTACTCGTAGTTCTTGAATACAGTTTGACTCTGCATGCATTGAATATCACTAATAACTTTTGCAATTATGTTGTTGGTTCATATTAATACATTTCCAAAATGAAACAAAAAGGCAATCAAAAATCTCTAAAGATTCAACCGTTATTGCTCAAACCAGTTTTGTGTATGCCAGGATTGAAAGAGGTCGTAGTTTACAATAATCACCAACAGAGCATACTGCTGTGACTCGATAGCTAACGTAGTAGCCAATGATCGACCCATTTAACATTATTTGCAATAAAGTAATTACCGTCACGAGCGTCATTGATTAATAATCGGGTTACATAAATTGGTGATTACATATATAATTTATGAAAATTACTTACATTCATCAGCTAACAATGCTGTTGTCGACAAGAGGGTAAAACATGAACGATCTCAATTGTTGTTTTACTATTATAGATATTTCCAAACGAATTATAAAAATGTAACTACACATAAAGATTAATCAAGATTACAGGATTTCAGGATTCTTTCAAAGACATTTTCAGAATAAACCAAATCGCTCTCATAAGGTATGTCCACAAAATATTTATTTATGATGTGTCATTTCAGTTTTCAAGTAAAATTGACAGTCAAATGAGCTTGTATGTAGTGTTCTGTTGCTCAGAAGAGTTAGAGATGGATAAGTACCTAATGCTAGCGATATTAATTTAGTTTGCAAGACAAGACAATTTGAATAAAAGTATACCAGATTATTTCAGAGTCAACTAGCAAAGAATTGCAATTGTACTCATTTGAATGAATCTTATTTACATTTGTATTGTATATTAGGATATAATAATATATAAAACTGTTGATAAATAGCATAAAATGGCTGAACGATCAAACAACCGTCCAAAACACGGTTATAACTTCATAAAACGCTCAATAATAGTCTGATCGACCTCCAAGTCGACGTTTCGAATAGCTAATTTTAATTACAATATGAATATATAAAAATCTCACAAGCCTCTGATACAACTTTTTAATCAGTTACTACTGAGCTTTTAAATAGCCAAAGGCGCTTGGGACAGCGGCGCGCTGCCAACGGCCCGCCCTGAGCCGCGACACCTGCCACTGCCACCTGCTCCTCTGTCGACTATAAAAGCGGGGGGGCTGACCGCAGTGGTCTTACAGTCTCAGGCTGGCAGCCTAGCTAGCTGTTCGCCTTAGCTGCCTGTAATAGCATCTTTAGTATAGAGGTGGTATCCCTGTATACTAAAGATTCTACTTTAGCATGTTAGTTTGTTATGCATGTTAGTTTATTTGTTAGATTATAGCTTGTAGTTTGCTGCTAGTAAATGTAGTTAGTGTATCTGATTGTGGTGTTTGGTGTTGGTTTTTTGAAGTGTTTTATTTACTGATGAAATATGTACTTTTCTTTCACGCTCTACAAGTGGGTAAAGTCTTTAAATATGTCAGGGGGGGGGGGTTATAATACGTTTCTCAAATAAACACCTTTCCTAACCCCTTACAAAAAGGTATGGCACGAAAACTGACCTTAAGTCATTATGGCGCGAAAACCGGATGACTTTACCTATCTTAGCCCTTACTCACGAGAAACAGATTCAGTCAGTTTGCTTATTTTTGGTTAAATTTAAGGGGACCTTGGTCAGGTAATTATTGTACTTCGGTTCGTAAAACTCTGACGCCTACACAGTGATGAACGTCCTTGCGGTTTCAGAGTGCGCGACTGTTGTAAACTGACCATATTGCTTATCTTAGGGGGATACATCTTCGGGGAAATAAACTTAAGGGGACCTTGGTCAGGTATTATTGTACTTCGGTTCGTAAAACTCTGACGCCTACACAGTGATGAACGTCCTTGCGGTTTCAGAGTGCGTGACTGTTGTTAACTGACCATTTTGCTTTTATTTTTTTTTTTTTTTGGGGGGGATAACTTTTTGGGGGAGAGGTTAGTGTTCCGTTATCAGGTTTATTGCCTATAATTGCGAGCTTTAAACTAGTCCTCTTCTCCTAATACAGAGCGGGGAATAGAGCAGTTTGTGGTCAAAGTGAGAATCACTTACTGCTCTATTCCCCGCTTTGGCAAAATGTTCAGAAGACCTTGAGGACTTAGAAAATTTAGAAAATTCTCGTTTCTTAAAATACTGGAAGATATGTATTGATTTTTCGGGAGAGATTAATGTTTAGTTATTACAGAATTCAGATCCAACCAAGGATATAGCAGTAATAGTTAAAAACAACTATTTTGAAGGTCAAATCTAAATAATTTTTTTTATTTTTGGTTTAACATACGCCAAGTGGGTACTCAAATTACACGGATTGATCAGAGGAACAAGTTGGTGCAAACATAATTCAGATCCGACCAAGGGTATAGCAGTCATAGCCAAAAATAACTATTTTGAAGGTCAAATCTAAATAATTTCTTTATTTCTAGTTTAACATATGCCAAGTGGGTACTCGAATTACGCAGATTGATCAGAGGAACAAGTTGGTGCAAACAGAATTCAGATCTGACCAAGAGTATAGCAGTAATAGCCAAAAATAACTATTTTCAAGGGCAAACCTATATAACTTCTTTATTTTTGGTTTAAAGTATAACATGTGGGTACTCTACTGACGCGGCTCAGCAAGACGAACCATAAGATGCAATCAGAATTCATATCTGACCAAGGGTATAGCAGTAATAGCCAAAAATAACTATTTTCAAGGGCAAACCTATATAACTTCTTTATTTTTGGTTTAAAGTATAACATGTGGGTACTCTACTGACGCGGCTCAGCAAGACGAACCATAAGGTGCAATCATAATTCAGATCCGACCAAGGGTATAGCAGCAACAGCGAAAAAACAACTATTTTCAAGGACAAACCTAAATAACTTCTTTATTTTTGGTTCAAAGTATAACATGTGGGTACTTCAATAACGTGGCTTGATAAGACGAACAAGAAGGTGCAATCGGAATTTAAATCCAACCAACGGTATAGCAACCGTTGTGGTGGGGGGTAGGTGCCTATCATACACGATAACGCTACATCATTATACTTCCAGCTCTTGACGGATGAACATCTACCTAGAGGGTCTGAAAGATGTCGCAGTTTTATAGGAACATGAGGAAGGTGACCTTAAGTAGTCCACTTGACACTACCTTCTACTTCTCTGACAATGAAGACAGAAGGTCTACGCTTTTAGTGGACAATGAGCGGTTTCGTCGAAGAATAATCGAGGTTAAAACACTTTTAGCCAGTTGTTTGCTACGCAAAAAGCACCATATGAATACATGCACTGATTTAGGTCATAGTAACTGTTGTAATTATACAACGTTGAGCAAATATTATTGAAGTTTTCAGTTACTGAGCTGAGGTCTTGACAGTCTAAGAGCTAAACCCTAACTAACACATGTAAACTAGTTATTGTGCGATGTAAAACTTGGTGGGGGGACTGGTATAGTGGGGGGACTGGTGTGGTGGGGGAAGAGCCGAGTATCTAACCTACGTGCAAACGCTAAATCACTATATGTCCAGCTCTTGCGCGGTACACATGGATTCACAAATACAAGACAATAATGTTTCTTCCACATCTTTATCTTTTAATATTTACCAAGCTGACAATAATGAAACGACTGATCAAATACAAGTACAAGAAGTGTCTACCACAACATCCTCTGATACAGAAGCAATTACGTTATCCTTGATGGGTTTTAACTAATGGATATTTTATTCAAAGTCTTCCTCCACGCGCCAGCTACCATCTGCCGCCTGCCAACTGCCGCCTGCCATCTGCCGTCCACCATCTGCTCCGCCCCACCACACTTTTACCCCCACCATTTTGTTTGATACCAAAACGCTAGCTAGCGAATAGTCAGTACACCTCCGGCTCTCGACCGGTGAACATCGAGCTCTCCAAGACGCTCTTCACAAAATAACAATATCATTTCACTCAAGATCTGATAGATGTTTCTATTTCATTGCCGTCAAGTATTATTTCCACCTGACAGCAATGAAATGCAAACACCTAACAGAACAGATAGGTGTCGAAAACACAACATGGACTCTGCGCAGGAATCGAAGTATCTACCGTCTTTCATCAGAAAGCGAAGTGATGGCCGCAACTCGTCCGGATCAACAACATCGATGACAACAAACAACGGGGATCTATTGTAAACATGAATTATTGCAAATAAAATAAAGTAATATTTGTAATATGAATTATTGTAAATAGAATAAAGTAATATTTGTAATAGTACTACCTCGCACTCGTATCATTCGATTGTTTCATTCGATAATTTTCATTCGATATTTCTTATCGATTAACTATCGAATCACAATCGGATTTTACGAGTGCGAGGTAGATTTTTTTTAAAAAACTTCACCGTGACCTTGAACTTTGAATTTTACCTCATTACGTCACAAAACCGCCTACGTCACTGGCTCAGCCTCAGATGACGTATTTATTCACTCAGCGGATCCGGTCACTGACCGGATGTGACGTCACTTCCGGCGCAAAACCCGCAAACCCACACTACTCCCAGCAGTTTTGCAATCAGTGTATAGAAGGTAAAATTTGTACGATGTGTAACAACCGTACAAGAGTCTTCAACTCTGACCCGGTTAAAGATTTTATGGATTATGTAATGAGTGTTAGAAAACAGTTTAAAAATGTTTGTGTAATTGCTCACAACGGGCAAGGATTTGATTTTCAGTTTTTGTTAAAGTACATCATGGAAGAAACAAAATTCACGCCGGAGCTGGTAATGAGGGGCACTAAAATCTTTCTTATGGAACTGGACAATGTCAGATTTATCGACTCCCTAAGCTATTTCCCCATGGCCCTCTCTGCGCTCCCTAAAGCTTTTGATCTGCCTTCCGAGAAAAAGAAGGGCTACTTTCCCCATCTCTTCAACGCTGTGGCAAATCAAAATTATGTAGACCCGATACCCGACAAAAAGTATTACTGCCCGGAATCAATGTTTGAGAAACCTCACGAAGCTTTCGAGATTTGGTACGACGAGCAAGTGGCGAGTAACTACGTGTTTGATTTTAGAAAGGAAATCTTGGAGTATTGTATCACAGACGTAGAAATCCTAGCCCAAGCGTGTATAAAATTTAGAGCCTTGCTTCTTGAACAATGTAACGTAGATCCTTTTCTCGAGGCCGTAACTATCGCTAGTGCATGTAACTTGGCTTTTCGGCGTAACTTTCTAAAACCAAACACAATAGGTTTGATTCCTAAAAACGGGTTCAGACTGACTGACAATCAGTCAGCCATTGCATTACAATGGTTAACATGGGAAGAGGAGAAATGTGGATTAAGGATTCAACACGCGGGCCGGGGTAAAGAAGTAAAAATTAATGGAATGAAAGTTGACGGGTTTGACGGGGAACGGATTTACGAGTTTCACGGGTGTTACTGGCACGGGTGCCCGAAATGTTTTCCTTATAAAAGAGAGGCTCCTCTAAAGGAGGATCCCTCTGATTCACTCGACTTAAGGTATGAAAGAACTTTGAAAAAAATGGCAAAAATGAGTGACTACGAAGTTTTAGTAATGTGGGAGTGTGAGTTTAGAGCATTAAAGAAAGATAACAAACTTAAACATTTAAATAACCTTCCGATCCTCAACAATCTGCCCCTTGACCCACGGCAAGCGTTCTTTGGAGGCAGAACGGGCAATACAAAAACAAATCATAAATGTAAAGAGGGAGAAACGATACAGTATGTTGATGTTTGCTCCCTTTATCCGTTTGTAAATAAATATGGAAAATATCCTTTGGGCCACTCTACAATCTATGTGGGAGATAGGGAGTGCAGGCAGAGAGGTATGCAGGTAGAGGGATTGTTAAAATGCAAAATTCTGCCACCTCGAGATCTCTACCATCCCGTACTCCCCGCTAAAATGAATAATAAATTAATGTTTGTTTTGTGTAAAACTTGTGGGGAAACATTAAACCAAGAAGATTGTGAACATGAGAGTGAGGAAAGGGCAATGGTAGGAACATGGACCATGGATGAAATTAGAAAAGCTATAGAGAAAGGTTATGTTGTGCTCGACATGTACGAGTTGTGGGAGTACGAGGTAGCCACTTATGAAAACGGAGGTTTGTTTACAAATTTGATAAATCAATTTTTAAAAATGAAGCAGGAAGCCTCAGGCTATCCCGCTTGGTGTAAGACTGAACATGATAAAGACAAGTACATTTCAGACTATTTCCAACATGAGGGAATTAAATTAGACAAAGACAAAATTGCTAAAAATGGGGGTTTGAGGCAATTGGCTAAATTAATGTTAAACAGTTTTTGGGGAAAATTCGGACAGAGGGAGAACCAGACAAAGGCCACAATAGTCAGGGACCCTAAAACACTCTTTGAAATGATGACAAGCCCAGAAGTAAAAGTCAACAGGATTCAGATAGTTAATGAGACGGTAGTGGTTGTTAGTTGGGAGTATCTCGAAGAGGTTGGGGAACCTTTGAGAAATGTAAATGTTGTGATTGCGGCCTACACCACAGCCAAGGCGAGGCTTAAACTGTATGAACATCTAGATGCCCTTGGAGGTCAAGTAATTTACTATGATACTGACTCGACCTTGTACGTATACCGTGGTGGTTTGTACAGAGTCCCTACGGGAGATTACCTCGGGGAAATGACGGACGAATTGGCAAGCGAGTACGGGCCGGGCTCTTATATTGTAGAGTTTGTTTCTGGGGGACCAAAGACCTACGCTTACCTTGTCTGGTCAACCAAAAAACAAAAGTTAGAATCAGTTTGTAAAATCAAGGGCCTAACAATAAACATGAAAACCTCCGAAACATTAAACTTTGAAGCTCTAAAAAAGATGGTCCTCAGTGAAACAAAAGAGATACTAGAAATTGAAGAGAATAGAATCAGGAGAACTAAAGACAAAAATATTGTAACAGTGAGTGAAATTAAAAAGTTTAGAATTACAGGACCAAAAAGGAGGCTCGAGAGCGAGTATGAAACTTTACCTTACGGATATCAAAAGAGTCAAATATTGGAGTAACCCCCACCCCGCCCCAAGGGAGTCCTGATTTGGGACTCCCTTTCTACATATAATATCCAGCTTTCGTTGCGATCAGACGTGTGTCTGAAATCGCTTCGTTTGTATTATAAAAATTTGTTTGCTGTACAATGTGTGAGGAGGAGGATTGGGAACAAAATATTGGTTGGATCTTTATAAATATATTTTGTGACGGAAGACCTGTACGAAAAATAAAATTTGAAGGAAAACCATTAAAATTGTTATCAAATTCAGACTTTGACAAAATAGAAGTTGAATTTTTGAGTGGTAAGGCGATGCTAAATAGCGGATTCTCTAAAGAAAGGGTTATGAAAAAAGTAGCTAAATTTTCCAAGTACGATGAATTAGAATATAACATTTATTTTGACAGCGGTGCAAAAAAACTAGGATGTCTGACTGACTCATTTGTGTTAAATGACGAGTGGGCGAACCGGAAGACCGCCCCTGCATCGACCTTACAATTTATGATGAATTTAATAAAGAACACGTGCACCATGTGTTAATTAAATTTAAAAAACCTGACAACTAGTTGTAACCTGTTAAAATACTGCTCTGTAATTGGTTATAATAAAAATGCATTCTATTGGTTGTAATTAGCGTTCTGCGCCTTGATTGGTCGATACTTTTTAGCGCTCTTTATTCTCAAGAGTTAACTTCACTCTGCCCATTGCGCCTGCACAGGTAAGAGCTTCCAGCGATACAAATAAAAATGTCTCACTTAACATCTTATATATTTAATGATCAACCTGTTGCTGTACTGTTTGACAGAGAAAACAATCCTTGGTTTAAAGCAAAAGATGTTGCTAAAATCTTGGGCTATCAAAATACGAAACAGGCGTTGCGGATAAATGTAGATGAGGAAGACAAGTGTAACGCTTTAAACATAATAAGCGAAGGGGGGTCTATCGATGAACCCCCCTTTAACTTTCAAGATCAGTCTAACTTCATCAATGAATCTGGTTTGTATTCTCTTATTTTGCGCTCCTTGAAACCAGAAGCTAAAGCATTCAAAAGATGGGTTACAAGTGAAGTCTTGCCTTCCATAAGAAAATATGGAATGTATAAAATCAAACAGGAGAATAATCAGTTGTTAAAATCACTGGAAATTAACAAACAACTGGAAAAAGAAAAATAATCTACAAATAAAATGTTAACTGACCAAGCATCAAGACTGGCAGTTTTTCCTAAAGAAGAAGACCTTAGCCACGTATTGTGTATTCTTATTAAAGACACAATGTTGCAGTTGTACGGAGTCTGCGAATACAAATATATCCGTAATCAAAAAGTAAGTTTTCACAAGGCTTTAAATAAAGCAAAGGAGAAAGGTTTTGTACCATGCTTTGTAAAATCATCTGTCCCTAACGGGATAAATGTTGTAAATAAAGCTAAAGAGTTAATGAGGAGTTATGGCATGCACTTTGATTCTGCTCATAACAACATCCTCACCTCACATAACTTTGTAAATATTGTTGAACATGTGTTAGATAATGTCTAAGTCCCACTGTATGAATGTGTGTGTGTGTGAATTAAGGTAACTGGCGTGGGCTACTAAAAACCCCGTAAACCTGAAAGGGAGCCTAGTAGATTGAACAGTCAAGTTAATCACTTGACTGCTCCTTCGAATAGCTCATGTGTGAATGAGGGGTCCAGTAGATTAGAGGCGTTTGGCCAACACCCAGACTACTTAATCGAACCGACCTCGGGTGAAAGAAGGACTTGTCCGGTGGGCAGAAAAAAAAGTAAATAAATATAAAGCAAATAAAAAACTCTTCCCACTTGTCTGTTCAAAGGGAGAGGACTTTTATTTTGTACTGGGCGTCAACCAGGTAATCTGGATGGGCTCACGCACGAAATAAAGGTTTAACCTGGGTGCTCATGCACGAATGGTCTCAAACCCCATTCAAACAGACACTGGTATAAAACTAATGTTTACCGAGTAAATAAGTTATTTCGACAATGGACGCTATAGCTAACGAACTACACCGGCCTGCCAGGAGAAATTATCCCAGGCGTAAAGTTACTCTTCCCGGACTATACCAGGCTGACCTGGTTGAAATGAAGCCTTATTCCAGAGTCAATAAAGGGTTCAAGTACATATTGACAATGATTAACTGTTTGTCAAAACTAGCTTTTGCCGTTCCGTTAAAAACAAGTCAGGCCCTGAGGTGGCAAAGGTACTCGCTCCTATCTTAGCTAAATATAAAATGACGCATTTCCAAACAGATCAGGGAACAGACTTTTTCAATAAACATGTAAATGCTTTAATGAAAAAATACAAAATCAACCATTTTCATACATTTTCCGAACTTAAAGCTAGTATAGTGGAAAGATTAAACAGAACTCTCAAGACAAAAATGTACAAGTTATTTACTGCCCGTGGAAGTTACGAATGGTTAAGTATTTTGCCAAAAATTTTAAAAACTTACAACAATACACAGCACAGGACTATAGGTATGAAACCACGGGATGTTAAAAAAAACACTTTCAAGATATTTTAAATAGAATAAATAGAGTTAGCAACGCAAAAAATCTTAAACACAAATTTAAGGTAAGCGACAGTGTTAGAATCAGTAAAACCAAGCGAGTGTTCAAAAAAGGCTATTTACCAAATTGGTCAAATGAGACGTTTACAGTATACGCGATTAAACCAACAAGACCAGTAACATACATATTACAAGACAACAGAGGGGAAATATTAAAAGGCGGGTTTTATGCAGAAGAACTTAGCAAGTCAAAAACAGGTAATGTTTACTTGATTGACAAAATCTTAAAGCGGAAGGGTAATTTAGCACTTGTTCATTTGTCTGGTTTTCCTTCTTCTCATAATTATTGGATAAAGGCGAATGCACTAACTCCTGGGTCATCGCACTAATGTCCAACAAAGCGTAAATCCTGCACGTGTGCCACTAAATGGGGAAAAGTCTCATGTGAAACCCGCATAAAAGCCCGCATGTCACTCTACCGTGAAGTGATTACTTAAAAAGCAGAGCAATTAGTAGTATGTAACCAGTCACAATGCGGGTTATTAAGCAGAAAGTCAAGTTCTCTGTAAAAAACTTTGAAAATTATTTCTCGGGGGCCGGAATGGTTAAACAGAACAAACATGGCGCTTTACTGCCAGATTCAATACGTTGTATAATCGCGGGGCCGAGTTCCTGTGGGAAGACCAATGTTTTATTTAATTTATTATTTGACCCAAACGGTCTAAGATTTGAAAATATTTATATATTTTCAAAGTCCCTCTATCAATCTAAATACAAATTACTTAAACAGGTTATGCCTAAGGAGGTTGGGTATCATGAATTTGACGATAATAGTTTAGTTATACACCCAAATCAAGCTAAACCAAACTCTATAATGATTTTTGATGATATATCGGCCGAAAAAAATAACAATATACGCAACTTTTATACTATGGGGAGACACAACAATTTAGATTCATTCTATCTGGGACAGACATATAGCGCTATTCCCAAGCAGCTGGTGAGGGACAATTGTAACTTTGTTATTTTATTCAAACAAGACGAAATGAACCTAAGACATGTATACAACGATCATATCACCACAGACATGACATTTGAAAAATTTAGAGAAATATGCGCTCAGGCGTGGCGTGAAAATTTTGGATTTCTAGTTATTGACAAGACTCTAGATCCATTTAAGGGAAGGTACAGAGTGGGAATGGACACTTTTATAGCAGAGGTATAATGGTACGCATCTACGTGTATAATGATTTAAGGGGATTTGATAAGAAACTTCATAACGTAAGGTCTAACCTGTGTTCTTTTTATTACAAAAATAAAAATAAATTCTGTGGTAATTATTGCAGTAGAAAGGGTAAACACGGCCATCCCTTCAATAACAGATGCTGGAGACATAAAAAACCTCCAAGCACTGCGAGGCTACCACCTGTAGTTTTATTAATGATATCTGCGAGTGAGAGAACTTATAATAGAGATACTTGGTTAAACATTTTACAAAAGTGTGAAGAACAGAGTGTACCCTTAGAACTAGTGATTTATCATGAAGATATGAGAAATGCTACCGTCAGAGACCCCCAAAATTTAATATCTAGATTTAGACCCTTTCCGGATATATTTGGTAAAGTATTGCCTTTAAGAAACCTGCATGGTAGTATTAATTTTGCTCAGATAGTTTTAAAAATGTTGGAGTACGGTTGCAAAATACCTCACGCGGCCAGATGTATAGTTTTGACAGAGAGAACTATACCCATCAGGTCCCCTGTCAAAATTTATAAAATGGCTTTATCCCTCAAATGTTATATTGACATTAGTTATAATACAGCCTGGGGGCCAATTCCTGACGATACTCCCAAAGGGCCGAGGGGTAAACCTTTTGCTGCTGTAAATAACTACTGCCAAGGATTATATAATACAGAGTTTTTACAAGATGCGTTACCGACGGTGGCTCCACAGTGTGAAATATTTGGAATAAGTCTAAAAAACGGTGTATATAGAGTGACAAACAGAGTGCAATTTGACCAGTGGAAAAAAATTACTGGGACCAATCCGTGCGAATTTTGGCTTCTCAACTCGTATTTAATGTACAACAGACATCACGACAAACCATTAAGAATGTTGAGCAAATATATGCAAAAAACCATTGAGAACGACAAGTACATAGTAACGCATATCTCACAATGGAGGGACAATGTAAAGCGAGCCTTTGTTTTTAAAAGTTACACAAATCGTTATATAATACCGAGACACAGTCTTGTAAGGGAGGAAAGTAGGTATTATAAAGGATTAGACTTGAGCGCCGGTATTTCGCTTCTAGATGTTACGCGTTACATGAAAAGATGCAAAATGCGTGCCTTGTTTTTCAGGCAAGTCGAAATGCCTTAAATCTAAACGTGTTGGTTTAAATATATCATTTGCGACTATGAAGCGAAACAGTAAGCAACTAACTAATCGACTGATACAGCTGCGTAATGCTATTAAGAGAAAGTATAAAATGTTTAAGGAAGGATCTGTAGAAAGTGATATTATGCTTGAAAAGCAGTTTAAACCTATAATTCAAGAACTCAGAAAAACAAACACAGTTAGCCCTGAGATTAAAACAGAACCTGAAACAATTAAAGGTGAACCAATGGACTACAGTACGACAGATGATGATGAAGGAGAAGCTGAATTTATTCCGCAGAGTGTTTCAACACCAGAAAGCAGCGGGTTAAAGCAAATTGTATCGACTCCTTCGGGACTGGAAACAGCGTCCCGATATATGGAAAGTCAGTTTAGTAATCCCATGACAGTGAGATATATGACACTACTTTTAAAAGATGCTAGCAGTAAGGTCCGAGTAATTGATCATGACTACGGCCCTAGATACGAAGGCAGTACTTTAATGATGGGAGATAAGGTGTTAGACTTTGACAACGATGGAACTATACTAATAAACAACACAAGATATAGTCCTACTGAAGGTTTGTATGAGCTCATATTTAAGAGATCCCCTGACGAGGAAATATTCGATAATGACGATCTTAAGACCTATAAGAGTATTATTATTGCCACCAACGCACACAAGAAAGGATACAAATTCCACAATGTAATTAGAAGGGACAAAAATCTAAAGTACAGAAGAATTATTAAAGACCTATTCCCGGTTAAAGCGGGCAAAGGTTTAGCATGGAAGAATGCAAGATTCCGTGATATTATACACTGGGACGACGCCAACGAATTGGTGGACAGATTACGACACATTGCCATGTCAACAGAGACTGGAGTCCATAGCAATGAAATACTAAGTATCGTGGAGGAACTAAGGGAAGCGGGATTTATAAAAGGATCTGGAAACAGTAGATTTAAAGCATTATTATAATGACTATTGACAAGTTTGGACGTAGTAGCCGAAAATCCCGAGGTGAGGCCGCCAAAGGTCCCAAGGGTGATGGCTTTAATTTAACGCCCGACGGTGATTACGATATACAAAATAAGCGATTATGTAATTTAAAAAGACCTGCAGACGATAACGACGCGGTGACAAAAAGATTTATGTGTGATAATACCTTAAGTTTAGATGAAAAAAAGAGTATTTTGACGCTAATAAATGTTTTATTCGACATGTAAAATCACCACAAAATTCTGATGATGCTGCCACAAAATTTTACGTAGACTACAATTGTATTCCTTTTACAGGAGAACATTATATCTTAGGGAACAAAATACTAAGAGACGTGCGAGATGGCGAAGAGGAGTATGACGCTGTAAACTTGCGGATGTTAAAAAAATCATCAAAATCAGCCTTAATGCTTGTAGATAACACTTTTTATGATTGTCAGTCAAAGCAAATAAAAAATTGCGCGGATCCTACAGATTTTCAAGACGTATTAAACTTAAATTATATTGTAAGACTATTGAGTAAAGTTTTATTTGACATTTACAATACCTTAGGAGCTCCAATACAGACAGACAAGGACGATTGGGTAAGATTAAACGTTATAAATAAATACTTTTTAGACGAAAATACACGACAATTCCGTAATAAAGATGATCCCTATGAAGAGGAATTAATTGAAGACACAGACCCTTTCCCCAGTTTCCTGAGGACGGGATCCGGTTTAAAAACACATTAACTGGCAAACACTAATTAGTCTACGCCGATCCACTCAACATGCGGGTTGTTTTATTGATTATTCTACCTCTTGCCTTGTGCAACAAGTCGATAGATTTTCTAACTTATTACGGGTATTTGGAGAAAAACGCGATATTTGCGAATTAAAAGATCAAATTGATATGTTCGTTATTGTAAACAAAAGGATATTTGCTTTCTTTAGAGACTATGTATGCATTATTAGTTTAAATCCTACAGAGAGAATTCCTGAGGACTTAACACGGCCAAGAAGAATATCACACTGGCTTAAATTTTTACCGCGAAACTTTACTGAAATATCTGCCATTTACCAAAGGCCTAACGGGGAAATTGCTCTTTTTTTTGGCAATGATGTATTTTTATTCAGATACCCTTCACTGTCCTTGATTACAGTGTATAATGTCAATAATATAACCGGTAGAATGGTACATAAAGTTAACGCGGCCTTTGCAACTAACACGGGAAAGAGCTACATGATTATTGACGATTGGTATCTGATTGAAATTAACGAGTGCGACTTTACTGGTACATTTATGGGAATGGTCTCGTCTACGCTTTACGGTATCCCTGCCCACAGTCACGGTGCTTTTAGGTATATAAACGGGATGATTTACTTTATAACTGACAGTGGGGTCTTGGAGTACAGCGATTTTACTAACTCGTTATCTCGCACGTTGCCTGAGGTGTTTGAAGCTTTAAAAATACCGTGTATAAGCGAGACTCTATTAACTAAACTTTACGAAGTGATTAAATATTTACAATAAAATGGCTAACACAAGAAGGAAACCTCTCAGACGTAAGCTAGCGGTTGTGCGAGGCGGAGGTATTGTTTCATCTGTTATTAATAAGGCCATAGACCTCCTACCTATCGAATTACATTTAAGAACACCAACATTAAAACCATATTCCTACTGCGGCCCCGGCACGAAATTAAAAGGGAGATTAGCTAGAGGAGATAAAGGAATAAACGGGCTAGACGAAGCTTGTAAACAGCACGATATAGCATACTCGCGGTACTCCGACAACGAGAGGCGAAGGCAAGCGGACAAAGAGTTGGCGGAACGCGCTTGGCAGAGGTTCAAAGCATCAGACGCATCTTTGGGGGGAAAGCAGCGTCTTGGTTAGTCACCACAGCAATGAAGGCCAAGACTAAATTGGGGGGAGGTCGTAAAAAGAAACGACCCGTTAAACGTCCTAAAGGCAGATGTTTATATCTTAGACCCTATAAAAAGCAAGGTGGAGGTAAGAGGAAAAAAAGGCAAACGAAAAAAAGCATCTCGATACCAATAAAACCACTGACAAATTACGATATAATCAAATACGCGAGATTATTAAAAATTCCAAACTTTAGAGGAGTTTACATGAGGGATAGTTTACCAAAACGCTCGAGAAAGTGTGAATCTGCTATAGTTAACTTGGACAGTACAACTGGGCAGGGTACTCACTGGGTTTGTTACAAAAAGATTAATAAGAAAGCCTATTATTATGACAGTTTTGGCAATTTAAGACCGCCACCAGAAATAATACGATATTTGGCGGGATGCGAACTCTACTAAAACTACGAGAGACAACAGAATTTTAATACAGTGGTGTGTGGTCATTTGTGCTTAAATTTTCTCTGCAGTAATGTTCTGCCTCACGGGAACGACTAGTATACTATCCCATGAGCTAGCATTTACCATAGATGTTAGCAAGGGTGAATGGGAGCTAGGTTTAATCGAACTGACAACTTATAATTCTATTCCAAACATTGAAAAAGACAATAATGATAAGTTTTACTACGGTGAAAATAACAGCATTACAATCCCTGAAGGATCTTACGAGATTGAAGATATACAGACATATATACAATCTCAACTGCCAAAAGAAACCAAGTTTACATTAAAACCAAATAACAACACTTTAAAGGCTACGAGATGTTGTTCTCATAAAATTGATTTTACTAAAGAACATTCATTGGGAACACTCTTGGGATTTAAAAAACAAATATACGAGGCTAATAAACAACATGTTTCCGAACTGCCTGTAGATATAATTAAAGTTAATTCTATACGGGTGGAATGTAATATCACACGCGGGTCGTACCTAAATGGAGTCGAGGGTCATGTGATATACGAGTTTTACCCGGCCGAACCACCGGGCTATAAAATAGTTGAGCTCCCGAGAAACGTGATTTATTTACCGGTAATAAGTCAAAGGATCAATACCTTAACAATATCTCTCAAAGATCAAGACGGAAATCTTGTTAATTTTCGCGGAGAAAGAATCTCGGTTAGATTACATCTAAGGCAAAGCCATGGGGCTACTATTTAATTCTAGGCCAACAGGGCAGCAGGCCAGTAGTCTTCAGAAAGCAAAGGTGTTAACTTGTAAGAATATAAAGTTTCTCCGTTCCCTCGGTTTTAAAGTTGTAAAAAATGGCTCTTTTAGAAATTGACAATCACGCTAATTACGATGATTTGATAACAGGAATGGAATTCCATGCTCATCTACCATACGCTAATACAACTTATAATAATAATGATGAGATTAGGATACCAATATTACAGCAGGACATTATAACTGCCCCTTTTGAAAGCTTTATTGTGATTCACGGTAAAGTTAGCGCTAAAAAAGCGAACGATACTGCTCTGAATGTATCCTTTGTAAATAACACAGTGGCTTTTATGTTTGAAGAAATCCGCTACGAGATTTATGGCAAGGAAATTGATAGGACGAGAAATGTCGGCATTAGTACTACTTTAAAAAATATTTTATCCATTCGCTCGGAAGAAACAAATATATTGAAAAACGCGTGTTGGAAAAGCCCTGGTAACTCTGAACAGGTGACAGATTTTATATATTCGATCCCGCTAAAACTCTGGTTAGGGTCTGCCGAAGATTATAGAAAGGTTTTAGTAAACGTCAAACAAGAATTAATATTTTTACGCTCGGCTTCGGATATTAACGCTGTAAAAACTACAGAGGCTGGTACTTTAGAATTAAAAATTGGAAAAATCTACTGGCGTATACCTCATATTACAGTCAACGACGCCTGTAAACTAAAATTGTACAAGTTTATTGAGAAAGGCCCCGCAATACATGTTCCCTTCCGTCAGTGGGATATGATTGAATACCCGAACCTACCAAGAACAGACACATTATCTTGGACACTAAAAACATCTAACCAAACAGAAAAACCCCGGTATGTTGTTCTCGCCTTTCAGACAGACAGAAAGAATGATTTAACAAAAGATATGTCACTATTTGATGCCTGCGACATAACTGATGTAAAGCTTTATTTAAATTCAAACTTTTATCCTTATGATAATATTCGTGGGAACACAGCCTTGTTCTATGACATGTATGCTACATTCCAAAATTCGTATTACGGACGAATCGGGTCACCGATATTAAACTTTGATGATTTTAAAACAAAATGCCCTCTGTACGTAATTGATTGTTCAAAGCAGGACGATACTATTAAGACCGGCCCCGTAGATGTAAGACTTGAGATTCAAGCTAAAACAGTAATCCCAGCTAATACCTGGGCATACTGCCTTATAATCCACGACTGTCACTATACATACACACCAATCACGGGAGATGTCAGAAAAATCTCGAGTTAGTTTCTCCGACCCGGTAGTTACAAAAATATACATTCTACCACAGAAGACAGACAATCAGATTGGGAACAGTTAGCAAGGGACAGAACCAGATTTTTAAGACGTATTAAACTGACTAAAGAGAAAATCTCCAATGTAATTTTTAAACAGTGGACCCTCCGGGTCAGACACTTGGAATGAATACAAGGGGGGCGTTTCACCCCCCCTTGGGGTGGGGTGGGGAAGGGGTAAAAAAGTACATTTATATAAATAAAAGAGATATCTAATCAGTCTGTAGTTAACGTTCAGCAAGTAAACATGAATTATTTTGGTTGGATTAAAATTGAATATTACAAAGAAGGAGTTTTAATTAAAAAGGATATTTTAGACAGTTATAAATTTAATAGCGTCGAGGAAAAATTTCAATTGCCCACGGGGGCTGATAGCATTATAGTTAAATGGCGTACAGAATTAAACTACAGCGATTATGAAGATTCAGAGGAATCTGACTGAAACTATGGAAGAATTTATAGTCATTCCCAAAGGTAAAGAACCTATAGATTTAATGACTGGTGTATTTTTAAAGTAAGTCCATTTCTTGGACCCCGAATTATCTAAATGTATTGTGTCGGGTATTTTTAAAAGTCGAGACAATAGTCTGGGTGTATTGATTAAAGGGAGAAAAGGTATTGTATTTTGGAGTTACGACTCGTTTTGTCAGCTAATTGACCGGTTTAACGAAGTGACGTTAGCTCTCTTGAGTAAAAATCAGTGTTTAATATCTATAGAGTCTGGAGCTAATATTAAACTGACACATATTTTTGGACATCAGTACGTCTGTGTCTCTGATGGAGAACACTCCTTAGCTCTAAACTTTAATGAATGGGATCAACTTGTAAAAAATATTCCTTTAATCGGTCGCGAGGTTTTGCAATTATTTTATATTGAGGATATTATACGAGTTTATATTAATCAGGTTTCAGCCGGTGATGAAACCTGTACAGATCAATTGCCACCTCACATAGCCGAGCGACTTTATCAGGAAATTTTATTATGGAAGCAATAGTGGAGTTTCACGGGTTTAAAGACAATTCTAATAGATTTATCATTAAAGAACTTGCTATAGTTGGGAGGTCGTATAAAACACAGATTGTGTTCCGACCTCCATACTGTTTTAATTTGTTGAATAGTAAAATGCAAAGAACAGCTCGCTGGCTGACTCGTCACTTTCACCACATAAAATGGGATGAAGGTGAGGTACATTACAGCGAAGAGCTTTTAAGCTCACTCTGTAAACCTTTTGAAACTATTTATACAAAAGGTTTGGAAAAGGCTCAATTCCTTCGGGAATTTCACCCTAATGTTAAATAAATAAATATTGTAAATAGTAGCGATAGTTATGAACTTGTAGATTGTATTGTACATGGAAATAAAAATGAAAACTGCGCTTTGAAGTCCGCAAAGTACTACGCTCGAGAAATATTTTCGAGTGGGGCCTAATAAAAATAAGGCCCGGCAGTCGCTCACCCAAGGCAGAGCTAACCCTTTATAAGTCCAGGGGTGTGGGGGGGGGGGGTTGGTCTCAAAAACCGTGAAACCGTTTGTTGTAATCCTCCGACTGTCAGGGAAAAACGGATGGAAAAGCGCAACAACAAAATATAAAAAGTAAAAATTCTCTGTCTATTTTCTAGGCTAAAATGAACGGACATGGTCTTAGTAAATAGCCTACCGGGATAAACAGAGAACAAAAAAATATAAAAAATCGGAGGCAGCATTTTTAATGGATTGGCTGTCACGAATCACTGCGTTGGTTGGGGCAGTGATTAAAAAAAAACATAGTGTTACATACCTCATAAAGAGAAATCCATCCAACCGGTGGAGAACACACAATCACAATCCAAACAGCGGTAGTCCAGCTTCCACGAATAGTGGAGCTGGATTTGCAGAATGGAGTTGCGTGGATAATTATACCACACTTTTAAATGTGGCGTCACTTCCACGCAGTGGTCGTCATCACACCACCCATACCTCCAAAATGGCTCAAAAGAGGAGCTCAATAGTGTGAAGTCTGAGCAGTGTGAGGACATGGTGAAGACTGGCCGTTTTGCCAGTA